>CM065910.1:15015000-17515000 GCA_033439115.1 Firmiana major
CTCTCGGCCATGGCATGTGGCCGAGAGGCCCAATGGGCCAAGCCCAATATTTTTAGGCCCAATAGGGTGTAATGGGCCTAAGACAAGCCCAATAAGAGTTGGTGGGCCCACAAGCCCAATAGGCCCAACAAAAGTGAATAGTAAAATAAAAATGGACTTAAGGCCTAGTTAGGCCCATTAAGGATTTTAAGGCCTATTAAGGGAAATTAAACTGTATTAATGTGTAATACAGTAGGAAAATTATAATTAACCTGAGGAATGGTTATTTACAGCTCCAGAGTTTACATCGAGAGCTGATCGGACTGCGGGAATTAGTAGCACCGAGGAAGTGAGGTCACGTGACGTGATCCGAGGTAAGGGACTTTTGCAAGTAGTTAGAGATACCTGCACGTATTTTCAACTGCTTCTGCATTCACTTAAAAACTCTGAGGGTCAGAGAAAGTGAATAATAATTATTACGACCCGATAGTGGCAAATTACGATTTTGCCCCTAGTTAGTCAAAAAGTCAACTTTTGTGAGAAGTTGCAAAAAGCATGGAAAATGCAATTGTGAGTGTTTAATTGCTATTAGCATGAAAATAAATAGATGGGCTAATGATTTTAAGGTGGATATGACTTAAGCACACTTTATGGTGCTGATTTAAATGTTTTGTAAACAATCCCTTTTAAATAGCCATCTATCATATTATGTGAGAATGAATCGTGCTAGAGCATAGCTCGCACTGGGATTCATATGTTTTCCACATACATAGTGCTGGATTTTGATACGCACTAGATTTTCATGACATGCATGATAGAGTACTGGAGTTTTACTCGTACTCAGCTTTGAATGATATATGCATGACAGAGTGCTAGAGCGTTGCTCGTACTCGATTCTTCATGGTTTATACATGACATAGTACTGGGAGCTATTGCTCGTACTTGATTTTGATATTGTGCATAGCATAGTACTGGGAGCTATTTCTCGTACTTGATTTAATACATAAACTATGCATTGACCTAGTTGCTAGAGATTTGCTCGCACTAGAGTTGAGTTTTATGATGTGAAACAGTGTTTGAGCGGAGTAACGACTGTGAGTCGCACTCAAGACGCACACTGTATGTGATATGTAATACATGTTGAAACCCATGCCTGAGTCCTTGTGTGACTGTGTGTCATAGCTAGAGAGGATATCCGCATGAGGTTGATATAGACGTGGTATACTTATTTCCATGGTTTCGAGGGCTAATGACCCTGGCTGTGAGGGTCCACGGGTGCACTTTGTACCGTGTTTGGGACACGAGGTGTACGCTGTACCGTGTGTTACGTAGCTGGCGGTTGACATTGGACTGACCATCCTCCCGTTACAGCAGTGATACCCCGCACACTAGGATCCCATGTAGCTTGGGATCACTTTTCGGATATGATCATAATCCAGGATACTATTTGCATTTACCACAGAGTCTCACATGATATATCACATTGATTGAATGATTTAAAAATGCGGACAGACCTGAGGGATGGGTCGGACTCCGATTTGTGTTGTGAATCATTTGATGCCATATTTATTGTGATTTAAATATACATGGCATGATTTACATAAAGGCATGATTTATATACAATGCATTGTTTTGCACTACATGCCTCTATTTGAGAAATAAAGCATGAATTCTGTACATGGGATTTATTCTGTACAAGTACATATATATTATATTTCAAGACATGCTTTTAAAGTGAGTAAGGAAGTAAATGTTTTCAAGGCATAGCACTATTTTGAGTAGATAGTGTAGATATCTACTTGCTTGCCTGATTTCCTTACTGAGCGCATTATGCTCACCCCCCTTTTTCTTTACATCTCTCTACAGAGCGTCAGTAGAGCGAGAGCTATCGCGGGAGAGTGTCCCAGAGTCCACTGCTAGTTCCTATCGTTTTGTCAGGTATACTTATTATGTACAGTTGTGTATCTAAACATAGAAACAGCACAGTGATGTATACGTTATATATTATGGGAAATGTAATTGTATTAGATTTTATAAAATCTTACATGTATAATAAAAGCAGCTACAGTCAGAATTAATATATTGACATGTATGTATGAGAATGGATATTATGGTAAGTGAAGACTCTGACATCGAATCACAGCCCAACCAGTGAAGAGAGGAAAGGTAAGTTAAAAATGTGAAAAATTTATTGTGGTTTTTGGTTAAAGTCAAGGATCGAAACTGGGGTCCTGACATCATTCTCCTCCTCTTTAGGAACAACTTTGCTAAAATAAGCTTCTCTCAAATTGTGATGCCTCGGAAGCGTGAAAAACAGGGCAAATTTAAAACTTTTTCACATCCATTCACAATAAAGGGTGCATTCATGTGCAGTGTCGTACATCATCATACATATCATAGTTCAGGATCTCATCATCTCATAATTGTATTTCATCTAATTTACATTACTCAATTCAAGGTTAATTAATCCTAATACATCCCATACATCATTGTACAACAAGTGTCTGTAATTACAACTTTAGTCTGGGTGCATGAAAAGGTAAATTATACCTCAAGTACAATATATGACCTGGAGCTCAAGTCCTCCACTAGCCACTACTTCGTACATCACAGGAAAAACTCTTTTCACTTGAAGAAATCTGGGGGGAAAGATAAAACAGGGTGAGATTCTAAATCGCTCAGTAAGGAGGTAAGAGACTCATTAATGAAACAATGATTTGCATAACACAATCATTTATCTCGTAGTTGAAACTCGATTAAAAACGTAGCATGAACTCATTAAAATATCATTCTTATCTCATTTCTCAAGAATCATGTAAAAACATGAGAGTATATACTCAGTACAAATCACAGTCACAAGCATATGGAAATCAGAATGCGATAATGACTTTTCTTATTAAAATGTAATAAAAATCACCTCAATAGAATGCACGTGGCACAGCCACAAAACACAACTCATGTGTATAAAAAGGAGACTAGGCAAGAAAACTCATATAAAACTAGTCATGGCACATCGTAATAAATCTTCTCTGGGTGCGCATCCCAGGCATCCTCAAAATAGGGAAATGTCGACAATATGGTCGTGTACATGGTATATTGGACTTATGCGTTACCAAAACAAGGCCCGACCTTACATGCTACCAAAACAATGCCTCTCCTCATGCACACTATCAGTTTTACATGCTACCAAAGCAAGGCCACCTAGCATTACCAAAACGGGGGTCATCTCACGTTACCAAAACAGAGGCATCTCTCGTTACCAAAACAGAGGAATATCAAACTTACATGCTACCAAAGAAATACCTCCTAACGGTACTAAAGCGGGGAATAATATCGACCTTACATACTACCAAAGCAATGCCTCCCAATGCTACCAAAGCAGGGAATAAATAGGCCTTACATGCTACCAAAGCAATGCTTGATGTGTATTCAACATGACACACCTAAGTCTCAATCATTAGCCATTATTATATAAAACGTTTTGCCTTCACGTAGAACTCTTAATGGTTTTCTCTCTTAGATCTCATTTAAGACATTTATGTACTCAACACAAAACATGTTAAAACCAAGTTTCAACCGGCAAAACCATGCATACATTTCTCAATCTCAGTACGCCTTAACATAGAACCCAAATCTCTTTTCACGTTTTAAACACAAAACGGTTGCAAAATATTTTCATGCTTAGTTAATAACTCATAAAAGTTGGGCCCCAACCGGCTATAAAATCGTGTGCACTACTCATTCACAACTCATAAAAACATGCTTGTTTGCTCAAATGACTTTTCATGCTACAATTAACATCAAAACACATACACAAACGAGTTTAAGTTTCCCTTACCTCTTTGCACCTCGTATAGTGCAATCGTTCCCCCGTATCACAGACTAGTCTTGCATTCCTTTTTGGAACTCCCGAGCTTTCCAAACGATGTATAAACATCAATAACCCAACTCAATCGCATTATTGAGCACACATTTGTTCATATTCTCATTAACACCTCAAATAACTTAATTCTCACAACTCTATCACAATTCACATTCTCATCCACTACATCTCAGAATTTTATATTTCTCACACCATATTCCATGCTAAATTCACCTCATTGTTTCAATTCCAATTATAGCCATAATTTCCAAAATTACCACAAATTGGCTAACGTTACCTTTACTCCAACAAAATCATAGTTTCATCAATCCTTAACTATTTTCTAGCTATTTAATCACAATGCCTACAACCATAATCACCAAAAATCACTTTAAAATTTAAGATCAAAGTTTAGAATTTACCCAAACTTGTGGAGTGCTCAACTATTACCTTAATTCAATCCGTCTTTCGATTTCCAAGTATGTTGTTATTCTTTAGATGAGGAACAACTTTCTTTCTTGCTACAACCTTCGATTTGGACGAAAATAGGGACCTCAAAAGAGAGAGAAAGCTAGGGCTCGACTAAAATTGAGGTTTGGAAGAGAGAGAAAAGATGAAATGCAGGAAAACACTGGGCTCCTTTTATAGATGAAGGGTAGGAGATCGATCTGGCCCTTGATGAGATCGATTTGCATTTGAATTTAAGAGCGTTTTGTGGTAATTTTATGCTTAGGAGATCGATCTGTCGTGGGGTGAGATTGATCTCTTAATTGCTTTATGAGATCGATCTGATCTAATTATGAGATCGATCTCTAGTTTACAGAATGCTCCATGAGATCGATATGCTCCTTGAGGAGATCGATCTGCTCCCGATCTTTTCATTACAAAATCATAAGGAGATCGATCTGCTCACTTAATTTCCTCTTTCCTTGTTATTTTGGCCTATCAGATCGATCCACTCCTTTCTAAGATCGATTTGGCCTCATAGTTTCACACTTTGGTTAAACACTTAACATAAAATCTCTACATATAATTACCATAGTTTTATTCTATTAATCATTTCTCATTCATAACTCATTTATCACTTAGAAATTTCATTCCATACTACTTCAATATATGAATACATTACATTCACCTCAATCAATTACACTTCATGTTCACATTACATACTTAGATATGTATAAAATTCTCAGATCTCACATCCTCCCCACCTTAAAACGAATTTGGTCTTTCGAATTCAACTCAACTCGTCAAACAGATGAGGGTACTTCTCCTTCATGAGACTCTTCAATTCCCAAGTCACCTATTCTATTGAGTGATGTTTCCAAAAAACATTCACCAATAGGATGCTCTTAGTTCGAAGTACCTTCTCCTTTCTATCGAGAATTCAGACGGGTTCTTCGGTGTAGCTTATGTCCTCCTGTATGTCTATCTCTTCATACTCTATGACATGAGAAGGGTCTGGGTGGTACTTCCTCAACATAGACACATGGAAGATGTTGTGTATTCCGAACATCTGTGGGGGTAATGCCAACCTGTAGGCTACCTCTCCCACTCTCTCAAGAATCTTGAATGGTCCTACGTATCGATGACTCAATTTCCCTTTCTTCCCAAATCTCATGATACCCTTACTCGGTGATATCTTCAGAAATACTGCATCACCAACATCAAACTCAAGTGGCAGTCTACGAACATCTGCGTAGCTTTTCTGTCTACTCTGTGCAGTCCATAATCTCTCACATATGAGTTTCACACTCTGTACAGCTTGCTCAACAAGTTCAGGAGCATTTATCTTTCTGTCACCCACTTCTTCCCATGCTACATGGGATTTACACCTCCTACCATATAGAGCCTCAAAAGGTGTCATTCCAATACTCACATGATAGCTATTATTGTACACAAACTCTGCTAGGGCAGGTGATCATCCCATGATCCCTTAAAATCCATTGTACATGTCCTCAACATATCCTCTAAGGTCTGAATAGTCCTCTCTGATTGACCATCTGTCTAAGGATGATAGGTGGTACTAAACCTTATCGAGATCCCATGGACTACTGAAACTAGGTCCAAAATCTAGAAATAAATCAAGAATCTCTGTCAGAAGTAATACTCACTGGAGCCCCTTGTTATCTAGCTATCTCATTGACATATAACACAGCTAAGGCATCCACATAATCCTCCGGGCTTCCGACGCTCAGCTTTCACTTGCTGGCATACTAGACATCTGGCCACATATTCTGCCACATCTCGCTTTATACCACTCCACCAATACACCTTTCTTAAATCACGGTACATCTTAGTACTCCCTAGGTGTAGGGTGTATCACGAGCAATGTGACTCTCTCAGTATCTGTCTCTTTAGGGTATCGTCGTCTAGTACACAAATTCATCCTCTGAATCTCAACAATCCATCCTCACTGATTGTGAGATCCGACTGTGAAGTCTGCTCAGCCTGGCTAACCATACCTATCAACCTCTGATCATTGCGTTGCCCATTTCTAATATGATCCATGATCCTGGGCTCTATTTGCAGGCTAGCCAAAAATCCAGTCTCTACCTCTTTAACTCTAATCCGGAGTTCAGGGAACTGCTCTAACAAATCCCATTCCCTGATCATCATAGCAGATATCATACTCTTTCTGCTCAGGGCATCAGCAACTACGTTCGCCTTACCCGGATGGTATAGGATCTCGCAGTCATAATCCTTAAGGAGTTCCATCCATCTCCTTTGTCTCATGTTTAACTCCTTCTGATCAAAGAGATACCTCAAACTCCTGTGATCAGTGAAGATCTGGAATCTTTCCCCATATAAATATTGTCACCAGATCTTCAAGGCAAACACCACAGCAGCTAACTCCAAATCATGCGTGGGGTAATTCCATTCATGATCTTTTAATTATTGTGAGCCATAAGTGACCACTCTTCCATGCTGCATGAGCACACACCCCAATCCTTGATACGAGGCATCACTGTACACTGAAAATCCTCTCGATCCCTAAAAAATAGTCAACACAGGTGCTGCTGTTAATCTCCTCTTTAATTCCTGAAAGTTGAGCTCACATTGATTAATCCATATGAATGGAGTCTCCTTGCGCGTGAGCTTAGTCAAAGGAGCGGCAATCCTGGAAAATCCTTCCACAAATCTTCTGTAATGCCAAACCAAGGAAGCTTCGTACCTTGGTAACCGTCTTCGGTCTGTCCCAATTAAGCACAGCCTCTACTTTACTTAGATCCACTGATACTCCTTCCTCTGAAACTATGTGACCAAGGAAAGCTATCTGATCCAGTCAAAACTAACACTTACTAAGCTTTCCATATAATTGCTTATCTCGGAGTATCTGAAGTACTAACCACAAGTGCTGTGCGTCCTCCTCATAAGATCGAGAGTACACCAATAGATCATCAATAAAGACTATCACAAACTTATCTAAATAGTCTCTGAACACTTCATTCATTAACCTCATAAAGGCTGCATGGGCATTCGTCAATCCGAAGGCCACCACTAGAAATTCATAATGGTTATACCTTGTCCTAAAGGCCGTCTTCGGAATATCTTCCTCCTTAATCCTCAGTTGGTAATAGTCCGATCTTAAATCAATCTTAGAGAAGACTGAGGCCCCTCTCAACTGATTAAGCAGGTCGTCAATCCTGGGCAATGGGTACTTATTCTTCATTGTGACTTTATTCAACAGTCGGTAGTCTATACATAATCTGAGACTACCATCATTCTTCCTCATGAATAACACTGGTGCTCCTCACGGTGAGACACTAGGTCTAATAAACCCTTGATTCAATAACTCATGTAGTTGTTTCTTCAATTCCTCAAGTTTCACTAACGCCATCCTATATGAAGGTCTAGAGATAGGATGAGTATCTGGTACCAAATCAATGGTAAACTCCAGCTCTTTCTCTCTGGTGGTAAACCTGACAACTCATCTGGGAAGACATTTAAAAATTCAAATACCACAGGTATATCCTCGATCCTCGGATGTTCTCAATCATCATCTGAGATGAATGTTTCATAATCTTCATATGAACAATCATATTTAGTACTCTCAAAAGTAACATCAAGATTTTAATTTGTTTACTAAAATTCCACAAACTTACATACTCAATATTTCAAATGTACATTGTAAGGTTCAGGTAGGGAGAAGGTTACAATGTTAGTGTAGCAGTCTAAACTCACTCGATTGGTTGGTAGCCAATCCATTCTCAAAATTACATCAAACCCATGCATATTTAACATTATTAGATCTACTAACATTATTCTATCTCCCACCTTTATTTCACATCCTCTATAGATCAACTCTGTTCTCTGGGACTCACGCATAGGGGTATTTACATGTAGTATATACTCTAGAGGTTCAAACTTCAAATTTAATCTACATGCAAAATACTAAAAAATAAACGGTTGTGTAGACCTTGAATCAATCAACACATGAGCCTTATGATTACAGACAGAGAGTGTACCTCTTATAATTTATGCAGAAGTGTCCGCTCTCTCGTTGTCCAGAGTAAACACACGTCCCACTGTAATGGGCTTCTTTCCTTTTTCTGCAGCAGTGTTCCATCTTTGGGGATTCACTTTCTGAGGTTGTTGTCGGCAGGCTCCGGAGCATGTGGTTTCTGAGGTTGAGGGCAATCTCTTAATCTGTGACCCATGTGTCCACACCTGAAACATCCACGGATTAACCCAGTACAACTTCCCTCATGCGGTCGGCCACAGTCTCTACAAACCCTTATCTCAGGCCTGACATCTCGAGGGGTCTCTCTGATGATGGGATAACCTCTGGGTCTCTCAAATCTGCCCTTCTGTACCTCAATCCTTCCTCTCCTGAAGGAACCTCTCCGAATATCTGCTTGGGAAATCGCTAGCCTCTTTCCCTTATCCCTAGTCATAGCACTGAACTCGTTCTGGGATTGTACAATCTTGATTCCCCTCTCAATCTCTTGTGCTCGTCTCAAAGCATCTCTAAACTCAGTAATACACAGCCCTATCAATTGATCTCTAATGATGAGCTTCAATCCATACACAAACCTCTTTGTGCGAAGCTCTTCATTCTTGAAGGTTTTTGGATCATATCTCAATAGAGCGGTAAATCGGCTCTCAACATCGTCCACAGACATATCGCCCTGTACCAGATTTAAAAACTCTGTCTGCTTCCTTTTCTGAGCAGCTAGTGGTACAAATTGGGCTCTAAAGGCAGCCTGAAATTCTTCCCAGGTAATCACATCCTGGCTGGACATCAGAATACTCTAGGTAGCACCCCACCAATCTCGAGCTCTCCCTTTCAACATATAGACACCAATATTGACCCTCTCAGCATCAGTGCATCCCAAATAGTCAAATATGACTCTCAACTCAGTATGCCACTCCTCAGCCTCTGTAGGATCCTTTTTCCCTCTGAATGCGGGCGAGTTCATTTTCAAAAAGTCCTTCAATCAGACTATACTTCTATCATCAAGTTGAGTGACGAGAGGCACCGAGTCCATCTGTATTGGGGACATGGGAGGTCCTTATGGTGGTGCAGGAGTAGTACCCGAGGCATTAACTCTAAAATGCTGCGCGAATAGCGCTGTCATTTGCTCAAATCCCTGCTGCACATCTGTCACAATTCAGTTAAATCGAGAGTTAAGACTCTCAGGTTATGGGGTAGGTGGCGGAGGTGGCTCTATCTGCCTCCTTGAACGACCTCGTTGTCGACTCATTCTCAATCTCAACACGTTTCCGCGCATACATATCAAACTTGATTGAAATCTTAATCCTCAATTTCAGTTCATGACTAAACTTATACAGACACTTGGGATGTATTCTATTTCACTTGATCGACACTGACAGTACTAGACACCCAAAGCTCTGACACCAAGAAAACTCTGTGATGCCCCGAAAGAGCCGAAAACAGGGTAAATTTAAAACTTTTCCACATCCATTCACAGTAAATGGTGTATTCCTGTGCAGTGTCATACATCATCATACATATCATAGTTAAGGATCTTATCATCTCATAATTGTATTTCATCCAATTTACATTACTCAATTCAAGGTTAATTAATCCTAATACATCCCATACATCATTGTACAACTAGTGTCTGTAATTACAACTTTAGTCTGGGTGTATGAAAAGATAAATTATACCTCAAGTACAATATATGACCTGGAGCTCAAGTCCTACACTAGCCACTACTTCATATGTCACAAGAAAAACTCTCTTCACTTGAAGAAATCTGGGGGGAAAGATAAAACAGGGTGAGCTTCTAAATCGCTCAGTAAGGAGGTAAGGGACTCATTAATGAAACAATGATTTGCACAAGACAATCATTTTATCTCGTAGTTGAAACTCGATTAAAAACGTAGCATGAACTCATTACAATATCATTCTCATCTCATTTCTTCAGAATCATGTAAAAACATAAGAGTACATACTCAGTACAAATCACAGTCACAAGCATGTGGAAATCAGAATGCGATAATGGCTTTTCTCATTAAAACGTGATAAAAATCACCTCAATAGAATACATGTGGCACAACCACAAAACACAACTCATGTGTATAAAAAGGAGACTAGGCATGAAAACTCATATAAAACTCGTCATGGCACATCGTAATAAATCTCCTCTGGGTACGCATCCTATGCATCCTCAAAAGAGGGAAATGTCGACAATATGGTCGTGTACATGGTATATTGGACTTACACGTTACCAAAATAAGGCCCGACCTTACATGCTACCAAAGTAATGCCTCTCTTCATGCACATTATCCGTCTTACATGCTACCAAAGCAAGGCCACCCGCGTTACCAAAACGGGGGTTATCTCACGTTACTAAAATGGAGGTAACTCTCGTTACCAAAACAGAGGCATCTCTCATTACCAAAACGGAGGAATATCGAATTTACATGCTACCAAAGCAATGCCTCCCAACACTACTAAAGCGGGGAATAATATCGGCCTTACATGCTACCAAAGCAATACCTCTCAACGCTACCAAAGCGGGGAATAATATCGACCTTACATGCTACCAAAGCAATGCCTGATGTGTATTCAACATGACACGCCTAAGTCTCAATCATTAGCCATTATCATATAAAACGTTTTGCCTTCACGTAGAACTCTTAATGGTTTTCTCTCATAGATCTCATTTAAGATAGTACTTAACACAAAACATGTTAAAATCGAGTTTCAAACGGTAAAACCATGTACACATTTCTCAATCTCAGTACGCCTTAATGTAGAGCCCAAATCTCTTTTCACGTTTTAAACACAAAACAGTTACAAAATATTTTCACGCTTAGTTAATAATTTATAAAAGTTGGGCCACAACCGGCTATAAATCGTGTGCACTACTCATTCACAACTCATAGAAACATGCTTGTTTGCTCAAATCACGTTTCATGCTACAATTAACATCAAAACACACACACAAACGAGTTTAAGTTTTCCCTTACCTCTTTGCACCTCGTATAGTGCAATCGTTTCGCCGTATCACGGACTAGTCTCGCATTCCTCTCTGGAACTCCCGAGCTGTCCAAACGATGTATAAACATTAATAACCCAACTCAATCACATTATTGAGCACACATTTGTTCATATTCTCATTAACACCTCAAACAACTCAATTCTCACAACTCTATCACAATTCACATTCTCATCCTCTACATCTTAGAATTCTATATTTCTCACACCATATTCCATGCTAAATTCACCTCATTGTTTTAATTCCAATTATAGCCATAATTCCCAAAATTACCACAAATTGCCTAACGTTACCTTCACTCCAACAAAATCATAGTTTCATCAATCCTTAACCATTTTCTAGCTATTTAATCACAATACTTACAACCATAATCACCAAAAATCACTTTAAAATCCAAGATCAAAGTTTAGAATTTACTCAAACTTGTGGAGTGCTCAACTCTTACCTCGATTCAATTCGTCTTTCGATTTTCAGGTATGTTGTTCTCTTTTGGATGAGGAACAACTTTCCTTCTTGCTACAACCTTTGATTTAGACGAAAATGAAGACTTCGGAAGAGAGAGAAAGCTAGGGCTCGACTAAAATGGAGGTTTGGAAGAGAGAGAAAAGATGAAATGCAGGAAAACACTAGGGTCCTTTTATAGACGGAGGGTAGGAGATCGATCTGGCCCTTGATGAGATCGATCTACATTTGAATTCAGGAGTATTTTGTGGCAATTTTATGCCTAGGAGATCGATCTGTCGTGGGGTGAGATCAATCTCTTAATTGCTTTATGAGATCGATCTGCTCCAATTATGAGATCGATCTCTAGTTTACAGAATGCTCCATGAGATCGATCTGCTCTTTGAGAAAATCGATCTGCTTCTTACAGAATACTTCATGAGATCGATCTTTTCATTACAGAATCATAAGGAGATCGATCCTCTTCCATTGGAGATCGATCTACTCACTTAATTTCCTCTTTCCTTGTCATTTTGGCCTACTAGATCGATCCTCTCCTTTCTAAGATCGATCTGGCCTCATAGTTTCATACTTTGGTTAAACACTTAACATAAAATCTCTACATATAATTGCCATAGTTTTATTGCATTAATCATTTCTCTTTTATAACTCATTCATCACTTAGAAATTTCATTCCATACTACTTCAATATATGAATACATTACATTCACCTCAATCAATTACACTTCATGTTCACCTTACATACTTAGATATGTATAAAATTCTAAGATCTCATATAAATCTCTAAGAAAAGTGTTGAGAGTTTAGAGAGGGAAACTAGGTTACTTTGCTTCAAAAATGGAAAGTTTTAAGTCCTTTTCGTTAAATGCAGTTCAGTTGCCCAGTTTTTATAGAAATTGCTTGATGAGATTGATCTCCATAAGTGAGGGATCGATATTCTCCTCCTCTAAGTCTCTCGACATTCAATTTTCAAGCATGAGGGATCGATCTATTATGAAGGGTAAGATCGATCATAGCCAGGCAGAGAGCTTCAAAGATCGATCTGCCAGAGGAATGAGATTGATCTGCTTTTGGCCCAGACATAAAGAGATCGGTCTACTTGAAGATGAATTCGATCCTTACTTGGCAGAAGCTTATCGAGATCGATCTAGCTTGAAGGAGAGATCGATCTCCCCTTGCTCTGCAGCATACTTAGCTGAAATTCATCCTAATTTTCAAAGAAAAGTTCATATCAATTTGCTTCACTACTCATTTTGCATCCATTCTACATCTATCACTTTAAAATGTCCATTTTTTTATTTCATACATAACGAAAGTTGTGTGTACATCACGAACTCACATAACAAGTGTGTACATCAGATTTACGGACCTTACATCTCTTATGATTCATATTACATGAACAAGTGTATACTTAGGGAATTATAAGGATACATGTGAAAATACGTGCCTTACACATTCTCTAACAACTTTCGACTTTCCATCTTTGGTCAATGCCATTAATATTGTAAATAAGCTCTTATGCCATTTCGCATAAGGAGTGTCACAACCTAATTTACCAAAAATCACTATTAATTTTTTGCTTTTTCTTACCTTTCATTATGTGATAATTTCAAACATTCGTTGGGCTATGATTCGGTATTAGTATCATCTCTTTTACTTACTACATCATCCATTCTATATCATGTATACATGTCAATATAAACTATCTATTGATTGTAAATACGTTTATGCCATAAGTGAGCTCATAAATTTTTATACACAGATACATCCCCAATATTACATTCATTTACATCACTGTGCAGTTATACGTTTAGATACAAAATCGTATGTGTGTGTATACCTTTCACTCGATGGGAATGCAATGGAAAAAGGGAATGCAAATCCTTAGCCGTACTCTATCTACTATGGATGCTCTGTAGAGAGGGGAAATGAAACGGGTGAGCTCACTAGCTTAGTAAGAAAATCAGGTAAGCAAGTAGATAACCACACTATTTACATGATTATAATGTTATGCCATAAAATATTCCTTTTTATTTCACATCTAAAGCATGTATCTTTCTCTGTAAAACTTATGCAAAATATATACACATTCATCCATGTATACTGAAATCATGCTTGGTTGTAAACATCAGTAATTCATGCAAAAATGTTGCATTCTCATGTAAAGCTTATAAATCATATCATATCATGCCATTTGTTTAAATCGTAAGTATGCATCTCATCATGTCAAAACATGAAAATTGGGGCTCAATCCATCCCTCAGATTTACCTTGGTTTATAAACATTTACAGTTACATAAAAACATAAAGTCACATGTCGAGGCTCAACCCATCTCTCGGGTCTACCCAATTTGTATAAAATCATATGACATATCAAGTAAGAAATATCAGATAAGATTGACGACTACTTGTATAGTTTCGAGAATTATGATCATATCCTAATATCGATAATCTCAGGCTACACGGATCCTGGTGTGCGGGGCATCACTGCTGCAACGAAAGATGGGTCAAATCCTACCCGTCTGCTAACAACTCCACAACTCTACTGTAAGACCCGTATTTTTTTGGATGTAAACTTTATGAAATCATGAGTATGGTGATGTATTTACAATGTAAAGCATAAATGATGTAAGTCCATGGATTCGATGTACATACTTGTAACATGAATTTGTAATGTACATATAAGTTTCATTGTGTATGAATATGAAGGATTAGACTTTTAGTGTGATGAATGTGAGTAGAATGAGAAATGAGTAGAGTGGTAAATGGAAGGAGGTTGCATGAATCTAAATACTTCCATTTGGTCTTATATTGTATACCTTTGGCTATATAATGTATACACACAAGTTCTAATGTGTATAAGGTATGAATGGATGTCATTTTCAAGCCTTAAAGGTGGTTGGATGAGAAAATGACCATGGTAACAAATTGAGGATGTTTTGTGTGAAGTTACTGTAGAAAACTGTAGCAAAATCTAGAAAATATGAAGGCCAGATCGATCTCATAGGATGAGAGATCGATTTGGAAGAGCAAAAAATGCTCTTATTTGAGCTATAGAACAAGACAGATCGATCTCTAATGGAGCTAGATCGATCTGCTAAACATTCTATAAAATGAGGATCGATTCTTAAGGCAAACAAATCGATTTCCTTAGCTTTCGGGTTGGAGCAAATCGATCTCACCTGGAAGCAGATCGATCTCCTTAAGCTACTGCCTGAGAACAGATTGATCTCAAGCACTCGAAAAATCAATCTCATGCATTCAAATTGGTGTGAAAATGAGGGATTTAAGAGGACCAGATCTATCTCATGATTTGAAAAATCGATCTCATCAAGTGATTTCTATAAAAAGGAGCAGTGAAATCTGCATTTTTCTGAGATAGAACTTTTCTTTTCCATTTTCCACCAAAAACCTAGATTTTACCTCTCTAAAATCAGTCATTTTCAGTAAGAATTGAAGGGGAGCTATTAGATACAAAGTTGTTCATCTTATAGAAGAGAACAACATAGTGGGGAATCAAAACCTCACTTGTTGAATTGAAGGAGCTAAGGGCATTGTCATTTGGAGTAAGAAGAGAAGCTAGATTTGGTAAGTTTCTAACACTCTAGCCCAAGTACATTTGTATATTTATTGATTTTGGAGTTGATTGGTATGTATATTGATGGTTGAAACTACCTAGGATGAAATGGAACTAATGTGACCTATAAAATGGAATGAGTCTAGTGTGAGAAAGTGTGATTTGGGTGTGTTGATGATTTAAGGATTATGTTAAGTTGTTATTGGAGTAATGTGGATGATTTGAGATAGTTAAATGGAGTTGCAATGTGAGTTTGGGGAAAATTATGGAAAATGAGTATGTAAATGCTTGATAAATGTCATAGTGAAGAAATAAATGAAATATGAATCCTATGAGCTTAGCATCGATCTAATATCGATTTGGAATGAGTTAATAGGCCTAAAAGGATCCATAGACTTGAGTTATGGTTACAGTAATGGAACGAGGCCTCATTAGCGATAATAGAGACTATAGGTCAAATCGACTATAGTAAACGTAAGAGTTGGATTATAATGGGCTAAAATGTTGTGAAATACGTTTATGGAGACTCCGTGGAGATGAATCGAACCGCACGAGTACGCAGCTTTAAGGAAGTGGAATCACGCATCGCGATTTCGAGTAAGGGAATTTTGTGAGTATATAGAGGTAGCTGCTCGTATTTTGAACTCGTAGGTATATAGGGCTTTGGAAATGTGCATGAGTTTATAAAAATATGTTTGACAATGTATGAGAATTGTTTCAAGTATTCGTATGAGATTTGGTTGTTTGAAATGGTATTGTAAAGAAGTGGGATAGTAAGGCTAATAATTGCATAAATTACATGTTTTGAATGTTTTCACAAAACACCTTGCTTGGTTTTAAGCAAATTGACTGGTAGGCTGGCAAATGTTTGAACGTTTTGTGAGATAGCACATGTGAGGTGATAAGCATGGGTTGTGAATGTTTTGGTTGTTTATAAGTCGCCTATCCTGTTTATGTGAATTAAACCGTGCTGGAGCCTAGCTTGCACAGCATATTAATGTTTTTCACATGTTTGAAATGTGCTGGAGCTTAGCTCGCACTTGAATTTGAATTGTGGTGATGTTTTATAAACCGTACTGGAGCTTTTGCTCGTACGTGGAATTCAAGTGGATTTCTTATGCATATAACCGTATTGGAGCTATGCTCATACATGGTTTTCTTCATGTTTTATGCGAAAATGTCGTACTAGAGCGTTGCTCGTACGAAGTGATTTGATGATGATGCATGAATTCACACTAGAGCGTAGCTCGCGCAAGTTTTCACATTGTGGTATGTATGATGCCGTGGTAAGGGTGATACGGATTGGTGTTCAGGAACCCAACAGGCCTAACAGACTTCTTGAGTGGGGTGAGGGTAAGGGGTTAGGACCTGGCACAAATCCATTCAGGGAACCTAACAGGCCTAACAGATCTCTTGAGTGGGGTGAGGGTGAGGGGCTAGGACCTGAATTAGGGAACCCAATAGGGGTGAGCAAGGCCATGAGGGGCTAGGACCTGATATTAAGAGTACTCCCACGTGCACTCGAGACTAGAGGTTTCACTCGGTATGGGGTAGATAAGACCTACTGCAGGCACCCCCAACCATATTATGGGTCTGTGGAGTACAATGTACTGTGTATATCACATGGAGTATGATGTACTCCGTGGTTGAGATACTGATGAGAAAGTCTAGCGAAGAACTAACCCACCTTCGTTTCAGCATGATACCTCGCACACCAGAATCCGTGTGGACTGGGATGATTTACGACATAGTTGGCCAACATAGTCAGTCGAGATATAGTGACCTATCTCCTTGCTTATTACATAATACCACATGATCTTGATACTTGAGTGTGATTTTGACTGTCCAAGGTAGACTCGAGGGAGGGGTCGAGCCTTGTGGGGTTTGATTTATGAAATGGTAATGATGTTTGTGAATGAGAAAAATGATTTGTGAAGGGATCGTACGTATTTGAGAAAGAGATGTGATTTCAAAAGGATGTTTCTTAAATGAATTGCCATTTTCTATGAGATTTGACGATTGATGAGCATGAGATGATTTGTACATGATGATTTTACTATGTTTTATATGCCAATTTCCATGATTTAAATACTTGATATATGCATACTCATATGGCATAGTTTTAATTCCTCATGCTCCTGTTATAAACGATCTATGCATAACATTATCAACATGTAGATAGAGTAGTTATCTACCATGCTTGCATTATTACCTTACTGAGCGTGTGGTTGCTCATCCCTCTCTACTGTCCCCCTCTACAGAGCGCACATAGGGGCCCAGTGAGGACTGAGGCATTTTGTTGAGACATCCGCTGCATCTCCATCACCCAGAGGTATATACACAGAAATTCTTTTTGTATCTAAACAATCGTAAAAGCACAGTGATTATTTGAATTTGTAATATGGGGGATGTAAATGTCATAACACTTAGCATGTATGAACATACCACTTAGTATTTGGATATATAACAATACTTTTGTTTTATTTAGAAAGTGAATGGTAAAGAATGATTATTACTGTCTTACAGCCCAACTGTGTAGTGGTGAGTTTGTTCACGACCAGGTAAGGAAAAACGAAAATGTAAAAAATTGGCAGTGATTTTTAAATGAATTGGATAAATAGGGTTGTGACATCTACAACTCCATAACACCATGTACTCACGGTACAGTGTACTCCGTGTTCCATACATGATACAAAGTACTCAATAGACCCAATTTCAGTTTTGATAGTCCTATGCCATATCTCAAAATGTACGTGCGAGTATCTCATACGTGTGACACACAGTTTATATGGGCCTCCAACACAGCTGTTCCATGTCATCTCTTTCAAAACTGGTGCGTGCGAGTAAACTTCAGCATTACCTTATGCACAATCATTTAAAATCTAATGCGAGCAATGCTCTAACACTATATCATGCACAATAATGTAAAACTGAGTATGAGTATCACTCTAGTACTCTATCATGCATAAATCACATTAAAATTAAGTACGAGCAAAGCTCCAGTACTATGTTATGCATCTCATGAAAATCTAGTGCGAGTAATACTCCAACACTAATTTATGTAGAAAATATATAAAATCCAGTGCAAGTAGTGCTCCAGCACGATTTGTTTTCACACAACTCGATAGATGACTCATTTAAAAGAGATTCACTCAATTAAATCAAATCGACACTATATTGTGCTGTTTTCGCATAAAACACGAAAACATCGGCCAATCTATCTATGCATCTTCTAAACAACATTAAGAATATTCAAAAACATGCTTTCTATGCTTTTTACAACTTTTCTTAACTTTCCTAATTTTACCATTAATAGGGGTAAAATTGTAATTTTCCCATATCGGGTCATTATAAATTTTATTCACTTTCTTTGACCCTCAGACTTTTTAAGTGAATGTAAAAGCAGATGAAAATACACACAGATATCTCTAACTACTTGCAAAATTTCCTTACCTGGAATCACGTTGAGTAATTCCACTTTCTCAGAGCTACTCGACCTCGCAGTCCGATGTGCTCCTAATATAATCTTCAGAGCTGCATATAACCATTTATCTGGTTAATTACACTTTTTCATATGTATTTCACCATGAATACAGTCTATTTCACTTAATGATCCCTTTTTCACTTATTAGGCCTTAACGAGCTTTACATTGTCTTAAGCCCATTTCACTTTACTATTCATTTCATATGGGCCTATTGGGCTAGTGGGGCCGACTAACTCTTATTGGGCTTGGTTCGAGGCCCATGAATCCTTATTGGGTCGAGACCACCTCGGCTTGGCCTATTTGGCCTCTCGGCCATGGCATGTGGTCGACAGCCATACATGCCGCCTATGCCGTCGATCATGCCACTATCATGCCAACCTTGACCAATTCACTAGCCATTCACTTAGGCATTTCATTAAACACTGCCTATGCATGCCTTAAACCTTTAGTTTATGTTCATTTAGGATTTTTATCAAACACCTTATATGCCATCTTCAATTCATAAATCAATTGATCAAATTGATTAAAACTAACTATACCATAATCATGTACACATGCATACCAACCTATACAAGTCTTAAAATCATATGGGCATTCATCAAAACACAAATACCCATTTTCGGCTAACTTAGGATCTTAGTGATTTTGTGTGTTTTGATCCATAAAACATACACCAATCATCTTAGAATAATCCATAGATTAACATATTAGAAGTTGAAAGCTTGAAAACTCACACAGCTTATCTTTCCTCACTTAGTCAAAACTTTGAAGAAATTCCTCTCTCTCAATATGGCTCCTTGATAGCCAATTCTAATATATGTTAATCCTCTCTCAATTTGGGATAACTTTCATAAAGGTTGCTTGTTCCAAATATGTCTTGAAGGTAGAGATTTCTACTGAGATAAAGCTTGAACACTTAGGTTTCCATGGTGTTTTGTTGGTGCCGAGAGCTTAAGGAAGAAGATAACTAAGTGTTGGCTGCTTTTTTGCTTAAGTAATTAATCAATTTGGTCTTAAAATTCAGCCCACCAATAGGGCTTGGTAATTGATTTGGGCTTGGACAATTTGGGCCTAAGTTTTGGGCCTAACCATTTAACTAATGGGCTTGTCTTTGGGCTTTCGATTTTAGGCTTCGGTTTGGGCTTTTTCCTTGGGCTTTTAGGTTGAAAATTTTTCTATCAATTGGGATTTTAATTGAATTAATATTGGGCACACCAATTGGCTAAACAATTCGATCCAATGGGCCTAAGAAATTTGGCCCACACTTGTTGCACCTTAATGGGCTTTGAATTTTTCATCATTGGCGCATAGAGTTTTACCCTTTAAATTTAATCCAAATTTTGATTAAATAGATTTTCCCTATTTAATGAGATGAATATTGAGTGTTTTAACCAAAAATATTTCTTCCCCACTTTTTAACCTTACTTGGGTTAAATTTTAACCATGATTAGTCAACTATGGTCAAAGTCAACATTTGTTAACTAGCATTGACTTTTCTTGACTATTGACCACGTTTGACTTTTTCTCAAAAATCCAAAAGTGTCAATTTCCATAGTTTACACTCTCATCTCTGTGTTTTGGCCGCTTTCGGGAGGTGAATATATCAAAAACACCTCAAACAGACCATTTCGAGTTCGTTTAGCCCTTTTTGGGTTTGTCCTCTACTTCAATGTTTTTGAGATCAAATAAAACTAAATTTCCTTCATGAACCCTCTATATTTTCACATTTAAAGTTCTTATCTTTAGTCAGAATGATTTAAATCCATTTGGTTTAGCTTGTGGCTCTTATAGCCCTTATTTGGCCTTTACTTGACTTATATGCATTTTCTTACTTCCTTTGCATTTTCATTTTAGTAAATGCTCTTCTTATGATTCAACTAACATAATAGAATATCTTACATATAGAAATCATAAGGAATAAGCTACAAAAATTATGGGTTTTACAAGAAGAGAGCAAATCAACGAAGAGCTGGTCAAAGGGGAAGCTCTAGTACCTTATCAATAATCTTTGGGCTTCCAAATTCTGATTTCTGCAAGTTTGGCAAGGATGGTTAAAATGTTTGTTTGGATTTTACAAGATTCTCACAATTTTTTAAAGTACTTACCAAAACTTGTCGACTTTACTGGTAGTTTTAAGAGCTGGAATTAGTTGCAGTAATCCGCCATTCAGTCTTACTAAATTATTTATGATGGCTTTTGTAGACACTGTAATCAGACTTTGAATTATTTAGGATAATATTGCAATCCTGGGTCTTAATTTGCAACAAAAATCACCTTGCTTGCTTGAAATTCAGAAGTGGAGTTGTTTGCCATTAGAGACTGAATAATAGATTCTAAGGTTGTATTATAACCACTTTCTTATCGTCTAAATTGTCTAAGAAAAGCTTTACCTCTTTTGAACAATCTTTTTTACATTCTTACTCACATAAATAAGAAGCCAAGGGTAAATAAATGAAGTATTTTCAGGTGTAGATCCATGAAGTAGCATCTAAGTTGTTTTGATTGTCTTGCTATCAAGGTACAATGAAACCATGTCATATACCTGGTACAAGGATGTAAGGCCCGTAAATTTCTATGTATTCTTTATGATTTCATGATGTACAGACAAGTTACATTATATATGAATCATAAGAAATGAATATTTTTAAGGTCTAAGTGTGACTAGAATGCAAAATGAGTATTGAAGCAATTGAACGTGAACTTTCCTTTGAAAATTTGGGAAAATTACAGTTGGAATGCTGCAGATGAAGGGTAGATCGATCTTAGTTCAAGGGGAGACCGATCTCATTGTCTCGAAATGCAGTGCCAAAGCATTCTGTAAAAGGGAGATCAATCCCTTATTCAAAGCAGATCGATCTCAAGTTGCTTTTACCTGAATATGATGATCTCTTCTCATAAGGCAGATCGATCTCTGATTACTTTTTCCTAGCAAAGATCAATCTCTTCTCAAAGCTAGATCGATCTCTAAGTGATTCTACCTGGCCAAGATCGATCCCTACTAATGAGCACATCGATCCCTTCTTCAAGAAACAGATCGATCCCACAGCTTGCATATCGAATTTTGAAAGAGTTCAAGCAAAGGGCAGATCGATCTCTCACCCTTGGAGATCGATCTCATAAGGCTAAATTTTATAAAAACTCGACAGATGAGTATTCTTCCACGAGACAGCTCATACTCCTCAATTGAAAATAAAGTAACCTAGCTTTCTCACTCTAAAAATTGTTACCTTTTAATCAGATTTGAGAGAGATTTCTTTGAGCAAAGTTGTTCCTAGTAAGGGAGAGAACAACATGGTCAATGATTGGAAGCTGAAACTTTGGATTGAAGGAGCAAAGAGGTTTTCCCCAAATTTTGCAAAAAAAGAAAAAGTCAAGCTAGGTAAGATTTCAATACACCATCTTCAAGTTTGTTAATCTAGACATTTTGATGAGTTGATTGGTCTATGTATTGTTGGCTGGAACATCTTTGAGCATGCTTAATCCTTCATGACCTAAAATGAACTTAGTGTGAGAAAGTGAGAGAAAGTTGCTTAGGCATGGAGTTGATGATGATTTAAGCACGAAATATGTTAATGAGCATGTATACATGATTCTAAGATAGTTTTGTGAAACACATATGTTGGAGTAGATGATGATTGAAAGTAGGCACATGAGGTGTATGATGAAATGCCATAATGAAAGAAAATGATGAACTTAAGGCAATGTGAGGTTAATGTCGGATCAATACGAATCAGTAGAGTTGATGAGTCTAATAGATTCTCGAGAAATGAATTGTATAATTGAAATGGACTTAAGAGAGAGTAAAGTCCAATAAGATGTAACGAGACCCAATTGGTGTAAAACGGGCCCAATGCATTGAATTGAATTTCATGCAAGTGAGAATTAAGTATATTACGATATACTGACATGAGAAGTAAATACTTGCAGCTCTTGGAGATAAATTAGAGCTGATTAGACGGATCATGAGAAGTCGAAATCAAGGAAAGTGATTCGAGCGTGATTCGAGGTAAGGGATTTATGCGAGCTATTAGAGATAGCTATACGTATTTTGATAAATCCCTATATGAGAATAAGTGGTACTATAAAGTATATAGATATCGAAATATCTATATGAAAACAAAATTTGAGGATATATTGTAATTGATCGAAAAAGCATAGATGCATAAAGTGCATACTTTTAGTATTTTATGGTGATATGTTGTTTTGAAAATGTAAAAGGATAGATTGACTCTCGATTTAACTATTACCATAAAATGCATGTTTTATTATGTAAAAAGTGTGTAACGAGTGATTGAAGGGAAATTGCCCTCTCACTCATACTTTATGATTTATCGAAGTGAATTCGGTCAGGGGATACCGTTTTCACCTGATTGGAGCCGTCTACCGGATTTCTGTGTGAATTTGTGCTAGAGCCATTATGGTAACAATAGATTTACCAACCTTTCTGGCACATCAATTTAAAAAGATTTTATAAAGCAAATGGTGCTAGAGCTGAGTGCTGTGTGATACACTAGAGAGCTCACACTAGATTTTGGGAAATCATGCTAGAGCTATCGAGTACTGCTAAGTGATCTTACTCTGACTATGCTCGCATGTAGCTTCCTTGACTTAAAGTGATTTTAAGCAAAATCGTACTAGAGGCCTCAGCTATTGCTATGTGATCTTACGCTAAGTTGCTAGCACGTGGTCTTATGATGTTTACTGTGTGATAAGTAGACCGTGCTAGAAGCCTCAGGTATTGCTATGTGATCTTATGCTGAGTTGTTCAAACGTAGTTTTATGATGTTTCCTGTGTGATGAGTAAAATCGTGCTGAAGCTGTCAGTATTGCTAAGTGATCTTGCATAGACATGCTCGCACATGATTTTAAGACAATGAAAATGGGTGGTAAGGGATCCATGGGAGCACGCTGTACAGTGAGTGTTAGCCGCGGAGTACGATGTGCTGTGATATCTTAGTGATTTTTAGAGAGTTAAAGGGATGGTTGATCTGCCTCTGCATGCATGGGATTGTCGCACACCTGATCAGTGATTACCTAGAATCCAAACTATGGCCATACGTCCTTTCTGTGTGATATGACATTTTATCACTACTGTGTGAGGTGACATATGTCCTCTGCTGTGTGATACTAGGTGATATGATATCCTATCCTACGTCTCATGTTTATTGATCTGCTAAGTGATTTTGCTAAGTGTAAAAGATTTTGTAAGAGTATGCTCTGTGGTTTTGAAGATGAGCTGTGTGATTCTATGTGATTTGAAAAGAATATGTATATACCCATCTAGCGAATTAATGGTTTCGTATTTATGCAGGTTATTTTAAAAAGAATGCATATGTTTTATAAGGAAAATAAACAAGTACGTATTTTAAGTATTGTAGATAGTGTAGTTATCTACCTGCTTTTCTATTTTTCTTACTGAGCGTGTTAGGTCAGCCCCTTATTTCCTCCTCCACAGATTCTGCGCAGTAATAAGTTTACTGCAGTTGTTTCTACTACTGTGATCTCCAGTTCTCCAGTAGTACAGAGGTATACATTTATGAGAAAAATTTTGTATCCTGTAAAATAGTGCACAATAAAGCTATCTTTTGTACTTAAGGGATGTATATAATAGAAACTGATGTAAACACTTTTGTATATAAATATAAAAGTACAGTTTTTATTTCATTAAATGAATTTAATGAGATGTGGATATGGATGTTGACTCACAGCCCAACTGTTAATAATAAGGTAAGTCACAGGAAGAGGGTCGTGACGAAGGTGGTATCAGAGCGGAGTTGGTTTGAGGTGAGTCAGTATCTATAGTTAGGAAATTATACATCCCTAAAGTACTGTGCATTATTTGGATACAATTATGTATACTAAGCTGGAAATGTGACTGAGATCCATGTTATTGAGTATGTAGGATGTCAATAGACGACGTACTCATAGAGGAGAGAGTTCGAGCTCTCAGGGGCGTAGAGATGAGCCCGAGAGGCGCAGTGGGTCATATTCTAGTAGAGATCCACTTGGTCTTAGTGATGCCGCTTAGGCACGTATAGAGTAATTACAGTGTAATGTAGACACTGTCAAGGAGATGTTTACACAAGCAATGTCCAGATTTGAGGGTAGACAAGAGAACCCTACTGGTCAGGCTACTGCACCTGAGAGACATGAGCCTGCACCGAGACCTCAGGCTGCATAGGTAGAGATTCTTGTACCTCCTCCAGTTCAGGATATTCCTCCACCAGTTCAGGATCCTGTAGCTCTACAACAGGTTAGTGGTGAAGGAGTTTATGAGTGTGATCTGGGTAGACTGAGACAGTTCAAAAAGTTTGGACTACCTTCATTACTGGGGTAAAGGACCTAGTGTTAGCGGAGCATTGGATTGATAGTATGGAGAAACTCTACAAATTTTTCCATTGCTCTGCCACAGAGAAGGTCACCTTTACGGCTTTTGTATTAGCAGGTGAGGCCGAGCATTGATGGATGGCCAACAGCCAATTCTGAGTGCACGACACCCGGTTGTGACTTGGGACATATTTCTAGATGCCTTTAGGAGGCAGTACATTCCAGCCACTACTCAGAGGAAGATGCAGATGGAATTTATGACCTCGACTCAGGGGAACCAGATAGTTGATGAGTATGAGTTAGGATTTACATCCCTAGGTAGGTATGACTGATAATTCTATATTTTTAGAATTATTTGTGCTTAATTTCCTAATTAATTATTTAAATCCCCAATTTATTTTGTTAATTATCCCCTTTATTTAATTAAAATTCTTTGCAGATAAATTAAATCCAGATGAATTTTGAATATTTCGGTAGAAAATGGACCGAAATTGGGCTAAAATCGAGATTGAGCCATGCGGACAACACGAGTTATGCCACCTAGCACATCCAATTGGATAAGAAGACTGATGACATGGAAATATCTTTTCAAGGAGCCAATGGTGTGAAGACAAGTGGCCAGAAAAGCCAACTCATCAAGGATGTAGAAATTACTATTTTACCCCTAGTGTGTTTATAAATAGGAAAGAATGGCAATTGAAAAAAACTATGTAATTTTAGGAGTAGAAGTAAAATGTAATTTAGGAGTAGGAGTAGTGTAGGTAGAGTAGTTTTTAGAATTATTTTCCTTCCTAGTATTTTTATTATTTTCCCGTTTGTTTTACTATGCATTTCATGTTCTTCATTAGCCTTAGTTAAATTTCAGTTTCAATGGATAATCACTTTCATTTTCATGTTTTCGGTTTGGTAAGCTTAGTTCTTTGATTTTTTTTTAGCACTTGAGTTCTTAAATTTCTTTTAATCCTCGGTTTAGCCTTCATGTTGGATTTCATATTTTATTTTCCCACTCTCCATTCGGGTTTGTGATGTGCTGAAGCTTTGCCAAGCATTGCATAACAACAGTAGAGGAAGGAGAAGCCGGTGATAGTGGCCATCTTCTTCAGCTATTTAACTGTTGTGGTGCAGATTTGGAGAGGCAGCAACTAGCATCCCGAAAGCAAGGCAACAGACCAGGAAACCGAGAGTAGCAAATGCAGCAGCAAGCATCCGAGAGCTCTCCTCTGTTCTCCTCTGTTTTGTGTTTCCATTGCTAGCATTACTGATTGCATACGGATGTGTGCAGCACTTGAGCAGCAGAGGTCACAGACATGTAGTAGGCTGGAGCAGAGAGCAGTGCATCAGTTACAAAATCGAGAGTGCGGGAAAGAGCAGGACATGTGTAAGAGCGAGTTTGGATAGAAGAAGGAAGCAGCAGGCCTTAACAGTTGCTGAAGTGGTTGGTAGTTCATGGGAGCAGGAAAGGAGCAGCAAGTGCTGCCAGAAGCATGGGCAGAGAAGGAAGCAGGGCATGGAAACCGAGCAGGGTTGGTGAGAGTCAGAACTGAGAGCAGGCAAAGTGGACATGCTTGGACAGACCGAGGACATCACCAGCAGCAGATGGCAGAATTGAGCAAACCATGAGCACCTGGAACTCGTGAGCACTTGGGACCTGAGACCTAGCAGTAGGACACGACAGGACACAACAGAACCGAGACATGTCTGGAGTAGTGTCTGGTTAATACCAAGAAGGAGAATACAACAGTACGCCTTGCCAAAGCCATGAAAGGCTGGACTGAAACATAATTTGGAAGACACGTGAATAGTATTTAGAAGGATAATTATATGGTTTAAATTGGTTAAGGCTTTGTTTGGCTAGTTCATTTTAGTAATTAATTCATTTTCATGCATTGTTAATTTAGTTTAATGTCAATTTAATTTGTTAGCTTAGTTTAGAGTCTTTAATTAAATTGCATGTTAGTATTCTTGCATTGTAGTATAAAACTTAGTTTTAATTAGGATGATAGTTAATTAAGTGTTCATTAAGAATTAGATTAGGGGTAAATTTATTTCATTAAATCTTAGGTTAGTTTAAATTGCATTTTGATTAAGTAGTTTAATTGCATTTTAGGTTTGTTAATTTTAGTTTAATTAATCTTGCTTTGTTATTTTCATAATTGCATTTTATTTTAATTGCGTTAATTAGTTTTGACTGTTTTAATTTCTTTTGTAGGTTTTTGATTTTAATTGCGTTGAGCACTGTAAGTAATTTTGCTCGGTTTTATTTTCTTTATTTTATAGTTTTATTATTTTATTGCTTTCGGTATTTTCACTTCTAGATTAGTAGATCACCCACCTTAATCTCATAATTTGCTAGAATATACTTAGGGTAAGATTAACCGGTACTTAATTAGGCTAGTCAACTTCTCTGTGGGACGATAATTTCGAGACTCAAATCCCATTATTACTTATACGACCCGTGCACTTGCGAACATTACCTTTAGGGCCCATCAATGACACAGTTACCATGAGCAGTCAGGAGAGAAAGGTTCAAAAATTTATTGAGGGGTTGAGACCTTCGATCAGAGCTCGATTGGCCCCATTTGACATTACCACATATGACGAGGCAGTACGCGGAGCTCAGCTATGTGAGCAAGATTATGAGTTGCATGCCTTGGAGTTAAGTAAGAGTGGTAAGGACAGAGATAGATACTGGAAGAGGTCAGTTGATGATCGAGGATTCAAAAAGGGTCGAAGGTTATTTGCTAAAGGGCCAAAGATTGAGGAAGTACAAGAGAGGCCTGCGAAGCTTCCAGTGTATCCAGCTTTACCTCCGGCACCGAGAGGTATAGTTATTAGTGGACCTCGACCTACCACCGAACAGTACAAGATGTGTGGTAGATATCATGGGAGTAGGCCATGCCATTTGATGATGAGGTCATGTTAAAGATGTGGTAAACCAGGGCACATAGCTCGTGAATGCCCGAAATTGGTTGATGCAGCCCCACAGAAAGGCATAGAGCCAGAGAAGGCCACAGTTGAGACACCTAAGAGGAAGGCCACAGCTTAAGAGAAAGGGAAACAAGCTATTGGTCGAGGGCGAGTGTTTGCATTCGACCAGGCATCTGCAGAAGCTTCTCGGATGTGATTAAAGGTACCATCCTAGTTTTAATTTTGAAGCATTAGCATTAATAGATCTTGGTGCCATGCATTCATTTATATCACTTTCATTTGCATGTAAATTGTTTGAACATGTGAAACCTGTACCTTTAGGTAGGATATTGCTTATAAGCACTCCAGTGAGAGATAAAGTAGTAACTGAGTATGTATGTAAAGATTGTAAGTTAAAAGTAGGGGAAAAGGATATGTTGACCGATCTCATCCTATTAAATATGAAGGATTTTGATGTAATATTAGGAATGGATTGGTTGGCTGCAAACCATACTGTTTTAGATTATTGTGCTAAGACAGTAATGTTTTCCAAACCTGAAAAGTATGTTGTAAGATTTACAAAGTAATGAAAGAAGTATTAAATTATTTCCAAGGATGGACGATTTTATTAAAAGATGTAATGATAATATGTTGAAGGTTTTATTGCATACGTGGTTGATTTGGATAAGGCACACCCAGAATTAGCTGACATCCCAGTGGTTAGAGAATTCCCTGATGTCTTTCTGGAAGAATTACCAAGGTTGCCACCAGACAGAGAGATGGAGTTCTGTATTGACTTGGTGCCTAGAATTGAACCAATATCCAAACCACCGTATAGAATGACTCCAGTGGAATTGGAGGAGCTAAAGAGATAATTACAAGAGTTATTGGATAAGAGGTTCATCAGACCGAGTGTGTCACCTTGGGGAGCATCGATTTTATTTATGAAGAAGAAAGATGGGACTCTCCGACTTTGTATAAATTATCGGTTGTTGAATAAGGCTACCATCAAGAATAAATATCCCTTTCCACGGATTGATGATCTATTGGATCAGTTGCAGGGAGCAGTGATCTTTTCAAAAATTAATTTGAGGTCTAGGTATCATCAGTTGAGGATTTGGAGTAGAGATGTGCCCAAGACAGCGTTTCAGACCCGTTATGGCCATTATGAGTTTTTGGTTATGCCATTTGGGTTGCCGAATGCTCCTGCAGCATTTATGGCTTTAATGAATGATGTATTTAAGCCATACCTGGATAGCTTCGTGATTGTCTTTATAGATGACATATTGGTGTACTCGAAGTCCAGGAAAAAGCATGAGTAGCACTTGAGAACAGTGTTATGGACCTTCCGAGATTAGGAGTTGTATGCTAAACTAAATAAGTGTGATTTCTGGCTGAGTGAGATATCATTCTTGGGGTCATGTAGTCTCGAGAGACAGGGTATCAGTGGATCCGACCAAGATAGAGGCTGTGGTACATTGGGATAGTCCCAAGGCAGTTACAGAGATCCGTAAATTTTTGGGTTTGGCAGGTTATTATCGATTTGTCGAGAGATTCTCTAAGCTGGCTGCTTCGTTGGCACATCTCACTCGAAAGAATGTGGCATATGAGTGGGATGATAAGTGTGAAAGTAATTTCTGCGAGTTGAAGCGTAGATTGACCACCGCACCTATTCTCACCATGCCCATTAGCTCAGGAGGTTTTTCAGTGTATACAGATGCCTCAGGACAGGGATTAGGCTGTGTGTTGATGTAAGACGAGAAGGTAGTCACCTATGGATCCAGACAGCTTAAGGACCATGAGAGGAACTACCCGACCCATGATTTAGAGTTGGCAATCGTGGTATTTGCGTTGAAAATATGGTGCCACTACTTGTACAGTGAAAAATTTTAGGTGTTTACATATCATAAGAGCCTTAGATACCTATTTTCACAAAAAAGAGTTGAATATGAGGCAGAGACGGTGGATAGACCTTCTAAAAGATTATGATTATAGGATATTGTACCATCCGAGAAAGGCTAATGTTGTGGCTGATGGCATGAGTAGAAAGTGCCTCAAAGTGGTATTGTACATGATGGTTAGGGAACATGAGCTGCTCGAGTAGTTTGCTTAGCTCAGTTTGGATATAGAACCTCTTGATATTGACAGTGACTGTGTGATAGCTAGCCTGCGAGTGGAACCAGATTTGATTGACCGAATACGACAGGCTCAACATGTCAATCCGTTGTATGATGATAGTGCAAGTCTGATTCAGAGGGGTGATGTGGCCGATTTCTTAGTGAGTGATGATGGCCTATTGAGGTTTTGAGAAAGGATTTACGTTCCCAATGACCTAGAGTTAAAGTGTGTGATTTGATAGAAGCTCATTCATCGAGATATACATTGCATCCAGAGAGTAATAAGATGTATCAGAATCTTCGGAGAGTGTATTGGTGGTCAGGGATGAAGAAAGATATTACCGAGTTTGTGGCAAAGTGTCTTGTATGTCAGCAAGTGAAGGTAGAGCATCAGAAGCCTGCAGGATTATTGTAGCCTCTATCTATACCAACTTAGAAATGGGAGCATGTCACCATGGATTTCATCATGGGATTGCCGAGAACTAAGAGGAACCATGATGCTATCTGGGTAGTGGTCGACAGATTGACGAAATCTGCCCACTTTCTAGCCATGAAATCTACAGATATTTTGAGTACTTTGGCAGAGTTGTATGTACAGGAGATTGTGAGGCTACATGGTGTTCCAGTGAGTATCGTACCAGATAGGGATTCTCGCTTCACTTTCTACTTTTGGAAACATTTTCAGGAGGCTATGGGAACCCAGTTGAGTTTCAGTACCGCTTTTCATCCTCAAACTGATGGTCAGTCAGAGAGAACCATCCAAACGTTAGAGGATATGTTGAGAGCAAGTGTTATGAATTTAAGGCTCTTAGGATGATCACCTACCATTAGTCGAATTTGGTTACAACAATATTTATCACTTGAGTATTGAGATGATACCGTATGAGGCGTTGTATGGTAGAAGGTGTCGTTCCCCCTGTTGGTTAGGAAGAAGTGGGTGATAGAAAGACTTTTGCTCTTGATTTAGTATAATAAGTCTATGAGGTTGTTCAGCTGATATGTGAGAGATTAAGAATAGGTCAGAGCAGACAGAATAGTTATTCTGACATGAGACGAAGGCCACTAGAGTTCACTGTAGGTGACTCAGTATTCTTGAGAGTTTCTTCGTCGAAAGGGATTATGAGGTTCTGTAAGAAGGGTAAGTTGAGCCCTTGGTATATCGAGCCATTTGAGATACTAGAGTAAGTGGGAGATAAGGCTTACAGGCTAGCGTTGCCACCAGAGCTAGCATACATTCATAATGTCTTCCACATATCGATGCTTCGAAACTACCATCCAGATCCGACCCATGTGATTTAATATGAGCCATTGGGGCTCATGGATGATCTGTCGTATGTAGAGAGACCAATCCAGATACTGGATAGGAAGAAAAAAGTGTTACGAAATAAGAGGACTCTGCTTGTTAAGGTTCTCTAGTAGCACCACAGTTCAGAAGAGGCTACTTGGGAGTTAGAGAGCCTGATGTGGGAAAAGTACCCCCGACTTTTTGAGGAATGACTTAGTTCTAATTTGGATGACCAAAGTTCTTGAATGAGGGGAGGAATGTAAGACTCGTAAACTTCTATGTATTCTTTATGATTTCGTGATGTATAAACAAATTACATTATTTATGAATCATAAGAAATAGATATTTTTAAGCTCTAAGTGTGACTAGAATACAAAATGAGTATTGAAGCAAGTGAATGTGAACTTTCCTTTGAAAATTTGGGAAAATTACAGCTGGAGTGCTGCAGATGAAGGGTAGTTCAAGGGGAGATCGATCTCATTGTCTTGAAATGCAGTGCTAAGGCATTCTATAAAAGGGAGATCGATCTCTCATTCAAAGTAGATCGATCTCAAGTTGCTTCTGCCTGAATATGATCGATCTCTTCCCATAAGGCAGATCGATCTCTAATTGCTTCTGCCTAGCAAAGATCAATCTTTTTCTCAAAGCCAGATCGATCTGTAAGTGATTTTGCCTGGCCAAGATCGATCCCTACCTATGAGTAGCTCGATCCCTTCCTCAAGAGATAGATCAATTCCACAACTTGCATATCAAATTCTGAAAGAGTTCAAGCAAAGGGCAGATCGATCTCTCACCCTTGGAGATCGATCTCATAAGGCCAAATTCTATAAAAACTCGAAAGATGAGTCTTCTTCCACGAGACAACTCATACTCCTCCATTGAAAACAAAGTAACCTAGCTTTCTCACTTTAAAAATCATCACCTTCCAATCAGATTTGAGAGAGATTTCTATGAGCAAAGTTGTTCCTAGTGAGGAAGAGAACAACATAGTCAAAGATTGGAAGCTGAAACTTTGATTGAAGGAGCAAAGAGGTTTTCCCCAAATTTGGCAAAAAGGAGAAAAAGTCAAGCTAGGTAAGATTTCAATACACCATCTTCAAGTTTGTTAATCTAGATATTTTGATGAATTGATTGGTGTATGCATTGTTGGCTGGAACATCTTTGAGCATGCTTAATCCTCAATGACCTAAAATGAGCTTAGTGTGAGAAAGTGAGAGAAAGTTGCTTAGGCATGGAGTTGATGATGATTTAAGCATGAAAAGATGTTAATGAACATGTATACATGATTCTAAGATAGTTTTGTGAAACACATATGTTGGAGTATATGATGATTGAAAGTAGGCACATGAGGTGTATGATGAAATGCCATAGTGAAAGAAAATGATGAACTTAAGGCATTGTGAGGTTAATGTCGGATCAATACGAATCAGTAGAGTTGATGAGTCTAGTAGATTCTCGAGAAATGAATTGTATAATTGAAATTGTCACGACCCAAACTACCCAAAAATTAGAGTTAATTTTTCGCATTTTGTTATTTTCTTTATTAAATTCTTATCTGTCCTCTGATCGTGACCACACTCCACTAACAAATTGGGCTGTGCGTCAATGCCAGTCCCACCATTCAATTACCATCTAACTTATTTCTTCTCCAGTCATTTATAATTGTTTACATTATTTATACATCCCCTAATTACTTACAAATATGTTACTGTGCTATGCTTATGTAGATACAATATGTACAAGTGTATATACCTTATGTTGATGGGCAGCAGCGGATATCCGGAATGCAGTACTGAGTCGCCTCAACTTCAACTGGAGATTATCTGTGGGAGAAAATGAAAGGGGTGAGCACATCAAGCTCAGCAAGGCAATCCTACGAACAAGTAGGTAACCATACTACCTACATGAACGTGGTGCCATGCATAAACCACCCTTTCTCCACACATTTTAAAACAAATGATATGAATTATGATGCTATGTAAATCGAGTTTGCACGGAAAATTCAACATGCAATTCATTTAAATCATTTCTTTCTCATTTAAAATTTCACAATAAAGTCAGGACTCGACCCCTCCTGCGGGTGATCCTGACTCACACAAAACCATGAAAACGGTTTACATCACACGTGGGTTTGAAAAGCATGGAAATACCATCATGCAAATTTAGTTTAAAAAACCTAGTTTAAATCATCGAAAATCGTCGACATGCGAGACGAGGCAATATCTGTATAACGGCAATAACTAGGACTATGGCCATATCTGTCCTCGGGAGTTCCTCAGCTACACGGATCCTAGTGTGCGGGTTCTCACCATGATCGGGAACCGCCCGGGAGGTGGGTCAGTCCATCCCGTCAGTCTTATCCGATCCCCGACATCCGAAGATGCTGCATCCGGAGATGCCGTATCCGAAGATACCACACGGTACATCGTACTCCATGCTACTTGCACGGTACATCGTACTCCGTGAACCCATATAATATCTCTAGGTACTCCAGCCCAATTGGCCTGCTTCCCACAGAGGTTTTGTTTCTCAATACTCATGCCATGTCTCAAAACGCACGTGCGAGCCTATTTAATCGGTGACACACAGTCTACCCGATGCTCCAAGCACGGCTCATCGCATGTTCTCATAAAAATCAGTGCGAGCAATGCTCAGCACTCTCATCAAATCAAGTAAATCTAGTGCGAGCTAAGCTCTAGCACTCTGTATGCAAATCGTATAAAAATCTGGTGCGAGCGAAGCTCTAACACCCTGTCTCAAAATCATATAAAAATATGGTGCGAGTTAGACTCTAGCACCCTGTCACGAAAATCATATATATATAAGAATCTGGTGCGAGTTGGACTCCAGCACCTATGCATGTAAAACTCTAGTGCGAGCTCTCGCTCCAGCACTAATGCGTGCATCACACAAATTGACAACATCGTGCGAGCTGAGCTCTAGCACATCACATGTCAATAAAAACACGTAGGCCGCTCTGTTTCCTCAAAACAGTTTTTAAAAAACAATATCACGTTGAAAGTATGCAATGCTGTGCATTTTCTTTCAAGGTGAGCCAGCCTACTCATGCATGCATCAAAACACCTCCAGAATGAGCAGGAACCTTTTGTTCTTGCTCCTCCCAATTTTTCCTAACTTTGTAAATTTTACCCTTAACAAGGGTATTTTAGTAATTTTACCCATACGGGGCACTAAAATTATTCTTCGACCTCTAGACCCTCCAGAACATTTTTAAGGACTGCATATGAATTTAAAATTGCGTAAAGTTTACCTCTAGCAGTCCGTAGAATTCCCTTACCTTATTTTCCTGTCGAGTCTGACCTTTTCTTTTCCAATGTTGTCTCGTCGCGCAGTCCGATATGCTTCCAATCCAATGCCCGAAACTACGTATTAATATTCCTCAGGTCAGATAACATACAATTTAATTGTATTTAATATTTTCTGGGCTTAATTTAAATCATTGGGCCCATTTACCCCTATTGGGCCCGATTGCACCTTAATGGGCCTTAATTGGCCTTAAGCCCGTTTTCCACTTAATTTTCACTTTATCGAGGCCTATTGGGCTCATTGGGCCCACCAATAATTTATTGGGCCTCGTTCTAATTCTCGAATATCTAAATCGATTATTTACGACAATTTATCTAAATTTCCATAATTTAATTCAATTTATGCGAAAATTAAATCAATATCACGCATAACGAGGTAATTGTCGTAAATAGGGGTCACTTACCCGAGATTCCATGTTAGTCCGTAAATCGAGGCTGTCTCGAGCCCTCGGTGGATGCCAATCGTCGAGCTACACAATTAAATATATTTTTCGGGTAAACTTTCAGTCAATAATTAATTAAATAAAATATTCCAAATTTAAATCGGGTCAATTTGACTGCTTATCGACTTACCCGAAGCTCGATTGCATCATAGGAATTTTCCCCAATTTTTTTTCCTCTTTTTCTTTTTCCCTTTTTCTCCTTTTTTCTCTCTTTTTGGCTGAACCGGTTCAGTCCGGTTCGGACCGGTTCAGACCCCCGGTTCACCCCGGTTTGGCCGGTTCATCGCCGGTTCACCGCCTTGCCGGCCGGTTCTTTGTCGACTTCCACCGCCAGCAGCTCCGTGAGGCTGTCCGCAGCTCGAATCTGCCCTCGGTTTGGGTCGAGGTCGCCGGAATGCCGTCGGTCCGGCTCTTCTCCCTTCGGTCGTCGGACCCATTTTCTTCTTCCGCCGTTTCCGGCGCCGTCCATCGGTTTCGGTGGCTGCCACCACCACCAAACGCATCGTCTGGGCCTGGGGAAACTTCGGCTGGGGTCGATCGGGCCTGAATCGTCGCCGATCGCCGGAAATCTCTCTCCCCTCTCGGTCTCAGTTTTTCGCCGTTTTGCTCGCCGGTGGCCGCCGTTCGGGTCTCCAAGGGGTCGGTGAGGGGTCAGGCTGCGTCTGGCTTGCCTTCGCTGGCCTCGCCTGGTCGCCTGGCCGCCGGCAGGGGCTCGGCCTCTGCTTCCGTTTTCCGTTTCGCTCCTTCGCGTTTTTGTCTTCTGTTTCGTTTCTTTCTTTTTTTTTCTTTTTTTTTTTCATTTCTTTCATTAATTATTTTTATTATTATTATTTATTTTAATTATTACACTATTCCTTAAAATACTATAAATACCCAAAATATCTCTCAAAATTATTATTTTATTCTTATTTAATTAATTTAATTTTATTTAATTTATTTATTATATTTTAACCTCTTTTTCGGGTATAATTTCTCCGTATTTTTCGGATATTGTCCCGAATGACTTTTCGGTATATTTTTCGATTATTTTCGGGATTATTTTTCCGTACTAAAAATTCCAATTAATCCCGATTAATTCCAATAAATTAATATCTTGATCAGTTTAACCCAAAATAAATTTATTTCACCTTTATTGACCAAGATTTCTTACATCCATGTTTTAATTAAATTTTCTTATCGAAATTATACCGACCTTTGGTCTTTTGACCATTTTACCCTTGCACATATTCGGGATTAATTTAACCCGACCTTCCTTCATACTTCCCCCATCTTTTCTTATTTAATTTTCGTATTTTAATTAAATTCGGGTCTTACAGAAATGAACTTAAGAGAGTAAAGTCCAATAAGATTTAACGAGGCCCAATTGTTGTAAAACGGGCCCAATGCATTGAATTGAACTTCATGCAAGTGAGAATTAAGTTTATTACAATATACTGACATGAGAAGTAAATACTTGCAGCTCCTGGAGATATAATTGGAGTCGATTAGATGGATCACGAGAATTGGAAATCAAGGAAAGTGATTCGAGCGTGATTCGAGGTAAGGGATTTATGCGAGCTATTAGAGATAGCTATACGTATTTTTATAAATCCCTATATGAGAATAAGTAGTATCTGTAAAGTATATAGATATCGAAATATCTGTATGAAAACCAAATTTGAGGATATATTGTAATTGATCGAAAAAGCATAGATGCATAAAGTGCATGCTTTCAGTATCTTTGTGGTGATAAGTTGTTTTGACAATGTAAAAGGATAGATTGGCTCTTGATTTAACTATTACCATAAAATGCATGTTTTATTATGTAAAAAGTGTGTAATGAGTGATTGAAGGGAAATTACCCTATCTCTCATACTTTGTGATTTATCGAAGTGAATTCGACCAGGGATATCGTTTTCACTTGATTGGAGCCATCTATCGGATCTCTGTGTGAATTTGTGCTAGAGCCAATGTGGTAACAGTAGATTTACCAACCTTGCTTGTACATCAATTTAAAAGGATTTTAGAAAGCAAATGGTGCTAAAGCTAAGTGATGTGTGATACACTAGAGAGCTCGCACTAGATTTTGGGAAATCATGCTAGAGCCATCGAGTACTGCTAAGTGTTCTTACTCTGACTATGCTCGCATGTAACTTCCTTGACTTACAGTGATTTTAAGCAAAACCATGCTAGAGGCCTCAGGTATTGCTATGTGATGTTACGTTGAGTTACTCGCACGTGGTTTTATGATATTTACTATGTGATAAGTAAACCGTGCTAGAAGCCTTAGGTATTACTATGTGATCTTACGTTGAGTTGCTCTCACGTGATTTTATAATGTTTTCTGTGTGATGAGTAAAACCATGCTGGTGCCGTCGTGTATTGCTGAGTGATCTTGCACAGACCTGCTCGCACATGATTTTGAGATAATGGAAATGGGTGGTAAAGGATCCATGGGAGCACGTTGAACGGTGACCGTTAGCTACGGAGTAAGATGTACTGTGATATCTTAGTGATTTTTAGAGAGCTGAAGGGATGGTTGATCCGCCTCCCCAAGCATGGGATTCCCGCACACCTGATCAGTGATTGCCTGGAATCTAAACTGTCACGACCCTTTTTCATTCTCTTTTACCAAAAATCTCAATAATTTTTTCGCGTTTTACTGTTACCTTACTCGATTGTGAACAACTCACCATATACAGTTGGGCTGTGAGTCAATAATAATCATCACTTACCATTCATTCACAATTTAATGAAATGATGTCATACATTCGCAGTTAATCAAGTACTTATTCAAAAACATGTTTGACTGACATCTACATCCCCCATAATTACAACTCGAAAGACTATTGTGCTTTTACATTGTTTAGATACAAACAGAATCCTATGTATATACCTTTCGACGATGGAAGCAGCGGATGTCTAAAAACACAATGCCTCAGTCCTCACTGAGCTACTATGCACTCTCTGTAGGAGGGGGAAAATATAGAGGGATGAGCAACCACACGCTCAGTAAGGCAATAATGCAAGCATGGTAGATAACTACTCTATCTACATGTTGATAGTGTTATGCATAAATCGTTTATGGTAGGAGCATGAGGAAGTGAAATTATGCCATATGAGTATACATATATATCATGTATCAAAATCATGTACTTTGGCATATAAAACATGGTAAAAACATCATGTATAAATCATCTCATGCTCAATCTCATTTAAATTCATAAAAGGGCAGTTCATTAAGAAACCTCCTTTTTAAACCCACATCATAAAGCTCTTTCTCAAACACATACAATCCCATCACAAACCATTTTCTCAATCACAAACATCATCATCGTTTCACAAATTAAGTCTACAAGGCTTGACCCCTCCCTCGGGTTTACCTTGTACAGTCACAATCACACTTGTAGATTAAAATCATGTGGTAGTAAGTAAATCAAGCAAGGAGACGGGTCACTATATCTCAACTGACTATGTTGGTTAACTATGTCACATATCATCCCAGACCAGATGGATCCCGGTGTGCGGGGTATCATGGTGGCACGGAGGTGGGTTAGTTCTCCGTCAGACTTTCTCAAATCATGTAACCACCACGCGGTACATCGTACTCCATGTGATATACACGGTACATCGTACTCCGCGGACCCATAACATGGTTGGGGGTGCCTGCATTAGGTCTTATCCACCCCATACTGAGTGAAACCTCTAGTCTCAAGTGCACATGGGAGTACTCTTAATACCAGGTCCTAGCCCCTCATGGCCTTGCTCGCCCCTGTTGGGTTCCCTGATTCAGGTCCTAGCCCCTCACCCTCACCCCACTCAAGAGGTTTGTTAGGCCTGTTGGGTTCCCTGAATGGATTATGTCATGTCCTAGCCCCTCACCCTCACCCCACTCAAGAGGTCTGTCAGGCCTGTTGGGTTCCCTGAGTTAATCCGTATTACCCTCACCACGGCCTCATACATACCATAGTGTGAAAACTAGCGCGATCTATGCTCTAGCGCGAATTCATGCATCAAAACCAATCAGTTCGTACGAGCAACGCTCTAGTACGGCATTTATGCATAAAAATATGAAGAAACCACGTACGAGCATAGCTCCAGTATGATTATATGCATAAGAAAAACCACTCGAATCCACGTACGAGCGTAAGCTCCAGTACGGTTTATAAAATATCATCACAATTCAAATCAAAGTGCCAGCTAAGCTCCAGTACGTTTCACACAAGTGAAAATATCGAAATCTAACGCGAGCGAGGGTCTAGCGCGATTTATGCCATACAAATATGATGGGCGGCTCATACACAATCAAACAATCCTGGCAACTGGGTTTAGCACTTCACAATTGCTTTTTCCACAACATCAATAAAACACTAATCGCCCTATCTACAAGCTTGCTTAAAATAAAGCAATTACGTTTTGTAAAACAGCAAAACATTAGATTTATGCAATTATTAGCCTTACTATCCCATTTCATATAATCCACTTCAAAACCAAAATCACGCATATACTTATCATCATTCATAAATACCATCAATCATTTACTTGAGCAACCATGCATTTCATAAAACACCCAATATTCACCCACAAGTTCAAAGTACGAGCAGCTACCTCTATATACTTACAAAATTCCCTTACTTGGAATCGCGATGCGTGATTCCACTTCCTTAAAGCTGCTTACTTGTACGGCTCAATTCGTTTCCAACGGACTCTTCGGGACTGCACATAAACAAAATTTTGCATCGTTTGAGCGCGTTATAATCTAACTTTTACGTTTACTATAGTCGATTTGACCTATAGTCTCTATTAACGCTTGTGAGGACTCGTTTCATTACTTTACCCGTAACTCAAGTCTAAGGATTCTTTTAGGCCTATTAACTCATTCTAAATCGATATTAAGCTCATAGTGTTCATATTTCATTGATTTCCTCACTATGGCATTTTTCAAGCATTTACATACTCATTTTCCATAAATTCTCTAAACTCACAATGTGGCTTCATTTACCGATCTCAACTCATCCACATTACTCCAATAACAACTTATCAACATCCATAAACCACCAACTCACCCAATCTACACTTTCTCACACTAGACTCATTCCATTTTCTAGGTTACATTAGTTTCTAACACAACCTAGGTGTTTCCAATTATCCATACTCATGCTAAACAACTCCAAAATCAATTAAATAGACAATGTACCAGAGTTAGAGTGTTAGAATCTTACCAAATTTGATTTTTCTTCTTACTCCAAATGTCAATGCCCTTAGCTCCTTCAATACCAATAATGGGATTTTGGGTTCCAACTATGTTGTTCTCTTCCTCAAGATGAACAACTTAGTGTCTAATGGCCTCCCCTCAATTCCTACTGGAAATGGTTGATTTTAGAGAGAGAAAGTTAGGTTTTTGGATTGAAAATGGAAGGATGGTGTTTTTCTCAAAATTTTTAGATTTTCAGCACTCCTTTTATAGAAATAGCTTGAGGAGATCGATCAGCACTAGGAGGAGATCGATCTGGTCCCCTTAAATCCCTTTTTTTCATGGCATTTTAAGCATGAGATCGATCTGTCGAAGCTTGAGATCGATCTGCTCCCAAACAAAGAGCTAAGGAGATCGATCTGTATGCTTGAGGATCGATCTTTTCATTACAAAATGGTTAGGAGATCGATCTGGCCCCATTGGAGATCAATCTGCTCTATTCCGTTGCCCAAATAAGAGCATTTTGGCTCTTCCAGATCGATCTCTCATCCTATGAGATCGATCTAGCCTTCATACTTTCTAGATTTTCTGCATTTTTTTGCAGTAACTCTCACCAAAACACCCTTAATCTGCTGCCATAGCCACTTTCTCATCCATCCACCTTTATGACTCGAAAATGGCATCCATTCATGCCTTATGCACATTGAAACTTGTTTGCATTACTTGTATATCCAAAGGTCTACTATATAAAACCCAATTGAAGCATTTATATTCGTGAAACTTCCTTCCATTTACCACATTATTCATTTTGAGTTCCAATCACACTCATCACTTATAAGAACTCATTTCTTCATGTTCATACACAATGAAACTTGTATATACATTACAAATCATATTACATATGTGTACATTGAATTCATGGACTTACGTTAATTATACTTTATATTACAAGTCCATTAGCATTCATTGATCCAATTGCACACGTTACAACTATACATGTACGGGGTCTCACACAGACTATGGTCATACGTCATTTCTGTGTGATGACATTTTGTCACTGATACTAGGTGATATGATATCCTATCCTACGTCTCATGTTTATTGATTTGCTAAGTGTAAAGCATTTTCTAAGAGTATGCTGTGTGATTTTGAAAATAAGCTGTGTGATTTTGTGTGATTTGAAAAGAATATGCATATACCCACCTAGCGAATTAATGGTTTCGCATCGATGGAAGTTATTTTAAAAAGAGTGCATATGTTTTATAAGGAAAATAAACAAGTACGTATTTTAAGCATTATAGATAGTGTAGTTATCTACCTGCTTTCCTATTGTCCTTACTGAGCGTGTTAGCTCACCCCCTTATTTCCTCCTCCATAGATTCTGCGCAGTAGTGAGTTTACTGCAGTTGTTCCTGCTACCGTGATCTCCAGTTCTCCAGCAGTACAGAGGTATACATTTATGAGAAAAATTTTGTATCATGTAAAATGGTGCACAGTAAAGCTATCTTTTGTACTCAAGGGATGTATATAATAGAAACTGATGTAAACGCTTCCGCATATATATAAAATTATAGTTTCTAGTTCATTAAATGAATTTAAATTATAAAATGGATGAGATGTGGATATGGATGTTGACTTACAGCCCAACTATTAATAGTAAGTTAAGTCACGGGAAGAGGGTCGTGACAAAGGAATCCATGTCTACTTTCGTCAGTAAAGATCTTTCCACAAGCTTGCATACAATGTGAGAAAATAATCTCTTCAGCCTATAAAATGACTATGCAGCCTGTAGCCCTCTACACATGCTTCTGGTACAGATCCTGCCCATGAAAGAGTAGCAAGAGTGATTAAGAGCCCTTACAGGCATTGCTTCTAAACTGAATTCAAGTAATTAAAAAAAGATTGCTAATAGGATAAAACAATCAATAACAATATTCAAGCCAATATCTTATGCAGAAAAAAAGATTAAATTATTCTCTTTTGTATGGACCTAGTAGGAATTAATCAAATGCAATTGTCCTAATAATATACCAATTGAAAAAAAAAAATTTTGGACCATAGGCAGAACGACAAAAACCATTTACTCAAAAAACCTCCATAGTGCAAGGAGTAAAATCACTAGCACTAATAAAATTTATACTATTGTAAATAATAAGAAATATAAAGTCCTCATTTGTAAGACCCGAATTTAATTAAAATACGAAATGAGTGAGTGTTCGTGAAAGGAAGTCGGGTTAAATTAATCCCGAACACGTGTAAGGGCAAAATGGTCAAAAGACCAAAAATCGGTATAAATTCAAGAAGAAAAATTTAATTAAAAATAAGGATTTAGAATATCTTGATCAATAATGAGGAAATTATATAATTTTGAGTCCAATTGATCAAGATCCAAAATTTTTAGAAATACCGAAAAATTACTCGGAGCAATACCTCGAAAATACGAAGGAATAATATCGAAAATTGGAGAAAAATGTATTAAATAAATTAAATTAAATTAAATTAATTAAATTAGAATAAAATAATATAAGTTGTAGATATTTTGGATTATTGTAGATTATTTTAATAAATAGTATAATAATTAAATAAATAATAATAATAATAATAATAATAAAAAAGAAGAAAAGAGAATCTGAAAAAAAAATTCAGAAATCAGGGAGAGAGAAGAAGATTGAAACGGAAACGAAGCCAAAAACCGAGGAGACCGACGAGCCATCATCGGCGACCGACGACCCCCGACGAGGAGCCGAGGAGGAAGAGGAGAGGTCGGCGATCCTTCAGCCATCGGTGATGCGCGTCGGAGAAGCCCAAATCCGGCGAATCGGGGAAGGAAAAATCGAGGGAGAAACGGCCCGATTCCCGGCGATCTACGGCGGTTGGGCATCAACGGAGGCCACCAACGAGTTCAAGAGGAGGAGCCGGTCATTTTGAGACCGGTAGCAGCCGACGAAATGGCCGGAATCTCCAGTGACGACCAAGACCCAAAATGGGTTCCGACGACCGAGAGAGAGAAGGCCAAACCGGCGACTTTTCGACAGACTTAGGTGAAATCGACCCAAGATTCGAGCTACGGACGACCCAACGGAGCCACTGGCTGTGGAAGCCGACGGAGAATCGACCGGCAAGGCGGTGAACCGGAGTGAACTGGGGTGAACCGGCGGTCCGAACTGGTCTGAACCGGACTGAACTGGTTCAGCCAAGAAAGAGAGGAAAAAAGGAGAAAAAGGGGAAAAGAAAAAGAGAAAAAAATTGGAAAAAAATCTCGATGATGCAATCGAGCTTCGGGTAAGTCGGTAAGCGGTCGAATTGATCGATTTAAATTTCAAAAATATTTAATTTGATAAATAATCGACTGAAAGTTTATCCGAAAAATTATGAAATTGTGTAGCTCGACAATTGGCATCCAACGAGAGCTCGAGACAACCTCGATTTGCGTACTAGCATGAAATCTCGGGTAAGTAACCCTTATTTACGACAATTTACATCGTTATGCGCGTTTCAGATTTAATTATCGCATAAAATGAATTAGATTATGAAAATTTAGATAAATTGTCATAAATAATAAATTGAGCTATTCGAGAGTTATAACGAGGCCCAATAAATTGTTGGTGGGCCCAATGAGCCCAATAGGCCTCGATAATGTGAAAATTAAGTGGAAAATGGGCTTAAGGCCGATTAAGGTGCAATCGGGCCTAATAGAGGTAAATGGGCCCAATGATTTAAATTAAGCCCAGAAAATAGGAAATACAATTAAATTGTATGATATCTGACCTGAGGAATAATTATACGCAGTTCCCGACATTAGATTGGGAGTAGATCGGACTGCGCGACGTGACATCAGAGGAAAGGTCAGACTCGATAGGAAAATAAGGTAAGGGAATTCTGTCGACTGCTAGAGGTAACTTTACAAAATTTTAAGTTCATTTGCAGTCCTTTAAAAATTATCTAAAGGGTCTAATGGTCAAATAATAATTTTAGTGCCCCGAATGGGTAAATTACCAAAATACCCTTGTTAAGGGTAAAATTTACAAATTTAGGAAAAATTGGGAGGAGCAAGAACAAGAGGTTTCTACTCGTTCTGGAGACATTTTAATGCATGCATGAGTAGGCTGGCTAACCTTGAAAGAAAATGCACAGCATTGCATACTTTCAACGATATTATTGTTTTGAAAACTGTTTTGAGGAAACAGAGCCGCCTCTGTGTTTTTATTCACATGTGACGCGCTAGAGCTCAGCCTGCACGATGTTTTGATTTGGGTGATGCATGCATTAGTGCTGGAGCGAGAGCTCGCACTAGAGTTTTACATGAATAGGTGCTAGAGTATAACTCGCACCAGATTTCACATGCTTTTTCATGACATGGTGTTAGAGTCTAACTCGCACCAGGTTTTCATATGATTTTTGTGAAACGGTGCTGGAGTCTAACTCGCACCATATTTTTATATGATTTTTGAGACAGGGTGCTGGAGTTTAACTCGCACCAGATTTTATAAGATTTTCATGTGATTTATATATAGAGTGCTAGAGCCTAGCTCGCACTAGTTTTACTTGATTTGATGAGAGTGCTGAGCATCGCTCGCACTGATTTTATGAGAACATGCGATGAGCTGTGCTTGGAGCATCGGGTAGACTGTGTGTCACCGATTAAATAGGCTCGCACGTGCGTTTTGAGACATGGCATGAGTATTGAGATATGATATAAGAAACAAAATCTCTTTGTGGAAAGCAGGCCATTTGGGCTGGAGTACCTAAAGTGATATGGGTCCACGGAGTACGATGTACCGTGCAAGTAGCATGGAGTACGATGTACCGTGTGGTATCTTCGGATACGGTATCTTCGGATGCATGGGATCGGATAAGACTGACGAGATGGATTGACCCACCTCCCGGGCGGTTCCCGATCATGGTGAGAACCCGCACACTAGGATCCGTGTAGCAGAGGAACTCCCGAGGACACATGGCTATAGTCCTGGTTATTACCGATATACAGATGTTGCCTAGTCTTGCATGTTGATGACCTTGATGAGATTGAAACTGGGTTTTAAACTATATTTGCATGATGCTATTTCCATGCTTTTCAAACCCATGTGTGAATGTAAATCGATTTTCATGGTTTTATGTGAGTCAGGACCACCCGAGGGATGGGTTGAGTCCTGGCCTTGTTGTGAAATTTTAAACGAGAAAGAAATGATTTGAAATAATTGCATGTTGAATTTTGCCATGCGAATGGATTTACATAACATCATAACTCATATCATCTGTTTTAAAATGTGTGGAGAAAGGGTGGTTTATGCATGGCACCACGTTCATGTAGGTAGTATGGTTACCTACTTGTTCGTAGGATTGCCTTACTGAGCTTGATGTGCTCACCCCTTTCATTTTCTCACACAGATAATCTCCAGTTGAAGTTGAGGTGATTCAGTACTGCATTCCGGATATCCGCTGCTGCCCATCATTTAAGGTATATATATTTGTACATATTGTATCTAAATAAGCATAGCACAGTAACATGTTTGTAAGTAACTTTAGGGGATGTATAAATATTGTAAACATTTATAAATGACTGAGAAAAAATTAATTTGGTGGGACTGGCATTGACGCACAGCCCAATTTGTTAGTGGAGTGTGGTCACGATCAGAGGACATGTAAGCATGAAAGAAAATAACAAAACGCGAAAAATTAACTCTGATTTTTGAGTAGTTTTGGGTCGTGACATATAAAGGTGGTATCAGAGCAACAATTGGTCTGATGTGTGTTAATATCAGTAATTAGGAAATTACATCCCTGTGTTACTGTGCTTGGTTAGATACAAGAGTGTATATCGAGATGGGTTTTGACTAAGAAATGGTTGAGAATGCAGGAATGCCTAATATGAGTCGCGTTAGATGAGATAGTGCATGAGGCAGAGGTCGGAGAGGTAGACCTGAGTTTGCTAGTCGTGCTGAGTTGACCTGTGAGAATCAGGATGAAATTGAAATGGGGGCTAATGTTGAGTATGCCCACTGAGTCTGACAGAGAGATCGGACAGTATTGAGACACGCTTCGCGAGGTTGGAGCGGAGTGTGGAGATTATTTTGAGGAGCTAATTGCTCAAATTATGAATGAGATTTAAGGGCGAGACGGAGCATTGGTGAAAACCCGTTCGACCCATCTTAAGTGTTAAACATCCAGAGCTAAGATGAGAAATGTTTATGGATGTATTCTGGTGACAGGATATCCTGGACATTGTTTAAAAGAAATGATAGATAAAATCCTTACTTTGACCCAGAAGAATTGATTTATTGATGAGTATGAATTATGAGTATGAAACTCAGTTATATTCTTAGGCAGATATTACCTCGACACTATGAACAGTGACAGTCGAGATGTCTAAAAGTTTATGGAAGGGCTCAGATTGTCGATTTGAGTCCGATTGGCCCATGAGATATTACCTATGTCGAGGCAGTGTGTAAACTACAGTGGTGTGAATAAGATTGTGAATTGCACGCCTCTGAGATTGGAAAAGGTAGTGAGGGCTGAAATAGAGACAGAAAAGAGAATCGAAAAATGACAAAGATGTTAAAATGGAAAAAATGGTAATTGGTAAAAGATTTAATTTGATGAGTCATGGAGTAAGATAATTGGTAAGGCCCCAGTGCATCCAATTTTGGCACTCTTGAGGGGCATTGTGATTGGAGGACCCCGACCTGCTACGAAGCAGTGTAGCAGTGTAAGCACTGTAAGCAGTGTGGGATGTGTGGTAGATACCATGGAAGGAGGGTCTATACCTACACTGTATTGATGAAAATGGCCGTTAAGTGTGGTAAGACGGACCATTGATTTTAATTGTACAAAGTTGGGCGAGATCGCCCCACAGAAAAGTAAAGAGATAGAGAAAAACTTCGTTAGTATAGCTGCAACGAAAAGGGAGGCCATAGCCGAAAAGAAAAAGGAAAGTAGGCTGTTGGACGAAGGCGAGAGGATGTCTTGGACCAGGACACTATTGATGTTTCATGGATGTGGTGTAAGATACCACACTTGTTATGAATAATGAAGTACATATGTTCATTGATCCTGGTGCCACACATTTATTCATACCGCCTTCATTCGCATATAAGTGAGTAAAAGGCATGAATGCCTACATCGTTGGGCATAATACTGATAAATGAGTGCCCCAATAGAGGAGGATTAATTAACGGAATATGGATATAGAGATTTTAAGTTGAAAACAGGAGTGAAAACATCACTGAAAAGTATACTGTAAGTGTTGACAAGTGATAAAAAAGGGTGCAACAGTTGAAATTAAAGGAGTAAAGGATTGTACTCACGGAATGAATAATGAAAGAGATTTGTCATGAGGGATATACGAAAGGAGATAATCTTTAAGATAAGATAGATCCTAAATACAAGATGTATTGGAGTAAGAGACATATTCTAGGTAAGGAATACCCTTAATATGCGAAGTAATTGGGATTAAGTGATAAGTAGGAAATATAAATTATAACCAAGGATAAAGATGGATATAACCATAACCAGTCTATGTGGTTAAATCTGAAGGTTAATAAAGGTATTTCAAAATACCTCCCCGCCTGAAGACTTGACAGCGTCTAAAAGTATATATATATAACCTATAACGTGAAATCGATCGTCGTAATAAATACCTTTAGCATTAGGATACCTTTACTAAGACGATAAGAATATTAAAATTCGACAAATCATAAAGGTTAACATAGTAAAATTTAATAAGAGCCGTTAAGATAAGAAAAGGAAATGATGAAGGTTAGTACCTGAAAACGTAAGCGATTTTGAAGGATCTTATATGCTTATGCGCAAATAAGTTAAGGATATGGACGATTGAAATAAGTAGTGGAGCTCAACTACAATGAGTTATTTAAACTTTACCTGGACCGATTTGTCATCATCCTTATTGATGATATGTTGGGTGTAGTTAAAGTCCAGGGAAAATTATAAGCAAAAATTGGAAAAATTGCTTTTATAGATGGTTGTTGCGAGTTCTAAAAAGGGTATATTTTTTTGTTGACACGTTTAACTAAGAAAACGTGGTCTTTGAATGAGATGATAAATAACATGATAGATGTGACATGAATTTCGATGTAGTGAAGTATGAACTGACCACCGTGATTAATTTCACCATACCCAACAGCTCAAGAGGTTCTCAGTGAGTATGGATACCTCAAAATAATGAAGGAGCTGTGTATTGATGTATAATGGGAAGATAGTCAATTATGGAGTCAGACAACTCCTTGATCATGAAATAAACTATCTGACTCATGATTTTAAGTTGGCAACGGTAGTATTTGTACCGAGGATATGATACTATTATGTACAGGGTGAGAAATTTTGGATATGCACTGATCATAAAGCCCCGAGTATCTGTTTTTCACAGAAAGAGGCGAATATGAGAATACATAGTGGGTTAGAGCTTCTGAGAGATTTTGATTGTGAAAAATGTACCACCCAGAAAAAGCTAATGTAATGGCTGATACCTCGAGCAGAAAGAGCCTCGGGATGGTACCACATATGATGGTCAGGGAGCGTGAGCTGCTAGAGCAGTTGTGGACCTCAGTAGTGATGTGATCCCTTCTGATGATGACAGTGATTATGTGACAGCTAGCCTAAGGTTAGAACCGGATGTGAGTGCCCGGATTTGACAGGCTTAGTGTGATGATCAGCATGGTGTCGATGGTTTGGGTCAGATTTAGAAGGGTACAGTGACAGAGTTCACAGTGTGTTGATGATTTACAGAGAGGTTCAGAGACAGTATAAGTGCTCCCCAGGACCACAGTTGATGAGATAGTAATATTGTCAGAAGCTTACTCTTCGGGATATACAGTGCATACGGAAAGTAACAAACATATTTATATAAAAATCTCTGAAAAGGGTATTGGTGGTCAAATGTGGAAAGAGATATGGTAGTGTCACGACCCAACTATCCAAAAATCAGAGTGAATTTTTCGCGTTTTTGTTTATTTTCTTACTTAATTCTTACCTGTCCTCGAATCGTGACCAACACTCCACTACTAATTGGGCTGTGCGTCAATGCCAGTCCCACCATACATCTACCCCAGTACTTATTTCTTCTCCAGTCATTTATAGTTGTTATATTATTTATACATCCCCTAAAGTTACTTACAAACATGTTACTGTGCTATGCTTATGTAGATACAATAAGTACAAGTGTATATACCTTATGTTGATGGGCAGCAGCGGATATCCGGAATGCAGTACTGAGTCGCCTCAACTTCAACTGGAGATCATCTGTGGGAGAAAATGAAAGGGGTGAGCACATCAAGCTCAGTAAGGCAATCCTACGAACAAGTAGGTAACCATACTACCTACATGAACGTGGTGCCATGCATAAACCACCCTTTCTCCACACATTTTAAAACATATAATATGATGTTGTGATGTTATGTAAATCCAGTTGCACGGAAAACTCAACATGCAATTATTTTAAATCATTTCTTTCTCTTTAAAAATTTCACAATGAAGTCAGGACTCGACCCCTCCTTCGGGTGATCCTGACTCACACAAAACCATGGAAATAGAATTTCTCAAAAGCATCGGTATCGAAAACATACGTATATATATACAAGATACGAGACTAGGCAATACTGTATATCGGTAATAACCAGGACTGGCCAATATGTCCTCGTGAGTCCTCTAGCTTCACGGATCCCAGTGTGCGAGGTCTCACCCTGATCGGGAACTGCCCGGGAGGTGGGTCAATCCAACCCGTCAGTCTTATCCGATCTCACGCATCCGTCGATGCCGTATCCGAAGATACCCCGTATCACGAAGATACCGTATCACAAAGATACCCCGTATCACAAAGATACCGTATCCGAAGATACTCTGTATCACAAAGATACCGTATCCGAAGATACCCCACGGTACATCGTACTCCATGCTACTTGCACGGTACATCGTACTCCATGGACCCATATCACTCTAGGTACTCCAGCCCAATTGGCCTGCTTCCCACAGAGGTTTTCATAACTCAATACTCGTTGCCATGTCTCAAAACGCACGTGCGAGCCTATTAAATCGGTGACACACAGTCTACCCGATGCTCCAAGCACGGCTCATTGTATGTTCTCTTAAGAATCAGTGCGAGCGATGCTCAGCACTCTCATCAAATCCAGTAAACTTGGCAGAGCCCGCTTTACATCTCCACAAGGCCGCCAACCTCATCCCTCACTCTCACCCTACTTAAGAGGTCTATTGAGCCTGTTGGGCCTTTTGGCTGACTCCAAGGGCAGACAGCGCTACTCCACAAATCCAGTAAAACTAGTGCGAGCTAGGCTCAGCACTCTGTATACAAATCGTATGAAAATCTTATAAAATCTGGTGCGAGTTAAACTCCCGCACCCTGTCATGAAAATCATGTAAAATCTGGTGCGAGTTAGACTCTAGCACCATGTCACGCAAAAGCATGTGAAATCTGGTGCGAGTTATACTCTAGCACCTGTGCATGTAAAACTCTAGTGCGAGCTCTCGCTCCAGCACTAATGCATGCATCACACAAGTCAAACATCGTGCGAGCTGAGCTCTAGCACGTCACATGTAAATAAAAACATGTAGGCGGCTCGGTTATTTCCAAATAGTTTTTCACAGAAATCACATCAGTTAAGATATGCAATGCTATGCATTTTCTTTCAAGGTGAGCCAGCCTACTCATGCATGCGTTGAAATACCTCCAGAACGAGCAGGAACCTCTTGTTCTTGCTCCTCCCAATTTTTTCTAAATTTTTAGAATTTTACCCTTAGCAAGGGTATTTTAGTAATTTTGCCCATACGTGGCACTAAAATTGTTTTTCGACCTCTAGACCCTTCAATTAGTTTTAAAGGACTGCATATGAATGTAAAATTGCGTACTGTTACCTCTAGCAGTCCGCAGAATTCCCTTACCTCGATTCTCGTCGAGTCTGACCTTTTTCTTTTCCAATGTAGTCCCGTCGCGCAGTCCGATATGCTTCCAATCCAATGCCCGGAACTGCGTATTAACATTCCTCAGGTCAGATAACATATAATTTAATTGTACTTAATCTTTTCTGGGCTTAATTTAAATCGCTGGGCCCATTTACCCCTATTGGGCCCGATTGTACCTTAATGGGCCTTAATCGGCCTTAAGCCGGTTTACCACTTAATTTTCTCTTTATCGAGGCCTATTGGGCTCATTGGGCCCACCAATAATTTATTGGGCCTCGTCCTAGCTCTCGAATAGCTAAATTCACTATTTACGACAATTATCTAAATTTCCATAATTTAATTCAATTTATGCGGAATTTAACTCAACATCTCGCATAACGAGAAAACTGTCGTAAATAGGGATCACTTACCCGAGATTCCATGCTAGTCCGTAAATTGAGGCTGTCTCGAGCCCTCGGTGGATTCCAATCGTCGAGCTACACAATTCCACAATTTTTCCGGGTAAGTTTTCAGCCCAAAATTAATTAAATAAAATATTCCAAATTTAAATCGGGTCATTTTGACCGCTTGTCGACTTACCCGAAGCTCGATTGCATCACAGGAATTTTCTTCAATTTTTTCCTCTTTTTCTTTTTTCCTTTTTCTTCTTTTTTTCCCTTCTTTCTTGGCTGAACCGGTTCAGACCGGTTCAACCCGGTTCAGACCGCCGGTTCACCCCGGTTCGACCGGTTCACCGCCGGTTTGCCCCTTTTCCGGCCGGTTCTCCGCCGGCTTCCACCGCCAAACGCTCCGCAAGGCCGTCCGCACCTCGAATCTGGGCTCGGATTCGCCCAAGGCCGCCGAAAAGCCGTCGGTCCGGCCTCTTCTCTCCTCGCCGTCGGACCCATTTCCTTCCTTTTCTGTTTCCGGCGCCGTCCGCCGGTTTCGGTGGCTGCCACCGCCACCAATCGCTCCGTCTGGGCCTGGGGAGTCTTCGGCTGGGGGTGGCCGAGCCTGAATCGCCGCCGATCGCCGGGAATCAGCTCTTCTCCCCTGCGGCTGTTTCCTCCCGATTCGGCGGATTCCGACGATTTCGCCGGTCGGTATTGGCCTCAAAAGGATCGGCTCTTCTCCCCGGTCACACCGGTGCCCGCCGATCGTCCCCAGCTGCCGTGGATCGCCGGCACCGACTCCGTTTTTCCCCATGGCTTTTCTTCCTCCGTTCGCCATTTTCCGGTCTCCTTGGGGCGCGTCGCCAGCGCCGATGGATTCGCCGACCTCTCCTCTTGCTGATCGGCCCCTCGTCGGAGGCCGTCGGTGCCCGGTGGCCGTGGGTCGGTCAGCCACGCGCGGCAGCTTCTTCTTCTCCGTTTTTCTGCTTCATTTTTCTCTCTCCCCGATGGTTTTTTTTCCAATTTCTCTCTTTTTTTTTTCTTTTTTTTTGTTTTATTAATTTTATTAATTTTATTTTTATTTATTTTAATTGTTTTACTATTCCTTATAATATATTAAAACACCCCAAAATATCATACAAAATTATTATTTTTATTCTAATTTATTTAATTTAATTTAATTTAATTTATTTTAATCCTTTTTCGGGTATAATTTCCCCGTATTTTCGAGATATTGTCCCGAGTGCTTTTCAGTATATTTTTCGATTATTTTCGGGATTATTTTTCCGAACTAAAAATCCCGATTAATCCCGATTAATTCCAATAAATTAATATCTTGATCAATTTAATCCGAAATAATTTTATTTCACTTTTATTGACCAAGATTTCTTAAATCCATATTTTTAATTAAATTTCCTTATCGAATTTATACCGACTTTCGGTCTTTTGACCATTTTGCCCTTACACGTGTTCGGGATTAATTTAACCCGACTTCCTTCACAAATACTCCTCATCTTTTCTTATTTAATTTTCGTATTTAGTTAAATTCGGGTCTTACAACTCTCCCCCACTTAAGGAAATTTGGTCCTCCAAATTAGAACCAAGCCATATGAGTCCATATACCACTCCGGGTATATCGATTGTATCATACTCTCAAATTCTTATGTAACCTTCTCCGGAGTGTATTACTACCAAAGGACTTTAATTAGGGGGATCATCTTAAACCCCAATACTTTCTCTTTCCTGTTTAATGCCCGAATCAACTTCTTCAATATACTTGTATTTTCCTCAAACTGAACTTTTGAATCTCATATCCTATCACCTACGCTGGATCTGGATAGTATTTCCGAAGCATCAAAAGCTGAGACACATTGTGGGTGCCTGTTAACTCAGGTGATAACACCAACCTATAGGTCTTATCTCCCACTTGTCTAATCTCTCAAAATCTTTCATCCAGCACAACTCAATTTACCTTCTTCCAAAAGCTCGCTATGTCCTTATTCTCTTAGGACAAGCTAATTCAACCATATTAATTCACCAAGGGTGAATTCCAATACTTGTCTATCTGCTCTGAGGTGTTCTTAATCTCTCAACCTTAAATAAACATCCTCAGAGACTTATTATCCAAAATCAGAATGATTCTATCTGTCACCCACTTTTCTTATCCAATTTGGGGAACAGCCCCTACAGCTATACACTGTCTCATAACTTGTTATCCCGATACTCAATTGCCAATTGTCGTTATTGGCGACTTCAATTAGAAATCAACTGATCATTCCAGGAGCTTATAAAATCAATGGCACACGCTTTCATCGGATCCTCCAGGACTTGTACAGTCCTCTCTGACTGACCATCTGTCTGAGGATGGAAAGCTGTGCTAATACTCAGTCGGGTTCCCATAGCTTCCTTAAATATATTCCAGAGGTAGGAAGTGGAGTGGGAATCCCTATATGGTACCATGCTCACTGGAACGTTACATAATGTTCCACAAACTGCCTTACACATAAATCCTCATACACACTCTGAGTATCTGGGGAGTTCTAACTAGAAGGTGGGTAGACTTAATCAATTTGGCGACTATCATCCGAATAGTCTCCTGATTTATCCGGGTCCTCTATAACCCATCACGACATTCATGGAGACTTGCTCTCGTTTTTCGTGCCGTGTCGATATAGGTAGGTGCTGCAATAACTCTGCAGACTTTTAATACTCTACCTTACTCTGCTGACACACACTAGGCACTTTTTACAACCTCTCCACATCTCTTTTCATATCTGACCACCTATACCCTTTTCGAGATTTCGATATATTTCTTTACTTTCCGTATGCACTGTATATCCCGAAGAGTGAGCTTCTGACAACATTACTATCTCATCAACTGTGGTCCTGGGGAGCACTCATACTGTCTCTGAGCCTCTCTATAAATCATTATCATACTCTCTGTGATCTCTGTCACTGTACCCTTCTGAATCAGACCCAAACTATCGACATCCGGTCGATCATCACGCTAAGCCTGGCAAATCCGGGCACTCTCATCCGGTACTAGTCATCAGGCTAGCTGTCACACAATCATACCAATCACTGTCATCATCAGAAGGGATCACATCTTTACTGAGGCTCACAACTGCATCTCGCAGCTCACGCTCCCTGACCATCATGTGTGGTACCATCCCGAGGCTCTTTCTACTCGAGGCATCAGCCATCACATTAGCCTTTCCTGGGTGGTACAATTTTTTTCACAATCAAAACCTCTCAGAAGCTCTAACCCACTATGTATTCTCATATTCGCCTTTCTGTAAAAACAGATACTCGGGCTTTATGATCAGTGCATATCCACAATTTCTCACCCTGTACATAATAGTACCATATCCTCGGTACAAATACTGTTGCCAGTTTTAAATCATGGGTATCTTCCCATTATACATCAATACACAGCTCATTCATTATTTCGAGGTATTCATACTCACTGAGAACCTCTTGAGCTGTTGGGTATGGTGAAATTAATCACGGTGGTCAGTTCATACTTCATCACGCCAAATTCACGTCACATCAATCATCTTATTTATCATCTTATTCAATGACCACGTTTTCATAATTAAACGTGTCAACAAAGTATATCCTTTTTGAACTCGCAGCAACCCATTGTAAAAGTCATTTGCCAATTGTTGCTTATAATTCGCCCTAGGCTTTAACTACTCCCAGCATATCACCGTTACTGCTGATTACAATTCGGTCCAATCCTTGACTTATTTACGCATAAGCGTATAAGATCCTTCTCAACCGCTTACATTTTCAGGTACTAACCTGCGTCATTTCCTTTTCTCATCTTAACGGCTCTTATTAAATTTTAATATGTTAACCTTTATGATTAGTCGAATTTTTTTTTTTTTATATTCTTATCGTCTTAGTAATGGTATCCTAATGCTAAAGGTATCTATTACGCCGATCGATTTCACGTTATAGGTTATATATATATATATACTTTTAGACGCTGTCAAGTCTTCAGGCGGGGAGGTATTTTGAAATACCTTTATTAGCCTTCAGACTTAACCACAACTACTGGTTATGGTTATACCCATCTTGTCCTTGGTTATAATTTGTATTCGCTACTAATTGCATTAATCCTAATGACTTCGTATATTAAGGGTATTCCTTATCTAGCATATATCTCTACTCCAATACATCTTGTACTTAGGATCTATCTTATCTCGAAGATCTTCTCCTTTGCGTATCAATTATAACGAAACTCTTGTCATTATTCATTTCGTGAGTACAATCCTTTTCTCCTTTAATTTCAACTGTTGCATCCCTTTTTATCACCTGTCAACACTTACAATATACTTTTCAGGGATGTTTTCACCCCTGTTTTCAACTTAAAATCTCCATAGCCATATTCCGTTAATTAATCCTCCTCTATTGGGGTACTCATTTATCTGTATTGTGCCCAATGATGTAGGCATTCATGCCTTTTACTCACTTATATGTGAATGAAGGCGGTACGAATAAATGTGTGGTACCAGGATTTATGAACATATGTACTTCATTATTCATAACAAGTGTGGCATCTTACACCACATCCATGAAACATCAATAGTGTCCTGGTCCAAGACATCCTCTCGCCTTCGTCCAACAACCTACTTTCCTTTTTCTTTTCGGCTAGGGCCTCTCTTTTCGTTGCGGCTATACCAACAAAGTTTTTCTCCGTCTCTTTACTTTTCTGTGGGGTAATTCTCGCCCAACTCTGAGCAATCCTAAATCAATGGTCCGTCTTACTACACTTGACGACCATTTTCATCTATACCGTATAGGTATAAACCTTCCTTCCGTGGTATCCACCACACATCTCACACTGCTTACAGTGCTCACACTGCTACACTACTTCGTAGCAGGTCGGGGTCCTCCAATCACAATGCCCACAAGAGTGCCCAAAATTGGATGCACTGGGGCCTTACCAATTATCTTACTCCATAACTCGTCAAATTTAATCTTTTACCAATTACCATTTTCTCATTTTAACATCTCTGTCATTTCTCGATTCTCTTTCTGTCTCTATTTTGGCCCTCATTACCTTTCTCAATCACAGAGGCGTGCAATTCGTGTTTTTATTTACCCAACTGTAAATCTGTGCACTGCCTCGGTATAGGTAATATCTCACGGGCCAATCAGACTCTAATTGACAATCTGAGCCCTTCCATAAATTTTTAGACATCTCGACTGTCACTTTTCATAGTGTCGAGGTAATATCTGCCCAGAACATAACCGAGTCTCCATACTCGTCAATAAATTAAATCCTCTAGGTCAGAGTAAGGACTTTAATTCGAAATTTCCTTTAAATAATGTCCGGGATGTTCTGTCACCGGAATACATCCAAGATATTTCTCATCTCAACTCTTAAGATGGGTCGAGCGGGTTTCCACCACTGTTCCGCTGCGCCCTCTGATCTCATACATGATCTGAGCAATTTGCTCCTCAAGTAATCTCCACACTCCGCTCCAATCTCGCGAAGCGTGTCTCAATACTGTCCGATCACTCTGTCGGACTCTGTGAGGCATTTTCAACATTAGCCTCCATTTCAATTTCACACTGGTTCTCATAAGTCAAACTCAGCACGACTTAGCAGACTCAGGTCTACCTCTACGACCTCTGCCTCGTGCACTATCTCATTTTTCGCGACTCATGTTAAGCATTCCTGCATTCTCAACCATTTCTTAGTCAAGCCCATCTCGATATACACTATTGTATCTAACTAAGCACAGTAACACGGGGATGTAATTTCCTAACTTCTGACACTGACACACATCAGACCAATTATGCTCTGATACCAAAATAATTGTCACGACCCAACTATCCAAAAATCAGAGTGAATTTTTCGCGTTTTTGTTTATTTTCTTACTTAATTCTTACCTGTCCTCGAATCGTGACCAACACTCCACTACTAATTGGGCTGTGCGTCAATGCCAGTCCCACCATACATCTACCCCAGTACTTATTTCTTCTCCAGTCATTTATAGTTGTTATATTATTTATACATCCCCTAAAGTTACTTACAAACATGTTACTGTGCTATGCTTATGTAGATACAATAAGTACAAGTGTATATGCCTTATGTTGATGGGCAGCAGCGGATATCCGGAATGCAGTACTGAGTCGCCTCAACTTCAACTGGAGATCATCTGTGGGAGAAAATGAAAGGGGTGAGCACATCAAGCTCAGTAAGGCAATCCTACGAACAAGTAGGTAACCATACTACCTACATGAACGTGGTGCCATGCATAAACCACCCTTTCTCCACACATTTTAAAACATATAATATGATGTTGTGATGTTATGTAAATCCAGTTGCACGGAAAACTCAACATGCAATTATTTTAAATCATTTCTTTCTCTTTAAAAATTTCACAATGAAGTCAGGACTCGACCCCTCCTTCGGGTGATCCTGACTCACACAAAACCATGGAAATAGAATTTCTCAAAAGCATCGGTATCGAAAACATACGTATATATATACAAGATACGAGACTAGGCAATACTGTATATCGGTAATAACCAGGACTGGCCAATATGTCCTCGTGAGTCCTCTAGCTTCACGGATCCCAGTGTGCGAGGTCTCACCCTGATCGGGAACTGCCCGGGAGGTGGGTCAATCCAACCCGTCAGTCTTATCCGATCTCACGCATCCGTCGATGCCGTATCCGAAGATACCCCGTATCACGAAGATACCGTATCACAAAGATACCCCGTATCACAAAGATACCGTATCCGAAGATACTCTGTATCACAAAGATACCGTATCCGAAGATACCCCACGGTACATCGTACTCCATGCTACTTGCATGGTACATCGTACTCCATGGACCCATATCACTCTAGGTACTCCAGCCCAATTGGCCTGCTTCCCACAGAGGTTTTCATAACTCAATACTCGTTGCCATGTCTCAAAACGCACGTGCGAGCCTATTAAATCGGTGACACACAGTCTACCCGATGCTCCAAGCACGGCTCATTGTATGTTCTCTTAAGAATCAGTGCGAGCGATGCTCAGCACTCTCATCAAATCCAGTAAACTTGGCAGAGCCCGCTTTACATCTCCACAAGGCCGCCAACCTCATCCCTCACTCTCACCCTACTTAAGAGGTCTATTGAGCCTGTTGGGCCTTTTGGCTGACTCCAAGGGCAGACAGCGCTACTCCACAAATCCAGTAAAACTAGTGCGAGCTAGGCTCAGCACTCTGTATACAAATCGTATGAAAATCTTATAAAATCTGGTGCGAGTTAAACTCCCGCACCCTGTCATGAAAATCATGTAAAATCTGGTGCGAGTTAGACTCTAGCACCATGTCACGCAAAAGCATGTGAAATCTGGTGCGAGTTATACTCTAGCACCTGTGCATGTAAAACTCTAGTGCGAGCTCTCGCTCCAGCACTAATGCATGCATCACACAAGTCAAACATCGTGCGAGCTGAGCTCTAGCACGTCACATGTAAATAAAAACATGTAGGCGGCTCGGTTATTTCCAAATAGTTTTTCACAGAAATCACATCAGTTAAGATATGCAATGCTATGCATTTTCTTTCAAGGTGAGCCAGCCTACTCATGCATGCGTTGAAATACCTCCAGAACGAGCAGGAACCTCTTGTTCTTGCTCCTCCCAATTTTTCCTAAATTTTTAGAATTTTACCCTTAGCAAGGGTATTTTAGTAATTTTGCCTATACGGGGCACTAAAATTGTTTTTCGACCTCTAGACCCTTCAATTAGTTTTAAAGGACTGCATATGAATGTAAAATTGCGTACTGTTACCTCTAGCAGTCCGCAGAATTCCCTTACCTCGATTCTCGTCGAGTCTGACCTTTTTCTTTTCCAATGTAGTCCCGTCGCGCAGTCCGATATGCTTCCAATCCAATGCCCGGAACTGCGTATTAACATTCCTCAGGTCAGATAACATATAATTTAATTGTACTTAATCTTTTCTGGGCTTAATTTAAATCGCTGGGCCCATTTACCCCTATTGGGCCCGATTGTACCTTAATGGGCCTTAATCGGCCTTAAGCCGGTTTACCACTTAATTTTCTCTTTATCGAGGCCTATTGGGCTCATTGGGCCCACCAATAATTTATTGGGCCTCGTCCTAGCTCTCGAATAGCTAAATTCACTATTTACGACAATTATCTAAATTTCCATAATTTAATTCAATTTATGCGGAATTTAACTCAACATCTCGCATAACGAGAAAACTGTCGTAAATAGGGATCACTTACCCGAGATTCCATGCTAGTCCGTAAATTGAGGCTGTCTCGAGCCCTCGGTGGATTCCAATCGTCGAGCTACACAATTCCACAATTTTTCCGGGTAAGTTTTCAGCCCAAAATTAATTAAATAAAATATTCCAAATTTAAATCGGGTCATTTTGACCGCTTGTCGACTTACCCGAAGCTCGATTGCATCACAGGAATTTTCTTCAATTTTTTCCTCTTTTTCTTTTTTCCTTTTTCTTCTTTTTTTCCCTTCTTTCTTGGCTGAACCGGTTCAGACCGGTTCAACCCGGTTCAGACCGCCGGTTCACCCCGGTTCGACCGGTTCACCGCCGGTTCGCCCCTTTTCCGGCCGGTTCTCCGCCGGCTTCCACCGCCAAACGCTCCGCAAGGCCGTTCGCACCTCGAATCTGGGCTCGGATTCGCCCAAGGCCGCCGAAAAGCCGCCGGTCCGGCCTCTTCTCTCCTCGCCGTCGGACCCATTTCCTTCCTTTTCTGTTTCCGGCGCCGTCCGCCGGTTTCGGTGGCTGCCACCGCCACCAATCGCTCCGTCTGGGCCTGGGGAGTCTTCGACTGGGGGTGGCCGAGCCTGAATCGCCGCCGATCGCCGGGAATCAGCTCTTCTCCCCTGCGGCTGTTTCCTCCCGATTCGGCGGATTCCGACGATTTCGCCGGTCGGTATTGGCCTCAAAAGGATCGGCTCTTCTCCCCGGTCACACCGGTGCCCGCCGATCGTCCCCAGCTGCCGTGGATCGTCGGCACCGACTCCGTTTTTCCCCGTGGCTTTTCTTCCTCCGTTCGCCGTTTTCCGGTCTCCTTGGGGCGCGTCGCCAGCGCCGATGGATTCGCCGACCTCTCCTCTTGCTGATCGGCCCCTCGTCGGAGGCCGTCGGTGCCCGGTGGCCGTGGGTCGGTCGGCCACGCGCGGCAGCTTCTTCTTCTCCGTTTTTCTGCTTCATTTTTCTCTCTCCCCGATGGTTTTTTTTCCAATTTCTCTCTTTTTTTTTTCTTTTTTTTTTTTTTATTAATTTTATTAATTTTATTTTTATTTATTTTAATTATTTTACTATTCCTTATAATATATTAAAACACCCCAAAATATCATACAAAATTATTATTTTTATTCTAATTTATTTAATTTAATTTAATTTAATTTATTTTAATCCTTTTTCGGGTATAATTTCCCCGTATTTTCGGGATATTGTCCCGAGTGACTTTTCAGTATATTTTTCGATTATTTTCGGGATTATTTTTCCGAACTAAAAATCCCGATTAATCCCGATTAATTCCAATAAATTAATATCTTGATCAATTTAATCCGAAATAATTTTATTTCACTTTTATTGACCAAGATTTCTTAAATCCATATTTTTAATTAAATTTCCTTATCGAATTTATACCGACTTTCGGTCTTTTGACCATTTTGCCCTTACACGTGTTCGGGATTAATTTAACCCGACTTCCTTCACAAATACTCCTCATCTTTTCTTATTTAATTTTCGTATTTAGTTAAATTCGGGTCTTACAGGTAGAGATTGTGAAAAAGTTCCTAGTAGGTCAGTAGAGTAACGTAGAGTATTAAAAGTCTACAGAGTTATTGCTGCCTCTACCTATATCGACACGACACGAAAAATGAGAGCAAGTCTCCATGAATGTCGTGATGGGTTACAGAGAACCCAGGTGAATTACGAGGCTATTTGGATGATAGTCGATAGAGTGACTAAGTTTACCCATCTTCTGGTTATGAAATCCCCAAATACTCAGAGTGTATATGAGGATTTATGTGTAAGGAAGATTGTGGAACATTAAGTAGCGTTCCAGTGAGCATGGTATCATATAGGGATTCCGGCTTCACTTCCCACCTCTAAGGATATTTTTAGGAAGCTATGGGAACCCGACTGAGTATTAGCACAGCTTTTTGTCCTCAGATAGATGGTCAGTCAGAGAGGACTGTACAGGTTCTGGAGGATCCGATGAAAGCGTGTGCCCTTGATTTTTTGTGCTCCTGGGATGATCAGTTATTACAAATCGAATTCACCAATAGTGACAGTTGTCACTTGAGTATCGGGATAACAAGATATGAGGCAGTGTATAGCTGTAGGGGATGTTCCCCAAATTGTATAAGAAAAAGTGGGTGACAGATAGAATTATTTTCGACCTTGGATAATAAGTCTCTGAGGATGTTTAGTTAAGGATGAGAGATTAAGAACACCTCAGAGCAGATAGAAAAGTATTGGAATTCACCGAGGGTGAATTAGTATAGTTGAAATGTTTCTTGTCCTAAGAGAATAAGGACATAGCGAACTTTTGGAAGAAGGTAAATTGAGTTTCGCTAGATTGAATCTTTTGAGAGATTGGACAAGTGGAAGATAAGACCTGTAGGTGGCATTTCCACTTGAATAAGCAGGTGCCCACAATGTGTCCCATCTTTTGATGCTTCGAAAATACTATCCAGATCCAGCACAGGTGATAGGATATGAGATCCAACAGTTCAGCTTAATGCAAATATAAGTATATTGAAGAAGTTGATTCGGGCATTAAACAGGAAAGAGAAAGTATTGAGGTTTAAGACGATCTACCTAATTAAAGTCCTTTGATAGTGTTACACTCCGGAAAAAGGTCACATGAGAATTAAAGAAGTATGATACGATTAATGTACCCGGAGTAGTCTATGGACTCATATGAATTGGTTCTAATTTGGAGGACCAAATTCCTTAAGTGGGGGAGAGTTGTAAGACCCGAATTTAATTAAAATATGAAATGAGTGAGTGTTCGTGAAAGGAAGTCGGGTTAAATTAATCCCGAACACGTGCAAGGGCAAAATGATCAAAAGATCAAAAATCGGTATAAATTCGAGAAGAAAAATTTAATTAAAAATAAGGATTTAGAATATCTTGATCAATAATGAGGAAATTATATAATTTTGAGTCCAATTGATTAAGATCCGAAATTTTTAGAAATATCGAAAAATTCCTCGGAGCAATACCTCGAAAATACGAAGGAATAATATCGAAAATTGGAGAAAAATGTATTAAATAAATTAAATTAAATTAGAATAAAATAATATAAGTTATAGATATTTTGGATTATTGTATATTATTTTAATAAATAGTATAATAAATAAATAAATAATAATAATAATAATAATAAAGAAGAAAAGAGAATCTGAAAAAAAAAAGAATCAGAAATCGGGGAGAGAGAAGAAGATTGAAACGAAAACGAAGCCAAAAATCGAGGAAACCGACGAACCATCACCGGCGACCGACGACCCCCGACGAGGAGCCGAGGAGAAAGAGGAGAGGTCGACGATCCTTCAGCCACCGGTGATGCGCGTCGGAGAAGCCCGAATCCGGCGAATCGGGGAAGGAAAAATCGAGGGAGAAACGGCCCGATTCCCGGTGATCTACGGCGGCTGGGCATCAACGGAGGCCACCGACGAGTTCAGGCGGAGGAGCCGGTCTTTTTGAGACCGGTAGCAGCCTGCGAAATGGCCTGAATCGCCAACGACGACTAAGACCCGAAATGGGTTCCGACGACCGAGAGAGAGAAGGCCGGACCGGCGACTTTTCGACGGACTTGGGTGAAATTGACCCCAGATTCGAGCTGCGGATGACCCAACGGAGCCACTGGCGGTGGAAGCCGAGGGAGAACTGGCTGGCAAGGCGGTGAACCGGAGTAAACCGGGGTGAACCGACGGTCCGAACCGATCTGAATCGGACTGAACCGATTCAGCCAAGAAAGAGAGGAAAAAATGAGAAAAAAGGGGAAAAGAAAAAGAGGAAAAAATTGGGAAAAAATCCCGACGATGCAATCGAGCTTCGAGTAAGTCGGTAAGCGGTCGAATTGATCGATTTAAATTTTAAAAATATTTAATTTGATAAATAATCGACTGAAAGTTTACCCGAAAAATTATGACATTGTGTAGCTCGACAATTGGCATCCAACGAGAGCTCGAGACAGCCTCGATTTACGTACTAGCATGGAATCTCGGGTAAGTAACACTTATTTATGACAATTTACATCGTTATGCATGTTTTAGATTTAATTATCGCATAAAATGAAGTAAATTATGGAAATTTAGATAAATTGTAGTAAATAATAAATTGAGCTATTCGAGAGTTAGAACGAGGCCCAATAAATTGTTGGTGGGCCCAATAGGCCTCGATAATGTGAAAATTTAGTGGAAAACGGGCTTAAGGTCGATTAAGGCCCATTAAGGTGCAATCGGGCCCAATAGAGGTAAATGGGCCCAATGATTTAAATTAAGCCCAGAAAATAGGAAATACAATTAAATTGTATGATATCTGACCTGAGGAATAATTATACGCAGTTTCGGACATTGGATTGGGAGTAGATCGGACTGCGTGACTTGACATTAGAGGAAAGGTCAGACTCGACAGGAAAATAAGGTAAGGGAATTCTGCGGACTGTTAGAGGTAACTTTACGAAATTTTAAGTTCATTTGCAGTCCTTTAAAAATTATCTGAAGGGTCTAGAGGTCAAATAATAATTTTAGTGCCCCAAATGGGTAAATTACCAAAATACCATTGTTAAGGGTAAAATTTACAAATTTAGGAAAAATTGGGAGGAGCAAGAACAAGAGGTTTCTTCTGCTCGTTCTAGAGACATTTTAATGCATGCATGAGTAGGCTGGGTAACCTTGAAAGAAAATGTACAACATTGCATACTTTCAATGATATTATTGTTTTGAAAACTGTTTTGAGGAAATAGAGCCGCCTACGTGTTTTTATTCACATGTGACGTGCTGGAGCTCAGCCCGCACGATGTTTTGATTTGGGTGATGCATGCATTAGTGCTGGAGCGAGAGCTCGCACTAGAGTTTTACATGAATAGGTGCTAGAGTATAACTCGCACCAGATTTCACATGCTTTTTTCGTGACACGGTGTTAGAGTCTAACTCGCACCAGGTTTTCATATGATTTTTGTGAAACGGTGCTGGAGTCTAACTCGCACCATATTTTTATATGATTTTCGAGACAGGGTGCTGGAGTTTAACTCGCACCAGATTTTTTAAGATTTTCATGTGATTCATCTATAGAGTGCTAGAGCCCAGCTCGCACTAGTTTTACTTGATTTGATGAGAGTGCTGAGCATCGCTCGCACTGATTTTATGAGAACATGCGATGAGCCGTGCTTGGAGCATAGGGTAGACTGTGTGTCACCGATTAAATAGGCTCGTACGTGCATTTTGAGACATGGCATGAGTATTGAGATATGATATAAGAAACAAAATCTCTCTGTGGGAAGCAGGCCACTTGGGCTGGAGTACCTAGAGCGATATGGGTCCACGGAGTACGATGTACCGTGCAAGTAGCATGGAGTACGATGTACCGTGTGGTATCTTCGGATACGGCATCTTTGGATGCGGCATCTTCGCATATATGGGATCGGATAAGACTGACGAGATGGATTGACCCACCTCCCGAGCGGTTCCCGATCATGGTGAGAACCAGCACACTAGGATCCGTGTAGCAGAGGAACTCCCGAGGACACATGGCCATAGTCCTGGTTATTACTGATATACAGATGTTGCCTAGTCTCGCATGTTGATGACCTTGATGAGATTGAAACTGGGTTTTAAACTAAATTTGCATGATGCAATTTCCATGCTTTTCAAACCCATGTGTGAATGTAAATCGATTTTCATGGTTTTATGTGAGTCAGGACCACCCGAGGGATGGGTTGAGTTTTGGCCTTGTTATGAAATTTTAAACGAGAAAGAAATGATTTGAAATAATTGCATGTTGAATTTTGCCATGCGAATGGATTTACATAACATCATAACTTATATCATTTGTTTTAAAATGTGTGAAGAAAGGGTGGTTTATGCATGGCACCACGTTCATGTAGGTAGTATGGTTACCTACTTGTTCGTAGGATTGCCTTACTGAGCTTGATGTGCTCACCCCTTTCATTTTCTCACACAGATAATCTCCAGTTGAAGTTGAGGAGATTCAGTACTGCATTCCGGATATCCGCTGCTGCCCATCATTTAAGGTATATACATTTGTAAATATTGTATCTAAATAAGCATAGCACAATAACATGTTTGTAAGTAACTTTAGGGGATGTATAAATATTGTAAACATTTATAAATGACTGAGAAAGAATTAATTTGGTGGGACTGGCATTGACGCACAGCCCAATTTGTTTGTGGAGTGTGGTCACGATCAGAGGACAGGTAAGCATGAAAGAAAATAACAAAACGCGAAAAATTAACTCTGATTTTTGGGTAGTTTTGGGTCGTGACATCATTAGTTACTAAAGGCATACAACTATAATATCTATAAAGAATAATTATTCTTGCAAATAATCTTATCGAAAAAAGAGAGAAAAATCTCATTAAATTGTTAGCTCAACAAACATCCACAAAATCTGTAGGTTGAAAGTTCCAAAACCAATCTTCACCGTTCAAAATGAAGGAATATTTGTCTAGAACATGCTACAAAATTTCAACTCAATCAAATCACAACTCAATCTTGTTCTGATCTTTTGATCAAATTGTATAGCTCCTATAAACTTTTTCTCTTTTCTTCCTGTTTCTGTCTATTTTTTCTTAAAAATGACATGGTTCTTTCTCTTTTTATGAGGAATGTTGTGCCTCTATTCCTCCTAATAAGTGTATAAGTTTGAAAACCCTTTAAAATTGAAGTGGTCAAAGGATGATATTATACTTGAAAAAATTCACTTCCGCCATTCTCTTAAAAAGGACAAAACAAGCCTAACCCAACAAATCTCCCTTTTAACTGTATGGAGTGAATTTCTAACCCGACGATCGAACGAAAAACTTCAAGTTTTTTCCTTAGTTGTTTTATCAACTCGAAAGTATCATTCTTATGCAATGATTTCATTTCATCATGTAAGACATTAACTTACTTTTTCTTATGTTCATATTTCATGACTTTTTCATAACATTCGAGATCTCCTTTTTTAATTAGTAACAAAAACTCGTAAGTAGAATATCGTGTGGAAGGCTGTCTATCTTTAGTAGACCTTCTGAGTATAATATTTTGTAAAACTTCAACGCCTTTGATACTTGTGGTTGTTCATTGTTATTATCATCTATCTCAACTTGTGTACAACTAGTAACAACATGATTTGTATTATGTTGATTATCCTGAACATTTGTACATAGTTATTTTGTTCTAGAAAACGTGTCTATTTAACTCTTGTATTCTTTAAACTCCTCTAATAACTCTATGACATTTAAAGTCTCATTTTAATTGATAAGTTCCTTAAAATGTACTTGCAAATATATCTTATGTAATGAATTTTTTACATTTTTGGTTCTTAAAATAAAATAAGGTAGCCTAAGATGAATTAGAATTTTGAATTTTTTTATGAAATATATTTTGTGTTTTTATCAAATTATTAATTTATGTAACCATCGGGATTGGAATTTTACACTAAGGAGGTGCTTGGTTTGCAGAAAGTTAGATTATCCTCTGAAATATAATTACTGGTAAAACATTTTACATTTGGGAATTTTTGGAATATTAGATTCATTCGTTTGGTTTACTTGGGAGGAAAGTGAGATTTTTGTACTTGGTTGGGGAATGTAAGATTACTTAATGTCGTATTTTACTATAATGCCCTTAATTATATTATTAGTTGTAAAGGGAATAACATGCAAAATTAGTTATATTTAAATTAATTAATTAATTATTTTAAAATGTTAATTAATTTATTATTATATTAAATTGACCCAAATAAAAGTTTATAAAGTTTTAATATGTAAATTATTTTTATCTAACAAAATATTATTATATTAAATTGACATTAAGTCCATTTTTCTCCTTTATGTCAATTTATCCAAAAAAAATGAAATTTAAGTGTCCACAACATTTATTGAAAGCCAATTTAAATAAGAAAGATTACTTTGATACTTGTAAACTTGCATATCATATTTAGATGTAATGAAATTAAACATTATATATTAATTAAGAAAAAAAGTTTTTAATGGCTTAAAAAAGAGTTTTAATAAGTGTTTTGTTTAGAGTTGTAATTTTTGAGAAATCCAATGGTAGAATTATATTTAAATTACTTATTTAATTATTTAAGATGTTATATAATTTAGTTATTTAACATATTTATTTATTTATTTATTTTAATATATAAATAATTATTTAGGATGTAATGCCTTTGATGGCAAAGAATAAAGTTGACCCAAATAAAAAAATGGTTAAGGGCAAACTTGGAACAAAAATTAACAACCAAGGGTTAGCCTAGCGATTGTTATCACTCCTTAAAAGGAATTAGGTCTCAAGTTCGATTCCCCCCTCTTATACCTCTTATGAATAAAAAAAAAACTTGGGAACAAAAATTAGATTCTTGAGAGAAAAAAAAATCAAGAGGAGGAGGTATTTAGTTTCCCCTATTTTTTTTTTCCATTTTCGTATTGTTGGGAATATCAAATTCCCGATGCGGGGGAAAGTTGATAACCAAATGAAAATTTGATTACGAAAAATAAAGTTCTAGCTAGGAATCCTAGAATTCATGATCTAAATGCCCACTAAGTTTTAAAACAAAATTGTTAACTATTACAATAGAAGAGTTTATTAATTTTCTATAGTGCCTGATTAGGGACCATTTTTTTTTTCAATTTAGAGAGGCTATTAATTTAAAGGAGATAAATTTAGAGAGATTTTACTGTATATCCATATCAAGTAAATCACCGTTGCTTTAGGGAACTAATATATTAGCCTTTTGAATATCTTGTATGGTCAGCTCTTCCATAAAAAAAACATATAAGCTTCTCACAGGTTTCTTTTGCACTAGATCATAAAATTTGTAATCATTACCATAACTGAGGAACATAAAATCTCTTGTCTTAACATCAAGGTTAGACTTTTCATCTTTGGAAAGATGCACAAAGGCCTTACATCTAAAGGTAAATAAGTGATCATAAGAGATATCTTTATCAGACCTAACTTTAATAAGAACATCAAAATCTAAAGGAGCATATGGTATGAGATTTAAAATATGAACAACTATACTAAAAGCCTCACCTTAAAAGGATTTTGGCAACTTTGCTTATGAAAGCAAACATCTCTCCCTTAGTGTTATGTTCATCCTTTCAACTAGCACATTCAACTAAGAAGTCTTAGGAGATGTCTTTTAATGTATAGTACAATGCTATTTGAAATACTCATTAAAAGATTCATAATACTCACCCCTATTATCAGTCCTAATGCATTTCAATTTAAAGCAATTTGTCTTTTAAGTAAAGCTTGAAAATGTTGAAATACATCAAACTTGATCTTTCATTTTCAAGGTAAAGACCCATATCTTCTTTGAGTGGTTATCAATAAAAGTCACAAAATGGACAGAACCATCAAATGTTATTGCTTTCATAAGAACACAAACATTAGAATGTACTAAATCAAGTATACTTCTCTTTCTTGTAGGATAAGATGTCTTGAATGAAACTCAAGTTTGTTTTGCTACCAAACTAGTCTCATGGGGTGCAAGATTAACCACATCATCATCATCATACAGAATAAGGAAATCATTTGTAAGAGTAACAACTTTATCACCATCATTATTGTTAAAATGTATCGTTTCCTCACCCTTATCATTTTGTTATCTCTTTTCAATTGTCGATAATGTTTCATTATATGAGTCTTTTTACCAAAATGATAACACTCAACATTAACAAACCAATTGAACTTACTCTTGCTTTGGTCTATATTACTTAAATGGTTTCATATATGAAGAAGTTAATGTAAGACAACCCCTAGGTTTGAAGACCACCATTACCTAAATTATGTATACAAGTTAACTAAAGCACTATATGGACTGAAACAAGCTTCAAAAGCTTGGTATGAAAGATTATCAAACTTCTTGATTGAAAAAGATTTCTCGAGAGGAAAAGTTGATAAAACACTTTTTATCAAAAGGAAAAACAAAGAAATATTAGTTGTACAAATATATGTTGATGATATAATTTTTGGACCTACTAATGAAACATTATGTAAGAAGTTCATAACCTTAATGTAAAGTGAATTTGAAATGAGCATGATGAGAGAATTAACATACATTTTAGGATTATAAGTAAACTAAACAAGAGAATGAACTTTTATAAGCCAAACAAAATACACTTAAGATATAATTAAAATGTTTGGAATGACAGAGAAGTTGACTAGTCTAATTAAGTACCGGTTAATCTTACCCTAAGTATATTCTAGCGAATTATGAGATTAAGGTGGGTGATCTACTAATCTAGAATTGAAAATATCGAAAGCAATAAAATAATAAAACTATAAAATAAAGAAAAATAAAACCGAGCAAAATTACTTACAGTGCTCAACGCAATTAAAATAAAAAACCTACAAAAGAAATTAAAACAGTTAAAACTAATTAACGCAATTAAAATAAAATGCAATTATGAAAATAACAAAGCAAGATAAATTAAACTAAATTTAACAAACCTAAAATGCAATTAAACTACTTAATCAAAATGCAATTTAAACTAACTGAAGATTTAATGAAATAAATTTACCCCTAATCTAATTCTAAATGAACACTTAATTAACTATCATCCTAACTAAAACTAAGTTTTATACTACTATGCAAGAATACTAACATGCAATTTATTAAAAACTCTAAACTAAGCTTAACAAATTAAATTGAAATTAAACTAAACTAACAATGCATGAAAATGAGTTAATTAACTAAAATGAACTAGCCAAACAAAGCCTTAACCAATTTAAACCATATAATTATCCCTCCAAATAATATTCACGTGTCTTCCAAATTATGTTTCTTTCTAAACTTTCACGGTTTTGGCTATTGGCTCTCTGCTGCATTCTGCATGTTCTCGGTTCTCGTTTCTACTCCAAGCATGCTAGGTGCTCCAGGCCTATCTCGGTTCCCCTCCCTGCTGCACTATTTCCTATTTTAGACTGCTTGTGGTGTGTCTCGGTTCCAGGTCACGGGTTGTGTCCTCTGCTCCTGCTGCACTCTGCTTCTCGGTTTTGACTAGTGTACACTGTCCATGCTCCTCTTCAGCAGGATTTTATCCTGCTCTTGGGTTGCCATCTGCTACAGGTCCTGCACTCTCGGGTTGCTACTGAAGCCGCACAATTTTATCCTCTGCTCCAAGTGCTCCAGGAAGGATCCACTTCTGCTGTTTCACATTCTTGGCTCTCGGTCTGGACACGCACTGCTCTCGGTCCTGCATCTTCTAGCTCCCGCTCCTGCATTGTCCGTCTCTGCTTCTGTCATGCTGCTGCTCTCGGTTGTGCCTACTCCTGCACAGCTTTTGTATTTCTCAACAATGAAAATCTCCTTCAGCTGATACTTAACCCGAACACAGCACACAACTGGATCAAAATCTAAATTTGAGACACAACATAAAAGGACCAAACAACAACTACATGCACTAACAAAACACGAACAAAAATTAAAGCATCAACAATAATGGATTCTCATGCAAAATAACACTAAGATCTAAGGTGAATTAGTAAAAAAAACTTGAAACAGGGGAGACCAGAGGAGAACTATCGGTTTCCAGGCATGCTGCTGCTTTCGGGATGCTAGCTGCAGCCTCTCCAAATCTGCACTACAACAGTTAAATAGCTGAAGAAGATGGCCACTGTCACCGACTTCTCCTTCCTCTACTGCTGTTATGCAATGCTCAACAGTGAGCAAGCTTCAGCACATCACCAACCCGGATGGAGAGTGGGAAAATAAAATATGAAATCCAACATGAAGGCTAAACCGAGGATTAAAAGAAATTTGAGAACTCAAGTGCTAAAAAAAAATATCAAAGAACTAAGCTTACCAAACCGAAAACATGAAAATGAAAGTGATTATCTATTGAAACTGAAATTTAACAAAGGCTAATGAAGAACATGAAATGCATAGTAAAACAAACGGGAAAATAAAAAAAATACTAGGAAGGAAAATAATTCTAAAAACTACTCTACCTACACTACTCCTACTCCTAAATTACATTTTACTTCTACTCCTAAAATTACATAGTTTTTTTCAATTGCCATTCTTTCCTATTTATAAACACACTAGGGGTAAAATGGTAATTTTCACATCCTTAATGAGTTGGCTTTTTTTGGCCACTTGTCTTCACACTATTGGCTCCTTGAAAATATATTTTCATGTCATCGGTCTTCTTGTCTAATTGGATGTGCTAGGTGGCATGACTCGTGTTGTCTGCGTGGCTCAATCTCGATTTTAGCCCAATTTCGATCCATTTTCTATCGAAATATTCAAAATTCATCCGGATTTAATTTATCTGCAAACATGATAATTTTAATTAAATAAAGGGGATAATTAACAATATAAATTGGGGATTTAAATAATTAATTAGGAAATTAAGTACAAATAATTCTAAAAATATAGAATTATCACACCCCCAAACTTGAGCTTTTGCTTGTCCTTAAGCAAAACAAAATGATTATAGGAATGACAAGTTCAAAACACAATAATTTCACCAATAACATCCTCAAAGAAAAAGTACAGACTATGAAATCAAAGACTCACAATTACAAGTGCAGCACTTAGAATTATTCAATCATAAGTCCTAACCCAAATTGGACTCCTCGTGAGTGTGTGAAAAATGTCTAAGTCACTTCTCATTGCATTATCCGGATCAGATTATGCAAACACAGTGAATGCAAATTCAATGACATGTGATCATTCCTATAAGTTTGTTTTTCACTTCTCGCTCCACTAATGTAGTCACACTTAACCAAAGATTAATAGGACTTCATTAAGCTTGTAATGTAAGGCTAGAGCTAAGGTATGATAAAGTCAATTTAGGTTTAATTACCCCTTAACATGCATTACTTCTAGGATCTATAATGTAAGAGCTCTAATTTGTTTCCCCCAAACTTATTTATTTCACTCAACTTTTCATTCTTTTTTTGATTTTTAATTTTTTTCTTTCATTTTTTTTATAAATACTCCTTCACTATCACTGAATACCCATATAGCTCAAAATATATCCAATGACTTTCCATGCTTTCAGGGTAGGGGATAGGAAAAAAGTATTTAACCTAAGGAAACTTACGTAGGTATATTTACAGAGAAAAGCTTATTTGGCCTAGATGGGTGACTAGGGGTAGAATATGTACAAGGAAGGCTAGAAAGGCTCAAACGATCCAAAAATGGCCTAAATCATCTCCCTAATCAAGTGTGATCTAATATTTCACCTCAAGATCAGATCAAACAAATTCTAGAATATGATACACAAAATCAAGTAAACAAATGCAATCCTAAGTCCACATAAGCTTTCTCTAAATAAATATACCGATTCATGACATGACATGTGCATAAGATGAGGCAATCACAATCAGAATTAAGAGAAATTCAAGAATTCAACTTCATTCTTTTCCTATAATCATGCTTCTCAGTCAATTAAAGTCAGACTAAATCATGGGGTCATATCATCGGAATATGGGAAAACTACATGCTAAGCACTAAATCATCCCAAAATCAAACAATTTAAGCTCATATTATCGAAAAAATTTTGAAAATTCTTTCTCAGATTTTCGAAAAATTTTTAAAAACTTTTCCAATTTTTCACAAAATTGCTCAAGTGATATCCCCTCCCCCAAACTTAAAGTGCACAGTGTCCTCAGTGTGCAGATAATATAAGAATTGAAGTTCAGGAACCAAGTACTCCCCTTTCTGATGATGATGAACAACTGAAGCTTTGATTGAAAGCATAATACTAGAAAAGAAACCTGCAACAAAAACAAAGAAAGACACAATAGAAAAGAAAAAGAAAAATGAACTATATACAAAGTGAAAATAAAAAACACAGCCACTTCAAATGCAGCTGAAGAAAACAACACTCAACAGCAGGGTGAAGAGTAGGAGGGTCATCCAAAGTAGTGACAGGGTGTTGACAGTTAACTCCTCCTGAGCCCTATCTACTTTCATTCTTCTTTCAGATTTTATATGGTTAAGCCTTATATTCTCCTCAATCTCCATCTTAAAATATTCTTGAGAGTCATCAGGGAGCTTCAAAGGTTTGAAAACATTAAACTTCACTTCCTGATCTAGGACTCTCATAGTTAACTCCCCCTTTTGTACATCAATTACTGTTCTACCAGTACCTAGGAAAGGCCTACCTAGTATAATGGGGACTTCCCTGTCTTCCTCCATGTCCAAAACAATAAAATCTGCAGGGAAAATAAACTTGTCCACCTTTACTAAGACATCCTCAACGACCCCCTTCGGATATTTAATTGATCGATCAGCTAACTGGAGGGTCACTGTGGTGGGCTTAGCATCCCCTATTCCTAACTTCTGGTAGATAGACAATGGCATTAAATTTATACTAGCTCCTAAATCACACAGGGCCTCTACCAAAGAATAAATTTTCAATAGTGCATGGTATGGTAAAACTCCCGTGATCCTTGAGCTTGGGGGGTAATTTCCTCTGGATAATAGCACTACATTCCTTAGTTAAGGCCACCGTCTCATAATCTTCTAGTCTTCTCTTCCTCGAGAGGATATCCTTTAAAAACTTCACATAACTTGGCATTTGCTTTAAGGCATCTGCGAAAGGAATGTTGATGTGAAGCTTCTTAAAAACCTCAAGAAATTTAGCAAATTGTTATTCCAATTTTTTATTTTAGAACCTCTGAGGAAATGGTACTGGTGGTTTAACTAGAAGCAATGTAGTGGGAACTTGTATAGAATCAGAGGACGAGGAAGGCAATGAAGAAGAAGAAGGTATAGATGAAGAAGTGCCTAGCTTTGATTCTTTTGCAGCTTGATCCTGATGTTTCTGCTCTTTCTGAGCTACTTGTTTAGAACTTACGGATTCTTCAACTATTTGCTATTCAGGTTGGGGCTTAACTTGTGGCTCCTCTAGCTCTTTGCTGCTCCTAAGGATGATGGATTTTACATGTTCTTTACCCTCCCTTTGCCTAACAAGATTAGCTTTAGTGTTACTAGGAAGGGTCATTTGAGGACGTTGGCTAAGAGCATTTGCTATTTGTCCTACCTGAACCTCTAAGTTCTTAATTAAAGCAGCTTGATTTTGTAGGATCGTTGAGAATATTTCCTCAAGCGAGGGCTTCTTCTCAGCTGCTGGTGCGTGATAAAGTTATGGCTGCGTAAGTGGTGGTGGTGGTGGTGGTGGTGATTGATGGAAGTGAGATGGATGATGCTCAAATTGTGGTCGGGATGGTTGATGAGGCGGGTGATATGGAAATTGCGATTGTGGTGGTACTTGAACCGATGGAGCTTGAAAACCAGGGAATCCTACAGGTCTAGAGCTAAAAGTTTATCCTTGGTTTTAGCTCCAGGAGAAGTTAGGATGGTTCCTCCACCTTGGATTGTAGGTGTTTGAAAAAGGGTTGTTCTGTTGCGTTTGAGAAGGGGCAACATATTGAACCGATTCTAAGTTGAGCAGTCACCTATCTACAGAATGGGTACCACTACACAGCTCGTAGGAAAGAAAAGGACTTTGGACAGAATAAATCGGATTAGGATTGGTGGGAGGATTATGTTGGGTACTGAGCGACTCTACTTTCTTTGTAAGATTAGTGATTTGAGAGGTCAAGGTAGACAGTGTGTCGAGCTCATAAATACCCACCGGCTTCTTTGGCATTCGCCTCTCCGAGGACCATAGATAGTTGTTAGCCGCCATCTTTTCTAACAACTCGTAAGCTTCCTCCTCTGTTTTACACATTAGCACTCCACCCACAGCAGTGTTAACAATGGTCCTATTTGGGCTTGTAAGTCCGTTGTAGAAGGTCTGGACTTGCAGCCACAAAGGTAGACCATGATGAGGGCACTTCCTAAGAAGCTCCTTATATCGTTCCCATGTTTCGTAAAGAGATTCAGAGTTGTACTGGGCAAATGAAGATATATTACTATGGAGTTGGGCCATTTTAGAGGGAGGGAAAAACTTAGATAGAAATTGATGGGCTAACTCGTCCCATGTAGAAATTGATCTTGGAGGCAAGGAGGTTAACCAGTGTCGTGCCTTATCCCTAAGCAAGAAGGGGAATAATCTAAGCCTAAGCGCATCATCAGATAGTCCATTGTGTTTAAACGTGTTGCACAAGTCCAAGAATTTCCCAAGGTGAGCATGTGGGTCATCGTGTGGAAGCCCAGTGAACTGTAGAGAAGTTTAGATCATCTGGAGGATTGCGGGCTTAATTTTGAAGTTATTTGTAGGGACAGCTGGTGGCCTAATGCCGAAATAATATCCTCCAATTGTTGGCATCGCATAATCTCCAACAGTTCTAATTTTCCTATTTTCTGCCATGGTGCTTTGCAGCGGAGCTATAAATTTCCTAGAATCCTTTTGAATTTTTCTAAGAGTGCGTTCGATTTTAGGATCTAGAGGAAAGCAATCAAAACTTCTGGCTCTACGCATGCAATCATCGAAAAGTCCTTAGAAATTTTTTTTTGAATTTTGAATTTTTTTTATTTTAATTTTTTTAATTAACTAATCTAGATTAAACTTCTAAATATTTACAACCTAAATTTTTACAAGCTAGAATTACACCTAAGCATAATTTCACCGATATTAACTAATGGCTAATTAAGACTTCCCCTGTAACAGTGCCAAAAACTTGACACGCCCAAAGGGTATTGTCCGCAAGTGCACGGGTCGTACAAGTAATAATGGGATTTGAGTCCCGAGTTATCGTCCCACAGGGAAGTTGACTAGCCTAATTAACTACCGGTTAATCTTACCCTAAGTATATCCTAGAAAATTATGAGATTAAGGTGGGTGATCTACTAATCTAGAATAGAAAATACCGAAAGCAATAAAATAATAAAACTATAAAATAAAGAAAAATAAAACCGAGCAAAATTACTTACAGTGCTCAACGCAAATAAAATCAAAAACCTACAAAAGAAATTAAAACAGTTAAAACTAATTAATGCAATTAAAATAAAATGCAATTATGAAAATAACAAAGCAAGATAAATTAAACTAAATTTAACAAACCTAAAATGCAATTAAACTACTTAATCAAAATGCAATTTAAACTAACCTAAGATTTAATGAAATAAATTTACCACTAATCTAATTCTAAATGAACACTTAATTAACTATCATCCTAATTAAAACTAAGTTTTATACTACTATGCAAGAATACTAACATGCAATTTAATTAAAAACTCTAAACTAAGCTTAACAAATTAAATTGAAATTAAACTAAACTAACAATGCATGAAAATGAGTTAATTAACTAAAATGAACTAGTCAAACAAAGCCTTAACCAATTTAAACCATATAATTATCCTTCTAAATACTATTCACGTGTCTTCCAAATTATGTTTCTTTCTAAACTTCCACGGTTTTGGCTATTGGCTCTCTGCTGCATTCTGCATGTTCTCGGTTCTCGTTTCTACTCCAAGCATGCTAGGTGCTCCAGGCCTGTCTCGGTTTCGCTCCCTGCTACACCATTTCTTGCTTCAGACTGTTTCTAGTGTGTCTCGATTCCAGGTCACGGGTTGTGTCCTCCGCTCCTGCTGCACTCTACTTCTCGGTTCTGACCAGTGTACACTGTCCATGCTCCTCTTCAGTAGGATTTTGTCCTGCTCTCGGGTTGCCATCTGCTGCAGGTCCTGCACTCTCGAGTACTACTGAAGCCGCACAATTTAGTCCTCTGTTCTAAGTGCTCCAGGAAGGATCCACTTCTGCTGTTTCACGTTCTCGGCTCTTGGTCTGGGCACGTACTGCTCTCGATCCTGCATCTTCCAGCTCCACTCCTGCATTGTCCGTCTCTGCTTCTGTCATGCTGCTGCTCTCGGTTGTGCCTACTCATACACAACTTTTGTATTTCTCAACATTGAAAATCTCCTTCAGTTGATACTTAACCCGAACACAGCACACAACTGGATCAAAATCTAAATTTGAGACACAACATAAAAAGAACAAACAACAACTACATGCACTAACAAAACACCAACAAAAATTAAAGCATCAACAATAATGGATTCTCATGCAAAATAACACTAAGATCTAAGGTGAATCAGTAAAAAGAACTTGAAACAGGGGAGACCAGAGGAGAACTCTCGGTTTCCAGGCATGCTGCTGCTTTCGGGATGGTAGCTGCTGCCTCTCCAAATCTGCACCACAACAGTTAAATAGCTGAAGAAGATGGCCACTGTCACTTGCTTCTCCTTCCTCTACTGCTGTTACGTAATGCTCGACAGTGAGCAAGCTTTAGCACATCACCAACCCGAATGGAGAGTGGGAAAATAAAATATGAAATCCAACATGAAGGCTAAACCGAGGATTAAAAGAAATTTGAGAACTCAAGTGCTAAAAAAAAATCAAAAAACTAAGCTTACCAAATCGAAAACATGAAAATGAAAGTGATTATCCTTTGAAACTGAAATTTAACAAAGGCTAATGAAGAACATGAAATGCATAGTAAAATAAACGGGAAAATAATAAAAATACTAGGAAGGAAAATAATTCTAAAAACTACTCTACCTACACTACTCCTACTCCTAAATTACATGTTACTTCTACTCCTAAAATTACATAGTTTTTTTCAATTGCCATTCTTTCCTATTTATAAACACACTAGGGGTAAAATGGTAATTTCCACATCCTTGATGAGTTGGCATTTTTTTGGCCACTTGTCTTCACACCATTGGCTCCTTGAAAAGATATTTCCATGTCATCGGTCTTCTTGTCCAATTGGATGTGATAGGTGGCATGACTCGTGTTGTCCGCGTGGCTCAATCTCGATTTTAGCCCAATTTCGATCCATTTTCTACCGAAATATTTAAAATTCATCTGGATTTAATTTATCTGCAAACGTGAGAATTTAAATTAAATAAAAGGGATAATTAACAAAATAAATTGGGGATTTAAATAATTAATTTGGAAATTAAGCACAAATAATTCTAAAAATATAGAATTATCAGTTCATAACCTTAATGTAAAGTGAATTTGAAATGAGCATGATGAGAGAATTGACATACATTTTAGGATTACAAGTAAACTAAACAAGAGAATTAACTTTTATAAGCTAAACAAAATACACTGAAGATATAATTAAAATGTTTGGAATGGCATAATCTATAGCACTCTCAACCCCCATAAGCACTTCACTAAAACTAGAAATAAATAACAATGAGAAAAGTATAGATTCTAAACTTTATAGATCTATGATAGGATCCTTATTTTACCTTACAGTTAGTAGACCACATCATGTTTAGTGTTTGCTTTTGTGCTAGGTTTCAGTCTTCCTCTAAGAAATCACACTTACTTACAGAGAGAAGAATTTTTAGGTATTTTGAAGGTAGTCCAAACCTTGGGTTATGGTTGTGAGACCCCATGTATGTATAATTTTGTAATATATGTAAATGAAATTATAAGATGGATGATTTTTGGATCAAGTGAATGTGAATGAATTATATATGGGATGAAGCAGTGTCATGATGCAAGTAAAGGATAAATAAGGGTTGAAGTGGCCACAAACTAAACGAGTAGAACTTTAAGCAATCAAATTTAAGATAAGGAATGAAGACACGAATTTATAATGCATGGACTGTGAATTCTATGTATTCCTTATGAATTTAAGCAATGCACACAATTCATATTGTATGTGAATCATAGGAAATGAGTCTTTCCATTCTCGAAGAGTGAATAGATTGCAAAATGACTAGTGAAGCAATCGAATGCAAGTTCTCCCATGAAAATTCTAGAAAAATTATAGTAAAAAAGTCGCAGATGAAGGCCAGATCGATCTCCTATCCAAGGCAGATCGATCCCTTGTGCAAGCAGAACAATTCTAAGTGAATCTGCCAAGGACAGATTGATCTCCCCATTGAGCAGATCGATCTGCATTTGCCTCTGCTAAAGCTTAGATCGATCCCTTTTTAAGTGCAGATCTATCTCCATTTAATTCTGTCAAGAGTAGATCGATCTCTTCCCATGAGCAGATCGATCTCCTCAAGTTTCTGCCAAGCCAAGATCGATCTCTACCCAATGAGTAATCGATCTCTCCCATTTCAAACCTGAGAATTTGATGGCTAAAACCAAAGGAAGATCGATCTCTTCACCCTAGTAGATCGATCTCATCACTCTTAATCTATAAATATCCTATGACAAAACCCTTTTCTTCAACAAACCAACACACCTCTTCCATTTTCACCCAAAATACCAAGCTTTCTCTCTCTAAAATACACCCTCTTCCAAAAATAATTGGGAAAAAGCTATTAGAGCCAAAGTTGTCTATTTTAAGGAGGAGAGCCACATAGCTTGGAGCCAACATTCAACTCATTGGATTAAAGGAGCTAAGGAGCCTTCCAAACATGGAAAAGAAGAAAATCAAGTTAGGTGAGTCTCCAATACACCAACTCTAATTATATTTATCTAATGGTTGTTGTGAGTAGATTGATGTATGTATTGATGAATGAAACCACCTAGAATGTAATGAAACAAGCATAACCTAGAATGATTTTAGTGTGAGAAAGTGGAATGTGGTTGATTAGGTGATAAAAAGGATTATATCAAGTTGTTTGTGAGGTGATATGCATGATTTTGGCATGTTGGATGAAGCCACATTGTGAGATTAGTTAAGTGATAAAATGTGCATAAATGGTGTTGTAGAGAATGCATAAATGATGGAAGATTATGGATAAACATTTATGTTAAGTGTTTGATAAGTAACCAAGTGTATTGCTAGTTAAATTGACTAGAAATGACATAATGATGTCCAAGTGTGATAATGGGTCACTTAATGAAATAGGCTCGAAGATATATATCATTAGTTGAAGTCTGAATATGAGTTATCAGTGTTGACTCATATGAATTATGAATGTGTGCAGCTCCCGAGGATACATCCGGAGCAAGTTGAGCTAAATCATGAAAAACGAGAAAGGAAGGAAGAGTTGCTTCCAAGAGAATCAAGGTAAGGGAATTGTGTTAGCCTTAGGGATATCTGTACGCCTTTCTAGCGTATGGGTAATTTTTAACATAGCTAAGGGTCTTAGGATGAAATATTTGTTTGAAGGGTAAAGAATTGGGTTTTTGAGAAATGTACATTAAAAGGAAGAACACGATGCTTTGAAATATTTTCATTGTTTTTTAGCATGTGTTTGGTAGGTTGGCTAGCATTTGAAATGATTTGCACAAAAAGTAGGTTGATTTGGTTTCACAACCATGCTTTGCAAATAATGAGCCACCTACATGAGTTTTGTGGAAGAGAAACATGCTAGTGCACTGCTCGCACGAGATTTGACTTATTTTATATGTGTATTAGTGCTGGAGCGATGCTCGCACTAGAGTTTTATATTGCATGAGTGCTGGAGCTTAGCTCATACTAGTTTTCACATGAATTTTATGACATTGTGCTTGAGCCTAGCTCGCACTAGTTTTCATACAAGTTTTGACATGATGCTGGAGCATAGCTCACACTAAATGTCCATTATACTTTTTTTCATGCTTGAGACTACTCGCATGTGGTTTTATGACATGTTGGGAGCCGTGCTGAGATATTCGGGTAGGCTGTGTGCCACGCCGATTAAATAGGCTTGTACGTGCGTATTGAGATGTGACAGGATATATTGTGATGATATGGGTCTACAGAGTACATTGTACTGTGCAAGTAACATGGAGTACGCTGTATCGTGTGTGATATTATGTATATGCCGTCTTCGGATGATGGATTTTGCTATGGACCGGCGGGTTGGACGTGACCCACCTCCCGTGCGGAAGCAAATAGTGGTGATACCCCGTACATTAGGATCCGTGTAGCCTGGGATGACAGAGGATATGGCCATAGTCCTAGTTATTACCTTTATTGATATTGTATGCCTATCTCACATGTCTATTATTGAATGAGAAATCCATGTTTTGAATTGTGTTTTTGGGTCAGGATAGTCCATGGGAGGGGTTGAGTCCTGACAAGCGATGATTTTGAATTGGTTTGTGATGAGATTTGAAATGCTTGTTAAGTGCACTGTGCATGATGATTTTCCATGCCTTGATTTTGATTTATGTATGATGATTTTCCATGCTATGTTTTAAGAAATGTGCACTAATTTAAATAGCATGAATTGCTTTACATGTCATGAACATAAGCATGAGCATACGTTTTGGAGTATGACAAATAAATGTGTGATTTAATCATGGCATCACGATCACGTAGATAGTACAGTTATCTACCTGCTCGCATGATTGCCTTACTGAGCGTGTGGTTTGCTCACCCCCATTATTTTTTCCCTCTACAGAGTACTTACAGTAGATAGTGGCAGCTGATGATTGGATTTTTGGTGTTTGCTGCATCCCATCTCACGAGGTATAGATATTTGTATAGTTTTTGTATCTAGACATGTCAAAGCACAGTAATATCTTTGAATGTAATTTTGGGGATGTAAAAGATTGTAAACACATGTAAACAGTAACTCTGATTTAGGAATATAAGTGTTTACATTTAATTGAATTGTAAATTAAAATGATTTGATTGGATGAGGTTGGCACCAATACACAGCCCAACTGTTGGAGGTGTAACTGTTCACGATCAAGTAAGGTAAAGATAAAGAACAAACAATAAGAATTGGATTAAATGATAATTGATTAATGAAAACGAAAAATATTGTTGTGGATTTTTGGTGGATTAACGGTCGTGATAAAGATTGGTATCAGAGCTGAGTTGGTCTAATGTGTGTCGGTGTTAAAATTTAGAAAAATTACATCCCCGTGTTACTGTGCTTGTATAGATACAACTGTATATATCGAGATGAGTTTGATTAAGAAATGATTGTGAATGTAGGAATCTTGGCATAATGCCTAATACCAGTTGCGGTAGAGGGGTAAGAGCACGAGCTAGAGGCCATAAGGGTAGGCCTGGGGGTCGTACTGAGTCATTGCCATATGAGACTCACGAGGAGGTAGAGGTGGAGGTTGATGTTGAGCATTCTCCACAGGGTCCGTTAGAGAGATCGAAGAGTACTGACGCGCACCTTGTGAGGATAGAGCGGAGCTTAAAGGTAATTTTGGAATTGATTGCCTAGTCGTTGCCTGGAGCTGGGGATGGGTAAGGGCCAGCTGCATAGGGTGATGATGATGAACCCGCTATTGCTCTTGAGACGCCTCCACAGCCAGCCCAAGAACCTTAGACTACAGATACTCCCACACCCCCACTAGTACAAGAAACACCTTCTACTGTTGCTCCACCACAGAGAAGTTGAGATTGGGGTTATGGATGTGATCTGGATAGGTTGCAACAGTTTTAAAAATTTAACCCACCATCTTTCAGTGGAGTTAAGGAGCCAGTAGCGGCAGAAGATTGGGTGAATGAGATTAAGAAACTATATGGGTTCTTTGTGTGCACTACAACTGAGATGATAACGTTTGCCGCATTCATGATGAAGGGATCACTAGAGCATTGGTGGAAGTCCACCCGACCTATTTTGAGAGCTCGACATACAGAGATCAGATGAGATGTATTTTTGGAAGCCTTCGGAGGCAATATGTTTCAGATACTGCACAGTGAAGGCTGCAAATGGACTTTTTGGATTTGACCTAGGAGAGCAGATCGGTGGAAGAGTTTGAGACTAAATTTATCTCCCTAGGTAGATATGATCCTGACACGGTGGAGATTAAGGTCAAGAAAGTCCAAAAATTTATGGATGGACTGAGACCATCCATCAGATCCCGATTGGTTCCCTTTGACATACCGACCTATGAGGAGGCAGTGCACATGGCACATTTGTGTGAACAGGATATTAAGCGAGTTGCCTCAAAGTTTAGAAAGGTTGGTAGAGTGAGGGACAGAGATAGGAAGAGACAAATAATGGATAAAGGCTTCAGTCATAGAGGAAGCAAGAGATTTTCTAGGAAGATGCCGATGATACAAGAAATTCAGGAGAGGATAGTTAAGCCTCCCTTGTATCCGACCATAGCTCCAGCAAAGGGAATAGTGATTGGAGGGCCACGACCTACGACAGAACAGTGTAGTAAGTGCAGTAGGTACCATGGGATTTGACCATGTTATGGATCTCCTGCAGTATGTTTCAGATGTGGGAAGCCAGTACATGTGATCCGAAATTACCCAAAGATGACTGAGAGTACCCCACAGAAGGGAAAAGAGCCAGAGAGAGCTCCTGTTGATACTCCTACTCTGAGATGGAGGGCGACAGCTGAAGAGAAGGGAAAGCAGGTGGTTGGCAGAGGACGAGTACACGCCTTGGACTAGGATACTACAGATCAGTCGTCGGATGTGGTGAAAGGTACCATCTTAATCTTTTATCTTAAAGCTTATGTTTTGATAGATCTTGGTGCCACACATTCATTTGTATCACCTGTATTTGCATGTAAATTATTTAAGTATGTGAAGCTTACCCCATTGAGTAGGAGGATACTGATAAGCACTCCCATGCAAAATAGTCAGCTAGTGGAGTATGTATTCAGAGATTGTAAGTTGAAAGTAGGGGAAAAGGAAATGACAGCTGACCTCATTTTAATGTATATGAGAGACTTTGATGTAATCCTAAGAATGGATTGGTTGGCTGCAAACCATGCTGTAGTGGATCATTTTTCTAAGACGGTAACATTTCCAAGGGTAGATAGTGTTACCGTAAGTTTCCCCGAGAAATGTAATGTAAAATCCCCTTGAAAAGTATGAAAGCAGTTGTGGCTATGAGTGAAATATATGAATTTCTTTACTGATTTTATGATTGATATTTTTAAAGGTTATATTACGTATGTGGTTGAGGCAGATAAGGCATACCCATAATTACAAGACATCCCAGTGGTCAGGGAATTTTCAGATGTCTTTTCGGATGAATTACCAGGGTTACCACCAGATAGAGAGATGAAATTTTGTATAGATTTGGCACCTGGTACAGAGCCGATATTCAAGCCACCGTACAGAATAGCTCTGATTGAGTTGGAAGAACTAAAGAAGCAGTTACAGGAGTTGTTGGATAAGGGGTTCACCAAATTGAGTGTATCACCTTGGGGAGCACTGGTTCTGTTTGTAAAGAAGAAGGATGGAAGCCTCCAACTGTGTATTGACTACAGGTTGTTGAATAAGACGACCATCAAGAATAAGTATCCCCTTCCACGTATCGATGACTTGTTGGATCAGCTTCGGGGAGCGCAGGTCTTTTCTAAGATAGATCTGAGATCTGGGTACCATCAGTTGAGAATTCAGGATAAAGATGTTATCACGTCCTTCCCCCACACGCGACCTACCAAAATCACCACAAAAGTTTCACATCTTACTTGCCTTTCTTTCAGTAATCTCTCTACACCATTTAGTTAGGCTGTGATTCGATATTAGTCACCCATTCACACTCATTCATAACATATATAGAATTTAATGTTCTTTTCTATAACAATAACTCTCGTACATAAATATAATTATTTGTACATATACATCCCGACCGTACAATCGTTACATAACTATGCTTTTACAATGTTCAGTATAAAATGTCAAGTGTGTATACCTCTCGTAAGATGGATATGCAGCGGAACAGAGTCTATTAATCTCCAGCCATGTCCACCTACTATGGATGCTCTGAAAGAGGGAAATAATAAGAGGGTGAGCTCACAGCTCAGTAAGGAAATCAGGCAAGCAAGTAGATAACCACACTATTTACAAAATAATATGCTCATGCCTTGAAATCATTTCCTTACCCTATCTGTATCTACAACATGCATCTCTCTCAAAGCCTTATGCAATATATATATATATATAGATACAAAACATCAGTTATAAAACTGGTAATATGTTGGTTTAACAATCTCAGCATTTTATGCACCATATTTCATTTCTCATGTAATTTCACACAAATCATATTTATCCTGCCATTCATTTAAATCAAATTTATATGGCATTCATCATGTTTCAAAACATGAAAATATGGGCCTCACCCATCCCTCGGGTTACCCTTTTCACAACTCATAAATTCACATGTTCATATCATAAAAACCATGTGATATTTCATTTAAGAAATCCCAATGTACATAGCATGAAGAGAAAACAGAGATAGGCGCTACATGTTTCGAGTGTATGATCATAACTCATTTTTCGTGATCCTAGGCTACACAGTACTCAGTGTGCGGGGACTCTCAATCGCTGTAACGGGAGATGGGTCAAATCTCTACTGTCAGCTCTCTACTTAACTGAGGACCTAATCCTAGAGCACACCAGATCCCACTGGATCATGCTCCCACTGCTAACCAGTCCTATCCAATTACATCAAGTACTCACGGTACAACGTACCCCATGTGACATACATGGTACACAGTACTCCATGGACCCTATCTCAAGGTGGGATGCTCGCTATGAGTCTTAGTCCTCAAACCTTGGACATACCTCATAGTCGGGATGCTTGCCATGAGTCTTAGTCCTCATACCAAGGGTTATTTCGATAGCCCTCAACCTTATCTCAAAATAATGCACGTGTGAACATATATATCGGTGCGACACACAGTCAGTACAAGCTCTTAACGCGGCTGTTTCATGCTCTTTTCAAATCCAATACGTGTGAGTAAAACTCCTAACACGACCATATCACAATATCACAATCTCTAGTGCGAGTAATGCTCCCAGCACTAGGTCATATAAAAACATGAGTATGAGCAAAGCTCCCAATACTCTATAATGTGTAATATATGAAAATTGAGTACGAGCATAGCTCCCAATACTCTATAATGCATCAATCATAATCTGAGTAAAGCAATGCTCCCAGTACTCTAACTTGCATAAATCGAATTAAAATGTAGTACGAGTAAACACTCAAGTATTATGTGATGCATATCTCAAAATGTAGTACGAGTACTCTCTAGCACTTATGATTTTCACACAAAACCAGATAGATGGCATATTCAAATCACAATTCACCTGAGTAAATCAAATCTGAACTAACATGTGCTGTTTTCACATATTCATGAAAATAATTGCCATTATATCATGCAACCATGCATTTTTGTCACAACTTGCTTTTAAGGTATTTTCATCCTAGTTTTGGATAAAACACACTTATCCTCATTATTCTCAATCATCATAATATTCCTATTCATGAGAATTCATATAGAATATAATATCAAAATGCTATTCAAAATACGTGGAGCCATCTCTAGCTACATGAAATTCCTTTACCTCGGATCACGTCAAGTGACCTCTCTTCCTCGGTGCTGCTTGCTCTCGCAGTCCGATTTACTCCCAATGTGATTTTTGAAGCTGTTATACATATTTACGTTAGTATATCGTAATATACTCATTTCATTTGCCAAATCTCAATTCCATGCATCAATCTCATTATTTTCTTCCAATATGGTATTATACCACATTTTCCATATAGCTATATTCATTTCTCCTTATTTCCAGTATATGCATTTCATAAGATTAATTTATAATCTTCCCTACATGCATATTCCATCATCAATTTCATGTTAACACCATTTCCTCATCATTTTCTCATTTTCATGCCAAAACTAGGTCATGTTCATTTTCCATGATCCTTTTGTTTCCAACAATTCACACATATACCAATAAACTCATCAATACACCTAGTTTAACATATATTAACTTGTTGCATTAAATCTTACCTAGCTGAGATTTCCTCATTTTCCACCAAATTGGTACAAATCCTCCTTGTTCTTGAAATCCTTGATTTCAATTTTTTGTTTCTAAGTATGTTGTTCTCCTCTTTCCTAAGAACAACTTTGCTCAACTATATCTCACTCAAAACTGGTTACAAACTGAAGTTTCCTAGTGTTGAAATGTTAGGTTTAGCTTTTGTTCTTGAATGGAATAGTAAATCTCGTGAAAACTGAAATGAAAAAGCTAGTATTTATAGAATTGTCTCTATGAGATCGATCTATTCTCTAAATGAGATCGATCTGCCCTACAATTTTCCTCTCGAAACTGACCTTCCAGGCTTAATGAGATCAATCTATCTCTATGCATGAGATCGATTTGTTCCAGGCAGTAGCTTAAGGAGATCAATCTGCTCTAAGGGTGAGATCTATCTCTCCAAGTCAGTAGCATTTGGAGATCGATTTGGCCCTTCAGGGGATCGATTCCTTCTACACAGAATGCTTAGTAGATCGATCTGCCCCATTGGAGATCGATCTGCCCTGTTCCATTGCTCAAATAAGAGCATTTTTTGCTCTTCCAAATCGATCTTTCCTTCAATGAGATCGATCTGGCATTCATATTTTCCAGATTTTACTACAGTTTTCTATAGTAACTCACACAAACATCCTTAATTTTGATGTCATAGTCATTTTCTCATCCAACCACCTTTAAGGCTTAAAAAATGACATCCGTTCATACTTTATATACATTAAAACTTGTGTTTATTAATTGTATAACTAAAGCTATACAATACAAAACCTAATAAAAATACAAAGATTTACACAACTAATGCAAACTTCATTCCATTTTACCTCACCACTCAAAACTCAATATATTCACATTCCACTCATGGAAATATCCTTCTTACACTCACTATACACTTTAAAACTTGCGTGTATTCATTTTGCAATCCAATATACACCTTACATAATTAAATGAGAGTTACAAATGAATTTAAGGGTCTTACAGATGTACCCAAGACAACTTTTTACACCCGATATGGACATTTTAAGCTTATGGTTATGCCATTCGGGTTGACGAATGTTCCTGCAGCATTTATGTCGTTGATGAATGAAGTGTTTCACCAGTATTTGGATAGATCTATTATCGTGTTCATCGATGACATTCTGGTGTATTTAAGATCTAGAGAGGAGAATGAACAACACCTAAGGATAGTGTTACAGACCCTCCGAGAGAAGAAGTTGCACGTAAAACTCAGCAAGTGTGATTTTTGGCTGGTACAAATCTCTTTTTTGGGTCATATAGTATCAAAGGATGGTGTGTTAGTGGACCCATCCAAGATTAAAGTAGTGGTTCAGTGGTAGAGACCCCAGACAGTCACAGTGATCAGAAGTTCCTTGGGTTTAGCTGGATATTACCGACAGTTTATGGAGGGATTCTCGAGATTAGCTGCTCTATTGACACATCTGACGAGAAAGAATGTTGAATTTCTATGAGATGGTAAATGTGAGAAGAGTTTTTAGGAGTTGAAGAAAAGATTGACTACAGCTCCGATTCTCACCATTCTTGCCAGCTCAGGAGGTTTTTTTGTATATACAGATGCTTCGCACCAATGACTGGGCTGTGTACTGATGCAAGATAGAAAGCTAGTAGCCTATGGATCGAGATAACTGAAGGATCATGAGAGGAACTACCTGACCCATGATTTAGAACTGGTGGCCATGGTATTTACCTTGAAAATATGACGCCATTACCTCTATGGTGAGAAATTCCAAGTATTTACAGACCACAAGAGCCTTAATTATCTGTTCTCACAAAAAGAGTTTAACATGAGGCAGAGAAGATGGCTCAAGCTTCTGAAGGATTATGATTGTGAGATTTTGTACCACCCAGGCAAGATGAATGTAGTAGTTGATGCATTGAGTAAAAAGCATCTCAGGTTGGTATCATACATGATGATCAGGGAACATGAGCTATTGGAACAGTTCGCGAGCCTCAGTTTGGATGTGACCCCACTTGATACTGATAGTGGCTTTATGGTAGCTAGCCTGCGGTTTGAACTGGATCTGGTAGATCGTATTTGATAGGCTCAGCAGATTGATCAGTAGTGTAGTGATATTATCGGACAGATACAGAGGGGTATAGAGACTGATTTTGAGTAGAGTTTAGATGGACTTCTGAGGTTCAGGGGTAGGATATGTACTCTCGATGATCCAGAGATCAGGAGGTTGATTTTGACAGAAACTAATTCGACGAAGTATACACTGCATTCGGGAAGTAATAAGATGTATCAGAATCTTCGGAGAGTGTATTAGTGGTTAGGGATGAAAAGAGAGGTAGTTGAATTTGTGGCAAAGTGTCTCGTCTGTCAGCAAGTGAAGGTAGAACATCAGAAGCCTGCAGGGCTATTGCAACCTCTACCTATACCGACATGGAAATAGGAGCATGTCACTAAGGACTTCGTGATGGGTTTACCCAGGACCCACAGGAATCACGATGTGATTTGGGTAATAGTGGATAGATTGACGAAGTCGACACACTTCCTAGCTATAAGAGCCACCGATACTCTGAGTACACTGGTGGAACTATATGTGCACGAGATAGTGAGATTGCATGGTGTTTTAGTGAGCATTATTTCTGATAGGGATGCTCGCTTCACTTCCCACTTCTGGGAACATTTTCAGAAAGTGATGGGGACCCAACTGAGTTTTAGAACAGCGTTCCATCCTCATACAGATGGTCAGTTAGATAAGACTATACTGACCCTGGAATATATGTTAAGAGTGTGTGCATTGGATTTTAGAGGCTCCTGGGATGACCATTTACCACTCATTGAGTTCGTCTATAATAACAGTTATCATTTGAGTATCGGGATGGCACCGTATGAAGCCTTGTATGGCCACAGATGTCGTTCCCCGATTAGATGGGAGGAGGTTAGTGATCGATTGATATTTGCTCATGATTTAGTGAGATAAGCCTCTGAGGACATCCGATTGATTTGTGAGAGGTTACAGATAGCTCAGAGAAAACAAAAGAGTTATGCTGACAGGAGACATACAATTGGAATTCGCAGTGGGTGAATCGATATTTTTGCGAGTTTCTCCTTCCAAGGGTATAACGAGGTTCAAAAATAAAGGAAAGTTAAGTCCTCGTTACATTGGACCTTTTGAGATATTGGATAGAGTGGGAGATAAGGCCTATAGGCTAGCGTTACCACCTGAGCTAACATTTTCCACATCTCTATGTTACGAAAGTTCCACCCGGATCCAACACATGTGATAAGATATGAGCCATTGGGGCTCCATGAGAACATGACATTTGTTAGGAAGCCGATTCAAATATTGGTTAAGAAAGAGAAAGTGTTGAGATCGATGATAATCCCCTTAGTGAAAGTCCTTTGGCAGCACCACACTGTAGAAAAAGCTACATGAGAGTTATAGAGTTTGATATGGGAGAAGTATCTTGAGTTGTTCATAGATTGAATTGGTTCCAATTTGGAAGATCAAATTTTCTTAGTGGGGGGAAATTGTGAGACCCCATGTATGTATAATTTTGTAATATATGTAAACGAAATTATAAGATGGATGATTTTTGGATCAAGTGAATGTGAATGAATTGTGTATGGGATAAAAGAGTGTCATGATGCAAGTAAAGGATAAATAAGGGCTGAAGTGGCCACAAACTAAACGAGTAGAACTTTAAGCAATCGAATTGAAGATAAGGAATGAAGACACAAATTTATAATGCATGGACTGTGAATTTTATGTATTCCTTATGAATTCAAGCAATGCACACAATTCATATTGTGTGTGAATCATAGGAAATGAGTCTTTCCATGCTCGAAGAGTGAATAGATTGCAAAATGACTAGTAAAGCAATCGAATGTAAGTTCTTCCTTAGAAATTCTAGAAAAATTACAGCAAAAGGACTGTAGATGAAGGTCGGATCGATCTCCTATCCAAGGCAGATCGATCCCTTATGCAAGCAGAACAACTCCAAGTGAATCTGCCAAAGCCAGATTGATCTCCCCATTGAGATGATCGATCTCCCCAATGAGCAGATCGATCTGTATTTACCTCTGCCAAGCCCAAATCGATCCCTCTTAAGTGCAGATCGATCTCCATTTCATTCTGTCCAGAGCATATCAATCTCTCCCCATTAGCTGATCGATCTCCTCAAGCTTTTACCAAGCCAAGATCAATCTCTCCCATTTCAAACCTGAGAATTCGATGGCTAAAACCAAAGGAAGATCGATCTCCTCACCCTAGCAGATTGATCTCATCACTCTCAATCTATAAATACCCCACAACAAAACCCTTTTCTTAAACAAACCAACACACCTCTTCCATTTTCACCCAAAATACTAAGTTTTCTGTCTCTAGAATACACCCTCTTCTAAAAAGAATTGGGAACAAGCTATTAGTGCTAAAGTTGTCTATTTTGAGGAGGAGAGTAACATAGTTTGGTGCCAACATTCAACTCATTAGATTAAAGGAGCTAAGAAGCCTTCCAAATGTGGAAAAGAAGAAAATCAAGCTAGGTGAGTTTCTAATACACCAACTCTAAGTATATTTATCTAATGGTTGTTATGAGTAGATTGGTGTATGTATTGATGAATGAAACCACCTAGAATGTAATGAAACAAGCATAACCTAGAATGAATTTAGTGTCAGAAAGTGGAATGTGGTTGATTAGGTGATAAAAAGGATTATATCAAGTTGTTAGTGAGGTGATATGCATGATTTTGGCATGTTTGGATGAAGCCACATTGTGATATTAGTCAAGTGATAAAATATGCATAAACAGTGTTGTAGAGAATGCATAAATGATGAAAGATTATGGATAAACATTTATGTTAAGTGTTTGATAAGTAACCAAGTGTGTTGCTAGTTAAATTGACTAGAAATGACATAATGATGGCCAAGTGTGATAATGGGTCAACTTAATGAAGTAGGCTTGAAGAGATATATCATTAGTTAAAGTCTGAATATGAGTTATCGGTATTAACTCATATGAATTATGAATGTGTGCAGCTCCCAAGGATACATCCAGAGCATTTTGAGTCAAATCGTGAAATGCGGGAAAGGAAGGAAGAGTTGCTTCCAAGAGAATCGAGGTAAGGGAATTGTGTTAGCCTTAAGGATATCTGTACGCCTTTTGGGTGCATGGGCGATTTTTAACGTAGCTAAGGTCTTAAGATGAAATGTTTGTTTGAAGGGTAAAGAATTGGGTTTTTGAGAAATGTGCATTAAAAGCAAGAGCATGATGCTTTGAAATCTTTTCATTACTTTTTAGCATGTGATTTGTAGGTTGGCTAACATTTGAAATGATTTGCACAAAAAGTAGCTTGATTTGGTTTCACAACCATGCTTTGCAAATAATGAGCCACCTACATGCATTTTGTGGAAAGGAAACATGCTAGAGCACTGCTCGCACGAGATTTGACGTATTTTATACGTGTATTAGTGCTGGAGTGATGCTCACACTAGAGTTTTATATTGCATGAGTGCTGGAGCTTAGCTTGCACTAGTTTTCACATGGATTTTATGACATTGTGCTGGAATCTAGCTTGCATTAGTTTTCATACGAGTTTTGACATGATGTTGGAGCATAGCTCGCACTAGATGTCCATTATACTTGTGTTCGTGCTTGAGACTACTCGCACGTGGTTTTATGACATGTTGGGAGTCGTGCTAAGAGCTTCGGGTAGGTTGTGTGCCACACCGATTAAATTGGCTCGCACGTGCTGTAAAACCTGATTTTAGTTAAAACACGAAATTAAAAAATGCAAAAGGATTGAAATGGAATTCTCGAACACGTGTAAGGGCAAAATGGTCAAAAGATCGAAATTCGATATAAATTCGACAAGAAAATTTCATTAAAAATATAGATTTGAGAATCTTGATCAATAACGAAGAAATAATTAAATTTCAGGTTAAATTGATCAAGATATGAATTTATGGGAATTAATATGAATTAATCGAAATTTTTACCTTGGAAAAATTATCCCAAAAATAATCGAAAAATATACCGAAAAGTAATTCAATTAGGGATTAATTGAATAAATTAATAATTTTTTAGATATTTTGACAAAATAATAGTATTTTAATGATTAAAATAATAAAATAAAAAAATAAAAAAATAAATATAAATAATAAATAAAATTAAAATTTATAATAATAATAAAAAAAGAATCAGAAATGGAAATTGGGGAGAGAGAACGAAAAATGAAGCCAAAAACTGAGAAGATCGGAAGAACCACCAGCGACCAACGACCCCCGATGAGGAGCTGAGGAGGAAGAGGAGAGGCTGACGATCTTCAGGACACCGGAGACGCGCCGTTTGGAGGTCGGAAGACGCCGATCGGAGGAAGGAAAAATTGAGGGAGAAACGGCCTGATTCCCGGTGATCTATGACGGCTAGGCTTGAACGGAGGCCACCGACGAGTTCAGGAGGAGGAGCCAGTTATTTTGAGACCGGTAGTAGTCGGCGAAATGGTCGGAATCATCGACGACGACCAAGATCAGAAATGGGTACGACGGTCGAGAGAGAATAGCCGGACCGGCCACTTTTTGACGACCTTGGACGAAACCGAGGGTAGATTCGTGCTGCGGACGGCCCAACGGAGCCACTGGCGGTGGAAGCCGATGGAGAACCGGCCAACAAGGCACTGAACCGATCGAACCGGAGTGAACCGACGGTCTGAACCGGGTCTGAACCGGATCGAACTGGTTCAGCCAAGAAAGAAAGGAAAAAAAGAGAAAAAGGGAAAAAAGAAAAAGAGAAAAAATTAAAGAAAAATCCTGACGATGTAATCGAGCTACGGGTAAGTCAGTAGCGGTCAAAATTGACCGATTTAAATTTTGAAATATTTTATTTAATTAATTTTCGACTGGAAATTTACCTAAAAATTTATGAAATTGTGTAGCTCGACAATTGGCATCCAACGAGAGCTCGAGACAGCCTCAATTTGCATACTAGCATGGAATCTCGGGTAAGTAACCCTTATTTACGACAATTTACATCGTTATACATGCTTTGGATTTAATTGTCGCATAAAATAAATTAAATTATGGAAATTTAGATAAATTGTCGTAAATAATAAATTGAGCTATTCGAGAGTTAGAACGAGGCCCAAGAAATTATTGGTGGGCCCAATGAGCCCAATAGGCCTCGATAATGTAAAAATTAAGTGGAAAACGGGCTTAAGGCCGATTAAGGCCCATTAAGGTGCAATCGGGCCCAATAGGGGTAAATGGGCCCAATGATTTAAATTAAACCCGAAAAATATTAAATACAATTAAATTGTATGATATCTGACCTGAGGAATATTTATACGCAGTTTCGGACATTGGATTGGGAGTAGATTGGACTGCATGACGAGACAGCAGTGAAAAAGGAAAGGTCAGACTCTACAGAAAAATAAGGTAAGGGAATTCTACAGACTGCTAGAGGTAACTTTACGAAACTTCAAAGTTCATATGCAGTCTTTTAAATTATCTGAAGGGTCTAGAAGTAAGTTAAAAATTGTAGTGCCCTAGATGGGCAAATTACCAAAATACCCTTATTAAGGGTAAAATTTTCAATTTTAGGAAAAATTGGGAGGAGTAAGAACAAGAGGTTCCTGCTCGTTCTGGAGATGTTTTGACGCATGCATGAGTAGGCTGGCAAACCTTGAAAGAAAAATGCACAGCATTGCATATTTTCAATGATGAAATTGTTTTGAAAACTGTTTTAAGGAAACAGAGCCGCCTATGTGTTTTTATTGACATATGTGATAATTCTATATTCTTAGAATTATTTGTGCTTAATTTCCTAATTATTTATTTAAATCCCCAATTTATTTTGTTAATTATCCCCTTTATTTAATTAAAATTCTCATGTTTGCAGATAAATTAAATCCGGATGAATTTTGAATATTTCGGTAGAAATGGACCGGAATTGGGCTAAAATCGAGATTGAGCCACGCGGACAACACGAGTCATGCCACCTAGCACATCCAATTGGACAAGAAGACTGATGACATGGAAATATCTTTTCAAGGAGCCAATGGTGTGAAGACAAGTGGCCAAAAAAAATGCCAACTCATCAAGGATGTGAAAATTACCATTTTACCCCTAATGTGTTTATAAATAGGAAAGAATGGCAATTGAAGAAGTTATGTAATTTTTAGGAGTAGAGGTTAATGTAATTTTTAGGAGTAGGAGTAGTGCAGGTTAGGGTAGAATAGTTTTTTAGAATTAAACTTTCCTTGTTCTTTTCTTTTTTTTCGTTAGCATTTTCCTAAATTGTTTTTACTATTCACTTTTCATGTTCTTCAATTTACAACTTGTTAAATTTATTTTTCAATGAAAGCTCATTCTCATTTTCATGATCTCGTTTGTTTTCCTTAAGCATTGTTATGTTTCCTTAGTTTTATTTTCATAGTTTATTGTCTAGCAAATGCATTCTCGGTTTCATACTTTGTTCATGTTAAAGCAATCCTTATTATTTTTTTTACTCTCGGTGTAAGCTCCCTTGATGCAAACGGGAAACATGTTCTTCCCTTGTTCATGCCTGTCGGTTTTGATGCCTTGATGAGGGTAGATGCTTAGCATCTATCTACATCAATGGCAAAGTGAATCTCGGTTGGAGAAAAGGAGGGAAGCACCCCAAGTTGCTGGAATCACACGCATCCACTTGTTCTCCTCTGTTTTGTGTTGTTCATTACTGTTCATCTTCAAATCTTTGTAGCATTGCTGATTGCTGATAATGTATTATGGAAAGACAATGGATGTAGGGAGGCAGACCGAGAGCAACACAGAACTGCAGAGAGAGCAGTGCTGTCCAGACCGATAGCCGAGGAATTGGAGCAGCAGTGCAGGACACAGCAGACCCGAAAGCAAGCAGTGCAGCATCCCGATTTGACACAGCAAACCGAGTAGCCTGGAGAGTTGGCAGTCTGCAACCGAGACAGGACCTGGACGAGCAGGTCTGGGCAGGTTGGCGGGTTGGTGTTTGCTTGTTGATTAATGATAATGTGAAGCTGTGTTGAGTGCAGGAGATGTGAAGCACACGGAACCGAGCAGAGTTGGTGAGCCTGGCAGAACAGAGAGCATAGCTGTAACCTGGGACAGTAGTGGGACAGTATTGCACGACAGACAGAGATGGAGACCGAACAACAAGCCTCACCCGTGAGCTAACAGCAGCGGACCAGCGGAAACAACAACGGAATCAGCGGACCAGTGGGCAACAGCTACCAACCCGAGACAGACCACCTGGAAATGGAAATGCAATTTTGATGCATGAACAGTAAAGGGAGGGAAATGTTTAAAATTGTTAAGGCCTTGTTTGGTTTCTGCATTATGGCATTAATTCATTTTTGCATGCATTTTAGTTAGATTAATTTCAATGTTTTTTAGTTAGCTTAGTTAGATTAATTTCAATGCATTAGTTTAACTTAGATTTAATTTGGGTACTAAGTAATTTTTAATCTAGTATTAGGAGTAGTGCTTAAAATTAATTTAGATAAACTCATGTATTTTAATTAAGTAGTTTAATTGCATTTTTAGGTTAGTTTAATTGTAGTTTAACTTTATTGCTTTATTTTCATGATTGCATTTTATTTTAATTGCGTTAGTTAATTTTAACGGTTTTAATTTTCTTTTGTAGGTTTGTTATTTTCAGTTGCTTGGAGTATTGTAAGTACTTTGAGCTCGGTTTTATTTTCTTTATTTCCTTTAGTTTTTATTATTTTATTGCTTTCGGTATTTTCAATTCTAGCCATGTAGACCACCCATCAGAAATTCATAATTTGCTAGGATATACTTGGGGTAAGATTAACCGGTACTTAATTAGGCTAGTCAACTTCTCTGTGGGACGATAACTCGGGACTCAAATCCCATTATTACTTGTACGACCCGTGCACTTGCGGATATATACCCTTAGGGCTCGTCAATGTGACGTGCTAGAGCTCAGCTCGCACGATGTTTTGATTTGTGTGATGCATGCATTAGTGCTGGAGCGAAAGCTCGCACTAGACTTTTACATGCATTGGTGCTGGAGTCCAACTCGCACCAGATTTTATATATATATATATGATTTTTGTGACACGGTGCTAGAGTCTAACTCGCACCAGATTTTACATGATTTTCGTGATAGGGTGCTAGAGTCTAACTCGCACTAGATTTTTCACATGATTTGATGAGAGTGCTAGAGCTTAGCTCACACTAATTTTACTTAAATTGACGAAAGAGCTGGAGCATCGCTTGCACCCCCTGATTTTTATGAGAACATGCGATGAGCCGTGCTTGGAGCGTCGGGTAGATTGTGTGTCACCGATTAAATAGGCTCGCACGTACGTTTTGAGATAGGTCATGAGTATTGATATATGATACGGGTCCACGGAGTACGTTGTACCGTGCAAGTAGCATGGAGTACGTTGTACCGTGTGGTATCTTCGGATACGGCATCTTCGGATGCGTAGAATCGGATAAGACTGATGGGTTGGATTGACCCACCTCCCGGGTGGTTCTCGATCAGGGTGAGACCCCGGACACTAGGATCCGTGTAGCAGAGGGGCTCACGAGGACACACGGCCATAGTCCTGGTTATTACCGATATACAGATGTTGCCTAGTCTCACATGTTGATGATTTTGACGAGATGGAAACTGGGTTTTTTAAATCAAATGTGCATGATGATTATTTCCATGCTTTTTAAACCTATGTGTGATGTAAACTGATTTTCATGGTTTTGTGTGAGTCAGGACCTAATGTTGAACAAAACTGCGAGGGCAAGGCCCAAAGTGGACAATACGGGCTGGTGTAGTGTTGTTGACCACACGTTGTTGACCACAGGCATTGTTGTAGGCCCAAGAGGGGTAGCCATGGCTGTCTGGGGGGTTGGCCGTAGGGGGTTTGCCGTTACAATAAAACGCGCGTTTGGGTTGAGTCCTGACTTTACTGTGAAATTTTAAATGAGAAAGAAATGATTTGAAATAATTGCATGTTGAATTTTCCGTGCAAACTTGTTTTACATGACATCATGAATCATAGCATCAGTTTTGAAATGTGTGGAGAAAGGGTGGTTTATGCATGGCACCACGTTCATGTAGGTAGTATGGTTACCTATTTGTTCGTAGGATAACCTTACTGAGCTTGATGTGCTCACCCCTTTAATTTTCTCACACAGATAATCTCCAGCAGATGTTAAGGCGACTGAGTACTGCATTTCGGATATCCGCTGCTGGCCATCATTTAAGGTATATACACTTGTACATTTTGTATCTAAATAAGCATAGCACAGTAACATGTTTGTAAGTAACTTTAGGGGATGTATAAATATTGTAAACATTTATAAATGACTGAGAGAGAATTAATTTGGTGGGACTGGTATTGACGCATAGCCCAATTATTAGCGGAGTGTGGTCACGATTAGAGGACAGGTAAGAATCTAAGAATAAACAAAAAGCAAAAAATTTACTCTGATTTTTGGGTAGTTTTGGGTCGTGACATATAACGGTGGTATCAGAGCGAAATTGGTCTGATGTGTGTCAGTGTCAGTAATTAGGAAATTACATCCCTGTGTTATTGTGCTTGGTTAGATACAATAGTGTATATCGAGATGGGTTTTAACTAAGAAATGGTTGAGAATGCAAGAATACCTAATATTAGTTGCGTTTGAGAAGATAGAGCACGAGGCAGAGGTCATGAGGTAGACTTGAGCCTGCTAATCGTGCTGAGTTGACCTATGAGAATCAGGATGAGATTGAAATGAAGGTTTATATTGAGCATGTGTCACATAGTCCAACAGAGAGATCGGACAGTATTGAGACATGCTTCGTGAGGTTGGAGCGGAGTGTGAAGAATATTTTGGGAGCAAATTGCTCAGAGTATGTATAAGATTTGAGTGCGAGTCAGAGCATTGATGGAAGTCCGCTCGACCCAACTTAAGTGTTAGACATCCAGAGCTGACATGCGAAATATTTCTGGCTGTATTCCGGTGATAGAATATCCCGAACACTGTTTAAAGGGAATGATAGATAAAATCCTTACTCTGACCCAGAGAAATTGATTTATTGATGAGTATGAATTATGAGTATGAAACTCAGTTATATTCTTGGGCAGATATTACCTCGACACTATGCACAGTGATAATCGAGATGTCTAAAAGTTTATGGAAGGGCTCAGATTGTCGATTAGAGTCCTATTGGCCCATGGAATATTACCTATGTCGAGGCAGTACGTAAACTACAGTGGTGTGAATAAAATTGTGAGTTGCACGCCTCTAAGATTGGGAAAGGTAGTAAGGGCCAAAATAGAGACAGAAAGAGAATTGAGAATGACAGAAATGTCAGAATGGGAAAAAGGTAATTGGTAAAAGATCTAATTTGATGAGTTATACAGTAAGATGATTGGTAAGGCCACAGTTATCCAATTGTAGTACTTTTGAGGGGTATTGTGATTGGAGAACCCCGATCTGCTTCGGATCACTGTAGAATGTGTGGTAAATACCACAGAAGTAGGACCTATACGTACATATTATTGATAAAAATGGCCGTTAAGTGTGGTAAGACGAACTATTTATTATGATTGCTCAGAGTTGGGCGAGATTACCCCACAGAAAGGTAAATAGATAGAGAAAACACTGTTGAGATAGCTGCATCGAAAAGGGAGGCCATGGTCGAAAAGAAAAGGAAAGTAGGCTGTTGGACGAAGGCGAGTGTATGTCTTGGACCAGGACACTACTGATGTTTCACAGGATGTGGTGAAAGGTACCACACTGCTTATGAATAAAGAAGTAATTGTGTTAATTGATCCTGGTACCACGTATTTCTTCATACCGCCTTCCTTCGCATGTAAGTGAGTAAAAGACATGAATGCCTACACTCTTAGTCACAATGCTGATAAATGAGTACCCCAATAGAGGAAGGTTAACTAACAAAATAATTATGAGGAGATTTTAAGTTGAAAACGGGGGAAAAGTATAAGTCAGCCGATTTTATTTAATGGACTATGAATAATTTAAAGTAATATTTGAGAATAAAGTGGTTAGCTGCAAGCTATGCTGTTCGGATTTCTATCCTAAGATAGTGCTGTTTTACCCCTGAAAAGTATACTGTAAGTTTTGACAAGTAATAAAAAGGGGTGCAACTGTTGAAATTAAAGGAGCAAATAATTGTACTCACGGAATGAATAATGACAGAGTTTCGTTATAATTGATATACGAAGGAGATACTCCTTAAGATATGTTTGATCTTAAATACAAGATGTACTGGAGTAAAAGGCGTATGCAAGGTAAGAACATCTTTACGATATGAAGTCATTGGGATTAAGCGATAAGTCGTGAATATAAATTGTGACTACATGGACTGATATGTAAAGTAAATGTAGTCAAGTCTGAAGGTTAATAAAGGTATTTCAAAATACCTCCCCGCCTGAAGACTTGACAGCGTCTAGAAATATATATATATATAATCTATAACTTGAAATTGACCGTGGTAAGATATAAATTTAAAATTTGGATACTTTTACTAGTACGATAAAAAAAAAAGAAAGGAATACTTTGTTGACACGTTTAACTAAGAAAACATGGTCTTTAAATGGGATGAAAGATGTGACATAAATTTCGGTGTAATGAAGTATGAACTAACCACCGTGATTATTTTCACCATACCTAACAACTCAAGAGGTTCTCAGTGTGTGTAGGGATACCTCAAAATAATGAATGAGCTGAGTATTGATGCAAAATGGAAAGATAGTTGATTATGGATCCAGATAACTCAAGGATCATGAAAGAAACTATCTGACCCATGATTTAAAAGTTGGCAGTAGTAGTACTTGTGCTAAGGATATGGTACTATTATGTACATGGTGAGAAATTTTGGGTATGCACTGATCATAAAGCCCCAAGTATCTGTTTTCATAGAAAGAGGCGAATATGAGAATACATAGTGGGTTAGAGCTTCTGAGAGATTTTGATTGTGGAAAATTGTACCACCCAGGAAACGCTAATGTGATGGCTAATGCCTTGAGCAGAAAGAGCCTCGGGATGGTATTACATATAATGGTCAGGGAGCGTGAGTTACTAGAATAGTTATGAGCCTCAGTAGTGATGTGATCCTTTCTGATGATGACAGTGATTGTGTGACAGTTAGCCTGAGACTAGAACCGGATGAGAGTACTCGGATTTGACAGGCTTAGCGTGATGATCGACATGGTGTCGATAGTTTGGGTCAGATTCAGAAGAGTACAATGACAGAGTTCACAGAGAGTGTCGATGATTTACAGAGAGGTTCAGAGACAGTATAAGTGCTCCCCAGGACCACAGTTGATGAGATAGTAATATTGTCAAAAGCTTACTCTTCGGGATATACAGTGCATACGAAAAGTAACGAATATATATATGAAATTTCTGAAAAGGGTATTGGTGGTCAGATGTGAAAAGAGATATGGTAGAGATTGTGGAAAAGTGCCTAGTATGTCAGCAGAATAAGGTAGAATATTAAAAGTCTGCAGAGTTATTGCAGCCTCTACCTATATCGACATGGTACGGAAACGGGAGCAAGTCTCCATGAATTTCGTGATGGGTTTTAGAGGACTCAGATGAATCATGAGGCTATTTAGATGGTAGTCGCTAAATTGACTAAGTCTACCCACCTTCTGGTTATGAAATCCCCAGATACTTAGAGTGTGTACCGTTAATTTTATAAGCTCCTGAATGATCAGTTGTTACAAATTGAAGTCGCCAAGAATGACAGTTGGCACTTGAGTATCGGGATAACAATTATGAGGCAGTGTATGGCTGTAGGGGTTGTTCCCCGACTCAGACAAGAAAAGTGGTTGACAGATAGAAATTTCTTTCGAATTAGTATAATAAGTCTCTGAGGATGTTTAGTTGAGTGAGAGATTAAGAACACCTCAGAGAAGTCAAAAAGCATTGGAATTCACCGAGGGTGAATCAGTAATTGTTGAAGTTATTTGTCCTAAGGGAATAAGGACATAATGAGACTCGGGAAGAAGGTAAATTGAGTTTTGCTGGATAGAATTTTTGAGAGATTGGACAAGTGGGAGATAAGACCTGTAGGTTGGCGTTATCACCTGAATAAATAGGCATCCACAATGTGTCCCATCTTTTGATACTTTGGCAATACTATCCAGATCCAGCATAGGTGATCGGATATGAACTCTAACAGTTCAGCTCAGTGCAAATATAAGTATATTAAAAAAGTTGATTCGGGCATTAAATAGGTGTCACGACCCAAATTATCCAAAAATCAGAGTAAATTTTTTGCCTTTTTTTTCATTTCCTTACCCGTCGTGAACAGTTACACTACTAAAAGTTGGGCTATTATTCGGTGTTAGTCACCTCTCACCTATTTACCATTCCATTTTCATATTTCATTTACATATCAATTTATTTTAAATAAATACATCCCCAATATTACATCCATGTACAGTACTGTGCCTCTATATGTTCAGATACAAAAATTATACAAATGTGTATACCTGGTCTTGATAAAAAAATACAACGGATATGACTACTGTCATTCTCTTCTACTGAATATACTCTGTGGGGTGGAAAATGAAAGGGTGAGCATAAACAGCTCAGTAAGGCAATAATATAAGCAGGTAGATAACTATACTATCTACGTGCTGATAATGTCGTGATATAAAATCGTTTGCATTGGGAGCATGAGGTATGACTAAAACGATGCCACATGTATGTATATATTATATAAGAGAAATCATGAAATCGACATATAAAACAGACATGAAAAAATCATCATGTATGTCATCTCATGCTCGTCACATTTAAAACTTATTTGTTTCATCATAAACTCATCACATTAAAACTCATTTGTTTTATCATAAAATAACCATATCAAGGCTAAACCCATCTCTCGGGAATACCTTGATTCATTAAATCACATCTCTTTTAAAAACATAAATCGAGACATTACCCTTCCCTCGGTTCGTCCTGGTCTATTCAGACCGTATGATATCATGTGAGGCATGTAGGTTACTGTATGAAAATCAAGGACTATGGCCATACTTTGTCCCTGTGATCCCAGGCTACACGGATCCCGGTGTGCGGGGTATCACAACTGCAATGGGAGGTGGGGTCAATTCCTACCCGCCAGAATATCAAGTAACATCATAGAGTCATCATGACTGCATGGTACAGCGTACTCTGTGTGACATACACGGTACATCGTACTCCGTGGACCTATATCATAGTCTGGGGGTGCCTACCATAGGTCTTCTCCACCCCAATACTATGTCGATAACCAACCCATGTCTCAAAGTATACGTGCGAGCATCTTCACTCTCTGTGACACACAGTCTACAGGAGGCTTCCGTACGACTATATGCATGTCAACTCACGTCTAGTGCGAGTGAAGCTCCAGCACCACGCTATGCATATCATGATATCTAAAATCTCGTGCGAACAAAGCTCCAGCACGGTTTTGTGCACACACAAATTTCTTGTACGAGCAATGCTCCAGTACGACTTTTCATGAGAAATAAATCAGTAAAATTGAATGCGAGAAAGACTCTAGTACTCTTTCTATTCATGTAAATACGATAGGTGGCTTAATCTTGATAAAACATCTTTTAAAATAGTAACTGGTACAAACCGGTACCCTTTCGTATAATTCATGAAATCAATAGCCAACCTATGTGTATATTTGCTAAAATCAAAGCAATACATTTATATAAAACATTAAAATAGGATAATCATGCAATTTATCTGCCTTACTACCCTTTTTATAAATTTTACTCCCAAGGGCAATATCGTCTTTTTTCTTTATTCACCTATGCCCCGATTTTCATAAAAATTATTATTTTGTTTTCTAGATACTTAAAGCAATTCTAGGCCCTTTAAATCCCCTCAATAAATACGTATAGAAATCTCTATGCACCTATAAAATTCCCTTACCTCGATTTACGCATAAACTTATCTCGTCTCGATAATATCCGATCTCTCAGTCCAACTGCGCGTCAATCAAGTCTACGAAACTGCATATAACCACATAACTGGGGTCAATTCAATTATCTTTATCAGTATATCACCTTTACTGATCAAATCTAACATGCTGGCCCATTTTAGTTTATTGGGCCCAATTGTACCTTAATGGGCCTCGACCAATTTTCAGCCCGTTTATTCTTATTAAATCCCTTCTTCAGGTTTAGTGGGCTCATTCAGCTTACCAATAATCATCGGGCTTTGTTCCAAACTTATTGGATAGCCCGTATACTATTTACGATAATTACTGTAAAATTCTAAATAATATTCCTTTTTATACAAAATTAATCCATAAATTCCGTAAAATAATTGAAACTCTGTATTAAAGGACACATATTATTGTAATTAAAATATACTTACCTAATATGATGCGGGGTACGAGAATCAGAGCTCAATCGGCTCTCGTTCTGGTTTTGTCATAAAACTGCACAATTATATATTTAATCTCAAGTTACTTTTCAATTAAATATAATTTAAATAAATTTTTTGAAAGTCAAATCGGTCACTTTTGACCTCTTATCGACTTACCTGAAGTCCGGTGTATCCCCAAAAATTCTTTCCCTTTTTCCTTTTTCTCTTTTCTCTTTTTTTCCCTTCTTTCTTGGCTGAACCGGTTTAGTCCGGTTCAACCCGGTTCAGACCGGTTCGGTTCAGCCAGTTCAGTTTGGTTCGCCTCTTTGCTGAATCGGTCCGTACCGGTTCAGACGTTCCCGTCACCGTTCATGGCGTTTCGGGTCGGTTCTCGGCTCGTTTCTGGCTCCAAACGTTGCGCCTGCACTGGGGGAGTGTTCGGCTGGGGTTGGGGTCGGCCGAATCACACTGGTGGCCGTCGGATTTGTCTTCTCCCTCCGCGGCACTCTCCCTCTCGATCTGTCGGATTCCGGTGGTTTCGTCGGCCGACATTGGTCTCAAAAGAACCGCATCCTCTTCCCGATCACCCCGGTGTCCGCCATTTGAGCCCAGCTGCCGTGGATCGTCGGAATCTACCCCGTTTTTCTCGTTGGCTTCTCTTCCTCCGTTCGACGTTTTTTGGCCTCCTGGCGACGCGTCTCCGGTGCCAATAGCTTTGCCGGCCTCCCCTCTTTCTCCTCGGCTATTCGTCAGGGCCGTCGGTCGCCAGTGGCCGTGGATCGATCGGCCACGCGCGGGTCGTCTTCCTCGGTTTCCATTTTCTTCTCTCTCCCCGACCAATTTTCTGATTCTCTCTTTTTTTTGTTTTTACAATTATTATTATTATTTTTATTTATTATTATTTATAAATTAGTTTATTATTATTATATTCAATATTATATTATTATTTTACCAAAATATCTAAGATAAATATTATTCAATTTATTTAATGATTAAATAATTTTCTCGGTATCATTTCGACTTTTCGGTATATTTTTTTATTATTTTCGGGTTTATTTTTCGAAGTGAAAATCCCGATTAATTTCGATTAATTCTCAAAAATTCATATCTTGATCAATTTAACCCGAAATTTAATTATTTCTCCGTTATTGATCAAGATTTCTCAATCCCATATTTTTAATTAAATTTTCTTATCGAATTTATACCGAGTTTCGATCTTTTGATAGTTTTGCCCTTATACGTGTTCGGGATTAATTTAACCCGACTTCCCTTCACAAATACTCATTCATTTCGTGTTTTTAAATAAATTCGGGTCTTACAAAATCTCCCCCACTTAAGAAATTTGGTCCTCCAAATTAGAACCAAGTTAGTCTGTAAATCACTCCGGATATTTCACACATATCATACTCTTTAACTCTTATATGACTTTTTCGGAGTGTACTACTACCAACATATTTGACTAGGGAGATCATCTTAAACCTCAACACTTTCTCCTTCCTGTTTTAATACCCGAATCAAGTTTTCAATCATACATTACACTTCCATTGAGCTAAGTTGTTGGAGCTCATATCCGATCACATACGTTGGGTCCGGATAATATTTCCGAAGCATCATAAGATAGGACACATTGTGGATGCCTGCTAATTCAGGTGGTAATGCCAACCTACTGGTTTTGTCTCCCACTTTGTCCAATCTCTTTCCGAATCTTGTTACGTCCTTATGCTATGTCCTAAGAGCATGTAACTTTCAACAATACTAATTCACCCTCGGTGAATTCCAATGGTTTCTATCTCTTGTCAGCATAGCTTGTCTATCTGCTCTGAGGTGTTCTTAATCTTTCACAATTAACTGAACATCCTCAGAGGTTTGTCTTACCAATTTGGGAACAACTCTATATCTGTTACCCCCTTCTTATCCAAATCGGGGAAACAACCCTTACGGCCATACTATGCCTCATCTGAAGTCATCTCGTTACTCAAGTGACAACTGTCATTTTTTGGCAAATCCAATTAGTAACAACTGATCATCCCAGGAGCTTATGATATCAAGCACACACTCTCATCATATCCTCAAGAACCTGTACAGTCCTCTCTAACTGACCATCTGTCTGAGGATGGAAAGCTGTGCTAATACTCAGTCGGGTTTCCATAGCTTTCTGAAAAATATTCTCAGAAGTGAGAAGTGAAGCGAGAATCCCTATATGATACAATGCTCACTGGAAAAATACTTGGTGTTCCACACTTTTCCATACACATAAATCCACCTACACACTTAAAGTCTTTGGGGATTTTCTAACCAGAAGGTGGGTAGACTTAGTCAATCTATCGACTATCACTCAGATAGCATTGTGATTCATTCGGGTCCTCTGTAACCCATCACGAAATTCATGATAACTTGTTCCCATTTTCGTGTCAATATAGGCAGAAATTGCAATAACCCTGCAACTTCTTTTTCTTTATCTTACTCTGCTGACATATGAGACACTTTTTCACGATCTCTACCATGTCTCTTTTCATATTTGACCACCAATACCCTTTTCTAAGATTTCGATATATTTATTACTTCTCGGATGCACTGTATCTCCTGAAGAGTGAGCTTCTGGCAATAACTCTACCTCATCAACTATGGTCTTGGGGAGCACTTATACTGTCTCGAACCTCAGTAAGCCATCATCTCTCTTGGTGAACTCTGTCACTGTACCCCTCTGAATCTGACCCACACTATCGACACCCTGCCGATCATCACGATAAGCCTGTTAAATCCAATCACTCAAATCCAGTTCTAATCTCAGGCTAGCTGTCACACAATCACTGTCATCATTAAAGGGAATCACATCACTACTGAGGCTTACAACTGCTCTAACAGCTCACGCTCCCTGACCATCATATGTAATACTATCCCGAGGCTCTTTCTGTTCAAGGCATTAGCCATTACATTAGCCTTTCTTGGGTGGTACAATTTTCCACAATCATAATCTCTCAGAAGCTCTAACTCTTTTTGTTCTCATATCCGACTCATTCTATAAAACAGATACTCGGGGCTTTTATGATCAGTGCATACCTGAAATTTCTCACCATGTACATAGTATTGTCATATACTCAATACAACCACTATCACTGTCAACTTTACATCATGGGTTGGATAGTCCTTTTCATGATCCTTGAGTTGTCTGGATTCATAATTGACTATCTTCCCCTTTTGAGTCAATACGCAGCCCATTCATTATTTTGAGGTATCCATAGACTCATGAGAAACTTCTTAATCTGTTGGTTATGGTGAGAATAAATTGTCACGCCCTCCTCCCACACGCGACTTTACCAAAAACCACAACAAATTTTTCACTTTTACTTACCTTTATCTCCTCAACAGTTGGGCTGTGAATAGGCATTAGTCTCCTCATCCATACATATCTTACCATTCTTTTTTGTATCATAAATACATGACATTCATATCATAAGTAAATTCATATACTTAAATATAATTACATCATTACATCCCCCATATTAAAACGTGTACATAACCGTGTTTATGCATTGTTCAGATACAAAAGAGTACGCATGTGTATACCTTTCGCTAGATGGGGAGTGGCAGCGGATCAAAGGAATGCAATACCCTGGTCGACTCGATCTACTGACGAGAATCTGTAGAGATGGGGGGAAAATGAATGGGATGAGCTATCAACGCGCTCAGGAAGGAAATCAGGCAAGCAAGTAGACATCTATACTATCTACTTGAAAATAGTGCTTTGCCTTTCCTTCTCTCAATTCAAAAGCATGTTTAAAATATATATAATATAGTACAGATTTAAAATACCATGTACTAAACACATGCTGGTTTGTCAATCAGAGGCATTAGTGCAAAACAATGCATATTTAATCATTTAAGAATGCCTTTATATAAAATATGCCATTTACATTCAAAACACAGTAAATATGGCATTTCTCATCACAACACAAACAAATCGGGTTCCAACCCATCCCTCAGGTCTACCCGTATCATAAAACACATGTGATATATCATGCGAGACTCATTGGCTAAATGTAATCTCTCTAGACTATGTAAGAGAGCCTCCCCGTCGAACAAAGCCTCCCCGCCGAACAGGCTTAAGGATGTTGGGCTTAAGGATCTTACCGTAAGAGAGTATCTCCGGACTATGGCCATATCCTAACAATGGTGATCCCAAGTAACACAGTACTCGGTGTGTGGGGCAATCACTGCTGTAACGGGTGGGGGGTTAGTCCATCACAATCGCTAGCTATCAACACACTCCTCCACAACTCTACAACATAAAACACGGTACAATGTACTCCATGCCACATGCACGGTACAACGTACACCCGTGGACCCATACATCATGGTCGGGGTGCCTGCCATAGGTCTTAGCCTCTCATACCATGGAAATACATCATAGTCGGGGTGCCTGCCATAGGTCTTAGCCCTCATACTATAGAATCAATGCCACGTCTCTAAATCCATGTGAGAACATCTCAACAGTGTGACACTTAGTCTACACGGAGGAAATCATCACGATTTTTCTAACATGTGTATATATCACGAAAAACTACAGTGCTCGTCTTGAGTGTGACACACAGTCAACACTCCGCCTCAAAACACTGTATATACATGTCAAAATATCAACACTAGTGCGAGTAAACCTCCAGCACCAGGTCATGCATAGTTCTCATTACAAATCAAGTACGAGCAAATCGCTCAAGTACGATGTCATGTAAAAATCATGAAAAATCGAGTACAAGCAACGCTCCAACACTCTGTCATGCATCTCATGTAAAACTCGAGTACGAGCTAATCGCTCTAGCACTCTATCATGCACAAATCACATAAAAACTGAGTACGAGCAATGCTTCAGTACTCTATCATGCATGTCAAATAAATGTAGTGCGAGTCAACCTCCAGCACTAATGTATGTGAAAAACATCTGAAATCAAGTGCGAGTTGTGCTCTAGCACGATTGTTTCCACATAATTCGGTAGATGGCTCTTTAAAAATAGGGATGTTAAAAATCACTAAAATCAGCACTATAAAGTGTGCTTAATTTACATCGACCTCAAAACATTAGCCTATCCACCTACTATTTTGCCATACAGCAGGAAAAACCACTCAAAAGGTCATTTTCATGCTTTTTACAACTTTTTCCAAAGTTTCACTTTTCGCCTAACTAGGGTTAAAATCGTAATTTACCCATATCGGGTCCCTATAATTATTATAGATTTTCTCTGACCCTCAAACAATTTCAGTGAATGTAAAATCCAACGAAAATATGCACAGATATCTCTAGCTACTTGTAAGAGTCCCCTACCTCGGATCACGTCGTGTGACCTCTCTTCCTCTGTGCTGTCTAATCTCGCAGTCCGGTCAACTCTCAATATGACTCTGGAGCTGCATTTAAATCATTCACTGAGTTAATAACACTTTTCCTACTGTATTACACATTTAATAAAGTTCATTTGACTTAAATTGGCCCATTTATGCTTAATGGGCCTAACCACGTTAATCGGGCCTTAATCCATATTAAGCCAGTTCATCAGGGCCTATCGACTCATTGGGCCTATCAATACCCATTGGGCTTTATTCCAAGCTCTTTGGATAGCCCGTATATCATTTACGACATTTTATTCAATTTTCTGAATATAATTCACTAATTACGGAATTTAATCCGAAATGTGTAAATTAAATCTTAAATACGCATAAATCACATAAATTGTCGTAAATGAGCTTTACTTACCCGAGATTGTGCGATGGTGCGCGAATAGGAGTTCGATCGGGCTTCCATTCGAAATTAATCGTCGAACTGCACAATTTCATATATTTAACTTCGGGTCAATTTCTGATTAAATATAATTTAAATAAATTTATCAGAAATTAAATCGGTCACTTTTGACCTCGTATCGACTTACCCGAAGTCCGATAAATTTCCAAAAATTTTCCTTTTTCCATTCCCTTTCTTTTTTCCTCTTTTTCCCCTTTTCTCCTTGGCTGAACCGGTCCGGTCCGGTTCAGCACAGTCACTTTCCACTGAACCGGCCAATCGGTTCAGGCTCCTTTCGCCGTTCCGGTGCCGTCCGACCGGTTCTCCGGCCGATTCCACAGCCAAATGGTTCGGCCTCACCTCTAGAGGTTTCTTTTGGCATGGGCTGGGGTAAATCGGCGCCGGATTTCGCCCGATTTACCATTCTCTCCCGCGGCTTCAACCTCGCCGACCTCCCCTTTCTGGCACCGGTGAGTCGCGTTACCGGTGGCTGGGAGGTCGCAGTGCCTTCCTCTTCCTTTTTCGACTGTTCTCTGGCCGCTGGGGTCGCCGGTGGTGGCTGGTCCGGCGAGTTCTTCCCCTCCGTCGGTTTTGGTCTCTTCTCTCTCCCCGCGTTTTCTGATTCCCTTTTTTTTTGAATTTAGTTTTTCTGTTTTTTTTCTTTATAATATATTTTTAATATTATTTTAATCTTTAAAATAATATTAAAAATCTTAAAATATCCCAAAAATTCTTATTAAATTCATTTAGTCCGTAAATTAATTTATCAGTCCAATTTTACCTTTTCGATATATTTTTTCACTATTTTTGGGCTCATTTTTCGAGATAAAAATTCTAAAAATATTAATTAAATTCATATCTCGATCAATTGACTCGAAATTCAATATTGTCCTCGTTATTGATCAAGATTTCTTGATTTCATATTTTTAATGAAATTTTCTCATCGAATTTATACCGAATTTTGGTCAATTGACCGTTTTACCCATGTACTTACTCGAAGATTAATTGAACCCTCATCTTGCTATTATGTAGCTTACATGCATTTTTAATTTCTTAAATAGTCGATTGCATGTTAATAAGTACTCTTCTTATGATTCAACTATGAAATATAACATTCGTACACATAGGAATCATAAGGTACAAGCTACATACGTAAATCGAAAACTCGGGTCTGACAATCCTCCCCAACTAAAAGAATTTGGTCCTGCAAATTAGAACCAAATCAATCCTCAAACAACTGGGGGTGCTTCTCTCGCATCAAGCTCTATAACTCCCAAGTAGCCTCCCCGGAAGTGTGATGCTGCCATAAAACTTTCACTAACCCGATAACCTTTGATCTCAAAGCCTTCTCCTTCCTATCCAGTATCTGAATCGGCCTCTCAACATATGACATGTCCTCACTGAGCTCCAAAGGCTCATAACTAATCACATGTGCCGGATCTGGGTGATACTTCCAAAGCATTGAAATGTGGAAGACGTTATGCACGCCTGACAAATCTGGTGGCAATGCCAACCTATAGGTCTTATCTCCCACTCGATCGAGTATCTCGAAGGGTCCAATGTAGCGAGGACTCAGCTTACCCCTGTTCCCAAACCTCGCTATACCCTTGGAAGGAGAAACCTTCAGAAACACTGACTCACCAACTGCGAACTCAAGTAGCCTACGTCTCCTGTCAGCATAACTCTTCTGTCGACTATGAGCTGTCCTCAATCTCTTAACTATCAACCGGACATCCTTAGAAGCCTGTGTAACCAAATCAGGAGCCAAAATCTTTCGATCACCCACTTCTTCCCATCCAATAGGGAAACGACATCTACGGCCATACAATGCCTCATACGGTGCCATCCCGATACTCAAATGATAACTGTTGTTGTAGGCGAACTCGGCTAGTGGCAAATGATCATCCCAGGAGCCTCTAAAATCTAGTACACATGCTCTCAACATATCCTCCAGAGTCTGTATCGTCCTCTCTGACTGACCATCTATCTGAGGATGGAAAGCTATGCTTAAACTCAACTGGGTTCCCATGGCTTCCTGAAAATGTTCCTAAAAGTGGGAAGTGAAGCGGGAATCCCTATCCGAGACAATGCTCACTGGAACATCATGCAACCTCACTACCTCGCGTACATACAACTCTGTCAATGTACTCAGAGTATCGGTAGCTCTCATAGCTAGGAAGTGGGCTGACTTCGTCAATCTATCAACGATCACCCATATAGCATCGTGATTCCTCCGGGTCCTCGGTAAACCCATCACGAAATCCATGGTGATATGCTCCCATTTCCATGTCGCTATAGGTAGAGGCTGCAACAATCCTGCAAGTTTCTGATGCTCTACCTTCACCTGCTGACATACGAGACATCTCGCCACAAAATCTGCCACATCTCTCTTCATACCCAACCACCAGTACACCTTCCGGAGGTTTTGATACATCTTGCCACTCCCCGGATGCAACGTGTACCTCGATGAATGAGCTTCCGACAATATCAATCTCCTAAGCTCTGGGTCCTCGGGAACACACAATCTACCTCTGAACCTCAGTAGTCCATCAGGACTCAACTCAAAATCTGTCACTATGCCCCTCTGCATCTGACCAATCACATCGATGCACTGCAGATTTGTCTGCTGAGCCTGTCTGATCCTATCCAACAGATCTGGCTCTAAGCGTAGACTCGCAATCATACAATCTGCATCCATGTCTAAAGGCACAACTCCCAAACTGAGGCTAGCAAACTACTCTAGCAGCTCGTGCTCCCTGACCATCATATACGATACCATCTCAAGGCTCTTCCTACTCAAAGCATCTGCTATAACATTAGCCTTACCCGGATGATAAAGTATCTCACAATCATAATCCTTCAGAAGCTCTAGCCATCTTCTCTGTCTCATGTTCAGCTCCTTCTGTGAGAACAGGTACTTGAGGCTCTTGTGGTCGGTAAAAATATGAAACTTCTCACCATACAAGTAGTGGCGCCATACCTTCAACGCAAACACTACTGCTGCTAACTCTAAATCGTGGGTCAGATAGTTCTTCTCATGGTCCTTCAACTGTCTGGATCCATAAGCAACTACCCTCCCATCCTGCATCAACACACAGCCCAGTCCTTGATGCGAAGCATCGGTATATACTGAAAATCCTCCTGAGCAGGTAGGAATAGTGAGAATCAGAGCGGTGGTCAATCGACTCTTCAGCTCCTGAAAACTCCTCACAATCCTCGTCCCACACGAATGCAACATTCTTCCGAGTGAGACGTGTCAACGGAGCAGCCAACTTTGAAAATCCCTCAACGAATCTCCGATAATACCCTACTAAACCCAAAAAACTCCTAATCTCGGTAACTGTCCTCGACTGTTCCCACTGAACTATAGCCTCAATCTTGGATGGGTCTACTGACACACCGTCCCTCAACACTATGTGTCCTAAAAATGAGATCTCTGTTAACCAAAAATCACACTTGCTAAGTTTAGCATACAACTGCTGCTCTCGTAGAGTCTGCAATATGATCCTGAGGTGCTCCTCATGCTCCTCCTCGGATCTCGAATATACTAATATGTCATCGATGAATAAGATAACAAACTGATCCAAATATGGCTTGAACACATCGTTCATCAAAGCTATGAAAGCTGCGGGAGCATTCGTCAATCCGAATGGCATAACTAGGAACTCATAGTGGCCATATCGAGTCCTAAATGCTGTCTTGGGTACATCTCCACTCTGAACTCTCAACTGATAATACCCAGACCTCAGATCAATCTTAGAAAAGACCTGTGCTCCCCGAAGCTGATCTAGTAAGTCGTCAATACGTGGAAGGGGATATCTATTCTTGATGGTAGCCTTATTCAACAATCTGTAGTCTATACACAATCGGAGGCTTCCATCCTTCTTCCTCACAAACAAAACTGGTGCTCCCCATGGTGAAACACTTGGTCTGATAAAACCCCTATCGAATAGCTCCTGCAACTGTCTCTTGAGCTCCTCCAGCTCAACTAAGGCCATGCGATACGATGGTCTAGAAATAGGCTCAGTACCAGGCACCAAATCTATACAGAACTCTATCTCTCTGTCTGGTGGTAACCCTGGCAACTCATCCGGGAAAACATCTGGGTACTCACTGACCACAGAAATATCTACAAACTCCGGATGTACCTTATCCATATCCACCACGTACGCAATGAAACCTTCAAGATATTTATCTCTCAGTCAGCAAAATATTTTATTTATTAACAACATATTTATTTCTTTCATTTCTTCCCATCAAACTTTACAATAACTTTCGTAGGGTTAGGAAACATAACTGTCTTAGCATAACAATCTAAAACAACATGGTTTGCAGATAACCAATCCATACCTAATATTACATCAAAGTCACTCATACTTAGCAATATTAGATTAGCTATCATATCCTTTTCCCCTACTCTTAACTTACAATCGTTATACACATGCTCAACTAGCTGACTGGAATCCATAGGCGTACTAATCAACATCATCATCTTTAAAGGAGTACGCTTTATATGCTTTTCTAACTTACATGCAAATGATGGCGATACAAATGAATACGTGGCACCAGGATCAATTAAAACATATGCTTCTAAATCATAAATCAGGATGTTACCTCTAATCACATCCGTAGAAGCATCAACTGCGTCCTGGTCCAAGGCATGTACTCGCCCTCGACCCATCACCTGCTTCCCCTTCTCCTCTGCCGTCGCTCTACCTCTCTGAGCAGACGTACCAGCTGGAGCTCTATCATGCTCCCTGCCCTTCTGTGGGGCAGTCACATATGTCTCTGGGCACTCTCTAGCAATATGCCCCTGTTTCCCATATCGAAAACACACAACAGGGCTCAACGGACAAGGTCTACTGCCATGATGTCTACCACATCGGCTGCACTGATCAGTAGTAGGCCTCGATCCTCCAATCACAATGCCCTTTGCTGGAGCTATGGCCGGGTATGTAAGAGGTCTAACTGGTCGCTCTCGCACCTCCTCTATCCGTGGTCCCTTACCGAAGAGTCTCTTTCCTCCTCGATAACTGAACCCTCTATCTCTAGTCGACCTCTTCCTCTCTCTATCTCGACTCTGACTGAACTTCCCAAACTCAGAGGCATTTCTCTCGTAATCCTGCTCACAAAGCTGCGCTCTGCGCACTGCCTCATCATATGTACCAATGTCCAGTGGTACCAACATAGACCGCAACACCGGTCTCAATCTGTCTACAAACCTACGGACCTTCCTGGTCTCGCTGTACATGGTATCGGGATCATACCTCCCCAGGGCCAAAAATCTAGTCTCGTACTCATCCACTGTGAGACTCCCCTGGCTCAATCCCAAAAACTCGGCCTGCAGTCTACGCTGCGCAGTATCAGGAATAAACTACCTCCTGAAGGCCTCTAGAAACATCTCCCAATTGATCTCAGCATGTCGAGCTCTCAATATTGGTCTGGTGGACTTCCACCAATGCTCTGTCGTTCCCTTCAGTAGGAACACAGCAAATGCGACTCTCTCAGAAGTCGTACACTCAAAGAAATCATACAACTTCTCCATCTCGCTAATCCACTCCTCTGCACTAGCTGGGTCCTTAACCCCTCGAAAAGATGGAGGTCCAAGCTTCTGGAACTGTCGCAACCGATCTAAATCACACCCATATCCTCTACCACCCTGAGCTGGTGGGGGTGTAGGAGTATCAGTAGTCTGTGGCATCTCAGGTGCAGGTTGCGCAGGTGTATCAGGTGCAACTGCCTCTCCAGTCACAGTCTCTGCATCCTGTCTCTGTCTACCTGGCAAAGTCTATGCCAACAGCCCTACTATCGCCTCTAGGCTACGCTCTATCCTCGTGAAGCATGGCTCAGTCGTATTTGGTACCTCAGCAGTACCTGGGGGTGTATGGGTAGTCAAAGACTCACCCTGGCTAGTCGGCCTACCTCTGCGGCCTCCAGCCCTACCCCTCGCCCCTCTACCATGGCGGGTAATTTCCATAATGGCTAGATTCCTGCATTCACAAACATTAGTTTGTCCAACTCCCATCTTGTATACACAATTGTAACTGAACAAAACACAGTGATATGGGGATGTACATTTTTCTAATTACAAATGCCTAGACACATCAGACCAACTACGCTCTGATACCACTCTGTCACGCCCTCCTCCCACACGCGACTTTACCAAAAACCACAACAAATTTTTCACTTTTACTTACCTTTATCTCCTTAACAGTTGGGCTGTGAATAGGCATTAGTCTCCTCATCCATACATACCTTACCATTCTTTTTTTGTATCATACATACATGACATTCATATCATAAGTAAATTCATATACTTAAATATAATTACATCATTACATCCCCCATATTAAAATGTGTATATCACTGTGTTTATGCATTGTTCAGATACAAAAGAGTATGCATGTGTATACCTTTCGCTAGATGGGGAGTGGCAGCGGATCAAAGGAATGCAATACCCTGGTCGACTCGATCTACTGACGAGAATCTGTAGAGATGGGGGAAAATGAATGGGATGAGCTATCAATGCGCTCAGTAAGGAAATCAGGCAAGCAAGTAGACATCCATACTATTTACTTGAAAATAGTGCTTTGCCTTTCCTTCTCTCAATTCAAAAGCATGTTTAAAATATATATAATATAGTACAGATTTAAAATACCATGTACTAAACACATGCTGGTTTGTCAATCAGAGGCATTCATGCAAAACAATGCATATTTAATCATTTAAGAATGCCTTTATATAAAGTATGCCATTTACATTCAAAACACAGTAAATATGGCATTTCTCATCACAACACAAACAAATCGGGTTCCGACCCATCCCTCAGGTCTACCCGTATCATAAAACACGTGTGATATATCATGCGAGACTTGGTGGCTAAATGCAATCTCTCTAGACTATGTAAGAGAGCCTCCCCGCCGAACAGGCTTCAGGATGTTGGGCTTAAGGATCTTACCGTAAGAGAGTATCTCCGGACTATGGCCATATCCTAATAATAGTGATCCCAGGCAACACAGTACTCGGTCTGCGGGGCAATCACTGCTGTAACGGGTGGAGGGGCAGTCCATCACAACCGCCAGCTATCAACACACTCCTCCACAACTCCACAACACAAAACACGGTACAATGTACTCCATGCTACATACACGGTACAACGTACACCCATGGACCCATACATCATGGTCGGGGTGCCTGCCATAGGTCTTAGCCTCTCATACCATGGAAATACATCATAGTCGGGGTGCCTGCCATAGGTCTTAGCCCTCATACTATGGAATCAATGCCACATCTCTAAATCCATGTGAGAACATCTCAACAGTGTGACACTCAGTCTACACAGAGGAAATCGTCACGATTTTTCTAACATGTGTATATATCACGAAAAACTACAGTGCGCGTCTTAAGTGTGACACACAGTCAACACTCCGCCTCAAAACACTGTATATGCATGTCAAAATATCAACACTAGTGCGAGTAAACCTTCAGCACCAGGTCATGCATAGTTCTCATTGCAAACCAAGTACGAGCAAATCGCTCAAGTACGATGTCATGTACAAATCATGAAAAATCGAGTACGAGTAACGCTCCAACACTCTGTCATGCATCTCATGTAAAACTCGAGTACGAGCTAATCGCTCCAGCACTCTATCATGCATAAATCACATAAAAACTAAGTACGAGCAATGCTCCAGTACTCTATCATGCATGTCAAATAAATGTAGTGCGAGTTAACCTCCAGCACTAATGTATGTGAAAAACATCTGAAATCAAGTGCGAGTTGTGCTCTAGCACGATAGTTTCCACATAATTCGATAGATGGCTCTTTAAAAATAGGGATGTTAAAAATCACTAAAATCAGCACTATAAAGTGTGCTTAATTTACATCGACCTCAAAACATTAGCCTATCCACCTACTAATCTGCCATACAACAGGAAAAACCACTCAAAAGATCATTTTCATGCTTTTTACAACTTTTCCCAAAGTTTCACTTTTTGCCAACTAGGGGTAAAATCGTAATTTACCCATATCGGGTCCCTATACTTATTATAGATTTTCTCTGACCCTCAAACAATTTTAGTGAATGTAAAATCCAACGAAAATATGCACAGATATCTCTAGCTACTTGCAAGAGTTCCCTTTCAGTGAATGTAAAATCCAACGAAAATATTCACAGATATCTCTAGCTACTTGCAAGAGTCCCCTACCTCGGATCACGTCGTGTGACCTCTATTCCTCTGTGCTGTCTAATCTCGCAGTCCAGTCAACTCTCAATATGACTATGGAGCTGCATTTAAATCATTCACTGAGTTAATTACACTTTTCCTACTGTATTACACATTTAATACAGTTCATTTCACTTAAATTGGCCCATTTACACTTAATGGGCCTAAACACGTTAATCGGGCCTTAATCCATATTAAGCCCGTTCATCAGGGTCTATCGACTCATTGGGCCTATCAATACCCATTGGGCTTTATTCCAAGCTCTTTGGATAGCCCGTATATCATTTACGACATTTTATTCAATTTTTAATTGCGGAATTTAATCCGAAATGCGTAAATTAAATCTTAAATACGCATAAATCACATAAATTGTCGTAAATGAGCTTTACTTACACGAGATTGTGCAATGGTGCGCCGAATCGAAGTTCGATCGGGCTTCCGTTCGGAATTAATTGTCGAACTGCACAATTTCGTATATTTAACTCCGGGTCAATTTCTGATTAAATATAATTTAAATAAATTTATCAAAAATTAAATCGGTCACTTTTGACCTCGTATCGACTTACTCGAAGTCTGGTGAATTCTCAAAAATTTTCCTTTTTCCTTTCCCTTTCTTTTTTCCTCTTTTACCCCTTTTCTCCTTGGCTGAACCGGTCCGGTCCGGTTCAGCACAGTCACTTTCCACTGAACCGACCAACCGGTTCAGGCTCCTTTCGCCGTTTCGGTGCCGTCCAATCGGTTCTCCGGTCGATTCCACCGCCAAATGGTTCGGCCTCGCCTCTAGAGGCTTCTTTTGGCATGGGCTGGGGTAAATCGGCGCCGGATTTCGCCCAATTTACCCTTCTCTCCCGCGGCTTCAACCTCGCCGATCTCCCCTTTCCGGCGCCGGTGAGTCTCGTTACCGGTGGCTGGGAGGTTGCAGTGCCTTCCTCTTCCTTTTTCGGCCGTTCGCTGGCCGTTGGGGTCGCCGGTGGTGGCTGGTCCGACGAGTTCTTCCTCTCCGTTGATTTTGGTCTCTTCTCTCTCCCCGCATTTTCTGATTCCCTTTTTTTTTGAATTTAGTTTTTCTATTTTTTTCTTTATAATATATTTTTAATATTATTTTAATCCTTAAAATAATATGAAAAATCTTAAAATATCCCAAAAATATCTCAAAAATTCTTATTAAATTCATTTAGTCCGTAAATTAATTTATCAGTCTGATTTTACCTTTTCGGTATATTTTTTCACTATTTTTGGGCTCATTTTTCGAGACAAAAATTCCAAAAATATTAATTAAATTCATATCTCGATCAATTGGACTCGAAATTCAATATTTTCTTCGTTATTGATCAAGATTTCTTGATTTCATATTTTTAATGAAATTTCCTCATCGAATTTATACCGAATTTTGGTCAATTGACCGTTTTACCCATGTACTTACTCGAAAATTAATTGAACCCTCATCTTGCTGTTATGTAGCTTACATGCATTTTTAATTTCTTAAATAGTCGATTGCATGTTAATAAGTACTCTTCTTATGATTCAACTATGAAAGATAACGTTCGTACACATAGGAATCATAAGGTACAAGCTCCATACGTAAATCGAAAACTCGGGTCTGACATAAATGCGGTGATCAGTTTATTACTTCAGTACACCAAAACTCCTGTCACGTCTATCATTCCATTCAAATACAACTTTTTCTAAGTTAAACGTGTTAACAAAGTAGTCCATTTCGAGAATTCTTAACAAATCATCAGTAAAAACAATTTTCAATTGTTGCTTATGATATTCGTGGACTGTAAATACACCCAAAATATCATTAATAAGGATGATGACAAATCGGTCCAAGTAAAGTTTAATTAACTCATTGTAGTTGAATTCCATTGAATATTTCAATTACCCATATCATTGACCTATGTACGCATAAACGTATAATGTTCCTTTCGAAATCGTTTCCGTTGAAGCTACTAACCCGTGTCATTTCCTTTTTAACGGCTTTTTATAAAATTTTTAAATTTTTTAAACTTTCCTGATTAATCGAATTTCTATATTTCTTTATCGTACAAGTGAAGGTACCTTAATTTTAAATGTATATATTATGACTGTCGATTTCAATTTATAGGTTATGTGTATACTTTTAGACGCTGTCAAGTCTTCAGGCGGGGAGGTATTTTGAAATACCTTTATTAACCCTCAAACTTGACCACAATTACTACATATCAGTCCATGTGGTCACAATTCATATTCGCTACAAATTGCTTTAATCCTAATTACTTCACTTATCATAGATATTCTTACCTTACATACGCCTCTTATTCCAGTCTATCTCTTTTCGTATATCACTTATAACAAAACTCTGTCATTACTCATTCTGTGAGTACAATCATTTGCTCCTTTAATTTCAATCGCTGCACCCCTTTTATTACTTGTCAACACTTACAGTAGACTTTCCAGGGGTAAAACAACACTATCTTAGAATAGAAATCCGAACATCATAATATGCAGCCGACAATTTATTCTCAAATATTACTTTAAATTATTCATAATCCATTGAATAAAATCGGCTGACTTATACTTCTTCCCCCGTTTTCAACTTATAATCTCTTAATAATTATTTCATTAGTTAACCCTCATTCTATTGGGGTACTAACTATCAGCATTGTGCCCACAGATGTAGGCATTCACGTCTTTTACTAACTTATATACAAATGAAGGCGATATGACTAAATACGTGGCACCAGGATTAATTAAAATAATTACTTTACTATTCATAACTAGTGTGGTATCTTTCACCACATCATATGAAACATCAATAATGTCCTGGTCCAAGGCATACACTCGCCTCCGTCCAATAGCCTACTTTCCTTTTCTCTTCGGTTGTGGCCTCCCTTTTCGGTGCAGAGATATCAACAAGGTTTTCTCTGTCTCTTTGCTCTTTTGTGGGACAGTCTTACCCAACTCTGAGCAATCATTAATTAAGTGGTCCATCTTACCACACTTAATGCCTATTTTAGTAAATAAAGTGTAGGTGTAGATCCTACTTCCGTGGTATCTACCACACATCCTACACTGTTTACACTGCTAACTCTGCTTACACTGCTACACTGCTTCGTAGCAGGTCAGGGTTCTCCAATCATAATACCCCTAATAAGTGTTAAATTGGATACACTGGGGCCTTACCAATAATCTTACCCCGTGACTCATCAGCGCTAATGTCTTACCAACTGGTCTTTTCCTGCTCTGACATCCCTGTCATTCACTATTTTCTTCTGTCTCTATTTTGGCCCTTACTACATTTCCCAATCTCAGAGGCGTGCAACACATGATATTATTCACGCAATTGTATTCTGCGCACTGCCTCGACATAGGTAATGAGATAATCGGACTCTAATCGATAATTTGAGCCATTTCATGAACTTTTGGGCTTTTCTGACTCCCACTGCCTATAGTGTCAGGTTGAGAGTCATACTCGTTAATCAACCCGTACCTCTGGGTCAGTGTAAGAAATTTTATCTATAAATTCCTTTAAGTAATATCCGGGATATTCTGTCACCAGAATACATCCAAAAATATTTCTCATGTCGACTTTGGACGTCTAACTCTTCAGATGGGTTGAGCGAACTTCCACCAATGTTCCGTCTCACCCTCTAACATAAACGTATTTAAAAGTTACCTTCTCAGTCAACATACACCGAAAGAATCCATAGCACTTCGCTATCCCATACACTCAGTCCTCAGTAACTATTGGCTTCTTTACTTCGCTATATACCGGAGGGGTGTGAAATTCTCTATAGTCTGAGGCATCTGTTTAGGTTTTACCCTGCCTATCCTCAACTACATGCATAGACTGAGTAAATAACTCCGAATTATTTTTTACACTCCACTCCATCCTCAAAATAATCTCCACACTCCGCTCCAACCTCACGAAGCGTGTCTCAATACTAACCGATCACTCTGTCGGACTCTGAGAGGTGTGCTCAACATTAGCCTCTATTTCAATCTCATCCCGATTCTCATGGGTTAACTCAGCACGACTTAGCAGACTCAGGTCTACCTCTACGACCTCTGCCTAGTGCACTATCTCATCTTGAGTCTCATATCATGACTCATTTGATTCTCAGACCGATCTCTACGGTCTCGAGCATGTGTACTCGCCACTCTACCATAGTGGCTATCAGTTATAACAACTATATTCTTGCATTTGAAACTAAATTCTTAGCTGCAATTCCATCTTGATATACACAATTGTATCTAAACAATGCACAGTACATGGGGATGTAAATTTACTTAACCACTAACACCGACTCATATCAGGCCAACTCTGCTCTGATACCATTAAATTTGTCACGACCCAAATTACCTAAAAATCCCTACAAATTTTTCGCTTTTTCATTTAATTACTCGTCGTGAACCTTTACACTACTAAACAGTTGGGCTATGATTCGGTGTTAGTCACCTCTCCCCTATTTACCATTCAATTTATTTAAACTGAATACATCCCCAATATTACATCATATACAGTACTGTGCATCTATATGTTCAGATACAAAATTATACAAATGTGTATACCTGATATTGATAAGAAGCAACGGATAACCGAGATGCGAAACTATTGTCGCTCTCTTCTGCTGAATATACCCTGTGGGGTGGAAAATGAAAGGGTGAGCGAAACGTGCTCAGTAAGGCAATAATGTAAGCAGGTAGATAACTATACTATCTACGTGCTGATAATGTCATGATGTAAAAATCGTTTACTTTCGGAGCATGAGGTAAGATTAAAACAATGCCACATGTATGTATATATCATATACAAGAAATCATGAAATCGGCATATAAAGCACACATGGAAAAATCATCATGTAGACATCTCATGCTCGTCACATTAAAACTCATTTATTTCATCATAAACTCTTCACTTTAAAACTCATTTGTTTAATCACAAAACTCATCACTTTGAAACTTATTTGTTTCATCATAAATTCATCACATTTAAAACTCATCTGTTTCATTATTAAACAACTTCATCAAGGTCAAACCCATCTCTCGGGAATACCTTGATTCATCAAATCACATCTCTTTTAAAAACATAAATCGGGACTACCCCTCCATCGGGTTTGTCCTGGTCTATCCAGACCGTATGATATCATGTGAGGCATGTAGGTTACTGTATGAAAAATCGAGGACTATGGCCATACTATGTCCCTGTGATCCCAGGCACACGGATCCCGGTGTGCGGGGTATCACAACTGCAACGGGAGGTGGGGTCAAGTCCTACCCGCCAGAATATCGAGTAACATCGTAGAGTCATCATGACTGCACGGTACAGCGTACTCCGTGTGACATACACGGTACATCGTACTCCGTGGACCCATATCATAGTCTGGGGGTGCCTGCCGTAGGTCTTATCCAGCCCAATACTATGTCGATAACCAACCCATGTCTCAAAGTATATGTGCGAGCATTTCAACTCTCTGTGACACACAGTCTACAGGAGGCTTCCGCACGACTATATGCATGTCAACTCGCGTCTAGTGCGTTTATGTGAGCATCCTGCTGCCCGCCCCACACCAGGTCACAGGCTTACGGAGCTCCAGCACCACGCTATGCATATCATGATATCTAAAATCTCGTGCGAGCGAAGCTTCAGCACGGTTTTGTGCACACACAAATTTCTCGTACGAGCAATGCTCCAGTACGGCTTTTCATGAAAATAAATCAGTAAACTTGAGTGCGAGTAAGTCTCTAACACTCCTTTTTACTTGTATAAATACGATAGGTGGCTAAGTCTTTGCAAAACATCTTTTAAAAATAGTAACCGGTACAAACCGATACCCTTTCGTATAATTCACGAAATCAATAGCCAACCTATGTTTATATTTGCTTAAATCACAGCAGTCTATTTATATTAAATATCAAAGCATGAAAATCATACAATTTATATGCCTTACTACCCTTTTTGTAAATTATACTCCTAGGGGCAAAATCGTCATTTTTCCTTTATTTATCTAAACCCCGATTTTCGCAGAAATTATTATTTCATTTCTAGATACTTTAAAGAATGCTAAACCCTGTAAATCCCCTCTCAAAATACGCATAATTATCTCTATGCACCTACAAAATTCTCTTACCTGGAATCGCGCGTAGACTTAGCCTGTTTCGATAATACCGAACCTCTCGGTCCAAGTGCGCTCCAATCAAAAATACGTCACTGCATATAACCACGAAATCGAGGTTAATTCACTTATCTTGATCAGTATATCGCATTTACTGACCAACTTTAAGCTATTGGGCCTTATCTACCTTATTGGGCCTCGACCCATTTTAGCCCTTTTTATATTCATTTATTCCCATCTTCGGGTATACCGAGCTTATACAGCTTTCTAATAATTATCGGGCTCCATTCCAAATTCATCGGATAGCCCGTATACCCTTTACGGCAATTTATTACAACTACGAATTAATATTCCTTCCTATGTGAAATTAATCCGTAATTCCGTAAAATAATTCAAATTGATATTTAAAGAACTCTGAATTGTCGAAATTAAATCGTACTTACCCGATACGATGCGGGGTACGATGATCAGAGCTCGATCGGCTCTCGTTCGGTCTCCGTCGTAAAACTGCATAATTAGGTAAATCCGGATTATTTTCCATTAAAATAATATTAAATTAAATTTCCGGAATTCACCCGTAAGTCAATATCGACCCTCGATCAACTTACCCGAACCTCGAGTCGTCCCCCGGTAATTTCTCTTCCTTTTTTCCCTTCTTTTCCTTTCTTTTCTTTCCTTTTCTTTCCTTTTCCTTCCCCTTTTCCTTCCTTTTCCTTCCCTTTCCTTCCCTTTCCTTCCAGCAAAACGGCACCGTTTCAGTCTCCTCACTGCCTCTTGCCGTCGCCGGCGGTTCCAGTGGTCTTACCGGCCAAGACCGGTACCAAAATGACCGGCTTCCTCCCCTGAACACGTCGGTAGCTTCCTTTTCGGCCCAGTCGCGGTGGTTCACCGGCGATCACCTCTTCTCTCCCTCGGGATTTCGGTGCTCGGATCGGGCTACTCCGGCCACCTGGCGGCTCGGTTCCGGTGCTCACGTGTTTACCGGAGTCCGCTCTTCCTCCTGGCAGCTTCGTCGGACCTCGAACGGTCGCCGGTGGGTGGGATCGACAGTGGGTTTGTCTCGGTCGGCTATCGGGTTCCGTTTCTCTTTTTCGGGTTTTTGATTTCCAGCTCTCTTTTTTTTTATCATTATTATTATTTAACTATTTACTTTATTATTAAAATAATCATTAAAATAGTCAAAAAAATTCTGAAATATCTACCAAAAATTTTATTTTATTCCACCAATTTAATTTAACAAAATTAAATTAAATTTATTTAGTTTTTAAATTATTTTTTCGGTATAATTTCTCCGTATTTTCAGGATATCGTCCCGGTGACTTTTCGGTATTTCTAAAAATTCCGGATCTCGATCAATTTGACTCGAAATTGAATAATTCCTCACTATTGATCAAGATATCCTAATTCCTTATTTTTAATTAAATTTTTTCTTATCGTATTTATCCCGAATTTCGATCTTTTGACCGTTTTGCCCTTGCACGTGTTCGGGATTAATTTAGTCAAACTTTTCTTCACGAACACTCATCCATTTGTGTTTTAAATCGTTATTTCCTGTCCGAATCCCATTTCATTTAATTTGGTGAACATTTTTATCCCTCATAATATTTACAATTAAATTTCGGGTCTTACAAATCTCCCCCACTTAAGGAATTTGGTCCTCCAAATTAGAACCAAGTTATATGAGTCCATATACAACTCCGGGTACATCGATCGTATCATATTTTAAATTCTTATGTGACCTTCTCCGGAGTGTATTACTACCAAAGGACTTTAATTAGGGAGATTGTCTTAAACCTCAATACTTTCTCCTTCCTGTTTAATGCCAGAATCAACTTCTTCAATATACTTATACTTGCATTAAGCTGAACTGTTGGATCTCATATCCCATCATCTATGCTGGATCTGGATAGTATTGTCGAAGCATCAAAAGCTAAGACACATTGTGGGTGCCTGTTAATTCATGTGATAACATCAACCTACAGGTCTTAACTCCCACTTGTCCAATCTCTCAAAATATTCCATCCAGCGCAACTCAATTTATTTTCTTCCAAAAGTTCGCTATGTCCTTATTCTCTTAGGACAAGTAACTTTCAACCATACTAATTCACCAAGGGTGAATTCCAATACTTGTCTATCTGCTCTGAGGTATTCTTAATCTCTCACTCTTAACTAAACATTCTCAGAGACTTATTATCTAAGTCAAAAATAATTCTATCTGTCACCCACTTTTTCTCATCCAATTTGGGGAACAACCCCTACAGCCATACATTGCCTCATATCTTGTTATCCCAATACTCGAATGACAACTGTCGCTATTGGCGAACTCAATTAGAAATCAACTGATCATTCCAGGAGCTTATAAAATCAATGGCACAAGCTTTCATCGGATCCTCCAGAACCTGTACAGTCCTCTCTGACTGACCATTTGTCTGAGGATGAAAAGCTGTGCTAATACTCAGTCGGGTTCCCATAGCTTCCTGACAATATTCCTCGAAGTAGAAGGTGAAGCGGGAATCCCTATTTGATACCATGCTCACTGGAACGCTACTTAATGTTCCACAATCTTTCTTATACATAAATCCTCATACACACTGAGTATTTAGGGATTTCATAACCAAAAGGTGGGTGGACTTAGTCAACTTAACAACTATCATCCAAATAGTCTCCTGATTTACCTGGGTCCTCTGTAGCCCATCATAAAATTCATGGAGACTTGTTCTCATTTCCATGCCGTGTCGATATAGGTAGGTGCTGCAATAACTCTACAGATTTTTAATACTCTACCTTACTCTGCTGACACACTAGGCACTTTTCTACAATCTCCACCAATATCTCTTTCCACATCTGACCACCCATACCATTTTTGCGATTTCGATATATTTCTTTACTTCCGTATGCACTGTATATCCCGAAGAGTGAGCTTCTGACAATATCACTATCTCATCAACTGTGGTCCTGGGGAGCACTTATACTGTCTCTGAACCTCTCTGTAAGTCATTATCACACTCTCTGTGATCTCTGTCACTGTACCCTTCTGAATCTGACCCAAACTATCGACACCCTGCCGATCATCACGCTAAGCCTGGCAAATCCGGGCACTCTCATCCGGTTCTAATCATCAGGCTAGCTGTCACACAATCACTGTCATCATCAGAAGGGATCACATCTATACTGAGGCTCACAACTGCTCCTAGCAGCTCACGCTCCCTGACCATCATATACAATACCATCCCGAGGCTCTTTCTGCTCAAAGCATCAGCCTTTCCTGGGTGGTACAATTTTCACAATCAAAATTTCTCCGAAGCTCTAATCCACTATGTATTCTCATGTTCGCCTCTTTCTGTAAAAACAGATACTCAGGCTTTATGATCAGTGCATATCCACAATTTCTTACCATATACATAATAGTACCATATCCTCGGTACAAGTACTGTTACCAACTTTAAATCATGGGTCAGATAGTTTATTTCGTGATCAAGGAGTTGTCTGACTCCATAATTGACTATCTTCCCATTATACATCAATACACAGCTCCTTCATTATTTCGAGGTATCCATACTCACTGAGAACCTCTTGAGCTGTTGGGTATGAAGAAATTAATCACGGTGGTCAGTTCATACTTCACTACACCGAAATTCATGTCACATCTATCATTTTATTTATCATCTCATTCAAAGACCACGTTTTCTAGTTAAACGTGTCAACCAAGTAGACCATTTGAGAACTCGCAACAACCCATTTGTAAAAGCAATCTTTCAATTGTTGCTTATAATTTGCCTTAGACTTTAACTACACCCAACCTATCATCGAAAATGATGATTACAACTCGATCCAATCCTTGACTTATTTACGCATAAGCGTATAAGATCTTTCAAAATCGCTTACGTTTTCAGGTACTAACCTGCGTCATTTCCTTTTCTTATCCTAACGGCTCTTATTAAATTTTACTATGTTAACCTTTATGATTTGCCGAATTTTAATATTCTTATCGTCTTAGTAAGGGTATCCTAATGCTAAAGGTATTTATTACGACGATCGATTTCACGTTATAGGTTATATATATATATACTTTTAGACGCTGTCAAGTCTTCAGGCGGGGAGGTATTTTGAAATACCTTTATTAACCTTCAGACTTAACCACATATACTTTATATACCAGTCCATGTGGTTACAATTTGTATTCGCTACTAATTGCTTTAATCCTAATGACTTCATATCGTAAGGATGTTCTCACCTTGGATATATCTCTCACTCTCATACATCTTGTATTCAGAATCTATCTTATCTTAAAGGTTATCTCCTTCTTATGTCAATTATAACGAAACTCTTGTCATTATTCATTCCGTGAGTACAACCCTTTACTCCTTTAATTTCAACTGTTACACCCCTTTTTGTCAATTAAAATCTCGATAACCATATTCCGTTTATTAATCCTCCTCTATTGGGGTACTCATTTATCAGTATCGTGCCCAATGATGTAGGCATTCATACCTTTTACTCACTTATATGCAAATGAAGGCGGTATGAATAAATATATGCCACCAGGATCAATGAACATATGTACTTCATTATTCATAACAAGTGTGGTATCTTACACCACATCCATGAAACATCAATAGTGTCCTGGTCCAAGACATCCTCTCGCCTTCATCCAACAGCCTACTTTCCTTATTCTTTTCGGCTATGGCCTCCCTTTTCGTTGCAGCTATACCAACGAAGTTTTCCTCTGTCTCTTTACTTTTCTGTGGGGCGATCTCGCTCAACTCTGAGCAATCAAAATCAATGGTCTGTCTTACCACACTTGACGACCATTTTCACCAATACCGTGTAGGTATAAACCCTCCTTCCGTGGTATCCACCACACATCTCATACTGCTTACAGTACTTACACTGCTACACCGCTTCGTAGCAGGTCGGGATTCTCCAATCACAATGCCCCTCAAGAGTGCCAAAATTAGTTGCACTGAGGCCTTACCAATTATCTTACTCCATGGCTCATGAAATTAGATCTTTTACTAATACCATTTTCCCAATTTAACATCTCTATCATTTCTCGATTCTCTTTTATGTCTCTATTTTGGCCCTCACTACCTTTCCCAATCTCAGAGGCGTGCAATTCATGTTCTTATTTACCCAACTGTAAATCTGCGCACTGCCTCGGTATAGGTAATATCTCACGGGCCAATCAGACTCAAATTGACAATTTTAGCCCTTTTTATGAACTTGTAGATATCTCGACTGTCACTTTTCATAGTGTCGAGGTAATATCTGCCAAAGAATATAACTGAGTTTCATACTCATAATCAATTTAGTATTCCTGGGCAGTGTAAGAAATTTTTCCTTTAAATCATGTCCGGGATATCCTGTCACCGGAATACATCCAATAAGATTTCTCATCTTAGCTATGGATGTTCAACACTTAAGATGGGTCGAGCGGGTTTCAATCAATGCTCCGCTGCGCCCTCTGATCTTATGTCTACTCTGAGTAATTTGCTCCTCAAAATAATCTCCACACTCCGCTCCAACCTCACGAAGCGTGTCTCAATACTATCCCATCACTCTGTCGGACTCTGAGAGGTGTGCTCAACATTAGCCTTTATTTCAATCTCATCCCGATTCTCATGGGTTAACTCAGCACGACTTAGCAGACTCAGGTCTACCTCTACGACCTCTGCCTCGTGCACTATCTCATCTTGAGTCTCATATCATGACTCATTTGATTCTCAGACCGATCTCTACGGTCTCGAGCATGTGTACTCGCCGCTCTACCATAGCGGCTATCAGTTATAACAACTATATTCTTGCATTTGAAACTAAATTCTTAGCTGCAATTCCATCTTGATATACACAATTGTATCTAAACAATGCACAGTACATGGGGATGTAAATTTACTTAACCACTAACACCGACTCATATCAGGCCAACTCTGCTCTGATACCATTAAATTTGTCACGACCCAAATTACCTAAAAATCCCTACAAATTTTTCACTTTTTCATTTACTTACTCGTCGTGAACCTTTACACTACTAAACAGTTGGGCTATGATTCGGTGTTAGTCACCTCTCCCCTATTTACCATTCAATTTATTTAAACTGAATACATCCCCAATATTACATGATATACAGTACTGTGCATCTATATGTTCAGATACAAAATTATACAAATGTGTATACCTGATATTGATAAGAAGCAGCGGATAACCGAGATGCGAAACTATTGTCGCTCTCTTCTGCTGAATATACCCTGTGGGGTGGAAAATGAAAGGGTGAACGAAACGTGCTCAGTAAGGCAATAATGTAAGCAGGTAGATAACTATACTATCTACGTGCTGATAATGTCATGATGTAAAAATCGTTTACTTTCGGAGCATGAGGTAAGATTAAAACAATGCCACATGTATGTATATATCATATACAAGAAATCATGAAATCGGCATATAAAGCACACATGGAAAAATCATCATGTAGACATCTCATGCTCGTCACATTAAAACTCATTTATTTCATCATAAACTCTTCACTTTAAAACTCATTTGTTTAATCACAAAACTCATCACTTTGAAACTTATTTGTTTCATCATAAATTCATCACATTTAAAACTCATCTGTTTCATTATAAAACAACTTCATCAAGGTCAAACCCATCTCTCGGGAATACCTTGATTCATTAAATCACATCTCTTTTAAAAACATAAATCGGGACTACCCCTCCATCGGGTTTGTCCTGGTCTATCCAGACCGTATGATATCATGTGAGGCATGTAGGTTACTGTATGAAAAATTGAGGACTATGGCCATACTATGTCCCTGTGATCCCAGGCACACGGATCCCGGTGTGCGGGGTAACACAACTGCAACGGGAGGTGGGGTCAAGTCCTACCCGCCAGACTATCGAGTAACATCGTAGAGTCATCATGACTGCACGGTACAGCGTACTCCGTGTGACATACACGGTACATCGTACTCCGTGGACCCATATCATAGTCTGGGGGTGCCTGCCGTAGGTCTTATCCAGCCCAATACTATGTCGATAACCAACCCATGTCTCAAAGTATATGTGCGAGCATTTCAACTCTCTGTGACACACAGTCTACAGGAGGCTTCCGCACGACTATATGCATGTCAACTCGCGTCTAGTGCGTTTATGTGAGCATCCTGCTGCCCGCCCCACACCAGGTCACAGGCTTACGGAGCTCCAGCACCACGCTATGCATATCATGATATCTAAAATCTCGTGCGAGCGAAGCTTCAGCACGATTTTGTGCACACACAAATTTCTCGTACGAGCAATGCTCTAGTACGGCTTTTCATGAAAATAAATCAGTAAACTTGAGTGCGAGTAAGTCTCTAACACTCCTTTTTACTTGTATAAATACGATAGGTGGCTAAGTCTTTGCAAAACATCTTTTAAAAATAGTAACCGGTACAAACCGGTACCCGTTCGTATAATTCACGAAATCAATAGCCAACCTATGTTTATATTTGCTTAAATCATAGCAGTCTATTTATATTAAATATCAAAGCATGAAAATCATACAATTTATATGCCTTACTACCCTTTTTGTAAATTATACTCCTAGGGGCAAAATCGTCATTTTTCCTTTATTTATCTAAACCTCGATTTTCGCAGAAATTATTATTTCATTTCTAGATATTTTAAAGAATGCTAAACCCTGTAAATCCCCTCTCAAAATACGCATAATTATCTCTATGCACCTACAAAATTCCCTTACCTGGAATCGCGCATAGACTTAGCCTGTTTCGATAATACCGAACCTCTCGGTCCAAGTGCGCGCCAATCAAAAATACGTCACTGCATATAACCACGAAATCGAGGTTAATTCACTTATCTTGATCAGTATATCGCATTTACTGACCAACTTTAAGCTATTGGGCCTTATCTACCTTATTGGGCCTCGACCCATTTTAGCCCTTTTTATATTCATTTATTCCTATCTTCGGGTATACCAAGCTTATACAGCTTTCTAATAATTATCGGGCTCCATTCCAAATTCATCGGATAGCCCGTATACCCTTTACGGCAATTTATTACAACTACGAATTAATATTCCTTCCTATGTGAAATTAATCCGTAATTCCGTAAAATAATTCAAATTGATATTTAAAGAACTCTGAATTGTCGAAATTAAATCGTACTTACCCGATACGATGCGGGGTACGAGGATCAGAGCTCGATCGGCTCTCGTTCGGTCTCCGTCGTAAAACTGCATAATTAGGTAAATTCGAATTATTTTCAATTAAAATAATATTAAATTAAATTTTCGGAATTCACCCGTAGGTCAATATCGACCCTCGGTCAACTTACCCGAACCTCGAGTCGTCCCCCGGTAATTTCTTTCCCTTTTTTCCCTTCTTTTCCTTTCTTTTCTTTCCTTTTCTTTCCTTTTCCTTCCCCTTTTCCTTCCTTTTCCTTCCCTTTCCTTCCCTTTCCTTCCAGCAAAACGGCACCGTTTCAGTCTCCTCACTGCCTCTTGCCGTCGCCGGCGGTTCCGGTGGTCTTACCGGCCAAGATCGGTACCAAAATGACCGGCTTCCTCCCCTGAACACGTCGGTAGCTTCCTTTCCGGCCCAGTCGCGGTGGTTCGCTGGCGATCACCTCTTCTCTCCCTCGGGATTCCGGTGCTCGAATCGGGCTACTCCCGCCACCTGGCGGCTTGGTTCCGGTGCTCACGTGTTCACCGGAGTCCGCTCTTCCTCCTGGCAGCTTCGTCAGACCTCGAACGGTCGCCGGTGGGTGGGATCGACAGTGGGTTTGTCTCGGTCGGCTATCGGGTTCCGTTTCTCTTTTTCGGGTTTTTGATTTCCAGCTCTCTTTTTTTTTTTATCATTATTATTATTTAACTATTTACTTTATTATTAAAATAATCATTAAAATAGTCAAAAAAATTCTGAAATATCTACCAAAAATTTTATTTTATTCCACCAATTTAATTTAACTAAATTAAATTAAATTTATTTAGTTTTTAAATTATTTTTTCGGTATAATTCCTCCGTATTTTCGGGATATCGTCCCGGTGACTTTTTGGTATTTCTAAAAATTCCGGATCTCGATCAATTTGACTCGAAATTGAATAATTCCTCATTATTGATCAAGATATCCTAATTCCTTATTTTTAATTAAATTTTTTCTTATCGTATTTATCTCGAATTTTGATCTTTTGACCGTTTTGCCCTTGCACGTGTTCGGGATTAATTTAGTCAAACTTTTCTTCACGAACACTCATCCATTTGTGTTTTAAATCGTTATTTCCTGTCCGAATCCCATTTCATTTAATTTGGTGAACATTTTTATCCCTCATAATATTTACGATTAAATTTCGGGTCTTACATTCTCTTCCTCCGTTCGGCGTTTTTCGGCCTCCTGGCTACGCGTCTCTGGTGCCAATAGCTTTGCCGGCCTCCCCTCTTTCTCCTCGGCTCTTCGTCGGGGCCGTTGGTCGCCGATGGTCGTGGATCGGTCGGCCATGCGCGGGTCGTCTTCCTCGGTTTCCATTTTCTTCTCTCTCCCCGACCAATTTTCTGATTCTCTCTTCTTTTTTTTTACAATTATTATTATTTTTATTTATTATTATTTATAAATTAGTTTATTATTATTATATTCAATATTATATTATTATTTTGCCAAAATATTTAAGATAAATTATTATTTAATTTATTTAATGATTAAATAATTTTCTCGGTATCATTTTGACTTTTTGGTATATTTTTCGATTATTTTCAGGTTTATTTTTCGAAGTGAAAATCTCGATTAATTTCGATTAATTCTCAAAAATTCATATCTTGATCAATTTAACCCGACATTTAATTATTTCTTCGTTATTGATTAAGATTTCTCAATCTCATATTTTTAATTACATTTTCTTATCGAATTTATACCGAGTTTTGATCTTTTGATCGTTTTACCCTTGTACGTGTTCGGGATTAATTTAACCCGACTTCCCTTCACGAATACTCATTCATTTTGTGTTTTTAAATAAATTCGGGTCTTACAACAGGAAAGAGAAAGTATTGAGGTTTAAGACGATCTCCCTAATTAAAGTCCTTTGGTAGTATTACACTCCGAAAAAAGGTCACATGAGAAAAAAAAAGTATGATACGATTGATGTATCCTGAGTTATTTACAGACTAACTTGGTTCTAATTTGGAGGACCAAATTTCTTAAGTGGGGGAGATTATGTAAGACCCGATTTTAGTTAAAACACTAAATTAAAAAATGCAAAAGGATTGAAATGGAATTCTCGAACACGTGCAAAGGCAAAATGGTCAAAAGATCGAAATTCGATATAAATTCGACAAGAAAATTTCATTAAAAATATGGATTTGAGAATCTTGATCAATAACGAAGAAATAATTAAATTTCATGTTAAATTGATCAAGATATGAGTTTATAGGAATTACTCAGAATTAATCAAAATTTTTACCTCAAAAAAATTATCCCGAAAATAATCAAAAAATATACCAAAAAGTCAAAAAAATACTGATAAATTCAATTAGGGATTAATTGAATAAATTAATAATTTTTTTAGATATTTTGACAAAATAATAGTATTTTAATGATTAAAATAATAAAATAAAAAACTAAAAAAATAAATATAAATAGTAAATAAAAATAAAATTTATAATAATAATAATAATAATAATAATAAAAAGAATCAAAAATGGAAATCGGGGAGAGAGAACAAAAAATGAAGCTGAAAACTGAGAAGACCGAACGAACCACCAGCGACCAACGACCCTCGACGAGGAGCCGAGGAGGAAGAGGAGAGGCCGACGATCTTCAGGACATCGGAGACATGTCGTTTGGAGGCCGAAAGACGCCGATCAGAGGAAGGAAAAACTGAGGGAGAAACGGCCTGATTCCCGGTGAGCTACGGCGGCTAGGCTTGAACGGAGGCCACCGACGAGTTCAGGAGGAGGAGCCGGACATTTTGAGACTTGTAGCAGTCGACGAAATGGCCGGAATCACCGGCGATGACCAAGATCAGAAATGGGTACCGACGGCCGAGAGAGAACAACCGGACCGGCCACTTTCCGGTGACCTTGGATGAAATCGAGGGCAGATTTGTGCTGCAGACGACCCAACGGAGCCACTGGCGGGGGAAGTCGACGGAGAATCGGTCGGCAAGGCACTAAATTGGCCGAACCGGAGTGAACCGACAGTCCGAACCGGGTCTGAACCGGACCGAACCGATTCGCCAAGAAAGAAAGGAAAAAAAAGTAGAAAAGGGGAAAAAAGAAAAAGAGAAAAAATTGAGGAAAAATCTCGACGATGTAATCGAGCTACGGGTAAGTCAGTAGCGGTCGAAATTGATCGATTTAAATTTTGGAATATTTTATTTAATTAATTTTCGACTGAAAATTTACCCAGAAATTTATGAAATTGTGTAGCTCGACAATTAGCATCCAACGAGAGCTCGAGATAGCCTCAATTTGCGTACTACCATGGAATCTTAGTAAGTAACCCTTGTTTATGACAATTTACATCGTTATACCTGCTTCGGATTTAATTGTCGCATAAAATAAATTAAATTATGAAAATTTAGATAAATTGTCGTAAATAATAAATTGAGCTATTCGAGAGTTAGAACGAGGCCCAAGAAATTGTTGGTGGGCCCAATGAGCCCAATAGGCCTCGATAATGTGAAAATTAAGTGGAAAACGGGCTTAAGGCCGATTAAGGCCCATTAAGGTGCAATCGGGCCCAATAGGGGTAAATGGGCCCAATGATTTAAAATAAGCTCGAAAAATATTAAATACAATTAAATTGTATGACATCTGACCTGAGGAATATTTATACGCAGTTCCGAACATTGGATTGGGAGCAGATCGGACTGCGTGACGAGACAGCAGTGGAAAAGGAAAGGTCAGACTCTACAGAAAAATAAGGTAAGGGAATTCTACGGACTGCTAGAGGTAACTTTATGAAACTTCAAAGTTCATATGCAGTCTTTTAAATTATCTGAAGGGTCTAGAAGTAAGTTAAAAATTGTAGTGCCCCAGATGGGTAAATTACTAAAATACCCTTGTTAAGGGTAAAATTTTCAATTTTAGGAAAAATTGAGAGGAGCAAGAACAAGAGGTTCCTGCTCGTTCTGGAGATGTTTTGACGCATGCATGAGTAGGCTGGCTAACATTGAAAGAAAAATGCACAGCATTGCATATTTTCAATGATGAAATTGTTTTGAAAACTGTTTTAAGGAAACAGAGCCGCCTACGTGTTTTTATTGACATGTGACGTGCTAGCGCTCAGCTCGCACGATGTTTTAATTTGTGTGATGCATGCATTAGTGCTGGAGCTCGCACTAGAGTTTTACATGCATTGGGGCAGGAGTCCAACTCGCACCAGATTTTATATATATATATATGATTTTCGTGACACGGTACTAGAGTCTAACTCGCACCAGATTTTACATGATTTTCGTGACAGGGTGCTGGAGTCTAACTCGCACTAGATTTTTCACATGATTTGATGAGAGTGCTAGAGCTTAGCTCACACTAGTTTTACTTGAATTGACGAGAGTGCTGGAGCATCGCTCGCACCCCCTGATTTTTATGAGAACATACGATGAGCCGTGCTTGGAGCATCGGGTAGACTGTGTGTCACCGATTAAATAGGCTGCATGTACGTTTTGAGACAGGCATGAGTATTGAGATATGATAAGGGTCCACGGAGTACATTGTACCGTGCAAGTAGCATGGAGTACATTGGACCGTGTGGTATCTTCGGATACAGGGTATCTTCAGATACGGCATCTTCGGATGTGTGGGATCGGATAAGACTGACGGGTTGGATTGACCCACCTCCCGGGCAGTTCTCGATCAGGGTGAGACCCCGTACACTAGGATCCGTGTAGCAGAGGGGCTCACGAGGACACACGACCATAGTCCTGGTTATTACCGATATACAGATGTTGCCTAGTCTCGCATGTTGATGATTTTGAAGAGATTGAAACTGGGTTTTTTAAATCAAATGTGCATGATGATTATTTCCATGCTTTTTAAACCTATGTGTGATGTAAACTGATTTTCATGGTTTTGTGTGAGTCAGGACCCAATGTTGAACAAAATCGTGAGGGCAAGGCCCAAAGCGGACAATACGGGCTAGCGTAGCGTTGTTGACCACACGTTGTTGACCACAGGCATTATTGTGGGCCCAAGAGAGGTGGCCATGGTTGTCTGGGGGGTTAGCCGTGCGGGGTTGGCCGTTACAATAAAACGCGCGTTTGGGTTGAGTCCTGACTTTACTGTGAAATTTTAAATGAGAAAGAAATGATTTGAAATAATTGCATGTTGAATTTTCCTTGCAAACTTGTTTTACATGACATCATGAATCATAGCATCAGTTTTGAAATGTGTGGAGAAAGGGTGGTTTATGCATGGCACCACGTTCATGTAGGTAGTATGGTTACCTACTTGTTCATAGGATTGCCTTACTGAGCTTGATGTGCTCACCCCTTTCATTTTCTCACACAGATAATTTCCAATAGATGTTGAGGCAACTGAGTACTGTATTCCGGATATCCGCTGCTGCCTAACATTTAAGGTATATACACTTGTACATATTGTATCTAAATAAGCATAGCACAGTAACATGTTTGTAAGTAACTTTAGGGGATGTATAAATATTGTAAACATTTATAAATGACTGAGAGAGAATTAATTTGGTGGGACTGGCATTGACGCACAGCCCAATTATTAGCGGAGTGTGGTCACGATCAGAGGACATGTAAGAATCTAAGAATAAACAAAAAGCGAAAAATTTACTCTGATTTTTGGGTAGTTTTGAGTCGTGACACGTGCGTATTGAGATGTGGTAGGATATATTGTGATGATATGGGTCCACGGAGTACGTTGTACCGTGTAAGTAGCATGGAGTACACTGTACCGTGTGTGATATTATGTATATGCCATCTTCAGACGATGGATTCTGCTATGGACCAGCAGGTTGGACATGACCCACTGCCTGTACGAAAGCAGATAGTGGTGATACCCCGCATACTAGGATTCGTGTAGCCTGGGATCACAGAAGATATGGCCATAGTCCTAGTTATTACCTTCATTGATATTATATGCCTATCTCACATGTCTATTGTTGAATGAGAAATCCATGTTTTGAATTGTGTTTCTGGGTCAGGATTGTCCATGAAAGGGCCTGAGTCCTGACAAACGATGATTTTGTATTGGTTTGTGATGAGATTTGAAATGCTTGTTAAGTAAACTATGCATGATGATTTTCCATGCCTTGATTTTGATTTACGCATGATGCTTTTTCATGCTATGTTTTGAGAACTGTGCTCTGATTTAAATAGCATGAATTACTTTACATGTCATGAACACAAGCATGAGCATACGTTTTGGAGTATGACAAATAAATGTGTGATTTAAGCATGACATCACGACCACGTAGATAGTACAGTTATCTACCTGCTCGCATGATTGCCTTACTAAGCGCGTGGTTTGCTCACCCCCTTTATTTTGCCCCTCTACAGAGCACTTATAGTAGATAGTGGCGACTGAGGATTGGATTTTTAGTACCCGCTGCATCCCATCATACGAGGTATACATATTTGTATAGTTTTTATATCTGGACATGTCAAAGCACAATAATATCTTTGAATATAATTTTGGGGATGTAAAAAATTATAAACACATGTAAACAGTAACTCTGATTTAGGAAAATAAGTGTTTATATTTAATTGAATTGTAAATTAAAATGATTTGATTGGATGAGGTTGGCACCGATACACAACCCAACTGTTGGAAGTGTAACTGTTCACGATCAGGTAAGGTAAAGATAAAGAACAAACAATAAGAATTGGATTAAATGATAATCGATAAACGTAAAATGAAAAGAATTGTTGTGGATTTTTGGTGGATTGAGGGTCGTGACAATGGTACTTCAGAAAGCCAGTTATAATTTTTCATGCCTATTCGTATGCAGACTTTGAAGATTGAAAAGTTGAAAAAAATGAACTTTTTGAACATGATAGTTTCATGGAAATATGCTTATATTATGGTTCTATATAAAAACAATAGTGTGAGTTAATCTACTATAGAGGCTGAATATGTTGCCCTAGGAAGTTGTTGTGCTCAAATCCTATGGATTAAACAACAACTGGAAGATTATAGAATTAAGATGAGTTATATTCCTATAAGGTGTGATAATATTAGTAGAATTAACATCACCAAGAATCCAATTCAACATTCTAGAACTAAACACATTGAAATAAGACACATTTTACAAGGGATCATATTCAGAAGGGAGATATAGTCATTGAGTATGTTCATACATCTCAACGACTTGCAGATATCTTTACCAAGACTTTAGATAAAGATAAATTCATAGCAAGTAGGAGAATTAGGTATTATTGATGGACCTTAGAGAACGCTCTGTGTCCACATAAATAGGAATTTTAGTCAGACTTAAGCTTATATGTGGTAAATCCTATGGTACTAGAAAAATTCTTCAAAATGAAGCATAAGAACTTAAAGACCATAGAATAAATGTCAATACTTTCCTTGAAACTATATGTATATGTATTGATTCTATTTGTGTAGTGTATCAATTCATCATGGACTCCGACATAGGATGGGGAAACATCTTAAAAACTATTGTGAACTTAGAAATTTTAGGGTTTACTTCTCTCGAACAAAAATTTCAAATATTCTTTAACTCCTTTCGACCAAAAGAAAATCCTTATTACATAACATCATGAAGAAAGTCTATATTGTCTATGAAGGTCATAAAATGAGTGTATATGATAGTAGGCCTAAAGCTCACAAACAAATTCACAAATTTAAAGGAGTCATCCATGAGTCATTTCCATTAAAACCCCAAGTTGATCAAGCATTTCAAAAATATCTTGTTTCCAAGTCAATCTCTTAAGAAGAATTTTCACTCTCCAACTTTACTGGGTTAATCACTAACACTCAAGGTTTAGATTTATATCTCACCATACAAGATCCTTCCCCATCTCAAATTCATCTTGGATTCATAGCTGGAATGATATTTACCATAAAGCATGCCCTTTACAAAAATTCAGGTTTAATTAATGCTTTTCGTGGCATGTACCTTTATCTTATGAAAATTTCCTTGCTCTACTGCAAGAAGTCATTTTCCTTTTTTTTTTTATGTGACAAAAAAGGGAGAAATAGTGATAAATAACAAGTATATTCTTTAAAAGGAATAAGAGCGAGCTAACATGATATAGTGTAGAAAATTATAATTTTTAGAATGTCAAACTTAGGTGGAGTCTTGCGCTTCTAGTATTTTCCTTTTTAGAACTTAGGATAGACATGCTTAAATGTTTTAGCTCTTCTTAAGTTTTGTCATATCAAAAATGGGAAAAATGTTGACCTCAAATTTAAAAGGAATTTTGATTTGACCTTTGAAATTAAGTAGAAATAAATGTCAGAATTAAGAACCAACAGATACTTAGAGGAATATGTTAAGATAGTCGTTGTGTTTATTTACACTCAAGAAGGTTTGACACTTTAATCTTTGTATCAATACACCTTCAAAAGGTATGGTGGGTGTCTAGACCAACAATAATAAATTCTACTCAAAATAAATAAAAACTGCAATATAGTTGAGTAAGGTCGTTTCCCAAGAGATTGGTAAGATTTATTTTTCTGCAAAATATTAAAAAGTAAAACGGGGATTTTGGGAAAATGAAAATAAAAATTAAATTAAAATCTAGGCAAGTAAAATCGCTATATAAATATTTGAAGAAAATAAATATAATGAGAACATCTAACCAAAGGAATAATTTTAGAATGGGTTCATGGAATTGATCATTGATGCAAAAATAAATTCTTTTAATCTTTACCAAATTGGTTATGGTTATTGGTACGACCTAACAACTTATCCCTCCTCACTTCTTCGATAATCAGGATACGATCTCTAATTATTTCTCTTGCCAGTTAAATAACCTTAGATACGATCTTAAGATTTAATTTACCAACAGCATTGAAAACTAGAGAGACTACCAATTCTAACCAACAAACACACATGTAGGTTCATTTAAGCTAGATTATATATCGTCTTAACATAGAATTGAAAATCTATCTATAATCAATTATGTTATTAACCACTTATATTAGAATGCCTAAACAATTACGGATTCAGGTTTCTAATTGGTGATATATTATCCTGACAATTAAACAAAGGGCCCTTTTTTGCACAATCAATCAAAACAATAATTTAAACAAGCATAGAAGACATATAAATAATAAAGATATAAAAGAATAAGGTAAAAACTAATTAGATCTCACAATTCTTAAAGAACCCAAACTTTAATTATCCTTTGGCTAGACTAAGAACTTAGCAAGCCATAAGTTCAAAGAAAAAACACAAAAGAAAAATAAAAATATATGAAGATTCAGTTCTCTCTCCCTAGCCACTCTTAGTCTATAAATATTAGATATCCTAACCCCAGAATCTGTTTCCAAAGGAAAGTTATCTGATTGAGTTTGATTACAATTAAACTTCTTTCCTTTTTCCACCACTTGCCAAAGACAGTAATTGCATATCTTTTGTCACGACCCAAAACTACCCAAAAATCAGAGTAAATTTTTTTTTCGTGTTTCATTATTTCATACTTACCTCTGATTGTGACCAACCATAACCAATAATTGGGCTGTATGTCAGTGCCCATATCATCTCCATACATTTACAATTAATGCACAATTTAATTTAAATATAAGTTCATATGTTCTGCACTAAACTTCTTCCATTTCATTACATATCTATACCCACTCTATACATCCCAGTGTCATACAAAATATAGTACTGTGCTCATGTTATTTAGATACAAGAAACATATATAACGTATATATATACCTCAAAAAAGATAGGCAGTAGCGGACAACTGGAATGGCGTACTCAGTCGCCTCCCAAATCTACTGGAAGAAATCTGTGTGAGAAAATGAAAGGGGTGAACACATCAAGCTCAGTAAGGCAATCCTACGAACAAGTAGATAACAATACAACCTACATGAACGTAGTGCTGTGCATAAACCACCCCTTCTCCACACATTTTCAAAACAGATGCTATGTTATGATGTCATGTAAAATAATTCACATGTAATCCCAAAAAGCATGAAAACTTAACATGCATATCTTTAAAATCATTTATTTCTCGTTAAAATTTCATAATAAGGTCAGGACTCAACCCATCCCTCGGGTAGCCCTGACTCACACAAAATCCACAAAATTATGTTTCTCAAAAACATCAATATCCAAAAACATAAATATACGGGATACGAGACTAGGCAATATCTGTATATCGATAATAACTAAGACTATGGCCATGTGTCCTCGGGAGTCCCTCTACCACACGGATCCTAGTGTACGGGGTCTCACCACGATCGGGAACCGCCCAGGAGGTGGGTCACTCCATCCCGTCGGTCTTATCTGACCCTACGCATCCTTAGATGCCACACGTATCCGAAGATACCACGCATCCGAAGATGCCACATGGTACAGCGTACTCCATGCTACTTGCACGGTACGACGTACTTCGTGGACCCATATCATATCTGCATACTCATGCCATGTCTCCAAACGCACGTGCGAGCCTATTTAATCGGTGTGACACACAGTCACCCGCTGCTCCAAGCACGGCTTATCGTATGATCTCAGAAAAATAGTGCGAGCGGTGCTCCAGCACTCTCATGAAATCAAGTATAAAATATGGTGCGAGTTAGACTCTAGCACCGTGTCATGAAAATCATGTAAAACTCTAGTGCGAGCTCTCGCTGCAGCACTAATGTATGCATTGCACAAATCAAATCTCGTCCGAGCTGAGCTCTAGCATGTCACATTTTTGAAAAGTCACGTAGGCGGCTTCATTTCTCAAATCGATTTCAACGAAAATCAACATTTGTTGAAACTATGAAATGCTGTGCAATTTCATTTAAAAGTTAGTCAGCCTACTCATGCATGTATCAAAATACTTCAAAAACGAGCAGGAACCCTTTGTTCTTGCTCCTTACACTTTTTCCTAAAATTTGAAATTTTACCCTCGACGAGGGTATTTTGGTAATTTACCCATCCGGGGCGCTAAAATTTTTATCTCAAATCTGGACCCTTCGGACAATTTAAAAGACTGTAAATGGCGTCGAAAATTCGTAAAGCTATCTCTAGCAGTTCGTAAAATTTCCTTACCTGGAATCGCGCGCAGACTTAACCTGTCTCGATGATACCGAATCTCTCAGCCCAAATACGTGCCAACCAAATGTACATAACTGCATATAACCACACAGTTGAGGTCAATTCAATTATCTTGATCAGTATATCGCATTTACTGACCAACTTTAAAGTATTGGGCCGTATCTACCTTATTGGGTCTCGGCCCATTTTTAGCCCTTTTATATTTATTAATTCCCTTCTTTGGGTATACCAGGCTCATGCAACTTACCAATAATTATTGGGCTTCGTTCCAAACTCATTGGATAGCCCGTATACCATTTATGGCAATTACATTACAATTTCGAATAATATTCCTTTCTATACGCAATTAATTCATAATTCTGTAAAATAATCAAAACTCTGTATTAAAGAACTCATATTGCCGAAATTAAAATGTACTTACCCGATACGATGCGGGGTACAAAAATCGGAGCTCAATCGGCTCTCGTTCGGTCTCTGCCGTAAAGCTGCACAGTTAGATAAATCCGGGTTACTTTCCATTAAAATAATATTGAATAAATTTTTGAAATTTACCCGTAGGTCAATCTCGACCCTCGGTCAACTTACCCGAATCTCGAGTTGTCCTCGGTAAATTTTCTTTCCTTTTTTCCCTTTTTCCTTTCTTTTCTATTCTTTTCTTTTCTTTTCTTTTCTTTTCCTCTTTCCTTCCTTTTCCCTCCTTTTCCTTCCCTTTTCTTTCGGCCAAACGGTGCCGTTTCTGTCACTTTGTCGTCGTTGGCGTTTTCGACGGTCTTACCGGTCGATACCGATCTCAAAAGAACCGGCTCCTCCCCTTGAACACGTCGATGGCTTCCGTTCAAGCCCAGTCATGTGGTTCGTCGAGAATCAGCCCGTTTCTCCTCGGCTTTTCCTTCGCTCCGATCGACGTCCTTCGGCCACTACACGACGCGTCTCCGGTGTCCTGAAGATCGTCGGCCTCTCCTCTTTCACCTCGGCTGCTCGTCGACTGTCAAGGATCGCCAGTGTTCCCTCGGGCTTGTCGGGTTCCTCGCGTCTCCTTCGGGTTTCTATTTTCGGGTCCTCCCGAGTTTTGTTTTCAGATTCCTCTTTTTTTAATTATTATTTATAATTTATTTTATTATTATAATATTCATTAAAATACTCTACAATATTTCAAAATATCTACAACTTATATTATTTTATTCTAATTTGATTAATTTAATTTAATTTAATTTATTAAATACATTTTTCTCCATTTTTTGATATTATTCTTTCGTATTTTCGAGATATTGTTCCGGGTGACTTTTCGATTTTTTTTTTAAATTTCAGATCTTGATCAATTGGACTCGAATTTGTATAATTTCCTCATTATCGATCAAGATGTCCTAAATCCTTATTTTAAATTAAAATTTTCCTATCACATTAATACCGGGTTTCGATATTTTGACCATTTTACCCCTACACTTGTTTCGGAACCAATTTAACCTGACTTTCCTTCATACATCCACCATCTTTTCTTATTTTAATTTCGTATTTTCGATTAACTTCATTTTGATCATTTTCGTTTGACCTGTGGCCATTTCGGCTCGTATTTGACTACTTCTGGCGTTCACCGATATTTCGTTTCATCAAATTTACCAATTTAATTCAGTCAATGCTCTTCTTATGATTCAATGAATATATGGAAGTGTGCATCACACGAATCATAAGGAATATAGCAACAAATACATACAAAGTGGGTCTTACATAATCTCCCCCACTAAAAGAATTTGGTCCTCCAAATTGGAACCAAATCAGTCTCTGAACAACTCCGGGTAATTCTCTTTCTTCCAACTCTCTAACTCCCAAGTCGCTTCCTCCGGAGTGTGATGCTGCCACAGTACTTTCACCAGAGGAATCGTCTTCGATCTCAATACCTTCTCCTTCCTATCCACAATCTGAATCGGTCTCTCAACATAGGACATACTCTCACTGAGCTCCAGTGGCTCGTATCTGATCACATGCGACGGATCCGACTGATACTTCTGAAGCATGGAGACGTGGAAGCCATTATGGACATTTGCTAGCTCTGGTGGCAATGCTAGCCTATAACCTCGATCTTCCACCCTTTCGAGTATCTCAAAAGGTCCTATGAAGCGAGGGCTCAACTTTCCGCTCTTCCCGAATCTCGTAATACCCTTGGAAGAAGAAACTTTCAAAAATATTAACTCCCCTGCTATAAACTCCAACGGTCTACGTCTCCTGTCAGCATAACTCTTCTGTCGACTCTGAGCTGTCCTCAACTTCTCACAAATCAACTAGACATCCTCAGAGGCCTGACGTATCAAATCGGGAGCGAATATCTGCCTGTCACTAACCTCCTCCCATCCTACAGGAGAACGACCTCTACGACCATACAAGGCCTCATATGGTGCCGTCCCGATACTCGAATGATAACTATTATTGTAGGCGAACTCCACGAGTGGTAGGTGATCATCCCAGGAGCCTCTAAAATCAAGTACACAAGCTCTCAACATATCCTCGAGGGTCTGTATCATCCTCTCTAACTGCACATCTGTCTGAGGATGGAAAGCTGTACTGAATCTCAACTGGGTCTCCATAGCTTCCTGAAAGTGTTCCCAGAAACGGGAAATGAAGCGGGAATCCCTATCTGACACAATACTCACTGGGACAACATGCAGTCTCACAATCTCGCATACATATAGCTCCGCCAATCTACTCAGAGTATCGGTGACTCTCATCGCTAGGAAATGTGCCGACTTCGTCAATCTGTCGACTATCACCCATATGGCATCATTCCCTCTACGAGTCCTCGGTAAGCCCATCACAAAGTCCATGGTGACATGCTCCCATTTCCAAGTCGGTATAGGTAGAGGCTATAATAACCCTACAGGCTTCTGATGATCTACCTTCACCTGCTGACAGATGAGACATCTCGCAACAAACTCCTCTATATCTCTCTTCATTCCCGACCACCAGTATACCTTCCGGAGATTCTGATACATCTTTGTACTACCTGGATGCAAGGTATACCTCGACGAATGAGCCTCTATCAAGATCAACCTCCTGATCTCAGGATCCTCGGGAACACATATCCTGTCTCGAAACCTCAGTAATCCATCTGAAATCAACTCAAACTCAGTCTCAATACCCCTCTACATCTGCCTGACTATCTCAATACACTGCTGATCATCACGCTGAACCTGTCGAATTTGATCCATCAAATCTGGCTCCAATCGCAGGCTAGCCATCATATAACCACTATCAGCATCAGGCGGGGTCACATCCAAACTGAGGCTTGTAAACTGCTCTAATAACTCATGTTCCCGTACCATCATATAAGCAACCAACCCGAGATGCTTCCTACTTAACGCGTCAGCCACTACATTCGCCTTACCCGGGTGGTATAAGATCTCACAGTCATAATCCTTCAGAAGCTCAAGCCACCTTCTCTGTCTCATGTTCAATTCCTTTTGCGAGAACAGATACTTGAGGCTTTTGTGATCGGTAAATACCTAAAATTTCTCACCATACAGATAGTGGCGCCATATCTTCAATGTAAACACTATGACCGGCAACTCTAAGTTATGGGTCGGGTAGTTCCTCTCATGATCCTTCAGATGTCTGGATCCATAAGCGACTACATTTTCGTCCTGCATCAATACACAGCCCAGTCCTAGGTAAGAAGCATCTGTGTAAACAAAAAAACCTCCTGAGCTAGTAGGAATGGTGAGAATCGGAGCAGTGGTCAATCGACGCTTCAGCTCCTAAAAACTTTCCTCACATCTGTCGTCCCACTCAAATGCAACTCTCTTCCGAGTGAGACGTGTCAACGGAGCAGCAAATCTCAAAAACCCCTCCACAAACCGTCTATAATATCTAGCTAAACCCAAAAAACTCCTTATCTCCGTAACTGTCTGAGGCCTCTGCCACTGTACTACTGGCTCAATCTTGGACGGGTCTACTGACACACCATCCCTCGACACAATATGTCTCAAAAAGGAGATCTGCTTAAGCCAAAAGTCACACTTACTGAGTTTAGCATACAATTGCTTCTCACGGAGGGTCTGCAATACAATCCTCAGGTGCTGCTCATGCTCCTCTCTGGACCTCGAATACACCAGGATGTCATCGATGAAGATAATCACAAATTGATCCAAATAAGGCCGAAACACCTCATTCATCAATGTCATAAAAGCTGCGAGAGCATTCGTCAACCCGAATGGCATAACCATAAACTCAAAATGACCATAACGAGTACGAAAAACTGTCTTGGGTACGTCTCCAACCCGAACTCTCAACTGATGGTACCCAGATCTCAGATCAATCTTGGAAAAGACCTGGGCTCCCCGTAGCTAATCCAGTAAATCATCAATCCTCGGAAGGGGATACTTGTTCTTGATGGTAGCCTTATTCAATAATCGATAATCGATAGACAATCGAAGGCTTCCATCCTTCTTCCTCACAAACAGAATCGGTGCTCCCCACGGTGACACACACGGTCTGATGAACCCCTTCTCTAATAGTTCCTGTAACTGTTTCCTCAGCTCCTCTAACTCAACTGGAGCCATCCTGTACGACGGTCTAGATATCGGCTCTGTATCAGGTGTCATATCAATACTGAAATCTATCTCCCTCACTGGCGGTAACCCTGGTAACTCATTCGAAAAGACATCTGGAAATTCTCTGACTACTGGAATGTCAATCAATTCCTGACGTGCCACAGCCGTATCTACCACGTACGCAATATAACCTTCACAACATTATTCACCAATTTAGTACGTCATTCATTCATACTCTTATAAAATTCTCATTCTCATTTACTTCAAGGAAATTGTACAATACATTTTTCTAGAGTATGAAATGTGATTGTCCTGGCAAAACAATCTAAAACAGCTCGATGAGCAGCCAACCAATCTATTCCTAGGATTACATCAAAATCTCTCATGTGCATCAAGATTAGATTGGCTGTCATCACTCTACCACCTAATTTCAGCTCACAATCCCTCAATACATACTCCACTAATTGGCTAGTGTTCATGGGTGTCATTATAGATAGCTTTCTACTCATAGGGGTAGGTTTCACATAATTACACAATTTAAATGCAAACAAAGGTGATACAAATGAATGCGTAGAACCAAGATCTATTAACACATATGCTTCTAAATCATAGATTAAAATAGTACCTTTCACCACATCTGATGACTGATCCGTTGTATCCTGGTTAAGAGCATGCACTCGCCCTATACCAACCCCTTGCTTCCCCTTCTCTGTCGCTGTCACTTTCCTCCGTGGCGCAGATGAATCGCCAGAAGCCCTCTCTGAACCCTTGCCCTTCTGAGGGGCACTCTCAACTATCTCGGGACAATCTCTGCTCACATGCCTGGGCTTCCTGCATCTATAGCATACCACTGTAGGACTAAAGCAGGGTCTATCACCGTGATATCTACCACACCTACCGCATCTCTCAATCGTAGGTCATGGCCCACCTATCACAATACCATTCTGTGGAGCAGAAGAAATGGCTGGATAAACTGGAGGTCTAGCTGGCCTCTCTCGAATCTCCTCTATCCTCGGCCTCTTCCCAATCAACTGTCTACCCCCTCTGTAACCAGACCCTCTGTCTCCCACTGGTCTCTCCTCTCTCTATGTCTGCTGCCAATCTTCCCGAACTTTGAGGCAGTCCTCTCAAAATCCTACTCAATCAACTGCGCCCTACTCACTGCCTCCTCGTAAGTCGAAATAGCCAAAGGGACCAATCTAGATCTAATCGTTGGCCTCAATCCATCTATAAATCTCTGGACCTCCTTAGTCTCACTACTCATAGTGTCCGGATCATATCTACCCAGAGAGATGAACCTCGTCTCATACTCATCTACCGATCGACTCCCCTGGGTCAGGTTCAAAAACTCAGACTGCAGCTTCCGCTGCGCTGTATCTGGGACATATTGCCTCCGAAAGGCCTCCAAAAATATCTCCCAGCTAATCACGGTATGTCTAGCTCTGAGAATCTACCTGGTGGACTTCCACCAGTGCTCCGTCGATCCCCTAAACATAAAAGCAGCGAATGTAACCATCTCCGTAGGGGTACACTCGAAGAACCCGTATAGCTTCTCCATCTCGCTCAACCAATCCTCAGCTACCACTGGGTCCTTTGCCCTACTAAATGCCGGCGGTTTGAACTTCTGGAACTGTCGCACTCTGTCCATATCACAACTGTAACCCCAATCTCTAATACTTTGGTGTGCGGCAACAGGAGAATCCATGTCCTGGATTGGTGGGGGTGTAGGAGTCTCTATATCCTGAACTGGCTGAGCAGGCGCATCATGAGCAACTGCCTGTCCAGCATCACCCTGTACACCTCTACCTCCCTGGACCAACTACGTAAACAACTCCATAAGCATCTCGAGGCTCCGCTCTATCCTAGTGAAACGCGCCTCAATTGCCTCAGCAGATCTCTCTGCAGTATCCCTCTCTGCAGTACCCTGCTCAGTAGTATCTCTCTCTGTAGGACCCTGTGGGGTATGCTCTACCCCGATCTTTACCTCAGCCTCCTCCTGAGTCTCACGAGGTAACTCGACACTTCTATCAGTCGTAGGCCTACCTCTACGGCCTCTGCCTCGTGCCCGACCTCCTCTACCGCGACGAGTAATAGGCATCTTGCCTATAGTCCTACATTCACAACCATTTCGTAATTAAAGCCCATCTCAATATATACGATTGTATCTAACCAAGCACAATAACACAGGGATGTAATTTCCTAATTATTGACACTGACATACATCAGACCAATTCCGTTCTGATACCACCTTTATTGTCACGACCCAAAACTACCCAAAAATCAGAGTAAATTTTTTTTTCGCGTTTTATTATTTCATACTTACCTATGATCGTGACCAACCATAACCAATAATTGGGCTGTATGTCAGTGCCCATATCATCTCCATACATTTACAATTAGTGCACAATTTAATTTAAATATAAGTTCATATATTCTGCACTAAACTTCTTCCATTTCATTACATATCTATACCCACTTTATACATCCCAGTGTCATACAAAATATAGTACTGTGCTCATGTTATTTAGATACAAGAAACATATATAACGTATATATATACCTCAAAAAAGATAGGCAGCAGCGGACAACTGGAATGCCGTACTCAGTCGCCTCCCAAATCTACTGGAAGAAATCTGTGTGAGAAAATGAAAGGGGTGAGCACATCAAGCTCAGTAAGGCAATCCTACGAACAAGTAGATAACAATACAACCTACATGAACGTAGTGCCGTGCATAAACCACCCCTTCTCCACACATTTCCAAAACAGATGCTATGTTATGATGTCATGTAACATAATTCACATGTAATCCCAAAAAGCATGAAAACGTAACATGCATATCTTTTAAATCATTTATTTCTCGTTAAAATTTCATAATAAGGTCAGTACTCAACCCATCCCTCGGGTAGCCCTGACTCACGCAAAATCCATAAAATTATGTTTCTCGAAAACATCAATATCCGAAAACATAAATATACGGGATACGAGACTAGGCAATATCTGTATATCGATAATAACCAGGACTGTCACGACCCAATTCCATTCTCTTTAACCGAAATCACTGAAAATTTTTTTCGCGTTTTACTATTACCTTACCCAGTCGTGAACTAAGCTAACCACACACTGTTGGGCTGTGAGTCAATAATAAACACCACATCTCATTCATTCTCAATTAATTAAAACGATGTCATACATGTGCATTTAATCGTGTAGTTATACGAATACATGTTTTACTGACATCTACATCCCCCATAAGTACAACGCAAAAGAATACTGTGCTTTTACATTGTTTAGATACAAAAAGAATCACTGTGTATATACCTCTTAGCGATGGAGATGCAGCGGAGTCCAAAATAATACGCCTCAGTCCTCACTGGGCTACTATGCACGCTCTGTAGGGGGAAAAATAGAGTGGGATGAGCAACCACACGCTCAGTAAGGCAATAATGCAAGCATGGTAGATAACTACTCTATCTACATGCTGATAGTGTTATGCATAAATCGTTTATAGTAGGAGCATGAGGAATAAAACTATGCCATGTGAATATACATATATATCATGTATCAAATCATGTGCATCGGCATATAAAACATGGTAGAGACATCATGTATAAAACATCTCATGCTCAAACTCATTTAAATTCATAAAAGGGCAATTCATTTAGAAACTTCCTTTTTGAACCAACAACATAACACCACCAAATCAACTCACAATCACAACCATATTTACATTCCACAATTCACGCATGTGTATAAATCTAGGTCACTATATCAAAAGTGCCTATGTGAATCATTATATCATAAATCATCCCAGACCACACGCATCCAGGTGTGCGGGGTATCATGCTGGCACGAAGATGAATTATCCCTCGCCAGACTTTCTCATCACATAACCATCATGCGGTACATCGTACTCCATGTGATATACACGGTACATCGTACTCCGCAACTCATATCATGATTGGGGGTGCCATTCCTAGGTCTTATCTACCCCATACCAAGAGTTTTCCATATTCCGTGAAGGAGAGCCTTCCTGCCGAACAGAGCCTCCCCGCCTAACAGAGCCTCCCTGCCTCCTCGGGCTTAAGGATGTTAGCTTAAGGATGTAGGGCTTAAGGGTCCTTTCCGTAAGAGAGCCTCCCCACCGAACAGAGCCTCCCCGCCTAACAGAGCCTCCCTGCCTCCTCGGGCTTAAGGATGTTAGCTTAAGGATGTAGGGCTTAAGGATCTTACCTTCACCATACCCATGTAGGAGAGCCTCCCTGCCTAACAGAGCCTCCCCGCCTCTTTGGGCTTAAGGATCCCACCGTAAGAGAGCCTCCCCACCAAACAGAGCCTCCCCGCCTAACAGAGCCTCCCTGCCTCCTCGGGCTTAAGGATGTTAGCTTAAGGATGTAAGGCTTAAGGATCTTACCCACTTTCACAACCCTATACGAATCCCATTGTACAAGCTTGTGCGAGTAAAACTCTAGCACGACTCATGCATCATGCATCTTCTTCTCATAAAGAGGCGCGTATGAGCATAGCTCTAGTACGGTTATACTCATAAGATAACCATTCACAATCCACGTACGAGCAGAAGCTCCAGTACGGTTTATAAACATCATCACAATTCAATTTCAAAGTGCGAGCTAAGCTCAAGCACGTTTCACACAAGTGAAAACATAGAAATCTCGCGCGAGCGAGGCTCTAACGCGAATTATATCACATACACGCGATAGACGGCTTACGTGCATTCAAAACATCACATAATATGCTTAGTGCCTCATATGGGCTATTTCACAACATCATTCAAGTACCAGCCAGCCTATCCTTTTATTTGCTCAAATCAAAGCATTGTGTTTTGTAAAAGCATTCAAAACACATGATTTATGCAATTATTAGCCTTACTATCCCTTTTTCATAACATCCACTTCAAAACCAAAACCACGCATATACCCATCATCTTTCACAAATACCATCAACATTTATTTGAGCAATTCATGCATTTCATACAACACCCAATATTCACCCAGTTCAAAATACGAGCAGCTATCTCTATATACTCACAAAATTCCCTTACCTGGAATTGCGATGCGTGATTCCACTTCCTTAAGCTGCTTACTCGTACTATTTGGTTCGCCTTCAACGAACTCTTCGGGACTGCACAAAATCGTATCCCGCATTATATTCGACCCATATATTGCAACCCTTGTGCTTGCTATAGTCACTTTAATCTATAGCCTCTATTAAAGCTTATTTGGCCTCGTTTCATTACTTTATCCATAACTCGAGTCTATGGATTTTCTTAGGCCTATTAACTCATTCAAAGTCGATATCAAATCGACATTAAACTCATAGTGTTCATACTTCATGAATTCCCTCATTATGGCATTTATCAAGCATATTCATACCCATTTCCACAATTCTTCCAAACTCACAATGTAATCTCATTTAACCATCTAAAATCATAAACAATACCCCAATAACAACTTTAGCATGCCGCAAATCATAAACTCATTCAATCCCACATATCCTCACACTATACCCATTTTAGATTTCTAGGTCACACCACTTCCACTACATTCTTAGGTAGTTTATCCATCAATACTCACACCAATCAACTCCAAAATTAATTAAATAGCTAATGCATTTAGATTGGAGTGTTAGAATCTTACCAATATGATTTCTCTTCTTGCTCCAATTGGTAAAGCCCTTAACTCCTTCAACTCTAAGAATGGGAAATTGCCCTCCCACTATGTTGTTCTCCTCTTTGATAGGAACAACTTTGCCTCTAATGATCTCTCTTCAAATCTCACTGAAAATGGTTGATTTTTAGAGAGGGAAAATTAGGTTTTTGGGGTTGAAGTTTTAGGGTTAAGTGTTTTCCGAGATTTCCAGATTTTTCAGCTCTCCTTATATAGAAATGACTTGAGGAGATCGATCTGGTCCAAGAGAAGATCGATCTGGTCCCTTAAAATCCCTCTTTTTCACGGCATTTTTAAGCCTGAGATCGATCTGTCGAAGCAATGAGATCGATCTGTTGAGGCATGAGATCGATCTGTCGAAGCATGAGATCGATCTGGTCCCAAACAGAGAGCTAAGGAGATCGATCTGGCTGCTTGAGGATCGATCTTTTCACTTACAGGATGCTTGGCAGATCGATCTGGCTCCATTGGAGATCGATCTGCTCCATTTGTTCACCCAAATAAGAGCATTCTGGCTTTTCTTGATCGATCTCTCATCCTATGGGATCGATCTGGACCTCATGTTTTCTAGATTTCCTGCAGTTTCATTGCTGCAACTCATACCAACACACCCTCAATCTATTGCCATGGCCATTTCCTCATCCATCCACCTCTATAACTTGAAAATGGCATCCATTCATACCTTATGCACATTGAAACTTGTGTGCATTCATTGTATGTTCAAAGGTATGCTACATACAACCAAATGGAAGCATAACTCCATTCCATTTTACCACACTACTCATTTTGAGTCTCAATCACATCCATCACTTGCCATATCTCATTTCTTCGCATTCATACTCAATGAAACTTGTATGTGCGTTACAATTTATATTACACATACATACATTAAATCCATGGACTTACATCAATCATACTTTACATCACAAGTCCATTCATATTATTTAATCCAAGTACACACATTACCCTTATACATATACGGGGTCTTACAAGGACTATGGCCATGTGTCCTCGGGAGTCCCTCTACCACACGGATCCTAGTGTGCGGGGTCTCACCACGATCGGGAACTGCCCGAGAGGTGGGTCACTCCATCCCGTCAGTCTTATCCGACCCTACGCATCCGTAGATGCCACACGTATCCGAAGATACCATGCAACCAAAGATGCCACACGGTACAACGTACTCCATGCTACTTGCACGGTACAACGTACTTCGTGGACCCATATCATATCTGCATACCCATGCCATGTCTCCAAACGCACGTGCGAGCCTATTTAATCGGTGTGACACATAGTCACCCGCTGCTCCAAGCACGGCTAATTGTATGATCTCAGAAAGATAGTGCGAGCGGTGCTCCAGCACTCTCATAAAATCAAGTATAAAATATGGTGTGAGTTAGACTTCAGCACCGTGCCATGAAAATCATGTAAAACTCTAGTGCGAGCTCTCGCTCTAGCACTAATGTAAGCATTGCACAAATCAAATCTCGTGCGAGCTGAGCTCTAGCACGTCACATTTCTGAAAAGTCACGTAGGCGGCTTCATTTCTCAAATCGATTTCAACGAAAATCAACATTTTTTGAAAATATGAAATGTTGTGCAATTTCATTTAAAAGTTAGCCGGCCTACTCATGCATGTATCAAAATATTTCAAAAATGAGCAGGAACCCTTTGTTCTTGCTCCTTACACTTTTTCCTAAAATTTGAAATTTTACCCTTGATGAGGGTATTTTGGTAATTTGCCCATTCGAGGCCCTAAAATTGTTATCTCAAATCTAGACCCTTCGGACAATTTAAAACACTGTAAATGGCATCGAAAATTCGTAAAGCTATCTCTAGCAGTTCGTAAAATTCCCTTACCTGGAATCATGCGCAGACTTAACCTGTCTCGATGATACCGAATCTCTCAGCCCAAATGCGTGCCAACCAAATGTACGTAACTGCATATAACCACACAGTTGAGGTCAATTCAATTATCTTGATCAGTATATCGCATTTACTGACCAACTTTAAAGTATTGGGCCCTATCTACCTTATTGGGTCTCGGCCCATTTTCAGCCTTTTTATATTTATTAATTCCCTTCTTCGGGTATACCAGGCTCATGCAGCTTACCAATAATTATCAGGCTTCGTTTCAAACTCATTGGATAGCCCGTATACCATTTATGGCAATTACATTACAATTCCGAAAAATATTCCTTTCTATACGAAATTAATCCATAATTCTGTAAAATAATCAAAACTCTGTATTAAAGAACTCATATTGCCGAAATTAAAATATACTTACCCGATACGATGCGGGGTACGAAAATCAGAGCTCATTCGGCTCTCGTTCGGTCTCTACTGTAAAACTGCACAGTTAGGTAAATTCGGGTTAGTTTCCATTAAAATAATATTAAATAAATTTCTAAAATTTACCCGTAGGTCAATCTCGACCCTCGGTCAACTTACCCGAATCTCAAGTCGTCCTCGGTAGATTTTCTTTCCTTTTTTCCCTTTTTCCTTTCTTTTCTTTTCTTTTCTTTTCTTTTCCTCTTTCCTTCCTTTCCCTCCTTTTCCTTCCCTTTCCTTTCGGCCAAACGGTGCCGTTTCTGTCACTTTGCCGTTGCCGGCATTTTCGGCTGTCTTGCCGGCCGATACCGATCTCAAAAAAATCGGCTTCTCCCCCTGAACACGTCGGTGGCTTTCATTCAAGCCCAGTCACCGTGGTTTGTCGAAAATCAGCCCGTTTCTCCTCGACTTTTCCTTCGCTCCGATCGGCGTCATCCGGCCACTACACAGCGCGTCTCCGGTGTCCTGAAGATCGTCGGCCTCTCCTCTTTCACCTTGGCTGCTCGTCGGCGGTCAAGGATCGCCGGTGTTCCCTCTGGCTTATCGGGTTCCTCGCGTCTCCTTCGGCTTTCTGTTTTCGAGTTCTCCCGAGTTTTATTTTCACATTCCTCTTTTTTTATTATTTATAATTTATTTTATTATTATAATATTCATTAAAATACTCTACAATATTTCAAAATATCTACAACTTATATTATTTTATTCTACTTTGATTAATTTAATTTAATTTAATTTATTAAATACATTTTTCTCCATTTTTTGATATTATTCCTTCGTATTTTCGAGATATTGTTCCGGGTGACTTTTCGGTATTTAAAAAAAAAAATTCTGGATCTTGATCAATTGGACTCGGATTTGTATAATTTTCTCATTATCGATCAAGATGTCCTAAATCCTTATTTTAAATTAAAATTTTCCTATCGCATTAATACCGGGTTTCGATATTTTGACCATTTTACCCCTGCACTTGTTTCAGAACCAATTTAACCTGACATTCCTTCATACATCCACCATCTTTTCTTATTTTAATTTTGTATTTTCGATTAACTTCATTTTGATCATTTTCGTTTGACCTGTGGCCATTTCGGCTTGTATTTGACTACTTCCGGCGTTCACCGATATTTCGTTTCATCAAATTTACCAATTTAATTCAGTCAATGCTCTTCTTATGATTTAATGAATATATGGAAGTGTATATCACACGAATCATAAGGAATATAGCAACAAATACATACAAAGTGGGTCTTACATCTTTTCCTTAATAATTAAAATCTTCCACTTGCCATCTTTAGACTGTTTAAGTCAACTTCAACTACAAGTGATAGATCTTGACTTGAATTCCAAGATTTCTTTTGATTTTGTGACTTGAGTAGAATTTGTAGCTTTTAATCCATTTTGTCCATTTTCCTTCATTCACAATACAAAATAGAAAATATAAGTCAAATCCAAAAATTAAGCATATAAAAGAATGTAAATCATGAAAAAATATGACAATTAATATGTATAATATGCAACTTATCATGGTATCAATACTTTTTCTTATTTCTTAAAAGTCATTGACACTGTATTGACACGCGATCATTACCTACAAATAGATTCAACTACTTTGTAACTTTATTGATACAATAGCTATTGTATCGATACTTCTCTAAGCTATTTGAGAATAAAATTAAAATTTAGAAAAAAAAATAAAGGAACAAGAATTCTGTTGAGATAGGATCTGAAGAAAGAGAAAAATAATATCGTCGTTATAGGTTATCAACATTGCTTTTGATTGGGTAGGACCGTTGCGCAGAAGAGTTTTAGGGTGTTGGCTCGTCATTAGCAAATGGTTTGATGGAGTGAGAGAGCAAGCTTGTTTTTAGGTAGACATGGCCAGTGAAATGTCTTGAGCACTGGTGAGGGTGATGCGGTGATTTATTTGGGAGTAAGGTATAAAGTTGGTTGTGAAGTGAGGGAGAAAGTAGTGGCTAGGTGAATAAGGGTATTACAATATTCGAACTCGGCTCGCTTGATAGCTCGAGCTATTCGAACTTGAGTTTAGCTCGACAAAATTTGAATCGAATTTAAGTTTTTTTTTTTCAAATCGAGCTTAAGTACTTGTGAGTACTGGTGTCTCATTTTGTCACGACCCGTGACATCTATAACTATCCCTAAGCACATTTATAGGCAGAAATGTTTTAAAGTAAATAAATCCCTGGCTAGTATTTATTATTATTTTTTTAGGATCTTTTTCTTGTAGTTCCATGCCCGATATAGGTTTAAAACCTTTAGACTAATATGTGGAGGATTTTATTTAAGTTCTAAAATTTTCTAGAAATTTGGGCAACGTAACGGCAGCAATTAGACCTAACTCAACCTGCAAACAAGTTCAATATTAAGCTAATAACCACAATCTCAATCACATGATATCGACATAATCTCATATCACATTAGCAACCCTATCTATCCACAACTAACAACCATGCAGTCACATTTATACCCAAAATGATATCATTGATCTTAAGTAGCTAACTATTGACAATAGCAAAAAGAACCTCTAAGATTTAGAATCGATTTAACGAAGCGTTACCTACATAAGTATATATCACCTAGCATACGAAAAATACTCTAAAATCAGCTAATACATCCCAAATGACCAATACTTAAATCCGTACGTACATACAAGTTTGAAACAAAAACTTTACAACACACAATTTGCGTTCTCAGCACGAGAAATCAATGATTTTCGAGCGATTCACCCACAATTAAATCTGAAATGTTTTAAAGAAATGAGTGAGCAACCACATGCTCAGTAAGGAAATCACATAACTGAGGCTAATAAAATACCAAGTAAGCGGTAAAAAAAAATATTGTCACCATTTAGTAAAACATGCACTTTGTAGAATAATGAACATGCTTTTAATTTGGTCATTCAACATGCTTTTCAAATATGAAGATTTCACAATGCTTACTCACAATCCAAAATTTATAAATCATCCGTGCATAATCAAAGTATAGAAAACCTGAAAATCTATTGCATGACATCTTTACAAAAACGAGTACAGGCAAGCAAACGCATGCATGGGCTCAAAATAAATATTCGAGACAAGTAGGAGAGTGTGGCATAATCCTTAACTTGTGATGGAACCAATTACATAATGTAAACACACCTATGGCCATAGTGACTATTACCCTGTCCTAAACTGACCAGGTTTGGGCTAGGATACTGAAGATGAGATCAAGGTCTACAGTAGTGGGTAGTTCACACCGTAGGGAAATCACGCAGAACCTCCTACTGGTGCTACTTAGAAAAACTCAATGCCACAAAGGCATCTCCGTGAAGCACTTGGCACCGTAGGGCAATCACACAGAACCTCCTACCGGTGCTAGAGATAGCTCTCACGTCTCATAAACTCGATGCCACCCAGGCACCCATGTGAAGCACTTGACACCATAGGGCAATCACACATAACCTCTTACTGGTGCTAGAGATGGCTCTCACGGGACATGACTGCCACACAGGCATTTTTTAGGATCGCCAGAATTCTCAAAAACTAACCACCACGACAGGTGTACAGTATAAGTATGTAATCACTTTAATTCAAAACCAAAAGTTCGGGAAAGTAAACCATTGACTGTTAAAACGTGCAATATCAATTTTAAAACAGACAACAATCTCCTTTAACAACATTTCACTTTCTCAAATCATATACCATCTCCTTTAACAACATTTCACTTTCTCAAATCATAGTAAAAAATAGCCCATGCAACCAAGTTATAAATATCATGCATAAATGCGCAAAAATTATAAAATCAGGTAATAAAACGTTCGTACTCATCTAGGTTTATCTATTTTTATTTGACACTAAAAAAAATTAGTAAAACTTATATTTATAACATCTTTTTTACTAAAGCTAGTAACTACGAACAAAGTCTCAGTAATGATGAAAATCAGGTAAGGTAGGTAATAAGTTTAAAATAATCCTTAACTAAACTAACAACCTATGGTTCCTAGTAAGATTTTACCTTAACCTAAGGTATCCTACTAGCTACGAGCTATATAAATCCCTTACCATAAAAGAGACGCGTACTATTTACATTTATCGCCTTAGACATGCATATATGTGCTTAAGCTTCCTCGGTAGCTGGTGGTGCTCTAACTGCAATTCCACAAGTAAAACATTCGATGATCAGCCTCTATACTTATTTCTTAAGATTTCACGTTTAAAACCAATTCTACACATGCATTTAGATTCGACCAATCTACCATAATCTTTCTAATAGGATTAAATAATGCATTTGAGCCATTTGACTTCAACTCTACATCGTCCATTAGTTGGTCGAATTCGTATAACCCAGTTTTCATCTCTTATTATCCGTTTATATCATGTTTTATAGGTAATAATAGGTAATCCTAAACTCATTTTCTGTTATATATAACTTTTAACTTTCTTCTTAATAAAACAAAAATAACTTAAAGAAAAGTGCTCTAATCTTCCCTCATAAGACCGTAATCAACTTCTTCAACATCTAAGGCCAACTTTTCATCCACCATACTTCTTACAAGCCAATTTATGTACTATTTCTATTATGAGTTTATAGTTTTAATCCTCAATTATTTTCGTCATGGCCGAAGCTAACTATCGAATTACTTCATTCACATTTAGATTTACAATTTAGCCATCTCAAATTCCAAATAAACAAATTTCCCCTTAATATTCCTAAGTGGCCGAAACTAATCCTTATGCCCCTTTTCATATTTTCTTTCAACAATAAATTAAATCTAGCTTGAAAAATAGTAAATTAATCCAAAATATATTCATAAATTTTATCCAAAATTTTGTGTTAAATCGAAATGTTCAAAATCCCCAATTTCAACCCTAACTTTTTCCTAGTTCCTTCAAAACACAATTTTAAATTTATTTCTACAACAATAATATTTCTATAACACATTTCGTATACAAATTTAACTAATTTAATGTAACGACCCTTGACCCTTGAAAATTGGAGGATTTTTTTTGAATTTAATTTACCCACTTATTCCCTTAATCACTTAGGTTGTATTCCTGTGCAGTGTCAAAACACTTTTCCTTATTCTTTATTCGTAATTATAATTAATTTTCATACTTTAGCTTATATGGCCGAATCCATCTTTACCACTCAATACATCTATTTCGATCTAATACTAGTCATCTCAAAATATAATCCCAAAATAATATTGTTTACATCATTTCCTTACAAAATTACATCCCAACAAAAGTATTCCCAATATACGTGTCTGTGCGTACAGATATGTCTGGTACAGGAATGTAAATGTATACCTTTCTGCGTGTACAAAAAATAGCCTAGGGAGCTCTCCCCACTAGCCTACGTCATGTATGTGGTAAGTAACGCCTACGAATCACTGCAAGTAATCTGAGAGGTAGAGGGGTGAGCTTTCGAGAAAAGGCCCAGTAAGAAGATATATTTAAAACGATTCTAGCAATTCAAATATGTATAAAACATGATACTGCGCATAATGATACTTTCTGGAACTAATAATAGTAACATTCAAAGATTAAGGAAATTCAGAAACATCGAGATTCAAAACGTAATTCTTTAAGTACGTGAACTTAACAGATATTACGTAATCTGGTCGTACATTCAAATCACATACTACAAGTCCGGTTCTGAAAACAGAGTTAAATTTTCAAATTAAGACTACATCGGCCATATAATTATCATGTGACAATAACGAATTTATCACGTGGCAGTAACAAATCAATCACGCGGCAAAATAACCCGATCATCCTCCGTAGAGGGAAGTCAGAACCCAAAGGTAATTTCAGACGCCATGAAGGTGAAGTACAAGCGCCACGAAGGCGAAATACAGGTGCCACGAAGGCGAAATACAGGCGCCACACAGGCGAAATACAGGCACCACGAAGGCGAAATACAACCGCCACGAAGGTAATATACAGGCGCCATACAGGCGAAATACAGGCGCCACGAAGGCGAAATACAGGCGCCACACAGGTGAAATACAGGCGCCACACAGGCGAATTCAAATGCCACACAGGCGAAGTTGACGTGCGTAAGCACACAACATAAATGGCTCTTAGTCTCGAAACATATTATAGTTTTCATATGCGAAAACATCGAAATAAAATCATCTTATTTGAAAGATTATTTCAGAAGACATGTTTTTATTTCAAAAGCAAAAATATAGAAAGCATAGTCTTGATCAGAAATTTAATTTAGAAACATGCATGAAAATCATACTTCATGTCTTTGTAAGCAATCCTTAATCATGGTTTAGAAAGTAACTATTACCGTTTTAAATTATATCCCCTTACCTCGATCTATCGAAATCTCCGTGCTCGAGTGGTGACGCCTCTTAGTACCTCCCTTAATTTCTTCTACGATCACCTACACCGAAATCGTACACTTAGCACCCTATTCGTGGCCCGAATTGCGTTAAAATCGTAACCTATTTGTTACTACTGCGTGTGTACATATTATTGTATGTACCTAAGTCAACACGCACGTTTATATATTTTCTCTACCATTATTGACATACACCTTATTATATACCTCTACATGTATGTACACATAAATATATATATATATATATATACACTCCCATATGTATATATATTTTTATTTGTTTTCATTCTTTTCCTATCTCATATATACATTCTTTGCATGTACATAAACTAGCACACATTCATCTTATATACACCCATATGCATATACACTTAAATATATATATATATATACATATACACTCCTATACATATATATATATATATATATATATTTTATTGTTTTCCAATTTTCCTTATGACATTTACATACATATTCTTGTATGTACATATGCTTAACATATCCATTCATTATATACAACTATATGTATATATCCCAAATATATATATATATATATATTCACTTAAATACACTTTTATCTTATATACACCCACATGTATATACACCAATATATATACATATATATACACACACACACACATATATATATATATACATATATTATTATTAGTTCCCATTATTCAATATCACAAACATACATATATATATATATATGTTTGCCTACTCCTCATCAATGCCACTTTTAATCTAATTCAAACTATACTAGCATGCTTATATCTACAACCTATTTATCTACATGTACATTGAACATACATACATGTATATACATATATACACTTTAGCTTATCATACTCATACACAATCACATATATTTATATACATGTACAATTAAATATACATATATACATAAATACTTTACCTTTTCTTTTCTTTCTCGTTTTTTTCTTTTCTTTCTTCCTTTTCCTTTTTTTCACCCGTCCCTGTTTATCATCTTCTTCCACCTTCACTGAGAGGCTTTACGCCTCACTCCACTCCCTTCTTCCTTGACTCTTGGTTTGGGTCGCTTCCTCCCCTACCCTTCTCGATTTCCAGTCGTATCTTCACGGAAGGAGGCCCTCCTTTTATAGCCACGCGACCCCTATTTTTAGCTTCCACATATAGGTCTCTGCTTCAGCTCTTCGTTGTCTACTCCATTTTCTTCTTTTCCACCACCTCAGCTATTCTAGCTCTCGCTCACATTTCTCTTTCTCTTTTTTTTTGTTCTCGGTTTGTAATCTTCACTGTTCCCCACCAATCCCTTCAACTCTCGGGTCTCCTTCCACCATCATCCCCTGCTGTAACCGGTTGCTTCAATTGCCAGCTGCCTTAATTCTGCTCTACTTCGGCCTACTTCTGTATCAGCTCCAAACCTCAATCTCCTTCTTTGGTTGTTCTCAGTTTTCAGCCCTCTTGATCAGCCCTCAAGCCTCTCTCGGTTTTCTTCCATTTTCCAGCCCCTGTTTTGTTTTTTATTTTTTTTCCAAGTGCTGCTTCTCTTCTTCTTCTCCTTTCCAATCTTCTCTCCCGGTTGCCCCTCTTTCTTCCCTTCTTCTCTTTTTCTCTTCCTCGGTTTCCCTCTTCTTCTTCCTTCTTTCCTTCTTTCTCCCCCCAACCGACATGCTCTCTCTCCTTCTTCCCCCTTTCCTTCTTCCCTTTTCTTCTTCTTCCTCTTCTCTTTTCTGGTTTTGTTTTCCCGCCCTTGCTAGCTCCTCTCTGTTTCCTTTTTCCAATTTTGAAAGGGATGGCAGACAGAATTGGCTTTTCAAAGCCAATTTCGTACAATGCTATATATTTATATATTATATTAATATATATTAGTATATATATTATTTGTTCATTATTATTTTATTTTATTTTTTTGTATTAATATATTAATATGTATATTATATTAATATATATATATATATATTTTGTATTAGTATATATATATATATGATTTGTTTGTTTAGTTTTTTTTTTGTTGTTTTGTGTCCATTTATAATTGATAATTCTATATTTTTAGAATGATTTGTGCTTAATTTCCTAATTAATTATTTAAATCCCCAATTTATTTTGTTAATTATCCCCTTTTATTTAATTAAAATTCTCATGTTTGAAGATAAATTAAATCCGGATGAATTTTGAATATTTCGGTAGAAAATGAACCGAAATTGAGCTAAAATCGAGATTGGACAACGCGGACAACATGAGCCTAGCACATCCAATTGGACAAAAAGACAGATGACATGGAAATATTATTTTTCAAGGAGCCAATGGTGTGAAGACAAGTGGCCAAACAATGCCAACTCATCTAGGATGGAAAAATTACAATTGTACCCCTAAATATGTATATAAATAGAAAATGATGACAATTGTAAAGGGTGGAAAAAAATAGGGTAGAATAGTTTTATTTTTAGGTTAACTTAAAAAGTTTTTTTTTCTTTGTTTTTGCATGATTTCGCCGCACAGTATTTTTTCTAGCTTCCAGTTTCTTTTCTCCATAGCTACTGTTTCATCCAATTCAGTTTATTATGAAGAATTCTTGTTTTTAGTTTATCAGTATCTTTGCTTAGAAATACTTGTTTATCATTTCAGTTTGCTTCAATCATCATCATCTTGTTTTGGCTTTATGTTTTAATTACCTTTCGGTTATAGTCTAAAGTATTTACAAATCTTGAATCATCAATGCCAATCATGATTTTTGATTCATTATTACTGATCTAAACTGTTGGGATGATTCTGTGCATCGATTGGTGATAATATTGGAAAGGTGGAACAAAAAATGGTTTGGTGGAGGAATAACTAAAACCGTGGCTACTGAAAGAAACCAAGATCACTGGGATTCAGCTTTTGTGTTAAAACCTTCTCCAGCCTCTGTTTAATTTTCATGGTAGCAGTAATCTTGATGAATATTAGAAGAGGCAGCAACTAGATGGGACAGCAACTAGGCGTTGTAGCCAAAATCGAGAGCCAGCATTCTTCCCTCTGTTCTGCCCTGTTCTTTAAGCAGTTCATCGTTCATCATTTCTTAAGTTTTTTCTGTTTTAATTCATTTAATCTCATTTAAAAGTAAGGTTTAGGATAAATGATCATTGCATTTCAGTAAGTTGCTTCTCTGTCGACATTTAAACTTGTCTCGATTTGTTTGATTTCATTTCATATTTACCGATTAACAGGTTGTTAAATTATTTTTGGCTCTAAAATCTGCTGTTGTGTGTTTGTCTGGATAGGAAAAGCTATATGAGAAATAGCTCGGGAATGAAGGTTGATGCAGTATTGTTTTTTGGTTCATCAGTAATGGCAGAAAACAATGCATAGGAAGAAGTATGTCCAGTGGCAGAACATCACTACAACCGGAGACCTGAAGCAGCACTTGGACATACCCGAGACCTGAGGCAGAACTGGACAAGGAGTTAGCAGCACTTATATGCACCTGGAGCAACATGCCATATGCGAAACCGAGAGCTGAGTGCAGAGGATACTTGTAGTAGTGAGCGGACAGCAGCTAGAAACCGAGAATGCTGGGAAAAGTTGGTGAAGAACATGAACAGTGTTTGGAGGGAATAGTTTAAATTGACTTAAGGCCATGTTTGGCACAGTTGCATTAGAGTTTTAACTCATTTTCATGCATTGTTAGTTTAGTTTAATTCCTATTTAATTTGTTAGCTTAGTTTAGAGTCTTTGATTAAATTGCATGATTAGTATTTTTGTTTAATGGTTTAGAACTTAGTTTTAATTAGGTTGATAGTTAAGTGTTCATTTAGAATTAAATTAGGGGTAAATTTATTTTATTAAATCTTAAGTTAGTTTAAATTGCATTTTGATTAAGTAGTATTATTGCATTTTAGGATTGTTAATTTTAGTTTAATTAATCTTGCTTTGTTATTCTCATATTTGCATTTTATTTGCATTAATTAGTTTTAACTATTTTAATTTCTCTTGTAGGCTTTTGATTTTAATTGTGTGGAGCACTGTAAGTAATTTTGTTCGGTTTTACTTAGTTTATTTTATAGTTTTATTATTTTCAGTACTTTTAATTAGCCTTAGTAGATCACCACCTTAATCTCATAATTTGCTAGGATATACCATAAGGTAAGATTAATCGGTAATTAATTAGGCTAACCAACTTCTCTGAGGGACGATAACTCGGGACTCAAATCCCATTATTGCTTGTACGACCAGTGCACTTGTGGATAATACCTTTAGGGCATGTCAAGTTTTTGGTGCCGTTGCCGGGGAAGTTTTAATTAGTCCGTAATTAATATCGAGAAAATTATGCTTAGGTGCAATTCTAGCTTCTGAATATTTAGGTTTTAAATATTTAGATCCTTAGTTTAGTTTAGTTAACTTTCTTATAATTAATTAAAAAAAATTTTAAGGACTTTCTGATGTTTGCATGCGTAGAGCTAGGAGTTTTGATTGCTTTCCTCTAGATCCTGATATTGAACGAACTCTTAGGAAAATTTGAAAGGACTCTAGGAAATTTATAGCTCTACAGCAAAACACGATGGTAGAAAATAGGAAAAGTAGGATCGTTGGAGATTATGCGATGCCAACGATTGAAGGATATTATACTGGCATTAGGCCACCAGCTGTCCCTGCTAATAATTTTGAAATTAAGCCTTCCAACCTTCAGATGATCCAAACTTCTTTACAGTTCAGTGGGCTTCCACACGATGACCCACATGCTCACCTGGGGCAATTCTTGGACTTGTGTAACACGTTCAAGCATAATGGATTATCTGATGATGCGCTTAGACTCAAACTTTTCCCCTTTTCACTTAGGGATAGGGCGAGACACTGGTTGACCTCCCTTCCTCCAGGATCAATTTCTACATGGGACGAGTTAGCCCACCAATTTCTAGCCAAATTTTTTCCTCCCTCTAAAATGGCCAGACTCCGTAGCGATATATCCTCCTTTGCCTAGTACGACTCTGAATCCCTTTACGAGGCATGGGAATGATATAATGAGCTTCTTAGGAAGTGCCCTCACCACGGCCTACCTCTATGACTTCAAGTCCAGACCTTCTATAATGGACTTACAAGCCAAAATAGGACCATAGTGGACGCTGCTTCAGGTGGAGCCTTGATGTTCAAAACAAAGAAGGAGGCTTATGAGCTGCTAGATAAGATGGCAGCTAACAACTATCAATGGTCCTCGAAAAGGCAATTGACATAAAAATCGACGGGTATATATGAGCTCAACACTCTTTCCACCTTGACCTCTCAAATCGCCAATCTTACAAAGAAGGTGGAGTTGCTCAGTACCCAATCCAATCCTTCCAACAATCCTAACCCTGTGTTTTCTGTTCAAAGTCCATTTCTCTCTTGTAATCTATGTAGTGGTTCCCATGCTGTAGATAGGTGTCCACTTAACTTAGAATCGGTTCAGTACGTTGCCCCTAAGCTGTCACGACCCAAACTACCCAAAAATCAGAGTTAATTTTTCGCGTTTTGTTATTTTCTTTCATTGCTTACTTGTCCTCTGATCGTGACCACACTCCACTAATAATTGGGCTGTGCGTCAATGCCAGTCCCACCATTCAATTACCATCTAACTTATTTCTTCTCCAGTCATTTATAATTGTTTACATTAATTATACATCCCCTAAAGTTACTTACAAACATGTTACTGTGCTATGCTTATGTAGATACAATATGTACAAGTGTATATACCTTATGTTGATGGGCAGCAGCAGATATCTAGAATGCAGTACTGAGTCGTCTCAACTTCAACTGGAGATTATCTGTGGGAGAAAATGAAAGGGGTGAGCACATCAAGCTCAGTAAGGCAATCCTACGAACAAGTAGGTAACCATTCTACCTACATGAACGTGGTGCCATGCATAAACCACCCTTTCTCCACACATTTTAAAACAGATGATATGAGTTATGATGTTATGTAAAACCCATTTGCACAGAAAATTCAACATGCAATTATATTCAAAATCATATCTTTCTCGTTTAAAATTTCACAGTAAAGTCAGGACTCGACCCCTCCTTCGGGTGATCCTGACTTACACAAAATCATGAAAATCCGTTTACATCACATATGGGTTTTAAAAAGCATGGAAATAACCATCATGCACATTTAATTTAAAACCAAGTTTGATCTCATCAAAATCGTCGACATGCGAGACGAGGCAACATCTGTATATCGGCAATAACCAGGACTTTGGCCATGTGCGTCCTTGTGAGTCCCTCTAGCTACATGGATCCTAGTGTGCGAGGTCTCACCCTGATCGGAAATCGCTCGGGAGGTGGGTTAATCCAACCCGTCAGTCTTATCCGATCCCACGCATCCGAAGATGCTAACGTATCACAAAGATATCGTATCCGAAGATACCCCGTATCACAAAGATACCGTATCCAAAGATACCCCGTATCACAAAGATACCACACGGTATATCGTACTCCATGCTACTTGCACGGTACATCGTACTCCATGGACCCCCAGCCTTATCCCTCGTTCGGGCTCATCAGGTTGTTTCTCTAACCCTTATCCCTCGTTCGGGCTCATCAGGTTGTTTCTCTAACCCTTATCCCTCGTTCGGGCTCATCAGGTTGTTTTAACATGCCATGTCTCAAAACGCACGTGCGGGCCTATTTAATCGGTGACACACAATCTACCCGATGCTCCAAGCATGGCTTATCGCATGTTCTCATAAAAATCAGTGCGAGCGATGCTCAGCATTCTCATCAAATCAAGTAAAACCAGTGCGAGCGATGCTCTAGCACTCTGTATGCAAACCATATGAAAAGCTGGTGCGAGCGAAGCTCCAACACCCTGTCTCAAAAATCACATAAAAATATGGTGCGAGTTAGACTCTAGCATCCTGTCATGAAAATCATATATATATGTATACAAATCTGGTGCGAGTTGGACTCCAGCACCTATGCATGTAAAACTCTAGTGCGAGCTCTCGCTCCAGCACTAATGCATGCATCACATAAATCAAAATATCGTGCGAGCTGAGCTCTAGCACGTCACATGTCAATAAAAACACGTAGGCGACTTTGTTTCCTCAAAACAGTTTTTCAAAACAATTATATCGTTGAAAGTATGCAATGCTGTGCATTTTCTTTCAAGGTTAGCCAGCCTACTCATGCATGCATTAAAATGTCTCCAGAACGAGCAGAAACCTCTTGTTCTTGCTCCTCCCAAATTTTTCCTAAATTTGTAATTTTTACCCTTAACAAGGGTATTTTGGTAGTTTGCCCATTCGGGGCGCTAAAATTATTATTTGACCTCTAGACCCTTCAGATAATTTTTAAAGACTGCATATGAACTTGAAATTTCGTAAAGTTTACCTCTAGCAGTCCGTAGAATTCCCTTACCTTATTTTCCTATCGAGTTTGACCTTTCCTTTTCCGCTGTTGTCTCGTCGCGCAGTCCGATATGCTCCCAATCAAACCTCCGAAACTGCGTATAAATATTTCTCAGGTCAGATATTATACAACTTAATTGTATTTCCTATTTTCTAGGTTTAATTTAAATCATTGGGCCCGTTTACCCCTATTGGGCCCGATTGCACCTTAATGGGCCTTAATCGGCCTTAAGCCCATTTTCCACTTAACTTTCACATTATCGAGGCCTATTGGGCTCATTGGACCCTCCAACAATTTATTGGGCCTCATTCTATCTCTCGAATAGCTAAATTTATTATTTACGACAATTTATCTAAATTTCCATAATTTAATTCAATTTATGCGGAATTTAAATTCATATCACGCATAATGATGTACATTGTCGTAAATAAGGGTCACTTACCCGAGATTCCATGCTAGTACGCAAATCGAGGCTATCTCGAGCTCTCATTTGATGCCAATCGTCGAGCTACACAATTCCACAATTTTTCCGAGTAAGTTTTCAGCCCAAAATTAATTAAATTAAATACTCTGAAATTTAAATCGGGTCAATTTCGACCACTATTGACTTACCCGTAGCTCAATTGCATCGTTGGGATTTCTTCCCAATTTTTCCTCTTTTTCTTTCCCTTTTTCTCCCTTTTTTCCTTCTCTTTTTGGCTGAACCGGTTCAGTCCGATTCGGACCGTCGGTTCACCCGGTTCACTGCCTTGCCGGCCGGTTCTCTGTTGGCTTCCACCGCCAGCAGCTCCGCTGGGTCGTCTGCATCACAGATCAGCTCTCGGTTTCACCCAAGTCCGCCGAAAAGTCTCCGGTCCGGCTGTTCTCTTTTCTGCCGTCGAAACCCATTTTTTCCCTTAGTCGTCGCCGGCGATTCCCGCCATTTCGTCGGCTGCTACTGGTGCAGAAAGAACCGCCATCGCTTGGGCTTTCAGAATCGGGCCTTAGTTCCGCCCGAATCGCCGTCGTTCATCGTCGGTGGCCATTTCTTTCCCGCGGCCTTCTCCTCCGTTTTTCGGCGTCCTCCGGCGTCCTTGGCGCCCGTCTCCGGTGGCAACAAGATCGCCGGCCTCTCCTCTTCCATTTCCGACCCTCCGCCTGGCCGTTGGTCACCGGACGGCTCGTCGGTCTCCTCCTCGGGTTGGCTTCCGTTTTCGTTTTTCTGCTTCTCTTTCTCTCTCCCCGACATTCCAATCTTCTCTTTTTTTTTTTCATTTATTTTATTAATTATTTTTATTATTATTATTATTTATTTTAATTATTACACTATTCCTTAAAATACTCTATAAAAATCCAAAATATCCCTTAAAATATCCTTAAAATTATTATTTAATTCTAAATTAATTAATTTAATTTAATTTAATTTATTTAATTTATTTTAACCCTTTTTCGGGTATAATTTCTCCGTATTTTCGGGTTATTGTCCCGAATGACTTTTCGGTATATTTTTTTATTATTTTTGGGATTATTTTTCTGAACTAAAAATTTCGATTAATCTCGATGAATTCCCATAAATTAATATCTTGATCAATTTAACCCAAAATAAATTTATTTCATCCTTATTGACCAAGATTTCTCAAATCATATTTCTAATTAAATTTCCTTATCGAAATTATACCGACTTTCGGTCTTTTGACCATTTTACCCTTACACGTGTTCGGGATTAATTTAACCCGACTTCCCTTCACGAATACTCATTCATTTCTATTTTAATTAAATTCGGGTCTTACATAAGCAACTGAACAACCCTTTTTCAAACACCTATAATCCAGGGTGGAGGAACCATCCTAACTTTTCTTGGAGCCAAAACCAAGGGCAAGCTTCTAATTCTAGACCAGTAGGATCCCCAGGTTTTCAAGCTGCACCGGTTTAGGTACCACTGCAGCATCAATATCCTCACCACCCACTACCGCAGTATCCACATCATCCACCAAACCATTCCCATCCATCCCACTTCCATCAACCACCACCACCACCACAATCCCAGCACCTACAAGCAGCTGATAAGAAACCCTCGGTTGAGGAAATGTTCATAACAATCTTGCAAAATCAAGCAGCTTCAATTAAGAACCTAGAGGTTCAGGGTACCCTTCCTAGTAACACTGAAGCCAATCCTGTTAGGCAAAGGGAAGGGAAGGAACATGTGAAAGCCATCACCCTTAGGAGTGGCAGAGAGCTAGTAACTCCCCCTGTTAAGTCCAGACTTGACCAGCCCATAGTTGAAAAACCCATAGGTTCTAGTGAAGCAGATCAGAAGGAGTAAGAATCAAAAGATCAAGCTGCAAAGGAAACAAAGCCAGGCAATTCTTCACCTTTACTTGTTTCTTTGTCATAACCTTCTTTATCCTCTGATGCTACAAAAGTTTCCACTACATCTCCTCCTGTTAGACCACCAGTCCCTTTTCCTCAGAGATTTCAAAATCAAAAACTGGACCAACAATTTACAAAATTCCTTGAGGTTTTTACGAAACATCACATTAACATTCCATTCACAGATGCCTTGAGCAAATGCCAAGCTATGTGAAGATTATGAAGGACATTCTCTCTAGGAAAAGAAGATTGGAAGATTACGAGACGGTGGCCTTAACTGAGGAATGTAGTGCTATTATCCAGAGGAGATTACCCCGAAAGCTCAAGGATCCAGGGAGCTTTACCATGCCATGCACTATTGGAAATTTATTCTTTAGTAGTGACACGCCCCGAAAACGCGAAAAATATGGCAAATCTAAAAACTTTTTACTCATCAAATCACAATTAAGGGTGCATTCCTGTGCAGTGTCATACATCATCATACATATCATACCTCAGGATCTCATCATTAGATAGCATATATCATATCATATACATTACTCAATATTAAGTTAATTAATACTAATACATCCCATACAAGGTTATACATCAAGTGTCTATAATTATAATAATTGTCTGGGTACATGAAAAGATAAATGATACCTCAAAACACAATATATGGCCTGGAGCTCAAGTCCTCCACTAACCACTACTCCGTATATCGCAGGAAAACCCTTTTTACTTGAAGAAATCTGGGGGGGGGGAATAGGGTGAGTTTCTAAATCGCTCAGTAAGGGGGTAAGGGACTCATTGTATAAACCATAATGCACATCACAAAATATTTATTTGCATGTGAAACTCAGTATACTCATTTGAAATCATAGCATGAAAGTTCTCAAAACAACATTCTCATATCTCAAAACCATGGGGAAACATGAATTAAAAGGCTCAGTATAGAGCAGTAACAAGCATGTGAAAATAATGCGATAATGGCTTTCTTGATAAACGTGATAAAATCACTGTAATAATAATGCACGTGGCGCAGCCACCAATCACACGTGGCATTGCTACTGATTTAGATTTGTACGTGGCACAACCACAAATTTAGATCCACAAGTGCACAGCCACAGAATAAGAGGTCTCACGTGGCAAAGCCACCAAATATACGTGGCACAGCCACAAAATAGGGTTCGCTTGTGGCATAACCACCAAATATACGTGGCACAGCCACAGAATAGGGAATCTCACATGGCAAAGCCCCCAAATATACGTGGCACAGCCACAAAATAGGGTTCGCTCGTGGCACACCCACCAAATATACGTGGCATAGCCACAGAATAGGGAATCTCACAAGGCAAAGCCACCAAATATACGTGGCACAGCCACAGAATAGGGTTCGCTTGTGGCACAGCCACCAAATATACGTGGCACAGCCACAGAATAGGGTTCGCTCATGGCACAGCCACCAAATATAAGTGGCATAGCCACAGAATAGGGAATCTCACGTTACCAGAACGGAGAAGAATCGGGCTTACATGCTACCAGAGCAATGCCCGATGTGTACTTAAAATTACACACCTAAGTCTTTATCAATAGCCATTATCATATAAAACTGGTCTGCCTTCACGTAGAACTCATAGTGCTTTTTCTCTCATAAAACTCATTTAAAACCGTTTTGTACTCAACACAAAACATATTTAAAACTGAGTTCAACCGGTAAAACACGCACACATTTCTCAAATCTCAATATTGCCTTAACGTAGAGCCCAATTCATTTCTCACACAAACTCAACAGTTTATAAAGCGGTTTCACACGTAGATTATAAACTCATAAAAACATTAGGCTCCAACCGGCTATAAAAATCGTGTGCATTCTCAATAAGACACAACACATCAAACATGCTTATTTTATAAATTGCAAATCATGTTATAATAGTTCACAAATCACATACACAAATGGTTTAGTTTCCCTTACCTCTTTACACCTCGTATGGTGCAATCGTTTTTCCCTTGTCACGGACTAGTCTCGCATTCCACTCTGGAACTCCCGAGCTGTCCAAACGATGTTAAAACATCAATACTCATCATCACAGTAACCTCAATTCTCAAAATCGAGCGTAAATGCTCATAACACCTCAAATCTCTCAATTCTCATAACTCTATCTCAATCCACAATCTCATTCATAACATCTCAACATCCTACACTTCCCATGCCATAATATCTATGCTAATTCACCACATTGTCTAAATTTCCATTTATAACTCAAAATTCCCAAAATTACCAAAATTGCTAAATATCATCATCACTCCAACTACATTGAAATTTCATCAATTCCTAATCATTTTCCAGCTATTTCAACACAATGCCGACAACCATTATCACTAAAATCATCTCAAATATCAAGATCGAGGTTTAAAAATTACCCAAAACTTGTCAAGAGCTTATCTCTTGCTTCGATTCAATCCGTCTTCCGATTTCCAAGTATGTTGTTCTCCCTTTGATGAGGAACAACTTTCCTTCTTGCCACAGCCTTTGATTCAGATGTAAATGGGTGATTTGGATGAGTGAGAAAGCTAGGGCTCGGGTGAAAATGGGGTTTTAAAGAGAGAGAAAATGAAATTGCAGGAGAAAGTAAGGGTTCTTTATATAGACGGAGGGTAGGAGATCGATCTGGCTCTTGATAAGATCGATCTGCATTTGAATTTGGGGACGATTTTGGGCAATTTTATGCCTAGGAGATCGATCTGTTGAGGGGTGAGATCGATCTCTTAATGGCTACATGAGATCGATCTGCTTCTTGAGGAGATCGATCTTCTCCCAAACAGAAACATTTGGAGATCGATCCCTTCCTCATAAGATCGATCTTCTCTCAATAGAATCATAAGGAGATCGATCCTCTTCCATTGGAGATCGATCTGCTCACTTACTTTCCTCCTTCCTTGTCAGTTTTAACTCACCAGATCGATCTCTCCTTCTCCAAGATCGATCTGACCTCATAGTTTCACACTTAGGTTAAACACTTAACATGTAAATCTCCAAATATAATTTTCACAGTTCACTACTTGGATTATTTATCATTTATCACATATACATATCACTTAGCTCAATAAATTACACTTCAAGTTCATATTACATAATTAAAATATGTCTAAAATTCTTCGATCTCACATCTTCCCCACCTTAAAAGAAATTTGGTCCTCTAAATTTAACTCAACTCGTCAAATAGATGAGCGTATTTCTCCTTCACGAGACTTTCCAATTCCCACGTTGCTTCTTCCATTGAGTGATGTTTCCACAAAACTTTCACTAATGGGATGCTCTTGGTTCTAAGTACCTTCTCCTTTGTATCGAGAATCCAAACGGGTTCCTTAGTGTAGCTCATGTCCTCTTGTATGTCTATCTCGTCATACTCTATGACATGAGAAGGGTCTGGGTGGTACTTCCTCAACATAGAGACATGAAAAACATTGTGTGTTCCAGACATCAGTGGGGGTAATGCCAATCTGTAGGCTACCTCACCCACTCTCTTAAGAATCTCGAATGGTCCTACGTATCGAGGACTCAATTTCCCTTTCTTCCCAAATCGCATGATACCCTTACTCGGTGATATTTTCAGAAATACTGCATCACCAACATCAAACTCGAGTGGCTGTCTACGTACATCCGCGTAGCTTTTCTGTCTACTCTGTGCAGCCCATAACCTCTCACATATGAGTTTCACACTCTGTACAGCTTACTCAACAAGCTTGGGGGCATTTACCTTTCTGTCACCGACTTCTTCCCAAGCTACAGGGGATCTACACCTCCTACCATATAGAGCCTCAAAAGGTGCCATTCCAATACTCACATGATAGTTGTTATTGTAAGCAAACTCTGATTGGGGCAGGTGATCATCCCATGATCCCTTAAAATCCATCGTACATGCCCTCAACATATCCTCTAGGGTCTGAATAGTCCTCTCTGACTGACCATCTATCTGAGGATGATAGGCGGTACTAAAACTCAATCGAGATCACATGGACTCCTGAAATTGGGTCCAGAATCTAGAAGTAAACCGAGAATCTCTATCAGAAGTAATACTCACTGGAGCCCCATGTAATCTAGCTATCTCGCTGACATACAGCTCAGCTAAGGCATCCACAGTATCTGTGCTCTTGATGGCAAGGAAGTGGGCACTCTTGGTCAATCTATCCACTATAACCCATATAGCGTCACGACCTCTTCGGGTCCTCGGTAAACCCATAATAAAGTCCATAGTGACATGCTCCCATTTCCATGTAGGTACAGGTAAAGGCTGTAGTAGTCCTCCGGGTTTCTGATGCTTAGCTTTCACTTGCTAGCATACTAAACATCTGGCCACATATTCCGCTACGTCTCGCTTCATACCACTCCACCAGTACACCTTTCTCAAATCTCGGTACATCTTAGTACTCCTTGGGTGCTTGGTGTATCGCGAGCAGTGAGATTCTCTCAGTATCTATTTTTTTAGAGTACCATCGTCCGGTACATAAATTCGTCCTCTGAATCTCAACAGTCCATCCTCACTGATTGTAAGATCCAACTGCGAAGTCTATTCAGCTCGGCTAACCATATCTATCAACCTCCGATCACTACGCTGCCCAGTTCTAATCTGATCCATGATCCTGGGCTCTATCCACAAGCTAGCCAAAAATCCAGTCTCTACCTCTTTAACTTTGATCCGAAGTTCAGTGAACTGCTCCAACAAATCCCATTCCTTGATCATCATAGCAGATATCATACTCTTTTTGCTCAGGGCATCTGCAACTACGTTCGCCTTACCTGGATGATATAAAATCTCACAGTCATAATCCTTAAGGAGTTCTATCCATCTCCTTTGTCTCATGTTTAACTCCTTCTGATCAAAGAGATATCTCAAACTCTTGTGATCGGTGAAGATCTAGAATCTTTCCCCATATAAGTAGTGTTGCCTAATCTTTAAGGCAAATACCACAGCGACTAACTCAAGATCATACGTGGGGTAATTTCGCTTTTGGTTTTTCAATTGACACGATCCATATGCGACCACCCTTCCGTGCTGCATAAGTACACACCCCAATCCGTGATGGGAAGGATCACTGTACACCGAAAATCCTCTTGATCCCTCAGGGATAGTCAACACAGGTGTTGCTGTTAATCTCTTCTTTAACTCTCAAAAACTGAGCTCACATTGATCAGTCCATATAAATGGAGTCTCCTTGCGTGTGAGCTTTGTCAAAGGAGCGACAAACCTGGAAAATCCCTCCACAAATCTTTTATAATACCCTGCCAAACCAAGGAAGCTTCGCACCTCTGTAACTATCCTCGGGCTTTCCCAGTTAAGCACAGCCTCCACTTTACCTGGATCCACTGATACTCCTTCCCCTGAGACTATATGACCAAGGAAAGCTAGCCGGTCTAGCCAAAACTCACACTTACTAAGCTTTCCATATAATTGCTTATCTCGGAGTATCTGAAGTACTAACCACAAATGCTGTGTATGTTCTTCATATGACCGAGAGTACACCAGGATATCATCAATAAAGACTATCAGAAACTTATCTAGATAGTCTTTGAACACCTCATTCATTAATCTCATAAATGCTGTAGGGGCGTTCGTCAATCCAAAGGATATCACCAGAAATTCATAATTGCCATACCTCGTCCTGAAGGCCGTCTTTGGAATATCCTCTTCCTTGATCCTCAATTGGTGATAGCCCGATCTCAAATCAATCTTAGAAAAGACTAAGGCCCCTCTCAGCTGATCAAGTAGATCATCAATGCTGGGGAGTGGGTATTTATTCTTCACCGTGGCTTTATTCAACAGTCGGCAGTCTACGCATAATCTGAGACTACCATCCTTCTTCTTAACAAATAAAATCGGTGCTCCCCAATGGTGAGATACTGGGTCAATGAACCCTTGATCCAATAACTCCTGTAGTTGTTTCTTCAATTCCTCAAGTTCCACTAATGCCATCTTGTAGGGAGGTTTAGAGATCGACTGAGTATCTAGTACCAAATCAATGGTAAACTCCAGCTCTCTCTCTGGTGGTAAACATGGTAACTCATCTAGAAAAACATCCGAAAATTCACACACCACAGGTATATCCTCAATCCTTAGATGTTCCCGATCATCATCTGAGATGAGTGTTTCATAACCTTCACATGAACAATCATATTTAATACTCTCCAAAAATATTAAAATTCTCAAATTGTTTACAAAATTTCATACCTCTATTTACTCAATATTTCAAACGTACACTGTAAGGTTCAGGTAGGGAGAAAGTTACAATCTTAGTGTAGCAGTCTAAACTCACTCGATTAGTTGCCAACCAATCCATCCCCAGAATTACATCAAACCCATGTATATTCAACATGATTAGATTTGCTAACATCACTCTATCTCCCACCTTTATTTCACATCCTCTACAGATTAACTCAGTCCTCTGGGATTCACACATAGGGGTATTTACATGTAGTATATATTCTAGAGGTTCAAACTTCAAGTTTAAGCTACATGCAAAATGCTCAGAAATGAACGAATGCGTGGATCTTGGATCAATTAACACATGAGCCTTATAATCACAGATAGAGAGTGTACCTCTTATAGTTTCTGCAGAAGTGTCTGCGGTCTCTTTATCTAGGGCAAACACACATCCCTATGTAACAGGCTTCTTCCCTTTCTCTGCAGCAGTGGCTCGTCTTTGGGGGTTCACTCTCTGAGGCTGTTGTCTAGTGGGCTCTGGTACATGTGGTTTCTAAGGTTGAGGGTAATCCTTCACCATGTGACCCATGTCTCCACATCTAAAACATCCATGGATCAACCCAGTACAACTTCCCTCATGCATTCGGCCATAATTTTTGCAAACCCTTAGCTTAGGCCTGACATCTCGAGGGGTCTCCCTAATACTAGGGTAACCTCTGGGTCTCTCTAATCTGCCCTTCTGCACCTCAATCCTTTCTCTTCTAAAGGAACCTCTCCGAGCATCCATTTGGAAAATCGCTGGCCTCTTGCCCTTATCTCTATTTACCGCTCTGAGCTCATTCTGGGATTGTACCATTTCAATTCCTCTCTTAATCTCTTGTGCTCATCTCAGAGCATCTCCAAACTCAGTAATACATAGCCCTATCAATCTATCTCTGATGATGAGCTTCAATCTATACACAAACTTCTCTGTGCGGAGCTCTTCATTCTTAAAGGTCTCTGGGTCATATCTCAACAGCGTGGTGAATTGGCTCTCATAGTCATCCACAGACATATCACCCTAAACCAAACTCAAAAACTCGACTTGTATCTTTCTCTGAGCGACTCGTGGTACATATTGGGTCCTAATGACTGTCTAAAACTCTTCCCAACCAATCACATCCTGGCAAGACATCAGAATACCCTGGGTGGTACCTCACCAATCTCGAGCTCTCCCCTTCAACATATAGATACTCATACTAACCCTCTCAGCATCGGTGCACCCCAGATAATCAAATATAATTCTCAACTCCGTCAGCCACTCCTCAGCCTCTGTAGGATCCTTCTTTCCCCTAAAAGTGGGTGGATTCATCTTCAAAAAATCCTTCAGTTGGACCATACTTCTGTCATCAGGCTGAGTGACGAGAGGCACCAGGTCCATTTGTATTGAGGGTACGGGAGGTCCTTGTGGTGGTGTAGGAGTAGTACCCGAGGTATTAACTCCAAAGTGTTACGCAAATAGCGCTGCCATCTGCTCAAAACCTTGCCTCACATCGGTCTCAATCCGATTAAATCGAGAGTTAGGACTCTCTGGTTGTGGGGCAGGTGGTAGAGGGGACTCTGCCTGCATCCTCGAACGACCTCGTCTTCCATTCATTCTCTATCTCAACTTGTCTCCTGCGCGTACATATCAAAATCGATTGAAATCTCAATCCTTAAATTCAGTTCATAACCAGACTATTACAGACACTTGGGATGTATTCTATTTCACTTAACCGACATTGATAGTACTAGACACCCTAAGCTCTGATACCAAGAAAACTCAGTCACGCCCCAAAAACGTGGAAACTAGGGCTAATTTAAAAACTTTTTACTCATCAAATCACAATTAAGGGTGCATTCCTGTGAAGTGTCATACATCATCATACATATTATACCTTAGGATCTTATCATTAGATAGCATATATCGTATCATATACATTACTCAATATTAAGTTAATTAATCCTAGTACATCCCATACAAGGTTATACATCAAGTGTCTGTAATTACAATAATTGTCTGGGTACATGAAAAGATAAATGATACCTCAAAACACAATATATGGCCTGGAGCTCAAGTCCTCCACTAGCTACTACTCCGTACGTCGCAGGGAAACCCTTTTCACTTGAAGAAATCTGGGGGGAAAGAAAAGAGGGTGAGCTTCTAAATCGCTCAGTAAGAGGGTAAGGGACTCATTGTATAAACCATAATGCACATCACAAAATATTTATTTGCATGTGAAACTCAATATACTCATTTGAAATCATAGCATGAAAGTTCTCAAAACAACATTCTCATATCTCAAAACCATGTGGAAACATGAATTAAAAGGCTCAGTATAGAGCAGTAACAAGCATGTGAAAATAATACGATAATGGCTTTCTCGATAAACGTGATAAAATCATTGTAATAATAATGCACGTGGCGCAGCCACCAAACACACGTGGCATAGCCACTGATTTAGATTTGTACATGGCACAGCCACAGATTTAGATTTACAGGTGGCACAGCCACAGAATAGGAGGTCTCACGTGGCAAAGCCACCAAATATACGTGGCATAGCCACAGAATAGGAGGTCTCACGTGGCAAAGCCACCAAATATACGTGGCACAGCCATAGAATAGGGTTCGCTCATAGCATAGCCACCAAATATACGTGGCATAACCACAAAATAGGGAATCTCACGTGGCGAAGCCACCAAATATACGTTGCACAGCCACAGAATAGGGTTCGCTCGTGGCACAGCCACCAAATATACGTGGCACAGCTACAGAATAGGGAATCTCACATTACCAGAAAGGAGAAGAATTGTGCTTACATGCTACCAGAGCAATACCCGGTGTGTACTCAAAATTACACACCTAAGTCTTTATCAATAGCCATATCATATAAAACTGGTCTGCCTTCACGTAGAACTCATAGTGCTTTTTCTATCATAAAACTCATTTAAAATCGTTTTGTACTCAACACAAAACATATTTAAAACTGAGTTCCAACTGGCAAAACATGCACACATTTCTCAAATCTCAATATTGCCTTAACGTAAAGCCCAATTCATTTCTCACACAAACTCAACGATTTATAAAGCGGTTTCACACGTAGCTTATAAACTCATAAAAACATTGGGCTCCAACCGGCTATAAAAATCGTGTGCATTCTCATCAAGACACAACACATCAAACATGCTTATTTTATAAATTGCAAATCATGCTATAATAGTTCACAAATCACATACACAAATGGTTTAGTTTCCCTTACCTCTTTGCACCTCGTATAATGAAATCGTTTCCCCCTTGTCACGGACTAGTCTCGCATTCCACTCTGGAACTCCCGAGCTGTCCAAACGATGTTAAAACATCAATACTCATCATCACAGTAGCCTCAATTCTCAAAATTGAGAATAATTGCTCATAACACCTCAAATCTCTCAATTCTCATAACTATATCTCAATCCACAATCTCATTCACAATATCTCAATATCCTACACTTCCCATGCCACAATATCTATGCTAATTCATCACATTATCTAAATTTCCATTTATAACTCAAAATTTCCAAAATTACTAAAATTGCTAAATAGCATCATCACTCCAACTACATTGAAATTTCATCAATCCCTAATTATTTTCCAGCTATTTTAACACAATGCCAATAGCCATTATCACCAAAATCATCTCAAATATCAAGATCGAGGTTTAGAAATTACCCAAAACTTGTGAAGAGCTTATCTCTTGCTTCGATTCAATCCGTCTTTCAATTTCCAAGTATGTTGTTCTCCCTTTGATGAGGAACAACTTTCCTTCTTGCCACAACCTCTGATTCGGACGAAAATGGGTGATTTGAATGAGTGAGAAAGTTAGGGCTAGGGTGAAAATGTGGTTTTGAAGAGAGAAAAAATAAAATTGCAGGAGAAAGCAAGGGTTCCTTATATAGACGGAGGGTAGGAGATTGATCTGGCTCTTAATGAGATCGATCTACATTTGAATTTGGGGATGATTGTGGGTAATTTTATGCCTAGAAGATCGATCTATCGAGGGGTGAGATCAATCTCTTAATGACTACATGAGATCAATTTGCTTCTTGAGGAGATCGATCTTTTCCCAAACAGAAACATTTGGAGATCGATCCCTTCCTCATGAGATCGATCTTCTTTGAATAGAATCATAAGGAGATCGATCCTCTTCCATTAGAGATCGATCTGCTCACTTACTTTCCTCCTTCCTTGTCAGTTTTAACTCACTAGATCGATCTCTCCTTCTCCAAGATCGATCTAACCTCATAGTTTCACACTTGGGTTAAACACTTAACATGTAAATCTCCAAATATAATTTTCATAGTTCACTACTTGGATTATTTATCATTTATCACATATACATTTCACTTAGCTCAATAAATTACACTTCAAGTTCATATTACATAATTAAAATATGTCTAAAATTCTTAGATCTCATAAGTAGAGCCCTGTACGATTTAGGAGCTAGAATAAATTTGATGCCATTGTCCATCTATCAGAAGTTAGGAATGGGGGATGCCAAGCCCACCACAGTGACTCTCCAGTTGGCTGATCGATCAATTAAATATCCGAAGTGGGTCATTGAGGATGTCTTAGTAAAAGTGGACAAGTTTATTTTCCCTATGAATTTTATTGTGTTGGACATGGAGGAAGACAGGGAAGTCCCAATTATACTAGGCAGGCCATTCCTAGCAACTCGTAGAACTTTAATAGATGTACAAAAGGGGGAGTTAACAATGAGAGTTCAAGATCAAGAAGTCAAATTTAATGTGTTCAAATCTCTAAGGTTCCCTGATGACTCTCATGATTGGTTTAGGATGGATTTAGTGGATAAGGACATCACTGAGGAGTTTTCCAAGACACACCATTTAAACCCTTTAGAAGTCTCCTTAGTGAAATCTGTTGATCCTAGAGAGTATAGTGAAGATGATGATGAGGTCTATGAGACTTTACAGTTATTAGAGGTCACACCTTTTGAGGAAATTGCCCAATTTGAGACATTAGACTCTTCATCTATTCCAGTTTCAAATATCTTTCCATCCATCAGTGATCCTCCAGCATTAGAACTCAAACCTTTACCCTTACATCTTAGGTATGCTTACTTAGGTGAATCCTCCACACGACCGGTAATAGTATCTGCTGCTCTCTCCAGTGATCAGGAAGTAAAATTACTACAAGTGTTAAGAGAGCATCTGAAGGCTATAGGCTGGTCTATCTCTGACTTTAAGGGTATTAGTCCCTCTATCTATATGCATAAGATACTATTGGAGGAGGGGTATAAGTCATCCATAGAGCACCAGCGTCGATTGAACCCTATAATGAAAGAAATTGTCAAGAAGGAGATCATTAAGTGGTTAGATGCAGGGATTATCTATCCCATTTCTGACAGTGCCTGGGTGAGCCCAGTACAATGTGTCCCTAAAAAGGGAGGGATGATAGTGATCGAAAATGAAAATAATGAGCTCATCCCCACTAGGACTATCATTGGTTGGTGAGTGTGTATGGATTATAAGAAACTAAACAAGGCCACCAGGAAATACCACTTCCCTTTACCCTTTATTGACCAAATGTTAGATCGATTAGCTGGTCACGAATTCTATTGTTTACTGGACGGATACTCTGGGTACAATCAAATAGCTATAGCCCCAGAAGACTAAGACAAAACTACCTTCACCTGTCCTTATGAGACCTTTCCTTTTAGAAGAATGCCTTTTTGGCCTATGCAATGCACCTACTAGATTCCAGCGTTGCATGATGGCTATATTCCATGATATGGTAGAAGATTTTCTTGAGGTTTTCATGTATGATTTCTCAGTATTTGGGGATAGCTTTGATTTATGTTTACAGAATTTAGCACTAGTGCTGAGGAGGTGTGAAGAAACAAACTTAGTGCTTAATTGGGAGAAATGCCACTTTATGGTGAAAGAAGGTATAGTGCTAGGGCACAAAATCTCTGTTAGGGGGATAGAAGTGGATAAGGCTAAGGTAGAAATTATTGAGAAGTTACATCCCCCTACCACTGTAAAAGGAATTTAAAGTTTCCTGGGCCATGCAGGATTTTACAGAAGGTTCATTAAGGATTTTTCTCAAATAACTAAGCCTTTATGTAATCTCCTTGAGAAAGACACTGTGTTTTGCTTTGATGAGAAATGCTTAGAAGCATTTAAGACTTTGAAGGAAAAATTAGTTACAACCCCTGTAATCATAGCTCCAGATTGGAGTTTACCTTTTGATCTTATGTGTGATGTAAGTGATTATGCTATCGGGGCTGTACTAGGACAAAGAAAAGGAAGAGTCTTTTATGCTATTTACTACGAAAGCAAAACACTTAATGAGGCCCAGATGAACTATGCTACTACCGAGAAGGAGCTGTTAGCTGTGGTATTTGCTTTTGATAAGTTTCGTTCCTATCTCATAGGTACTAAGGTAGTAGTATATACTGATCATACTGCCATTAAGTACTTAGTCTCCAAGAAGGATCCAAAGTCGAGGCTGATTCGATGGATCCTTCTACTACAGGAGTTTAACTTGGAGATTAGGGACAAGAAAGGTATGGAGAATCAGGTTGCTGACCATTTATCTAGATTAAAGAGTGGACATAAAGAAGATGGTACAGCTATTAATGAGTCTTTTCCTGATGAGCAGCTATTTACTTTCGGGCACTCCAGATTGCCTTGGTACGCTGATTTTGTAAATTATCTGGTGAGCAATATGATGCCACATGATTTGACTGCCCAGCAAAGGAAAAAGTTTTTGTGTGATGTCAAGTATTATGTGTGGGATGAACCCTTCCTATACAAGTAATGTAAAGATCATATTTTGAGAAGGTGTGTTCCCATGGAAGAAGTAGAGGATATACTTAGACATTACCATTCTTCTGATTATGAGGGCATTTTGTAGGAGAGAGGACAACAGCCAAGGTTTTACAATCTAGATATTACTGGCCCACATTATTTAAGGATGCCCACTACTTTGTGCTGAAATGTGATAGATGTTAGAGGGTAGGAAATATTTCCAAAAGAAATGAGATGCCTCTGACTAATATTTTAGAAGTAGAACTCTTTGATGTCTGGAGCATTGATTTCATGGGACCATTTGTTCCTTCATATGGCAATCTCTATATTCTAGTGGACTGAAGCGATGGCTTTAACGACTAATGATGCTAAGGTGGTAGTAAGGTTTTTAAAGAAGAACATTTTCACATGATTCGACACACCTAGGGCTATCATTAGTGATGGAGGATCCCACTTTTGCAATCGAAGTTTTGATGGGCTGTTAAAGAAATATAGGGTCAAACATAAGGTAGCCACTGCTTATCACCCACAGACGAGTGGCCAAGTAGAGTTGTCCAGTAGGGAAATTAAGGGGATATTAGAGAAAATAATGAACCCAAGTAGGAAGGATTGGTCCATTAGGTTAGAGGATGCACTTTGGGCCTATAGGACAGCCTTCAAAACACCTTTAGGAATGTCCCTTTATTAGCTTGTTTATGGTAAAGCCTGTCATCTACCAGTAGAGCTAGAACACAAGGCCTATTGGGCCCTTAAGAACCTGAATTTCAATTTAGAGGCAGCAGGGGAGAAGAGGCTGCTACAACTTAATCAGTTAGATGAGTTCAGGTTGTAGGCATATGAGAATGCGAAGCTTTACAAGGAAAAGACTAAGCGATGGCATGATAAGAAAATTAAGGAGAGACACTTCGAGCCAGGACAGCAGGTTCTGTTGTTTAATTCACGCTTGAAGCTGTTTCCAGGAAAGCTTAAGTCTAGGTGGTCAGGTCCCTTTACCATTACACAAGTATTCCCTCATGGAGCCATTGAAATTATGGATGAGACCTTGAATCAACCCTTTAAAGTTAATGGCGGCAAACTAAAACACTATTTTAGGGGAGGGTTTTGTAAGACCCGATATTTATCGTAAGAGCAAAAGGGAATGAATAGAAATTTTCGAGTGCATTTAAAAATGTAAAATCATTGAAATGAAATTCCCGAACACGTGAAGGGTAAAATGGTCAAAAGACCAAAATTTGATATTAATCGGGATAAGAAAATATAATTAAAAATAGGGATTTGAGAAATCTTCATCAATAACGAAGAAATAATTAAATTTCAGACTAAATTGATCAAGATATGAATTTATTGGAATAAATCAGAATTTTCGTATCGAAAAATAATCCCAAAAATAATTGAAAATTATAGCGAAAAGATAAAATAATACAGATAAATTCATTTAGTGATTAAATGAATAAAATATAAATTTTTAAAGATATTTGTGGATTTGAATATTATTTTATTGAATAAAATAATTTTAAAAATAAATTATAAATAAATAAAATAAGTAAATGAAAAAAAAGCGAAATCTGGAATCGCGAAAATGGAAACGAAATAGAAAACAAAAGAGAAACAAAACAGCTAAAAATCGAGGGAACCAAATCCCTCGGCTCCGACGCAACCACCGGCGGACGACGCGAGGAGGCGACCGACGAAGGTCTATCGACACCCGAGGAAGCCGACCCGCACACCCACGCACCCCGAAGTCGTCAAAAATGCCAAAAATGAAGGGAAGTCCCATGGGGGAGAAGCCCCGATTGGCGGCCATCGACGCTGTTTTGACTCCAGCCGAGGCCCAGTTTTGGATGCCCAAGTGCAGCCGAGCCGAACGGCACCAGAATCACGTCGAGAACCGGCTTGACGGCGTCGAAACGACCAAATGATGTCGAACCGGACTGAAACACTGGACCAAATCGGACCGAACCGCTGGATCGAACCGGTCTGAACTTGGTTGAATCGGACCAAACCGGTTCAACCAAAAAGAAAAGGAAAAAAGGAAGAAAAAGGGAAAAAGAAAAAGAGGAAAAATTGGAGAAAATTCCAGTGATGCAATCGAGCTTCAGGTAAGTTGGTAAGCGGTCAAATTGATCGATTTAGATTTCAGAATATTTAATTTGATTAATATCCGACTAGAAATTTACCCAAAAAATATTTAATTGTGTAGCTCGACAATTGACGTCAAACGAGGACTCGAGTCAGCCTCGATTTGTGTACGATCATGGAATCTCGGGTAAGTAACCCTTATTTATGATAATTTTGCATCATTATACGTGATTGATATTTATCGTATAAATTACGAATTTAAATATCACATATAATGAATTAAATTTTGGAAAATTGGATAAATTGTCGTAAATACTAAATTGAGATATCCGAGAATTTAGAACGAGGCTAAATAAATACTGATGGGCCCAATGAGCCCAAAGGCCTCGATAATGTGAATAGTCAGTGGGAAAACGGGCTTAAGGTCGATTAAGGCCCATTATGGCATAATCGGACCCAATATGGGTAAACGGGCCCAATGATTTAAATTAAGCCCAGAAAATTGTGAAATACAATTAATTGTATTGTATTTGACCTGATGAATATGTATCCGCAGTTCCAGAGATTTGGATTCAGAGCAAATCGGACTGCGAGACGAGTCATCAGTGGAAAGGTCAGACTGTACAAAAAATGAGGTAGGGAATTGTGTGAGTAGCTGAGGTAGCTACGCGTATTTTAATAGTTTTTGTATACACTGATTATGTATGTATACATGGTTATTGTATTATGATCCTAAAAGTGGTTTAAATGATTTTAAGGATCGAAATAGGTAAAGACTATTTTACCCCTATTGAGGGAAGTTCACCTAAAGATGGTGAAAGCATGACATGCATGAAATGCATGATTTAAGGACTTTTATGATTAAGGAATTTTATTGGTTTTAATCAAAGCAAATAGATAGATTGGCCTGTAATTGTATGAATTTCACATGATAACACTACGTAAGTGTTATTTGTATTTAAATGGAAATTTCTTTGGAAAATGTGCCAACTATCAAGTTTATATGGAAACAGATAGTGTTGGCACATAGCTCGCACTATATCTGTGTTTGTGAGTGTTCATAAAATGTGCTTGAGCGGTTGCTCGCACCGACTTATGTGACATCATATGCATGAATGTGCTAGAGCGGTTGCTCACACTGATTTTTATTATTGTGAAATGCATGAGAGGTGCTGGAGCCTAGCTCGCACTCTGTTTTGACATGTTTTGACTGTTCTGATTTGTTTTGATGGAATCTGCATAAAAAGGTGCTAGAGCGATTGCTCGCACTAGTTTTAATGATTTGACATGCATGAGAGATGCTGGAGCCTAGCTCACATCTAGTTTTGATATGATATTGCATAAAGCTGTGCTGGAGGGTAACTCGCACGAGATTTGATTTAATTATGCATAAAGCCGTGCTAGAGGGTAACTCGCACAAGATTTGATTTATTTAAGCATTCATTTGTGCTGGAGCATTACTCGCACGAAGTTTTCTATGGTTTTATAACTCATTTTAAAGCCGTACTGGAGTTTTTTTTTCTCGTACGAGATTTTAACTGAGTTTTTATACAGATCTGTACTAGAGCATTTCTCGTATGTGGATTTTATGTGAATTTATAATTATTTTAAGTCATACTAAAGCGCTGCTCGTACGCAGATTTTATTGATTTCTATGAAACCGTGCTAGAGCTTCGCTCGCATGAGTTTTTCTGATATCATGAATATGCATGGAGCCGTGCTTGAGCTTTGCTCACACAAGGATTTATATTACATGCATATAGTCGTGTTCGAGCCTCCTGTAGACTGTGTGTCACAGTGAGATGATATGCTCACACGTGCATATTGAGACAGAGATGATATAGGTGGATAAGACCTATTGCAGGCACCCCTGATTGAGCTTGGGTTCACGGAGTACGTTGTACCGTGTATGTCACGCTACGCTGTATCGTGGGGATTGTTGGAGTGGAGTGGCATTAGCCACGAGGCAGCAAGCCTTGCCCTCGTAATCCTGATGGGTAGGACGACCCACCTCCCGTTTCAGGTGTGATACCCCGCACACTAGGTACCGTGTTGCCAGGGATCACTAGGATATGGCCATAGTCCTCGATGTTACTGATCTAATTACCTACATGTCTCACATGATATAACTATTGGTCGATAGACCAGGGTAGACCCGAGGGAGGGGTCAGGCCCCCGATTTTACGATTTTATGATTTTATGATATATGACCCTAAAAGAAGGGTGGTTTTATAATCGAAGCTTTATAATGAATTTTAATGACTTGTTTTATGAATTTGAGATTTACTTATGAGATAATTGACCCGAAGGGGGTTATTTTATTCTGCATTTTAATGAAATGATTTAAATGCAATACATGATGGTGTTTTCTATGCTTTTATTTCAAATTCATGGTTTGTCTTACATGACATGAAAGAATGCATGATTTTGATTAAATTCATGCTATGTATGATTTACTGATGTTACATAAAATGCCATTGATGCATAAGTAGTATGATTTAAATATGCACGAACAATTTTATAAACTAAGTCATTGATGACAAACATGATTGTGTGCTTGAGATTTTAATGAAAAGAAATGGATTTTTAAGGGCATGGCATTATGAGCATGTAGATAGTGGAGCTATCTACTTAGTTGCATAATTGCCTTACTGAGCGGTGGTTTGTTCACCCCCTTATTTTCCCATCTTTTTAGAGCACTCATAGTAATTATTGAGCGGCTGAGGACTTGCATGCATTGGTATTCGCTGCTTCCCATCGAGAGACAGGTATACTCATTTGTATAGTTTTGTATCTAAATATGTAATGCACTGTACTGTAAACATAAATCATGTCGGCGATGTAGAGTTATAAATACCATTGTGTATATATTTAATTAAAGTCAAAGGATAGTAAACTGTGATATATAAATGTTATTATGGAAATGGAATTGGTAATAGTGTGAGGTGACTAACACCGAATCATAGCCCAACTGTTTGTAGGATGGTCACGATGAGAGAAAGGTAAGAATTAAATAATAAATAAAAAAGTAAAAAATTTACTCTGATTTTTAGGTAATTTGGGTCGTGACAGGTTTAATGGTATCAGAGCTTGAGTTGGCCCGATATGTGTCGGTTTGGTTAAGAAAGTTACATCCCCATGTACTATGCATTGTTTAGATACAATTGTGTATATCGATGTGGAAGTGCAGCTAAGAATTTGGTTTTAAATGCAAGAATAGAGTCATTAACTGATAGCCGCTATGGTGGAGAGGCTAGTACATGAGCTCGATGCCGTTAAGGTAGGCCTGAGAGTCGTACTGAGTCGCCATATGAGACTCGAGATGAGATTGAAGTAGAGGCTGATGTTGAGTATGCCTCACGGAGTCCGACAGTGAGATCAGACAGAGTTCGAAAGAGAAACCGGACTGTATTGAGACATGGTTCGCGAGGTTGGAACGAAGTGTGGACAATATTATGCGAGCTAATTGCTGAGAGTATGCATCAGATTTAAGGGCGAGTCGGAAGATTGGTGAAGTCTGCTCGACCCACCTTAAGAGTTAGACATCCATAATGAACATGAAAAATAATTCAAGATTTATTCCGGTGACAGAATATACCGGACACTACTTAAAGGAAATTACAGATAATATTTTTACTCTGACCCAGAGGAATTGGTTGATTTACGAGTATGAAACTCAGTTTATATTTCTGGGTAAATATGACTCCGATACTATGAACAGTGAAAGTTGGAATGTCTAAAAGTTTATGGAAGGGCTCAGATTGTCAATTAGAATCTGATTAGCCCGTTAGATATCACTACCTATGCCGAGGCAGTGCGCAGACTACAGTTGTGTGAATAAGATCATGAGTTGCATGTCTCTGAGTTTAGGAGAAAGGTAGTGAGGGTCGAAATTGAGACAAAAAGAGAATAAAGAATGACAGAGATGTCAGAACGGGAAAAGTGTAGCTTGGTAAAAGCTTAGAGCTGTTAATTCACGGGGTAAGATGATTAGTAAAAACCACCAATGTATCCAATTTCAATACTTTTGAGGGGTATTAAGATTTGAGGACCCCGACCTGCTCTGTAGTAGTGATAGCAGTGTAACAGTGTAGCAGTGTAGCAGTGTAAACAGTGTAGGATGTGTGGTAGTTACCACGGAAATAAGATCTTGGACGGGGGCGAGTGTATGCCTTAGACCAGGACACTATAGATGTTTCATATGATGTGGTGGAAGATACCACACTGGTTAAGAATAATGAAATAATTATTTTAATTGATCCTAGTGCCATGCATTTATTCATACCGCCTTCAGTTGCTTATAAGTTAGTAAAAAATGTGAAGCCTGTACCCTTAGGCATGAGGATGATGGTTAGCTAATTTTCACTAACTAAATATGGGTATAGAGATTGTAAGTTGAAAATAGGGGTGAAAACATCGCTGAAATGTGTATTGTAAGTTTGACAAGTAATAAAAGAGGAGTAGCGATAGGTAAAGTAATTTGGATTAAAGCAATTAGTAGCGAATATGAATTGTCACCACATGGACTGATATGTAAAGTAATTACGGTCAAGTCTGAGGGTTAATAAAGGTATTTCAAAATACTCCCCGCCTGAAGACTTCACAGCGTCTAGAATCACACACATAACCTATAAATTGAAATCGACAGTCGTAATATATATACATTTAAAATTTGAGTACCTTTACTAGTACAATTCGATTAATCATAAGGGTTTAAAAATTAAAATTTTATAAAAGCCGTTAATATAAGAAAAAGGAAATGACGCAGGTTAGTATCTTGAATGGAAGAGATTTCGAAATGACATTATACATTTATGCGTACATAGGTCAAGAATATGGGTGATTGAAATATTCAGTAGGACTCAACTACGATGAGGTAATTAAACCTTACTTGGACCGATTGGTTGTCATCTTTAGCGATGATATTTCGATGTATTTGAAGTCCAAGGAAGAACATGAGTAGCAATAGGAAACTATTTTACAGACGAGCTGTTGAGAGTTTCTCGTAATTAGCTGCTCAGTTGGTACATCTCATTTGGGAAAAGATTATATGCCAGTAGGATGATAAGTATGAAAATGGCTTCTATGAGTTTTGGTATATTGAAGTAATGAACTAACCACCGTAATTATTCTCACCATGACTAACAGCTCAAGAGGTTTCAGTGTGTATGGATACTTCAAAATAAGGATTGGGTTGTGTATTAATGTAAAATGGGAAGATAGTCGATTATGGATCCAATTAGTTTAAGGACTATGAGAGAAACTATTTGACCCATGATTTAGAGTTGGCAGTCGTAGCGTATACACTAAAAGTATGACGCCACCACTTATACGGTGAGACATTTCGAGTATGCACTGATTATAAAAGACCCGAGTATCTGTTTTCACAAAAAGAGTCGAATATGAGATAACCAAGAGGGTTAGAGCTTCTAAGGATTATGATTGTGAACATCGTACCACCCAAGAAAGGCTATTGTAATAGCTGATGCCTTGAACAGAAAGAGCCTCGGGATGGTATCACATATGATGGTCAGGGAGCGAGAGCTGCTAGAGCAGTTGTGAACCTCAGTAGTGATATGATCCCTTCTGATGATGATGGTGATTGTGTGATAGCTAGCCTGAGGTTAGAACCGGATTTTTTTGATCGGATTTACCAGGCTTAGCATGATGATCGGTATGGTGTCGATAATGTGGGTCAGATTCAGAAGGGTATAGTGACAGAGTTCACAGAGAGTGATGATGACTTACAGAGGTTTAGAGACAGTATAAGTGCTCCCCCGGACCACAGTTGATGAGATAGTGTTATTGTCAGAAGCTCACTCTTCGGGATATACAGTGCATCCAGGAAGTAATAAATATATCAAAATCTCTGAAAAAGGTATTGGTGGTTAGATATGAAAAGAAATATTGTAGAGATTATGGAAAAGTGTCTCGTATGTCAGCAGAGTAAGGTAGAGTACTAGACATCTGCAGAGTTATTGCAGCCTCTACCTATAGTGACATGAAAATGGGAACAAGTTACCATGGATTTCGTGATGGGTTACAGAGGACCCGGATAAATCACGAGGCTATCTAGGTGATAGTCGATGGATTGATTAAGTCTGCCCACCTTCTATTTATGGAAATCCCTAGATACTCAGAGTCTGTAGGAGGATTTATGTGTACGAAAAATGGTGAAACGTTATGTAGCGTTCCAGTGAGCATGGTATTAGTAGGGATTCCCGCTTCACTTCCCACTTCTAGGAATATTGTCTTGGAAGCTATTAGAACCCGATTGAGTGTTAGCATAGCTTTTCGTCCTCAGACAGATGGTCAGTCAGAGAGGACTGTACAGGTTCTGAAGGATGTGATAAGAGCGTGTGCCATTGATTTTATGAGCTCCTGGGATGATCAGTTGTTACTAATCACATTTTCCAATAATGATAGTTGTCACTCGAGTATCGGGATGATTTATATGAGGCATTGTATGACCGTAGGGAGTTGTTCCCTAACTTGGATAAGAAAAGTGGGTAACAGATAGAGTAGTGTTCCCGAATTGGTAAGACAAACCTCTAAGGATATTCAGTTACTTTGTGAGAGATTAAGAACACCTCAGAGCAGACAGAAGAGATATGCTGACAAGAGACAGAAACCATTGGGAATTCACCGAGGGTGAATTAGTATTGTTGGCAGTTACTTGTCATAAAAGCATAACAAGATTCAGATAGAGATTTGGACAAGTGGGAGATAAGACCTGTAAGTTGGCGTTACCACTTGAATTAATAGGCATCCACAATGTGTCATATCTTTTGATGCTTCAGAAATACTATCTGGATCCAGCATATGTGATCGGATATGAGTTTCAACAGCTTAACACAATGAAAGTATAACGTATGATTAGAGAATGGATTCGGGTATTAGATAGGAAGGAGAAAGTGTTGAGGCTTAAGATGATCTCCCTAGTTAAGTATGATGGTAGTATTACACTCCAGAGAAGATCACTTGAGGATGACAGTATATGATACGATAGACATACCCGGAGTTGTTTATGGACTCATTCGCCTTGGTTCTAATTTGGAGGACCAAATTTCCTAAGTGGGGGAGATTGTAAGACCCAATATTTATCGTAAGAGCAAAAGGGAATGAATAGAAATTTTCGAGTGCATTTAAAAATGCAAAAGAATTGAAATAAAATTCTCAAACACGTGAAGGGTAAAATGGTCAAAAGACCAAAATTCGATATTATTCGGGATAAGAAAATATAATTAAAAATAGGGATTTGAGAAATCTTGATCAATAATGAAGAAATAATTAAATTTCGGACTAAATTGATCAAGATATGAATTTATTAGAATAAATCGAAATTTTCGTATCGAAAAATAATCCCGAAAATAATCGAAAATTATACCGAAAAGATGAAATAATACAGATAAATTCATTTAGTGATTAAATGAATAAAATATAAAATTTTAAAGATATTTGTGGATTTTAATATTATTTTATTGAATAAAATAATATTAAAAATTAATTATAAATAAATAAAATAAGTAAATGAAAAAAAACGAAATCTGGAATCACGAAAATGGAAACGAAACAAAAAACAAAAGAGAAACAAAGCAGCCGAAAACCGAGGGAACCAAATCACTCGACTCCGACGCAACCATCGGCGAACGACGTGAGGAGGCGGCCAGCGAAGGTCTATCGACACCCGAGGAAGCCGACCCGCACACCCACGCGCCTCGAAGTCGTCGAAAAACACAAAAAACGAAGGGAAGTCCCACGGGGGAGAAGCCCCGATTGGTGGCCATCGACGCCGTTTTGACTCCAGCCGAGGCCCGATTTTGGATGCCCAGGTGTAGCCAAGCTGAACGGCACTGAAATCACGTCGAGAACAGGCTGGACGGTGCCGAAACGACCAAATGATGCCAAACCGGACTGAACCGCTGGACCAAACCAGACCGAACCGCTGGATCGAACCGATCTGAACCGGGTTGAACCAGACCAAACCGGTTCAGCCAAAAAGAAAAGGAAAAAAGGAAGAAAAAGGGAAAAAGGGAAAAAGAAAAAGAGAAAAAATTAGGAAAAATTCTAGTGATGCAATCGAGCTTCGGGTAAGTCGGTAAGTGGTCGAATTGACCGATTTAAAATTTGAAATATTTAATTTGATTAATATCCGACTGGAAATTTATCCGAAAAAATATTTAATTGTGTAGCTAGACAATTGATGTCAAACGAGGACTCGAGTCAGCCTCGATTTGTGTATGATAATGGAATCTCAGGTAAGTAACCCTTATTTTCGACAATTTTACATCGTTATGCGTGATTGATATTTACCGCATAAATTACGGATTTAAATTCCACATATAATGAATTAAATTTTGGAAAATTGGATAAATTGTCGTAAATACTAAATTGAGATATCCAAGAATTTAGAACGAGGCTAAATAAATACTGATGGCCCAATGAGCCCAATAGGCCTCGATAATGTGAATAGTCAGTGGGAAAATGGGCTTAAGGTCGATTAAGGCCCATTATGGTATAATCGGGCCCAATATGGGTAAAAAGGCCCAATGATTTAAATAAAGCCTAGAAAATGTTGAAATACAATTAATTGTATTGTATTTGACTTGATGAATATTTATCCGCAGTTCCGAAAATTTGGATTCAGAGCAAATCGGACTGCGCGACGAGTCGTCAGTGGAATGGTCAGACTGTACAGAAAATGAGGTAAGGGAATTGTGTGAGTAGCTAGAGGTAGCTACGCGTATTTTAATAGTTTTTGTATACACTGATTATGTATGTATACACGATTATTGTATTATGATCCTAAAAGTGGTTTAAATGATTTTAAGGATCGAAATAGGTAAAGACTATTTTACCCCTATTGAGGGAAGTTCACCTAAGGATGGTGAAAGCATGACATGTATGAAATGCATGATTTAAGGACTTTTATGATTAAGGAATTTTATTGGTTTTAATCAAAGCAGATCGATAGATTAGCCAGTAATTGGATGAATTTCACATGATAACTCTACGTAAGTGTTATTTGTATTTAAATGAAAATTTCTTTGGAAAATGGGCCAACTATCATGTTTATATGGAAACAAATAATGCTGACACATAGCTCGCACTATATCTGCGTTTGTGAGTGTGCATAAAATGTGCTTGAGCGGTTGCTCGCTGTAAGACCCAGATTTAATTAAAATACGAAATGAACGAGTATTCGTGAAGGGGAGTTAAATTAATCCCGAACACGTGTAAGGGCAAAATGGTCAATAGACCGAAAGTTGAAATAAATTCGATAAGGAAATTTAATTAAAAATAATGGATTGAGAAATCTTGGTCAATAAAGGTGAAATAAATTTATTTCAGATTAAATTGATCAACATATTAATTTATGGGAATTAATCGAGATTTTTAGTTCAGAAAAATAATCCCAAAAATAATCGAAAAATATACCGAAAAGTCATTCGGGACAATATCTCAAAAATACGAAGAAATTATACCCGAAAAAGGGTTAAAATATAATAAATAAATTAAATAAAATTAAATTAATTAATTTAGAATTGATAATAATTTTAAGGATATTTTAAGGGATATTTGGGTATTTTTAATGTATTTTAATGATTAAAATAATAATAAAAATAATTATTAAAATAAATGAAAAAAAGAAAAAAAAAGGGAATCAAAAATCGGGGAGAGAGAAGAAGATTGAAACAGAAAACCCGAAGAAGACCCGAGGGAACCCGAAGAGCCCGAGGACGCACCGGCGATCCTTGACCGCCGATGACCAGCCGAGGTGAAAGAGGAGAGGCCGGTGATCACGTGGACACCGGAATGGCGCCGTCAGGTGACCGGAGGAAGCGGATCGGAGGAAGGAAAAATCGAGGGAGAGAAGGGCTCGGTCCCGGTGATCCACAGCGACTGGACGTGAACGGAGGCCACCAGTGTGACCGTGAGGAGGAGGCGATCCTTTTGAGACCGGTAGCAGCCAACGAAACGGCGGGAATCACCGGCGACGGCCAAGAGAAGAAATCGGTTTCCGACGCCGGGGAGAAGAGGTCGAACCGACTGCGTTCCGGCGACCTCGACCCAAACCATGGGTAGATTCGTGCTGCGGAACCTTGCGGAGCCACTGGCGGTGGAAGCCGGTGGAGAACCAATCGACAAGGCGGTGAACCTGTCGAACCGGAGTGAACCGGGGTGAATCGGCGGGTCTGAACCGGTCCGAGCCGGACTGAACCGGTTCAGCCAAAAAGAGAGGAAAAAAGGAGAAAAAAGGGAAAAAGAAAAAGAGAAAAAATTGGAAAAAATTCCAGCGATGCAATCGAGCTTCGGGTAAGTCGATAAGCGGTCAAATTGACCGATTTAAATTTTAAAATATTTTATTTAATTAATTTTCGACTGAAAATTTACCCGAAAAATTATGAAATTATGTAGCTCGATAATTGGCATCCACCAAGAGCTCGAGACAGCCTCGAATTTCGTACTAGCATGGAATCTCGGGTAAGTGACCCTTATTTACGACAATTTACATTGTTATACATGATATGAATTTAAATTCCGCATAAATTGAATTAAATTATGGAAATTTAGATAAATTGTCGTAAATAATAAATTTAGCTATTCGAGAGTTAGAACGAGGCCCAATAAATTGTTGGTGGGCCCAGTGAGCCCAATAGGCCTCGATAATGTGAAAATTAAGTGGAAAACGGGCTTAAGGCCGATTAAAGCCCAATAAGGTGCAATCGGGCCCAATAGCGGTAAACGGGCCCAATGATTTAAATTAAGCCCAGAAAATATTAAATACAATTAAATTGTATAATATCTGACCTGAGAAATATAAATACGCAGTTCTGGGCATTTGATTGGGAGCATATCGGACTGCGCGACGAGACAACAGTGGAAAAGAAAAGGTCAGACTCGACAGGAAAATAAGGTAAGGGAATTCTACGGACTGCTAGAGGTAACTTTACGCAATTTTAAGTTCATTTGCAGTCTTTAAAAATTACCTAAAGGGTCTAGAGGTCAAATAATAATTTTAGTGCCCCGAATGGGCAAATTACCAAAATACCCTTGTTAAGGGTAAAATTTATAAATTTAGAAAAAATTGAGAGGAGCAAGAACAAGAGGTTTCTGCTCATTCTGGAGGTGTTTTGATGCATACATTAGTAGGCTGGCTAACCTTGAAAGAAAATACACAGCATTGCATACTTTCAAAGTGAAATTGTTTTGAAAACTGTTTTGAGGAAACAGAGCCGCCTACGTGTTTTATTGACATGTGACGTGCTAGAGCTCAGCTCGCACGATATTTTCAATTTGTATGATGCATGCATTAGTGCTGGAGCGAGAGCTCGCACTAGAGTTTTACATGCATAGGTGCTGGAGTCCAACTCGCACCAGATTTTTATATATATATATGATTTTGGTGACAGGGTGCTAGAGTCTAACTCGCACCATATTTTTATATGATTTTGAGACAGGGTGTTAGAGCTTCGCTCGCACTAGATTTTTATACGGTTTGCATACAGAGTGCTAGAGCTTAGCTCGCACTAGTTTTACTTGATTTGATGAGAGTGCTGAGCATTGCTCGCACCGATTTTATGAGAACATGCGATAAGTCGTGCTTGGAGCATCGGGTAGACTGTGTGTCACCGATTAAATAGGCCCGCACGTGCGTTTTGAGACATGGCATGCTAAAACAACCTGATGAGCCCGAACGAGGGATAAGGGTTAGAGAAACAACCTGATGAGCCCGAACGAGGGATAAGGGTTAGAGAAACAACCTGATGAGCTCGAACGAGGGTAAGGGTTAGAGAAACAACCTGATGAGCCCGAACGAGGGATAAGGGTTGGAGATCCACCTGATGAGCCCGAACGAGGGATAAGGGTTGGAGGACCAGCTGATGAGCCCGAACGAGGGATAAGGCTGGGGGTCCACGGAGTACGATGTACTGTGCAAGTAGCATGGAGTACGATGTACCGTGTGTTATCTTTGCATACGTTGGTATCTTTGTGATACTTGGTATCTTTGTGATACGTTAGCATCTTCGGATGCATGGGATCGGATAAGACTGACGGGTTGGATTGACCCACCTCCCGGGCGGTTCCCGATCAGGGTGAGACCTCGCACACTAGGATCCGTGTAGCTAGAGGGACTCACGAGGACACATATGGCCATAGTCCTGGTTATTTGCCGATATACAGACGTTGCCTAGTCTCGCATGTCGATTTTGATGAAATCAAATTGGGTTTTAAACTAAATTTGCATGATGGTATTTCCATGCTTTTCAAACCCATGTGTGAATGTAAACCGATTTTCATGGTTTCGTGTGAGTCAGGATCACCCGCAGGAGGGGTCGAGTCCTGACTTTATTGTGAAAATTTTAATTGAGAAATAAATTATTTGTAATATTTACATGTTGAATTTTTCGTGCAAACTTGATTTACATAACATCATAACTCATATCATCTATTTTAAAATGTGCGGAGAAAGGGTGGTTTATGCATGGCACTACGTTCATGTAGGTAGTATGGTTACTTACTTGTTCGTAGGATTGCCTTACTGAACTTGATGTGCTCACCCCTTTCATTTTCTCCCACAGATAATCTCCAGTTGAAGTTGAGGCGACTCAGTACTGCATTCCGGATATCTGCTGCTACCCATCAACATAAGGTATATACACTTGTACATATTGTATCTACATAAGCATAGCTCAGTAACATGTTTGTAAGTAACTTTAGGGGGATGTATAAATATTATAAACAATTATAAATGACTGGAGAAGAAATAAGTAATATGGTAAATGTATGGTGGGATTGGCATTGATGCACAGCCCAATTATTAGTGGAGTGTGGTCACGATCAGAAGACAGGTAAGAATTTAAGTAATAAAAATAACAAAACGCGAAAAATTAACTCTGATTTTTGGGTAGTTTGGGTCGTGACATGTTTGGTATCAGAGCAGCAATTGGTCTGATGTGTGTCAGTGTCAGTAATTAGAAAATTACATCCCCGTGTTACTGTGCTTAGTTAGATACAATAGTGTATATCGAGATGGGTTTTGACTAAGAAATGGTTGAGAATGCAGGAATGCCTAATATGAGTCGCGTTAGATGAGAAAGTTCACGAGGCAGAGGTCGTAGAGATAGACTTGAGTCTGCTAAGTCGTGCTGAGTTTGACTATGAGAATCAGTATGAGATTGAAATAGAGGCTAATGTTGAGAATGCCTCACAAAGTCCGACAGAGAGATCGGATAGTATTGAGACACGCTTCGCGAGATTGGAGCAGAGTGTGGAGATTATTTTGAGGAGCAAATTGCTCAGAGTATACATAAGATTAGAGGGCGCAGTGGAGCATTGGTGGAAACCCGCTCGACCCATCTTACTATTAAACATCCAGAGCTGACGTGAGAAATATTTGGATGTATTCCGGTGATAGAATATCCCGGACATGATTTAAAGGAAATTATGGATAAAAGTCCTTACTCTGACCCAGTGGACTTGATTTATTGACGAGTATGGAAACTCAGTTATATTCTTGGACAGATATTACCTTGACACTACGAACAGGTGATAGTCGAGATGTCTAAAAGTCCACGAAATGGCTCGACTTTCAGTTAGAGTCTGATTGGCCCGTGAGATATTACCTATACCGAGGCAGTGCGCAGATTTACAGTTGGGTAAATAAGAACATGAATTGCACGCCTCTGAGATTGGGAAAGGTAGTGAGGGTCGAAATAGAGACAGAAAAGAGAATCGAGAAATGATAAAGATGTTAAAATGGAAAATGATAATTGGTAAAAGATTTAATTTGATGAGTCATTGAGTAAGATAATTGGTAAGGCCCCAGTGCATCCAGTTTTGACACTCTTGAGGGGCATTGTGATTGGAGGACCTCGACCTGCTACGAAGCAGTGTAGCAGTGTAAGCACTGTAAGCAGTGTGGAATGTGTGGTGGATACCACGGAAGGAGGGTCTATACCTACACTGTATTGATGAAAATGGCCGTTAAGTGTGGTAAGACGGACCATTGATTTTGATTGCACAGAGTTGGGCGAGATCGCCCTACGAAAAAGTAAAGAGATAGAGAAAAACTTTGTTGGTATAACTGCAACGAAAAGGGAGGCAATAGCCGAAAAGAAAAGAAAAAGGAAAGTAGGCTGTTGGACGAAGGCGAGAGGATGTCTTGGACCAGGACACTATTGATGTTTCATGGATGTGGTGTAAGATACCACACTTGTTATGAATAATGAAGTACATATGTTCATTGATCCTGGTGCCACACATTTATTCATACTGCCTTCATTCGCACATAAGTGGGTAAAAGGCATGAATGCCTACACCATTGGGCACAATACTGATTAATGAGTACCCCAATAGAGGAGGATTAATTAACGGAATATGGATATAGTGATTTAAAGTTGAAAACAGGAGTGAAAACATCACTGAAAAGTATACTGTAAGTGTTGACAAGTGATAAAAAGGGGTGCAACAGTTGAAATTAAAGGAGTAAAGGATTGTACTCACGGAATGAATAATGAAAGAGTTTTGTCATAAGGGATATACGAAAGGAGATAATCTTTAAGATAAGATAGATCCTAAATACAAGATGTATTGGAGTAAGAGACATTCTAGGTAAGGAATACCCTTAATATGCGAAGTAATTAGGATTAAAGCAATTAGTATCGAATATAAATTGTAACCACATGAACTGATTTGTAAAGTAATTGTGGTTAAGTCTGAAGGTTAATAAAGGTATTTCAAAATACCTCCCCGCCTGAAGACTTGACAACGTCGAAAAGTATGTATATATAACCTATAACGTGAAATCGATCATCGTAATAAATACCTTTAGCGTTAGGATACCTTTACTAAGACGATAAGAATATTAAAAAATTCGACAAATCATAAAGGTTAACACAGTAAAAATTTAATAAGAGCCGTTAAGATAAGAAAAGGAAATGACGCAGGTTAGTACCCGAAAACGTAAGCGATTTTGAAGGATCTTATACGCTTATGCATAAATAAGTCAAGGATTGGACCGAGTTGTAATCATCATTATCGATGATATGTTTGGTGTAGTTAAAGTCTAGGGCAAACTGTAAGCAATAATTGGAAAATTGCTTTTACAAATGGGTTGTTGCGAGTTCTCAGTATGGTCTACTTGGTTGGCACGTTTAACTATGGAAAACGTGGTCTTTGAATAAGATGATAAATAAGATGATAGATGTGACATGAATCTTGGTGTAGTGAAGTATGAACTGACCACCGTGATTAATTTCACCATACCCAATAGCTCAAGAGGTTCTCAATGAGTATGGATACCTCAAAATTATGAAGGAGCTGTGTATTGATGTATAATGGGAAGATAGTCAATTATGGAGTCAGACAACTCCTTGATCATGAAATAAACTATCTGACCCATGATTTAAAGTTGGCAACAGTATTTGTACCGAGGATATGGTACTATTATGTACTCGGTGAGAAATTTTGGGTATGCACTGATCACAAAGCCCGAGTATCTGTTTTGATAGAAAGAGGCGAATATGAGAATACATAGTGGGATAGAGCTTCTGAGAGATTTTAATTGTGAAAATTGTACCACCCAGGAAAGGCTAATGTGATGGCTGATGCCTCGAGCAGAAAGAGCTTCGGGATGGTACCGCATATGATGGTCAGGGAGCGTGAGCTGCTAGAGCAGTTATGAGCCTCAATATTGATGTGATCACTTCTGATGATGACAGTGATTGTGTGACAGCTAGCCTGAGACTAGAACTGGATGAGAGTACCCGGATTTGACAGGCTTAGCGTGATGATCGGCATGATGTCGATAGTTTGGGGTCAGATTCAGAAGGGTACAGTGATAGAGTTCACAGCGAGTGTTGATGATTTACAAAGAGGTTCAGAGACAATATGAGTGCTCCCCAGGACCATAGTTGATGGGATAATAATATTGACAGAAGCTCACTCTTCGGGATATACAGTGCATACGGAAGGTAATAAAAATATATTGAAATCTCGAAAAGGGTATTGGTGGTCAGATGTGAAAAGAGATATGGTAGAGATTGTGAAAAAAGTGCCTAGTATGTCAACAGAATAAGGTAGAGTATTAAAAGTCTGCAGAGTTATTGCAGCACCTACCTATATCGACACGGCACGAAAAATGAGAACAAGTCTCCATGAATGTCGTGATGGGTTACAGAGGACCCAGGTGAATTACGAGGCTATTCGGATGATAGTCGATAGAGTGACTAAGTCTACCCATCTTTTGGTTAGGAAATCCCCAAATACTCAGAGTATATATGAGGATTTATGTATAAGGAAGATTGTGGAACATTAAGTAGCATTCCAGTGAGCATGGTATCATATAGGGATTCCCGCTTCACTCCCACCTCTCAGGGAATATTTTTCAGGAAGCTATGGGAACCCGACTGAGTATTAGCATAGCTTTTCGTCCTCAGACAGATGGTCAGTCAGAGAGGACTGTATAAGTTCTGGAGGATCCGATGAAAGCGTGTGCCCTTGATTTTATAAGCTCCTGGAATGATCAGTTGTCACAAGTTGAAGTCGCCAATAACGACAGTTGGCAGTTGAGTATCGGGATAACAAGATATGAGACAGTGTATGGCTGTAGGGGTTGTTCCCCAAATTGGATAAGAAAAAGTGGGTGAAAAATAGAATTATTTTCGACTTGGATAATAAGTCTCTGAGGATGTTTAGTTAAGGATGAGAGATTAAGAACACCTCAGAGCAGATAGACAAGTATTGGAATTCACCCTTGGTGAATTAGTATGATTGAAATGTTTCTTGTCCTAAGAGAATAAGGACATAGCGAGCTTTTGGAAGAAGGTAAATTGAGTTGCACTGGATGGAATATTTTGAGAGATTGGACAAGTGGGAGATAAGACCTGTAGGTTGGTGTTATCACCTGAATTAACAGGCGCCCACAATGTGTCTCAGCTTGTGATGCTTTGGCAATACTATCCAGATCCAGCATAGGTGATCGAATATGAACTCCAAAAGTTCAGTTTAATGAAAATATAAGAATATTGATAAGTTGATTCGGGCATTAAACAAGAAAGAGAAAGTATTGAGGTTTAAGACGATCTCCCTAATTAAAGTCTTTTGGTAGTAATACACTCTGGAGAAAAGATCACATGAGAATTAAATAAGTATGATACGATCGATGTACCCGGAGTTGTATATGGACTCATATGAATTGGTTCTAATTTGGAGGACCAAATTCCTTAAGTGGGGGAGAGTTGTAAGACCCAGATTTAATTAAAATACGAAATGAATGAGTATTCGTGAAGGGAAGTTGAGTTAAATTAATCCCGAACACGTGTAAGGGCAAAACGGTCAATAGACCGAAAGTCGAAATAAATTCGATAAGGAAATTTAATTAAAAATAATGGATTGAGAAATCTTGGTCAATAAAGGTGAAATAAATTTATTTCGAATTAAATTGATCAAGATATTAATTTATGAGAATTAATCGGGATTTTTAGTTCAGAAAAATAATCCCGAAAATAATCGAAAAATATACCGAAAAGTCATTCGGGATAATATCTCGAAAATATGGAGAAATTATACCCGAAAAAGGGTTAAAATATAATAAATAAATTAAATAAAATTAAATTAATTAATTTAGAATTAAATAATAATTTTAAGGATATTTTAAGGGATATTTGGGTATTTTTAATGTATTTTAATGATTAAAATAATAATAAAAATAATTATTAAAATAAATGAACAAAAAGAAAAAAAAAGGGAATCAGAAATCGGGGAGAGAGAAGAAGATTGAAACAGAAAACCCGAAGAAGATCCGAGGGAACCCGACGAGCCCGAGGACGCACCGGCGATCCTTGACCGCCGATGACCAGCCGAGGTGAAAGAGGAGAGGCCGACGATCACGTGGACACCGGAATCGTGCCGTCAGGTGACCGGAGGAAGCCGATCGGCGGAAGGAAAAATCGAGGGAGAGAAGGGCTCGATCCCGGTGATCCACGGCGACTGGACGTGAACGGAGGCCACCGGTGTGACCGTGAGGAGGAGGCGGTCCTTTTGAGACCGGTAGCAGCCAACGAAACGGCGGGAATCGCTGACGACGGCCAAGAGAAGAAATGGGTTTCCGACGCCGGGGAGAAGAGGCCGAACCGGCTGCATTCCGGCGACCTCGACCCAAACCAAGGGTAGATTCATGCTGCGGACAACCTTGCGGAGTCACTGGTGGTGGAAGCCGGCGGAGAACCGACCGGCAAGGCGGTGAACCGATCGAACCGGAGTGAACCGGGGTGAACCGACGGGTCTTAACCGGTCCGAACCGGACTGAACTGGTTCAGCCAAAAAGAGAGGAAAAAAAGGAGAAAAAAGGGAAAAAGAAAAAGAGAAAAAATTGGAGAAAATTTCAGCAATGCAATCGAGTTTCGAGTAAGTCGATAAGCGGTCAAATTGATCGATTTAAATTTTAGAATATTTTATTTAATTAATTTTCGACTGGAAATTTATCCAAAAAATTATGAAATTATGTAGCTCGATAATTGGCATCCACCAAGAGCTCGAGACAGCCTCGAATTTCGTACTAGCATGAAATCTCGGGTAAGTGACCCTTATTTACGACAATTTACATTGTTATGCGTGATATGAATTTAAATTCCGCATAAATTGAATTAAATTATGGAAATTTAGATAAATTGTCGTAAATAATAAATTTAGCTATTCGAGAGTTAGAACGAGGCCCAATAAATTGTTGGTGGGCCCAGTGAGCCCAATAGGCCTCGATAATGTTAAAATTAAGTGGAAAAAGGGCTTAAGGCCGATTAAGGCCCAATAAGGTGCAATCGGGCCCAATAGCGGTAAACGGGCCCAATGATTTAAATTAAGCCCAGAAAATATTAAAAACAATTAAATTGTATAATATCTGACCTGAGAAATATAAATACGCAGTTCTGGGCATTTGATTGGGAGCATATCGGACTGCGCGACGAGACAACAGTGGAAAAGAAAAGGTCAGACTCGACAGGAAAATAAGGTAAGGGAATTCTACGGACTGCTAGAGGTAACTTTACGCAATTTTAAGTTCATTTGCAGTCTTTAAAAATTACCTAAAGGGTCTAGAGGTCAAATAATAATTTTAGTGCCCCGAATGGGCAAATTACCAAAATACCCTTGTTAAGGGTAAAATTTATAAATTTAGGAAAAATTGGGAGGAGCAAGAACAAGAGGTTTCTGCTAATTCTGGAGGTGTTTTGATGCATACATTAGTAGGCTGGCTAACCTTGAAAGAAAATGCACAACATTGCATACTTTCAACGTGAAATTGTTTTGAAAACTGTTTTGAGGAAACAGAGCCGCCTACGTGTTTTATTGACATGTGACGTGCTAGAGCTCAGCTCGCACGATATTTTCGATTTGTATGATGCACGCATTAGTGCTGGAGTGAGAGCTCGCACTAGAGTTTTACATGCATAGGTGCTGGAGTCCAACTCGCACCAGATTTATATATATATATATGATTTTGGTGACAGGGTGCTAGAGTCTAACTCGCACCATATTTTTATATGATTTTGAGACAGGGTGTTAGAGCTTCGCTCGCACCAGATTTTTATACGGTTTGCATACAGAGTGCTAGAGCTTAGCTCTCACTAGTTTTATTTGATTTGATGAGAGTGCTGAGCATTGCTCGCACCGATTTTATGAGAACATGCGATAAGCTGTGCTTGGAGCATCGGGTAGACTGTGTGTCACCGATTAAATAGGCCCGCAAGTGCGTTTTGAGACATGGCATGTTAAAACAACCTGATGAGCCCGAACGAGGGATAAGGGTTAGAGAAACAACCTGATGAGCCCGAACGAGGGATAAGGGTTAGAGAAACAACCTGATGAGCCCGAATGAGGGATAAGGGTTAGAGAAACAACCTGATGAGCCCGAACGAGGGATAAGGGTTGAAGATCCACCTGATGAGCCTGAACGAGGGATAAGGGTTGGAGGACCAACTGATGAGCCCGAACGAGGGATAAGGCTGGGGGTCCACGGAGTACGATGTACCGTGCAAGTAGCATGGAGTACGATGTACCATGTGTTATCTTTGCATACGTTGGTATCTTTGTGATACTTGGTATCTTTGTGATACGTTAGCATCTTCGGATACATGGGATCGGATAAGACTGATGGGTTGGATTGACCCACCTCCCGGGCGGTTCCCGATCAGGGTGAGACCTCACACACTAGGATCCGTGTAGCTAGAGGGACTCACGAGGATACATATGGCCATAGTCCTGGTTATTTGCCGATATACAGACGTTGCCTAGTCTCGCATGACGATTTTGATGAAATCAAATTGGGTTTTAAACTAAATTTGCATGATGGTATTTCCATGCTTTTCAAACCCATGTGTGAATGTAAACCGATTTTCATGGTTTCGTGTGAGTCAGGATCACCCGCAGGAGGGGTCGAGTCCTGACTTTATTGTGAAAATTTTAATTGAGAAATAAATTATTTGTAATATTTGCGTGTTGAATTTTTCGTGCAAACTTGATTTACATAACATCATAACTCATATCATCTGTTTTAAAATGTGTGGAGAAAGGGTGGTTTATGCATGGCACTACGTTCATGTAGGTAGTATGGTTACCTACTTGTTCTTAGGATTGCCTTACTGAGCTTGATGTGCTCACCCCTTTCATTTTCTCCCACAGATAATCTCCAGTTGAAGTTGAGGCGACTCAGTACTGCATTCCGGATATCCGCTGCTACCCATCAACATAAGGTATATACACTTGTACATATTGTATCTACACAAGCATAGCACAGTAACATGTTTGTAAGTAACTTTAGGGGGATGTATAAATATTGTAAACAATTATAAATGACTGGAGAAGAAATAAGTAATATGGTAAATGTATGGTGGGATTGGCATTGACGCACAGCCCAATTATTAGTGGAGTGTGGTCACGATCAGAAGACAGGTAAGAATTTAAGTAATAAAAATAACAAAACGCGAAAAATTAACTTTGATTTTTGGGTAGTTTGGGTCGTGACACTCGCACCGACTTGTTTGACATCATATGCATGAAATGTGCTAGAGCGGTTGCTCGCACTGATTTTTATTATTGTGAAATGCATGAGAGGTGTTGGAGCCTAGCTCGCACTCTGTTTTGACATGTTTTGACTGTTCTAATTTGTTTTGATGGAATCTGCATAAAAAGGTGCTAGAGCAATTGCTCGCAGTAGTTTTAATACTTTGACATGCATGAGAGATGCTGGAGCCTAGCTCGTATCTAGTTTTGATATGATATTAGATAAAGCTGTGCTGGAGGGTAACTCGCACGAGATTTGATTTAATTATGCATAAAGCCGTACTGGAGTGTAACTCGCACGAGATTTGATTTATTTAAGCATTCATTCATGCTGGAGCGTTACTCGCACGAAGTTTTATAAGGTTTGATAACTCATTTTAGAGTCGTACTGGAGTTTTTTTTCTCGTACGAGATTTTCACTGAGTTTTTATACATATTCGTACTAGAGCATTTCTCGTACATGGATTTTATGTGAATTTATAATTATTTTAAGTCGTACTAGAGCACTGCTCGTATGCAGATTTTATTGATTTCTATGAAACCGTGCTAAAGCTTCGCTCGCACAAGTTTTTCTGATATCATGAATATGCATGGAGCCGTGCTTGAGCTTTGCTCCCAAAGGATTTATATTACATGCATATAGCCGTGTTCGAGCCTCTTGTAGACTGTGTGTCATAGTGAGATGATATGCTCACACGTGCATATTGAGACAGAGATGATGTGGGTGGATAAGCCTATTGCAGGCACCCCTGATTGAGCTTGGGTTCACGGAGTACATTGTACCGTGTATGTCATGCGAAGTACGTTGTACCGTGGGGATTGTTGGAGTGGACTGGCATTAGCCACGTGGCAGTAAGCATTGCCTTCGCAATCTTGGTGTTATGTTGTTCTGGCGGGTAGGATGACCCACCTCCCGTTTCAGGTGTGATACCCCGCACACTAGGTACCGTGTTGCCAGGGATCACTAGGATATGGCCATAGTCCTTGATGTTACTGATATAATTACCTACATGTCTCACATGATACAACTATTGGTCGTTAGACCAGGGTAGACCCGAGGGAGGGGTCAGGCCCCCGATTTTACGATTTTATGATTTTAAGATATATGACCCTGAAAGAAGGGTGGTTTTATAACCGAAGCTTTATAATGAATTTTAATGACTTGTTTTATGAATTTGAGATTTACTTATGAGATAATTGACCCGGAGGGGGTTATTTTATTTTGTATTTTAATGAAATGATTTGAATTCAATAGCATGATGGTGTTTTCCATGCTTTTATTTCAAATTCAAGGTTTGTCTTACATGACATGAAAGAATGCATGATTTTGATTAAATTCATGCTAAGTATGATTTACTGATGTCACATAAAATGACATTGATGCATTAGTAGTATGATTTAAATATGCACGAATAGTTTTATAAACTAAGTCATTGATGACAAACTTGATTGTGTGCTTGAGATTTTAATGAAAAGAAATGGATTTTTAAGGGCATGGCATTATGAGCATGTAGATATTGGATATATCTACTTAGTTGCATAATTTCCTTACTGAGCGTAATTATTGAGCGGCTGAGGACTTGCATGCATTGGTATCCACTGCTTCCCATCGAGAGACAGGTATACACATTTGTATAGTTTTGTATCTAAATATGTAATGCACAATACTGTAAACATAAATCATGTCGAGGATGTAGAGTTATAAATACCATTGTGTATATATTTAATTAAAGTCAAAGGATAGTAAACTCTGATATATAAATGTGATTATGGAAATGGAATTGGTAATAGTGTGAGGTGACTAACACCGAATCAGAGCCCAACTGTTTGTAGGATGGTCACGATGAGAGAAAGGTAAGAAATAAATAATAAATGAAAAAGCAAAAAATTTACTCTGATTTTTAGGTAATTTGGGTCGTGACAGGTTTGATTGTCAGCATTCTGTGACCACTTTAGCTGACCCTTCTACTTCTGATCCTGCTACCTAGCTTCATTTTTTCACTTTTTGTATATAGTTCTTTTTTCTTTTTCTTTTTCTTTTCTATTGTTTCCTGCTTTGTTTATTTTGTAGGTTTATTTTCTAAGTTTTATGCTTTCAATAAAAGCTTCAGTTGTTCATCAACATCAGATAGGGGAGTACTTTTGTTCTTGAGCTTAATTGTTTATATTATCTGCACACTGAGGACACTGTGCACTTTAAGTTTGGGGGTGAAAGGGGATATCACTTGAGCAGCATTTTTCAAAAATTTGATTTGGGCAAAAATTGAAAATTTTTCAAAATTTTTTCCAAAATCTGAGCTTAAACTATTTAATTTTGGGATGATTTAGTACTTAGCATGTAATTTTCCCATATTCCGATGATATGACCCCATGATTAAGTCTGATTTTGATTGACTAATAAGCATGATTATAGGAAAAGCATGAAGTTGAATTCTTGAATTTGTCTTAATTCTGATTGTGATTGCCTCATCTTATGCACATGTCATGCCATGAATTTGTATATTTATTTAGAGAAAGTTTATGTGGACATAGGATTGCATTTTGTTCAATTGATTTTGTGCATCATATTCTAAAATTTATTTGATCTAATCTCGAGATGAAATATTATATCACACTTAATTAGGGAGATGATTTAGGCCATCTTTGGATCGTTTGAGCCTTTCGAGCCATCCCTGTACATACTTTATCCCTAGTCACCCATCTGGGCCAAATAAGTCTTTCTCTGTAAATACATCAGCTTATAAGTTTCCTTAGCTTAAATACTTTGTTCCTATCCCCTACCCCGAAAGCATGAAAGTCATTGGGATATATTTTGAGCTTTGTACATATGGGTGTCTGGTGATAGTGAATGTTCAAAAAAAAAAAAGAGAGAGAAAACGAAGAAAGAAGAAAAATTTAAAAAAAAAATGTTTAGTGAAATAAATAAGTTTGGGGGAATTTGAGCTCTTACATTAAAATCCTGAAAGTAATGCATGTTAAGGGGTAATTAAACCTAAATCAACTTTATCATACCTTAGCCCCAGCCTTACATTACACGCTTAATGAAGTCCTATTGATCTTTAGTTAAGTGTGACTACATTAGTGGAGAGAGAAGTGAAAAGCAAGCTTATGGGAATGATCACATGTCATTGACTTTGCATTCACTGTGTTTGCATAATCTAATCTGGATAATGTACTGTGAAGTGACTTTGACATTTTTCACACACTCACGAGGAGTCTAATTTGGGTTAGGACTTATGATTGAATGACTCTAAGTGTTGGACTTGTAATAGTGAATCTTTAAGATCATAGTCTGTACTTTTTTTTTGAGTATAATATTGGAAAAATTATTGTGTTTAGTACTTGTCATTCTTACAATTATTTTGTTTTGCTTGAGGACAAGTAAAAGCTCAAATTTGGGGTGTGATAATTCTATATTTTTAGAATTATTTGTGCTTAATTTTCTAATTAATTATTTAAATCCCCGATTTATTTTGTTAATTATCCCCTTTTATTTAATTAAAATTCTCATGTTTGCAGATAAATTAAATCTGGATGAATTTTGAATATTTCGGTGGAAAATGAACCGAAATTGAGCTGAAATCGAGATTAGACCACGCAGACAACACGAGCCTAGCACATCCAATTGGACAAAAAGACAGATGACATGGAAATATTATTTTTCAAGGTGCCAATCGTGTGAAGACAAGTGGCCAAACAATGCCAACTCATCTAGGATGGAAAAATTACAATTGTACCCCTAAATGTGTATATAAATAGAGAATGATGACAATTGTAAAGGGTAGAAAAAAAATAGGGTAGAATAGTTTTATTTTTAGGTTAACTTAAAAAGTGTTTTTTTCCTTGTTTTTGCATGATTCGACCGCACAATATTTTTTCTAGCTTCCAGTTTCTTTTCTTCATAGCTACTGTTTCATCCAATTCAGTTTATTATGAAGAATTCTTGTTTTTAGTTTATCAGTATCATTGCTTAGAAATACTTGTTTATCATTTCAGTTTGCTTAAATCATCATCATCTTGTTTTGGCTTTATGTTTCAATTACCTTTCGGTTATAGTCTAAAGTATTTACAAATCTTGAATCATCAATGCCGATCATGATTTTTGATTCATTATTGCCAATCTAAACTGTTGGGATGATTCTATGCATCGATTGGTGATAATATTGGAAGGGTGGAACAAAAAATGGTTTGGTGGATGAATAACTAAAACTGTGGCTACTGAAAGAAACCAAGATCACTGAGATTCAGCTTTTGTGTTAAAACCTTCTCCAGCTTGTGTTTAATTTTCATTGTAGCAGTAATCTTGATGAATATCAGAAGAGGCAGCAACTAGTTGGGACAGCAACCAGGCGTTGTAGCCAAAACCAAGAGCCAGCATTCTTCCTTCTGTTCTGCCCTGTTCATTAAGCAGTTCACCCTTCATCATTTCTTAAGTTTTTTCTGTTTTAATTCATTTAAATCTCATTTAAAAGTAAGGTTTAGGATAAATGATCATTGCATTTCAGTAAGTTGCTTCTCTGTCGACATTTAAACTTGTCTCGGTTTGTTTGATTTCATTTCATATTTATTGATTAACAGGTTGTTAAATTATTTTTGGCTCTAAAATCTGGTGCTGCATGTTTGTATGGATAGGGAAAGCTGTATGAGAAATAGCTCGGGAATGAAGGTTGATGCAGTATTGTTTTCTGGTTCATCAGTAACGGCAGAAAACAACGCATAGGAAGAAGTATGTCCAATGGTAGAATATCACTGCAACCAGAGACCTGAAGCAGCACCTGGACGTATCCGAGACCTGAGGCAGAACTGGACAAGGAGTTAGCAGCACTTATATGCACCTGAAGCAATAGGCCATATGCAAAACCGAGAGCTGAGTGCAGAGGATACTTGTAGCAATGAGCGAACAGCAGTTGGAAGCCGAGAATGCTGGGAAATGTTGGTGAAGAACATGAACAGTGTTTGGAGGGAATATTTTAAATTGACTTAAAGCCATGTTTGGCACATTTGCATTAGAGCTATAACTCATTTTCATGCATTGTTAGTTTAGTTTAATTCCTATTTAATTTGTTAGCTTAGTTTAGAGTCTTTGATTAAATTGCATGATTAGTATTTTTGTTTAATGGTTTAGAACTTAGTTTTAATTAGGTTGATAGTTAATTAAGTGTTCATTTAGAATTAAATTGGGGGTAAATTTATTTTATTAAATCTTAAGTTAGTTTAAATTGAATTTTGATTAAGTAGTATTATTGCATTTTAGGATTGTTAATTTTAGTTTAATTAATCTTGCTTTGTTATTCTCATATTTTCATTTTATTTGCATTAATTAGTTTTAACTATTTTAATTTCTCTTGTAGGCTTTTGATTTTAATTGCGTGGAGCACTGTAAGTAATTTTGTTCGGTTTTACTTAGTTTATTTTATAGTTTTATTATTTTCAGTACTTTTAATTTGCCTTAGTAGATCACCACCTTAATCTCATAATTTGCTAGGATATACCATAGGGTAAGATTAACCGGTAATTAATTAGGCTAACCAACTTCTCTGAGGGACGATAACTCGGGACTCAAATCCCATTATTGCTTGTACGACCCGTGCACTTGCGGATAATACCTTTAGGGCGTGTCAATAATTTCTTGTCTCATGCTTTAATTTTAATTTTACTAACACATCCATATTAAATACTATACATTACATAATATATATATATATATATATTTGTTATATATATATATATTTATATATATATATATATTATTACCTATCTATTTAAATGTCATGTATATTTATACATACATGTACGCCTATGTATATATATATATCTATATATACATATTTTCTTGCAAAATTATCCAAGAACACAATATTCATGCCTTCCATGAAATTCCCATTATTTCGAAAATGAAATATTATCGGGATTCCATCACTCCTCACGAATTCCCGATACAAGTTTTTACATCATCCATTTTCAACCAATAATTTAAAATTTTCCAATCCTTCCGTATTTGCATTTGCTTTATCACTTCTTGCATCTTCGGGTTCCCGGTCATTCACGGGCTTCTCGGTTCCTATAGTCTTCGAGCCCTACAACGAATATTCACACTTCCATTAATATATATTATTTCCATTTTTATATAATTTAATTAACGTAGGAAATTTGTGGGGTTTACATTCTCCCCACCTTAAAAAGAATTTGGTCCTCCAAATTCATTCAGTTTCATCTGTCTACGATCACCCCGATTGTATCATGCCCCTTTTGGGTTCTTGGTAATCCCACTTACACCCATTCTTAATACACTGTGACCCAAGAGACTCTGAGTCTCCTTAAAATTTATCACTTGTACACTCCAAAGTGGGTTACTCGATCTGAAAGTCTCCACTTCATAAAGCTTTTTTAATTGCTCTCTCAGTACTTCTAACCCAAGCAAGGTCACTCAGTACAGTGGCTTGAGTAATTAATTTGATACCACCTGCTAAATCAATTCTAGAACTTCTCCTTTTAGCTTTAAGGGTAACTTTGATAAATCATTTGATCATGTGTCCCTTTTGTCCACACCTACAACAGCTCCCTGTGGACTAGTGACATGCACCTCTATGGAAAACTACCACACCTAGTGCACAATCTCTCGTACTGCTGGAAGCCTCTGGTAGTCTGTGGAGCAAGTACAGGAACTGTGGGCCTATCAACCCTAGTCTTAGACTCGTCTGTCCTCAGTCTTATAGGTTGGCCCCTCTGAAAGTCTTGTCTCACCGACTCCGTTCGCTTACTCTTATCCCTGTTCTTTCTCTTAAATGCTGGAGGCTTCATTTTCGAGAAATTCCTCATTCTACCGATACCCCTCTCCTCTCTCCAGACCTATACAGGATGCTGAGGTGCCATAGGTACCGGAGGAACTAGTAGAGGAGAATGTGGTGTTGCTTGTGGAGGAATCGACACCGGAGTAGGGAATGGTGCTCTGCCAACTGAATCGAAAACGTTTGCCCCTAGATGTTGGGCAATCATGGCAGCTATCGACTCCAAACCTCACTCGAGGCACTGCTCCAACCGCTGCTCGAACTGAGCCATACGTGTACTGAGGCCCTCTAACTGCGGTGGAGGAGGTCAAAGTGGCTGAGCCTGCCTCCGAAGACGTCCACGTCTTCCACTCATCATGCAAGTGATCTAATACCTGCACGTAATTCCAAAGATCAAGTCTTACATTCATTAGGTATACATTACCTACTACCAGACAAGCACAGACATTGGGATGTAATTTTAGCCTTATTTTCGACACTGACAGTACTAGACAACCTTCGCTCCGATACCACTAAAACTAACAACCCTTGATCCCTAAAAATCAGAGGATTTTTTTTTGAATTTAATTTACCCACTTATTCCCTTATTCACTTAGGTTGTATTCCTGTGTAGTGTCAAAATACTTTTCCTTATTCTTTATTCGTAATTATAATTAATTTTCATACTTTAGCTTATATGGCTGATAGAAATTTCGGCAACATAACGACTTACATATGAGCCTACCCACCTGCAATTCAGTTGTTTTTGACAATCCTAGATATCTACAACTACCAAGCATACTTTTCAAATCCATCTTTACCACTCAATACATCTATTTCGATCTAATACTAGTCATCTCAAAATATAATCCCAAAATAATATTGTTTGCATCGTTTCCTTACAAAATTACATCCCAACAAAAATATTCCCAATATACGTGTCTGTACGTACAGATATGTCTGGTACAAGAATGTAAATGTATACCTTTCTGCGTGTACAAAAAATAGCCTAGGGAGCTCTCCCCACCAGCCTACGTCGTGTACACGGCAAGTAACGCCTACGGATCACTGTAAGTAATCTGAGAGGTAGAGGGGTGAGCTTTTGGGAAAAAGCCCAGTAAGAAGATATATTTAAAATGATTCTATCAATTCAAATATGTATAAAACATGATAGTGCATATAATGATACTTTCTGGAACTAATAATAGTAACATTCAAAGATTAAGGAAAATCAGAAACATCGAGATTCAAAACGTAATTCGTTAAGTATGTGAACTTAATAGATATTACGTAATCTGGTCTTACATTCAAATCACATACTACAAGTCCGGTTTTGAAAACAGAGTTAAAATTTCAAATTGAGACTACATCGGCCATATAATTATCATGTGACAATAACGAATTTATCACGCGGCAATAACTAATTTATCACGCGGCAATAACAAATCAATCACGTGGCAAAATAACTCGGTCATCCTCTGTAGAGGGAAGTCAGAGCCCAAAGGTAATTTCAGACGCCACAAAGGCGAAGTACAGGCGCCACGAAGGCGAAATACAGGTGCTACAAAGGCGAAATACAAGGGCCACGAAGGCGGAATACAGGGGCCACGAAGGCGAAATACAGGTACCACGAAGGCGAAATACAAGCGCCACACAGGCGAAATACAGGCGCCACACAGGCGAATTCAAACGCCACACAAGCGAAGTTGACATGTGTAAGCACACAACATAAATTGTAAGACCCGAATTTAATTAAAATACGAAAATTAAATAAGAAAAGATGGGGGGTGTATGAAGGAAGGTCGGGTTAAATTAATCCCGAATATGTGCAAGGGCAAAATAGTCAAAAGACCAAAGGTCGGTATAATTTCGATAAGGAAATTTAATTAAAAATATGGATTTAAGAAATCTTGGTCAATAAAAGTGAAATAAATTTATTTTGGGTTAAATTGATCGAGATATTAGTTTATGGGAATTAATCAGAATTTTTAGTTCGAAAAAATAATCCCGAAAATAATCGAAAAAATACCGAAAAATTATCGGAACAATATCTCAAAAAACGCGAAGAAATAATATCAAAAATTTGGAGAAAAATATATTTAATAAATTAAATTTAAATTAAATAAATTAAATTAAAATAAACATAATATAAGTGTAGATATTTTGGATTTTTGGAGTATTTTAATGAATAGTAAAATAATTAAAATAAATAATAATCATAATAAAAAATAATAAAAAAAAGAAAGAAAAAAAAAGAATCTGAAACAAAAAAAAAAGGAAACTGGAAAGAAACAAAAACGCGAAAATGGAAACGGCAAAACGAAGCACCCGACCGATCAGCCCGACGGCCACCGGTGAGCGACGGGACCAAACGGGGACCAGAGAAGAGAGAAGGCGGGCCGACGAATCCATTGGCGCTGACGACGCGCGCCGACGACCGCTGAATCCTGCGAAATGACGGACGAAAAATCGAGAAAGAAATCGAGTCGGTCCCGGCGATCCACGGCGACTGGACGTGAACGGAGGCCACCGGTGTGACCGTGAGAAGGAGGCGGTCCTTTTGAGACCGGTAGCTACCGACGAAACGGCCGGAATCGTCGGCGATGACCAAAACTGAAAATGGGTTTCGACGGCAGAAAAGAGAACGGCCAGACCGGCGACCTTCTGGCGACCTCAACCGAAACCGAGGGTGGATTGGTGATGCGGACAACCTCGCGGAGCGACTGGTGCGAGAACCGACGGAGAACCGACCGGCAAGGTGGTGAACTGGCGGTGAACCGGCCGAACCGAAGAGAACCGACGATCTGAACCGGACTGAACCGGTTCAGCCAAAAAGAGAGGAAAAAAGGAAGAAAAAGGGAAAAAGAAAAAGAGAAAAAATTGGAGAAAATTCCTGTGGTGCAATCGAGTTTCGGGTAAGTCAGTGAGCGGTCGAATTGACCCGATTTAAATTTTGGAGTATTTAATTTAATTAATTTTGGGCTGAAAACTTACCCGGAAAATTGTGAAATTATGTAGCTTGACGATTGGCAACCACCGAGAGCTCGAGATAGCCTCGAATTTCGTACTAGCATGGAGTCTCGGGTAAGTGACCCTTATTTACGATAATTACCTCGTTATGGGTGATATTGATTTAATTTTCGCATAAATTGAATTAAATTATGAAAATTTAGATAAATTGTCGTAAATAATGAATTTAGCTATTCGAGAGCTAGAACGAGGCCCAATAAATTATTAGTGGGCCCAATGAGCCCAATAGGCCTCAATAAAGTGAAAATTAAGTGAAAAACGGGCTTAAGGCCGATTAAGGCCCATTTAAGGTGCAATCGGGCCCAATAGGGGTAAATGGGCCTAATGATTTAAATTAAGCCCAGAAAATAGGAAATACAATTAAATTGTATAATATCTGACCTGGGGAATATTGATACGCAGTTCCGGGCATTTGATTGGGAGCATAACGGACTGCGCGATGTGACAACAGTGGAAAAGAAAAGGTCAGACTCGACAGGAAAATAAGGTAAGGGAATTCTGCGGACTGCTAGAGATAACTTTACACAATTTTAAGTTCATATGCAGTCCTTTAAAATTTATCTGAAGGGTCTAGAGGTCGAATAATAATTTTAGTGCCCCGAATGGGCAAATTACTAAAATACCCTTGTTAAGGGTAGAACTTACAAATTAGGAAAAATTGGGAGGAGCAAGGACAAGAGGTTCCTACTCGTTCTGGAGGTATTTTAACACATGCATGAGTAGGCTGGCTCACTTTTAAAGAAAAATGCATAGCATTGCATACCTTTAACGATGTAATTTCTGTGAAAACTATTTGGAGATAACCGAGCCGCCTACGTGTTTTTATTTACATGTTACGTGCTAGAGCTCAGCTCGCACGATGTTTGATTTGTGTGATGCATGCATTATTGCTGGAGCGAGAGCTCGCACTAGAGTTTTACATGCATAGGTGCTAGAGTATAACTCACACCAGATTTCACATGCTTTTTCGTGACACGGTGCTAGAGTCTAACTCGTACCATATTTTTATAAGATTTTCATATGATTTATATACAGAGTGCTGAGCCTAGCTCGCACTAGTTTTACTGGATTTGTGGAGTAGCGCTGTCTGCCCTTGGAGTCAGCCAAAAGGCCCAACAGGCTCAAAAGACCTCTTAAGTAGGGTGAGAGTGAGGGATGAGGTTGGCGGCCCTGTGGAGATGTAAAGCGGGCTCTGCCAATTTTACTTGATTTGATGAGAGTGCTGAGCATCGCTCGCACTGATTTTTATGAGAACATACGATGAGCCGTGCTTGGAGCAGCGGGTAGACTGTGTCACCGATTTAATAGGCTCGCACGTGCGTTTTGAGACATGGCAATGAGTATTGAGAAACAAAACCTCTCTATGGGAAGCAGGCCATTTGGGCTGGAGTACCTAGAGTGATATGGGTCCATGGAGTACGATGTACCGTGCAAGTAGCATGGAGTACGATGTACCGTGGGGTATCTTCGGATACGGTATCTTTGTGATACGGGGTATCTTTGTGATACGGGGTATCTTCGGATACGGCATCTTCGGATGCGTGAGATCGGATAAGACTGACGGGTTGGATTGACCCACCTCCCGGACGGTTCCCGATCAGGGTGAGACCTCACACACTGGGATCCGTGAAGCTAGAGGGACTCGCGAGGACACATATTGGCCAGTCCTGGTTATTACCGATATACAGTTATTGCCTAGTCTCGTATCTTGTATATATATATATATACATATGTTTTCGGATATCGATGCTTTCGAGAAACTCAATTTTCATGATTTTGTGTGAGACGGGATCACCCGAAGGAGGGGTCGAGTCCTGACTTTATTGTGAAATTTAAAATAATTGCATGTTAAATTTTTCGTGCAAACTCGATTTACATAACATCATAAACTCATGTCATTTGTTTTAAAATGTGTGGAGAAAGGGTGGTTTATGCATGGCACCACGTTCATGTAGGTAGTATGGTTACCTACTTGTTCGTAGGATTGCCTTACTGAGCTTGATGTGCTCACCCCTTTCATTTTCTCCCACAGATAATCTCCAGTTGAAGTTGAGGCGACTCAGTACTGCATTCCGGATATCCGCTGCTGCACATCAACATAAGGTATATACACTTGTACATATTGTATTTACATAAGCATAGCACAGTAACATGTTTGTAAGAAACTTTAGGGGATGTATAAATAATGAAAACAATTATAAATGACTGGAGAATAAATAAGTTTGATGGTAATTGAATGGTGGGACTGGCATTGACGCACAGCCCAATTATTAGTGGAGTGTGGTCACGATTCGAGGACAGGTAAGAATTTAAGTAAGAAAATAATAAAATGCGAAAAATTAACTCTGATTTTTGGGTAATTTGGGTCGTGACATATAAAGGTGGTATCAGAGCAACAATTGGTCTGATGTGTGTCAGTGTCAGTAATTAGGAAATTACATCCCCGTGTTACTGTGCTTAGTTAGATACAATAGTGTATATCGAGATGGGTTTTGACTAAGAAATGGTTGAGAATGCAGGAATGCCTAATATGAGTCGCGTTAGATGAGATAGTACACGAGGCAGAGGTCGTAGAGATAGACCTGAGTCTGCTAAGTCGTGCTGAATTGACCTGTGAGAACCACGATGAAATTGAAATGGAGGCTAATGTTAAGCATGCCCCACTGAGTCCGACAGAGAAATCGGACATTATTGAGACGCGCTACGCGAAGTTGTAGCAGAGTGTGGAGATTATTGTGAAGAGCTAATTACTCAGATTATGTAAGAGATATGAGGGCACAGCAGAGCATTGGTGGAAACCCGCTCGACCCATCTTAAGAGTTGATATGAGAAATATTTATGGATGTATTCCGGTGATAGAATATCTCGAACATGATTTAAAGGAAAAATTTCTTACACTGCCCAGGAATACTAAATTGATTATGAGTATGAAACTCAGTTATATTCTTTGGCAGATATTACCTCGACACTATGAACAAGTGACAGTCGAGATGTCTAAAGTTTATGAAATGGCTCAACTTTTCAATTAGAGCCCGATTGGCCCGTGAGATATTACCTATACCGAGGCAGTGCGCAGATTTACAGTTGGATAAATAAGAATATGAATTGCACGCCTCTGAGATTGGGAAAGGTAGTGAGGGCTGAAATAGAGACAGCAAAGAGAATCGAGAAATGACAAAGATGTTGAAATGGAAAATGGTAATTGGTAAAAGATTAAATTTGACGAGTCATGGAGTAAGATAATTGGTAAGGCCCCAGTGCATCCAATTTTGGCACTCTTGAGGGGTTTTGTGATTGGAGAACCCGACCTGCTACGAAGCAGTGTAGCAGTGTAAGCACTGTAAGCAGTGCGGAATGTGTGGTGGATACCACGGAAGGAGGGTTGATGAAAATGACCGTTAAGTGTGGTAAGACAGACCATTGATCTTGATTTCTCAGAGTTGAGCGAGATTGCCCCACAGAAAAGTAAAGAGACAGAGAAAAACTTCGTTGGTATAGCTGCAACGAGAAGGGAGGCAATAGCCGAAAGGAAAAAGGAAAGTAAGTTGTTGGACGAAGGCGAGAGGATGTCTTAGACGAGGACACTATTGATGTTTCATGGATGTGGTGTAAGATACCACACTTGTTATGAATAATGAAGTACATATGTTCATTGATCCTGGTGCCACATATTTATTCATACCGCCTTCATTCGCATATAAGTGAGTAAAAAGGCATGAATGCCTACATCATTGGGCATAATACTGATAAATGAGAACCCCAATAGAGGAGGATTAATTAACGGAATATGGATATAGAGATTTTAAGTGATAAAAAGGGGTGTAACAGTTGAAATTAAAGAAGTAAAGGATTGTACTCACGAAATGAATAATGACAAGAGTTTCATTATAATAGATACACGAAGGAGATAATCTTTAAGATAAGATAGATTCTGAATACAAGATGTATGGGAGTGAGAGATATATGCTAGGTAAGGAATACCCTAATATATGAAGTCATTAGGATTAGAGCAATTAGTAGCGAATATAAATTGTGACCACAGAGACTGAGATATAACGTAGTTGTGGTTAAGTCTGAAGGCTAATAAAGGTATTTCAAAATACCTCCCCGCCTGAAGACTTGACAGCGTCTAAAAGTATACATATATATAACTCATAGCGTGAATCGATCGTCGTAATAACTACCTTTAGCATTAGCATACCTTTACTAAGACGATAAGAATATTAAAATTCGACAAATCATAAAGGTTATCATAGTAAAAATTTAATAAGAGCCGTTAAGATAAGAAAAGGAAATGACGCAGGTTAGTACCTGAAAACGTAAGCGATTTTGAAGGATCTTATACGCTTATGCGTAAATAAGTCAAGGATTGTACCGAATTGTAATCATCATTATCGATGATATATTGGGTGTAGTTAAAGTCTAGGGCAATTATAAGCAACAATTGGAAATTGCTTTTACAAATGCGTTGTTGCGAGTTCTCAATATGGTCTACTTGGTTGACACGTGTAATTAAGAAAACGTGATCTTTAAATGAGATGATAAATAAGATGATAGATGTGACATGAATTTTGGTGTAATGAAGTATGAACTGACCACCGTGATTATTTTCACCATACCCAACAGCTCAAGAGGTCCTCAGTGAGTATGGATACCTCAAGATTATAAAGGAGCTGTGTATTGTTGTATAATGGGGAGATAGTCAAGTATGGAGTCAGACAACTCCTTGATCATAAAATAAACTATCTGACCCATGATTTAAAGTTAGCAACAGTATTTATACCGAGAATATGGTACTATTATGTACATGGTGAGAAATTATGGATATGCACTGATCATAAAGCCCGAGTATCTGTTTTCATAGAAAGAGGCGAATATGAGAATACATAATGGGTTAGAGCTTCTGAGGGATTTTGATTTGTGAAAATTGTACCACCCAAGAAAGGCTAATGTGATGACTGATGCCTCGAGCAGAAAGAGCCTCGGGATGGTACTACGTATGATGGTCAGGGAGCGTGAGCTGCTAGAGCAGTTGTGAACCTCAGTATTGATGTGATCCCTTCTGATGATGACAGTGATTGTGTGACAGCTAGCCTGAGATTAGAACCGGATAAGAGTGCCCGGATTTGACAGGCTTAGCATGATGATGGCATTATGTCGATAGTTTGGGCCAAATTCAGAAGGGTACAGTGACAGAGTTCACAGAGTATGATAATGAGTTACTGAGGATTTCGAGACAGTATAAGTGCTCCCCAGGACCACAGTTGATGAGATACTAATATTGTCAGAAGCTCACTCTTCGGGATATACAGTGCATACGGAAGTAAAGAAATATATCGAAATCTCAAAAATGGTATGGGTGGTCAGATGTGAAAAGTGACAAGGTAGAGATTGTGGAAAGGTGCCTAGTATGGCAGTAGAATAAGGTAGAGTATTAAAAGTCTGCAGAGTTATTGCAGCCTCTACCTATATCGACACGGCACGGAAATGAGAGCAAGTCTCCATGAATTTTATGATGGGTTACAGAGAACCCAGGTGAATCACGAGGCTATTTGGATGATAGTTGATAGAGTGACTAAGTCTACCCACCTTCTGGTTATGAACTCCCCAGATACTTAGAGTGTTTATGTATAAGGAAGATTGTGGAACATTATGTAGCGTTCCAGGGAGCATTGTATTATATAGGGATTCCCGCTTCACTTCTTACTTCAGGGAATATTTTTCAGGAAGCCATGTGAACCCGACTGAGTATTAGCACAGCTTTCCATCCTCAGATAGATGGTCAGTCAGAGAGGACTGTACAAGTTTTGGAGGATCCGATGAAAGCGTGTGCCCTTGATTTTATAAGCTCCTGGAATGATCAGTTGATTTCTAATTGAATTCTCCAATGGTGACAGTTGTCACTTAAGTATTGGGATAACAAGATATGAGGCAGTGTATGGCTGTAGGGGTTGTTCCCCAAATTGGATAAGAAAAAGTGGGTGATAGATAGAATTATTTACGACTTTGGATAATAAGTCTCTGAGGATGTTTAGTTAAGGATGAGAGATTAAGAACACCTCAGAGCAGATAGACAAGCATTGGAATTCACCGAGAGTGAATTAGTATGATTGAAATGTTTCTTATCCTAAGGGAATAAGGACATAGCGAACTTTTGGAAGAAGGTAAATTGAGTTACGCTGGATGAAATATTTTAAGAGATTGGACAAGTGGGAGATAAGACCTGTAGGTTGGCGTTATGACTTGAATAAGCAGGCACCCACAATGTGTCCCAGCTTTTGATGCTTCGAAAATACTATCCGGATCCAGCATAGGTGATCGAATATGAATTCCAAAAGTTCAGTTTAATGAAAATATAAGTATATTGAAAAAGTTGATTCGGGCATTAAACAGGAAAGAGAAAATATTGAGGTTTAAAATGATCTCCCTAATTAAAGTCTTTTGGTAGTGTTACACTCCGAAAAAGGTCACATAAGAATTAAAGAAGTATGATACGATTGATGTACCCGGAGTTGTATATGGACTCATATGATTTGGTTCTAATTTGTAGGACCAAATTCTTTAAGTGGTGGAGAGTTGTAAGACCCGAATTTAATTAAAATACGAAAATTAAATAAGAAAAGATGGGGGATGTATGAAGGAAGGTCGGGTTAAATTAATCCCAAATATGTGCAAGGGCAAAATGGTCAAAAGACCAAAGGTCGGTATAATTTCGATAAGGAAATTTAATTAAAAATATGGATTTAAGAAATCTTGGTCAATAAAAGTGAAATAAATTTATTTCGGGTTAAATTGATCGAGATATTAGTTTATGGGAATTAATCAGAATTTTTAGTTCGGAAAAATAATCCCGAAAATAATCGAAAAAATACCAAAAAATTACCGAAATAATATCTCGAAAAATGTGAAGAAATAATATCAAAAATTTGGAGAAAAATATATTTAATAAATTAAATTTAAATTAAATAAATTAAATTAAAATAAAAATAATATAAGTGTAGATATTTTAGATTTTTGGAGTATTTTAATGAATAGTAAAATAATTAAAATAAATAATAATAATAATAATAAATAATAAAACAAGAAAAAAAAAAAGAAAAAAAAAAGAATCTGAAAAAAAAAGGAAACTGGAAAGAAACAAAAACGCGAAAATGGAAACGGCAAAACGAAGCAGCCGACCGATCAGCCCGACGCCCACCGGTGAGCGACGGGACCAAATGGGGACCAGAGAAGAGAGAAGGCGGGCCGACGAATCCATTGGCGCTGACGACGAGCCGACGACCGCTGAATCCGATGAAATGGAGGACGAAAAATCGAGAAAGAAATCGAGTCGGTCTCGACGATCCACGGCGATTGGACGTGAACGGAGGCCACCGGCGTGACCGTGAGGAGGAGGCGGTCCTTTTGAGACCGGTAGCTGCCGACGAAACGGCCGGAATCACCGGCGATGACCAAAACTGAAAATGGGTTTCGACGGCAGAAAAGAGAACGGCCGGACCGGCGACCTTCCGGCGACCTCAACCGAAACCGAGGGTGGATTCGTGATGCGGACAACCTCGCGTAGCGACTGGTGGCGAGAACCGGTGGAGAACCGATCGGCAAGGTGGTGAACCGGCCGAACTGAAGAGAACCGATGGTCTGAACCGGTCCGAACCGGACTGAACCGGTTCAGCCAAAAAGAGAGGAAAAAAGGAAGAAAAAGGGAAAAAGAAAAAGAGAAAAAATTGGGAAAAATTTTTGTGGTGCAATCGAGCTTCGGGTAAGTCAGTGAGTGGTCGAATTGACCCGATTTAAATTTTGGAGTATTTAATTTAATTAATTTTGGGCTGAAAACTTACCCGGAAAATTGTGAAATTATGTAGCTCGATGATTGGCATCCACCGAGAGCTCGAGATAGCCTCGAATTTTGTACTAGCATGGAGTCTCGGGTAAGTGACCCTTATTTACGGCAATTACCTCGTTATGCGTGATATTGATTTAATTTCCGCATAAATTGAATTAAATTATGAAAATTTAGATAAATTGTCGTAAATAATGAATTTAGCTATTCAAGAGCTAGAACGAGACCCAATAAATTATTAGTGGGCCCAATGAGCCCAATAGGCCTCAATAAAGTGAAAATTAAGTGAAAAACGGGCTTAAGGCCGATTAAGGCCCATTTAAGGTGCAATCGGACCCAATAGGGGTAAATGGGCCCAATGATTTAAATTAAGCCCAGAAAATAGGAAATACAATTAAATTGTATAATATCTGACCTGGGGAATATTGATACACAGTTCCAGACATTTGATTGGGAGCATAACGGACTGCGCGATGTGACAACAGTGGAAAAGAAAAGGTCAGACTCGACAGGAAAATAAGGTAAGGGAATTCTGCGGACTGCTAGAGGTAACTTTACGCAATTTTAAGTTCATATGCAGTCCTTTAAAATTTATCTGAAGGGTCTAGAGGTCGAATAATAATTTTAATGCCCCGAATGGGCAAATTACTAAAATACCCTTGTTAAGGGTAGAACTTACAAATTAGAAAAAATTGGGAGGAGCAAGGACAAGAGGTTCCTACTCATTCTGGAGGTATTTTAACACATGCATGAGTAGGCTGGCTCACTTTTAAAGAAAAATGCATAGCATTGCATACCTTTAACGATGTAATTTCTGTGAAAACTATTTGGAGATAACCGAGCCGCCTACGTGTTTTTATTTACATGTGACGTGCTAGAGCTCAGCTCGCACGATGTTTGATTTGTGTGATGCATGCATTAGTGCTGGAGCGAGAGCTCGCACTAGAGTTTTACATGCATAGGTGCTAGAGTATAACTCGCACCAGATTTCACATGCTTTTTCGTGACACGGTGCTAGAGTCTAACTCGCACCATATTTTTATAAGATTTTCATATGATTTATATACAGAGTGCTGAGCCTAGCTCGCACTAGTTTTACTGGATTTGTGGAGTAGCGCTGTCTGCCCTTGGAGTCAGCCAAAAGGCTCAACAGGCTCAAAAGACCTCTTAAGTAGGGTGAGAGTGAGGGATGAGGTTGGCGGCCCTGTGGAGATGTAAAGCGGGCTCTGCCAATTTTACTTGATTTGATGAGAGTGCTGAGCATCGCTCGCACTGATTTTTATGAGAACATACGATGAGCCGTGCTTGGAGCAGCGGGTAGACTGTGTCACCGATTTAATAGGCTCGCACGTGCGTTTTGAGACATGGCAATGAGTATTGAGAAACAAAACCTCTCTGTGGGAAGCAGGCCATTTGGGCTGGAGTACCTAGAGTGATATGGGTCCATGGAGTACGATGTACTGTGCAAGTAGCATGGAGTACGATGTACCGTGGGGTATCTTCGGATACGGTATCTTGGTGATACGGGGTATCTTTGTGATACAGTATCTTTGTGATACGGGGTATCTTCGGATACGGCATCTTCGGATGCGTGAGATCGGATAAGACTGACAGGTTGGATTGATCCACCTCCCGGACGGTTCCCGATCAGGGTGAGACCTCGCACACTGGGATCCGTGAAGCTAGAGGGACTCACGAGGACACATATTGGCCAGTCCTGGTTATTACCGATATACAGTTATTACCTAGTCTCGTATCTTGTATATATATATATACATATGTTTTCGGATATCGATGCTTTCGAGAAACTCAATTTTCATGATTTTGTGTGAGACGGGATCACCCGAAGGAGGGGTCGAGTCCTGACTTTATTGTGAAATTTCTAAAGAGAAAGAAATGATTTAAAATAATTGCATGTTGAATTTTCCTTGCAAACTCGATTTACATATCATAAACTCATGTCATTTGTTTTAAAATGTGTGGAGAAATGGTGGTTTATGCATGGCACCACGTTCATGTAGGTGGTATGGTTGCCTACTTGTTCGTAGGATTGCCTTACTGAGCTTGATGTGCTCACCCCTTTCATTTTCTCCCACAGATAATCTCCAGTTGAAGTTGAGGCGACTCAGTACTGCATTCCGGATATCTGTTGCTGCCCATCAACATAAGGTATATACACTTGTACATATTGTATCTACATAAGCATAGCACAGTAACATGTTTGTAAGAAACTTTAGGGGATGTATAAATAATGAAAACAATTATAAATGACTGGAGAATAAATAAGTTAGATGGTAATTGAATGGTGGGACTGGCATTGACGCACAGCCCAATTATTAGTGGAGTGTGGTCACGATTTGAGGACAGGTAAGAATTTAAGTAAGAAAATAATAAAATGCGAAAAATTAACTCTGATTTTTGCGTAATTTGGGTCGTGACATAAATGGCCCTCAGTCTTGAAACATATTATAGTTTTCATATGCGAAAATATCGAAATAAAATCATCTTATTTGAAAGATTATTTCAGAAGACATGTTTTTATTTCAAAAGCACAAATACAAAAATCTTAGTCTTAATCAGAAATATAATTTAGAAACATGCATGAAAATCATACTTCATGTCTTTGTAAGCATTCCTTAATCATGGTTCAGAAAGTAACTATTACCGTTTTAAATTATATCCCCTTACCTCAATCTATCGAAATCTCTGTGCTCGAGTGGCGACGCCTCTTAGTACCTCCCTTAATTCCTTCTACGATCACCTACACCGAAATCGTACACTTAGCATCTTATTCGTGCGAATTGCCCGAATTGCGTTAAAATCGTAACCTATTCATTACTACTGCGTGTGTACGTATTATTGTACGTACCTAAGTCAACACACACGTTTATATATTTTCTCTTAGCACAGATTATTTTGTATGTACCATTATTGACATACACCTTATTATATACCTCTACATGTATGTACACATAAATATATATATATATACACTCCCATATGTATATATATTTTTATTTGTTTTCATTCTTTTCCTATCTCATATATACATTCTTTGCATGTACATAAACTAGCACACATTCATCTTATATACACCCATATGAATATACACTTAAATATATATATATATATATATATATATATATACATATACACTCTTATACATATAAATATATATATATATATTTTATTGTTTTCCATTTTTCCTTAACACATTTACATACATATTCTTGTATGTACATATACTTAACATATCCATTCATTATATACACCTATATGTATATATCCCAAATATATATATATATATATTCACTTAAATACACTTTTATCTTATATACACCCACATGTATATACACCAATATATATACATATATATACGGTCAGACCCAGATCTTTGTAGCTTGTACCTTATGATTCCTATGTGTATGAACACTATGTAATTATAGTTGAATCATAAGAAGAGTATTTACTAGACTTAAAGTGTTATTGAAATGAATTAACACGCAAAAGCTATATAAAATGCCTAATGTGAGCGATGGGTATCACAGGCTAAACCGAGTTATTCTAAATCATTCTGACTGAAAATAAGAACTTAAAATAAGAGAGCGTAGAGAACTCATGAAGGAAAGTCAGCTTGATTTAGTCCCGAACATATAAAACGAGAGTAAAAGCTAAAAAGGGTAAAATGGACCTTTTTGGCGAGAAAAGGAGTTTCGGGTGAAATTATCCACCGGGAGCGGTTGGAATATAAAGACGAGAGTGTAAGACATAAGATATGACACTCTTGAAATTTTGAGAAAAAGTCAACATGGTCAATGGTTAAGGAAAAAGTCAACTATAGTTAAGAAAGTGGACTTTTACCATAGTTGACTAATCATGGTTAAAAATTAACCTAAGTATGGAGAAAAATTTGGGAAAAAATATTCTTGGCCAGAATACAAGATAATCATCCCCGGAAGTAAGAAAAATTTATTCGGAAGGATTCCGGATTAAATTTAATGTTTAAAAACGTGATGGGCCTAAGGTAAAAATTTTAAAGCCCCTAAAGGTATACTAAACGTATATCGAAATTCTTAGGTCCTTTAGACCGAATTGTTGGACCAATTGATCGGCCAAATTTTGAGACAATAAAAGGCCCGAGGTATAGTAAAAATTTCAGCCCGAAAGCCCATTAAGAAAGCCCAAACCTAGAAGCCCAATTGGAAAAGCCCATCAGATAAATATCTAACCATAGTTAAAGTTAACTATGACTCATAAGGTGACTCATGGCTAAGGTTTGGAAAGTCAAGCATAATGGCTGAAAAGTAAAGCTTAATGTCTAAGTATATGGCTTATAAATCCAGCCACACCATTGTCATCTTCATCACACCAAATCCGGCTAGAAGAAGAAACCATTGAAACATATTTTCCAAACTTTCTCTCACTAGAAATCACTAGGAATTAGGCATATTTGGAACTTGCATTCTTCATGGAAGTTGTTCCAAATTGAAAGGAGATTGACATATGTTGGAATTGGCTATCAAGGAGCCATAGAGAGCAAACCGAGAGCCTCCAAAGTTTCAGCCAAAGGCTAAACACAACAATTGGTATATTTTCTAATTTCCAATTTCATATATGTTAATGTATGAATGATTTCAAGTATGTTGATATATGTTTAAAGCATTGAAACATATTAAATCACCATGAAATGGGTTAGGCCGAAAGTGATTAATGGGATATTGAATTATGTCAATATGATTTTAAGACATAAATGGATTAGTATACATGTATTAATGTTAATGGTGTAATTAGAATTAATCAATTTGATTAATTGATACATGTAATTTGTTGGTAATCAAGGTGTTTGATAAAATGCCTAAATGAACTATGTGATGATTGGTAATGTTGCCTACCAAGTGTATGTGAAAATGCCTAAGTGAAAATGGCTAAATAATAGGCATGGATGGCATGCCATGGTGAAACCGAGGCATGAGTAGCTCTCGGCCATGGCATGTGGCCGAGAGGCCCAATGGGCCAAGCCCAATTATTTTAGGCCCAATAAGGTGTAATGGGCCTAGGACAAGCCCAATAAGAGTTGGTGGGTCCCACAAGCCCAATAGGCCCAACGAAAGTGAATAGTAAAATGAAAATGGACTTAAGGCCTAGTTAGGCCCATTAAGGGATAATAGACTGTATTAATGTGTAATACCGTAGGAAAAGTATAATTAACCTGAGGAATGGTCATTTACAGCTTCGGAGTTTACATTGAGAGCTGATCGGACTGCGGGATTTAGCAGTACCGAGGAAGTGAGGTCATGTGACGTGATCCGAGGTAAGGGACTTTTGCGAGTAGTTAGAGATACCTGCACGTATTTTCGTCTACTTTTACATTCACTTAAAAACTTTGAGGGTCAGAGAAAGTGAATAATAATTATTGCGACCCAATAGAGGCAAATTATGATTTTGCCCCTAGTTAGTCAAAAAGTCAACTTTTGTGAAAAGTTGCGAAAAGCATGAAAACTATTATTGTGAGTGTTTAACTGCTGTTTAGCATGAAAATAAATAGATGGGCTAAAGATTTTAAGGTTGATGTGACTTAAGCACACTTTATAGTGCTGATTTTAATGTTTTGTAAACAATCCCTTTTTAAAGAGCCATCTATCATATTATGTGAGAATGAATCGTGCTAGAGCATAGCTCGCACTGGATTTCATATGTTTTCCACATACATTAGTGCTGGATTTTTATACGCACTAGATTTTCATGACATGCATGATAGAGTACTGGAGTTTTACTCGTACTCAGTTTTATATGATATATGCATGACAGAGTGCTGGAGCGATTAGCTCGTACTCGAGTTTTACATGAGATACATGACAGAGTACTGGAGCGTTGCTCGTACTCGATTCTTCATGGTTTATACATGACATAGTGTCACGACCCAAATTACCTAAAATCACTACAAATTTTTCGCTTTTTCATTTCCTGACCCGTCGTGAACAGTTCCACTACTAACAGTTGGGCTATGATTTGGTGTTAGTCACCTCTCACCTATTTACCCTTCTATTTTTATATTCATATTCACATATCAATTTATTTAAACAAAATACATCCCCAATATTAAATCCATATACAGTACTGTGCATCTATATGTTCAGATACGAAATTATATAAATGTGTATACCTGGTCTTGATAAGAAGCAGCGGATAACCAAATTGCGAAGCTATTGTCGCTCTCTTCTACTGGGTGTACCCTGTGGGGTGGAAAATGAAAGGGTGAGCGAAACGTGCTCAGTAAGGCAATAATGTAAGCAGGTAGATAACTATACTATCTACGTGCTGATAATGTCATGATATAAAAATCTTTTACTTTCGGAGCATGAGATATGACTAAAACAATGCCACATGTATGTATATATCATATACGAGAATTCATGAAATCGACATGTAAAACACACATGGAAAAATCATCATGTATGACATCTCATGCTCGTCACATCAAAAACTTATTAGTTTCATCAAAAACTCTTCACTTTAAAACTTATTCGTTTCATCAAAAACAACTTCATCAAGGTCAAACCCATCTCTCGGGAATACCTTGATTCATCAAATCACAGCTCTTTTAAAAAACATAAATCAGAAATCCATCTCTTTTAAAAACACAAATCGGGACTACCCCTCCATCGGGTTTGTCCTGGTCTATCCAGACCGTGTGATATCATGTGAGGCATGTAGGTTACTGTATGAAAAACGAGGACTATGGCCATACTATGTCCCTGTGATCCCAGGCACACGGATCCCGGTGTGCGGGGCATCACAACTGCAACGGGAGGTGGGGTCAAGTCCTACCCGCCAGAATATCGAGTAACATCGTAGTCATCATGACTGCACGGTACAGCGTACTCCGTGTGATATATACGGTACATCGTACTCCGTGAACCCATATCATAGTCGGGGGGTGCCTGCCGTAGGTCTTATCCAGCCCAATACTATGTCGATAACCAACCCATGTCTCAAAGTTTACGTGCGAGTATCTCAACTCTCTGTGACACACAGTCTACAGGAGGCTTCCGCACGACTATATGCATGTCAACTCACGTCTAGTGCGTTTATGTGAGCATCCTGCTGCCCGCTCCACACCAGGTCACAGGCTTACGGAGCTCCAGCACCACGCTATGCATATCATGATATCTAAAATCGCGTGCGAGCGAAACTCCAGCACGGTGTTATGCACACACAAATTTCTCGTACGAGCAATGCTCCAGTACGGCTTTTCATGAAAATAAATCAGTAAACTTGAGTGCGAGTAAGACTCTAGCACTCCTTTTTACTTGTATAAATACGATAGGTGGCTAAGTCTTTACAAAACATCTTTTAAAAATAGTAACCGGTACAAACCGGTACCCTTTCGTATATTTCATGAAATCAATAGCCAACCTATGTTCATATTTCTTAAATCACAGCAGTCTATTCATATAAAGCATTAAAATCATGAAATTCATGCAATTTCATAGCCTTACTACCCTTTTGTAAGTTTTTATTCCTAGGGGCAAAATCGTCATTTTTCACTATTTTTATCTAACCCCCGGTTTTCGCAGAAATTATTAATTCATTTCTAGATACCTAAAGAATATTAAACCTTGTAATTCCCCTCAATAAAATACGTATAGGAATCTCTATACGCTTACAAAATTCTCTTACCTCGATTTACGCGTAAACTTATCATATTTCGCCCGTACCAGGTCTCTCGGTCCAATTTGCTCCAAGCCAAATCTACGGAGCTGCAGATAATTATTTATCATGTCAATTTAACCCAATAATTATAATTCTCGCGTTTACTATAGTCGATTTAACTAATTGGGCCAATTTACTCTTATTGGGCCCAATCGCCCCTTAATGGGCCTCGACCCATTTTCAGCCCGTTTATACTTATTAAATCCCTTCCTCGGGTTTACTGGGCTTATGCAGCTTACTAATAATTATCGGGCTTCAATCCAAGTTCATTGGATAGCCCGTATACCATTTACGGCAATTTATTACAACTTCGAATTAATATTCCTTCCTATGTGAAATTAATCCGTAATTCCGTAAAATATTTAAAACTCGGTATTTAAAGTACTCTGAATGCCGAAATTAAATCGTACTTACCCGATACGATGCGGGGTACGAAGATCAGAGCTCGATCGGCTCTCGTTCGGGCTTTATCGTCAAACTGCACAATTATTATATTTAATCCCGGGTTACTTTTCGATTAAATATAATTTAAATAAATTTCTCGGAAATCAATTCGGTCACTTTTGACCTCTTACCGACTTACCCGAAGCTCGATTGCATCACGGGATTTTTCCCCGATTTTTCCTCTTTTTCTTTTTCCCTTTTTCTCCCTTTTTTCCCTTCTTTCTTGGCTGAACCGGTTCAGACCGGTTCAGACCGGTCCGGTTCAGCCGGTTCGCTCCGGTTCGCTCCGGTTCGACCGGTTCGGTGCCTTACCGGCCGGTTCTCCGCCGGCTTCCACCACCAGTCACTCCGTTGGGTCGTCCGCATCACAGATCTGGTGTCGGTTTGCTTCGAGCTTGCCGAAAAATGGCCGGTCCGGCCATTCTCTTTTCTGCCGTCGGTACCGTCCCCTCTTTCCGCCGTTTCTGGCGTTTTCCGACCATTTCACCGGTCGCCTTCGGTGTCAATCGGCTCGGCATGAAGTGGGGAAGCTTCGGTGGCCGGTGGTTGGGGCCAAGACGCCGCCGTTTGCCGGGATCGAGCCCCTCACCCCGTCGGCCTTCTCCTCCGTTTTTCGCCGGATTTCGACGTCGGTTTGGCTCGTCACTGGTACCAGCGAGGTCGCCGGCCTCCCCTCTTCATTTTTCGGGCCTTACTTCGGTGATTGGTCGCCGGACGGTGGTCCGATCGTCTCCCTTTTCCGGCTTCACTTTTCGTTTTCTAACTCTTTCTCTCTCCCCGATTTGTTTCAGCCCCATTTTTTTTATTATTATTTAACATTTTATTTTATTATTAAAATATTGAATAAAATATTCAATATACTCTTAAAATATCTACATTTATTATTATTTTATTCCAACAATTTAATTTAATTAAATTAAATTAAATTTATTTAGTTTTTAAATTATTTTTTCGGTATAATTCCTCCGTATTTTCGGGATATTGTCCCGGGTGACTTTTCGGTATTTCTAAAAATTCTGGATCTTGATCAATTTAACCCGAAATAAATTCATTTCACCTTTATTGATCAAGATTTATCAATCCATTATTTTTAATAATTATTTCTTGTTAAATTTATATCGGCCTTCGGTCTTTTGACCGTTTTGCCCTTGCACGTGTTCGGGATAAATTTAGTCAAACTTTCCTTCACGAACACTCATCCATTTTGTGTTTTAAATCGTTATTTCCTGTCCGAATCCCATTTCATTTAATTTTGGGACCATTTTTCTACCTCGTAAGATTTACGATTAAATTTCGGGTCTTACAAATCTCCCCCACTTAAGGAATTTGGTCCTCCAAATTAGAACCAAGTTATATGAGTCCAGATACAACTCCGGGTACATCAATTATATCATACTCTTAAATTCTTGTGTGACCTTCTCCGGAGTGTATTACTACCAAAGGACTTTAATTAGGGAGATCATCTTAAACCTCGATACTTTCTCTTTCCTGTTTAATGCCCGAATCAACTTCTTCAATATACTTATCTTTTCATTAAGCTTAACTGTTGGATCTCATATCCTATCACCTGTGCTGGATCTGGATGGTATTTCTGAAGCATCCAAAGCTGGGACATTGTGGGTGCCTGTTAATTCAAATGATAACACCAACCTACAGGTCTTATTTCCCACTTGTCCAATCTCTCAGAGATTTAATCCAACGTATCTCAATTTACTTCTTCCAAAAGCTCACTATGTCCTTACTCTCTTAGGACGAGTAGCTTTCAACCATACTAATTCACCAAGGGTAAATTCCAATACTTGTCTATCTGCTCTGAGGTGTTCTTAATCTCTCATCCTTAACTAAACATCCTCAGAGACTTATTATCCAAGTCGAAATTAATACTATCTGTCACCCACTTTTTCTTGTCCAATTTGGGGAACAACCCCTACAACCATACACTGCCTCATATCTTGTTATCCCGATACTCAAGTGACAACTGTCACTATTGACGACTTCAATTAGAAATCAACTGATCATTCCAGGAGCTTATAAAATCAAGGGCACACGCTTTCATCGGATCCTCCAGATCTTGTACAGTCCTCTCTGACTGACCATCTGTCTGAGGGTGGAAAGCTGTGCTAATACTCAGTCGGGTTCCCATAGCTTCCTTAAATATCCTCCGAAGTAGAGAGTGAAGCGGGAATCCCTATATGATACCATTCTCACTGGAACGCTACTTAATATTACACAATCTTCCTTATACCTGATCCTCATACACACTCTGAGTATCTGGGGATTTCATAACCAGAAGGTGGGTAGACTTAGTCACTCTATCGACTATCATCCAAATAGCTTCGTAATTCACCTGGGTTCTCTGCAACCCATCACGACATTCATGGAGACTTACTCTCGTTGTCGTGCCATGTCGATATAGGTAGGTGCTGCAATAACTCTGCAGACTTTTAATACTCTACCTTACTCTGCTGACATGTTATGCACTTTTCCACAATCTCTACCTTATCTCCTTTCATATCTGACCACTAATACCCTTTTTGAGATTTCAATATATTTTTATTACCTTTCGTATGCACTGTATATCCCGAAGAGTGAGCTCCTTACAATATTACTATTTCATCAACTGTGGTCCTGGGGAGCACTCATACTATCTCTGAACCTCTGTAAATCATTATCACACTCTCTGTGATCTCTGTCACTGTACCCTTCTGAATCTGACCCACACTATCGACATCCTGTCGATCATCACGCTAAGCCTGGTAAATCCGGGCACTCTCATCCGGTTCTAATCATCAGGCTAGCTGTCACACAATCACTGTCATCATCAGAAGGGATCACATCCAAACTGAGGCTCATAACTGCATCTAGCAGCTCACGCTCCCTGACCACCATATGGAATACCATCCTAAGGCTCTTTCTACTCGAGGCATCAGCCATCACATTAGCCTTTCCTGGGTGGTACAATTTTCACAAATCAAAATCTCTCAGAAGCTCTATCCCACTATGTATTCTCATATTCGTCTCTTTCTGTGAAAACAAATACTTGGGACTTTCTGATCAGTGCATATCCACAATTCCTCATCGTGTATATAATAGTACCATATCCTCGGTACAAATACTGTTGTCAACTTTAAATCATGGGTCAGATAGTTATTTCGTGATCAAGGAGTTGTCTGACTCCATAATTGACTATCTTCCCATTATACATCAATACACAGCTCCTTCATAAATTTGAGGTATCCATACTCACTGAGGACTTCTTGAGCTGTTGGGTATGGTGAAATTAATCACGGTGGTCAGTTCATACTTCACTACACCGAAATCCATGTCACATCTATCATCTTATTTATCATCTTATTTAAAGATCACGTTTTCTTAGTTAAACGTGTCAACCAAGTAGACCATCTTGAGGATCTCGCAACAATCCATCTGTAAAAGCCATCTTCCAATTGTTGCTTATAAATCACCCTAGACTTTAACTACACCCAACATATCATCGATAATGATGATTACAACTCGGTCAAATCCTTGATTTATTTACGCATAAGCGTATAAGATCCTTCAAAATCCCTTCCGTTTTTAGGTACTAACCTGCGTCATTTCCTTTTCTTCTCTTAACTGCTCTTATTAAATTTTTACTATGTTAACCTTTATAATTTGTCGAATTTTAATATTCTTATCGTCTTATTAAGAGTATCCTAATGCTAAAGGTATTTCTTACGACGATCGATTTCACGTTATAGGTTATATATATATACTTTTAGACGCTGTCAAGTCTTCAGGCGGGGAGGTATTTTGAAATACCTTTATTAACCTTCAGACTTAACCACAACTACTGGTTATGGTTATACCCATCTTTGTCCTTGGTTATAATTTGTATTCGCTACTAATTGCTCAACTTCAATTACTTCGCATACGCACTCTTACTCCAATACATCTTGTATTTATAATCAAGCATATCTTATCTTAAAGATTATCTCCTTAGTGTATCAATTATAATGAAACTCTCGTCATTGTTCATTCCGTGAGTACAATCCTTTACTCCTTTAATTTCAACCGTTGCACCCCTTTTTATTACTTGTCAACACTTACAGTATACTTTTTAGTGATGTTTTCACCACTGTTTTCAACTTAAAATTCTCTATATCTATATTCCGTTAATTAATCCTCCTCTATTGGGGTACTCATTTATTAGTATTGTGCCCAATGATGTAGGCATTCATGCCTTTTACTCACTTATATGTGAATGAAGGCGGTATGAATAAATGTGTGGCATCAGGATCAATAAACATATGTACTTCGTTATTCATAATAAGTGTGGTATCTTAAACCACATCCATGAAACATCAATAGTGTCCTGGTCCAAGACATCCTCTCGCCTTCGTCCAACAACCTATTTTCCTTCTTCTCTTCGGCTATGGCTTCCTTTTTCGTGGCAGCTATACCAATGAAATTTTTCTCTGCCTCTTTACTTTACTGTGGGGCAATCTCGCCCAACTCTGTGCAATCAACATCAATGGTCCATCTTACCACACTTAACGGCCATTTCATCAATACAGTGTAGGTATAGACCCTCCTTCTGTGGTGTCCACCACACATCTCACACTGCTTCCAGTGCTTACACTGCTACACTGTTATACTGCTTATCTTGCTTACCCTGCTACATTGCCACACTACTCCGTAGCAAGTCAGAGTCCTACCCCTCAAGAGTGCCAAAATTGGATGCACTGGGGTCTTACCAATTACCTTACTCCATGACTCGTCAAATCTCATTTCTTACCAATTGGTCTCTTTCCCGCTCTGACATCTTTGTCATTGCTCGATTCTCTTTTGTCTCTATTTCGACCCTCATTAGCTTTCCCAATCTCAGAGGCGTGCAATTCATATCCTTATTTACCCAACTGCAAATCTGCGCACTGCCTCGGTATAAGTAATGTCTCACGGGCCAATCAGATTCAAATTGAAAATCTGAGTCATTCCATAAACTTTTAGTCATCTCGACTGTCACTTGTTCATAGTGTCGAGGAAATATCTGCCCAGAATATAATCGAGTTTTATACTCATAATCAATTTAGTATTCCTGGGCAGTGTAAGAAATTTTTCCTTGAAATTTCTTTTAAATCATGTCCGGGATATCCTGTCACCGGATTATATTCTAGATATTACTCATATCAGTTCTTAAGATGGGTCGAGCGGGTTTCCACCAATGCTCCGCTGCGCCCTCTGATTTATTGTGACGGCCAACCCCTGCCCGGCCAACCCCTGCCATCGGCCATGGCCACCCCTCATGGGCCCACGCACAACGATGGTGGTCTAACAACGGGTGGTCCAACAACGCCACAAGTTCAACGTATTGTCCGCTTTGGGCCTCAGCCCGCACGGCTTTGTCTCATATGGGGAAACTCCCCTCAGAACGCGTCCTCTGATCTCATACATAATCTGAGCAATTTGCTCCTCACAATAATCTTCACACTCCGCTCCAACATCACGAAGCGTGTCTCAATACTGTCCGATCTCTCTGTCGGACTCTGTGGGGCATGCTCAACATCAGCCTCCACGTCATTCTCATCTTGAGTCTCATGTGACGACTCATTCAACTCTCAAGCCGATCTCTATAGCCTCTAGCTCGTGTACTCGTCTCTCAACCATAGCGGTTATCAGTTATAAAAACTAGATTCTTAGCTGCTATTCCATCTTGATATACACAATTGTATCTAAACAATGCACAGTACATGGGGATGTAAATTTACTTAACCACTAACACCGACTCATATCAGGCCAACTTAAGCTCTGATACCATCTTTTCTGTCACGACCCAAATTACCTAAAATCACTACAAATTTTTTGCTTTTTCATTTCCTGACCCGTCGTGAACAGTTCCACTACTAACAGTTGGGCTAAGATTCGGTGTTAGTCACCTCTCACCTATTTACCCTTCTATTTTTATATTCATATTCACATATCAATTTATTTAAACAAAATACATCCCCAATATTAAATCCATATACAGTACTGTGCATCTATATGTTCAGATACGAAATTATATAAATGTGTATACCTGGTCTTGATAAGAAGCAGCGGATAACCAAATTGCGAAGCTATTGTCGCTCTCTTCTACTGGGTGTACCCTGTGGGGTGGAAAATGAAAGGGTGAGCGAAACGTGCTCAGTAAGGCAATAATGTAAGCAGGTAGATAACTATACTATCTACGTGCTGATAATGTCATGATATAAAAATCGTTTACTTTCGGAGCATGAGATATGACTAAAACAATGCCACATGTATGTATATATCATATACGAGAATTCATGAAATCGACATGTAAAACACACATGGAAAAATCATCATGTATGACATCTCATGCTCGTCACATCAAAAACTTATTAGTTTCATCAAAAACTCTTCACTTTAAAACTTATTCGTTTCATCAAAAACAACTTCATCAAGGTCAAACCCATCTCTCGGGAATACCTTGATTCATCAAATCACAGCTCTTTTAAAAAACATAAATTAGAAATCCATCTCTTTTAAAAACACAAATCGGGACTACCCCTCCATCGGGTTTGTCCTGGTCTATCCAGACCGTGTGATATCATGTGAGGCATGTAGGTTACTGTATGAAAAACGAGGACTATGGCCATACTATGTCCCTGTGATCCCAGGCACACGGATCCCGGTGTGCGGGGCATCACAACTGCAACGGGAGGTGGGGTCAAGTCCTACCCGCCAGAATATCGAGTAACATCGTAGTCATCATGACTGCACGGTACAGCATACTCCGTGTGATATACACGGTACATCGTACTCCGTGAACCCATATCATAGTCGGGGGGTGCCTGCCGTAGGTCTTATCCAGCCCGATACTATGTCGATAACCAACCCATGTCTCAAAGCTTACGTGCGAGTATCTCAACTCTCTGTGACACACAGTCTACAGGAGGCTTCCGCACGACTATATGCATGTCAACTCACGTCTAGTGCGTTTTTGTGAGCATCCTGCTGCCCGCTCCACACCAGGTCACAGGCTTACGGAGCTCCAGCACCACGCTATGCATATCATGATATCTAAAATCGCGTGCGAGCGAAGCTCCAGCACGGTGTTATGCACACACAAATTTCTCGTACGAGCAATGCTCCAGTACGGCTTTTCATGAAAATAAATCAGTAAACTTGAGTGCGAGTAAGACTCTAGCACTTCTTTTTACTTGTATAAATACGATAGGTGGCTAAGTCTTTACAAAACATCTTTTAAAAATAGTAACCGGTACAAACCGGTACCCTTTCGTATATTTCACGAAATCAATAGCCAACCTATGTTCATATTGCTTAAATCACAGCAGTCTATTCATATAAAGCATTAAAATCATGAAATTCATGCAATTTCATAGCCTTACTACCCTTTTGTAAGTTTTTATTCCTAGGGGCAAAATCGTCATTTTTCACTATTTTTATCTAACCCCCGGTTTTCGCAGAAATTATTAATTCATTTCTAGATACCTAAAGAATATTAAACCTTGTAATTCCCCTCAATAAAATACGTATAGGAATCTCTATACGCTTACAAAATTCCTTTACCTCGATTTACGCGTAAACTTATCATATTTCGCCCGTACCAGGTCTCTCGGTCCAATTTGCTCCAAGCCAAATCTACGGAGCTGCAGATAATTATTTATCATGTCAATTTAACCCAATAATTATAATTCTCGCGTTTACTATAGTCGATTTAACTAATTGGGCCAATTTACTCTTATTGGGCCCAATCGCCCCTTAATGGGCCTCGACCCATTTTCAGCCCGTTTATACTTATTAAATCCCTTCCTCGGGTTTACTGGGCTTATGCAGCTTACTAATAATTATTGGGCTTCAATCCAAGTTCATTGGATAGCCCGTATACCATTTACGGTAATTTATTACAACTTCGAATTAATATTCCTTCCTATGTGAAATTAATCCGTAATTCCGTAAAATATTTAAAACTCGGTATTTAAAGTACTCTGAATGCCGAAATTAAATCGTACTTACCCGATACGATGCGGGGTACGAAGATCAGAGCTCGATCGGCTCTCGTTCGGGCTTTATCGTCAAACTGCACAATTATTATATTTAATCCCGGGTTACTTTTCGATTAAATATAATTTAAATAAATTTCTCGGAAATCAATTCGGTCACTTTTGACCTCTTACCGACTTACCCGAAGCTCGATTGCATCACGGGATTTTTCCCCGATTTTTCCTCTTTTTCTTTTTCCCTTTTTCTCCCTTTTTTCCCTTCTTTCTTGGCTGAACCGGTTCAGACCGGTTCAGACCGGTCCGGTTCAGCCGGTTCGCTCCGGTTCGCTCCGGTTCGACCGGTTCGGTGCCTTACCGGCCGGTTCTCCGCCGGCTTCCACCACCAGTCACTCCGTTGGGTCGTCCGCATCACAGATCTGGTGTCGGTTTGCTTCGAGCTTGCCGAAAAATGGCCGGTCCGGCCATTCTCTTTTCTGCCGTCGGTACCGTCCCCTCTTTCCGCCGTTTCTGGCGTTTTCCGACCATTTCACCGGTCGCCTTCGGTGTCAATCGGCTCGGCATGAAGTGGGGAAGCTTCGGTGGCCGGTGGTTGGGGCCAAGACGCCGCCGTTTGTCGGGATCGAGCCCCTCACCCCGTCGGCCTTCTCCTCCGTTTTTCGCCGGATTTCGACGTCGGTTTGGCTCGTCACTGGTACCAGCGAGGTCGCCGGCCTCCCCTCTTCATTTTTCGGGCCTTACTTCGGTGATTGGTCGCCGGACGGTGGTCCGATCATCTCCCTTTTCCGGCTTCACTTTTCGTTTTCTAACTCTTTCTCTCTCCCCGATTTGTTTCAGCCCCCTTTTTTTTATTATTTAACATTTTATTTTATTATTAAAATATTGAATAAAATATTCAATATACTCTAAAAATATCTACATTTATTATTATTTTATTCCAACAATTTAATTTAATTAAATTAAATTAAATTTATTTAGTTTTTAAATTATTTTTCCGGTATAATTCCTCCGTATTTTTGGGATATTGTCCTGGGTGACTTTTCGGTATTTCTAAAAATTCTGGATCTTGATCAATTTAACCCGAAATAAATTCATTTCACCTTTATTGATCAAGATTTATCAATCCATTATTTTTAATAATTATTTCTTGTTAAATTTATATCGGCCTTCGGTCTTTTGACCGTTTTGCCCTTGCACGTGTTCGGGATAAATTTAGTCAAACTTTCCTTCACGAACACTCATCCATTTTGTGTTTTAAATCGTTATTTCCTGTCCGAATCCCATTTCATTTAATTTTGGGACCATTTTTCTACCTCGTAAGATTTACGATTAAATTTCGGGTCTTACACATAGTACTGGAGCTATTGCTCGTACTTGATTTGATATTGTGCATAGCATAGTACTGTAGCTATTGCTCGTACTTGATTTAATACATGAACTATGCATTGACTTATTTACTGGAGGTTGCTCGCACTAGAGTTGAGTTTGTGATGTGAAACAGTGTTCGAGCGCAGTGTCGACTGTGTGTCGCACTCGAGGGCGCACACTGTATGTGATATTATATACATGGTACCTATTCATGCCGCATTCTTGTGTGACTGAGTGTCACATTTTGAGAGGATGGCCAGCATGAGGGTATTTGTGAATGTGGTATGATATTTCAACAGGCGCGAGGGCTAAGACCTATAGTAGGCACCCTGACTGTGATGTTGATATTCCACGGGTGCGAGAGCTAAGACCTATGGTAGGCACTCTGGCCGTGAGGACGGGTCCACGGGTGTACTTTGTACCGTGTCTGAGTGGTGCGAGGTGTACGCTGTACCGTGTGTTGTTGTGGAGTTGAGGAGGATATAGCTGACGGTTGTGATGGACTGACCCCTCTCCCGTTGCAGCAGTGATGCCCCGCACACCGAGTACTGTGTTGCTTGGGATCACATTTTGGATATGATCATAGTCCAGGATATTATTTGCATTTAACCACAGAGTCATACATGATATATCACATTGATTGAATGATTTAAACTGCGGACAGACATGAGGGATGGGTTGGACTCCGATTTTGTGTTGTGAATCATTTGATGCCATATTTATTGTGATTTAAATATACATGGCATGATTTACATAAAGGCATGATTTATATACGATGCATTGTTTTGCACTACATGCCTACATTTGAGAAAGAAAGCATGATTTTCTGTACATGGGATTTATTCTGTACAAGTATATATATTATATTTCAAGACATGCTTTTTAAAGCGAGTAAAGGAAATAATGTTTTCAAGGCATAGCATTATTTTGAGTAGATAGTGTTGATATCTACTTACTTGCCTGATTTCCTTACTGAGCGCGTTGTATGCTCACCCCCCTTTCTTTACATCTCTCTACAGAGCGTCAACAGTAGAGCGAGAGCTATCGAGGGATAGTGTCCCAGAGTCCACTGCTAGTTCCTATCGATCGCCAGGTATACCTATTATGTACAGTTGTGTATCTAAACATAGAAACAGCACAGTGATGTATACGATATATATTATGGGGAATGTATTTGTATTAGATTTTATATAATCTTACATGTATAATAAAAGCAGTTACAGTCAGTAATAATATATTGACATGTATGTATGAAATGGATGATGTGGTAAGTGAGGACTCTGACATCGAATCACAGCCCAACCATTGAAGAGCGGAAAGGTAGTTAAAAATGCGAAAAATTTTTAGTGATTTTGGTTAAAGTCATGGATTGAGAACGGGTCCTGACATATACACACACACACATATATATACATATATTATTATTAGTTCCCATTATTCAATATCACAAACATACATATATATATATATATATGTTTGCCTACTCTTCATCAATCCCACTTTTAATCTAATTCAAACTAAACTAGCATGCTTATATCTACAACCTATTTATCTACATGTACATTGAACATACATACATGTATATACATATATACACTTTACCTTATCATACTCATACACAATCACATATATTTATATACATGTACAATTAAATATACAAATATACATAAATACTTTACCTTTTCTTTTCTTTTTTTTTTCTTTTTTTTTCTTTCTTCCTTTTCCTTTCTTTCACCCATCCCTATTCATAATCTTCTTCCACCTTCAACGAGAGGCTTTACGCCTCACTCCACTCCCTTCTTCCTTAACTATCGGTTTGGGTCGCTTCCTTCCCTACCCTTCTCGGTTTCTAGTCGCCTATTCACGGAAGGACGCCCTCCTTTTATAGCCACGCGACCCCTATTTTTAGCTTCCACATATAGGTCTCTGCTTCAGCTCTTCATTGTCTTCTCCATTTTCTTCTCTTCCACCACCTCAGCTATTCTAGCTCTCTCTCACGTTTCTCTTTCTCTTTTTTTTTTGTTCTCGGTTTGCAATCTTCACTGTTCCCCACCAGTCCTTTCAACTCTCGGGTCTCCTTCCACCATCATCCCTTGCTATAACCGGTTGCTTCAATTTCCAGCTGCCTCAATTCTGCTCTGCTTTGGCCCACTTCTGCATCAGCTCCAAACCTCAGTCTCCTTCTTCGGTTATTCTCAGTTTTCAGCCCTCCCGATCAGCCCTCAAGCCTCTCTCAGTTTTCTTCCATTTTCCGGTCCCTGTTTTATTTTCTGTTTTTTTTTTCAGGTGCTGCTTCTCTTCTTCTTCTCCTTTCCAATCTTCTCTCTCGGTTGCCTCTCTTTCTTCCCTTCCTCTCTTCTTCTCTTCCTTGGTTTCCCTCTTCTTCTTCCTTCTTTCCTTCTTTCTCCCCCAACCGACCGACTCTCCCTCCGTCTTCCCCCTTTCCTTCTTCCCTTTTCTTTTTCTTCCTTTTCTCTTTTCTGGTTTTGTTTTCCCGCCCTTGCTAGCTCCTCTCTGTTTCCTTTTTCCAATTTCGAAAGGGATGGCAGACGGAATTGGCTTTTCAAAGCCAATTCCGTACAATGCTATATATTTATATATTATATTAATATATATATTAGTATATATATATATATTATTTGTTTATTATTATTTTATTTTATTTTTTTTGTATTAATATATTAATATGTATATTATATTAATATATATATTTTGTATTAATATATATATATATGATTTGTTTGTTTAGTTTATTTATTTTGTTGTTTTGTGTCCATTTATAATTGATAATTCTATATTTTTAGAATTATTTGTGCTTAATTTCCTAATTAATTATTTAAATCCCCGATTTATTTTGTTAATTATCCCTTTTTATTTAATTAAAATTCTCATGTTTGCAGATAAATTAAATTCGGATGAATTTTGAATATTTCGGTAGAAAATGAACCGGAATTGAGCTAAAATCGGGATTGGACCATGCGGACAATACGAGCCTAGCACATCCAATTGGACAAAAAGACAGATGACATGGAAATATTATTTTTCAATGAGCCAATGGTGTGAAGACAAGTGGCCAAACAATGCCAACTCATCTAGGATGGAAAAATTACAATTGTACCCCTAAATGTGTATATAAATAAAAAATGATGACAATTGTAAAGGGTGGAAAAAAATAGCGTAGAATAGTTTTATTTTTAGGTTAACTTAAAAAGTTTTTTTCCTTGTTTTTGCATGATTCGGCCGCACAGTTTTTTTTCTAGCTTCCAGTTTCTTTTCTCCATAGCTACTGTTTCATCCAATTCAGTTTATTATGAAGAATTCTTGTTTTTAGTTTATCAGTATCATTGCTTAGAAATACTTGTTTATCATTTCAGTTTGCTTCAATCATCATCATCTTGTTTTGGCTTTATGTTTTAATTACCTTTCGGTTATAGTCTAAAGTATTTGCAAATCTTGAATCATCAGTGCCGATCATGATTTTTGATTCATTATTGCCGATCTAAACTGTTGGGATGATTCTGTGCATCGATTGGTGATAATATTGGAAGGGTGGAACAAAAAATGGTTTGGTGGAGGAATAACTAAAACCGTGGCTACTGAAAGAAACCAAGATCACTGAGATTCGCCTTTTGTGTTAAAACCTTCTCCAGCCTGTGTTTAATTTTCATGGTAGCAGTAATCTAGATGAATATCAGAAGAGGCAGCAACTAGTTGGGACAGCAACCAGGCGTTGTAGCCAAAATCGAGAGCCAGCATTCTTCCCTCTGTTCTGCCCTGTTCTTTAAGCAGTTCACCGTTCATCATTTCTTAAGTTTTTTCTATTTTAATTCATTTAAATCTCATTTAAAAGTAAGGTTTAGGATAAATGATCACTGTATTTCAGTAAGTTGCTCCTCTGTCGACATTTAAACTTGTCTCGGTTTGTTTGATTTCATTTCATATTTACAGATTAACAAGTTGTTAAATTATTTTTTGGTCTAAAATCTGCTGCTGCGTGTTTGTCTGGATAGGGAAAGCTGTATGAGAAATAGCTCAGGAATGAAGGTTAATGCAGTATTATTTTCTGGTTCATCAGTAACGGCAGAAAACAACGCATAGGAAGAAGTATGTCCAGTGGCAGAACATCACTACAACCCGAGACTTGAAACAGCACCTGGACGTACCCGAGACCTGAGGCAGAACTGGACAAGGAGTTAGTAGCACTTATATGCACCTGAAGCAATAGGCCATATGCAAAACCGAGAGCTGAGTGCAGAGGATACTTGTAGCAGTGAGCGAACAGCAGTTGGAAACCGAGAATGCTGGGAAATGTTGGTGAAGAACATGAACAGTGTTTAGAGGGAATATTTTAAATTGACTTAAGGCCATGTTTGGCACATTTGCATTAGAGCTATAACTCATTTTCATGCATTGTTAGTTTAGTTTAATTCCTATTTAATTTGTTAGCTTAGTTTAGAGTCTTTGATTAAATTGCATGATTAGTATTTTTGTTTAATGGTTTAGAACTTAGTTTTAATTAGGTTGATAGTTAATTAAGTGTTCATTTAGAATTAAATTAGGGGTAAATTTATTTTATTAAATCTTAAGTTAGTTTAAATTGCATTTTGATTAAGTAGTATTATTGCATTTTAGGATTGTTAATTTTAGTTTAATTAATCTTGCTTTGTTATTCTCATATTTGCATTTTATTTGCATTAATTAGTTTTAACTATTTTAATTTCTCTTGTAGGCTTTTGATTTTAATTGCGTGGAGCACTGTAAGTAATTTTGTTCAGTTTTACTTAGTTTATTTTATAGTTTTATTATTTTCAGTACTTTTAATTAGCCTTAGTAGATCACCACATTAATCTTATAATTTCCTAGGATATACCATAGGGTAAGATTAATCGATAATTAATTAGGCTAACCAACTTCTCTGAGGGACGATAACTCGAGACTCAAATCCCATTATTGCTTGTACGACCCGTGCTCTTGCGAATAATACCTTTAGGGCATGTTAAGTTTGTCACGACCCAATTCCATTCTCTTTAGCCGAAAATCACTGAAAATTTTTCGCGTTTTACTGTTACATTACGCGGTCGTGAACTAAACTCACCACACACTGTTGGGCTGTGAGTCAATAATAAACACCACATCTCATTCATTCTCAATTAATTAAAACGATATCATACATGTGCATTTAATCGTGTACTTATACGAATACATGTCTTACTGACATCTACATCCCCCATAAGTACAACTCAAAAGAATACTGTGCTTTTACATTGTTTAGATACAAAAAGAATCACTGTGTATATACCTCTTAGCGATGGAGATGCAGTGGAGTCCAAAATAATACGCCTCAGTCCTCACTGGGCTACTATGCATGCTCTGTAGGGGGAAAATAGAGTGGGATGAGCAACCACACGCTCAGTAAGGCAATAATGCAAGCATGGTAGATAACTACTCTATCTACATGCTGATAGTGTTATGCATAAATCATTTATAGTAGGAGCATGAGGAATAAAACTATGCCATATGAGTATACATATATATCATGTATCAAAGTCATGTAATATTGGCATATAAAACATGGTAAAACATCATGTATAAATCATCTCATGCTCGATCTCATTTCAATTCATAAAAAGGGCAATTCATTAAGAAACCTCCTTTTTAAAACCCACGTCATAAAACTCTTTCTCATCACATACAATCACATCACATCAATTCACAATCATAATCTCATTTTCATTTCACAATTCAAATCCACGAGGCTCGACCCCTCCTTCGGGTCTACCTTAAACAATCACAATCACACTTAGAGATTTAAAATCATGTGGTAGTAAGTAAATCAAGCAAGGAGACAGGTTACTATATCTCAAGTGACTATGATGGCCAATCGTCACATATCATCCCAGACCACACGGGTTCCGGTGTGCGGGGTATCATGCTGGCACGAAGGTGGGTTAGTTCTCCGCCAGACTTTCTCAAATCAAGTAACCACCACGCGGTACATCGTACTCCATGTGATATACACGGTACATCGTACTCCGCGGACCCATAACATGGTTGGGGGTGCCTGCCATAGGTCTTATCTACCCCATACCAAGTGTAACCTTTATAGTCTCAAGAGCGCGTGGGAGTAATCTCAATACCAGGTCCTAGCCCCTCATGGCCTTGCTCGCCCCTGTTGGGTTCCCTGATCCAGGTCCTAGCCCCTCACCCTCACCCCACCTAAGAGGTCTGTTAGGCCTGTTGGGTTCCCTGGATGGATTATGTCAGGTCCTAGCCCCTCACCCTCACCCCACCTAAGAGGTCTGTCAGGACTGTTGGGTTCCCTGAGTTAATCCGTATATCTCACCACGGCCTCATACATACCACAGTGTGAAAACCAGCGCGAGCTACGCTCTAGCGCGAATTCATGCATCAAAACCAATCACTTCGTACGAGCAACGCTCTGGTACGGCATTTATGCATAAAAATATGAAGAAACCATGTACGAGCGTAGCTCCAGTACGGTTATATGCATAAGAAAAACCACTCAAATCCACGTACGAGCGTAAGCTCTAGTACGGTTTATAACATCATCACAATTCAAATTCAAAGTGCGAGCTAAGCTCAAGCACGTTTCACACAAGTGAAAACATAGAAATCTCGCGCGAGCGAGGCTCTAACACAAATTATATGACATACACGCGATAGGAGGCTCACATGAATTCAAAACATCTCATAATGTGCTTAGTGCCTCATATGGGCTATTTCACAACATCATTCAAGTACTAGCCAGCCTATCCTTTTATTTGCTCAAATCAAAGCATTGTGTTTTGTAAAAGCATTCAAAACACATGATTTATGCAATTATTAGCCTTACTATCCCTTTTTCAATGACCATTTCAAACAACCAAATCTCATACAAATACTCATACACCATCAAAACACATTTCTATAAGTCCATGCACATTTCCAAAGCCCTATATATACCCACGAGTTCAATATACGAGCAGCTACCTCTATATACTTACAAAATTCCCTTACCTGGAATCGCGATGTGTGATTCCACCTTCTTAGGCTGCTTACTCGTACGGTTCGGTTTGCCTTCAACGAACTCTTCGGGGACTGCACAAAATCGTATCCCGCATTATATTCGATCCATACAATGCAACCCTTGTGCTTGCTATAGTCAATTTAACCTATAGCCTCTATTAACGCTTACATGGCCTCGTTTCATTACTTTACCCATAACTCGAGTCTATGGATCTTCTTAGGCCTATTAACTTATTCAAAATCGATGTTAAATCGACATTAAGCTCATAGTGTTCATATTCCATGAATCCCCTCACTATGGCATTTATCAATCATATACATACCCATTTTCACAATTCCTCCAACTCACCATGTAATTCCATCTAAAATCATAAACATTACCCCAATAACAACTTTAGCATGCCATAAATCATAAGCTCATTCAATCCCTCATATTCTCACATTATACCCATGTTAGATTTCTAGGTCACACCAATTCCACTACATTCCTAGGTAGTTTATCCATCAATACTCATACCAATCAACTCCAAAATCAATTAAATAGCTAATGCATTTGGATTGGAGTGTTAGAATCTTACCAATATGATTTCTCTTCTTGCTCCAATTGGTAATGCCCTCAACTCCTTCAATTCCAAAAATGGGAAAATGCCCTCTCACTATGTTGTTCTCCTCTTTGATAGGAATAACTTTGCCTCTAATGATCTCTCTCCAAATCTCACTGAAAATGGCTGATTTTAGAGAGGGAAAGTTGGGTTTTTGGGGTTGAAATTGTAAAGTTTGGTGTTTTTCCGAGATTTCTAGATTTTCAGCTCTCCTTATATAGAAATGACTTGAGGAGATCGATCTGGTCCAAGAGGAGATCGATCTGGTCCTTTAAAATCCCTCTTTTTCACGGCATTTTTAAGCCTGAGATCGATCTGTCGAAGCAATGAGATCGATCTGTTGAAGCATGAGATCGATCTGTCGAAGCATGAGATCGATCTGGTCCCAAACAGAGAGCTAAGGAGATCGATCTGGGTGCTTGGGGATCGATCTTTCCACTACAGAATACTTGAGAGATCGATCTGGCTCCATTGGAGATCGATCTACTCAATTCTTTCGCCCAAATAAGAGCATTCTGGCTCTCCCAGATCGATCTCTCATCCTAGGAGATCGATCTGGACCTCATGTTTTCCAGTGCAGTTTCATTGCTGCAACTCATACCAACACATCCTTAATCTATTGCCATGGCCATTTTCTCATCCATCCACCTTTATAACTTGAAAATGGCATCCATTCATACCTTATGCACATTGAAACTTGTGTGCATTCATTGTATGTTCAAAGGCATGCTACATAAAACCAAATGGAAGCATAACTCCATTCCATTTTACCACACTACTCATCTTGAGTCTCAATCACATCCATCACTTGCTAGAACTCATTTCTTCGTATTCATGCTCAATGAAACTTGTATGTACGTTACAATTTATATCACACATACATACATTGAATCCATGGACTTACATCAATCATACTTTACATTACAAGTCCATTCATATTATTTGATCCAAGTACACACATTACCGTTATACATATACGGGGTCTTACAAAGTTTTTGGCGTCGTTGCTGGGGAAGTTTTAATTAGTCCGTAATTAATATCGGTAAAATTATGCTTAGGTGTAATTCTAGTTTTTGAATATTTAGGTTTTAAATATTTAGATCCTTAGTTTAGTTTAGTTAACTTTCTTATAATTAATTAAAAAAAATTAAGGACTTTCAGATGTTTGCATGCGTAGAGTCAGGAGTTTTGATTGCTTTCCTCTAGATCCTAAAATTGAACGAACTCTTAGGAAAATTCGAAAGGACTCTAGGAAATTTATAGCTCCGCAGTAAAACACGATGGCAGAAAATAGGGAAAGTAGGACCGTTGGAGATTATGCGATGCCAACGATTGAAGGATATTATACTGGCATTAGGCCACCAGCTATCCCTGCTAATAATTTTGAAATTAAACCTTCCATCCTTCAGATGATCCAAACTTCTTTACAGTTCAGTGGGCTTCCACACGATGACCCACATGCTCACCTGGGACAATTCTTGGACTTGTGCAACACGTTCAAACATAATGGATTATATGCGCTTAGACTCAGACTTTTCCCCTTTTCACTTAGGAATAGGGCGAGACACTGGTTGACCTCCCTGCCTCCAGGATCAATTTCTACATGGGACAAGTTAGCACACCAATTTCTAGCCAAATTTTTTCCTCCATCTAAAATGGCTAGACTCCGTAGTGATATATCCTCCTTTGCCCAGTACAACTCTGAATCCCTTTACGAGGCATAGGAACGATATAAGGAGCTTCTTAGGAAGTGCCCTCACCATGGCCTACCTCTATGGCTGCAAGTCCAGACCTTCTATAATGGATTTACAAGCCAAAATAGGACCATAGTGGACGCTACTTCAGGAGGAGCCTTGATGTGCAAAACAGAGGAGGAGGCTTATGAGCTGTTAGATAAGATGGCAGCTAATAACTATCAATGGTCCTCGGAAAGGCAATTGACAAAGAAATCGGCAGGTATATATGAGCTCGACACTCTTTCCACCGGACCTCTCAAATCGCCAATCTTACAAAGAAGGTGGAGTTGCTCAGTACCCAATCCAATCCTTCCAACAATCCTAACCCTGTGTTTTCTATTCAAAGTCCATTTCTCTCTTGTGATCTATGTAGTGGTACCCATGCTGTAGATAGGTGTTCACTTAACTTAGAATTAGTTCAGTACATTGCCCCTAAGCAACAAAGCAACCCTTTTTCAAACATCTATAATCCAAGGTGGAGGAACCATCCTAACTTTTCTTGGAGCCAAAACCAAGGGCAAACTTTTAATTCTAGACCAGTAGGACCTCCAAGTTTTCAAACTCTACCGGTTTAGGTACCACCGCAGCATTAATATCCTCACCACCCACCACGACAGTATCCACATCATCCACCTAACTGATAATTCTATATTTTTAGAATTATTTGTGCTTAATTTCCTAAATAATTATTTAAATCCCCAATTTATTTTGTTAATTATCCCCTTTATTTAATTAAAATTCTCATTTTTGTAGATAAATCAAATCCGGATGAGTTTTGAATATTTCGGTAGAAAATGGATCGGAATTGGGCTAAAATCGAGATTGAGCCACGCGGACAACACGAGTCATGTCACTTAGCACAACCAATTGGACAAGAAGACTGATGACATGGAAATATCTTTTCAAGGAGCCAATGGTGTGAAGACAAGTGGCCAAAAAAATGCCAACTCATCAAGGATGTGAAAATTACCATTTTACCCCTAGTGTGCTTATAAATAGGAAGATGACAATTGAAAAAGGATGTAATTTCTTAGGGTAGAATAGTTTTCTAAGGTAGCTTGAGATTTATTGCTTTTGTTTTTAGGCTTTCCCGAGAGGTGTTTAGTTTTCTTAGCATCATTTTACTATTCATGCACTATTCACTTAATGAAAATTTTTTGCTTCCATTTTCTGAATCTTCTCGGTTTCCTTTAGCAAGGTTGTTTCACCTTATTTTTCTTTTCGGTTTGCAAAAGCATCCATTTATATATGTTCCTTGTTTACTTAGTTATAGAAAAAAGTTAATGACAAATGATTTAAGTCTCCATTTTCTACCTCTCGGTTTCAAAGATTTGTGTTTTTTTTTCTTTAGCTTTCGGTTGCAATGGTTTTACCACTTTAAGTCATTTGATCACTTGGGTATTTGTTCTTCTTTCATTCTTCTTCATTTCGGTTCTGGTGCCTTGATGTGGATGGATGTTGAACATTGTTCCACATCAAGAGCAATGTGGAATCATGTTGGAAAAGAAGTTGATGCAACCCGAGGGTGATGGTTCACGGTTCATGTACATTCGGCATTTGTAGTTTGGTTAATTATTTTTCAGTATCAATCTTCATTTAGTTATTTTAGTTGTTGAAACTTTCATCTAGTAATGGATTGTTGTTGATTTCCCTTGTGTCATTTAATGTTTTGTGCAGTACACAGGAGCCATTATTTTCTGCATATTCATGCTTGCTTCCGCTTCTGTTTACTGCACTCTTCCTTCTCGGTTTTGTGTTTGTGCATCACTGCATTTCCTGTTCTTTTTCCTTTAGTTAGTTAGCCATTTACAACTTACTCATTGTTACTTAATGTCCCCATGCATCACAGAGCAGGGACTTAAATCATCTTGGTAGTGATCGGGAAACTACAATGCACTCTGTTATGCTCTGTTTTGATTTTCTAATCCTGTTCATTCTCACTTTGTTGTCATCTATATGTTGTTTCATTGATCCACTTCAGTCTGCTATAGCCTTGAACCCCACGAACTGAAGCTGGTACATAGCAGTAGCAAGACACCGAGGAACAGCAGCTGAACGGGTGTCAAGAGCAGCGGGATACATGCCTGAACCGAGACCAGCAGAGCAGACCGAGAGAAGCTGCGTCACTCGTAGCACCTGGGCAGCAGGCGAAAACGTGAAGGCTGAACCCAAGAGGCATGGAGCATAAGCACTGAACCCGAGAGGCATGGAAGTGCTGGGGCAGTTAGCCAGAAACCGAGGCAGAGTTGGTAGCCAAGCAGCTGGACACGCCTAAGCTACCAAACCCGAACCGTGACCTGGAAATGCAAAAGGAAAAATGATATATGAATAGTATTTTGGAGGGAATGTTTAAAAATGCTAAGGCCTTGTTTGGCTTTTGCATTTTGGGATTTTGGAGGGAATGTTTAAAAATGCTAAGGCCTTGTTTGGCTTTTGCATTTTGGGCATTAACTCATTTTCATGTATTTTAGTTTAGTTTATTTTCAATTTAATTTGTTAGCTGAGTTTAGAGTTGTTAATTAAATTGCATAATTATTATTCTTGCTTAATAGTGTAGAACTTAGTTTTAATTAGGTTAATAGTTACTTAAATGTTCATTTAGAATTAGATTAGGGGTAAATTCATTTCATTAAATCTTAGGTTAGTTTAAATTGCATTTGATTAAGTAGTTTAATTGCATTTTTAGGATAGTTTAATTTTAGTTTAATTAATCTTGCTTTGATATTTTCATATTTGCATTTTATTGCGTTAATTAGTTTTAACTGTTTTAATTTCTTTGTAGGTTTTCAATTTTAATTGCTTTGAGTATTGTAAGTACTTCTTGCTCAGTTTTATTTCCTTTAGTTTTTATTATTTTATTGCTTTCGGTATTTTCAATTCTAGCTACGTTGATCACCCCCTTAATTTCATAATTTGCGAGAATATACTTAGGGTAAAAGTAATCGGTACTTAATTAAGCTAGTCAACTTCTCTGTGGGACGATAACTCGGGACTCAAATCCCATTATTACTTGTACAACCCGTGCACTTGCGGATATGTACCCTTTGGGCCCATCAAGTTTTTGGCACCGTTGCCGGGGAAGTTTTAATTAGTCGTTAATTAATATCGGTGAAATTATGCTTAGGTGTAATTCTAGCTTGTAAATATTTAGAAGTTCAATCTAGATTAGTTAATTGAAAATTAAAATAAAAAAATTGAAAAAATTAAAAAAACTTTAAAAAAAAAATTTAAGGACTTTTCGATGATTGCAAGCGTAGAGCCAGAAGTTTTGATTGCTTTCCTATAGATCTTAAAATCGAACACACTCTTAGACAAATTCGAAAGGACTCGAGGAAATTATTAGCTCTGCTGCAATTCACCATGACAGAGAATAGGAAAATTAGAACTGCTGGAGATTATGCGATGCCGACAATTGAAGGATATTTTTTCGGCATTAGGCCACCAGCTGTCCATACAAATAACTTTGAAATTAAGCCCGCAATCATCCAGATGATCCAAACATCTTTGCAGTTCAGTGGGCTTCCACATGATGACCCACATGCTCATCTCGGGCAATTCTTGGACTTATGCAACACTTTCAAACACAATGGATTATCAGACGATGCACTTAGGCTTAGACTATTCCCTTTCTCACTTAGGGATAGGGCGAGACACTGGTTGACCTCTCTGCCTCTAGGATCAATTTCCACATGGGACGAGTTAGCCCACCAATTTTTAGCCAAATTCTTTCCTCCCTCTAAAATGGCCCAACTCCGTAGTAATATATCTTCCTTTGCCCAGTACGACTCTGAATCTCTTTACGAGGCATGGGAACGATATAAAGAGCTTCCTAGGAAGTGCCCTCACCATGGCCTACCTTTGTGGTTGCAAGTCCAGACCTTCTACAGTAAACTTACAATCCAAAATAGGACCATTGTTGACGCTACTGCGGGTGGAGCCCTGATGTGCAAAACAGAGGAGGAAGCTCACGAACTTTTAGACAAGATGGCGGCTAACGACTATTTGTGGTCCTCGGAGAGGCAAATGCCAAAGAAGCCAGTGGGTATTTATGAGCTCTACACACTGTCTACCTTAACCTCTCAAATCGCTAATCTTACGAAGAAGGTAAAGTCGCTCAGTATCCAACATAATCCTCCCACTAGTCCTAATCCTGTGTATTCTGTCCAAAGTCCTTTTCCTTCCTGCGAGCTGTGTAGTGGCACCCATTCTGTAGATAGGTGTCCGCTCAACCTAGAATCGGTTCAGTATGTTGCTCCACTTCAGATGCAACAGAATAACCATTTTTCAAACACCTACAACCCAGGGTGGAGGAACCATCATAACTTCTCCTGGAGCCAAAACCAAGGGCAACCTTCTAACTCTAGATCTGTAGAATCCCCTAGTTTTCAAGCTCCACCGGTTCAGGTACCACCACAACCGTACTATCCATTTCCATACCATCAACCATCTCCACCTCATTTTCAGCATCATCCACCTCATTACCATCAACCACCACCACCACCATCGCAACCCTATTATGCACTAGCAGCTGAGAAGAAGCCCTCGCTTGAGGAAATGTTCACGACTATCATGCAAAATCAAGCTGCTTCAATTAAGAACTTAGAGGTTTAGGTAGGACAAATAGTAAGTGCTCTTAGCCAATGTCCTCAAGGAACCCTTCCCAATAACACTGAAGCTACTCCTGTTAAGCAAAGGAAAGGTAAAGAATATGTCAAATCCATCATCCTTAGGAGTGACAAAGAGCTAGGTGAGCCACCAGTTAAGTCCAATCTTATTGAGCCCATAGTTGAAAAACCCATAAGTTCTAACGAAGCAGCTCAAAAAGAGCAGGAACATCAGGATCAACCTGCAGAGGAATCCAAGTTAGATGCTTCTTCATCTATACCTTCTTCTTATTCATTGCCTTCCTCGCCCTCTGATTCTACAAAGTTAACGATGAGAGTCCAAGATCAGGAAGTAAAGTTTAATGTTTTCAAACCTTTGAAGATCCCTGATGACTCTCAAGAATGTTTTAAGATAGAGATTGAGGAGAACATAAGGCTCAAGCATATAAGATCTGAAAGAAGGAGGGAAGTAGATAGGGCTCAAGAGGATTTAACTGTTAACATTCTGTCACCATTTTGGCTAATCCTCTTACTCTTCGCCCTGCTGCTGAGTGTTGTTTTCTTCAGCTGCATTTGAAGTGGCTGTCTTTTCATGTTCACTTTGTATATAGTTCTTTTTCTTTTTGGCTGTTTCTTTCTTTGTTTATTTTGCAGGTTTATTTTCTAGTATTATGCTTTCAATCAAAGCTTCGGTTGTCATCATCATCATCATCAGAAAGGGGAATACTTTATTCCTGAACTTCAATTCTTATATTATCTGCACACTGAGGACACTGTGCACTTCAAGTTTGGGGGAGGGGATACCACTTGAGTATTTTTCAAAAATTTGAGCAAAATTGAAAATTTTTTCAAATTTTTTTCGAAAATCTAAGCTTAAATTGTTTGATTTTGGGATGATTTAGTGCTTAGCATGTAGTTTTCCCATATTCCGATGGTATGACCCCATGATGAAGTATGATTTTGATTGACTTAGACGCATGATTATAGGAAAAGCATGAAGTTGAATTCTTGAATTTGTCTTAATTCTGATTGTAATTTTCTCATCTTATGCACATGTCATGTCATGAATCGGTATATTTATTTAGAGAAAGCTTATGTGTACATAGGATTGCATTTGTTCAGTTGATTTTGTGTACGACCCAAATTTCTTAAAATCACTACAAATTTTTCGCTTTTTCGCTTTTTCATTTCCTTACCCGTCGTGAACAGTTACACTACTAACCAGTTGGGCTATGATTCGGTGTTAGTCACCTCTCACCTATTTACCATTCAATTTTCATTTTTCATTTACATATCAATTTATTTAAACTAAATACATCCCCAACATTACATCCATATACAGTACTGTGCATCTATATATTCAGATACAAAATTATACGAATGTGTATACCTGATCTTGATAAGAAGCAGCGGATAACCGAGATGCGAGACTATTGTCGCTCTCTTCTACTGAATATACCCTGTGGGGTGGAAAATGAAAGGGTGAGCGAAACGTGCTCAGTAAGGTAATAATGTAAGCAGGTAGATAATTATACTATCTACGTGCTGATAATGTCATGATATTAAAATCGTTTACATTTTGAGCATGAGGTATGACTAAAACGATGCCACATGTATGTATATATCATATAAGAGAACTCATGAAATCGGCATATAAAGCACACATGAAAAAATCATCATGTATGACATCTCATGCTCGTTACATTAAAAACTTATTAGTTTCATCATAAACTCTTCACTTTAAAACTTATTCGTTTAATCACAAAACTCATCACTTTAAAACTCATTTGTTTCATCATAAAACAACTTCAACAAGGTCAAACCCATCTCTCGGGAATACCTTGATTCATTAAATCACATCTCTTTTAAAAACATAAATCGGGACTACCCCTCCATCGAGTTTGTCCTGGTCTATCCAGACCGTATGATATCATGTGAGGCATGTAGGTTACTGTATGAAAAATCGAGGACTATGGCCATACTTTGTCCCTGTGATCCCAGGCTACACAGATCCCGGTGTGCGGGGTATCACAACTGCAATGGGAGGTGGGGTCAAGTCCTACCCGCCAGAATATCAAGTAACATCATAGAGTCATCATGACTGCACGGTACAGCGTACTCCGTGTGACATACACGGTACATCGTACTCCGTGGACCCATATCATAGTCTGGGGGTGTCTGCCGTAGGTCTTATCCACCCCAATACTATGTCGATAACCAACCCATGTCTCAAAGTATGCGTGCGAGCATCTCAACTCTCTGTGACACACAGTCTACAGGAGACTTCTGCACGACTATATGCATGTCAACTCACGTCTAGTGCGAGCGAAGCTCCAGCACCACGCTATGCATATCATGATATCTAAAATCTCGTGCGAGCGAAGCTCCAGCACGGTTTTGTGCACACACAAATTTCTCATACGAGCAATGCTCCAGTACGGCTTTTCATGAGAATAAATCAATAAACTTGAGTGCGAGTAAGACTCTAGCACTCTTTTTACTCGTGTAAATATGATAGGTGGCTCAATTTTAATAAAACATCTTTTAAAATCGTAACCGGTATAAACCGGTTTCCTTTCGTGTAATTCTTAAAATCAACAGCCAACCTATGTGCATATTTGCTTATATCAAAGCAACATATTCATATAAAGTATCAAAGCATGAAAATCATGTAATTTATATGCCTTACTACCCTTTTTGTAAATTTTTACTCTTAGGGGCAAAATCGTCTTTTTTCCTTTATTCACCTAAGCCCCAGTTTTCGTAAAAATTATTATTTCATTTCTAGATACTGTAAGAAATTTTTGAGCCCTGTAAATACCCTCAAAATACGTATAGAAATCTCTATACGCCTACAATATTCCCTTACCTTATTTTCCTGTAGAGTCTGACCTTTCCTTTTTCCACTGTTGTCTCATCGCGCAGTCCGATATGCTCCCAATCAAACCTCTGGAACTGCTTATCAATATTCCTCAGGTCAGATATTATACAACTTAATTGTATTTAATATTTTCTGGGCTTAATTTAAAACATTGGGCCCGTTAACCCCTATTGGGCCCGATTGCACCTTAATGGGCCTTAAGCGGCCTTAAGCCCGTTTTCCACTTAATTTTCACATTATCGAGGCCTATTGGGCTCATTGGGCCCTTCGACAATTTATTGGGCCTCGTTCTAACTCTCGAATAGCTAAATTTATTATTTACGACAATTTATCCGACTTTCCAAAATTTAATCTATTTTATGCGGTAATTAAATCCGAATCACTCATAACGATGCAAATTATCGTAAATAAGGGTTACTTACCCGAGATTCCATGCTAGTCCGCAAATCGAAGCTCTCTCGAGCTCTCTTTGGATGCCAATTGTTGAGCTACACAATTTTATAATTTTTCGGGTAAATTTTTCAGTCGAAAATTAATTAAATAAAATATTCCAAAATTCAAATCGATCAATTTTGACCGCTTATCGACTTACCCGAAGCTCGATTGCATCACTGAAATTTTTTTCCAATTTTTTTCTCTTTTTCTTTTTCCTTTTTTCTCCTTTTTCCTTCTCTTTTTGGCTGAACTGGTTCGGTCCGGTTCAGACCGCTGGTTCAGCTCGGTCCGGTTCGGTTCAGTTTGGCCGGTTCAGTCCCCATTTGGTCATTCCGGCGCCGTCCGGCCGGTTCCTGACGCCGTCCGACCGGTTCCCGACGCCTCACCACCGCCGTTCGACGCGTCTGCACCTGGGCATCCAAGATCGGGCCTCGGCTGGAGTCGAAACGTAGCCATCACCGACGAATCTTTCCTTCTCCCCCCGCGGCTGTCACCTCTTAATCGGCGGATTTCGACGATTTCACCGGCCGATACTGGTCTCAAAAGAACCGGCTCCTCTTCCCGATCACGCCGGTACCCGCCATTCGAGCCCAGCTGCCGTGGATCACCGGAACCAACTCCGTTTTCCTCGCGGCTTCCTCTTCCTCCGTTCGGCGATCTCCAGCCTCCTGACGGCGCGTCACCGGTGCCCAAAGCTTCGCCGGCCTCTCCTCTTCCTCCTCGGCCCTTCGTCGGAGGGTGACGATCGCCGGTGGACGTGGGTCGGTCGGCCACGCGCGGGTCTCCTCGGTTTCAATCGTTTTCTCTCTCCCCGATACATTTTTTGATTCTCCTATTTTTTTTTTTACAATTATTATTTTATTTAACAATTTGTTTTATTATTTATTTTAATTAATATACTATTCATTAAAATACTCTATAAAAATCCAAAATATCTACAAACTATATTATTTTATTCCAAATTTAATCTATTTAATTTAATTTAATTTATTTATTATATTTTAATCCTTTTTCGGGTATAATTTCTCTGTATTTTCGGGATATTGTCCCGAATGACTTTTCGATATATTTTTCGATTATTTTTGGGATTATTTTTCCGAACTAAAAATTTCGATTAATCCCGATTAATTCCAATAAATTGATATCCTGATCAATTTAATCCAAAATAAATTTATTTCACCTTTATTGACCAAGATTTCTCAATCCATCTTTTTTAATAAATTTTTCTCATCGAATTTATTCCGACTTTCGATCTTTTTGACCGTTTTGCCCTTACACGTGTTCGGGATTAATTTAACCCGACTTCCCTTCACGAATACTCATTTATTTCGTATTTTAATTAAATTCGGGTCTTACTTTTTGTGCATCATATTCTAGAATTTGTTTGATCTAATCTCAAGGCGAAATATTAGATCACACTTGATTAGGGAGATAATTTAGGCCATCTTTGGATCGTTTGAGCCTTTCTAGCCTTCCTTGTACATATTCTACCCCTAGTCACCCATCTGGGCCAAATAAGCTTTTCTCTGTAAATATACCTGCGTTATTTTTCTTAGCTTAAATACTTTATCCTATCCTTTACCCCAAAAGCATGAAAAGTCATTGAGATATATTGTGAGCTATATGGGTATTAAGTGATAGTGAAGGAGTATTTGTTTAAAAAAAAAATGAATGATGAAAAAGAAAGATAAAAAGAAAAAGAAAAAAAAATACAAAAATACAAAAAAATGTGTAGCAAAAGAAATAAGTTTGGAGGAAATAATTAGAGCTCTTACATTGAAGATCCTAGAAGTAATGCATGTTAAGGGGTAATTAAACCTAAATCGACTTTATCATACCTTAAACCCAGCCTTACATTACAAGCTTAATGAAGTCCTAATGATCTTTAGTTAAGTGTGACTACATTAGTGGAGAGAGAAGTGAAAAGCAAACTTATGAGAATGATCACATGTCATTGACTTTGCATTCACTATGTTGCATAATCTGATCCGGATAATGTACTGAGCAGTGACTTTGACATTTTTCACACACTCACGAGGAGTCCAATTTGGGTTAGGACTTATGATTGAATAATTCTAAGTGCTGGACTTGTAATTGTAATTCTTTGATTTCATAGTCTGTACTTTTTCTTTGAGGATAATATTGGAAAAATTATTGTGTTTAGTACTTGTCATTCTCACAATCATTTTGTTTTGCTTGAGGACAAGCAAAAGCTCAAGTTTGGGGGTGTGATAATTCTATATTTTTAGAATTATTTGTGCTTAATTTCCTAAATAATTATTTAAATCCCCAATTTATTTTGTTAATTATCCCCTTTATTTAATTAAAATTCTCATTTTTGCAGATAAATCAAATCCGGATGAGTTTTGAATATTTCGGTAGAAAATGGACCGAAATTGGGCTAAAATCGAGATTGAGCCATGCGGACAACACGAGTCATGTCACCTAGCACAACCAATTGGACAAGAAGACCGATGACATGGAAATATCTTTTCAAGGAGCCAATGGTGTGAAGACAAGTGGCCAAAAAAATGCCAACTCATCAAGGATGTAAAAATTACCATTTTACCCCTAGTGTGCTTATAAATAGGAAGATGACAATTGAAAAAGGATGTAATTTCTTAGGGTAGAATAGTTTTCTAAGGTAGCTTGAGATTTATTGCTTTTGTTTTTAGGCTTTCCCGAGAGGTTTTTAGTTTTCTTAGCATCATTTTACTATTCATGCACTATTCACTTAATGAAAATTTTTTGCTTCCATTTTCTGAATCTTCTCGGTTTCCTTTAGCAAGGTTGTTTCACCTTATTTTTCTTTTCGGTTTGCAAAAGCATCCATTTATATATGTTCCTTGTTTACTTAGTTATAGAAAAAAGTTAATGACAAATGATTTAAGTCTCCATTTTCTACCTCTCGGTTTCAAAGATTTGTGTTTTTTTTTTCTTTAGCTTTCGGTTGCAATGGTTTTACCGCTTTAAGTCATTTGATCACTTGGGTATTTGTTCTTCTTTCATTCTTCTTCATTTCGGTTCTGGTGCCTTGATGTGGATGGATGTTGAACATTGTTCCACATCAAGAGCAATGTGGAATCATGTTGGAAAAGAAGTTGATGCAACCCGAGGGTGATGGTTCACGGTTCATGTACATTCGGCATTTGTAGTTTGGTTAATTATTTTTCAGTATCAATCTTCATTTAGTTATTTTAGTTGTTGAAACTTTCATCTAGTAATGGATTGTTGTTGATTTCCCTTGTGTCATTTAATGTTTTGTGCAGTACACAGGAGCCATTATTTTCTGCATATTCATGCTTGCTTCCGCTTCTGTTTACTGCACTCTTCCTTCTCGGTTTTGTGTTTGTGCATCACTGCATTCCCTGTTCTTTTTCCTTTAGTTAGTTAGCCATTTACAGCTTACTCATTGTTACTTAATGTCCCCATGCATCACAGAGCAGGGACTGAAATCATCTTGGCAGTGATCGGGAAACTACAATGCACTCTGTTATGCTCTGTTTTGATTTTCTAATCCTGTTCATTCTCACTTTGCTGCCATCTATATGTTGTTTCATTGATCCACTTCAGTCTGCTATAGCCTTGAACCCCACGAACTGAAGCTGGTACATAGCAGTAGCAAGACACCGAGGAACAGCAGCTGAACGGGTGTCAAGAGCAGCGGGATACATGCCTGAACCGAGACCAGCAGAGCAGACCGAGAGAAGCTGCGTCACTCGTAGCACCTGGGCAGCAGGTGGGAACGTGAAGGCTGAACCCAAGAGGCATGGAGCATAAGCACTGAACCCGAGAGGCATGGAAGTGCTGGGGCAGTTAGCCAGAAACCGAGGCAGAGTTGGTAGCCAAGCAGCTGGACACGCCTAAGCTACCAAACCCGAACCGTGACCTGGAAATGCAAAAGGAAAAATGATATATGAATAGTATTTTGGAGGGAAAGTTTAAAAATGCTAAGGCCTTGTTTGGCTTTTGCATTTTGGGCATTAACTCATTTTCATGTATTTTAGTTTAGTTTATTTTCAATTTAATTTGTTAGCTGAGTTTAGAGTTGTTAATTAAATTGCATAATTATTATTCTTGCTTAATAGTGTAGAACTTAGTTTTAATTAGGTTAATAGTTACTTAAATGTTCATTTAGAATTAGATTAGGGGTAAATTCATTTCATTAAATCTTAGGTTAGTTTAAATTGCATTTGATTAAGTAGTTTAATTGCATTTTTAGGATAGTTTAATTTTAGTTTAATTAATCTTGCTTTGATATTTTCATATTTGCATTTTATTGTGTTAATTAGTTTTAACTGTTTTAATTTCTTTGTAGGTTTTCAATTTTAATTTCTTGGAGTATTGTAAGTACTTCTTGCTCGGTTTTATTTCCTTTAGTTTTTATTATTTTATTGCTTTCGGTATTTTCAATTCTAGCTATGTAGATCACCCCCTTAATTTCATAATTTGCGAGAATATACTTAGGGTAAAAGTAACCGGTACTTAATTAGGCTAGTCAACTTCTCTGTGGGACGATAACTCGGGACTCAAATCCCATTATTACTTGTACAACCCGTGCACTTGCGGATATGTACCCTTTGGGCCCATCACTAACCATTCTAATCCATCCCACTTCCATCAACCACCACCACCACCACAACCCCAGCACTGACCAGTAGCTGATAAGAAACCCTCGCTTGAGGAAATGTTCACAACAATCTTACAAAATCAAGCAGCTTCAATTAAGAACCTAGAGGTTCAAGTAGGACAAATAGCAAACGCTCTTAGTCAACGTCCTCATGGTACCCTTCTAGGAACACTGAAGCCAATCCTGTTAAGCAAAGGGAAGGGAAGGAACATGTGAAAGCCATCACCATTAGGGATGGTAGAGAGCTAGTAACTCCCCTTGTTAAGTCTAGACCTGACCAACCCATAGTTGAAAAACCCATAGGTTCTAGTGAAGCAGCTAAGAAGGAGCAAGAATCAAAAGATTAAGTTGCAAAGGAAACAAAGCCAGGCAATTCTTCACCTTTACCTGTTTCTTTATCACAACCTTCTTTATCCTTTGATGCCACAAAAGTTTCCACTACATCTCCTCCTGTTAGACCACCAGTCCCTTTTCCTCAGAGATTTCAAAATAAAAAACTGGACCAACAATTTACAAAATTCCTTGAGGTTTTTAAGAAACTTCACATCAACATTCCATTCACAGATGCCTTAGAGCAAATGCCAAGCTATGTGAAGTTTATGAAGGACATTCTCTCTAGGAAAAGAAGATTGGAAAATTACGAGACAGTGGCCTTAACTGAGGAATGTAGTGCTATTATCCAGAGGAGATTACCGCCCAAGTTCAAGGATCCAGGGAGCTTTACCATACCATGCACTATTAGAAATTTATTCTTTAGTAGAGCCCAGTGCGATTTAGGAGCTAGTATAAATTTGATGCCATTGTCCATCTATCAGAAGTTAGGAATGGGGGATGCTAAGCCCACCATAGTGATTCTCCAGTTGGCTGATCGATCAATTAAATATCCGAAGGGTGTCATTGAGGATGTCTTAGTAAAAGTGGACAAGTTTATTTTCCCTGCGAATTTTATTATGTTGGACATGAAGGAAGACAGGGAAGTCCCAATTATACTAGGCAGGTCATTCCTAGCAACTGGTAGAACTTTAATAGATGTACAAAATGGGGAGTTAATAATGAGAGTTCAAGATCAGGAAGTCAAATTTAATGTGTTCAAATCTCTAAGGTTCCCTGATGACTCTCATGATTGTTTTAGGATGGATTTAGTGGATAAGGGCATCACTGAGGAGTTTTCCAAGACACACCCTTTAAACCCTTTAGAAGCCTCCTTAGTGAAATTTGTTGATCTTAGAGAGTATAGTGAAGATGATGATGAGGTCTATGAGACTTTACAGTTATTAGAGGTCACACCTTTTGAGGAAATTGCCCAATTTGAGACATTAGACTCTTCATCTATTCCAGTTTCAAATATCTTTCCATCCACTAGTGATCCTCCAGCATTAGAACTCAAACCTTTACCCTTACATCTTAGGTATGCTTCCTTAGGTGAATCCTCCACACGACCGATAATAGTATCTGTTGCTCTCTCCAATAATCAAGAAGCAAAATTACTACAAGTGTTAAGAGAGTATCAGAAGGCTATAGGCTGGTCTATCTCTGACCTTAAGGGTATTAGTCCCTCTATCTGTAAGCATAAGATACTATTGGAGGAGGGGTATAGGTCATCTATAGAGCACCAGCGTCGATTGAACCTTGTAATTAAAGTAGTCAAGAAGGAGATCATTAAGTGGTTAGATGTAAGGATTATCTATCCCATTTCTGACAGTGCCTGAGTGAGCCCAGTACAACGTGTCCCTAAAAAGGGAGGGATGACAATGATCGAGAATGAAAATAATAAGCTCATCCACACTAGGACTGTCACTGATTGGTGAGTATGTATGGACTATAGGAAACTCAACAAGGCCACCAGGAAAGACCACTTCCCTTTACCCTTCATTGACCAAATGTTAGATCGATTAGCTGGTCATGAATTCTATTGTTTACTAGATGGATGCTCTGGGTACAATTAAATAGCTATAGCCCCAGAAGACCAAGAAAAGACTACCTTCACTCGTCCCTATGGGACCGTTGCTTTTAGAAGAATGCCTTTCGGCCTATGTAATGCACCTGCTATATTCTAACGTTGCATGATAGCCATATTCCATGATATGGTGGAGGATTTTCTTGAGGTTTTCATGGACGATTTCTCAGTATTTGGGGATAGCTTTGATTTATGTTTGTAGAATTTAGCACTAGTGCTGGGGAGGTATGAAGAAACAAACTTCGTGCTTAATTGGGAGAAATGCCACTCTATGGTGAAAGAAGGCATAGTGCTAGGGCACAAAATCTCTGTTAGGGGATAGAAGTGGATAAGGCTAAGGTAAAAATTATTGAGAAGTTACCTCCCCCTACCATTGTAAAAGGAATTCGAAGTTTCCTGGGCCATGCAGGATTTTACAGAAGGTTCATTAAGGATTTTTCTCAGATAACTAAGCCTTTATGTAATCTCCTTGAGAAAGACACTGTGTTTTGCTTTGATGAGAAATGCTTAGAAGCATTTAAGACTTTGAAGGAAAAATTAGTTACAGCTCTTGTAATCATAGCTCTAGATTGGAGTTTACCTTTTAAGCTTATGTGTGATGTAAGTGATTATGCTGTCGGGGCTGTACTAGGACAAAGAAAAGGAAGAGCCTTTTATGCTATTTACTACACAAGCTAAACACTTAATGAGGCCCAGATGAACTATGCTACTACCGAGAAGGAGCTATTAGCTGTGGTATTTACTTTTGATAAGTTTCGCTCCTATCTTATAGGTACTAAGGTAGTAGTATATACTGATCATGCTGCCATTAAGTACTTAGTCTCAAAGAAGGATGCAAAGCCGAGGCTGATTCAATGGATCCTCCTACTACAGGAGTTTGACTTGGAGATTAGGGACAGAAAAGGTACGGAGAATCAGGTTGCTGACCATTTATCTAGATTAGAGAGTGGACATAAAAAAGATGGTACAGCTATAATGAGTCCTTTCCTGATGAGCAGCTATTTACTTTCGGGCACTCCAGATTGCCTTGGTATGCTGATTTTGTAAATTATCTGGTGAGCAATGTGATGCCACCTGATTTGACTGCCCAGCAAAGGAAAAAGTTTTTGAGTGATGTCAAGTATTATGTGTGGGACGAACCCTTCCTATACAAGCAATGTAAAGATCAGATTTTAAGAAGGTGTGTTCCCATGGAAGAAGTAGAGGATATACTTAGACATTGCCATTCTTCTGATTATGAGGGCATTTTGGAGGAGAGAGGACAATAACCAAGGTTTTACAATCTGGATATTACTGGCCCGCGTTATTTAAGGATGCCCACTACTTTGTGTTGAAATGTGATAGATGTCAGAGGGTAGGAAATATTTCCAAAAGAAATGAGATGCCTCTGACTAATATTTTAAAAGTAGAACTCTTTGATGTCTGGGGTATTGATTTCATGGGACCATTTGTTCCTTCATATGGAAATCTTTATATTCTAGTGGCTGTGGACTATGTATCGAAATGGGTTGAAGCGATGGCTTTACCGACTAATGATGCTAAGGTGGTAGTAAGGTTTTTAAAGAAGAACATTTTCACACGATTTGGCACATCTAGAGCTATCATTAGTGATGGAGGATCCCACTTTTGCAATTGAAGTTTTGATGGGCTATTAAAGAAATATGGGGTCAAACATAAGGTAGCCACTACTTATCACCCACAGACGAGTGGCCAAGTAGAGTTGTCCAATAGGGAAATTAAGGGGATATTAGAGAAAACAGTGAACCCAAGTAGGAAGGACTGGTCCATTAGGTTAGAGGATACACTTTGGGCCTATAGGACAGCCTTCAAAACACCTTTAGGAATGTCCCCTTATCAGCTTGTTTATGGTAAAGCCTGTCATCTACCAGTAGAGCTAGAACACAAGGCCTATTGGGCCCTTAAGAACCTGAATTTCAATTTAGAGGCAGCAGGGGAGAAGAGGCTGCTACAGCTTAATCAGTTAGATGAGTTCAGGTTACAGTCATATGAGAATGCCAAGCTTTATAAGGAAAAGACTAAGCGATGGCATGATAAGAAAATTAAGGAGAGACACTTCGAGCCAGGCCAACAGGTTTTGTTGTTTAATTCACGCTTAAAGCTGTTTCCAGGAAAGCTTAAGTCTAGGTGGTCAGGTCCCTTTACCATTACACAAGTATTCCCTCATGGAGCCATTGAAATTATGGATGAGACCCTGAATCAACCCTTCAAAATTAATGGGGGCAGACTGAAACACTATTTTGGGGGAGGGTTTTGTAAGACCCGATATTTATCGTAAGAGCAAAAGGGAATGAATAGAAATTTTCTAGTGCATTTAAAAATGCAACAGGATTGAAATAAAATTCTCGAACACGTGAAGGGTAAAATGGTCAAAAGACCAAAATTCGATATTAATCGGGATAAGAAAATATAATTAAAAATAGGGATTTGAGAAATCTTGATCCATAACGAAGAAATAATTAAATTTCGGACTAAATTGATCAAGATATGAATTTATTGGAATAAATCAGAATTTTTGTATCAAAAAATAATCCCGAAAATAATCAAAAATTATATCGAAAAGATGAAATAATACAGATAAATTCATTTAGTGATTAAATGAATAAAATATAAATTTTTAAAGATATTTGTGGATTTTAATATTATTTTATTGAATAAAATAATATTAAAAATAAATTAAAAATAAATAAAATAAGTAAATGAAAGAAAAACGAAATCTGGAATCGCGAAAATGGAAATGAAATAGAAAACAAAAGAGAAACAAAGCAGCCGAAAATCGAGGGAACCAAATCCCTAGGCTCCGACGCAACCACCGGCGGACGACGTGAGGAGGCGGTCGGAGAAGGTCTATCGGCACCCGAGGAAGCCGACCCGCACACCCACGAGCCCCGAAGTCATCGAAAAATGCCGAAAATGAAAGGAAGTCCCGTGGGGGAGAAGCCCCGATTGGCAGCCATCGACGTCGTTTTAACTCCAGTCGAGGCTCGATTTTGGATGCCCAAGTGCAGCCGAGCCAAACGGCACCGGAATCACGTCAGGAACGGGCCCGACGGCTTTGAAATGACCAAATGATGCCGAACCGGACTGAACCGCTAGACCAAACCAGACCGAACCACTGGACCGAACTGGTCTGAATAGGGTTGAACCGGACCGAACCGGTTTAGCCAAAAAGAAAAGGAAAAATGGAAGAAAAAGGGAAAAAGAAAAAGAGGAAAAATTAGAAAAAATTTCAGTGATGCAATCGAGATTCAGGTAAGTCGGTAAGGGGTCGAATTGATCGATTTAAATTTTAGAATATTTAATTTGATTAATATCCGACTGGAAATTTACCCGAAAAAATATTTAATTGTGTAGCTCGACAATTGATGTCAAACGAGGACTCGAGTCAGCCTCAATTTGTGTACGATCATGGAATCTCAGGTAAGTAACCCTTATTTACGACAATTTTGTGTCGTTATGCGTGATTGATATTTACCGCATAAATTACGGATTTAAATTCCACATATAATGAATTAAATTTTGGAAAATTGGATAAATTGTTGTAAATACTAAATTGAGATATCCGAGAATTTAGAACGAGGCTAAATAAATATTGATGGCCCCAAGGAGCCCAATAGGCCTCGATAATGTGAATAGTCAGTGGGAAAATGGGCTTAAGGTCGATCAAGGCCCATTATAGTATAATCGGGCCCAATATGGGTAAACGGGCCCAATGATTTAAATTAAGTCCAAAAAATTATGAAATACAATTAATTGTATTGTATTTGACCGGATGAATATGTATCTGCAGTTCCAAAGATTTGGATTTAGAGCAAATCGGATTGCGCGACGAGTCATCAGTGGAAAGATCAGACTGTATAGAAAATGAGGTAAGGGAATTATGTGAGTAGCTACGCGTATTTTAATAGTTTTTGTATATACTAATTATGTATGTATACAGGGTTATTATATTATGATCCTAAAAGTGGTTTAAATGATTTTAAGGATCGAAATAGGTAAAGACTATTTTACCTCTATTGAGGGAAGTTGACCTAAGGATGGTGAAAGCATGACATGCATGAAATGCATGATTTAAAGACTTTTATGATTAAGGAATTTTATTGGTTTTAATCAAAGCAAATCGATAGATTGGCCAGTAATTTCATGAATTTCACATGATAACACTACGTAAGTGTTATTTGTATTTAAATGGAAATTTCTTTGGAAAATGGGCCAACTATCATGTTTATATGGAAACAGATAGTGCTGGCACATAGCTTGCACTATATATGCGTTTGTGAGTGTGCATAAAATGTGCTTAAGCGGTTGCTTGCACCGACTTGTGTGACATCATATGCATGAAATGTGCTAGAGCGGTTGCTCGCAATGATTTTTATTATTATGAAATGCATGAGAGGTGCTGGAGCCTAGCTCGCACTCTGCTTTGACATGTTTTGACTGTTCTGATTTGTTTTGATGGAATCTGCATAAAAAGGTGCTGGAGCGATTGCTCGCACTAGTTTTAATGATTTGACATGCATGAGAGATGATGGAGCCTAGCTCGCATCTAGTTTTGATATGATATTGCATAAAGCCGTGCTGGAGGGTAACTCGCACAAGATTTGATTTAATTATGCATAAAGCCGTGATGGAGTGTAACTCGCACGAGATTTGATTTATTTAAGCATTCATTCGTGCTGGAGTGTTACTCGTATGAAGTTTTATATGGTTTTATAACTCATTTTATAGCCGTACTGGAGTTTTTTTTCTTGTATGAGATTTTCATTGAGTTTTTATACATATCCGTACTAGAGCATTTCTCGTACATGGATTTTACTTGAATTTATAATTATTTTAAGTCGTACTAGAGCACTGCTCGTACGTAGATTTTATTGATTTCTATGAAACCTTGCTAGAGCTCCGCTCGCATGAGTTTTTCTGATATCATAATATGCATGGAGCCGTGCTTGAGCTTTGCTCGTACAAGGATTTATATTACATGCATATAGCCGTGTTGGAGCCTCCTGTAGACTGTGTGTCATAGTGAGATGATATGCTTACACGTTCATATTGAGACAGAGATGATATGGGTGGATAAGACCTATTACAAGTACCCCTGATTGAGCTTAGGTTCACGGAGTACGTTGTACCGTGTATGTCACGCGGAGTACGCTGTATCGTAGGGATTGTGGAGTGGTGTGGCATTAGCCACGAGGCAGCAAACCTTGCCCTTGCAATCCTGGTGTTATGCTGTTCTGGCGGGTATGACGACCCACCTCTCGTTTCAAGTGTGATAACCCGCACACTAGGTACCGTGTTGCCAGGGACCACTAGGATATGGCCATAGTCCTCGATGTTACTGATATAATTACCTACATGTCTCACATGATATAACTATTGATTGATAGACCAAGGTAGACCCGAGGGAGGGGTCAGGCCCCCTATTTTACGATTTTATGATTTTATGATATATGACCCTGAAAGAAGGGTGGTTTTTATAACCAAAGCTTTATAATGAATTTTAATGACTTGTTTTATGAATTTGAGATTTACTTATGAGATAATTGACCCGGAGGGGGTTATTTTATTCTGCATTTTAATGAAATGATTTGAATGCAATAACATGATGGTGTTTTCCATGCTTTTATTTCAAATTCATGGTTTGTCTTACATGACATGAAAGAATGCATGATTTTGATTAAATTCATGCTAAGTATGATTTACTGATGTCACATAAAATGCCATTGATGCATAAGTAGTATGATTTAAATATGCACGAACAGTTTTATAAACTAAGTAATTGATGACAAACATGATTGTGTGCTTGAGATTTTAATGAAAAGAAATGGATTTTTAAGGGCATGACATTATGAGCATGTAGATAGTGGAGCTATCTACTTACTTGCATAATTGCCTTACTGAGCGTGTGGTTTGCTCACCCCCTTATTTTCCCATCTTTTCAGAGCACTTACAATAATTATTGAGCGACTGAGGACCTGCATGCATTGGTATCCGCTGCTTCCCATCGAGAGACACATATACACATTTGTATAGTTTTGTATCTAAATATGTAATGCACAGTACTGTAAACATAAATCATGTCTGGGATGTAGAGTTATAAATACCATTGTGTATATATTTAATTAAACTCAAAGGATAGTAAACTCTAATATATAAATGTGATTATGGAAATGGAATTGGTAATAGTGTGAGGTGACTAACATCGAATCATAGCCAAACTGTTTGTAGGATGGTCACGATGAGAGAAAGGTAAGAATTAAATAATAAATGAAAAAGAAAAAAATTTACTCTGATTTTTAGGTAATTTGGGTCGTGACAGGTTTGATCGTCAGCATTCTGTGACCACTTTAGCTGACCCTCATACTTCTGATCCTGCTACTTAGCTTCATTTTTTCACTTTTTGTATATAGTTCTTTTTTCTTTTTCTTTTCTATTGTTTCCTTCTTTGTTTATTTTATAGGTTTATTTATAAGTTTTATGCTTTCAATAAAAGCTTCAGTTGTTCATCAACATCAAATAGGGGAGTACTCTGGTCTTGAGCTTAATTGTTTATATTATCTGCACACTGAGGACACTGTGCACTTTAAGTTTGGGGGTGAAAGGGGATATCACTTGAGCAGCATTTTTCAAAAATTTGATTTGGGCAAAAATTGAAAATTTTTCCAAAATCTGAGCTTAAACTGTTTAATTTTGGGATGATTTAGTACTTAGCATGTAGTTTTCCCATATTTCGATGATATGACCCTATGATTAAGTCTGATTTTGATTGACTAAGAAGCATGATTATAGGAAAAGCATGAAGTTGAATTCTTGAATTTGTCTTAATTCTGATTGTGATTGCCTCATCTTATGCACATGTCATGTCATGAATTTGTATATTTATTTAGACAAAGCTTATGTGGACATAGGATTGCATTTTGTTCAATTGATTTTGTGCATCATATTCTAGAATTTGTTTGATCTAATCTCTAGGCGAAATATTAGATCACACTTAATTAGGGAGATGATTTAGGCTATCTTTGGATCGTTTAAGCCTTTTGAGCCATCCCTGTACATACTTTATCCCTAGTCACCCATCTGGGCAAAATAAGTATTTTTCTGTAAATACACCTGCTTATAATTTTCCTTAGCTTAAATACTTTATTCCTATCCCCTACCCCGAAAGCATGAAAGTCATTAGGATATATTTTGAGCTTTGTACATATGGGTGTCTGGTGATAGTGAATGTTCAAAAAAAAGACAGAAAAAGAAAGAGAAAAAGAAGAAAGAAGAAAAATTAAAAAAAAATGTTTAGTGAAATAAATAATTTTGGGGGAATTTGAGCTCTTACATTAAAATCCTAAAAGTAATGCATGTTAAGGGGTAATTAAACCTAAATCGACTTTATCATACCTTAGCCCCAGCCTTACATTACAAGCTCATTGAAGTTCTATTGATCTTTAGTTAAGTGTGACTACATTAGTGGAGAGAGAAGTGAAAAGCAACTTATGGGAATGATCACATGTCATTGACTTTGCATTCACTGTGTTTACATAATCTAATCCGGAGAATGTACTGTGAAGTGACTTTGACATTTTTCACACACTCACGAGGAGTCCAATTTCGGTTAGGACTTATGACTGAATGATTCTAAGTGTTGGACTTGTAACTGTGAATCTTTAATATCATAGTCTGTACTTTTTCTTTGAGGATAATATTGGAGAAATTATTGTGTTTAGTACTTGTCATTCTTACAATTATTTTGTTTTGCTTGAGGACAAGCAAAAGCTCAAGCTTGGGGGTGTGATAATTCTATATTTTTAAAATTATTTATGCTTAATTTCTTAATTAATTATTTAAATCCCTGATTTATTTTGTTAATTATCCCATTTTATTTAATTAAAATTGTCATGTTTGCAGATAAATTAAATCCGGATGAATTTTGAATATTTCGGTAGAAAATGAACCGAAATTGAGCTAAAATCGAGATTGGACCACGCAGACAACACGAGCCTAGCACATCCAAGACAGATGACATGGAAATATTATTTTTCAAGGAGCCAATGGTGTGAAGACAAGTGGCCAAACAATGCCAACTCATCTAGGATGAAAAATTACAATTGTACCCCTAAATGTGTATATAAATAGAAAATGATGACAATTGTAAAGGGTGGAAAAAAACTGGGTAGAATAGTTTTATTTTTAGGTTAACTTAAAAAGTTTTTTTCCTTGTTTTTGCATGATTCTGCTGCACAGTATTTTTTCTAGCTTCCAGTTTCTTTTCTCCATAGCTACTGTTTCATCCAATTCAGTTTATTATGAAGAATTCTTGTTTTTAGTTTATCAGTATCATTGCTTAGAAATACTTGTTTATCATTTCAGTTTGCTTCAATCATCATCATCATCTTGTTTTGGCTTTATGTTTTAATTACCTTTCGGTTATAGTCTAAAGTATTTGCAAATCTTGAATCATCAATGTCGATCATGATTTTTGATTCATTATTGCCGATCTAAACTGTTGGGATGATTCTGTGTATCGATTGGTGATAATATTGGAACGATGGAACAAAAAATGGTTTGGTAGAGGAATAACTAAAACCGTGGCTACTGAAAGAAACCAAGATCACTGGGATTTGGCTTTTGTGTTAAAACCTTCTCCAGCCTCTGTTTAATTTTCATGGTAGCAGTAATCTTGATGAATATCAGAAGAGGCAGCAACTAGTTGGGACAACACTAAGCGTTGTAGCCAAAACCGAGAGCCAGCATTCTTCCCTCTGTTCTGCCTTATTCTTTAAGCAGTTCACCATTCATCATTTCTTAAGTTTTTTCTGTTTTAATTCATTTAAATCTCATTTAAAAGTAAGGTTTAGGATAAATGATCATTGCATTTCAGTAAGCTGCTTCTCTGTCGACATTTAAACTTGTCTCGGTTTGTTTGATTTCATTTCATATTTATCGATTAACAGGTTGTTAAATTATTTTTGGCTCTAAAATCTGCTGCTACGTGTTTGTCTGGATAGGGAAAGCTGTATGAGAAATAGCTCGGGAATAAAGGTTGATGCAGTATTATTTTCTAGTTCATCAGTAACGATAGAAAACAACGCATAGGAAGAAGTATGTCTAGTGACAGAACATCTCTGCAACCCGAGACCTGAAGCAGCACTTGGACATACCTGAGACTTGAGGTAGAACTGGACAAGGAGTTAGTAGCACTTATATGCACCTGGAGCAACATGCCATATGCAAAACTGAGAGCTGAGTGCAGAGGATACTTGTAGCAGTGAGCGGACAGCAGCTGGAAATCGAGAATGCTGGGAAATGTTGGTGAAGAACATGAACAGTGTTTAGAGGGAATAGTTTAAATTGACTTAAGGCCATGTTTGGCACATTTGCATTAGAGCTTTAACTCATTTTCATGCATTGTTAGTTTAGTTTAATTCCTATTTAATTTATTAGCTTAGTTTAGAGTTGATTAAATTGCATGATTAGTATTTTTGTTTAATGGTTTAGAACTTAGTTTTAATTAGGTTGATAGTTAATTAAGTGTTCATTTAGAATTAAATTATGTAAGACCCGAGTTTTATTGAAAGAGCAAAAAGGGAATAAATAGAAATTTTGAGTGCATTTAAAAATGCAAAAGGATTGAAATGACATTCCCGAATACGTGGAAGGGTAAAACGGTCAAAAGATCAAAATTTGATATTAATCGAGACAAAATAATTTAATTAAAAATAATAGATTTGAGAATCTTGATCACTAACAAAGAAATAATTAAATTTCGGATTAAATTGATCAAGATATGAATTTATTGGAATAAATCAAAATTTTCACTTCGAAAAATAATCCCGAAAATAATCGAAAATTATACCAAAAAGGTAAAATCGGATTGAGAAATTCATTTACGGATTAAATGAATATAATATGATTTTTTTGGGATATTTGATAAATAATAATATTTAATTGATTAAAATAATATTAAAACTAAATTATAAATAAATAAATAATTAAAGTAAAAAAAACGAAATCTGTGAAATTGAAACAGAAAACAGAGAGGAAAAGAAACGAAAACAGGCGAACAATGAAGCAGGAAACCGAGGGAATAGTTTCCCTCCGATCCGACACCACCGGCGGCCAGGGACCTCAGGTGAGGGCTGTCGAAGGTAGTCCCACACCAGGCGAACCACCAGCAGCCAAGACGCGTCGTGGAGACCGCCGGAGCACGCCGAAAACAGAGGAGGAAGCCACGGGAGAGAAGCTTCGATTCGTCGGTAATGGCGTCGATTTGGCCCAACCGGAGGCCGCATTATGGAAGCCTAGAGGATGGCGCGCCGAACGGCGGTGGTGAGGCACCAGGAACTGGCCGGACGGTGCCAGAACGACCAAATGATGCCGAACCGGACTGAACCGCTGGACCAAACCGCTGGACCGAAACGGTCTGAACCGGGTTGAACCGGACCGGACCGATTCAGCCAAAAAGGAAAGAAAAAACGAAAAAAAGGGGAAAAGAAAAAGAGGAAAAATTGGAGAAAATTTCAGTGATGCAATCGAGCTACGGGTATGTTGATAAGTGGTTGAATTGACCAATTTAAATTTTGAATTAATTAATTTGATTAATATTCGACTGAAAGTTTACCCGAAAAAATTATTAAATTGTGTAGCTCGACGATTGGCATCAACCGAGAGCTCGAGACAGCCTCAATTTACGTACTATCATGGAATCTCGGGTAAGTAACCCTTATTTACGACAATATTACATCGTTATGCGTGTTGATGAATTACGGATTTAATTTTCGCATTTAATGAATTAAATTATGGAAAATTGGATAAATTGTCATAAATACTAAATTGAGATATCCGAGAATTTAGAACGATGCTAAATAAATACTAATGGGCCCAATGAGCCCAATAGGCCTCGATAAAGTGTGGTAAACGGGCTTAAGGCCGATTAAGGCCCATTATGGTATAATCGGGCTCAATATGGGTAAACATGCCCAATGATTTAAATTAAGCCCAAAAAATTCTGAAATACAATTAATTGTATTGTATTTGACCTGGTGAATATTTATCCGCAGTTTCGGAGATTGGATTCGAAGCAAATCGGACTGCGTGACGAGACATCAGTGGGAAATGTCAGACTGTACAGAAAAATGAGGTAAGAGAATTGTGTGAGTAGCTAGAGGTAGCTACTCGTATTTTAATATCTTTTTTGTACACTGAATATGTATGTATACCTTGATTATGTATAATGATCCTAAAAGAGGTTTAAATGATTTTAAGGATCGAAATAGGTGAAAAGACTATTTTTCCCCTATTAAGGGATGTTCACCTAAGGATGGTGAAAGCGTGACATGCATGAAATGCATGATTTAAGGATTTTTATGATTAAGGAATTTTCTTGGTTTTAATCAAAGTAAATCGATAGATTGGCCAATAATTGCATAAGTTTCCCAAAATAACAATACGTAGGTGTTATTAATATTTAAATGAAATTATTTGGAAAACGAGCCAACTATCAAGTTTATATGGAAACAGATAGTGCCGGAACGTAGCTCTCACTATATCTGCGTTTGTGAATGTGCATAAATGTGCTTGAGCGGTTGCTCGCACCGACTTGTGTGACATCATATGCATGAAATGTGCTAGAGCAGTTGCTTGCACTGATTTTTATTATTGAGAAATGAATGAGAGGTGTTGGAGCCTAGCTCGCACCCTGTTTTGTCTATTTGATAGTTTTGACGGAATATGCATAAAAAGGTGCTGGAGCGATTGCTCGCACTAGTTTTTATGATTTGACATGCATGAGAGATGCTGGAGCTTAGCTCGCATCCTGTTTTGATTTGATATTGCATAAAGCCGTGCTGGAGTGTAACTCGCACGAGATTTGATTTAATTATGCATAAAGCCGTGCTGGAGTGTAACTCGCACGAGATTTGATTTACTTGAGCATTCATTTTTGCTGGAGTGTTGCTCACACAAAGTTTTATATGATTTTATAATTCATTTGAATGTCGTACTGGAGTTTTTCTCGTACGAGGTTTTCACTGAGTTTTTATACATATCTGTACTAGAGCATTGCTCGTACGTGGAATTTACTTGAATTTATAATCAGTTTAAGTCGTACTGGAGCGCTGCTCGTATGCAGATTTTACTGATTTTTATGAAACTGTGCTAGAGGTTCACTCACATGAGGTTTTCTGATATCATGAATATGCATGGAGCCGTGCTTGAGCTTCGCTCGCACAGGGATTTATATGACATGCATATAGCTGTGTTGAAGCCTCCTGTAGACTGTGTGCCACAGTGAGATGATATGCTCACACGTGCATACTAAGACAGAGATGATATGGGTAGATAAGACCTATTGCAGGCACCCCTGACTGAGCTTGGGTTCAGGGAGTACGTTGTACCGTGTATATCACACGGAGTACGTTGTACCGTGGGGATTGTTGAAGTGGAGTGGCATTAGCCACGAGGCAGCAAGCTTTGCCCTCGCAATCCTGGTGTTATGCTGTTCTAGCGGGTAGGATGACCCACCTCCCGTTTCAGGTGTGATACCCCTAACACTAGGTACCGTGTTGCCAGGGATCACTAGGATATGGCCATAGTCCTCGATGTTACTGATATAATCAGCTGCTTGTCTCACATGATATAACTATTGGTCGATAGACCAGGGTAGACCCGAGGGAGGGGTCAGGCCCCCAATTTTATGATTTTGTACTATGATGATAGATTTTTCTGAGAATTTTATAACGAATTGTTTTATGAGATGATTGACCCGAAAGGGTTATTTTATACTGCATTTTTAAAATGAAATGATTTAAATGCAGTAGCATGATGAGTTTTCCATGCTTTAATGATAAATTCATGAAATGATTATATCCCACGATTTGTTTTATATCGCATGAAGTAATGCATGATTTTGATTTAATTCATGCTAAATATTGATTTAATGATGTCACATAAAATGCTATTGATGCATGAATTACATGCTTTTCTATATGCACAAATAGTTTTGGATAAACTATGTCATGATATATGCATGGTTTTGTGCTTGAGATTTTAATGAAAAGAAATGGATTTAAGGGCATGGCATTATGAGCATGTAGATAGTGGAGCTATCTACTTACTTGCATAATTGCCTTACTGAGCGTGTGGTTTGCTCACCCCCCTTATTTTTTCATCTTTTCAGAGCACTTACAGTAATTAGTAAGCGACTGAGGACTTACATGCTTGGTATCCTCTACTTCCCATCGAGAGACAGGTATACACATTTGTATAGTTTTGTATCTAAATATGTAATGCACAGTATTGTAAACGGATTTGATGTCGGGGATGTAGAGTTATAAATACCATTATGTATGTATTTAGTTAAAGTTAAAAGATAGGAAACTCCGATATATGAATACAATTATGAAAATGGAATGGTAAATAGGTGAGAGGTGACTAACACCGAAACATAGCCCAACTGTTTGTAAGATGGTCACGATGAGAGAAAGGTAAGAATTAAATAATAAAATGAAAAGCGAAAAATTTACTCTGATTTAGGTAATTTGGGTTGTTGACAGTTTATGGTATCAGAGCTTGAGTTGGCCTGATATGAATCGGTGTTAATGGTTAAGGAAGTTTACATCCTCATATATTGTGCATTGTTTAGATACAATTGTGTATATCGATGTGGAAGTATAGCTAAGAATTTGGTTTTGAATGTAAGAATAGACTCCCGTTATGGTTGAGAGGCCAGTACACAAACTAGAGGCTATAGAGGTAGGTCCGAGAGTCGTACTGAGTCGCCACATGAGACTCGAGATGAGATTGAAGTGGAGGCTGATGTTATGTATGCCCCACAGAGTCCGACAGAGAGATCAGATAGAGTCTGACAGAGAGACCGGACAGTATTGAGATACAATTCGCGAGATTGGAGCGGAGTGTGGAGAATATTATAAAGCTAATTGCTCAGAATGTGTATGAGATTTGAGGCCGAGTCGGAGCATTGGTGGAAGTTCGCTCGGCCCATCTTAAGAGTTAGACATCTAGAATGGACATGAAAAATAATTCTATATGTATTCTGGTGACAGAATATCCTAGACACTACTTAAAGGAAATAACAGATGAAATTCTTTACTCTAACCCAGAGTAATTAGTTGATTGACGAGTAGAAAACTCAGTTTATATTCCTGGGCAGATGTGACTCGGACACGATGAACAGTGAGAGTCGAGATGTCTAAAAGTTCATGGAAGGGCTTAGATTGTCAATTAGAGTCCGATTGGCCATGTTAGATATCACTACCTATGATGAGGCAGTGTGCAGAGTACAGTTGAGTGAACAAAATCATGAGTTGCACGCCTCTGAGATTGGGAAAGGTAGTAAAGGCCAAAATTGAGATAGAAAGAGAATAGAGGATGATAAGGATGTCAGAACAGGAAAAAGGTAGTTTAGTAAAAGATTAGAGTTGATGACTCATGAGGTAAGATGATTGGTAAAGCCCCAGTGTATTTAAAATGCAGTATTTTTTAGGGGTATTGTGATTTGAGGACCCCACCTGCTATGGAGCAGAGTAACAGTTGAGCTATGTAACAGTGTGAGCAAAGTAGCAGTTGAGTAGTGTAACAGTGTAGCAGTGTAAACTGTGTAAGATGTGTGGTAGTTACCATGAAAATAAGATGTTGGACGAGGGCGAGTGTATGCCTTGGACCAGGACACTATTGATGTTTCATATGATGTGGTGGAAGATACCACACTGGTTGTGAATAATGAGGTAATTATTTTAATTGATCCTGGTGCCACGTATATATTCATACCGCCTTCAGTTGCTTATAAGCTAGTGAAAGATGTGAAGCTTGTACTCTTAAGCAAGATGATGATGGTTAGATGATTATCACTAACTGAATATGGGTATAGAGATTGTAAGTTGAAAATAGGGGTGAAAACATCACTGGAAAGTATACTATAAGTTTGACAAGTAATGAAAGAGTTGTTATAAGTGATATATGAAAAGAGATAAGCTTTAAGATGTGATAGATCTTGAATACGAGATATATTGGAATAAGAGGTGTATGTAAGATAAGAATATCTTTAATATGTGAAGTAAATTGGATTAAGTGATATGAAGCGAATATGAATTATGACCACATGGACTGATATGTAAAGTAATTGTGGTCAAGTCTGAGGGTTAATAAAAGTAATTCAAAATACTCACTGCCTGAAGATTTGACAGCGTCTAGAGGCGCACACATAAGTTATAAATTAAAATCGACAGTCGTAATATATATACATTTAAAATTTGGGTACCTTTACTGGTACGATAAAGAAATATAGAATTTGATTAATCATGAAGGTTTAAAAATTTAAAATTTTATAAAAGCCATTATTATAAGAAAAAAAAATGACGTGGGTTAGTATCTTGAACGGAAGCGATTTCGAAATGACATTGTATGTTTATGCGTACATAAGTCAAGAATATAGGTGATTGAAATGTTTAGTGAAACTCAACTATGATGAGGTATTTAAAGCTTACCTAGACCGATTGGTTGTCATCTTTAGAGATGATATTATTAATATTGAAATAGGTGAAATGTCTATTTTACCCCTATTGAGGGAAGTTCACCTAAGGATGGTGAAAGCATGACATGCATGAAATGCATGATTTAAGGATTTTTATGATTAAGGAATTTTCTTGGTTTTAATCAAAGTAAATCGATAGATTGGCTAATGATTGCATAAGTTTCCCAAAATAACACTACGTAGGTGTTATTAATATTTAAATGAAAATTTCTTTGAAAAACGGCCAACTATCAAGTTTATATGGAAACAGATAGTGCTGACACGTAGTTCGCACTATATCTGCGTTTGGGAATGTGCATAAATGTGCTTGAGCGGTTGCTCGCACCGACTTGTGTGACATCATATGCATGAAATATGCTAGAGCATGGTGCTCGCATTGATTTTTATTATTGTGAAATGAGAAGTGCTGGAGCCTAGCTCGCACTCTGTTTTGACATGTTTTGAATTGTTTTGACGTGGTATGCATAAAATAGTGCTGGAGCGATTGCTCGCACTACTTTTAATGATTTGACATGTATGAGAGATGCTGGAGCTTAGCTCGCATCCTGTTTTGATTTGATATTGCATAAAGCCGTGCTGGAGTGTAACTCGCACGAGATTTGATTTAATTATGCATAAAGCCGTGCTGGAGTGTAACTCGCACGAGATTTGATTTAATTATGCATAAAGCCGTGCTGGAGTGTAACTCGTACGAGATTTGATTTACTTGAACATTCATTTGTGCTGGAGCGCTGCTCGCACAAAGTTTTATATGGTTTTCATAATTCATTTGAATATCGTACTAGAGTTTTTCTCGTACGAGGTTTTTACTGAGTTTTAATACATATCCGTACTAGAGCATTGCTCGTACGTGGATTTTACTTGAAATTATAATCAGTTTAAGTCGTACTGGAGCGCTGCTCGTACACATATTTTACTGATTTCTATGAAACCGTGCTAGAGCTTTGCTCGCACGAGGTTTTCTGATATCATGAATATGCATGGAGTCGTGCTTGAGCTTCGCTCGCACAGGGATTTATATTACATGCATATAGCCGTGTTGGAGCCTCCTATAGACTGTGTGTCACAGTGAGATGATATGTTCACACGTGCATTCTGAGACAGAGATGATATGGGTGGATAAGACCTATTACAGGCACCCCTGATTGAGCTTGGGTTCACAGAGTACGTTGTACCGTGTATGTCATGCGGAGTACGCTGTACCGTGGGGATTGTTGGAGTGGAGTGGTATTAGCCACGAGGCAGCAAGCCTTGCCCTCGCAATCCTAGTGTTATGCTGTTCTGGCGGGTAGGACGACCCACCTCCCGTTTCAGGTGTGATACCCCGCACACTAGGTACCGTGTTGCCAGGGATCACTAGGATATGGCCATAGTCCTCCATGTTACTGATAATTACCTGATTGTCTCACATGATATAACTTGTGGTCTGTTAGACCAGGGTAGAACCGAAGGAGGGGTCAGGCCCCCGATTTGACAATTTTATGATTTCATGATTTTATGACATATGACCCTGAAAGAAGGATGGTTTTATAACTGAAGTTTTATAATGAAATTTATTAAATTGTTATATGAGATGGACCCTGAAGGGTTAGTTTTTACTGCAGTTTTAAAGAAATGATTTGAATGCAGTAGCATGATGATGTTTTTCATGCTTTTATTCAAATTCATGATTTATCTTACATGACATAAAAGGATGCATGATATTGCTTTACTTCATGCTAATGATGATTTAATGATGTCACATAAAATGCTTTGAATGCATGAATTACATGATTTATATATGCACAAATAGTTTTGGATAAACTATGGCATTGAATATGCATGACTTTGTGCGTGAAATTTTAAATGAAAAGAAATGGATTTAAGGGCATGGCATTATGAGCATGTAGATAGTGGAGCTATCTACTTACTTGCATAATTGCCTTACTGAGCGTGTGGTTTGCTCACCCCCCTTATTTTCCCATCTTTTCAGAGCACTTGAAATAGTTATTGAGCGGCTAAGGACTTGCATGCTTGGTATTCGCTGCTGCCCATCGAGAGACAGGTATACACATTGGTATGATTTTGTATCTAAATATGTAATGCACAGTACTGTAAACGGACATTGATGTCTGGGATGTAGAGTTATAAATACCAATGAGTATGTATTTAATTAAAGTCAAAGGATAGTAAACTCTGATGTATAAACTTGATTATGGAAATGGAATGGTAATAGTGAGAGGTGACTAACACCGAATCATAGCCCAACTGTGTTGTAGAATGGTCACGACGAGAGAAAGGTAAGAATTCCATAATAAATGAAAAAATGAAAAATTTACTCTGATTTTTAGGTAATTCGGGTCGTGACAATTAATGGTATCAGAACTGATTTGGCCTGATATGAGTCGGTGTTAGTGGTTAAGGAAGTTTGCATCCCCATGTACTGTGCATTATTTAGATACAATTGTGTATATCGAGATGGAAGTGCAGCTAAGAATTTGATTTTTAAATGCAAGAATAGACTCATTAACTGATAGCCGCTATGGTTGAGAGGCGAGTACATGAGCTCGAGGCCGTAGAGGTAGGCCCAAGAGTTGTACTGAGTCGCCACATGAGACTCGAGATGAGATTGATGTGGAGGCTGGTATTAAGCATGCCCCACAGAGTCCGACAGAGAGATAGGACAAAGTCTGACAGAGAGATCAGACAGTATTGAGATACGCTTCGCGAGATTGAAGCGGAGTGTGAAGAATATTTTGCGAGCTAATTGCTCAGGGTATATATGATATTTGAGGGCGAGTTGAAATATTGGTGGAAGTCCACTCGACCTATCTTAAGAGTTAGACGTCCAAAATGGACATGAGAACATAATTCTATATATATTCCGGTGACAGAATATCCCGGACATTGTTAAAGGAAATTACAGATGAAATTATTTACTCTGACCCAGAGGAACATGTTGATTGACGAGTATGAAAATCAGTTTATATTCCTGGGCAGATGTGACTCGGACACGATGAACAGTGAGAGTCGAGATGTCTGAAAGTTCATGGAAGGACTCAGATTGTCAATTAGAGTCCGATTAGCCCGTTAGATATCACTCCCTATACCGAGGCAGTGCGTAGACTACAGTGTGTGAATAAGATTATGAGTTGCACGCCTCTGAGATTGGAAAAGGTAGTGAGGGCCAAAATAGAGAAAAAAGAGAATAGAGGATGACAGAGTTGTTAGAATGGGAAAAGGTAATTTGGTTAAAGATTAGAGCTGATGAGTCACAGGGTAAGTTGATTGATAAACCCTAGTATATCTAATTTCAATATTTTAGGGGTATTGTGATTTGAGGACCCCGACCTGCTATGTAACAGTATAACAGAGTAGCAGTGTGAACAGTGTAGGATATGTGGTAGTTACCACGGAAATAAGATGTTGGACGAGGGCGAATGTATGCCTTGGACCAGGACACTATTGATGTTTCATATGATGTGGTGAAAGACACCACACTTGTTAAGAATAATGAAATAATTATTTTAAATAGATTCTGGTGCCACGCATTTATTTATACCGCCTTCAGTTGCTTATAAGTTAGTGAAAGATGTGAAGCTTGTACCCATAGACAAGAGGATGATGGTTAACTGATTTTCACTAACTGAATAAGGGTATAGGGATTGTAAGTTTGACAAATAATGAAAGAGTTGGTTATAAGTGATATATGAAAGGAGATGAGCTTGGAGATGTGATAGATCCTGCATACAAGATATATTGGAATAAAAGGCGTATGCAAGGTAAGGATGTCCTTGAAATGCAAAGTAATTATGGTCAAGTCTGAAGGTTAATAAAGGTATTTTAAAATACATCCCTGCCTGAAGACTTGACAGTGTCGTTAAGCGCACACGTAACCTATTTATTGAAATCGATAGTCGTAATTTATGCATTTAAAATTTGAGTACCTTTGCTGGTACGATAAAGAGATATAAAATTTGATTAATCATGAAGTTTTAAAAATTAAAATTTTATAACTCCGTCAATATAAGAAAAAGGAAACGACGCGAATTAGTATCCTGAACGGAAGCGATTACGAAATGACTTTATACGTTTATGTGTATATAAGTCAAGAATATGAGAATTTGAAATATTGAGTGGAACTCAACTATGATTAGGTATTTAAACCTTACCTGGACCGATTGGTTGTCATCATTAGCGATGATATTATGATGTATTCGAAGTCCAGGGAAGAGCATGAGTAGCAACAGGAAACTGTCTTACAGACAAGGTGTTATGAGTTTCTTGAAATGGGCTACTCAGTTGACACATCTTGTTTGGAAAAAGATTTCATACGAGTGGTATGATAAGTATGAAAATGGCTTCGATGAGTTTTAGCATATTGAAGCAATGAACTGACCACCGTAAGTATTCTCATTTTAACCAACAGCTCAAGAGGTTTCAGTGTGTATGGATACCTCCAAATAAGGATTGGGCTGTGTATTGATGTTAAATGGGAAGATATTCATTTTATGGATCCAGTTAGTTCAAGGATCATGAGGGAAACTATCCGACCCATGATTTAGAGTTGGTAGTCGTAGCGTTTATACTGAAAGTATGGTGCCACCACTTATACGGTGAAACATTTCGGGTATGCACTATTCGTAAAAGCCCTGAGTATCTGTTTTCACAGAAAGAGTCGGATGAGGTAACCATGAGGGTTAGAGTTTCTAAGGATTATGATTGGGAACATTGTACCACCCAGGAAAGGCTAATGTAATGGCTGATGCCTTGAACAGAAAGAGCGTCGGGATGGTATCACTAATGATGGTCAGGGAGCGAGAGCTGCTAGAGCAGTTGTGAACCTCAGTAGTGATGTGATCCCTTCTGATGATGACGGTGATTTTGTGACAGCTAGCCTGAGGTTAGAACCGGATTTGTGTGATCGGATTTGCCAGGCTTAGCGTGATGATCAGCATGGTGTCGATAGTGTGGGTCAGATTCAGAAGGGTATAGTGACAGAGTTCACAGTGTATGATGATAAGTTACAGAGGTTCAGACACAGTATAAGTGCTCCCCAAGACCACAGTTGATGATATAGTTTTATTGTCAGAAGCTCACTCTTCGGGATATACAGTGCATCTGAGAAATAATAAATATATCAGAATCTCTGAAAAGGGTATTGGTGGTCAGGTATGAAAAGTGATATTATAGAGTTATGGAGAAGTGTCTCGTATGTCAGCAGATTAAGGTAGAGCAAAAGAAGTTGCAGGATTATTGTAGCCTCTACCTATATTAACATGGAAATGGGAACAAGTTACCATAAATATTGTGATGGGTTATAGAGGACCCGAATGAATCACGAGGCTATCTGGGTGATAGTCGATAGATTGATTTAGTCTACCCACCTTCTGGTTATGAAATCCTCAGATACTCTGAGTGTGTAGGCGGATTTATGTGAATGGAAAATTGTGGAATAAAATGTAGCGTTCCAGGGAGCATGATATCAGATGGGGATTCCCGCTTCACTTCCCACTTCTGGGAATATTTTTTTCAGGAAGCTATGGGAACCCGATTGTGTTAGCACAGCTTCCGTCCTCAGACAGATGGTCGTCAGAGAGGACTGTACAGGTTTTGGAGGATGTGATGAGAGCGTGTGCCATTGATTTTATGAGCTCTTGGGATGATCAGTTACTACTAATCGAATTCGTCATTAATGACAGTTGTCACTCGAGTATCAGGATGAGATTTTATGAGGCGTAGTATGGCCGTAGGGATTGTTCCCAACTTGGATAAAAAGTGGGTGACAGATAGAGAGTTGTTCCTGAAATTGTAAGACAAACCTCTGAGGATGTTCAGTTGATTTGCGAGAGATTAAGAACACCTCAGAGCAGACAGAAAAGCTATGCTGACAAGAGACAGAAACCATTGGAATTCACCGAGGGTGAATCAGTATTGTTGATAGTTACTTGTCCTAAGAGCGTAAGGACGTAACGAGATTCATATAGAGATAGTGGACAAGTGAGAGATAAGACCTGTAGGTTGGCGTTACCACTTGAATAAACAGGCATCCACAATGTGTCCTATCTTATGATACTTCGAAAATACTATCCGAATCCAGCATATGTGATCGGATATGAGCTCCAACAGTTTAGCTCAATGAAAGAGTAATGTATGAAATCGAGTTGGTTATTAAACATGAAGGAGAAAGTGTTAAGGTTTAAGATGATCTCCCTAGTTAAGTATGATAGAAATATTACACTCCGGAGAAAGTCACTTGAGGATGACAGTATATGATACAATAGATGTAACCGGAGTTATTTATGGACTCATATTACTTGGTTCTAATTTGGAGGACCAAATCTCTTAAGTGGGGGAGATTGTAAGACCTGATATTTTCGAGTGCATTTAAAAATGCAAAAGGATTGAAATGGTATTCCCAAACACGTGTAAGGGTAAAATGGTCAAAAGACCAAAATTCGATATTAATCGGGACAAGAAAATTTAATTAAAAATATGAGAATGAGAAATCTTGATCAATGATGAAGAAATAATTAAATTTCGGGTTAAATTGATCAAGATATGAATTTATTGGGATAAACCAGAATTTTCGTATCGAAAAATAATCCCGAAAATAATAAAAAAATATACCGAAAAGGTAAAATTGGACTGATAAATTCATTTATAGATTAAATGAATTAAATAATAATTTTTGAAGATATTTTGGCAATTTTAATATATTTTAATTGAATAAAATAATATTAAAAATAAATTATAAATAAATAAATAAAATGTAAAAAAAAAAAAGGAAAAGTCTGAAACAGAGAGGAAAATGCGAAACAGAAGCGAAAATGGAGAGGAAACCCGCGAAACAACCTGAGGAAGAGGAATCCACCGGCGAGCCACCACCGGCTGCCAAGGACCCCAGGCGAGGGTCGGCGAAGGTCGAAGAGCCTCGTGGGAACCACCAGGCATCGGCACGCGCGCCGAGAACGTCGGAGCACGTCAAAAACGGAGGAGGAAGCCACGGGGAAGAAAGGTCGATCGACGGCCATCGGCGCCGATTCGAGACAAATCGAGGCCTGATTTAGGGAGCCCATGCGATGGCTCACCGAACGACGGTGGAATCACGTCGGGAACCGACCGGACGGCACCGGCATGACCAAATGTTGCCTGAACCGATCGAACGGGATTGAACCGGGAGAATCGAACCAGACCGAACCGGCGGTCCGAACCGGGTTGAACCGGACCAGACCGGTTCAGCCAAAAAGAGAAGGAAAAAAAGAAGAAAAAAAGGGAAAAAGAAAAAGAGAAAAAATTGAGAAAAATTTCAGTGATGTAATCGAGCTTCGGGTAAGTCGGTAAGCGGTCGAATTGACCGATTTAATTTTTAGAATTTTTAATTTGATAAATAATCGACTGAAAGTTTACCCGAAAATATATTTGATTGTGTAGCTCGACAATTGGCATCCACCAAGAGCTCGAGACAGCCTCGATTTGAATACTATCATGGAATAACGGGTAAGTGACCCTTATTTACGACAATTTGCATCGTTATGCGTGATTAATATTTAACGCATAAATTACGAATTTAATTTCCGCATAAATGAATTAAATTCTGAAAATTGAGATAAATTGTCGTAAATAATAAATTGAGATATCCGAAAATTTAGAATGAGCCTAAATAAATATTGATGGGCCCAATGAGCCCAATAGGCCTCGATAAAGTGTGGTAAACGGGCTTAAGGTCGATTAAGGCTCATTATGGTGCAATCGGGCCCAATATGGGTAAACGAGCCCAATGATTTAAATTAAGCCCAGAAAATTAAGAAATACAATTAATTGCATTGTATTTGACCTGATGAACATTTATCCGCAGTGCCAGAGATTTGATTTGGATTCGGAGCAAATCGGACTGCGTGACGAGTCATCAGTGGAAAGGTCAGACTGTACAGATAAATGAGGTAAGGGAATTATGTGAGTAGCTAGAGGTAGCTACGCATATTTTAATAGATTTTGTATACACTGATTATGTATGTATACGCAATTATTGTATAATGATCCTAAAAGTGGTTTAAATGATTTTTAAGGATCGAAATAGGTGAAATGTCTATTTTACCCCTATTGAGGGAAGTTCACCTAAGGATGGTGAAAGCATGACATGCATGAAATGCATGATTTAAGGATTTTTATGATTAAGGAATTTTCTTGGTTTTAATCAAAGTAAATCGATAGATTGGCCAATGATTGCATAAGTTTCCAAAAATAACACTACGTAGATGTTATTAATATTTAAATGGAAATTTCTTTGAAAAACGGCCAACTATCAAGTTTATATGGAAACAGATAGTGCTGACACGTAGTTCGCACTATATCTGTGTTTGGGAATGTGCATAAATGTGCTTGAGCGGTTGCTCGCACCGACTTGTGTGACATCATATGCATGAAATGTGCTAGAGCATGGTGCTCGCATTGATTTTTATTATTGTGAAATGAGAAGTGCTGGAGCCTAGCTCGCACTCTGTTTTGACATGTTTTGAATTGTTTTGACGTGGTATGCATAAAATAGTGCTGGAGCGATTGTTCGCACTACTTTTAATGATTTGACATGCATGAGAGATGCTGGAGCTTAGCTTGCATCCTGTTTTGATTTGATATTGCATAAAGCCGTGCTGGAGTGTAACTCGCATGAGATTTGATTTAATTATGCATAAAGCCGTGCTGGAGTGTAACTCGCACGAGATTTGATTTAATTATGCATAAAGCCGTGCTGGAGTGTAACTCGTACGAGATTTGATTTACTTGAACATTCATTTGTGCTGGAGCGTTGCTCGTACAAAGTTTTATATGATTTTCATAATTCATTTGAATATCGTACTAGAGTTTTTCTCGTACGAGGTTTTCACTGAGTTTTAATACATATTCGTACTAGAGCATTGCTCGTACGTGGATTTTACTTGAAATTATAATCAGTTTAAGTCGTACTGGAGCGCTGCTCGTACACAGATTTTACTGATTTCTATGAAACCGTGCTAGAGCTTCGCTCGCACGAGGTTTTCTGATATCATGAATATGCATGGAGTCGTGCTTGAGCTTCGCTCGCACAGGGATTTATATTACATGCATATAGCCGTGTTGGAGCCTCCTATAGACTGTGTGTCACAGTGAGATGATATGTTCACACGTGCATTCTGAGACAGAGATGATATGGGTGGATAAGACCTATTACAGGCACCCCTGATTGAGCTTGGGTTCACAGAGTACGTTGTACCGTGTATGTCATGCGGAGTACGCTGTACCGTGGGGATTGTTGGAGTGGAGTGGTATTAGCCACGAGGCAGCAAGCCTTGCCCTCGCAATCCTAGTGTTATGCTGTTCTGGAGGGTAGGACGACCCACCTCTCGTTTCAGGTGTGATACCCCGCACACTAGGTACCGTGTTGCCAGGGATCACTAGGATATGGCCATAGTCCTCGATGTTACTGATAATTACCTGATTGTCTCACATGATATAACTTGTGGTTTGTTAGACCAGGGTAGACCCGAAGGAAGGGTCAGGCCCCCGATTTGACGATTTTATGATTTCATGATTTTATGACATATGACCCTGAAAGAAGGGTGGGTTTATAACTGAAGTTTTATAATGAAATTTATTGAATTGTTATATGAGATGGACCCGGAAGGGTTAGTTTTTACTGCAGTTTTAAAGAAATGATTTGAATACAGTAGCATGATGATGTTTTCCATGCTTTTATTCAAATTCATGATTTATCTTACATGACACAAAAGGATGCATGATATTGCTTTACTTCATGCTAATGATGATTTAATGATGTCACATAAAATGCTTTGAATGCATGAATTACATGATTTATATATGCACAAATAGTTTTGGATAAACTATGGCATTGAATATGCATGACTTTGTGCGTGAAATTTTAAATGAAAAGAAATGGATTTAAGGGCATGGCATTATGAGCATGTAGATAGTGGAGCTATCTACTTACTTGCATAATTGCCTTACTGAGCGTGTGGTTTGCTCACCCTCCCTTATTTTCCCATCTTTTTCAGAGCACTTGAAATAGTTATTGAGCAGCTAAGGACTTGCATGCTTGGTATCTGCTGCTGCCCATCGAGAGATAGGTATACACATTGGTATGATTTTGTATCTAAATATGTAATGCACAGTACTGCAAACGGACATTGATGTCGGGGATGTAGAGTTATAAATACTAATGAGTATGTATTTAATTAAAGTCAAAGGATAGTAAACTCTGATGTATAAACTTGATTATGGAAATGGAATGGTAATAGTGAGAGGTGACTAACACCGAATCATAGCCCAACTGTGTTGTAGAATGGTCACGACGAGAGAAAGGTAAGAATTCCATAATAATGAAAAAGTGAAAAATTTACTCTGATTTTTAGGTAATTCGGGTTGTGACATGGACTGCTCAGTTGACACATCTTATTTGAGAAAAGATTGTATACGAGTGGGATGATAATTATGAAAGTAGCTTCTGTGAGTTTTGGTGTATTGAAGTAATAAACTGACCACCGTAATGATTCTCACCATAACCAACAGGTCAAGAGGTTTCAATATGTATGGATACCTCAAAATAATGGATTGGGTTGTGTATTGATGTAAAATGGGAAGATAGTTGTTTATGGATCCAGATAGTTCAAGGATCATGACAGAAACTATCCGACCCATGATTTAGAGTTGGCAGCCGTAGCGTTTACACTAAAAGTATGGCGCCACCACTAAAATGGTAAGAAATTTCGGGTATACATTGATCGTAAAAGCCCCGAGTATTTGTTTTCACAGAAAGAGTCGGATGAGATAACCAATAGGGTTAGAGCTTCTAAGGATTATGATTGTGAAAATTGTACCACCCAGGAAAGGCTAATGTAATGGTTGAAGCCTTGAGCAGAAAGAGCCTCAGGATGGTATCACATATGATGGTCAGGGAGCGTGAGCTGCTAGAGCAGTTGTGAACCTCAGTAGTGATGTGATCCCTTCTGATGATGACGGTGATTTTGTGATAGCTAGCCTGAGGTTAGAACCGGATTTGAGTGACTAGATTTGTCGACTTAGCGTGATAATCGGCTTGGTGTCGATAGTGTTGGTTGGATTCAGAAGGGTATAGTGACAGAGTTCACAGTGAGTGATGATGACTTACAGAGGTTCAAAGGAAGTATAAGTGCTCCCCAGGACCACAGTTGAGGAGATAATGTTATTGTCAGAAGCTCACTCTTCGGGATATACAGTGCATCCGAGAAGTAATAAATATATCGAAATCTCTGAAAAAGGTATAGGTGGTCAGGTATAAAAAAAAAAGACATTGTAGAGTTGTAGTAAAGTGTCTCGTATGTCAGCAGATTAAGGTAGAGTATGAGAAGTCTACAAGATTATTGCAGCCTCTACCTATATTGACATGGAAATGAGAACAAGTTACCATGAATTTGTGATGGGTTACAGAGGACCCGAGATGAATCACAAGGCTATCTAAGTGATAGTCGATAGATTGATTTAGTCTGCCCACCTTCTGTTTATGGAAATCCCTAGATACTCTGAGTGCGTAGGCGAAGTTATATGTAAGGAAGATTGTGAAACATTATGTAGCATTCCAGTGAGCATGGTATCAGATAGGGATTCCCGCTTCACTTCCCACTTCTGGAAATATTGTTTTTGGAAGCTATGGGACCCTGATTGAGTGTTAGCACAGCTTCATCCTCAAACAGATGGTCAGTCAGAGAGGACTGTACAGGTTCTGGAGGATATGATGAGAGCGTGTGCCATTGATTTTATAAGCTCCTGGGATGATCAGTTGCTACTAATCAAATTCGCCAATGATGACAGTTGTCACTTGAGTATCGGGATAACATTTTATATGAGGCATTGTATGGCCGTAGGGAGTTGTTCCCTGACTTGGAGAAGAAGTGTGTTGGCTCTACCGAGAGGGGGGGTGAATCGGTTTTCTAAGGTTAATGGCAAATTTAAATTAAATCAAGTCTAATTTGCAAATAACGAATAATCAAAATAATGTAATGAAATAACTTAAAGGAAGATAAGAAAGAGAAATATCAAACACAGTAGTTTATAGAGGTTCGGCTAATCTCTTGCCTACGTCCTCTCTTCTTGACCTCCTTGTCAAGAGCTTTCGTTCACTCTTTCAATGAAAGTTTACACTCTCCCTTTTTCAGGTTAAAGAATAACCTCTCTACCTTTTTTACACAAAGATGGATTCACCCTTTTACAAAGTTTATCTCACTGAGGAACAAACCTCTTCTCTTTTAAAGTAAGGATGAATACAAGATCAAGCTTTTTATGTGGGTAAGATAAATATAGCTTTTGCACACAGGCTTATACAACAAACTCAATAAATGAGGATTGGAGACAAAAAGAATGTGGGAATTAAACACCTGAGAATGTACAAAATGTGCAGCAATGGTGTCCCTTTGCTCAGTGTCTTCAATGCTTAATTTTATACTGAAAGATTGGTAGTTGGAGCATTTAATGTTATTTTTCCCATTGAGATTTTTGCAGAAAGAGCCGTTGGGAACCTCCAGTAGAATGCCAGATCGATCTCCAGTCTTGACTAGATCGATCTCTTAGTTGTAATTCTTGCAAAGTCAAAGCAAATTGAAGCAAGAAGATCGGTCTTATATATGAACAGATCGATCTTACAATTTGAAAATGTTAGAGCAGATCGATCTGTCAAACAAGCAGATCGATCTTCCAATCTCTCTGTTTGAGGCAAGATCGATCTACAGATTGATCTACCAGGTATTCTCGTAGTGAGGAGATCGATCTCTAATCAACCCAGATCGATCTCCTTAGCTCTCTGACTTTGAGGAGATCGATCTCTTCCTATACCAGATCGATCTCATGAACTCTCTGTTTGAGTACAAATCGATCTACAGATCGATCTACTGCCTTTACCTTTTGCTTTAGAGGAGATCGATCTCTTCCTAGACCAGATTGATCTCATCAACATCCTGTATTAGACAGATCGATCTTATAACCCTTATAGATCGATCTTAGCTTCCTCAATACCTTGTACAAGTTCAATCCTGTAGCAGATCGATCTCATATCCTCATGAGATCGATCTCTCAAACTGAAAACCCAGGAGATCGATCTCTCATCTCACTAGATCGATCTCTTATCCTCAAGGACTTGGTTTCTGGTACTTGATAACCCTCTAAACATGTTTTTATGTCATCTTTATGTTATTGAATTTACTTGTTTTGTCGTTTCAAAATATATTAACTCAACAGTCTCCCACTTTTTGATATGACAAAAATTATTCAAACATGTTTAGTTACCCAAATGCATTATGCACAAACTCCCCCTTTTTGTAAGCTCCCCCTTACTTTTGGCCTCATAACTTCCCTTTTAATTCCCCCTTAATTTAATCATTCCTTTAAGCCATTAAACATGTTTTCTTAAGATTTTTCTCCCCTTTTTTGTCATATCAATGGCAATAAAGATATAGAGGCAGTTAATTTTCACAAGAATTGACATGTCATTTCAAAATGGAAACTCATTATAACACATTTCAAAATAGAACCAATAGGTCATTGCATAAAATAATCATTCAAGCGAATGTCGTTTCCAACAGCAAAGAGTAAACATGAAAAACCTATCTACTATATTTTTAACATCCATGTCCTATGGCAGAGGAGGAAATCGCTCTAGAAGTTCCTCGACACGAGTACGAGTAAACTGCAGATCATCAAACATCGCCTGCTGTGTGGCATGAAGGTTTGCAAAACCTTCATCCATCTTCCAGTTAAGCTCCATGATCATCATCACAATCGATGCCATTCCATCAGGTGATGTTGCAGGTGCAGTGGGCTGAGCAGTTGAGGAGGATGGACCCTCAGTAGGTGCAGCAGATGGAGTAGTGGGCTCAGCTGATGGGTCTTCGTCCATGGCTGCCTCAGGCTGCTGTTCTCGCTTCTTCCTTCATTCCCCTCGGAAGTCCTTATAATACCCCATGTGGTGAAGTGTACCAATGTTTAAGACACTCTTTGGGGAAGGCACATCACCAATTTCATAGCTACAATCGATCCCGAGTCGTTGTAGAAGGTACGCTAATGGTTGCGAAAAAACTATCGCGGAGGCTTGTCCGCATACGATCTTCAACCAATCTTCATAAATGAAGTGGACCGGATTGGGTTTTTGACTTGTGGAGTGGATGTGGTGGAGCCAGAATCGATCTAACCTCCTAACTGTGGAGTGACGGGTACCAAATGGCCTGAGGTTCCACGAGATGATAAGGTGGAGTAACCTTGGGTGCATTGGTAGGTCACTAGCCTTATCCCGAGGAAGGTCAAACTCTAGGGGGACTTCTTCCTCTTCATCAATCAACCCCTCATCTCTCATGGTGAACACTTGGGCTAAAATAGATGTGTCTATAGGGATTGATTTACCTATGACATACGTTTTAAACCCTAGAATTTTTCAAGCATCATCAGGATCATAGATGAGTTTGGCATTAGAAAAGAATGCCCTGATGATGTTTGGGGGTACGGGGGGTATTGATATTGAGAAATGGAAGCCAACCAAATTCTTCCATTTTGGATAGATAAGGAAAATCAATGCGGTTTAAAAATGAGAAATCAATTATGCGCCAATGTTTAATTGGCATGGTCGAGAAATACTCTTCATATCTTTTCCTTTTTGCAGGTGTTTTAAAACACTTGTTAAAGGTAGTGACAGAAGAGGGTGGAGCTGTTTGGGAAGGTGAACCTTGATCAGCACTTGGTCTTGGGGGTGTTTGGCCAACTCTCTTAAGTCGTGGCATTTCTCTAGACACTCTTAAACACTAGTTCTCTAAAACCTAACCAATGGAACAGTGCTAGAATTGACCTAGTAAAAAATTTAGCACAAAACTAAGAATTTTTTAGAAAAATTTAGTAATGTGGGTTACTAGAACACTAAACGATGAATAGAATTGACAGAGACCTTACCAAGATCGATCTGGGAGGAAGAATCGACGGAAGAGGCGCGACAGGGTTTAGGGATTTTGAAGATTTGAGATTTTTGAAATTTGGAGATTTTGAGCAGTTTTTATAGTCTAGGGCATAGGAGATCGATTTGCCGCAGCGACAAATCGATCTGTCATTCCTAGAGACTTAAAGAGATCGATATGTTGAACCAAAAGATTGATCCTCAAAACTGTGACGCCCCGAAAGGGCGGAAATTAGGGCTAATTTAAAACTTTTTACTCATCAATTCACAATTAAGGGTGCATTCCTGTGCAGTGTCATACATCATCATAATTATCATGCCTCAGGATCTCATCATAATATAGTATATATTGTATCATATACATTACTCAATTCCAAGTTAATTAATCCTAATACATCCCGTACATCATTGTATAATAAGTGTCTGTAAATATAACTCTAGTCTGGGTACATGAATATTAAATATCTACCTCAATACACAAAATACGGCCTGGAGCTCAAGTCCACCACTAGCCTCTAACCCGTACGTCGTAGGGAACTCACTTCACTTGAAGCGATCTGGGGGAAGAGAAAATAGGGTGAGCTTCCAAATCGTTCAGTAAGGGGGGGTAAGGGAACTCAGTTATATAAACCATATCACACATCACAAATATGTATTTGTTTATGAAGCTCATTTGAAATCGTAGCATGAAAGTTCTCAAAACATCATCATCTCATAACTCATAAATCATGTGAAAACATGAAGATAAAAAGGCTCAATATCGAGCCCTCACAAGCATGTGTAAATATATGCGATAATGGCTGTCTCAAATACGTGATGAAAATCAACTCAGTAAATAGCATGTGACAAGGTCACAAAACACAACTCATGTGTAAAATGAGACTAGGTAATAAAACTCAATTAAAACTCGTCATGGCATATCAAATATGTAATCTCCTCTGGGTGCGCATCCCAGGCATCCTCGTATAGAGGGAATGTCGACAATATGGTCGTATGCATGGTATATTGGACTTATATTTTACCAAAACAAGGCCTGGTCTTACATGATACCAGAGCAATGCCTCGCCTCATGCACACTATCACGTGGTCCCTGGGTCGGTTCCCAGGCGGTCCACTCTCTCGGTCTTACATGCTACCAAAGCAAAGCCACCCAGCGTTACCAGAACGGGGGTCATCTCACGTTACCAAAACGGAGGCATCTCTCGTTACCAAAACGGAGTAATATCGGACTTACATGCTACCAGAGCAAAGCCTCCCAACGCTACCAAAGCGGAGGAATAATCGGACTTACATGTTACCAGAACAAGGCCTGTGGTCCCTGGGTCGGTTCCCAGGCATCCCACTATATCGGTCTTACATGCAACTAGAGCAAGGCCCGATGTGTATTCAACATGACACGCCTAAGTCTCAATCATTAGCCATTATCTTATAAAACGTTATGCCTTCACGTAGAACTCATAATGGTTTTCTCTCATAAAACTCATTTAAAACATTTATGTACTAACACAAAACATATTAAAATCGAGTTCCAACCGGCAAAACACGTACACATTTTCTCAAATCTCAATATCGCCTTAACGTAGAGCCTAATTTACTTTACACCCAAACTTAAAGGTTTATAAAGCAATTTCACACTCAGCTTATAAACTCATAAAATAATGGGCTCCAAACGGCTATAAAAACCGTGTGCAATTATATCACAACACAACACTAAACATGCTTGTATTCTCAAATCATGGTTCATGCTACAACAATTCATCAAAACACATACATAAATGGTTTAGTTTTCCCTTACCTCTTTGCACCTCGTATAGTGCAATCGTTTCCCCTGTATCACGGACTAGCCTCGCATTCCACTCTGAAACTCCCGAGCTGTCCAAACGATGTTAAAACATCAATACTCATTATCACTTTAACCTCAATTCTAAAAATCAGCATAATTGCTCATAACACCTCAAATTTCTCAATTCTCATAACTCCATCACAAACCACAATCTCGCTCCCAACACCTCAACATTCTATATTTCCTATGCCACAATATCTATGCTAATACACCACATTGTCTAAATTTCCATTTATAGCTCAAAATTCTTAAATTTACGAAAGTTGCTAAATATCATCATCACTCCAACTACATTATAATTTCATCAATCCCTAATCATTTTTCAGCTATTTCAACACAATGCCAACAACAATTATTACCCAAATCATCTCAAATATCAAGATCGAGGTTTAGAAATTACCCAAAACTTGTGGAGAGTTTATCTCTTGCCTCGATTCGATCCGTCTTTTGATTTCCAAGTATGTTGTTCTCCCTTGGATGAGGAACAACTTTTCTTCTTGCCACAACTTCTGATTTGGACGGAAATGGGTGCTTTGGAAGATGGGGTTTGAAAGAGAGAGAAAATAAAATTGCAGGAGAAAACAGGGGTTCCTTATATAGACGGAGGGTAGGAGATCGATCTGGTTCTTGATGAGATCGATCTGCATTTGAATTTGGGGACGATTTGGGGTAATTTATGCCTAGGAGATCGATCTGTCGAGGGGTGAGATTGATCTCTTTATGGCTTTATGAGATCGATCTGCGCCTTGGGGAGATCGATTTTCTCCCAAACAGAAACATTTGGAGATCGATCCCTTCCTCATGAGATCGATCTTCTCTCAAACAGAATCATAAGGAGATCGTTCCTCTTCCATTGGAGATCGATCTGCTCCTTAAATTCCTCATTCCTTGTCATTTTTAACTCACCAGATCGATCTCTCCTTCTCCCAGATCGATCTGTCCTCATAGCTTCGCACTTATTTTAAACACTTAACATATAAATCTCCAATTATCATTCCCATAATTCACTTAACTCAATAAATTATACTTCAAGTTCATATTACATAATTGAAATATGTCTGAAATTCTCAGATCTCACATCCTCCCCACCTTAAAAGAATTTGGTCCTCCAAATTCAACTCAACTAGTTAAAGAGATGGGGTCTTTCTCCTTGAGTGATGTTTCCATAAAACTTTCACTAATGGGATGCTCTTGGTTCTCAGTACCTTCTCCTTTCTATCGAGAATCCGGACGGGTTCCTCAGTGTAGCTCATGTCCTCCTGTATGTCCATCTTGTCATACTCTATAACATGAGAAGGGTCCGGGTGGTACGTCCTTAACATAGACACATGAAAGACGTTGTGTATTCCAGACATCTGTGGGGGTAATGCCAATCTGTAGGCTACCTATCCCACTCTCTCAAGAATCTCGAATGGTCCTATGTATCGAGGACTCAATTTTCCTTTCTTCCCAAATCGCACGATACCCTTACTCGGTGATACTTTCAGAAATACTGCATCACCAACATCAAACTCGAGTGGCCATCTACGCACATCCGCGTAGCTTTTTTGTCTACCCTGTGCAGCCCGTAGCCTCTCACATATGAGTTTCACACTCTGTACAACTTGCTCAACAAGCTCGGGAGCATTTATCTTTCTGTCACCGACTTTTTCCCAAGCTACAGGGGATCTACACCTCCTACCATATAGAGCCTTAAAGGGTGCCATTCCAATACTTGTATGATAGCTATTATTGTACGCAAACTCTGCTAGGGGCAGGTGATCATCCCATGATCCCTTAAAATCCATCGTACACGCCCTTAACATATCCTCCAGGGTCTGAATAGTCCTCTCTGACGTACCATCTGTCTGAGGATGATAGGCGGTACTAAAACTCAATCGAGATCCCATGGATTCCTAAAATTGGGTCCAAAATCTGGAAGTAAACCGAGAATCTCTATCAGAAGTAATACTCACAGGAGCCCCATGTAATCTAGCTATCCGCTGACATACAGCTCAGCTAAGGCATCCACAGTATCAGTGCTCTTGATGGCAAGGAAGTGGGTACTCTTGGTCAATCTATCCACAATGACCCATATCGCATCGCAGCCTCTTCGGGTCCTCAGTAAACCCATAATAAAATCCATGGTGACATGCTCCCATTTCCATGTAGGTACAAGTAAGGGCTATAGTAGTCCTCCAGGCTTTTGATGCTCAGCTTTCACTTGCTGGCATATTAAACACCTGGCCACATACTCTGCCACGTCTCGCTTCATACCACTCCACCAGTACACCTTTCTGAAGTCTCGGTACATCTTAGTAATCCCTGGGTGCATGGTGTATCGCGAGCAGTGGGATTCTCTCAGTATCTGTCTCTTCAGGGTATCATCATCTGGTACACAAATCCGTCCTCTGAATCTCAACAATCCATCCTCACTGACTGTGAGATTCGACTGCGAACTCTGTTCAGCTTGGCTAACCATATCTATCAACCTCTGATCACTACGCTGCCCAGTTCTAATCTGATCCATGATCCTGGGCTCTATCCGCAAGCTAGCCAAAAATCCAGTCTCTACCTCTTTAACTCTGATCCGAAGTTCGACGAACTGCTCTAACAAATCCCATTCCCTGATCATCATAGCAGATATCATACTCTTCCTGCTCAGGGCATTAACAACTACATTCGCCTTACCCGGATGATATAGAATCTCGCAGTCATAATCCTTAATGAGTTCCATCCATCTCCTTTGTCTCATGTTTAACTCTTTCTGATCAAAGAGATATCTTAAACTCTTGTGATCAGTGAAGATCTGGAATCTTTCCCCATATAAGTAGTGTCGCCAGATCTTCAAAGAAAATACCACAGCGGCTAACTCGAAATCATACGTGGGGTAATTTCGTTCATGGTCTTTTAACTGTCGCGATCCATATGCGACCACTCTTCCGTGCTGCATAAGCACACACCCCAATCCTTGATGAGATGCATCACTATACACCGAAAATCCTCCTGATCCCTCAGGAATAGTTAACACAGGTGTGGCTGTCAATCTCCTTTTTAACTCTTGAAAACTGAGCTCACATTGATCAGTCCATATGAACGGAGTCTCCTTACGCGTGAGTTTAGTCAAAGGATCGGCAATCCTTGAAAATCCTTCCACAAATCTTTTGTAATACCCTGCCAAACTAAGGAAGCTTCGCACCTCAGTAACTGTCCTCGGTCTCTCCCAACTAAGCACAGCTGCTACTTTACTTGGATCCACTGATACTTCTTCCTCTGAGACTATATGACCAAGGAAAGCTATCCGGTTCAGCCAAAACTCACACTTACTAAGCTTTCCATATAATTGCTTATCTCGGAGTATCTGAAGTACTACCCACAAATGCTGTGCATGCTCCTCATACGACCGAGAGTATACCAGGATATCATCAATAAAGACTATCATAAATTTATCCAGATAGTCTCTGAACACTTCGTTCATTAACCTCATAAATGCAGCAGGGGCGTTCGTCAATCCAAAGGACGTCACCAGAAATTCATAATGGCCATACCTTGTCCTGAAGGCCATCTTGGGAATATCTTCTTCCTTGATCCTTATTTGGTGATAGCCCGATCTCAAATCAATCTTAGAAAAGACTGAGGCCCCTCTTAGTTGATCAAGTAGATCATCAATCCTGGGCAGTGGGTATTTATTCTTCACCGTGGCTTTATTCAACAGCTGGTAGTCTACGCATAATCTGAGACTACCATCCTTCTTCTTGACAAATAAAATCGGTGCTCTACACGGTGAAACACTGGGCCTAATGAACCCTTGATCCAATAACTCCTGTAGTTGTTTCTTCAATTCCTCAAGTTTCACTAATGCCATCCTGTAGGGAGGTTTAGAGATCGGCTGGGTATCTGGTGCTAAATCAATGGTAAACTCCAGCTATCTCTTTGGTGGCAAACCTGGCAACTCATCTAGGAAAACATCCAGAAATTCGCAAACCACAGGTATATCCTCAATCCTCGGATGTTCCCGCTCATCGTCTGAGACGAGTGTCTCATAACCTTCACATGAACAATCACATTTAATATCCTCCAAAATAATATTAAAATTCTCAAATTACTTACTAGAATTCCACATATTCATTTCCTCAATATCTCAGCCGTACACTGTAAGGTTCAGGTAGGGAGAAAGTTACAATCTTAGTGTAGCAGTTTAAACTCACTCGATTGGTTGCCAACCAATCCATCCCCAGAATTACATCAAACCCATGTATATTCAACATGATTAGATCTGCTAACATCACTCTATCTCCCACCTTTATTTCACATCCTCTACAGATTAACTCAGTTCTCTGGGATTCACGCATAGGGGTATTTACATGTAGTACATACTCTAGAGGTTAAAACTTCAAATTTAAACTACATGCAAAATGCTCTGAAATAAACGAATGCGTGGATCCTGGATCTATCAATACATGAGCCTTATGATTACAGACAGAAAGTGTACCTCTTATAGTTTCTACTGAAGTGTCCGCAGTTTCCTTATCCAGGGTAAACACACGTCCCTGTGACACAGGTTTCTTCCCTTTCTCTGCAGTAGTGGCCCGTCTCTGGGGATTCACTCTCTGAGGCTGCTGTCTAGTAGGCTCCAGAGCATGTGGTATCTGAGGTTGAGGACAATCCTTCACTCTGTGACCCATGTCACCATATCTAAAACATCCACGGATCGACCCAGTACAACTTCCCTCATGCTATCGGTCATAGTCTCTACAAACCCTTATCTCCGGCCTGCCATATCGAAGGGTCTCCTTGATAATAGGATAAGCTCTGGGTCTCTCCAATCTGCCCTTTTGTACCTCAATCCTTCCTCTATTGAAGGAACCTCTCCGAACATCTGCTTGAGACATCGCTGGCCTCTTGCCTTTATCCCTAATCACTGCTCCAAACTCATTTTGGGACTATACAATTTCAATTCCCCTCTCAATCTCTTGTGCTCGTCTCAGAGCATCTCCAAACTCAGTAATACACAACCCAATCAATCGATCTCTGATGATGGGCTTCAATCCATACACAAATCTCTCTGTGCGGAGCTCTTCATTCTTGAAAGTCTCTGGATCATATCTCAGCAGAGAGGTAAATCGGCTCTCGTAACCATCTACAGACATGTCACCCTGTACCAAACTCAAAAACTCTGCTTGCCTCCTTCTCTGGGCAGCTCGTGGTACATATTGGGCTCTAAAGGCTGTCTGGAACTCTTCCCAACCAATCACATCCTGGTGGGACATCAAAAAACCCTGGGTAGTACCCCACCAATCTCGAGCTCTCCCTTTCAACATATAGCCACTCATACGACCCTCTCAGCATCGGTGCACCCCAGATAGTCAAATATAACTCTCAACTCCGTCAACCACTCCTCAGCCTCTGTAGGATCCTTCTTTCCCCTAAATGCAGGTGGATTCATTTTCAAAAAGTCATTCAGTTGGACCATACTTCTATCATCAAGCTGAGTGACAGGAGGCACTGGGGATATGGGAGGTCCTTGTGGTGGTGTAGGAGTAGTACCCGAGGCATTAACTCCAAAGTGTTGCGCGAATAACGCTGCCATCTGCTCAAAACCTTACCTCACATCGCTCTCAATCTGATTAAATCGAGAGTTAGGACTCTCTGGTTGTGGGACAGGTGGCGGAGGGGACTCTGCCTGCCTCCTCGAACGACCTCGTCGTCCACTCATTCTCTATCTTAACTCATCTCCTGCACGTACATATCAAAATCGATTGAAATCTCAATCCTCAGATTCAGTTCATGACCAGACTATTACAGACACTTGGGATGTATTCTATTTCACTTAACCGACACTGACAATACTAAACACCCTAAGCTCTGATACTAAGAAAACTCTGTGATGCCCCGGAAGCTCGAAAATTAGGGCTAATTTAAAACTTTTTACTCATCAAATCACAATTAAGGGTGCATTCCAGTGCAGTGTCATACATCATCATAATTATCATGCCTCAGGATCTCATCATAATATAGTATATATTGTATCATATATATTACTCAATTCCAAGTTAATTAATCCTAATACATCCCGTACATCATTGTACAATAAGTGTCTATAAATATAACTCTAGTCTGGGTACATGAATATTAAATATCTACCTCAATACACAAAATACGGCCTGGAGCTCAAGTCCTCCACTAGCCTCTAACCCGTACGCCGCAGGGAACTCACTTCACTTGAAGCGATCTGGGGGAAGAGAAAACAGGGTGAGCTTCCAAATCGCTCAGTAAGGGGGGGTAAGGGAACTCAGTTATATAAACCATATCACACATCACAAATATGTATTTATTTATGAAGCTCATTTGAAATCGTAGCATGAAAGTTCTCAAAACATCATCATCTCATAACTCACAAATCATGTGAAAACATGAAGATAAAAAGGCTCAATATCGAGCACTCATAAGCATGTGTAAATATATGCGATAATGGCTGTCTCAAAATACGTGATGAAAATCACCTCAGTAAATAGCACGTAACAAGGTCACAAAACACAACTTATGTGTAAAATGAGACTAGGCAATAAAACTCAATTAAAACTCGTCATGGCATGTCAAATATGTAATCTCCTCTGGGTGCGCATCCCAAGCATCCTCATATAGAGGGAACGTCAACAATATGGTCGTATGCATGGTATATTGGACTTATATGTTACCAGAACAAGGCCCGGCCTTACATGCTACCAGAGCGATGCCTCACCTCATGCACACTATCACGTGGTCCCTGGGTCGATTCCCAGGCGGTCCACTCTCTCGGTCTTACATGCTACCAAAGCAAGGCCACCCAGCGTTACCAGAACGGGGGTCATCTCACGTAACCAAAACGGGGGCATCTCTCGTTGCCAAAATAGAGGAATATCGGACTTACATGCTACCAGAGCAAAGCCTCCCAACGCTACCAAAGCGGAGGAATAATCGGACTTACATGTTACCAGAACAAGGCCTGTGGTCCCGGGTCGGTTCCCAGGCGTCCCACTATATCGGTCTTACATGCTACCAAAGCAAGGCCCAATGTGTATTCAACATGACACGCCTAAGTCTCAATCATTAGCCATTATCTTATAAAACGTTATGCCTTCACGTAGAACTCATAATGGTTTTCTCTCATAAAACTCATTTAAAACATTTGTGTACTCAACACAAAACATATTAAAATCGAGTTCCAACCGGCAAAACACGCACACATTTTCTCAAATCTCAATATCGCCTTAACATAGAGCCCAATTTACTTTTCACGCAAACTCAAAGATTTATAAAGTAATTTCACACTCAGCTTATAAAATCATAAAATAATGGGCTCCAACCGGCTATAAAAATCGTGTGCAACTATATCACAACACAACACCAAACATGCTTGTATTCTCAAATCATGGTTCATGCTACAACAATTCATTAAAACACATACACAAATGGTTTAGTTTTCCCTTACCTCTTTGCACCTTGTATAGTGCAATAGTTTCCCCCGTATCACGGACTAGCCTCGCATTCCACTCTGGAACTCCTGAGCTGTCCAAACGATGTTAAAACATCAATACTCATTATCACTTTAACCTCAATTCTCAAAATCGAGCATAATTGCTCATAACACCTCAAATTTCTCAATTCTCATAACTCCATCACAAACCACAATCTCGCTCCCAACACCTCAACATTCTATATTTCCTATGCCATAATATCTATGCTAATACACCACATTGTCTAAATTTCCATTTATAGCTCAAAATTCCTAAATTTACCAAAGTTGCTAAATATCATCATCACTCCAAATACATTGTAATTTCATCAATCTCTAATCATTTTTCAGCTATTTCAACACAATGCTAACAACTATTATTACCAAAATCATCTCAAATATCAAGATCGAGGTTTAGAAATTACCCAAAACTTATGGAGAGCTTCTCTCTTGCCTCGATTCGATCCGTCTTTCGATTTCCAAGTATGTTGTTCTCCCTTGGATGAGGAACAACTTTTCTTCTTGCCACAACTTCTGATTTGGACGGAAATGGGTGCTTTGGATAAGTGAGAAAGTTAGGGCTCGATGAAAATGGGGTTTGGAAGAGAGAGAAAATGAAATTACAGGAGAAAACAGGGGTTCCTTATATAGACGGAGGGTAAGAGATCGATTTGGCTCTTGATGAGATCGATCTGCATTTGAATTTGGGGACGATTTGGGGTAATTTTTGCCTAAGAGATCGATCTGTCAAGGGGTGAGATCGATCTCTTTATGGCTTTGTGAGATCGATCTGCGCCTTGGGAGATCAATCTTCTCCCAATCAGAAACATTTAGAGATTGATCCCTTCCTCATGAGATCGATCTTCTCTCAAACAGAATCATAAGGAGATCGATTCTCTTTCATTGGAGATCGATCTGCTCCTTAAATTCCTCATTCTTTGTCATTTTTAACTCACCAGATCGATCTCTCCTTCTCCCAGATCGATCTGTCCTCATAGCTTCGCACTTATTTTAAACACTTAACATATAAATCTCCAATTATCATTCCCACAATTCACTTAGCTCAATAAATTATACTTCAAGTTCATATTACATAATTGAAATATGTCTGAAATTCTCAGATCTAACAAAAACACAGAAGCTTAATGAGATCGACCTGCCAAGGGCACAGATTGATTTGTTGTTTGACAGAGACTAAAGGAGATCGATCTGCCAAATGCATAGATCGATCTATTGTTTTACAGAGGCTTAAGGAGATCGATCTGCCAAATGCATAGATCGATCTGCTGTTTTACAGAGGTTTAAGGAGATCGATCTTATGGGTGAGAAGATCGATCTGCTAGCTTAACCTTTATGCTTGAGGTCCATTTGAAGTATGGAGATCGATCTATAGTGATTATAGATCGATCTCTCATACTTTTTGCCCAAAAAAATCATTGAAAAACTCATTTAAAATCATCTTGACATCAAGGTTTTGAAACAAATAAATCTTAAGGAACATTCATGAGTCCTAATTCACCTCTAAGAACACAAAACCTATCTCTATCAAGAGGTTTGGTGAATATATCAGCTATTTGATATAAAGTGTCAATGTACTCTAGAATTATATATCCCTTTTAAACATGGTCTCTAAGAAAATGGTGCCTAATCTCGATGTGCTTAGTTCTAGACTGTTGAATAGGATTTTTAGATAGGTTGATGGCACTAGTATTATCACATTTAATTGAGACTTGTTTCATGTCAATACCATAGTCTTTCATTTGTTGTTTAATCCACAACACTTGAGCACTACAACTACCTACTGCTATATATTCAGCTTCAGTTGTGGACTGAGCTACACTATTCTATTTCTTAGAGAACCACAAGATTAATCTATTTCCTAAGAATTGACATGTACCTGAAGTGCTATTCCTATCTATTTTACAGCCCCCAAAATCTGCATAAGAAAATACATGAAGAGCAAAGGTTGAGTCCTTAGGGTACCAAAGTCCTAGAGAGGGAGTGTCCTTAAGATATCTAAAGATTCTTTTAGTTGCTAATAAGTGTGATTTCATAGGAGAGGATTGAAATCTAGCATAAAGGCATACACTAAACAGAATATCTGATCTAGTTACAGTAAGGTAAAGTAATGAGCCAATCATAGACCTATAGAGTTTAGTGTCTACACACATACCACTTTCATCTTTATCAAGTTTGATGTTGGTGCCCATTAGAGTTGCTTGAGGTTTGCAATTGTCCATTCCAAATTGTTTGAGCAATTCATTAGTATATTTTGCTTGATTGATGAAGGTTCCCTCCTTTGTTTGCTTCACTTAAAGTCCCAAGAAGAAAGTGAGCTCTCCCATCATGCTCATTTCAAATTCACCTTGCATGATCTTAGCAAACTCTTGGCATAAAGATTTATTAGTTGATCCAAAAATAATGTCATCTACATACACTTGAACAACTAGTAAATCATTATTTTTGTTTTTGATAAACAAAGTAGTATCTACTTTTCCTTTTGAAAATCCTTTATCTATTAAGAACTTTGATAATCTTTCATACCATGCTCTAGGAGCTTGTTTCAGACTATAGAGTGCCTTAGATAGTTTAAAGACATGATCAAGAAATTCATGACTTTCAAAATCGGGAGGTTGCTCTACATAAACTTCTTCATTAATGAAGCCATTTAAAAACGCACTCTTTACATCCATTTGATATAATTTGAAGTTTTTATAACATGCAAAGGCAAGTAGCATTCTTATTGCTTCTAATCTAGCTACTGGTGCATAAGTTTCATCATAATCTATTCCTTCTTCTTATCTATAGCCTTGAGCAACTAACCTAGCCTTGTTTCTTATTATCACACTATTTTCATCCATCTTATTTTTGAAGATCCATTTAGTTCTAATTATAGAGTGATCACTAGGTCTAGGAACTAGTTTCCATACTTTGCTTCTCTCAAATTGATTTAATTCTTCTTGCATTGCTAAGAACCAATTATTGTCATCTAAGGCTTCATTGACATTTCTAGGTTCTATTTCAGGACCCGTTCTCAATCAATGACTTTAACCAAAAACCACTACAAATTTTTTTGCAATTTTAACTTACCTCTCCTCTCTTCAATGGTTGGGCTGTGATTCGATGTCAGAGTCCTCGCTTACTATATCATCCATTATCATACATACATGTCAATATACTATTATTGACTGTAACTGCTTTTATTATACATGTAAGATTATATAAAATCTAATACAAATACATTCCCCATAATATATATGTCGTATACATCACTGTGCTGTTTCTATGTTTAGATACACAACTGTACAAAATAGGTATACCTGGCGATCGATAGGAACTAGCAGTGGACTCAAGAATACTATCCCTCGATAGCTCTCGCTCTACTGACGCTCTGTAGAGAGATGTAAAGAAAGGGGGTAAGCATACAACGTGCTCAGTAAGGAAATCAGGTAAGCAAGTAGATATCTACACTATCTACTCAAAATAATGCTATGCCTTGAAAACATTATTTTCTTAACTCACTTTAAAAGCATGTCTTGAAATATAATATATATACTTGTACAAATTAAATCCCATGTACAGAAATCATGCTTTCTTTCTCAAATGTAGGCATGTAGTGCAAAACAATGCATCTTTATATAAATCATGCCTTTATGTAAATCATGCCATGTATATGTAAATCACAATAATCATGGCATTAAATAATTCACAAGATAAAATCGGAGTCCGACCTATCCCTCAGGTCTGTCCACAATTTAAATCAGTCAATTAATGTGATATATCATGTGAGACTCTGTGGTGAAATGCAAATAGTATCCTGGACTATGTAAGAGAGCCTCCCTGCCGAACAGAGCCTCCCCACCATTCTGGCTTAAAGCTGTTGGGCTTAAAGATCTTACCGTAAGAGAGCCTCCCTACCGAACAGAGCCTCCCTGCCCTCTCTGGCTTAAGGATGTTAGGCTTAAGGATCTTACGTAAGAGAGCCTCCCTACCGAACAGAGCCTCCCCGCCCTCTCTGGCTTAAAGATGTTGGGCTTGAGGATCTTACCATCCTCCACGGCATCCTACGTACCACAGTGTGAAAACTTGTGCGAGCTAAGTTCTAGCACGATGTCATGCATCTCATGTAAAACTCGAGTACGAGTAAGAACTCCAGTACTCTGTCATGCATATATCATATAAATCTGAGTAGAGAAATAACTCTAGTACTCTATCATGCATGTCATGGAAATCTAGTGCGAATCAAAATCCAACACTAATTATGTGGAAAATATATGAAATCTAGTGCGAGCTGTGCTCCACATGATTTATTCACACAAAATATGATAGATGGCTCTTTAAAAAGGGATGATTTATAAAACATCAAAATCAGCACTATAAAGTGTGCTTAATTCACATCAACCTTAAAATCATTAGCCCATCTATTTATTTTCATGCTAAACAACAGTTAAACACTCACAATAATAGTTTCCATGCTTTTTGCAACTTTTCACAAAAGTTGACTTTTTGACTAACTAGAGGCAAAATCGTAATTTGCCACTATCGGGTCGCTATAATTATTATTCACTTTCTCTGACCCTCAGAGTTTTTAAGTGAATGTAAAAGCAGATGAAAATACGTGCAGGTATCTCTAACTACTCGCAAAAGTCCCTTACCTCGGATCACATCAAGTGACCTCACTTCCTTGGTGCTACTAAATCTCGCAGTCTGATCAGCTATGAATAAAACTCCGGAGCTGTAAATAACCATTCCTTAGGTTAATTATACTTTTCCTACTGTATTACACATTAAATACAGTATATTTCCCTTAATGGGCTTCAAAATCCTTAATGGGCCTAACTATGCCTTAAGCCCATTTTCACTTAGGCATTTTCACAAATACTTGGTTGGCAACATTCTTAAACATCACATAGTTCATTTAGGCATTTTATCAAATACCTTATGAGTCATATCATACAACCAACCATATGAACAAATTGATTATAACTAACCATGCCATAATCATGTCTACATGCATATCAACCTATACATGTCTTAAAATCACATGGGTATTTATCAAAACTCATATACCAACTTTCGGCCATCACATGTTTATAGTGTTTTCATGTGTTTCAATCCATAAAACATATACCATTCAACTCCATATAACACATAGATTAACATATATGAAGTGGGAAGCTTGAAATTATACCTCGTATTTGTGTTCACACTTGGCTGAAACTTTGAAGCCTCACGGTTTCCACACTATGGCTCCTTGATAGCCAATTCCAACATATGTCACTCTCTTCTCAATTTGGAACAACTTTCATGAAGATTGCAAGTTCCAAATATGCCTTTTTCCTAGTGATTTCTAGTGAGAGAAAGCTTAGAAAACTTTTCGGTTGTGGTTTCTTCACTTTGCCGAAAATGAAAGGATGAAGATGATTATGTGTTGGCTGGTATTTATAAGTCCATTGCTTAGTCATTAAGCTAAAAATCCAGCCACCTTAATTGACTTCCAAAAAGTTTAGGTAATGATTATCATTTTAAACTTTGTTACCTTTCATTAATGGCTTTTAAATTATTCACATGGGCTTTCAATTGGGCTTCTCGGTTTGGGCTTTTCCTTTGGGCTTTTGGGCTGAATTTTTTTCTACCTATTGGGCCTTTAATTGTCTTAATATTTGGCCCACAAATTGGCCCAACAATTTTGTCACGACCCAATTCCATTCTCTTTAACCGAAAATCACTGAAAATTTTTCGCGTTTTACTGCTACCTTACCCGATCGTGAACTAACTCACCACACACTGTTGGGCTGTGAGTCAATAATAAACATCACTTATTATTCGTTCACAGTTAAATAAAACGATGTCATTCATTCGCATTAATCATGTACTTATACAAGGACATGTTTTACTGACATCTACATCCCCCATAATTACATCTCAAAAGAATACTGTGCTTTTACATTGTTTAGATACAAAAAGAATCACTGTGTATATACCTTTAAGCGATGGAGATGCAGCGGAGTCCAAAATATCACGCCTCAGTCCTCACTAGGCTACTATGCACGCTCTGTAGGGGGGAAAATAGAGAGGGATGAGCAACCACACGCTCAGTAAGGCAATAATGCAAGCATTGTAGATAACTACTCTATCTACATGCTGATAGTGTTATGCATAAATCATTTATGGTAGGAGCATGAGGAATAAAACTATGCCATATGAGTATACATATATATCATGTATCAAAGTCATGTAAAATTGGCATATAAAACATGGTAAAACATCATGTATAAATCATCTCATGCTCGATCTCATTTAAATTCATAAAAAGGGCAATTCATTAAGAAACCTCCTTTTTAAACCCACGTCATAAAACTCTTTCTCAATACATACAATCACATCACATCAATTCACAAATCAAATCCACGAGGCTCGACCCCTCCTTCGGGTCTACCTTAAACAATCACAAATCACACTTAGAGATTTAAAATCATGTGGTAGTAAGTAGATCAAGCAAGGAGACAGGTTACTATATCTCAAGTGACTACGTTGGCCAATCGTCACATATCATCCCAAACCACACGGATTCCGGTGTGCGGGGTATCATGCTGGCATGAAGGTGGGTTAGTTCTCCGCCAGACTTTCTCGAATCAAGTAACCACCACGCGGTACATCGTACTCCATGTGATATACACGGTACATCGTACTCCGCGGACCCATAATATGGTTGGGGGTGCCGCCATAGGTCTTATCTACCCCATACCAAGTGTAACCTTTATAGTCTCAAGAGCGCGTGGGAGTAACCTCAATACCAGGTCCTAGCCCCTCATGGCCTTGCTCGCCCCTGTTGGGTTCCCTGATCCAGGTCCTAGCCCCTCACCCTCACCCCACCTAAGAGGTCTGTCAGGCCTGTTGGGTTCCCTGAGTTAATCCGTATCTCTCGCCATGGCCTCATACATACCACAGTGTGAAAACCAGCGCGAGCTACGCTCTAGTGCGAATTCATGCATCAAAACCAATCACTTCGTACGAGCAACGCTCTGGTACGGCATTTATGCATAAAATATGAAGAAACCATGTACGAGCATAGCTCCAGTACAATTATATGCATAAGAAAAATCACTCAAATCCACGTACGAGCGTAAGCTCCAGTACGGTTTATAAACATTATCACAATTCAAATTCAAAGTGCGAGCTAAGCTCGAGCACGTTACACACAAGTGAAAACATAGGAATCCAGCGCGAGCGAGTCTCTAATGCGAATTAAATCACATACACGCGATAGGCGGCTTACATGCATTCAAAACATCTCATAATATGCTTAGTGCCTCATATGGGCTATTTCACAACATCATTCAAGTACTAGCCAGCCTATCCTTTTATTTGCTCAAATCAAAGCATTGTGTTTTGTAAAAGCATTCAAAACACATGATTTATGCAATTATTAGCCTTACTATCCCTTTTTCAATAACCATTCCAAAACAACCAAATCTCATACAAACACTCATACATCATCAAAACACATTTCTATAAGTCCATGCACATTTCCAAAGCCCTATATATACCCACGAGTTTAAAATACGAGCAGCTACCTCTATATACTTACAAAATTCCCTTATCTGGAATCGCGATGCGTGATTCCACTTCCTTAAGCTGCTTACTTGTACGGTTCGGTTCGCCTTCAACGAACTCTTCGGGGCTGCACAAAATCGTATCCCGCATTATATTCGATCCATATATTGCAACCCTTGTGCTTGCTATAGTCAATTTAATCTATAGCCTCTATTAAAGCTTATTTGGCCTCGTTTCATTACTTTACCCATAGCTCAAGTCTATGGACCTTCTTAGGCCTATTAACTTATTCAAAGTCGATACCAAATCGACATAAAGCTCATAGAGTTCATATTTCATGAATTCCCTCACTATGGCATTTATCAAGGATATTCATACCCATTTCCACAATTCCTCCAAACTCACAATGTAATCTCATTTAACCATTTAAAATCATAAATATTACCCCAATAACCACTTTAGCATGCCATAAATCATAGGCTCATTCAATCCCACATATCCTCACATTATACCCATTTTAGATTTCTAGGTCACACCAATTCCACTACATTCCTAGGTAGTTTATCCATCAATACTCATATCAATCAACTCCAAAATCAATTAAATAGCTAATGCATTTGGATTTGAGTGTTAGAATCTTACCAATATGATTTCTCTTCTTGCTCCAAATGGTAATGCCCTTAACTCCTTCAATTCCAAAAATGGGGAGATGCCCTCTCACTATGTTGTTCTTCTCTTTGATAGGAACAACTTTGCCTCTAATGATTTCTCTCTAAATCTCACTGAAAATGGCTGATTTTAGAGAGGGAAAATTAGGTTTTTGGGGTTGAGATTGTAAAGTTAAGTGTTTTTCCGAGATTTCTCGATTTTCAGCTCTCCTTATATAGAAATAGCTTGAGGAGATCGATCTGGTCCAAGAGGAGATCGATCTGGTCCCTTAAAATCCCTCTTTTTCACGGTATTTTTAAGCCTCAGATCGATCTGTCGAATCATGAGATCGATCTGTTGAAGCATGAGATCGATCTGGTTCCAAACAGAGAGCTAAGAAGATCGATCTGGGTGCTTGGGGATCGATCTTTCCACTACAGAATGCTTGGGAGATCGATCTGGCTCCATTGGAGATCGATCTGCTCTATTCTTTCGCCCAAATAAGAGCATTCTGGCTCTTCCAGATCGATCTCTCATCCTATGAGATCGATCTGGGCCTCACGTTTTCCAGATTTCCTGCAGTTTCCTTGCTGCAACTCATACCAACACATCCTTAATCTATTTCCATGGCCATTTTCTCATCCATCCACCTTTATAACTTGAAAATGGCATCCATTCATACCTTGTGCACATTGAAACTTGTGTGCATTCATTGTATGTTCAAAGGTATGCTACATAAAACCAAATGGAAGCATAACTCCATTCCATTTTACCACACTACTCATCTTGAGTCCCAATCACATCCATCACTTGCTAGAACTCATTTCTTCGTATTCATACTCAATGAAACTTGTATGTACGTTACAATTTATATTACACATACATACATTGAATCCATGGACTTACATCAATCATACTTTACATTACAAGTCCATTCATATTATTTGATCCAATTATACATATTACCATCATACATACACGGGGTCTTACATTCTCCCCTCCTTCAAGGAATTTGGTCCTCCAAATTAGAACCAAGTCACTCTTCAAAAAGTTGGGGGTACTTCTCCTGTATTAAGTTCTCCAATTCCCACGTGGCCTCTTCCGCCGTGTGGTGTGGCCAAAGCACTTTTACCAAGGGAATTGTCTTATTCCGCAACACTTTCTCTTTTCTGTCCAATATCCGAACCGACTTCTCAACATACGTCATACCCTCATGGAGCTCCAACGGCTCATATCTTATCACGTGTGTCGGGTCCGGGTGATACTTTCGAAGCATCGAGACGTGGAAGACGTTGTGGACATTTACCAAGTCCGGTGGCAATGCCAATCTATATGCCTTATCTCCCACTCTTTCCAAAATCTCGAAGGGTCCGATATATCTAGGGCTCAGCTTGCCCTTCTTACCAAATCTCATAATACCCTTCGATGGTGATACCCTCAGAAACACCGACTCACCCTCATCAAACTCCAGTGGTCTTTGTCTCTTGTCAGCATAACTCTTTTGCCAGCTCTGAGCTGTCCGTAATCTCTCACATATCAACTGGACGTCCTCAGATGCCTGTTGCACTAAGTCCGGAGCAAAAATCTGTCTGTCACCAACCTCTTCCCATCCAATAGGGGAACGACATCTACGCCCGTATAATGCCTCATAGGGTGCCATCCCGATACTAGCATGATAGCTATTATTATAAGCGAACTCGGCTAACTGTAGGTGGTCATCCCAAGAGCCTCTAAAATCCAGCACACACGCTCTCAACATATCCTCGAGGGTCTGTATAGTCCTCTCTGACTGCCCATCTGTCTGAGGATGAAAAGCGGTGCTAAAACTCAATCGGGTCCCCAGCGTTTCCTGAAAATGTTCCCAAAAATGGGAAGTGAAGCAGGCATCCCTATCAGAAACAACGCTCACTGGTACACCATGTAGCCGTACTATCTCTCAAATATACAGGTTCGCCAACTGACTCAGTGTATCGGTAGCTCTCATAGCCAAGAAATGGGCGGACTTAGTCAATCGGTCCACAATAACCCAGATGGCATCATGACCTCTACGGGTCCTCGGCAACCCCATCACAAAATCCATGGTGACATGCTCCCACTTCCATGTTGGTATCGGTAGAGGCTGCAATAATCCTGCAGGCTTCTGATGCTCTACCTTCACTTGCTGACAAACGAGACACTTAGCGACATATTCAGCAATGTCTCTCTTCATTCCAGACCACCAATAAACCTTCCGAAGGTTTTGATACATCTTGGTACTTCCCAGATGTATCGTATATTTCGATGAGTGAACCTCTGATAAAATCATTCTCCTGATCTCAGGATCCCTGGGAACGCATACTCTGCCTCTGAACCTCAATAAGCCATCAGCACTCTGCTCAAAATCAATACCCACACCTGTCTGTACCTGCCTCAGCCAATCGATGCACCGTCGATCACTCTGCTGGGCTTGCCGAATACGGCCAATCAATTCTGGCTCCAGTCTTAAACTAGCCATGATACCAAGTCTCTCAGATCCAGGTGGGGTTACATCCAAGCTGAGGTTCGCAAAGTGTTCTAACAATTCATGTTCCCGTACCATCATATATGACACCAAACCAAGGTTCTTTCTACTCAAAGCATCGGCAACTACATTTGCCTTACCCGAGTGGTACATGATTTCACAATCATAGTCTTTCAGGAGTTCGAGCCATCTCCTCTGTCTCATATTCAGCTCTTTCTGTGAGAACAAGTACTTAAGGCTCTTATGATCTATGAACACCTGAAATTTTTCACCATAGAGATAGTGGCGCCATATTTTCAATGCAAATACTACAGCCGCCAACTCCAAATCATGTGTCGGGTAGTTCCTCTCATGATCTTTCAACTGTCTAGATCCATAGGCAACTACCTTCCCATCCTGCATAAGCACACAGCCCAGTCCCTGGTGTGATGCATCCATATACACCGAGAATCCTCCTGAGCTAGTAGGAATGGTGAGAACTGGAGCAGTCATCAATCGACGCTTAAGCTCCTCAAAACTCCTCTCACATGCCTCATCCCACACAAACTTAACGTCTTTACGCGTGAAGCGTGTCAACGGAGCAGCTAGTCTGGAGAAACCCTCTACAAATCTCCGATAATATCCTGCCAATCCCAGAAAACTCCTGATCTCAGTTACTGTCTTGGGCTGTTCCCACTGCACAACTGCCTCTATCTTGGATGGATCCACTGATACCCCATCCTTTGACACGACATGCCCCAGAAATGAGATCTGTTCCAACCAAAAGTTACACTTGCTAAGTTTGGCATACAATTCTTTCTCTCGGAGGGTCTGCAGAACTATCCTCAAGTGCTCCTCATGATCTTCCCTGGACTTGGAATACACCAAAATATCATCAATGAACACTATTACAAACTTGTCCAGGTATGGCTTGAATATATCATTCATCAATGCCATAAATGCTGTGGGAGCATTCGTCAATCCGAATGGCATCACCAAAAACTCGTAGTGGCCATACGGGTACGAAATGCTGTCTTGGGTATATCTCCACTCCTGATCCTCAACTGATGATACCCTGACCGCAGATCTATCTTAGAAAATACTTCGGCTCCTTGGAGCTGATCCAACAGATCATCGATTCTTGGAAGGGGGTACTTGTTCTTAATGGTGGCCTTATTCAACAACCGGTAATCTATACACAGTCGGAGGCTTCCATCCTTCTTCCTTACAAATAGAACCGATGCTCCCTAAGGTGAGACACTCGGTCTAATAAACCCCTTCTCTAACAACTCTTGCAGCTGTTTCTTCAGCTCTTCCAATTCTATCGGAGCCATTCTATAGGGTGGTTTCGATATCGGCTCTGTACCAGGCACTAATTCAATGCAAAATTCCATTTCCCTTTCAGGTGGTAGTCCTGGTAATTCGTCCGGAAAGACATCAAGGTAATCCAAAATTACGGCTATGTCCCTCAATTTCGGGTGTGCCTCATCTATATTGACCACGTATGCAATGAACCCTTCACATTATCCTCTCCATCGTTAGTAACATAACCCATCACTCCACATTCAACATTATCATAAACAATAGATTTATCTCTAAAGCAATATGTATTTAAAATCATACTCCTTGATTTACAACAATCATACAAGTTTCATATCATTTCTTTTCATCAAGATTTACAATAAGATTGTCTAATCCTGAAAACATCAATGTTTTAGCATGACAATCCATCATAACACGATTGGTAGCCAACCAATCCATTCCCAAAATTACATCAAAATCATTCATATTCAATAAAATTAGATTGGCTATCATTTCCTTCCCCTCTATCTTTAACTTACAATCTCTACATACATGCTCAGTCAATTGACTATCATTCATGGGTGTGGAAATCATCAACATTTTATCCAACAACGTCGGTTTCACATATTTCAACAATTTATGTGCAAAGGAAGGTGATATGGAAGAATGCGTGGCACCAGGATCAAATAATACCAATGCTTCTAAATCAAAGATTCGGATGCTACCTTTAATCACATCTGTCGAAGCATCTGCGGTGTCCTGATCCAGTGCATGTTCTCTTCCTCTGCTCACACCCGCAGCTTGTTTCCCTTTCTCCTCAGCTGTAGCCCTCCTCCTCGGGACTGCTGTCTCAACTGGAGCTCCCTCAGGCTCCTTGCCCTTCTGTGGGGTAACCTCAATCATCTCAGTGCAGAACCTCGATATATGTCCTGGCCTCCCACACCTAAAACACGAAACATGGGGCATTTGACATGGTCTAGTCCCATGATATCTCCCACATCTCCTACACTGATCCATGGTAGGTCGTGGTCCTCCAATAGTTATAACCCTCGGTGCAGTCAAGGCTGGGTATACGGGAGGTCTAGTAGCTCTCTCCTGCACCTCCTCGATCTTAGGTCTCTTCTCAAAATACCTTAGGCCTCCTTTCTTGGCCACTCTATCCCTCCCGGATCTCTTCTGGTCTCTGTCCTTTCTAACACTGATTCTCCTAAGCTCGGAGGCATTTCGCTCAAAGTCTTACTCACACAACTGAGCCTTATGTACAGCCTCCTCATAAATCACAATGTCGAAGGGAGCTAGCTTAGTTCGGATGGCCAATCTCAATCCATCCATGAACTTCTGTATCTTTCGGTCTCACTACCCATCGTGTCAGGGTCATATCTCCCCAATGACATAAACTTGTACTCATACTCGTCCACAGTACGGTTCCCCTGAACCAAATTTATAAATTCCATCCGCAATTTCCTCTGTGCGGTAGCTGGAATATACTATCTCCTCCACCAATGCTCAGCCTCGGCTTTCAACATAAACACGGCAAAGGCTACCTTTTCAGCTGAAGTGCATCGAAAAAACCTATATAGTTTCTCCATCTCATACACCCAATCCTCCGTAATCACTGGGTCCTTCACCCCTCTAAACACTGGGGGTTTCAGCGCTTGAAACTCTCGCAACCTGCTCAAGTCACAGTCATAACCCACATCACTACCGCTCTGATGTGGAGCGATAGGAGAAGCTATATCCTGGGCTAGAGGTGGTGTAACTGTATTGTCTCAGCAGCATGAGGTCTCTCCGCCTCTGCAGCTGCCTGTTCAGTAATAGGCTGTGCCGCGGGACCTCGTCTGTCACCGGCGCCCAAGGTCTGCGTGACTATCTCCACCAAACTCTCAATACTCCGCTCTAATCTAGCGAAGCGAGCCTCAGTATCCTCTGCTCTCGCAGCAGGGTTCTGTGGAGCTTGCTCAGTCTGTGGCTCCGCACGGCTCTCAAGCCTACCTCTAATGCCTCTAGCACGTGCTCTCGCCCCTCTACCTTGGCGTGTAACCGGCATAGTGCCTAACTTCTTGTATTATAATAATTTATTAAGCTCAATCCATCACGGTATACACAGTTATATCTAAACAAAAGCACAGTACTATGGGGATGTACTTTCCTACGTTTTATTAATGACTCACATCAAGCCAACACAGCTCTGATACCAATCTCTATCACGACCCAATTCCATTCTCTTTAACCGAAAATCACTGAAAATTTTTCGCGTTTTACTGCTACCTTACCCGATCGTGAACTAACTCACCACACACTGTTGGGCTGTGAGTCAATAATAAACATCACTTATTATTCGTTCACAGTTAAATAAAACGATGTCATTCATTCGCATTAATCATGTACTTATACAAGGACATGTTTTACTGACATCTACATCCCCCATAATTACATCTCAAAAGAATACTGTGCTTTTACATTGTTTAGATACAAAAAGAATCACTGTGTATATACCTTTAAGCGATGGAGATGCAGCGGAGTCCAAAATACCACGCCTCAGTCCTCACTGGGCTACTATGCACGCTCTGTAGGGGGAAAATAGAGAGGGATGAGCAACCACACGCTCAGTAAGGCAATAATGCAAGCATGGTAGATAACTACTCTATCTACATGCTGATAGTGTTATGCATAAATCATTTATGGCAGGAGCATGAGGAATAAAACTATGCCATATGAGTATACATATATATCATGTATCAAAGTCATGTAAAATTGGCATATAAAACATGGTAAAACATCATGTATAAATCATCTCATGCTCGATCTCATTTAAATTCATAAAAAGGGCAATTCATTAAGAAACCTCCTTTTTAAACCCACGTCATAAAACTCTTTCTCAATACATACAATCACATCACATCAATTTACAAATCAAATCCACGAGGCTCGACCCCTTCGTCGGGTCTACCTTAAACAATCACAAATCACACTTAGAGATTTAAAATCATGTGGTAGTAAGTAGATCAAGCAAGGAGACAGGTTACTATATCTCAAGTGACTACGTTGGCCAATCGTCACATATCATCCCAGACCACACGGATTTCGGTGTGCGGGGTATCATGCTGGCATGAAGGTGGGTTAGTTCTCCGCCAGACTTTCTTGAATCAAGTAACCACCACGCGGTACATCGTACTCCATGTGATATACATGGTACATCGTACTCCGCGGACCCATAATATGGTTGGGGGTGCCTGCCATAGGTCTTATCTACCCCATACCAAGTGTAACCTTTATAGTCTCAAGAGCGCGTGGGAGTAACCTCAATACCAGGTCCTAGCCCCTCATGGCCTTGCTCGCCCCTGTTGGGTTCCCTGATCCAGGTCCTAGCCCCTCACCCTCACCCCACCTAAGAGGTCTGTCAGGCCTGTTGGGCTCCCTGAGTTAATCCGTATCTCTCGCCACGGCCTCATACATACCACAGTGTGAAAACCAGCGCGAGCTCTAGCGCGAATTCATGCATCAAAACCAATCACTTCGTACGAGCAATGCTCTGGTACGGTATTTATGCATAAAATATGAAGAAACCATGTACGAGCATAGCTCCAGTACAGTTATATGCATAAGAAAAATCACTCAAATCCACGTACGAGCGTAAGCTCCAGTACGATTTATAAACATTATCACAATTCAAATTCAAAGTGCGAGCTAAGCTCGAGCACGTTTCACACAAGTGAAAACATAGGAATCCAGCGCGAGCGAGTCTCTAAAGTGAATTAAATCACATACACGCGATAGGCGGCTTACATGCATTCAAAACATCTCATAATATGCTTAGTGCCTCATATGGGCTATTTCACAACATCATTCAAGTACTAGCCAGCCTATCCTTTTATTTGCTCAAATCAAAGCATTGTGTTTTGTAAAAGCATTCAAAACACATGATTTATGCAATTATTAGCCTTACTATCCCTTTTTCAATAACCATTCCAAAACAACCAAATCTCATACAAACACTCATACATCATCAAAACACATTTCTATAAGTACATGCACATTTCCAAAGCCCTATATATACCCACGAGTTCAAAATATGAGCAGCTACCTCTATATACTTACAAAATTCCCTTACCTGGAATCGCGATGCGTGATTCCAATTCCTTAAGCTGCTTACTCGTACGGTTTGGTTCGCCTTTAACGAACTCTTCGGGACTGCACAAAATCGTATCCCGCATTATATTCGATCCATATATTGCAACCCTTGTGCTTGCTATAGTCAATTTAATCTATAGCCTCTATTAAAGCTTATTTGGCCTCGTTTCATTACTTTACCCATAGCTCGAGTCTATGGACCTTCTTAGGCCTATTAACTTATTCAAAGTCGATATCAAATCGACATAAAGCTCATAGCGTTCATATTTCATGAATTCCCTCACTATGGCATTTATCAAGCATATTCATACTCATTTCCACAATTCCTCCAAACTCACAATGTAATCTCATTTAACCATTTAAAATCATAAATATTACCCCAATAACCACTTTAGCATGCCATAAATCATAGGCTCATTCAATCCCACATATCCTCACATTATACCCATTTTAGATTTCTAGGTCACACCAATTCCACTACATTCCTAGGTAGTTTATCCATCAATACTCATATCAATCAACTCCAAAATCAATTAAATAGCTAATGCATTTGGATTTGAGTGTTAGAATCTTACCAATATGATTTCTCTTCTTGCTCCAAATGGTAATGCCCTTAACTCCTTCAATTCCAAAAATGGGGAGATACCCTCTCACTATGTTGTTCTTCTCTTTGATAGGAACAACTTTGCCTCTAATGATTTCTCTCCAAATCTCACTGAAAATGGCTGATTTTAGAGAGGGAAAATTAGGTTTTTGGGGTTGAGATTGTAAAGTTAAGTATTTTTTCGAGATTTCCCGATTTTCAGCTCTCCTTATATAGAAATAGCTTGAGGAGATCGATCTGGTCCAAGAGGAGATCGATCTGGTCCCTTAAAATCCCTCTTTTTCACGGCATTTTTAAGCCTCAGATCGATCTGTCGAAGCATGAGATCGATCTGTTGAAGCATGAGATCGATCTGTCTAAGCATGAGATCGATCTGGTTCCAAACAGAGAGCTAAGAAGATCGATCTGGGTGCTTGGGGATCGATCTTTCCACTACAGAATGCTTGGGAGATCGATCTAGCTCCATTGGAGATCAATCTGCTCTATTCTTTTGCCCAAATAAGAGCATTCTGGCTCTTCTAGATCGATCTCTCATCCTATGAGATCGATCTGGGCCTCACGTTTTCCAGATTTCCTGCAGTTTCCTTGTTGCAACTCATACCAACACATCCTTAATCTATTTCCATGGCCATTTTCTCATCCATCCACCTTTATAACTTGAAAATGGCATCCATTCATACCTTGTGCACATTGAAACTTGTGTGCATTCATTGTATGTTCAAAGGTATGCTACATAAAACCAAATGGAAGCATAACTCCATTCCATTTTATCACACTACTCATCTTGAGTCCCAATCACATCCATCACTTGCTAGAACTCATTTCTTCGTATACATACTCAATGAAACTTGTATGTACGTTACAATTTATATTACACATACATACATTGAATCCATGGACTTACATCAATCATACTTTACATTACAAGTCCATTCATATTATTTGATCCAATTATACATATTACCATCATACATACACGGGGTCTTACAAATTTGGCCCATTGGGCTTTCCAATTTCGGCCCACACTTGTGATACCTTAATGGGCTTTAAAATTTCCAACTTTGGCCCATTGCGTTTTTAACCATTAAATTAAATTCGAATTCCTTTCGAATAAATTTTCCTTACTTCTGGGTATGGTTATCTTGTATTCTGGCCAAGAATATTTTTCCCCAATTTTTTCTCCACACTTAGGTTAATTTTTAACCATGATTAGTCAACTATGGTAAAAGTCCACTTTCTTAACTATAGTTGACTTTTTCCTTAACCATTGACCAAGTTGACTTTTTCTCAAAATTTTGAAAGTGTCATATCTTATGTCTTACACTCTCGTCTTTATGTTTCAACCGTTCTCGGTGGATAATTTCACCCGAAACACCTTTTGTCGCCAAAAAGGTCCATTTTACCCTTTTTAGGTTTTACTCTCGTTTTCTATGTTTGGGATTAAATCAAGCTGACTTTCCTTCATGAGCTCTCTATGCTCTCTTATTTTATGTTATTATTTTCAGTCAGAATGATTTAGATTTACTCGGTTTAGCCTATGACACTTATAGTTCACATTGGGCTCTTTATGTAGCTTTTACGTGTTAAATCATTTCACTAACACTTTATGTCTAGTAAATACTCTTCTTATGATTCAACTATAATTACATAGTGTTCATACACATAGGAATCATAAGGAATAAGCTACAAAAAAATATGGGTCTGACATTCTATTTGAGATACAAAGGCTATATATTGATACACATTCCTTAGAGATGATCTAGTTCTAACTCCAAGAGTTGGATCTCCTACTATTTCACAATCTTTTACATATCCTAATTCTCTTGGTGCGCTAGATTCTCTTTCTAATATTTCTATTTCTTCTTCATCTTCTTTATTAATGTCAAGTCTTTCTAATAGATCATTTTCTATGGTTGAGATTTCTTTCAAGTTTTCATCAAATATCTCAATATCCTCATCATTGGTTGAACCTTTAGATAAATCATTTGACTTATCAAATATTACATGAATTGATTCTTCAACCAGCAATGTTCTTTTGTTATATACTCTATATGCCTTTGAATTCAAAAAAATACCCTAAAAAGATTCCCTCATCACTCTTGGCATCAAATTTTCCTAAATTGTCTTTCCCATTATTTAAGACAAAACATTTGTAGCCAAAGGGATGAAAATAGCTAATATTAGGCTTCTTACCATTGTAAAGCTCATAAGGAGTTTTCATTAAAATTGGTCTAATCATAGCTCTATTAATGATATAGCAAGATGTATTTATAGCTTCAGCCCAAAAATATTTTGGTAAATTATTCTCACACAACATGGTTCTAGCCATTTCTTCCAATGTTCTATTTCTTCTCTCAACTACTCCATTTTGTTGTGGTGTCATAGGGGCTGAAAAATTATGACTAATTCCTTGATCATTGCAATATTCATCAAATCCAATATTTTCAAACTCCTTGCCATGATCACTTCTAATACTAGTTATAGTGTATCCTTTCTCATTTTGCGTCACTTTTGTATAAGCAATGAATTTTTCTAAAGCTTCATTTTTCATTCTCAAAAAGAACACCCAAGTGAACCTAGTGTAATCATCAACAATTACAAACCCATAATGTTTCCCACTGAAGCTTGTTGTTCTAGTTAGTCTAAATAGGTCTAGATGAAGTAATTGGAGAGGCCTAGTGGTTGAAACACTATGTTTAGGCTTAAATGTTGTTCTTTTATGTTTTCCTTTAACACAAGCTTCACATATTTTGTCATAGTCAAAGGATAACTTAGGCAATCCTATAACTAGGTCTTTTCTAGCTAACTTAGATAACACATGCATGCTAGCATGACCTAGTCTTCTATGCCACAACCAAGGCTCTTTTTCTTTGTCTACCATTAGGCATATGTTTTCATTTTTAAGTTCATTTAGGTAGACGATGTATATATTACCTTGCCTATAACCTAGGAAAAGAACTTTATTAGACTTAGGATCTATAACATGACATTTCAAGCAATCAAAAACTACTTTGTAACCTTTATCACAAAGTTGATTAATACTTAGTAAGTTATGCTTTAGACCCCTAACAAGCAATACCTTTTCTAATGAAAAGTAGTCATTACCTACTTCAACTTGGCCTTTGGAGTTGTCCCCAAACGTGACTTCTCCACCAACTTTCGATTTAAACGAGTTGAAGTGGCTCCTATCACCGATCATGTGCCTTGAGCATCCACTGTCCAAGTACCAAGCTTCCTTTGTTCTACCTTTGTGGCAATGCTCAATCACCTACAATCAAAATTCAAACTCATGTCTTAGGTACCCAAATTCTCTTGGGTCCTTTGAGGTTAGTGAATGCTATTCTTGATCCCTTTGGGATCCATTTTACTAAAGCATTAATATCTTTTGAATTAATTATTTCTTTTGGAACCCAAATCCTTTTAACTATTTTTCCTCTAAGATAGGTCATCTTCATATTGCAGTTATGTGATGCATGTCCCTTCTTATTATAATGTGAACAAATAGTTGGGGGTTTATGCATGTTTTTTCTAGCTATGAAACTTTTGAGATGAGTCTCTCTACTTTTTCCATCATATCCTAATCCATTTTTATTAAAGAATGCCCTTTGAGTTTCTAGCATGTTATCTAACTTTTGTTGACCCATATAAAATCTATTAAAAGAATTATGTAAGTTACTATTTTTTTCTTTTAGGTCACAAATTTCAAGGTTTGTAATTTCTAGTTTCTTTTCACATTCTAACTTGTCCTCTAGCATTAACTCATTTTCTTTCTTCAATTTAGATATTAATTTTTTGTATTTCATACTCATGCATTCATATTCCAATGCAAGATCATCAAAGGCATCTTGCAATTCATCAAAAGAATATTCATTGAGCTTTGAAGTTACCTTTTCATCCTCAATAGCCATGAAGCATAGGTTGGTATTGTCCTCATTCAAATCATCTTCGGAGCAATCACTGTCGCTCCATGTTGCCATCATTGCCTTCTTTTTGTGGAACCTATCATTGGATCTTTTAAGAAAAGGACAGTTAAATTTAATATGTCTAGGTTTTTTATATTCATAGTACACAATGGTATCCTTTCTACCTAACTCTTCTTGATCTTTCTTGTGATTTCTCCTACCACTACTACTTGCTCTTATTCTCATGAATTCGTTAAATCTTTTGGCAAACATTGCCATCTCAAGATCTTCTTCACTACCACTCTCATTTTTTATTTTCCTCTTGAGTAGTAGATTTTAGAGCAACTCCCACTTTCTTGGGTGGCTCTTCACTTCTTCTCAACTTCATCTCATATGTGAGTAATGATCCTATTATTTCATCTAGTGACAATGTGTGAGGGTCTTTAGATTCCTCAATTGCAGTCACTTTAGCTTCCCATGATTTTGGTAAGCTATTTAATATTTTCTTGACCATTTCTATAGTAGAGTATATTTTTCCTAAGGATTTTAATCCATTAATTACATCAGTAAATCTAGTGAACATATCACTAATTGACTCTTCATCCTTCATTCTAAATAGCTCATAGTCATGTGTGAGTATTCCTACCTTAGTCTCCTTTACTTGGGTTGTACCTTCATGAGTTATTGCCAATTTGTCCCAAATTTGTTTAGTATTGTCACAACCGGAGACCCTATTATATTCATTTGGCCCTAAAGCACAAAATAGGGTGTGCATGGCCTTAGCATTTAGCTGAGCACATTTAACATCATTTGAATCCCACTCATCTTCTTCTTTAGGGATATCTCTTCCTTCTATTCTTTTAGTAGGGATTTGAGGTCCTTTAGTTATAATCCTCCATACCTCATAATCATTTGCTTGAATGAATAACATCATCCTAGTTTTCCAATAAGCATAATGTTCACCATTGAACATAAGAGGCCTAACTGTAGAATGCCCCTCTCCTACTAGATTGGTTGCTACATTGTTGTGAGCCATTTGATCGTTTCTAACTCTTAAGAAGTTATTCCTATATAATCAAAGAGTCCTAGCTCTGTTACCAATTGTTGGCTCTACCGAGAGGGGGGTGAATCAGTTTTCTAAGGTTAATGGCAAATTTAAATTAAATCAAGTCTAATTTGCAAATAACGAATAATCAAAGTAATGTAATGAAATAAATTAAAGGAAGATAAGGAAGAGAAATATCAAACACAGTAGTTTATAGAGGTTCGGCCAATCTCTTGCCTACGTTTTCTCTTCTTGACCTCTTTGTCAAGAGCTTTCGTTCACTCTTTCAATGAAAGTTTACACTCTCCCTTTTTCAGGTTAAGGAATAACCTCTCTACCCTTTTTATACAAAGATGGATTCACCTTTTTACAAAGTTTATCTCACTGAGGAACAAACCTCTTCTCTTTTAAAGTAAGGATGAATACAAGATTAAGCTTTTTATGTGGGTAGGATAAATATAGCTTTTGCACACAGGCTTATACAACAAACTCAATAAATTGAAGACAAATAGAATGTGGGAATTAAACTCTTGAGAATGTACAGAATGTGCAGCAATGGTGTCCCTTTGCTCAGTGTCTTCAATGCTTGATTTTATACTGAAGGATTGGTAGTTGGAGCATTTAATGTTGTTTTTCCCATTAAGATTTTTGTAGAAAGAGCCGTTGAGAACCTCCAGTAGAATGCTAGATCGATCTCCAGTCTTGACCAGATCAATCTCTTAGTTGTAATTCCTGCAAAGTCAAAGAAAATTGAAGCAAGAAGATCGATCTTATATATGAACAGATCGATCTTACAATTTAAAAATGTTAGAGCAGATCGATCTGTCGAACAAGCAGATCGATCTACCAGGTATTTTTGTAGTTAGGAGATCGATCTCTAATCAACCCAGATCGATCTCCTTAGCTCTCTGACTTTGAGGAGATCGATCTCTTCCTATACCAGATCGATCTCATGAACTCTCTGTTTGAGTACAAATCGATCAACAGAACGATCTACTGCCTTTACCCTTTGTTTTAGAGGAGATCGATCTCTTCCTAGACCAGATCGATCTCATCAATATCCTGTATTAGACAGATCGATCTTATAACCCTTATAGATCGATCTTAGCTTCCTCAATACCTTGTATAAGTTCAATCCTGTAGCAGATCGATCTCATATCCTCATGAGATCGATCTCTCATACTAAAAACCTAGGAGATTGATCTCTCATCTCACCAAATCGATCTCTCATCCTCAAGGACTTAGTTTCTGGCATTTAATAACCTCTAAACATGTTTTTATGTCATCTTTATGTTATTGAATTTACTTGTTTTGTCATTTCAAAATATATTAACTCAACAAAGTGGGTGACAGATAGAGAATTATTCCCGAATTGGTAAGACAAACCTCTGAGGATGTTAAGTTGATTTGTGAAGGATTACGAACACCTCAGAGCAGACAGAAAATCCATGCTGACAAGAGACAAAAAATCTTTAGAATTCACCGAGGGTGAATCAGTATTGTTGGAAGTTACTTATCCTAAGAGCGTAACAAGATTCGGATAGAGATATTGGACAAGTGGGAACTAAGACATGTAGGTTGGCGTTACCACCTGAATTAGCAGGCATCCACAATGTGTCCCATCTTTTGATGCTTCAGAAATACTATCCAAATCCAGCATATGTGATTGGATATGAGCTCCAACAGCTTAGCTCAATGAAAGTATAACATATGATTGGAAAAAATCAATTCGGGTATTATACGGAAGGAGAAAGTGTTGAGGTTTAAGATAATCTCCCTAGTTAAGTATGATGGTAGTATTACACTCCGGAGAAAGTCACTTGAGGATGACAGTATATGATACGATAGATGTACCCGGAGTTATTTATAGACCCATATGACTTGGTTCTAATTTGGAGGACCAAATTTCTTAAGTGGGGGAGATTGTAAGACCCGAGTTTTATTGTAAGAGCAAAAAGGGAATGAATAGAAATTTCAAGTGCATTTAAAAATGCAAAAGGATTGAAATAGTATTCCCGAATATGTGCAAGGGCAAAACGATCAAAAGATCGAAATTCGGTATTAATCGAGACAAAATAATTTAATTAAAAATAATAGATTTGAGAATCTTGATCAATAACGAAGAAATAATAAAATTTCGGATTAAATTGATCAAGATATGAATTTATTAGAATAAACCAAAATTTTCACTTCGAAAAGTAATCCCAAAAATAGTAAAAAATTATACCGAAAAGGTAAAATCGGACTGAGAAATTTATTTACGGATTAAATGAATATATTATGAATATTTTTGGGATATTTGATAAATAATAATATTTAATTGATTAAAATAATATTAAAAATAAATTATAAATAAATAAATAATTAAAGTAAAAAAAATGAAATCTGTGAAATTGAAACAGAAAACAGAGAGGAAAAGAAACGAAAACAGGCGAACAGCGAAGCAGGAAACTGAGGGAACAGTTTCCCTCCGATCCGACACCCCCGACGGCTAGGGACCTCAGGCGAGGGTCGTCGAAGGTAGCCCCACACCAGGCGAACCACCAGCAGCCAAGACGCGCTGTGGAGACCGCCGGAGCACGCCGAAAATAGAGGAGGAAGCCGCGAGAGAGAAGCTTTGATTCGTCGGTGATGGCGTCGATTTGGTCCAACCAGAGGCCCGATTATGGAAGCCCAGAGGATGGCGCGTCGAACGGCGGTGGTGAGGCACCGAGAACCGGTCGGACGGCGCCGTAACGACCAAATGATGTCGAACCGGACTGAACCGCTGGATCGAATCGCTGGACCGAACTGGTCTGAACCTGGTTGAACCAGACCGGACCGGTTCAGCCAAAAAGGAAAGGAAAAAAAGAGAAAAAAGGGGAAAAGAAAAAGAGGAAAAAAATTTGGAAAATTTTCAGTGATGCAATCGAGCTACGGGTAAGTCGATAAGCGGTCGAATTGACCGATTTATATTTTAGATTAATTAATTTGATTAATATTCGACTGAAAGTTTACTCGAAAAAATTATTAAATTGTGTAGCTCGACGATTGGTATCAATCGAGAGCTCAAGATAGCCTCGATTTACGTACTATCATGGAATCTCGGGTAAGTAACCCTTATTTATGATAATATTGCATCGTAATTCGTGTTGATGAATTACGAATTTAATTTTCGTATTTAATGAATTAAATTCTGGAAAATTGGATAAATTGTCGTAAATACTAAATTGAGATATCTGAGAATTTAGAACGAGGCTAAATAAATACTGATGGGCCCAATAAGCCCAATAGGCCTCGATAAAAGTGTGGTAAACGGGCTTAAGGCTGATTAAGGCCCATTTGGTATAATCAGGCCCAATATGGGTAAACGGGCCTAATGATTTAAATTAAGCCCAAAAAATTGTGAAATACAATTAATTGTATTGTATTTGACCCGGTGAATATTTATCCGCAGTTTCGAAGATTGGATTCAAAGCAAATCGGACTGCGTGACAAGACATCAGTGGGAAAGGTCAGACTGTACAGAAAAATGAGGTAAGAAAATTGTGTGAGTAGCTAGAGGTAGCTACTCGTATTTTAATATCTTTTATTTACACTGAATATGTATGTATACCTTGCTTATGTATAATGATCTTAAAAGAGATTTAAATGATTTTAAGGATTGAAATAGGTGAAAAGACTATTTTTCCCCTATTGAGGGAAGTTCACTTAAGGATGGTGAAAGCATGACATGCATGAAATGCATGATTTAAGGATTTTTATGATTAAGGAATTTTCTTGGTTTTAATCAAAGTAAATCAATAGATTGGCTAATAATTGCATAAGTTTCCCAAAATAACACTACTTAGGTGTTATTAATATTTAAATGAAATTATTTAGAAAATGGGCCAACTATCAAGTTTATATGGAAACAGATAGTGCCGGCACGTAGCTCGCACTATATCGCGCTTGTGAATGTGCATAAATGTGCTTGAGCAGTTGCTCGCATCGACTTGTGTGACATGATATGCATGAAATGTGCTAGAGCAATTGCTCGAATTGATTTTTATTATTGAGAAATGCATGAGAGGTGTTGGAGCCTAGCTCGCACCCTGTTTTATCTATTTGACAATTTTGATGATTTTGACTGAATATGCATAAAAAGGTGCTGGAGCGATTGCTCGCACTAGTTTTTATGATTTGACATGCATGAGAGATGCTGGAGCTTAGCTCGCATCTTGTTTTGATTTGATATTGCATAAAGCCGTGCTAGAGTGTAACTCGCACGAGATTTGATTTAATTATGCATAAAGCCGTGCTGGAGTGTAACTCGCACGAGATTTGATTTACTTGAGCATTCATTTATGCTGGAGCATTGCTCGCATAAAGTTTTATATGATTTTATAATTTATTTGAATGTCGTACTAGAGCTTTTCTCGTACGAGGTTTTCACTGAGTTCTTATACATATCCGTACTAGACCATTACTCGTACGTGGAATTTACTTGAATTTATAATCAGTTTAAGTCGTATTGGAGTGCTGCTTGTACGCAGATTTTACTGATTTTTATGAAATCGTGCTAGAGCTTCACTCGCACGAGGTTTTCTGATATCATGAATATGCATGGAGCCGTGCTTGAGCTTCGCTCGCACAGGGATTTATATGACATGCATATAGCCGTGTTGGAGCCTCCTGTAGACTGTGTGTCACAGTGAGATGATATGCTCACATGTGCATACTGAGACAGAGATGATATGGGTGGATATGACCTATTGTAGGCACCCCTGACTGAGCTTGGGTTCACGGAGTACGTTGTACCATGTCTATCACACGGAGTACGCTGTACCGTGGGGATTGTTGGAGTGGAGTGGCATTAGCCATGAGGCTGCAAGCCTTGCCCTCGCAATCTTGGTGTTATGCTGTTCTAGCGGGTAGGACGACCCACCTCCTGTTTCAGGTGTGATACCCTACACACTAGGTACTGTGTTGCCAGGGATCACTAGGATATGGCCATAGTCCTCGATGTTACTGATATAATCAGCTGCTTGTCTCACATGATATAACTATTGGTCGATAGACCAGGGTAGACCCGAGGGAGGGGTTAGGCCCCTGATTTTATGATTTTGTACTATGATGATAGATTTTTCTGAGAATTTTATAACGAATTGTTTTATGAGATGATTGACCTGGAAGGGTTATTTTATACTGCGTTTTTAAAATGAAATGATTTAAATGCAGTAGCATGATGAGTTTTCCAAGCTTTAATGATAAATTCATGAAATGATTATATCCCACGATTTGTTTTATATCGCATGAAGTAATGCATGATTTTGATATAATTCATGCTGAATATTGATTTAATGATGTCACATAAAATGCTATTGATGTATGAATTACATGCTTTTCTATATGCAAAAATAGTTTTGGTAAACTATGTCATGATATATGCATGGTTTTGTGCTTGAGATTTTAATGAAAAGAAATGGATTTAAGGGCATGGCATTATGAGCATGTAGATAGTGGAGCTATCTACTTACTTGCATAATTGCCTTACTGAGCATGTGGTTTGCTCACCCCCTTGTTTTCCCATCTTTTCAGAGCACTCAAAGTAATTAGTAAGCGGCCAATGACTTGCATGCTTGGTATCCGCTACTTCCCATCGAGAGATAGGTATACACATTTGTATAGTTTTGTATCTAAATATGTAATGCACAGTATTGTAAACGGATTTGATGTCGGGAATGTAGAGTTATAAATACCATTGTGTATGTATTTAGTTAAAGTCAAAAGATAGGAAACTCTGATATATGAATATGATTATGAAAATGGAATGGTAAATAGGTGAGAGGTGACTAACACCGAAACATAGCCTAACTGTTTGTAGGATGGTCACGATGAGAGAAAGGTAAGAATTAAATAATAAAATGAAAAGCGAAAAATTTACTCTGATTTTAGGTAATTTGGGTCGTGACAAATTAGGGGTAAATTTATTTTATTAAATCTTAAGTTAGTTTAAATTGAATTTTGATTAAGTAGTATTATTGCATTTTAGGATTGTTAATTTTAGTTTAATTAATCTTGCTTTGTTATTCTCATATTTGCATTTTATTTGCATTAATTAGTTTTAACTATTTTAATTTCTCTTGTAGGCTTTTGATTTTAATTACGTGGAGCACTGTAAGTAATTTTGTTCGGTTTTATTTAGTTTATTTTATAGTTTTATTATTTTCAGTACTTTTAATTAGCCTTAGTAGATCACCACCTTAATCTCATAATTTGCTAGGATATACCATACGGTAAGATTAACCGGTAATTAATTAGGCTAACCAACTTCTCTGAGGGACGATAACTCAGGACTCAAATCCCATTATTGCTTGTACGACCCGTGCACTTGCGGATAATACCTTTAGGGCGTGTCAATAATTTCTTGTCTCATGCTTTAATTTTAATTTTACTAACACATCCATATTAAATACTATACATTACATAATATATATATATATTTGTTATATATATATATATTATTACCTATCTATTTAAATGTCATGTATATTTATACATACGTGTATGCCTATGTATATATATATATATATCTATATATACATATTTTCTTGTAAAATTATCCAAGGACACAATATTCATGCCTTCCATGAAATTTCCATTATTTTGAAAATGAAATATTATCGGGATTCCATCACTCCTCACGAATTCCCGATACAAGTTTTTACATCATCCATTTTCAACTAATAATTTAAAAATTTCCAATCCTTCCATACTTGCATTTGCTTTATCAGTTCTTGCATCTTCGGGTTCCCGATCATTCACGGGCTTCTCGGTTCCTATAGTCCTCGAGCCCTACAACGAATATTCACACTTCCATTAATAAATATTATTTCCATTTTTATATAATTTAATTAACGTAGGAAATTTGTGGGGTTTACATTCTCCCCACCTTAAAAAGAATTTGGTCCTCCAAATTCATTCGGGTCCATCTGTATACGATCACCCCGATTGTATCATGCCCCTTTCGGGTTCTTGGTAATCCCACTTACACCCATTCATAATACACTGTGACCCAAGAGACTTCGAGTCTCCTTAAAATTTAACACTGGTACACTCCAAAGTGGGTTACTTGATCTGAAAGTCTCCGCTTCATAAAGCTTTTATAATTGCTCTCTTAGCACTTCTAATCTAAGCAAGGTCACTCAGTACAGTGGCTTGAGTAATTAATTCGATACCACCTGCTAAATCAATTCTAGAACTTCTCCTTTTAGCTTTAAGGGTAACTTTGATAAATCATTTGATCATATGTCCCTTTTGTCCACACCTACAGCAGCTCCCTGTTTTAGTGACATGCACCTCTATGGAAGACATGCACCTCTATGGAAAACTACCACACCTAGTGCACAATCTCTCATACTACTGGAAGCCTCTGGTAGTTTGTGGAGCAGGTACAGGAACTGTGGGCCTATCAACCCTAGTCTTAGACTCGTCTGTCCTCAGTCTCTTAGGTTGGCCCTTCCGAAAGTCCTGTCTCATCGATTCCGTTCGCTTACTCTTATCCCTATTCTTTCTCTTAAATGCTGGAGGCTTCATTTTCAAGAAATTCCTCATTCTACCGATATCCCTCTCCTCTCTCCGGACCTATACAGGAGGCTGAGGTGCCATAGGTACCGGAGGAACTTGTAGAGGAGGAGGTGGTGTTACTTGTGGAGGAATCGACACCGAAGTAGAAAATAGTGTCGTGCCAACTGAATCGAAAACGTTTGCCCCTAGATGTTGGGCAATCATGGCAGCTATCGACTCCAAACCTAGCTCAAGGCGCTGCTCCAACTGCTGCTTGAACTGAGCCATACGTGTACTGAGGCCCTCTAACTACGGTGGAGGAGGTGAAGGTGGCTGAGCCTGCCTCCGAAGATGTCCACGTCTTCCACTCATCATGCAAGTGATCTAATACCTGCGCGTAATCCCAAAGATCAAGTCTTACATTCATTAGGTATACATTACCTACTACCAAACAAGCACAGACATTGGGATGTAATTTTAGCCTTCTTTTCGACACCGATAGTACTAGACAACCTTCGCTCTGATACTACTAAAACTGTAACGACCCTTGACCCTTGAAAATCAGAGGATTTTTTTAATTTAATTTACCCACTTATTCCCTTATTCACTTAGGTTGTATTCCTATGCAGTGTCAAAACACTTTTCCTTATTCTTTATTCGTAATTATAATTAATTTTCATACTTTAGCTTATATGGCTGATAGAAATTTCGGCAGCATAACGACTTACATATGAGCCTACCCACTTGTAATTCAGTTGTTTATGACAATCCTAGATATCCATAACTACCAAGCATACTTTTCAAATCCATCTTTACCACTTAATACATCTATTTCAATCTAATACTAATCATCTCAAAATATAATCCCAAAATAATATTGTTTACATTGTTTCCTTACAAAATTACATCCCAACAAAAGTATTCCCAATATATGTGTCTGTGCATACAGATATATCTGGTACAAGAATATAAATGTATACCTTTCTACGTGTACAAAAAATAGCCTAGGGAGCTCTCCCCACCAGCCTACGTCGTGTACGTGGCAAGTAACGCCTACGGATCACTGCAAGTAATCTGAGAGGTAGAGGGGTGAGCTTTCGGGAAAAAGCCCAGTAAGAAGATATATTTAAAACGATTCTAGCAATTCAAATATGTATAAAACATGATAGTGCGTATAATGATACTTTCTGGAACTAATAATAGTAACATTCAAAGATTAAGGGAAATCAGAAACATCGAGATTCAAAACGTAATTCTTTAAGTACGTGAACTTAACAGATATTACGTAATCTGGTCGTACATTCAAATCACATACTACAAGTTCGGTTCTGAAAATAGAGTTAAATTTTCAAATTGAGACTACATTGGCCATATAATTATCATGTGACAATAACGAATTTATCACGCGGCAATAACAAATCAAGCACGCGGTAAAATTGTCACGACCCAAATTTCCTAAAATCACTACAAATTTTTCGCTTTTTCGCTTTTTCATTTCCTTACCCGTCGTGAACAGTTACACTACTAACCAGTTGGGCTATGATTCGGTGTTAGTCACCTCTCACCTATTTACCATTCAATATATTTCATTTACATATCAATTTATTTAAACTAAATACATCCCCAACATTACATCCATATACAGTACTATGCATCTATATATTCAGATACAAAATTATACGAATGTGTATACTTGATCTTGATAAGAAGCAGCGAATAACCGAGATGCGAGACTATTGTCGCTCTCTTCTACTGAATATACCCTGTGGGGTGGAAAATGAAAGGGTGAGCGAAACGTGCTCAGTAAGGCAATAATGTAAGCAGGTAGATAAATATACTATCTACGTGCTGATAATGTCATGATATAAAAATCGTTTACATTTGGAGCATGAGGTATGACTAAAACGATGCCACATGTATGTATATATCATATAAGAGAAATCATGAAATCGGCATATAAAGCACACATGAAAAAATCATCATGTATGACATCTCATGCTCGTCACATTAAAAACTTATTAGTTTCATCATAAACTCTTCACTTTAAAACTTATTCGTTTAATCACAAAACTCATCACTTTAAAACTTATTTGTTTCATCATAAAACAACTTCAACAAGGTCAAACCCATCTCTCGGGAATACCTTGATTCATTAAATCACATCTCTTTAAAAACATAAATCGGGACTACCCCTCCATCGGGTTTGTCCTGGTCTATCCAGACCGTATGATATCATGTGAGGCATGTAGGTTACTATATGAAAAATCGAGGACTATGGCCATACTTTGTCCCTGTGATCCCAGGCTATACGGATCCCGGTGTGCGGGGTATCACAACTGCAACGGGAGGTGGGGTCAAGTCCTACCCGCCAAAATATCGAGTAACATCATAGAGTCATCATGACTGCACGGTACAGCGTACTCTGTGTGACATACATGGTACATCGTACTCCGTGGACCCATATCATAGTCTGGGGGTGCCTGTCGTAGGTCTTATCCAGCCCAATACTATGTCGATAACCAACCCATGCCTCAAAGTATACGTGCGAGCATCTCAACTCTCTGTGACACACACTTTACAGGAGGCTTCCACACGACTATATGCATGTCAACTCGCGTCTAGTGCGAGCGAAGCTCTAGCACCACGCTATGCATATCATGATATCTAAAATTTCTCGTACGAGCAATGCTCCAGTACGGCTTTTCATGAGAATAAATCAGTAAACTTGAGTGCGAGTAAGACTCTAGCACTCTTTTTACTTGTATAAATACGATAGGTAGCTAAATCTTGACAAAACATCTTTTAAAATAGTAACCAGTACAAACCGGTACCCTTTCGTATATTTCACGAAATCAAGAGTCAACCTATGTGCATATTTGCTTAAATCAAAGCAATATAATCATATAAAGCATTAAAACATGATAATCATGCAATTTATCTGCCTTACTACCCTTTTTGTAAATTTTTACTCCCAGGGGAAAAATCATCATTTTTCCTTATTTACCTATGCCCCGGTTTTTGCAAAATTATTATTTCGTTTCTAGATAGTTTAAGAAATTCTAGACCCTGTAAATCCCCTCAAAAATACGTATAGGTATCTCTATATACCTACAAAATTTTCTTACCTGGAAATCGCGGCAGACTTAGCCAGTCTCGATGATACCGAACCTCTCGGCCCAAGTGCGCGCTAACCAAAGGTACGTAACTACATATAACCACATAGTCGAGGTTAATTCACTTATCTTGATCAGTATATCGCATTTACTGACCAACTTTAAGGTATTGGGCCCTATTTACCTTATTTGGTCTCGGCCCGTTTCAGCCCTTTTTATATTTATTAATTCTCTTCTTTGGGTATACCGGGCTTATGCAGCTTTCTAATAATTATCAGGCTTCTATCCAAATTCATTGGATAGCCCGTATACCATTTACGGCAATTTATTACAACTTCAAATTAATATTCCTTTCTATCCGAAATTAATCCATAATTCCGTAAAATAATTAAAAACTCGGTATTTAAAGAGCTCATATTACCGAAATTAAACTGTACTTACCCGATACGATGCGGGTAGAAAATCAGAGCTCAATCGGCTCTCGTTTGGTCCCTGTCGTAAAGCTGCACAATTAGGTAAATTCGGATTATTTTCCATTAAAATAATATTAAATTAAATTTTCGGAATTTACCCGTAGGTCAATCTCGACCCTCGGTCAACTTACCCGAATCTCGAGTCATCCCCGATAAATTTTCTTTCCTTTTCCCCTTTTTTCCTTTCTTTTCTTTCCTTTTCCTTTCTTTTCTTTCCCTCTTTCCTTCCTTTTCCCTCTTTTTCCTTCCTTTTCCTTTCGGCCAAACGGTGCCGTTTGCTGCCACTTGCCGTCGCCGGCGTTTTCGGCGGTCTCACCGGCCAAGACCGGTCTCAAAAGAACCGGCTTCTTCCCTTGAGTGCATCGGTAGCCTCCGTTTCAGCCCAGACGCGGTGATTCTTCGGGAATCGGCCCGTTTCTCCGTCGATTTTCCTTCGCTCCGATCGGCCTGCTCCGGCCACCTGGCGGCGTGATTCCGGTGCCCACGTGCTCGTCGGTCTCTCCTCTTCCTCCTGGTAGCTTCGTCGGAGCCTGTCGGTCGTCGGTGTGCTAGAATCGACGGTCGGTTCTCACGGGTAGCAGTCGGGTTGCATTTTTTCTTGTTTTCGGGTTTTCCCGATTTTCAGGCTCTTTTTTTATTATTATTATTATTATTATTTAACCATTTGTTTTATTATTAAAATATTCATTAAAATATTCAAATATATTCTAAAAATATCTACAACTATATTATTTTATTCCAAACAATTTAATTTAATTTAATTTAATTTAATTTAATTTTTAATCATTTTTTCGGTATAATTTCTTCGTATTTTTGGGATATTGTCCCGGGTGACTTTTCGGTATTTCTAAAAATTCCGGATCTTGATCAATTTGACTCAAAATTATATAATTTCCTTATTATTGATCAAGATATTCTAAATCCTTTTTTTAATTAAATTTTTCTTATCGAATTTATTCCGGCTTTCGATCTTTTGACCGTTTTGCCCTTACACGTGTTCAGGATTAATTTAACCCGACTTTCCTTCACGAATACTCACTCATTTCGTATTTTAATTAAATTCGGGTCTTACAAAAATAACCCGGTCATCCTCCGTAGAGGGAAGTCAGAACCCAAAGGTAATTTCAGACGCCACAAAGGCGAAGTACAGGTGCCACGAAGGCGAAATACAGGCGCCACAAAAGTGAAATACAGGCGCCATGAAGGTGGAATACAGGCGCCACGAAGGTAAAATACAGGCGCCACGAAGGCGAAATACAAGCGCCACACAGGCGAAACACAAGCGCTACGAAGGCGAAATACAGGCGCCACGAAGGAGAAATACAGGTGCCACACAGGCGAAATATAGGCGCCACGAAGGTGAAATACAGGCGTCATGACGACAAAATACAGGCGCCACACAGGCGAATTCAAACACCACACAAGTGAAGTTAACGTGCGTAAGCACACAACATAAATGGCCCTTAGTCTCAGAACATATTTTAGTTTTCATATGCGAAAACATCAAAATAAAATCATCTTATTTGAAAGATTATTTCAGAAGATATGTTTTTATTTCAAAAGCAAAAATACAAAAAGCATAGTCTTGATTAGAAATATAATTTAGAAACATGCATGAAAATCATACTTCATGTCTTTGTAAGCATTCCTTAATCATGGTTCAGAAAGTAACTATTACCGTTTAAAATTATATCCCCTTACCTCGATCTATCGAAATCTCCGTGCTCGAGTGGTGACGCCTCTTAGTACCTCCCTTAATTCCTTCTACGATCACCTACACCGAAATCGTACACTTAGCACCCTATTCATGCGAATTGCCCGAATTGCGTTAAAATCGTAACCTATTCGTTACTACTGCGTGTGTACGTATTATTGTACATACCTAAGTCAACACGCACGTTTATATATTTTCTCTTACCACATATTATTTTGTATGTACCATTATTGACATACACCTTATTATATACCTCTACATGTATGTACACATAAATATATATATATATATATATACACTCCCTTATGTATATATATTTTTATTTGTTTTCATTCTTTTCCTATCTCATATTTACATTCTTTGCATGTACATAAACTAGCACACATTCATCTTATATACACCCATATGCATATACACTTAAATATATATATATATATATATATACATATACACTCCATTACACATATATATATATATATATTTTATGTTTTCCATTTTTCCTTATCACATTTACATACATATTCTTGTATGTACATATACTTAACATATCCATTCATTATATACACCTATATGTATATATCCCAAATATATATATATTCACTTAAATACACTTTTATCTTATATACACCTACATGTATATACACCAATATATATACATATATATACACATACATAAATATATATACATATATTATTATTAGTTCCCATTATTCAATATCACAAACATACATATATATATGTTTGCCTACTCCTCATCAATCCCACTTTTAATCTAATTTAAACTATACTAGCATGCTTATATCTATAACCTATTTATCTACATGTACATTGAACATACATAAATGTATATACATATATACACTTTTCCTTATCATACTCATACACAATCACATATATTTATATACATGTACAATTAAATATACATATATACATAAATACTTTACCTTTTCTTTTCTTTCTCTTTTTTTTTTCTTTCTTTTCTTTCTTCCTTTTCCTTTCTTTCACCCGTCCCTGTTCATCGTCTTCTTCCACCTTCACCGAGAGGCTTTACGCCTCACTCCACTCCCTTCTTCCTTGACTCTCGGTTTAGGTTGCTTCCTCCCCTACCCTTCTCGATTTCTAGTCGCCTCTTTACGGAAGGAAGCCCTCCTTTTATAGCTACGCGACCCCTATTTTTAGCTTCCACATACAGGTCTCTGCTTCAGCTCTTCGTTGTCTGCTCCATTTTCTTCTCTTCCACCACCTCAGCTATTCCAGCTCTCGCTCACGTTTCTCTTTCTCTTTTTTTTTTTTTGTTCTCGATTTGTAATCTTTACTATTCCCCACCAATCCCTTCAACTCTCGGGTCTCCTTCCACCATTGTCCCCTGCTATAACCGGTTGCTTCAATTTCCAGCTGCCGCAATTCTGCTCTGCTTTGGCCCACTTCTGCATCAGCTCCAAACCTCAGTCTCCTTCTTTGGTTGTTCTCAGTTTTCAGCCCTTCCGATCACCCCTCAAGCCTCTCTCGATTTTCTTCCATTTTCCATCCCCTGTTTTGTTTTCTGTTTTTTTAGGTGCTGCTTCTCTTATTCTTCTCCTTTCTAATCTTCTCTCTCGGTTGCCCCTCTTTCTTCCCTTCATCTCTTCTTCTCTTCCTCCATTTCCCTCTTCTTCTTCCTTCTTTCCTTCTTTCTCCCCCCAGCCGACCGGCTCTCTCTCCTTCTTCCCTTTTCTTCTTCTTCCTCTGCTCTTTTTTGGTTTTGTTTCCCACCCCTGCTAGCTCCTCTCTGTTTCCTTTTTCCAATTTCGAAAGGGATGGCAGACGAAATTGGCTTTTCAAAGCCAATTTCGTACAGTTCTATATATTTATATATTATATTAATATATATTAGTATATATATTATTTGTTTTTTATTATTTTATTTTTTTATTAATATATTAATATGTATATTATATTAATATATATATTATTTATTTGTTTAGTTTTTTTGTTTTGTTGTTTTGTGTCCATTTATAATTTCTTGTCTCATGCTTTAATTTTAATTTTACTAACACATCCATATTAAATACTATACATTACGTAATATATATATATATTTGTTATATATATATATATATTATTACCTATCTATGTAAATGTCATGTATATTTATACATACATGTACGCCTATGTATATATATATATATATATCTATATCTATATATACATATTTTCTTGTAAAATTATCCAAGGACACAATATTCATGCCTTCCATGAAATTCCTATTATTTCAAAAATGAAATATTATTGGGATTCCATCACTCCTCACGAATTCCCGATACAAGTTTTTACATCATCCATTTTCATCCAATAATTTAAAAATTTTCCAATCCGTCCGTACTTGCTTTTGCTTTATCACTTCTTGCATCTTTGGGTTACCGATCATTCACGGGTTTCTCGGTTCCTATAGTCCTTGAGACCAACAACGAATATTCACACTTCCATTAATATATATTATTTCCATTTTTATATAATTTAATTAACGTAGGAAATTTGTGGGGTTTACATTTAACATTTGGTTTTTACCTAGAAGCTTACTGGTACAACAATGGAGAAACTGGAAAAGTGGGTATTTTGTTGTTTTGGCTACTGTTGGGATTAAAGGGGAAAGGAAAGCTGTGGAGGAGGTGGATGGGGTGATAGTGGTCGTCTGGGCTCGTGGTTTGGGGGTGGCTAACGTCTTCTCTGTTATCAGTAAGCGAATAGAGGAAAGGGTTCAGGTCTTGTTGGGTTCTGGGTTTTCGGGAGAAGGGAGGTGAGGAAAGGGAAAGGCTGCTAGTCAGTAGGGGTCTCCGGTGGGGCCTTGGTCATCGACGGTGGAGAGTGTGGTCGGTAGATGGTGCGAAAACAGAGGGGGAGGGGGTTCAGTTGGACGAGAAAGCAGAAGCAAAATAGGGGGCGGGGGGAAGAAAGGTTGGGTCGCGTGATCTCGAATTGTTATATATATATATATATATATAATTTTAATCTCTTCTTACATACATTTTTTTATAAAAAAAATTAATAAATATATATTTCAAATTTTATTTCTAGTTAGAAAATTCTTATTTTAACTAAGTTTTATTTCTTGTATAACTTTATTACTAAATTATATAATATTCCCTATTTAATTATATTTCATCTTTCAATTATATTTTGTCTATCAATTTAATTAAATTGTTATACCCTATGTAATAGGCAAGGTATCACATTTACCTAATATATATAAATTAAATTTAAGTACATTAGCCTTAACTGCTACATAAATCTTATTTATTTTCTAAAAATATTCTTATTAGTATATTAATTTTGACCAAGTTATACTAATTGGACCTTAGTAATATAGCTACCCCAAGATTTAACTAGCTTTGAATTTTAAGGTTTTACCCTTTTAAATTAAGGTCCTATACCAAACTTAACTATATAAGCTAATTTATGCATTAACATTCAAGTAATATATTATTTAACTACATGTTAGGGTACAAGAGCTAGCGGTCTTACATTTCTCCCCACCTTATGGAATTCGGTCCTCAGAATTCTTGAGCCAAATCAAAAAAGTTGTGGGTACCTCTCTAGCATCAAGCTCTCCAACTCTCATGTCGCTTCCATAGTAGCATGATGTTGCCAAAGAACTTTGACAAGAGGAATGATTTTAGACCTCAGAACTTTATCCTTTCTATCAAGAATCTAAATCAGTTTTCCTCATAACAGAAGTCCTTCCCTATCTCCAAGGGTTCATAAGCAATAATATGTGAAGGATCGAGCTGATATTTATGGAGGATGGACACGTGAAATACATTGTGTACCTCGATTAGCTAGGGAGGTAAAGCTAGTCGGTACGCTATCTCACCAACATACTCCAATATCTCAAATGGTCCTATGTACGTAGGAGTCAATTTGCCCTTCTTCTGAAATCTCATAATGCCATTCGTAGGGGAAACTTTTAACATGATCACCAACTACAAACTTCAAAATCTTCTCTGATGACCTGCATAACTTTGTTGCCTATCTTGGGCTGTCTTGAGCCTTTTACAAATCATGTGAACCTCCAAAGTCAATCACAGAAGCACGTTGTATATCATCCGAAGTTTGTATGGTCCGTTCGGACTGCTCATCAATATAAGGTTAGTATGCTATGCTAAAATGTGTTTTAGATCCTAAGGACTCCTGAACTTGCTTCCAAAATTGAGAAGTGAACCTAGAGTCCCTATCTGAGGTGATACTAAGTGGAGTTCCATGCAGTCTCACTATCTCCTTGATAAACAATTTTGCCAACACATTTAACAGAGTAGTGGAGCTAATGGCCAAGAATTGGGCTGATTTGGTAAGTCTATCCATAATTACCCAGATTGCATCATGCTTCCTTTGATTTCTCGGTAAGCCTATAATAAGATCCATGGTTATGTGTTCCCACTTCCAAGTTGGCACAAGTAAGGGTTGGAGCAAACCTGATGGCTTTTAGTGTTCTACCTTTATTTGTTCACACACCAAGCACTAAGCTACAACTCTGCAACATCCCGTTTCATTTTAGGCCACCAATGCACTTTTCGTAGGTTTTGGTACATTTTAGTCTTTCGAGATATGGAGTTTACTTACTGTTGTGGGCTTCTGTGAGACCCCGTATATGTATAATGGTATATATGTACATAGAAATGTAAATAGAGTTGTACTATGAATTCATAAGCAAAGTATATGTGATGTAAGTCCATAAGTTAATGTACAAACTTGTAATAAGATTTGTAATTGTACATACAAGTTACATTATGTATGAATGTAAAGAAATGGACTTAAACATGTGGAGAATGTGAGTAGAATGGATTATGAGTAGTGTGGTAAAATGGAAGTAGAATTGTATAAGTTGTGCACTTCCATTTGGTTTATATCGTATACTTTTGTTTATACAAGGATTTCACACAAGTTTCAATAGGAATAAGGTATGTATGGATGTTATTGTCAAGCCTCAAAGATGAATGAATGAGAAAATGATCATGGTAGCAAATTAAGGATGTTTGAGTATGAGTTGCTGCAGAAAATTTGGAAACTATGAAGGGCAGATCGATCTTATGCTTCGACAGATCGATCTCATGCTTAAAATGCCATGAAAATGAGGGATTTAAGGGGACCAGATCGATCTCCTCTTGGTACAGATCGATCTCCTCAAGCTATTTCTATAAAAGGAGTGTTGAAAATCTAAAAATTTCAGGAAAAACACCATTCTTCCATTTTCAACCCAAAAACCTAACTTTCTCTCTCTAAAATCAACCATTTTCAGTAAGATTTGAAGAGAGACCATTAGAGGCAAAGTTGTTCCTATCAAAGAGAAGAACAACATAGTTTTAAGGCATTTTCCCATTGTTGGTATTGAAGGAGTTAAGGGCATTACCATTTGGAGCAAGAAGAGGAATCAGATTTGGTAAGATTCTAATACTCCAACTATGGTACATTATCTATTTAATTGATTTTGAAGTTGTTTGGCAAGAGTATGGATGGTTAAAAACTATCTAAAATGCAATGGAATGATTATGACCTAGAAAATGGATTGAACCTAGTGTGAGAAAGTGGAATGTTTGGAGGTTAATGAGAAATGGGATATGAAGAAGTTAATAATAGTGTTATGGGTATGATTTTAAGATGATGTTGGTGAATAAATTGTGAGATTTACCTAAAAGAGGTAAAATGTGGATTAAGGCATTGGTAAAATGCAAAAGTGAATTGTATTGACTAGTGAGGTCAGTTATGGGTTAAAAACATTAGCTTAATTGATTGGATAAATGAATCGCAGCTTTCGAGGATACGCCGAAGCGAGTTCAGCCAAGAGCATGAGAAGCTAAGAGGAAAAGAGTCACACCAAGTAAATCGAGGTAAGAGAATTGTGTGAACTCTTAGAGATATCTGTGTGCAATTTGGGCGCATTAAATGCTTTGCTAGAATGCATGTGATATAGGAAATGATGTTGGGTGATTGAAGGGCAAAAGTTGGGTGTTTGACAAAATGTGCATGAAAACAAAAGCATATTGCTCTGAAAATCATGTTTTATTGCTTTTTAGCAAATGATTGGTAGGTTGGCTGACATTGAAATGATTTGCAAAAGAAATGAGTGTGTTTTGATTTTGTTAACCATACTTTGCAAAGTTTTGAGCCATCTACATGATTTCGTGAGTATGAAAGCATGCTAGAGTATGACTCACATGAGATTTGACGTGTTTTATACACATGATTGCTAGAGGCACTAGTTTTCACATGGATTTCATATTTGTTTTGGCATTGTGCTTGGAGTTTGTCTCCCACTAGATGCCCACCTTGCATGTTGCCGTGTTTGGAGCTTCGAGTAGACTGGGTGTCACATCGATTAAATAGGATCACACGTGCATTATTTTGACATGATTAATTAGCCGTGTTAGGAGCTTCGGGTAGATTAGAGGTCGTACCGATTAAATAGACTCACACGTGTGTTTGAGATGTGGCGTGATATGATGTGTTGATTGGGTCCACGGAGTACGTTGTACCGTGTTGAGTTGTGATGTGCCATCTTCGGATGAGATCTGCTATGGACCGATGGGTAGGATTTGACCCACCTCCCGTGTGGAAGCAGATAGTGGTGATATCTCGCACACTTGATCCGTGTAGCCGGTATCACAGGTTATGTACATAGGCCTTGAGGTTATTACCTGTTGTTGAACTGCCTATCTCACATGTCTATTGCTTTGAGAATAAATCCATGTTTAAAATGATTTGTGGGTCAGGAAAGTCCGAGGGATGGGCCGAGACCTAACCAGTGTTTGGATTGATTTGTTAATGGTTTCAAGAGTGCACGGATGCATGATGTTTAATGTCATGCTTTATTGTGAAAATACATGATGGTTAATGTCATGCTATTTGAGAAAAATGCATGATGGGTAATGCTATGCTTTTATTGTGAATTATGCATGATGATTTGTACCATACTTTGAGTTGAAATGTGCACTGGATTTTAATAGCATGAATGTTTTACATACTATTAACACAATCATACACTCATGTTTTGAGATAAATGATGAATTAAATGCTTTTGAGCATGGCATCACGATCACGTAGATAGTGCAGTATCTACCTGCTTGCATGATTGCCTTACTGAGCGTGTGGCATGCTCACCCCCTTATTTTCCTCCTCTCTACAGAGTGTTGAGATAGACTGAGCGTGATTGGAGGCGTTTCCCTTTTGGTAATCCGCTGCATCCCATCGTTAAAGGTATACACACTTGGATTATTTTGTATCTAAACTAGACATAGCACAGTAGCATTTTGAATGTAACTATTGGGGATGTAAAACAATGTAAACACATGTACAACTTTGATATATATACATTTGTACAAGTGTTTACTCATAAATAATGTTCAAATTGAATGTGTATGGTGGAATGAGTTAGACGTCGACACACAGCCCAACTGTTAAGAGTGTGGTTGTTCACGATCGAGGAAGGATGATTAACAATTGATGCATGAAAATGCGAAAAATTTGTACATATTTTGGTAAGTTAAGGGTCGTGACAGAAGTTGGTATCAGAGCTGAATTAGTTTGACGTGTGTCGTGTCTAAAATACTTAAAAAGTTAGAAAATTACATCCCCATGTTACTATGCTTGCTTAGATACAATTGTGTGTGTGTCGATGGGTGACTAAGTAATTAGTTGTGAATGTAGGGAATTGAGTAAATATGCCTAATACTAGTCGCAGTAGAGGGATGAGAGCACAGGCTCGAGGCCGTAGAGGTAGGCCTGGAGGTCGTGTTAAGCCAAAAACACACGAGGCTCAGGATGATGTTGAGGTGGAGGCTAATGTTGAGCACACTCCACAGGGTCCAAAGGAGAGACCTGAGAGTACTGAGGCTCGCTTCGCGAGGATTGAGCGGAGCATTGAGATGATTGTGGAGTTGGTCACCCAATCTTTATCTGGAGTTGGCGGTAGACAGAGTCCCGCTACATAGGATGATACCGAGCAGACGGCAGCTCCCGAGGCACAGGTAAGGCAAGCCCATAGACCTCAGACGATAGATACCCAACCTACACAAGATGTGCCTACGCCGGTTGCTACACCAGGCAGTAGAGGTTGGGGATATGGATGTGATTTGGATAGACTGCGGCAGTTCCAGAAGTTTGGACCGCCGTCTTTCAGTGGAGTAAAGGATCCAGTAGCGGCGGAGGATTAGATCAATGAGATCGAGAAATTATATGGGTTCTTTAAGTGTACTACCACCGAGATGGTAGTGTTTGCCACTTTTATGCTGAAAGGGTCAGCAGAACATTGGTGGAAGTCCACCAGGCCTATTTTGAGAGCCCGACATACTGAGATCAGCTGGGATATATTTTTGGAGGCCTTTCAAAGACAGTATGTTCTGGATATCACACAACGGAAGATGAAAATGGCATTTTGGGACTAACCCAAGGGAGTAGGACTGTGGATGAGTATGAGACTGCTTTTATCTCCTTGGGCAGGTATGATCCCAACACGATGAGTAATGAGGTCGAGAAAATCCAAAAGTTTATGGATGGATTGAGACCGACTATCAGGTCTAGACTGGTTCCCCTGGATATACCAACCTATGAGGAGGCAGTGCGCAGGGCGCAATTGTGTGAACAAGATGTTGATAGAATCGCCTTAGAGTTTGGAAAGGTTGGTAAGATGAAGGATAGAGATAAGAAGAGACCTATGATGGATAGAGGCTTCAGCTATAAAGGAAGCAAGAGGTTTACTAGTAAGAGGTCGAGGATTAATGAGATCCGAGAGAGGACAGTTAATACTCCCATGTATCCGGCTATTGTTCCAGCTAAGGGAATTGTGATTGGAGGGCCACAGCCTATTACGAAACAGTGTGGTAAGTGTGGTAGGTACCATGGTACTTGACCATGCTATGGATCTCCTGTGGTATGCTACAGATGTGGGAAGTCAGGGCACATAATCTGAGATTGCCCAGAGATGATAGAGAGAGCCCCACCGAAGGGCAAGGAGCTAGAGAGAGCTCCAGTTGGTATAGCTGCTCCAAAGAGGAGGGCTACAGCTGAGGAAAAGGGGAAGCAAGTAGTGGGTGTGAGCAAAGGATGAGTGCACGTACTGGACCAGGACACTGTAGATCAGTTATCGGATGTGGTAAAAGGTACCATCCAAATCTTTGATTTAGAAGCTTATGTACTGTTTGATCCTGGTGCCACGCATTCCTTTATTTCGTCATCATTTGCATGTAAATTGTTGAAGTATGTAAAACCCATACTGCTTGATAAGATGTTGTTGATATCTACCCCTATGAATGATAGTCAGTTGACTGAGCATGTATATAGGGATTGTAAGATGAAGATAGGAGGTAAAGAGATAGCAATCGATTTAATTTTATTAAATATGAGTGATTTTGATGTGATCCTAGGAATGGATGGTTGACTGCCAATCATGTTGTTATGGATTGTCATGCAAAAACTTTGATGTTTCCAAAGGTAGACAACCTTGTAGTAAATTTTGTGAAATGATGTTAAAGAACATGATTATTATAAGTGTGATGAGTACAATCTTGATACATGATGTATGAGAGATAAATTTGTTTATCAATTTTGTGTGTGAATATGATGATTGATAATTACTAATGGTGGAAAGAATAATGTGAAGGGTTTATCACTTATGTAATTGAGACGGATAAGGCACGCCCAGAATTGAGAGACATACCAGTGGTTAAGGAGTTTTCAGATGTCTTTTCGGATGAGTTACTAGGGTTCCCTCCAGATAGGGAGATGGAGTTTGGTATAGACTTGGCACCTGGTACAGAGCCGATGTCCAAGCCACCGTACAGAATGGCTCAAGTTGAGTTGGAAGAGTTAAGGAAACAATTATAAGAGTTGCTGGAAAAAGGATTCATCAGACCGAGCGTCTCACCTTGGGGAGCACCGGTTCTGTTTGTAAGGAAGAAAGATGGAAGCCTCCGACTGTGTATAGACTACCGGTTGTTGAATAAGGCCACCATCAAGAATAAATATCCCCTTCCACGCATCGATGATTTGTTAGATCAGCTTAAGGGAGCGCAGGTCTTTTCCAAGATAGATTTGAGATCAGGGTACCATTAGTTGAAGATACGAGGTGGAGATGTACCCAAGACAGCTTTTCGCACCTGGTATGGGCATTATGAGTTCATGGTTATGCCATTCGGTTTGACGAATGCTCCCGCAGCTTTTATGTCTTTGATAAATGAGGTATTCCATCAGTACTTAGATCGATTTGTTATTGTGTTTATTGATGATATACTGGTGTACTCAAGGTCTAGAGAGAAGCATGAGAGGCACCTAAGGATAGTGCTACAAACCCTCCGAGAGAAGAAGTTGTACGCTAAACTCAGTAAGTGCGACTTTTGGTTGGAACAGATCTCTTTCCTGGGTCATATAGTATCAAAAGATGGAGTGACAGTGGATCCATCTAAGAATGAGGTCGTAGTTCAGTGGCAGAGACCCCAGACAGTGACAGAGATCATGAGTTTCCTAGGTTTAGCTGGATATTATCGAAGGTTTGTAGAGGGATTTTCGAGGTTAGCTATTCCTTTGACACGCCTCACAAGAAAGAATGTGGAGTTTGTGTGGGACGATAAGTGTGAGGAAAACTTTAAGGAGTTGAAAAGGAGATTAACTACAGCTCCAATACTCACCATTCCTACCAGCTCAGGAGGTTTCTCGGTGTATGCGGATGCTTCACATCTGGGACTAGGCTGTGTATTGATGCATGATGGGAAGGTAGTAGCTTATGGATCAAGACAGTTAAAGGATCATGAGAGGAACTACCCGACCCATGACTTGGAGTTTGCAGCGATGGTGTTTGCGCTGAAGATATGGCGCCACTACCTTTATGGTGAGAGATTTCAAGTTTATACAGATCATAAGTCTAAGACCCGAAATTAAATCGTAAATTTTATGAGGTAGAAAAATGTTCACAAATTTAAAGGAATGGGATTCGGACTGAAAATAAGGATTCAAATCATAAAATGAATGAGTATTCGTGAAGGGAACTCGGTCTAAATTAATCCCGAATACGCGCAAGGGCAAAATGGTCAAAAGACCGAAAGTTGGAATAATTTCGATAAGGAAAAAATTAATTAAAAATATGGATTTGAGAAATCTTAGTCAATAAAGGTGAAATAAATTTATTTTGGGTTAAATTGATCAAGATATTAATTTATTGGAATTAATCGGGATTAATCGAAATTTTTAAATCGAAAAATAATCCCGAAAAATAATCGAAAATTATACCAGGAAGCTGAAATAATACCGAGAAATTAATTTATAGGTTAAATGAATAAAATATAATTTTTTAAAGATATTTTGAATATTTTAGACTAATTTAATCAATTAAATAATATTAAAATAAATTATAAATATAAATAAATAAATTGAAAAAAAAAGAAAAAAAAAGAAGAGAAATCTGAAACAATCGGGGAGAGAGAAAGAAGAGAAGGAAATAGGAAATCGAGGATGCCGCGCGTGGCCTGACAGATCTACGGCCACCGGGCACCGACGGCTCCGACGAAGGGCCGAGCAGGAAGAGGAGAGGCCGGCGAAGCTATTGGCGCCGGCGACGCGCGCCAAGGAGGCCGAAAATCGCTGAACGGAGGAAGAGAAGCCCGTGGGGAAAACGGAGTTGGTTCCGGTGTTCCACGGCAGCTGGGCCCGAACGGCGGGTACCGACGTGATCGGGAAGAGGAGCCGGTTCTTTTGAGACCGGTATCGGCCGACGAGACCACCGAAATCTGGCGGATCGAGGGAGAGAAGCCGCGGAGGGAGAAGATGAATCCAACGGCCACCGGCGAGATTCGACAAACCCCGACCCCAGCCGAACACTCCCCCAGTGCAAACGAGTCGAATGGAGCCAAAACCATGCCGGGAACCGACCGAAAACGCCGTGAACGACGACGGGAACATCTGAACTGGTACGGACCGATTCAGCAAAAGGGTGAACCGGGTTGAACCGGTTGAACCGAACCGGTCTGAATCGGGTCTGAACCGGACTGAACCGGTTCAGCCAAGAAAGAAGGAAAAAAGGGAGAAAGAGAGAAAAGGAAAAAGGGAAAGAATTTTTGGGGATACACCGGACTTTGGGTAAGTCGGTAAGAGGTCAAAAGTGACCAATTTGACTTTCGAAAAATTTATTTAAATTATATTTGATCGAAAATTAACCCGAGATTAAATATAATAATTGTGCAGTTGTACAACAAAGCCCGAACGAGAGCCGATTGAGCTCTGATTCTCGTACCCCGCATCGTATCGGGTAAGTACAATTTAATTTCGGCAATCAAAGTTCTTTAAATATCGAGTTTTAATTAATTTACGAAATTATGGATTAATTTCGCATAGAAAGGAATATTAATTTGGAGTTGTAATAAATTGCCGTAAATGGTATACGGGCTATCCAATGAATTTGGATCGAAGCCTGATAATTATTAGTAAGCTGCATAAGCCCGGTATACCCGAAAAAGGGAATTAATAAATATAAAAAGGGCTGCAATGGGTCGAGACCAAATAAGGTAGATAGGGCCCAATACCTTAATGTTGGTCAGTAAATGCGATATACTAATCAATATACGTGAATTAACCTCGACTATGTGGTTATATGCAGTTACGTACCTTTGGTTGGCGCGCACTTGGGCCGAGAGGTTTGGTATCATCGAGACAGGTTAAGTCTGCGCGCGATTTCCAGGTAAGGGAATTTTGTAGGTGCATAGAGGTAATCATACGTATTTTGAGGGGGTTTACAGGGTCTAGAATTTCATAAACTATATAGAAACGAAATAATGATTTTACGAAAATCGGGCCATAAGTGAATAAAGGAAAAAAGATGATTTTACCCCCTGAGAGTAAAATTTACAAAAAGGGTGGTAAGGTATATAAATTATTTGATTTTCATGCTTTGATATTTTATATGAATGTATTGCTTGGGTTTAAGCGAATTTACATATAGGTTAGCTGTTGATTTTATGAATTATACGAAAGGGTACCGGTTTGTACCGGTTACTATTTTAAAAGATGTTTTATTAAAAGTGAGCCACCTATCATATTTACACGAGTAAAAAGAGTGCTAGAGTCTTACTCGCACTCAAGTTTACTGATTTATTCTCATGAAAAGCCGTACTGGAGCATTGCTCGTACGAGAAATTTGTGTGTGCACAAAATCGTGCTGGAGCTTCGCTCGCACGAGATTTTAGATATCATGATATGCATAGCGTGGTGCTGGAGCTTCGCTCGCACTAGACGTGAGTTGACATGCATATAGTCGTGCGGAAGCCTCCTGTAGACTGTGTGTCACAGAGAGTTGAGATGCTCGCACGCATACTTTGAGACATGGGTTGGTTATCGACATAGTATTGGGGTGGATAAGACCTACGGCAGGCACCCCCAAACTATGATATGGGTCCACGGAGTACGATGTACCGTGTATGTCACACGGAGTACGCTGTACCGTGCAGTCATGATGACTCTATGATGGTACTTGATATTCTGGCGGGTAGGACTTGACCCTACCTCCCGTTGCAGTTGTGATGCCCTGCACACCGGGATCCGTGTAGCCGGGGATCACAGGGACATAGTATGGCCATAGTCCTCGATTTTTCATACAGTAACCTACATGCCTCACATGATATCATACGGTCTGGATAGACCAGGACAAACCCGATGGAAGGGTAGTCCCGATTTGTGTTTTTAAAAGAGATGTGATTTGATGAATCAAGGTATTCCCGAGAGATGGGTTTCACCTTGATGAAGTTGTTTTATAATGAAACAAATGAGTTTTAAATGTGATGAATTTATGATGAAACAAATAAGTTTCAAAGTGATGAGTTTTGTGATTAAACAAATGAGTTTTAAAGTGAAGAGTTTACGATGAAATAAATGAGTTTTAATGTGACGAGCATGAGATGTCATACATGATGATTTTCCATGTATGCTTGATATGTCGATTTCATGATTTCTTGTATATGATATATACATACATGTGGCATTGTTTTAATCTTACCTCATGCTCCGAAAGTAAACGATTTTTACATCATGACATTATCAGCATGTAGATAGTATAGTTATCTACCTGCTTACATTATTGCCTTACTGAGCACGTTTCGCTCACCCTTTCATTTTTCCACCCCACAGGGTATATTCAGTAGAAGAGAATGACAGTAGTCATTTTCGCTGCTTCTTATTAAGATCAGGTATACACATTTATATAATTTTTGTATCTGAACATATAGATGCACAGTACTGTATATGGATTTAATATTGGGGATGTATTTTGTTTAAATAAATTGATATGTGAATGTGAATATGAAAATGGAATGGTAAATAGGTGAGAGGTTACTAACACCGAATCATAGCCCAACTGTTTAGTAGTGTAACTGTTCACGACGGGTGAGAAAATGAAAAAAAAATTGTAGGGATTTTTAGGTAATTTGGGTCGTGACAAATTTAATGGTATCAGAGCAGAGTTGGCCTGATATGAGATGGTGTTAGTGGTTAAGTAAATTTACATCCCCATGTACTGTGCATTATTTAGATACAATTGTGTATATCAAGATGGAATTGCAGCTAAGAATGTTGTTTCGAATGCAAGAATATAGTTTTTACAACTGATAGCCGCTATGGTAGAGTGGCGAGTACACATGCTCGAGGCCGTAGAGATCGGCCTGAGAATCGAATGAGTCATGATATGAGACTCAAGATGAGATACTGCACGAGGCAGAGGTCGTAGAGGTAGACCTGAGTCTACTAAGTCGTGCTGAGTTGACCCATGAGAATCGGGATGAGATTAAAATAGGGGTTAATGTTGAGCATACCTCTCAGAGTCCGACAGAGTGATCGGATAGTATTGAGACACGCTTCGTGAGGTTGGAGCGGAGTGTGGAGATTATTTTGAGGAGCAAATTGCTCAGAGTAGACATAAGATCAGAGGGCGCAGCGGAGCATTGATTGAAACACACTCGACCCATCTTAAGTGTTAAACATCCAGAGCTAAGATGTGAAATATTTTGGATGTATTCCGGTGATAGGATATCCTGGACATGATTTAAAGGAAATTATGGATAAAAGTCCATACTCTGACCCAGAGGATCTGATTTATTGATGAGTATGATTTATGAGTATGAAACTTGGTTATATTCCTGGGCAGATATTACCTCGACACTATGAACAGGTGACAGTCGAGATGTCTAAAAGTTCATGAAATGGCTCAACTTTTCAATTAGAGTCTGATTGGCTCACTACCTATGTCGAGGCAGTGCGCAGAATACAGTTGCAATAATAACATGAATTGCATGCCTTTGAGATTGGGAAAGGTAGTAAGGGCTGAAATAGAGACAGAAAAGAGAATCGAGAAATGACAAAGATGTTAAAATGGGAAAAAGGTAATTGGTAAAAGATTTAATTTGATGAGTCCTGGAGTAAGATAATTGGTAAGGCCCCAGTGCAACCAATTTTGGCACTCTTGAAAGGCATTGTGATTGGAGGACCTCGACCTGCTACAAAGCAGTGTAGCAGTGTAGGATGTGTGGTAGATACTACGCAAGGAGGGTCTATACCTACACTTTATTGATGAAAATAGCCGTTAAGTGTGGTAAGACGGACCATTGATTTTGATTGCACAGAGTTGGGCGAGATCGCCCCACAGAGAAGTAAAGAGACAGAGAAAACTTCGTTGGTATAGCTGCAACGAAAAGGGAGGCCATAGCCGAAAAGAAAAAGGAAAGTAGGCTGTTGGACGAAGGCGAGAGGATGTCTTGGACCAGGACACTATTGATGTTTCATGGATGTGGTGTGAGATACCACACTTGTTATGAATAATGAAGTACATATGTTCATTGATCCTGGTGCCACACATTTATTCATACCGCCTTCATTCGCATATAAGTGAGTAAAAGGCATGAATGCCTACACCTATGGGCACAATACTGATAAATGAGTACCCCAATAGAGGAGGATTAATTAACGGAATAGGGATATAGAGATTTTAAGTTGAAAACAGGGGTGAAAACATCACTGAAAAGTATACTGTAAGTGTTGACAAATGATAAAAAGGGGTGCAACAGTTGAAATTAAAGGAGTAAAGGATTGTACTCACGAAATGAATAATGAAAGAGTTTTGTCATGAGGGATATACGAAAGGAGATAATCTTTAAGATAAGATAGTCCTGAATACAAGATGTATTGGAGTAAGAGGCGTATGCAAGGTGAGAGCATCTTTACGATATGAAGGGATTAAAGCAATTAATAGCGAATATGAATTGTGACCACATGGACTGATACGTAAAGTAATCGTGGTTAAGTCTAAGGGTTAATAAAGGTATTTCAAAATACCTCCCCGCCTGAAGACTTGACAGCGTCTAAAAGTATATATATAACCTATAACGTGAAATCGATCGTTGTAATAAATACCTTTAGCGTTAGGATACCTTTACTAAGACGATAAGAATATTAAAATTCGACAAATCATAAAGGTTAACATAGTAAAATTTAATAAGAGCAGTTAAGATAAGAAAAGGAAATGACGCAGGCTAGTTCCTGAAAACATAAACGATTTTGGAGGATCTTATACGCTTATGTGTAAATAAGTCAAGGATTGGACCGAGTTGTAATCATCATTATCGATGATATGTTGGGTGTATTTAAAGTCTAGGGCAAATTGTAATGCAATAATTGAAAATGGCTTTTACAAATGGGTTGTTGCGAGTTCTCAATATGGTCTACTTGGTTAACACGTTTAACTAAGAAAACGTGGTCTTGAATGAGATGATAAATAAGATGATGATGTGACAGGAATTTCGGTGTAGTAAAATATGGACTGACCACCGTGATTAATTTCACCATACCCAACAGCTCAAGAGGTTCTCAGTGAGTATGGACACCTCGAAATCATGATGAGCTATATATTGATGTATAATGGGAAGATAGTCAATTTTGGAGTCAGACAACTCCTTGATCACGAAATAAACTATCTGACCCATGATTTAAAGTTGGCAGCGATAGTATTTGTAATGAGGATATGGTACTAATATGTACATGGAAAGGAATTGTGGATATGCACTGATCATAAAAGTCCCAAGTATCTGTTTTCACAGAAAGAGGCGAATATGAAAATACATAGTGGGTTAGAGCTTCTAAGAGGTTTTGATTTGTGAAAATTATACCACCCAGGAAAGGCTAATGTGATGGCTAATGCCTTGAGTATAAAGAGCCTCGGGATGGTACCACATATGATGGTCAGGGAGCGTGAGCTGCTAAAGCAGTTGTGAGTCTCAATAGTGATGTGATCCCTTCTGATGATGACAGTGATTGTGTGACAGCTAGCCTGATGATTAGAATCGGATGAGAGTGCCCGGATTTGCTAGGCTTAGTGTGATGATCGACATGGTGTCGATGGTTTTGGTCAGATTCAGAAGGGTACAGTGATAGAATTCACAGAGTGTGTTGATGATTTACAGAGAGGTTCAGAGACAGTATAATAGTATAAGTGCTCCCCAGGACCACAGTTGATTAGATAGTGATATTATCAGAGGCTCGCTCTTCGGGATATACAGTACATACGGAAGGTAATAAAATTATATTGAAATCTCTGAAAAGGGGTATTGGTGGTCAGATGTGAAAAGAGACATGGTAGAGATTGTGGAAAAGTGACTAGTATGTCAGCAGAATAAGGTAGAGTATTAAAAGTCTGCAGAATTATTGCAGCACCTACCTATATCGACACGGCACGAAAAATGTGAGCAAGTCTCCATGAATTTTATGATGGGTTACAGAGAACCCAAGTGAATTACGAGGCTATTTGGATGATAGTCGATAGAGTGACTAAGTCTACCCACCTTCTGGTTATGAAATCCCCAAATACTCAGGGTGTATATGAGGATTTATGTATAAGGAAGATTGTGGAACATTAAGTAGCGTTCCAGTGAGCATGGTATCATATAGGGATTCCCGCTTCACTTCACATTTTGGGGAATATTTTTCAGGAAGCTATGGGAACCCGACTGAGTATTAGCACAGCTTTTCATCCTCAGACAGATGGTCAGTCAGAGAGGACTGTACAGGTTCTGAAGGATTCGATGAAAGCGTGTGCCCTTGATTTTTATGCTCCTGGGATGATCAGTTATTACAAATCGAATTCGCCAATAGTGACAGTTGCCACTTGATGTATCCAGATAACAAATATGAGACAGTGTATGGTCGTAGGGGTTGTTTCCCCAAATTGGATAAAATAGGTGGGTGACAGATAGAATTATTTTTGACTTTGGATAATAAGTCTCTAAGGATGTTTAGTTAAGGATGAGAGATTAAGAACACCTCAAAGCAGATAGACAAGTATTGGAATTCACCCTTGGTGAATTGGTATGGTTGAAAGTTACTTGTCCTAAGAGAACAAGGACATAGCGAACTTTTGGAAGAAGGTAAATTGAGTTTCGCTGGATTGAATCTTTTGAGAGATTGGACAAGTGGGAGATGAGACTTGTAGGTTGGCGTTATCATTTGAATAAGCAAGCACCCACAATGTGTCCCATCTTTTGATGTTTCGGAAATACTATCCAGATCCAGCATAGGTGATAGGATCTGAGATCCAACAGTTCAGCTTAATGCAAATATAAGTATATTGATAAGTTGATTCGGGTATTAAACTGGAAAGAGAAAGTATTGAGGTTTAAGATGATCTCCCTAATTAAAGTCCTTTGGTAGTAATACACTCCCGAGAAGGTCACATAAGAATTTAAGAGTATGATACAATCGATGTACCCGGAGTTGTATATGGACTCATATGACTTGGTTCTAATTTGGAGGACCAAATTCCTTAAGTGGGGGAGATTTGTAAGACCCGAAATTAAATCGTAAATTTTATGAGGTAGAAAAATGTTCACAAATTTAAAGGAATGGGATTCGGACTGAAAATAAGGATTCAAATCATAAAATGAATGAGTATTCGTGAAGGGAACTCGGTCTAAATTAATCCCGAATACGCGCAAGGGCAAAATGGTCAAAAGATCGAAAGTTGGAATAATTTCGATAAGGAAAAAATTAATTAAAAATATGGATTTGAGAAATCTTGGTCAATAAAGGTGAAATAAATTTATTTTGGGTTAAATTGATCAAGATATTAATTTATTGGAATTAATCGGGATTAATCGAAATTTTTAAATCGAAAAATAATCCCGAAAAATAATCGAAAATTATACCGGGAAGCTGAAATAATACCGAGAAATTAATTTATAGGTTAAATGAATAAAATATAATTTTTTAAAGATATTTTGAATATTTTAGACTAATTTAATCAATTAAATAATATTAAAATAAATTATAAATATAAATAAATAAATTGAAAAAAAAAGAAAAAAAAGAAGAGAAATCTGAAACAATCGGGGAGAGAGAAAGAAGAGAAGGAAATGGGAAACCAAGGATGCCGCGCGTGGCCTGACCAATCTACGGCCACCGGGCACCGACGGCTCCGACGAAGGGCCGAGCAGGAAGAGGAGAGGCCGGCGAAGCTATTGGCGCCGGCGACGCGCGCCAAGGAGGCCGAAAATCGCCGAACGGAGGAAGAGAAGCCCGCGGGGAAAACGGAGTTGGTTCCGGCGATCCACGGCACTGGGCCCGAACGGTGGGTACCGACGTGATCGGGAAGAGGAGCCGGTTCTTTTGAGACCGGTATCGGCCAGCGAGACCACCGGAATCCGACGGATCGAGGGAGAGAAGCCGCGGAGGGAGAAGATGAATCCGACGGCCACCGACGAGATTCGACCAACCCCGACCCCAGCCAAACACTCCCCCAGTGCAGACGAGTCGAATGGAGCAAAAACCATGCCGGGAACCGACCATAAACGCCGTGAATGGCAGCGGGAACATCTGAACCGGTACGGACCGGTTCAGCAAAAGGGTGAACCGGGTTGAACCGGCTGAACCGGACCGGTCTGAACCGGACTGAACCGGTTCAGCCAAGAAAGAAGGAAAAAAGGGAGAAAAAGAGAAAAAGGAAAAAGGGAAAGAATTTTTGGGGATACACCGGACTTCGGGTAAGTCGGTAAGAGGTCAAAAGTGACCAATTTGACTTTTGAAAAATTTATTTAAATTATATTTGATCGAAAATTAACCCGGGATTAAATATAATAATTATGCAGTTGTACGACAAAGCCCGAACGAGAGCCGATTGAGCTCTGATTCTCGTACCCCGCATCGTATCGGGTAAGTACAGTTTAATTTCAGCAATCAAAGTTCTTTAAATACCGAGTTTTAATTAATTTACGAAATTATGGATTAATTTCGCATAGAAAGGAATATTAATTCGGAGTTGTAATAAATTGTCGTAAATGGTATACGGGCTATCCAATGAATTTGGATCGAAGCCTGATAATTATTAGTAAGCTGCATAAGCCCGGTATACCCGAAAAAGGGAATTAATAAATATAAAAAGGGCTGCAATGGGTCGAGACCAAATAAGGTAGATAGGGCCCAATACCTTAAAGTTGGTCAGTAAATGCGATATACTGATCAATATAAGTGAATTAACCTCGACTATGTGGTTATATGCAGTTACGTACCTTTGGTTGGCGTGCACTTGGGCCGAGAGGTTCGGTATCATCGAGATAGGTTAAGTCTGCGCGCGATTTTCAGGTAAGGAAATTTTGTAGGTGCATAGAGGTAATTATACATATTTTGAGGGGGTTTACAGGGTCTAGAATTTCATAAACTATATAGAAACGGAATAATGATTTTGCGAAAATCGAGGCATAAGTGAATAAAGGAAAAAAGATTTTACCCCCTCAGAGTAAAATTTACAAAAAGGGTGGTAAGGCATATAAATTATTTGATTTTCATGCTTTGATATTTTATATGAATGTATTGCTTGGGTTTAAGCAAATTTACATATAGGTTGGCTGTTGATTTTATGAATTATACGAAAGGGTACCGGTTTGTACCGATTACTATTTTAAAAGATGTTTTATTAAAGTGAGCCACCTATCATATTTACACGAGTAAAAAGAGTGCTAGAGTCTTACTCGCACTCAAGTTTACTGATTTATTCTCATGAAAAGCCGTACTGGAGCATTACTCGTACGAGAAATTTGTGTGTGCACAAAATCGTGCTGGAGCTTCGCTCGCACGAGATTTTAGATATCATGATATGCATAGCGTGGTGCTGGAGCTTCGCTCGCACTAGACGTGAGTTGACATGCATATAGTCGTGCAGAAGCCTCCTGTAGACTGTGTGTCACAGAGAGTTGAGATGCTCGCACGCATACTTTGAGACATGGGTTGGTTATCGACATAGTATTGGGGTGGATAAGACCTACGGCAGGCACCCCCAAACTATGATATGGGTCCACGGAGTACGATGTACCGTGTATGTCACACGGAGTACGCTGTACGGTGCAGTCATGATGACTCTATGATGTTACTTGATATTCTGGCGGGTAGGACTTGACCCCCCGTTGCAGTTGTGATGCCCCGCACACCGGGATCCGTGTAGCCTGGGATCACAGGGACATAGTATGGCCATAGTCCTCGATTTTTCATACAGTAACCTACATGCCTCACATGATATCATACGGTCTGGATAGACCAGGACAAACCCGATAGAGAGGTAGTCCAGATTGTGTTTTTAAAAGAGATGTGATTTGATCAATCAAGGTATTCCCGAGAGATGGGTTTGACCTTGATGAAGTTGTTTTATAATGAAACAAATGAGTTTTAAATGTGATGAATTTATGATGAAACAAATAAGTTTCAAAGTGATGAGTTTTGTGATTAAGCAAATGAGTTTTAAAGTGAAGAGTTTACGATGAAATAAATGAGTTTTAATGTGACGAGCATAAGATGTCATACATGATGATTTTCCATGTGTGCTTGATATGTCGATTTCATGATTTCTTGTATATGATATATACATACATGTGGCATTTTTTTAATCTTACCTCATGCTCCGAAAGTAAACGATTTTTACATCATGACATTATCAGTACGTAGATAGTATAGTTATCTACATGCTTACATTATTGCCTTACTGAGCACGTTTCACTCACCCTTTCATTTTTCCACCCCACAGGTTATATTCAGTAGAAGAGAATGACAGTAGTCATTTTCGCTGCTTCTTATTAAGATCAGGTATACACATTTATATATTTTTTGTATCTGAATATATAGATGCACAGTACTGTATATGGATTTAATATTGGGGATGTATTTTGTTTAAATAAATTGATATGTGAATGTGAATATGAAAATGGAATGGTAAATAGGTGAGAGGTTACTAACACCGAATCATAGCCCAACTGTTTAGTAGTGTAACTGTTCACGACGGGTGAGACAATGAAAAAAAAAGTGAAAAATTTGTAGGGATTTTTAGGTAATTTAGGTCGTGACAAATTTAAGCGCATTTTTATGTGACGGCCCAGCCCAGCCTACACAGGCGCAACCCCTCATGGGCCCCTGGTCCGACTGCTGTGACATCGTCCCCACAAATCCGTATTATCCTCTTTGCAGGCCTCAGCCCACTCAAGGTTTTGCTCCACTGGGGGGGCAAGCCCATCTCCCAGGAGACGCGTCACGGAGGCTCGAACTCGGATCTTCACCCTTGTTCGCGCACTCCTAATGACACTGAGCTCGTGAGCTCAAGTGGCATTAGGAGTGCGTGAACAATGGTGAAGATCCGAGTTCGAGCCTCCGTGACTCGTCTCCTGGGAGATGGGCTTGCCCCCCCAGTGGAGCAAAACCTTGAGTGGGCTGAGGCTTGCAAAGAGGACAATACGGATTTGTGGGGATGATGTCACAGCAGTCGGACCAGGGGCCTATGAGGGGTTGCGCCTGTGTAGGCTGGGCTGGGCCGTCACAATAAGAGCCTAAAGTACCTGTTCTCACAGAAAGAGTTGAACATGAGACAGAGGAGATGGCTCGAGCTGTTAAAGGATTATGATTGTGAAATCTTATACCACCCGGGTAAAGCAAATGTGGTTGCTGATGCATTGAGTAGGAAGCATCTTGGGATGGTATCATTTATGATGATCAGGGAACACGAGCTGTTGGAACAGTTCACAAACCTCAGTTTGGATATGACCCCGCCTGACCTGATAGTGGATATATTATAGCTGGCCTGCAGTTGGAACCGAATCTGGCAGATCGAATCCGATAGGCTCAGCAAGTTGATCAGCAGTGTAGTGATATTGTCGGGCAGATACAGAGGGGTACAGACACGGACTTTGGATTGAGTTCGGATGGATTGTTGAGGTTCAGAGGTAGGATATATGTTCCTGATGATGTAGAAATCAGAAGGTTGATCTTAACAGAGGCTCACTCATCAAAGTATACGATACATCCAGGGGGTACTAAGATGTATCAACACCTTCGAAAGGTTTATTGGTGGTCTGGAATGAAAAAGCACATTGCTGAATATGTTGCTAAGTGTTTCGTTTGTCAGCAGGTGAAGGTAGAGCATCAGAAGCCTGCAGGGTTATTACAGCCTCTACCGATACCGACATGGAAGTGGGAGCATGTCACCATGGATTTTGTGATGGGATTGTCGAGGACCCGGAGAGGTCATGATGCCATATGGGTGATTGTGGATCGATTTTCGAAATCAGCCCATTTTCTAGCTTGAGAGCTACCGATACTCTAAGCTAGTTAGCGAACCTATATGTACGCGAGATAGTGAGGCTACATGGAATTCCAGTGAGTGTTGTTTTTGACAGGGATGCCCGCTTCACTTCCCACTTCTGGGAACGTTTTCAGGAAGCGATGGGGACCCAGTTGAGTTTTAGCACCGCATTTCATACTCAGACAGATGGTCAATCAGAGAGGACTATACAGACCCTGAGGATATATGAGAGCATGTGCATTAGATTTTGGAGGCTTTTGGGATGACCATTTGCCACTCACAGAGTTCGCGTATAATAACAGCTTTCATGCGAGTATCGGGATGGCACCATATGAGGCAATATGCTGTTCCCCTATTGGATGGGAAGAGGTTGGTGACAGACAGATTTTTGCTCCCGACTTGGTTAGACAAGCCTTTGAGAACGTCTAATTGATATGTGAGAGGTTATAGACAGCTCAGAGCAGGCAAAAGAGTTATGTTGACAAGAGACGGAGACCACTACAGCTTGATGCGGGTGAGTCAGTGTTCTTGAAAGTTTCCCCTTTCAAGGGAATTATGAGATTCGAAAAGAAGGGAAAGTTGAGCCCTCAATATATAGGGCCATTTGAGATACTTGATAGAGTGAGAGATAAGGCGTATAGGTTGGCATTACCACCAAAGTTGGCAAGTGTGCATAACGTCTTCCACGTACCTATGTTGAGGAAGTATCACCCGAACCCGGCACATGTGATAAGATATGAGCCATTAGAGCTCAATAAGGGTATGACATACATTGAGAAGCCAGTTCGGGTATTAGACAGAAAAGAGAAAGTGTTAAGGACAAAGATAATTCCCTTGATGAAGGTTGTTTGGCAACATCACACTATGGAAGAGGCCATATATGAATTAGAGAGTTTGATACGGGAGAAGTATCCCGAGTTGTTCACAGAATAATTGGTTCTAATTTGGAGGACCAAATTTTTTAAGTAGGGGAGAATGTGAGACCCCGTAATGTATAATGGTATATATGTACATAAAAATGTAAATAGAGTTGTACTATGAATTCATAAGCGAAGTATATGTGATGTAAGTCCATAAGTTAATGTACACACTTGTAATAAGAGTTGTAATTGTACATACAAGTTACATTATGTATGAATGTAAAGAAATGGACTTAAACATGTGGAGAATGTGAGTAGAATGGATTATGAGTAGTGTGGTAAAATGGAAGTAGAATTGCATAAGTTGTGCCTTCCATTTGGTTTATATCGTGTACTTTTGTTTATACAAGGATTTCACACAAGTTTCAATAGGAATAAGGTATGTATGGATGTCATTATCAAGCCTCAAAGATGAATGAATGAGAAAATGATCATGGTAGCAAATTAAGGATGTTTGAGTATGAGTTGCTGCAGAAGAACTGCAAAAAATCTGGAAAGTATGAAGGGCAGATCGATCTCATGGAATGAGAGATCGATCTGGAAGAGCCAGAATGCTCTTATTTGGGCAATGGAATAGAGCAGATCGATCTCCTAAGCATTCTGTAATGAAAAGATCGATCCTCAAGCACCCAGATTGATCTCCTTAGCTCTCTGTTTGGGAGCAGATCGATCTCATGCTTAAAATGCCATGAAAATGAGGGATTTAAGGGGACCAGATCGATCTCCTCTTGGTGCAGATCTATCTCCTCAAGCTATTTCTGTAAAAGGAGTGTTGAAAAGCTAAGAATTTCAGGAAAAACACCATTCTTCCATTTTTAACCCAAAAACCTAACTTTCTCTCTCTAAAATCAGCCATTTTCAGTAAGATTTGAAGAGACCATTAGAGGCAAAGTTATTCCTATCAAAGAGAAGAACAACATAGTTGGAAGGCATTTTCCCATTGTTGGTATTGAAGGAGTTAAGGGCATTACCATTTGGAGCAAGAAGAGAAATCAGATTTTGTAAGATTCTAACACTCCAACTATGGTACATTGTCTATTTAATTGATTTTGGAGTTGTTTGGCATGAGTATGGATGGTTAGAAACTATCTAAAATGCATTGGAATGATTATGACCTAGAAAATGGATTGAACCTAGTGTGAGAAAGTGGAATGTTTGGAGGTTACTGAGAAATGGGATATGTAGAAGTTAATAATAGTGTTATGGGTATGATTTTAAGATGTTGTTGGTGAATAAATTGTGAGATTTACCTAAAAGAGGTAAAATGTGGATTAAGGCATTGGTAAAATGCATAAGTGAATTGTATTGACTAGTGAGGTCAATTATGGGTTAAAAACATTAACTCAATTGATTGGATAAATGAATCGTAGCTTTCGAGGATACGCTAGAGCGAGTTAAGCCAAGAGCATGAGAAGCTAAGAGGAAAAGAGTCACACCAAGTAAATCGAGGTAAGGGAATTGTGTGAACTCTTAGAGATATCTGTGCGCAATTTGGCCGCATTAAATGCTTTGCTAGAATGCATGTGATATAGGAAATGATGTTGGGTGATTGAAAGGCAAAAGTTGGGTGTTTGACAAAATGTGCATGAAAACAAAAGCATATTGCTTTGAAAATCATGTTTTATTGCTTTTTAGCAAATGATTAGTAGGTTGGCTGACATTGAAATGATTTGCAAAAGAAATGAGTGTGTTTTGGTTTTGTTAACCATACTTTCCAAAGTTTTGAGCCACCTACATGATTTTGTGAGTATGAAAGCGTGCAAGAGTATGACTCGCACGAGATTTGACGTGTTTTATACACATGAGTGCTAGAGGAACTAGTTTTAACATGGATTTCGTATTTGTTTTGGCATTGTGCTTGGAGTTTGTCTCGCACTAGATGCCCACTTTGCATGTTACTGTGTTTGGAGCTTCGAGTAGACTGGGTGTCACATCGATTAAATTGGCTCACAGTGCATTGTTTTGACATGATTAATTAGCCGTGTTAGGAGCTTCAGGTAGACAAGAGGTTGTACCGATTAAATAGGCTCACACGTGCGTTTGAGATGTGGCGTGATATGATGTGTTGATTGGGTCCACGGAGTACGTTGTACCGTGCATGTAGCATGGAGTACGTTGTACCGTGTTGAGTTGTGATGTGCCATCTTCGGACGAGATCTACTATAGACCGACGGGTAGGATTTGACCCACCTCCCGTGTGGAAGCAGATAGTGGTGATAACTCGCACACCTGATCCATGTAGCCGGTATCACAGGTTATGTACATAGGCCTTGAGGTTATTACCTGTTGTTGAACTGCCTATCTCACATGTCTATTACTTTGAGAATAAATCCATGTTTGAAATTATTTGTGGGTCAAGAAAGTCCGAGGGATGGGCCGAGACCTGACCAGTGTTTGGATTGATTTGTTAATGGTTTTTAAAGTACACAGATGCATGATGTTTAATGCCATGCTTTATTGTGAAAATGCATGATGGTTAATGCCATGCTATTTGAGAAAAATGCATGATAAGTAATGTCATGCTTTTATTGTGAATTATGCATGATGATTTATACCATGCTTTGAGTTGAAATGTGCACTGGATTTTAATAGCATGAATGCTTTACATACCATTAACACAATCATACACTCATGTTTTGAGATAATTGATGAATTAAATGCTTTTGAGCATGGCATCACGATCACGTAGATAGTGCTGTATCTACCTGTTCGCATGATTGCCTTACTGAGAGTGTGGTTTGCTCACCCCCCTTATTTTCCCCCTCTCTACAGAGTGTTGAGTATAGATTGAGCGTGACTGGAGGCGTTTCCCTTTTGGTATTCCCCTGCATCCCATCGCTAAAGGTATACACATTTGGATTATTTTGTATCTAAACTAGACATAGCACAGTAGCATTTTGTATGTAACTATTGGGGATATAAAACAATGTAAACACATGTAACAACTCTGATATATATATATATATACATTTATACTTTACTCATAAATAATGTTCAAATTGAATGGGTATGGTGGAATGAGTTAGACGTCGACACAGCCCAACTGTGAAGAGTGTGGTTGTTCACGATCGAGGAAGGATGATTAACAATTGATGCATGAAAACGTGAAAAATTTGTACGTATTTTGGTAAGTTAAGGGTCGTGACAGCTTCAGTCAAAATTAACCTTTTTAGATCCTCATCACTGGGCACACAGATCCGTCCTTCTAACCTCAACAATCCATCACTACCAACTCAAACTGCGTATTCTGGCCCTCATGAATCTGCCCAAAGACCTCAAGCAAATTTTGATCGAACTTTTGAGCTTGTCTAATCTGTTCCATTAGCTCCGGTTCAACCTTGAGACTAGCAACTATAGGACTCTGCTTGGAAGGTGTTATGTCAACACTCAGGCTTGCAAATTGTCCCAACAACTCCCATTTTTTAACCATCATATAAGACACTGCCCCTAACCTTTTCCTACTCAAAGAATCAGCTACAACATTAGCTTTCCCCAGGTGATACAATATCTTGCAATCATAGTACTTTAACAACTCCATCCATCTACGCTGCCTCATGTTTAGTTCCTTTTAGGAGAATAGGTACTTTAAACTCTTGTGATCAGTATAAATCTAAAACCTTTCTCTATAGAGGTAATGTCTCAATATTTTCAAGGCAAATGCCATCGCTGTCAACTCTAGATCATGTGTGGGATAGTGCTTTTCATGCTCCTTCAACTGCTGAGAACCATACGCCACTACTTTGCAATTTGAATGCAACCATGAAAACCACGAAGTTATTGTTCATAACATTGTCCGGGATCAATATAATTTCTTGTTCACCAAATTTCTTAGAATAGAACTTTTAAATCATGTTAAGTAATTATAACCATATAAAACTTTAAATTTGAATAATGACATCAACAATTTCAAACATATATCTCTGAGTATCCAACTCATCTCTAATTTCAAATATTAATAGCTTTCAAATGTCATAGATCAATCCAGATCTTATAATATCATAATTCAAAATTTTCTATTAGCAAGACACTATTAACCCCAAATAATATAATTTATATCAAGATCACAACTCCAATTACCAATCGCATTCATCACATAATCTCATTGATTTCTTAATGTCATCAAAATTTAATACATACTCTAGATCACCAAATATATATAACAATCATGAATTATTGGTTTAACCACAAAATGAATTATCATAGGGTAATCCTAGTAACTTTTTCGGAAACATATCGAGAAAGTCTTTCACTACCGGGATGTTATTGAGGTCGGGCTTTGGCTTCTCAACACATTCCACAAAAGCTATGAAACCTCAACCTTTATGCATACACATCACATAACTTGTGCCATTACCATTTTACATTATCAGGATTAATCTTATATTGTACCTCAATTTCTGGGAACCATTATCCCAAATTAATAGCACTTCATATAGAAGTCTAAAGATTGTCCTTCAACAACTTGAATAAATATCAATTCATATCCTCAAGTTAAGGTACTTTTCTCTTTCTTTTACTAAATCAAAATCACTTCAAATTAAGCAAATATCCTCTTTAAATGCAAGATTGATCCAGCCAATAGAAAATCTTACAATATATAATGATAAATTTTATACTGATGATTTTTTAATACCGCCTAAAATCTACGTTCGCACATAGCATTTATTTACACTTGATATTGAATCATTGATCCATATTCCATAGTTCATACGATTTCACTAAAACGAAATTCATTTCTTCATTCACAAGGCGACACCTGACTCAGATATTTAATCTCATCTTCCAAATTCAAAAACTCATGAATTTGAAGTCTTGTTCATATCTCAACAAGGATAACATGCAATTTTCCTTTTAGAACGACCCACAATGTGTAATGTGATAAGCTTCTATCAAAACTCCTCATAATTATTTATCCAATAATCGAATCAAAATGAATATGATCCACATCCTATATAACAAACATTCCAAATCTTCAATCCCCATTTTTTTTGTCTTATAGTAAGCTGCCAAATTCCATAGACTCCAAAAACATGCAAAACACATCCATTTCAATCATGATTGAGAAAATTAACTTCAATGCAATTATGATTTTATTCCAATGATTCTTAGTAACAAGATCAACATAATAAAGATGAAACAATCTCATGACTCATTTGTCCTCAAAACATCAAGAGTCAAAACCTAACAGGTTTAGCAAAATTAGGTTAACTAAACGACCTTATCACCTATCTTAATTTCACAGTTTTAGTACAGTACCTCGGTTTTTTATGACTCTTTCATTGGTGTTTAATCCTTAAGTATATAACTTAGAGTCTCAAGTTTTCTCTTCAACTTCCTAGCAAAAGTGGGTGGAGGAATAGTCCTTTCTGCTCGGGCTGGTGTGGTCCTTATCTTGGGACAATCCTTCCTCCAGTGTTCCATCTCACCGCAATGGTAGCAAGGTCCTGGATTACTCTGGCAAGGTTGGTTAGTTGGGTGTCTTCTCCCATATCGCCTACACATGGGAATTTGATAGGGTGCGAGGGTGTTCTAAGTAGGGAAAGGCCTCAGTCTATTTGCCAAAGCATGAGATGCACCGACCCTAGGCTTCTTTGTCATAACCCTCTATGACTTAAGCAAAACCACTATAAATTTTTCACTTTTTACTTACCTTTCTCCTTATCAATAGTTGGGCTGTGATTCGATGTCAGTGTCCTCGCTTACAATACCATCCATGATCATACATACATGTCAATATACAATCTAGTGACTGTAATTTCTTTTATAACATAAGTGAGCTTGTATAAAATCTAATACAAATACATTCCCCATAATATATATCGTATACATCACTGTGCTGTTTATATGTTTAGATACAAAACCGTATAAAATATGTATACTTGTCGATCGATAGGAAATAGCAGCGGACAACAGGAATAGTATCCCTTAAACGTACTCGCTTTACTGCTGATGCTCTGTAGAGAGATGTAAAAAAAAAGGGGTGAGCTCACAACTCAGTAAGGAAATTAGGCAAGTAAGTAGACATCTACACTATCTACTCAAAATAATGTTATGCCTCAAAAATATCATTTCCTTAACTCACTTTAAAAGCATGTCTTTAAAATATATACATACACTTGTACAGATTAAATCCCATGAACAGAAATCATGCTTAGTTCTCAAATATAGGCATTTCGTGCAAAATAATGCATCTATATAATTTCACAATGCCTTTAGAGAAATCATGCCATTTGTATTCAAATCACAGTAAATATGGCATTTAAATCATTCACAACACAACAATTGAATTTCGACTCATCCCTCATGTGAGATCCGCATCTTTGTATGATATTACTTATGATTTCCATATTGTATGACATTATTATATGTTAATGGATTTATAAGATGGTTGATTCGGATCTGATAAATGTGGATGAAACGAAATAACGTACGTAAAATCGAATAAGGAATTTAATTGAGTTGACTAAAAATAAGGAATTAAATATAGGGAAAAGATTGTGGATTGATGAAATAAAGCCGATTTAATTTGGTCTCGAACACATGCAAGGGTAAATTAGTCAAAAGACCAAAATTTGGTATAAATTCGATAAGTAATTTTCATTAAAATATGGAATTTGTGAAATTTGGATCAATAACAAGGAAAATATTTAAATTCGAGTCCGATTGATCTAGATATTAATTTATGGGAATTAATCGAAATTAATTCGAAACTAATCGAGATTTTTAATTCAAAAAATTATCCCGAAAATAATCAAAAAATATATCAAAAAGACGAAAAAGACTGATAAATCCATTTATTGATTAAATGAATTAAATAATAAGTTTAAAGATATTTTAGAGATATTTGGGTATTTTTAATATATTTTAATGTATTAAAATAATAATAAATAAATTAATAAAAAAAGAAAAATGGAAATCAGATTTTTCGGGGAGAGAGAAATCGAAACGAAAACCCAACAACCCAACAGCCAAACCTAAACCCCCCGACGACCCACCGACGATCGACGAGCCCAGCTCCGGTCGAAAAAGGAAGAGCAAAGCCCGACGGTTCCATTGGTACTGGTGACGGGCGTCGACGGTCCCTATCTCCGGCGAATTGACGACCGAAAGATCCGAGGAGAAATCGCGTCGATCCCGACGAACAAAGGTGTCCCAGCACCGATTTAGCCCAGCCGAGCACTCCCCTGACCGAGGCAATTCTTTTGAGCCTACTGGCGACCGACGAGATGGTCGATATCACCGGCGTCGGTAAACGGGCCAAAACGGCACTGTAGCCGAGAAGGAAGAAAAGGAAAAGAAAAAGAAAAACCAAAACAAAAAGAAAAAGAAAAGAAAGAAAGTGTACCTAAGGACGACTCAAAATTCGGGTAACTTATTGAGAGTCGGGATTGACCTACGGATAAATCCTGGGAATTTAATTTAATATTATTTTAGTGAAAAATGACCCAGATTTATATAATTGTGCAGTGCTACTATAGAGCCCGAACGAGAGCCGATTTAGCTTCGATTTTTGTACCACGCACCATATTGGGTAAGTACATTTTAATTATGATAATATGAGTCCTTAAATGCAGAGTTAAGATTATTTTACGAACTTTACGGATTAATTCTGCATAAAAGGAATTTTATTCGAAATTTCAAAGTAATTATCGTAAATAGTATCCAGGCTATCCCATGAGTTTGGAATGAAGCCCTATGATTATTGATAAATCAAATGAGCCCAGTAAACCCGAAGAAGGGATTTTAAAAGTGAAAACGGGCTGAAAAAGGGGTCAATGCCCATTAAAGTGTAAAAGGACCCAATAGAGTAAAACAGGCACAGAGCTTTAGATTTGATCAGTAAGAGTGAAATACTGATCAATATATTTGAACTGAACCCATATGTGATTATATGCAGCTCCGTAGACGAGTGAATTGGACTGAGAGACCTGGTACTGTCAAGTCGTGATAAACTCGCACGTGATTCCAGGTAAGGGAATTTTATGAGCACTTAGAGGTAGCTGTACCTAGTTTCAAAGGGATTTACATTACGTTAAATTCATTAGGCTACCCGAAAACAGAATAATTATTTTTGCGAAAAAATATGGAAAAAAGTGACAAATGATTATTTTGCCCCCAGTTAGGAAAATTTCAAAAAGGGTAGTAAGGTTGTGAAATTGCATGAAATTCATGATTTTAATGTTTTCATGATGATATTGCTTTAATTCAAGCAATTTATGGATAGGTTGGCTATTATTTTCATGTTTTAAGTGAAAAGGCACAGGTTAGGTGCCAATTTATATTTATTTAATTTGTTTTGATAAAATTGAGCCACCTATCAGTGTTATATGAGTTTTAACCGTGCTTGAGCACTGCTCGCACTGGATTTTATATTTTATCTCATACACAGAGTGCTGGAGCCTTGCTCGCACTATTTTATAGATTTATTTCATATGACTACCGTACTGGAGTTTTTCTCGTACGACGTTTTCATTGAGTTTTTAATACCTATTCGAACTAGAGCATTGCTCGTACGTGGATTTAAATTGACTTTATAATCAGTTTAAGTCGTACTAGAGCGCTGCTCGTACGCAGATTTCATTGATTTCTATAAAACCATGCTAGAGCTTCACTCGCATGAGGTTTTCAGATATCATGAATATGCATGGAGCCGTGCTAGAGCTTCGGTTGCACAGGGATTTATATGACATGCATATAGCAGTGTTGGAGCCCCCTGTAGACTGTGTGTCACAGTGAGATGATATGCTCACACGTGCATACTGAGACATACTTGACATGGGTGGATAAGACCTATTACAGGCACCCCTGATTGAGCTTGGGTTCATGGAGTACGTTGTACCGTGTATGTCACGCGGAGTACGTTGTACCGTGGGGATTGTTGGAGTGGAGTGGCATTAGCCATGAGACAGCAAGTCTTGCCCTCGCAATCCTGATATTAGTTTGTTCTGGCGAGTAGGATCGACCCACCTCCCATTTCAGGTGTGACACCTCGCACACTAGGATCCGTGTGCCAAGGATCACGAGGTTATGGCCATAGTCTTGGATATTACCAATATAGTCGCTTACATGTCTCACATAATATAACTATTGGTCTTAATAGACCAGGGTAGACCCGAGGGAGGGGTCAAGCCCTGATTTTCTTATGATTTCAATTGAGTTTTGATTATTCCCATTGAGGGATTTTATGAAACTTTCATTAAATTATAACCCTGTGAGAAGGGTGATTTTATAATGAAAATTTTAAGATAAATTATTTTATTGAAATGGATTTAATTCCTTGAGTGTATCATATTTAACCCAGATGGGGTGTTTTAAACGTGTTGATTCATTTGAGCATGAGATGTTTTCATATGAGAATTATTCCATGTTTTATATGTCGATTTCCTGTTTTAGAATAGATGGTACAGTGTACTCCATGCCACTCGCATGGTACAACGTACTCCATGGACCCTACCTCACAGTCGAGGTGCCAGCCATAGGTCTTATCCCTCAAACCATGAAATATAAATACCACGTCTCTAAATCCAAATGCGAACATCTCTACAATGCGACACTCAGTTTACACAAGGAAATCAACATGGTTTTCAACATGTCTTATATATCATAGTAAAACTACAGTGCGTGCCTTTGAGCGTGACTCACAGTCGACACTCCGCTCAAACACTGTTTCACAGCGCAAACTCAACTCTAGTGCGAGTAAACCTCCAGCAACTAGGTCATACATAGTTCATGTTTCGAATCAAGTATGAGCAATCGCTCCAATACCATGCTGTACACCAAACTCATCAAATCAAGTATGAGCAATCACTCAAGTACTATGTCATGTATAAATCATGAAAAATCGAGTATGACTAACGCTCTAACACTCTCTCATGCATCTCATGTAAAATTCGAGTACGAGCTAATCGCTCTAGCACTCTCTCATGCATAAATCATATAAAACTGAGTACGAGTAATAACTCCAGCACTCTATCATGCATGCCATGAAAATCTAGTGCAAATCATACATCAGCACTAATACATGTGACAAATATATGAAATCAAGTGTGAGCTGTGCTCTAGCACGATTTATTCTCACATAATTCGATAGATGGCTCTTTAAAAGGGGATTATTTTCAAAATATCAAAATCAGCATTATAAATTGTGTTATTTCTCATCAACCAAGAAATCATTAGCCCATCTACCTCCTCTTTTGCTAAACACTAGTAAAACACTCATAATTGTGGTTTCCATGCTTTTTACAACTTTTTCCAAAAGTTGACCTTTTTTCCTAACTAAGGTAAAATCGTAATTTGTCACTATCGGGTCACAATTATTATTATTCACTTTCTCTGACCCTCAGAGTTTTTAAGTGAATGTAAAAGCAGACGAAAATACGTGCAGGTATCTCTAACTACTCACAAAAGTCCCTTACCTAAATCACTCGAGAAATTTTACTTTCTCTACGCTGCTCGATCCAGCAGTCCGATTCGCTTCTCCAATAATCTTTGGGGCTGCATATAACCATTTATCAGGTTAATTATATTTTTCCTACTGTATTTCACATTAAATATAATCTATTTCACTTAATGGGCTTTAATAAACCTTAATGGGCCTAACTATGCCTTAAGTCCATTTTCATTTTACTATTCATTTTTGTTGGGCCTATTGAGCTTGTAGGGCCCACCAACTCTTATTGGGCTTTTTCAAGACCCATTGCATCACATTGGGCCAAAACTAATTGGGCTTAGCCCATTGGACCTCTTGGCCACATGACATGGCCGAGAGCATCCCATGCCGTCGGTCACACCATGGCATGCCGTCCATGTCCATTTATTTAGCCAATTCACTTAGACATTTTCACAAACACTTGGTTAGCAATGTTCTTAATCTTTACTTAGTTCATTTAGGCATTGTATCAAACACCTTGATTGCCAACTAAATTCATGTATCAATTAATGAAATTGATTAATTCTAACTATACTATAATCATGAACACATGTACATCAACTCATTTATGCCTTAACATCATATGGGCATTCATCAATTTATCACTACTCACTCGCAGTCAAACCATATTCATAGTGATTTCATATGTTTCAATGCTTAAAACATATACCAATATACTTAAAATCATTCATACATTAACATATATGAATTTGAAAGGTTGAAATTATACCTAGTATTTGTGTTCACACTTGGCCGAAACTTTGAAGCCTCACGGTTTACACACTATGGCTCCTTGATAGCCAATTCCAACATATGTCACTCTCCTCTCAATTTGGAACAACTTTCATGAAGAATGTAAGTTCCAAATATGCTTAAATCCTAGTGATTTCTAGTGAGAGAAAGCTTGGATAAATGTGTTTTAATGGTTTCTTCTTCTAGCCGAGAATGATGTGTTGAAGAAGACCATGTGGTGGCTGATTTTATAAGCCATTTACTTAACCATTAAGCCTTACTTTCCAGCCATCTAAATTGACTTCAAAAAGCTTAGGTAATGGTTACCAAAATAACAATAGTTACCTTTAACTAATGGGCTTAATTTTAATCCATTTGGGCCTTACAATTGGGCCTCTCGGTTTGGGCCTTCCTAATGGGCTTTCGGTCAAATTTTTACTATACATTGTGCCTTTAATTGTCTAAATATTTGGCCTATCAATCGATCCAAAAATTCGGTCTAAGGGTACCTTAATGGGTTTTAAATCTTCACTTTGGCCCATTACGTTTTTACCCATTGAATTTAATCTGGAATCCATCCGAATAAATTTTCCTTACTTCCGGGGATGATTATCTGTATTTTGACCAAATATATTTTTCTCCAAAATTTTCTCCATACTTAGGTTAATTTTTAACCATGGTTAGTCAACTATGGTAAAAGTCCACTTTTCTTAACTATAGTTAACTTTTTCCTTAATCATTGACCAAATTGACTTTTTCTCAAAATTTTGAAAGTGTCATATCTTATGTTTTACACTCTCGTCTTTACATTTTAGCCATTATCGGTAGGTAAATGTGCCTTAAATACCTTAGATATCTTAAATCGTTAAAAAGGTTCGTTTTACCCTTTTTAGCTTTTACTCTTGTTCTCCGTGTTCGGGACTAAATCAAACTGACTTTCCTTTATGAGCTCTCTATATTTCCACATTTTAAGTTCTTCTCTTCAGTCAGAATGATTCAGATCCACTCAGTTTAGCCATGTGGCTCTCATAGCCCTTTTTCAACTTTTATGTAGCTTTTAAGTGTTAAAGCATTTCACTAACACTGAAATCAAGTAAATACTCTTCTCATGATTCATCTATAATAATAAAGTGTTCATACACATAGTGTGACGCCCCGGAAGTGCGAAAAATAGGGCAAATTTAAAACTTTTTCACATCCATTCACAATTAAGGGTGCATTCTTGTGCTGTGACATGCATCATCATACATATCATACCTCAGGATCTCCTCATCTCATAATTATATTTGTAACGACCCTTGACCCTTGAAAATCGAGGAATTTTTTTTTTTAAAATTTAACCACTTATTCCCTTATTCACTTAGGTTGTATTCCTGTGCAGTGTCAAAACACTTTTCCTAATACTTTACTCGTAATCATAATTAATTTCTATATTTTAACTTATGTGGTCGATAAAAATTTCGGCAGCACAACGGCTTATATATGAGCCTACCCACCTGCAAATCAGTTGTTTTTTTTGCAATCCTAAATATCCACTACTACCAAGCATACTTTCCAAGTTCATCTTTACCACTCAACACATCCATTTCAATTTAATACTAGTCATCTCAAAACATTATACCAAAGTAGTAATGTTTACATCGTCCCTTACAAAATTACATCCCAACTGATATTTCCAATGTGTCTGTGCATACAATTATGTCTGGTACAGGAATGTAAATGTATACCTTTCTGGGTGTACGAAAAAATAGCCTAGGGAGCTCTCCCCACCAGCCTACGTCGTGTACGTGGCGAGTAGCGCCTACGGATCACTGCAAGTAATCTGAGAGGTAGAGGGGTGAGCTTTCAGGAAAAAGCCCAGTAAGAAGATGTATTTAAAACGATTCTAGCAATTTAAATATGTATAAAACATGATAATGCGTATGATGATACTTTCTGAAACTGATAATAATATTCAAAGATTAAGGAAAATTAGAAACATCGAGATTCAAAACGTAAATCTCTAGGTATTTGATCTTAACAGATATTACGTAAAACTAGTCATACATTCAGAATTCCAAATAGGAATACATATCAAATCACATACTACAAATCCAGTTCTGAAAACAGAGTTTAAATTTTCAAATTGAGACTACATCGGCCATATAATTATCATGTGACAATAACGAATTTATCACGCGGCAATAACCAATTTATCACGCGGCAAAATAACCTGATCATCCTCTGTAGAGGGAATTCAGGACCCAAGGGTAATTTCGGACGCCACAAAGGCGGGGTACAGGCGCCATGAAGGCGAAATACAAGCGCCACACAGGCGAAATACAGGCGCCACGAAGGCGAATACAGGCGCCACGAAGGTAAAATACAGGCGCCACGAAGGTGAAATACAGGCACCACGAAGGCGAAATACAGGCGCCATGAAGGTGAAATATAGGCGCCACGAAGGCGAAATACAGGCGACCTGGCCCCGGAGCACCCCAGACCCCTCTGGGCCCCGCTCCCACTGCTAACCAGTCCTACAACTCCACAGATTGTCCTCTTTGGGCCCACTGACCCTCAAGATTTTGCTCCACTGGAAAATTCCCAGGAGACGCGTCCTCAGAGGTTCGAACCCAAGGATAATTTCAGACGCCACAAAGGCGAAATACAGGCGCCACGAAGGTGAGTTCAAATGCCACACAGGCGAGTCAGACGCCACACAGGCGAAGTTGACAAACGTAAACATGCAACATAAATGGCCCTTAGTCTCATAACAACTATAGTTTTCATATACGAAAATATCGAAATAAATTCATCTTATTCGAAAAATCATTTTAAAAGACATGCTCATATTCCGAAATCAAATTCAGTTATATACAATTATTCAAAAACATAAACACAGAGAGCATAGTCTTGATCAGAAATATAATTTAGAAACATGCATGAAAATCATACTTCATGTCTTTGCAAGCTTTCTTTATCAAGTTTCGGTAAGTAACTATTACCGTTTTAAATTATATCCCCTTACCTCGATCTATCAAAATCTCCGTGCTTAAGTGGTGACGTCTCTTAGTACCTCACTTAATTCCTTCTACGATCACCTCTTTTCTCTCCTTTCTTCTCTTTTTTTTTTTTGCTTCCTTTTCTTCCTGGGTTTCACGTTTTCCAGCCTTATTTCTGTTTTCCCCTTCTTCCTCAACCTCTCGCTTCCAGCCTAGTTTCTCAGTTTGCTTCTTCTTCTTCCTCTCTTTCTCCCTCGGTCAGCTGCTGTTTCTCAGCTATTTTTGCTCCCTTCACTTGTCTCGGTTCTAGCTCAACTCCTTTGGCCTTCTTCCTCCTCCCGTCAGCCTCCCCTGCTCCTCGGTCAGTCCCAATTACAGTCTTCTCCACCCCTCGGTTCCACCTTTCTTCAGCTCCTGTCTTCTTCTTCAATTTCCCCTTGTTTTTCAGCTCCCTTTTTTTTTTCAGTTCTCCATCATTCTCCTTTTCATTCGGTCCCCCTGCCTTCTTCAATTTTGTTCTGTCCTCTTCCCTTTTCAGTCTCGATTTTGACTGCTCCACGGTTTCTCCCTCAATTCAGCTTCAATGCCTTTCTCCCTCACGGTTTGCTTCAATCCCCTGCTTTCGTTTCTTCCCCCCCTGCCTCTCGGTTTCAGGCTTCCATCATCATTATCATCCTTATTTCTCTTCTTCACTCAATCTCGACTTTACCAAGTTCAGCCCCTGTTTTCTTCCATGACCAAAACCCAGCTAACTCAGCCCTTCAATCTACTCCAATCCTTGTTGTTCTACTTCGGCCTACTTCAATCCTCAATCTCCCCTGCCTCGGTCTCGTTTCTGGCTTCAGCTTCAAACTCAGCCCACTTCAATTGAAGCCTCGGTTTGCCCTTTCCTTCAGCTCTTCCTCTCGGTTTCTTCTGGCTTCAGCCTTCTTTTTCCCTTCTGTTCTTTTTTTTCCTCGGCCAACCCTTCTCTTTCTCCTCTTCTTCCCTTCTTCTCCAGCCGAGCACCCTTCTTCCCTTCTCTTCCTTTCTTCCCTCTTCTCTTTTCTTCCCTTCGGTTTCCCGCCCAACACCCCTGTTTTTGATTTCTTTACCCCCAATTCAGAATAGTGGCAGACGAAATTGGCTTTTCTAAGCCAATTCCGTACATGCCATAATATATTTATATATATATTAGTTTAATATATTTATATATATATTAGTTTAGTATGTAGGAATTAATTGTTATGTATTTGTATGGTTATTATATTTTTATACCCACTCCTATATAGTGTATCAATGTATATTTATACATTATATTAGTATAAATATATTGTTTATGTATTGTCATTGGTATTTATTTATTATTATTATTATTATTATTTTAAATGTCTTATACGTTATACTTTACGATACATATATATATATATATATGTATTTTGTCATATATAGATGTATATCATCATCTTTCCATTTTGATTTGTCTAATATATATATATATACATATTCACCTATGTAAGTATCTACATATATATACATTTTCTTACATAATTTATCCAAGACATAATATCATGCCTTCCATGAGATTTTCCTTACTCTGAAATTAAAATAATACCAGAATTCCATCATTCTTCATAAATTCTCGATACAAGTGTTTACATCAACAATTTTCGATTAACAAATTAAAATTTCTGATCCCTCCGTACTTGCATTCGCCTTATCCTTTCTTGTATCTTCGGGTTCCCGGTCATCCCACGGGTTTCTCGACTCCTATATTCTCGAGCCCTACAACAAACATCCACACTTCCATTAAGATATAATCTAATTAAACGTAGGAAATTCGTGGGGTTTACATTCTCCCCACCTTAAAAGAATTTGGTCCTCCAAATTCATTGGGGTCCATCAAAATAGACGTGGGTACTCTTAGTCAATCTATCTACGATCACCCAGATTGTATCATGCCCCTTTCGGGTTCTTGGTAATCCTACTTACACCCATTCTTAATACACTGTGACCCAAGAGGCTCCGAGTCTCCTTAAATTTTAACGCCAGTGCACTCCAAAGTGGGTCACTCAATTCAAAAATCTCTCCTTATAACTTTTATAATTGCCCTCTCAGCATTTCACTTCCAAGCAAGGTCACTCAGTACAGTGGTTTGTGTACTTAATTCGATATCACCTGCTAAATCAATTCTAAAACTTCTCCTTTTAGTTTAGGGGTAACTTTGATAAATTATTTGATCATATGTCAGAAAACTTTCCCAATTTACAAGGATGTTTCCATACTTCGAACACGCCCTATCTTAATTTCACAATTCCTATACACCATATTAGTCCTTCGGGGTTTATACAGGGGTGTGGTAACGTGTAACATAAAATCTAGAGGCTCAAGTTTCACAGGCAGTTTACATGCCAAATGGGGTGATATATAAATGAATAAATAAATAAATAAATAAATAAATAAACGTAGAATTTGAACCCAATAATACATGTGTCTCGTGATTGCAAATTGAAAACTTACCCTGGATGGTCTCAGCGGAGGCATCAGCAGTCTCTGTATCCACAGCAAAGACCCTCCCATGAGTGACAGGCTTCTTACCCTTCTCTGCTGTGGTAGCCCGTCTCTGTGGGTCTTGTCTCGGGGAAGCTTGCCTCTCAGGTTGTCGTGGTAGTTCTGGAAGCTCTGGAAACTTATTTAATGGACAATCTCTAATCTGGTGTCCCCTCTGTCCACACCTAAAACAGCTCCCTGAGGACCAGTGGCACACACCACTATGGAAATTACCACAACTAGGGCACAATCTCTCGTACTGCTGGAAGCCTCTGGTAGTCTGTGGGGTAGCTATAGGAGCCATGGGCCTATCAATCCTAGCTCGAGACTCATCTGTCCTCTGGCCCCTCCTAAAATCTCGTCTCGCCAACTCCATTTGTACACGATCATCTCTGGTCCTTCCCTTAAAACCATACTCCGTCTGGGTGACATTAAGGCCCCTCTCGACCATCTGTGCTCTACCCAGAGCATCCTGAAATTCCGTAATCCATAGCCCCAAAAGATGATCTCTGATAGCTGGCCTTAACCCTGCTAAGAACCTCTCAGTCCGACGCTCTTCATTCTGGAACGTCTCTGGATCATACCTCATCAGCATGGTGAATTTACTCTCGTACTCATCCACGGTCATACTGCCCTGTACCAAACTCAGAAAGTCCATCCTCAACTTCTGCTGGGCAGCTAGTGGAACATACTGCTTCCTAAAGGCTGTGGAGAAAGCATCCCAACTAATCACCGGATGCTGAGCAGTCAGAAGGACCTTGGTGGATCCCCACCAATACTCTGCTTGGCCCTGCAGCATGTAAGTGGCCATAGAGACCTTCTCAACATCAGAACACCCCAAAAAGTCGAAGATCTTCCCAAGGCTCACTAGCTACTCTTCGACCTCTACCGGATTCTTAATCCCCTTAAATGCTCAAGGCCTCATCTTCAGAAAATCTCTCATCTTACCGATATTTCTCTCCTCCCTTTGGGCTTGTACAGGAGGTTGAGGCGCCAAAGGTACTAGAGGAACTGGTGGAGGAGGAGGTGGCGTTGCTTGAGGAGGAGTCTGCACCGGAGTAGGAACTGGTGCCGTGCCAGCAGAATCAGAAACATTTGCCCCTAGATGTTGGGCAACCATGGCAGCTATCGACTCCAAACCAGGCTCGAGGCGCTGCTCCAATCGCTGCTCAAACTGAGCCATACGAGTACAAGGACTCTCTGGCTCGGTGGAGGAGGTGGGGGTGGCTGAGCCTGCCTCCGAGTACGTCCTCGTCTCCCACTCATCGTGCAGTGATCTAATACTTGCGCGTAATTCCAAATATCGAATCTTAAAGTTATTAGGTATACATTACCTACAACCAGACAAGCACAGACATTGGGATGTAATTTAATCCTTATTTTCGACACTGACAGTACTAGACAACCTTCGCTCTGATACCACTTAAACTGTAACGACCCTTAACCCTTGAAAATCGAGGAATTTTTTTTTTCAGTTCTCCATCATTCTCCTTTTCATTCGGTCCCCCTGCCTTCTTCAATTTTGTTCTGTCCTCTTCCCTTTTCAGTCTCGATTTTGACTGCTCCACGGTTTCTCCCTCAATTCAGCTTCAATGCCTTTCTCCCTCACGGTTTGCTTCAATCCCCTGCTTTCGTTTCTTCCCCCCCGCCTCTCGGTTTCAGGCTTCCATCATCATCATCCTTATTTCTCTTCTTCACTCAATCTCGACTTTACCAAGTTCAGCCCCTGTTTTCTTCCATGATCGAAACCCAGCTAACTCAGCTCCATTTTCAGCCCTTCAATCTACTCCAATCCTTGTTGTTCTACTTCGGCCTGCTTCAATCCTCAATCTCCCCTGCCTCGATCTCGTTTCTGGCTTCAGCTTCAAACTCAGCCCACTTCAATTGAAGCCTCGGTTTGCCCTTTCCTTCAGCTCTTCTTCTCGGTTTCTTTTGGCTTCAGCCTTCTTTTTCCCTTCTGTTCTTTCTTTTTCCTTGCCCAACCCTTCTCTTTCTCCTCTTCTTCCCTTCTTCTCTAGCCGAGCACCCTTCTTCCCTTCTCTTCCTTTCTTCCCTCTTCTCTTTTCTCCCCTTCAGTTTCCCGCCCAACACCCCTGTTTTTGATTTCTTTTCCCCCAATTCAGAATAGTGGCAGACGGAATTGGCTTTTCTAAGCCAATTCCGTACATTCCATAATATATTTATATATATATATATATTAGTTTAATATATTTATATATATATTATATTAGTATGTAGGTATTAATTGTTATGTATTTGTATGGTTATTATATTTTTATACCCACTCCTATATAGTGTATCAATGTATATTTATACATTATATTAGTATAAATATATTGTTTATGTATTGTCATTGGTATTTATTTATTATTATTATTATTATTTTAAATGTCTTATACGTTGTACTTTACGATACATATATATATATGTATTTTGTCATATATATATGTATATCATCATCTTTCCATTTTGATTTGTCTAATATATATATATATATACATATTCACCTATGTACGTATCTACATATATATACATTTTCTTACATAATTTATCCAAGACATAATATCATGCCTTCCATGAGATTTTCCTTATTCTGAAATTAAAATAATACCGAAATTCCATCATTCTTCATAAATTCTCGATACAAGTGTTTACATCAACAATTTTCGATTAACAAATTAAAATTTTTGATCCCTCCGTACTTGCATTCGCTTTATCCCTTCTTGTATCTTCGGGTTCCCGGTCATCCCACGGGTTTCTCGGCTCCTATATTCTCGAGCCCTACAATGAACATCCACACTTCCATTAAAATATAATCTAATTAAACGTAGGAAATTCCTGGGGTTTACAATATTTCATACAATATACATTACTCAATTCAAGGTTAATTAATCCTAATACATCCCATACATCGTTGTACATCAAGTGTCTGTAAATACAACATAAGTCTGGGTACATGAAGTGTAAATTATATCTCAAATACAATATATATGGCCTGGAGATCAAGTCTTCCACTAGCCACTACTTTGTATGTCGTAAGGAAACCCTCTTCACTTGAAGAAATCTGAGGGGAAGATAAAATAGGGTGAGCTTCTAAATCGCGCAGCAAGGGGGTAAGGGACTCATTTATAAAATAATGATTTGCACAGTACAATCATTTTGTTTTGTGAGTTAAACTCATTAAACTCAGTAGAAAATGTAGCATGAATAATTAAAACATCATCTCAACTCATTTCTCAAAACTCATGTAGAAACATGATAATAAATGGCTCAAACCATGTTTACCAATAGTTACAATCATGTAGAATAAGCATGTATAAAATAGGATAAGATAATGGCTTTTCTCATAAAACGTGATGAAAATCACCACATTAGTAATGCACGTGGCGCAGCCACCAAACACAAACTCATGTGTAAAACGAGACTAGGCAAATAAAACTCATATAAAAACTCGTCATGACACATCAAAACGATTAAACTCATCCCCTAGGCGGACATCCCCAATCTAGGGATTTCATCGACAATAGTATAACCATATTCATGGTTCACTGTAGACTTGATCAGAGTCATGCAGCCGTCGGTCTTACATGCTATCAAAGCACGACCCAGTCTTACATGCTATCAGAGCAATGCCACCCATTGCTATCGCAAAGCGAGGTCATCTCACGTTACCAGAACGGAGGAGTCAGTTTTACGTGATGCTAGAGCATGGCCCGGTCTTACATGCTACAAGATCAAAGCCCGATGTGTATTCAACATGACATGCCTAAGTCTCAATAATAGCCATTATCAAATAAAACCGTATTGCCTTCACGTAGCACTCATAATGGTTTTTTCTCATAAAACTCATCTCAAAACTGTTTTTGTCAAACCCGTATTTTATGTAGCCTGTTCCTTATGATTCCTATGTGTATGAACACTCTATTATTATAGTTGAATCAAAAGAAGAGTATTTAATAGATTTAAAGAGTATGAGAAATGATTTAACACGTATAAGCTACATAAAAGCCTAATGTGAGCTATAAGAGTCACAGGCTAAAACGAGTGGATCTAAATCATTCTAACTGAAAAAAGAACTTAAAATGAGAAAATATAGAGAGCTTATGAAGGAAAGTCAGTTTGATTTAGTTCCGAACATAGAGAAAGAGAGTAAAAGCTAAAAGGGGTAAAATGGACCTTTTTAGCGAGTTAAAGTATTTAAGGTGTTTTTGGTGTATTTACCTACTGAAAACGGCTAAAACGTAAAGAAGAGAGTGTAAGACATAAGATATAACGCTTTCAAAATTTTGAGAAAAAGTCAACTTGGTCAATGATTAAGAAAAAAATCAACTATAGTTAAGAAAAGTGGATTTTTACCATAGTTGACTAACCATGGTTAGGAATTAACCAAAGTATGGAGAAAAATTGGAGAAAAATATTCTTGGTCAGAATACAAGATAATCATCCTCGAAAGTAAGGAAAATTTATTCAGAAGGATTCCAGATTTAATTTAGTGGTTAAAAACGCAATGGGCCAAAGTTGGAAATTTTAAAGCCCATTAAGGTATCATAAGTGTGGGCCGAATTTGGAAAGCCCAATGGGCCGAATTGTTGGGCCAATTTATGGGCCCAATATTGAGACAATTGAAGACCCAATAGGTAGTAAAAATTTCAACCCAAAGGAAAAGCCCAAACCGAGAAGCTCAATTGAAAGCCCATTTGAATAAGTTAAAAGCCATTAATGAAAGGTAACAAAGTCTAAAATGATAACCATTACCTAAACTTTTTGGAAGTCAATTAAGGTGGCTGGATTTTTAGCTTAATGACTAAGTAATGGACTTATAAATACCAGCCAACACATAATCATCTTCATCCTTTCATTTAATGCAAAGTGAAGAAACCATAACAGAAAAGTTTTTTTAAGCTTTCTCTCACTAGAAATCACTAGGAAAAAGGCATATTTGGAACTTGCAATCTTCATGAAAGTTGTTCCAAATTGAGAGGAGAGTGACATATGTTGGAATTGGCTATCAAGGAGCCATAGTGTGCAAACCGTGAGGCTTCAAAGTTTCGGCCAAGTGTGAACACAAATACTAGGTATAATTTCAAGCTTCCAACTTCATATATGTTAATCTATGAGTTATATGAAGTTGATTGGTATATGTTTTATGGATGGAAATACATGAAAACACTATGAACATGTGATGGCTGAAAGTTGGTATATGAGTTTTGATAAATACCCATGTGATTTTAAGACATGTATAGGTTGATATGCAGGTAGACATGATTATGGCATGGTTAGTTATAATCAATTTGTTCATATGGATGGTGATGTTGCCTACCTGACAGCAACAAGAATATACCTTTCACGTAGTCTGATTGCACTAACGACAAAAGGGTGACGTCGATGCAATTTGTTCCACGGGTTCTTCGTATATCCTGCAAAAATAACAGGAATCAGAGGGGGCAGGGATTTGTCCCTGCACGCGCACTCCGATGATTAAGTAAGTAATCGGAGTTGTGAATGTATGAAGAAGAGAATGTATTGCTTAAATCAGAGAGTTTAAGGCTTTTCCCTTCTTTTTTGTTCTTTTGCTTCCGATTTTCTTTTCAGAGAGCTCACCTGGTATTTATAGGTTTCTCTGGGTCGGTTTGGGCTAAGGCCCAGGCACGTGTCTGGGCTGCGACAGAGTCATATAGCACTCTGTCGCGCTTCGGGTAAAGCAGCTTGCGGGAGACCTCTACCACGGGCTGTGCAGGAGAATTATGCCGCAGGCTGTGCGGGAGACCTCTACCGCAGACTGTGCGGGTGACCTCTACCGCAGTCTGTGCGAGAGACTATGCCGCAGGCTGTACGAGAGACCTCTACCGCAGTCTGTGCGGGAGACTATGCCGCAGGCTGTGCGGGAGACCAATGTCGCGATATGGGCGATGAAGGTCTGCCGCGCCTGCTGTGTGGCACACCGCAAGGCGACAGACTCCTATCGCATCGAACACTCTGTCGCACTTCTAGGAACTGTGCCACATAGCCACTCTGTCGTCAAATCTGCCACATGGCGCGTTCTTGGTTTGACACTGGCAAGCGGATAGTTGCACATGTGGATTCTGGTGACACGACCACCATCAATTGCTCCCCACTCTTTGGTAGGAATCTTTCCTGTGAAAGAGTATCTGGGTCTGGACTTTTCTTGGGTCGGGTCGGATCTCTGCGCATGTGTCAACGCAGGCGAGCTGCTATATATACTGGGCCCCTGCTGTCCTTGTCGCTATTGAGTTCTCCCGTAAAAAGACACTCAACCGCGATTTTCTCTGGACACTCTCTCGCAACTCTGTCGCAACTCCACCGTACTCTGCCGCAACTCTGTCGCTTACATATCACTGTGTCGCAACACTGCCGCAGCTTCTTCATACTCTGTCGCCAGTTCCTCCTTTTCTTCATTTTATGTAATTTCATAGTCCGTAGTCTCACTCTTTTGATTTACGGACTCCTAAAATGGCTGGCTATGGTGTAGGAAAACAAATTGATCTAGGCGTTAAGTCGACTTTAAAGGAAGCCGACGTCCAAGACCTAGAATCCCGATTTCCTTTACCCGAGGGATACTCTTATAGGCTCCCAACCCCTCAGGAGAGCGACATACATCATGTGTCCGACGGGGCTGTCGTTTTTAGGGTAGCTTTGGAGTTAGGACTCCGCTTCCCATTGTCCGACTTCGGGGCTTCCTTCCTTAGGACGCACAAGGTATCTCTGAGACAACTGCATCCTCATGCATGGATGCAATTGGTAGCATTCACCGTGCACTGCCATTTAAGGGGTGTCACTCCATCCCTTCCTCTTTTAGAAGTATTCTTTAGGCTTCGAGGGAGCCCCGGCTTAGTGCCTTACTCGCTTCAGCGGGTGTACCAGCTCGGTTTTGAGAATCGATTATTCGAGAAACCGATTAACAAGCTTCATAGTTTCGAGACAGAATAGCTGGTCGTGGAAGTGCCCAAGGGCCTGGATTTCCCCACTCGTTGGGAGAATAGGAGTGAAATCCCCAAGGGTCCCCGGGTTGCCACACTTAGGGAGCAGTTGTCTTCTGACGTCAACAAACTGCTAGTCCCTCATCCCCTTAGCCTTGACACCCTTATATCAAATGAAAATTTGATATTAGCTGGTTGGGGTGTGGGTCCGATCCCTGTTGTCGGACCCTTTGTTCCTTCGTCAGATCCTCTGCCTTCGGTTTCCCCCGAGTCAAATCCTGAAGCACCTAGGCCACAAGAGGATATAGGGAGCACCAACGTAGAATCAAGTTCTGGCAGTGAACCCTTAGCCGATCTGACTAGTTGGGAAGGGTTCGGCTCCACTTTCATGGTGCTCCCGGATGACGACGCAATAAATATCGAGTCCCTTCAGGAGCATTTAGACTCTCCTGAAGGTAACCTTTCATTGTTTCCCGTTGCTTATCGTTTCTGATTAATTTTTGACCATTGATGTATTTTCTTTCATTTTTGCAGATATGAGTTATTTCCGACGATCATTGGGTCGCCAGGTCTCTGAGGCTGGTCCTTCCAGCGCTCCTACCAGGAAGAGGCATCGTTTGGCCGACGATGTCCCAGGCGAGGCATCGGTCCCCTCTCAGCCACCTCGTGCTCGGACCCCTCCTGTTTCTAGGCAGGCGATGCCTCCCCCTCCTTCAGAGCAGAGGGATCTCTCTCGGGATAGGGGGAGAGTTGCCTCATCTTCACGGGGGGCTTCCGGGTCATCCAGGCGATCACGCTCCAAGGAGCGTGCGGAATGCAATATCATTCCGTCACAGCGGAAGAATCGAAGGCGCTTGTACATCGAAGGTTCGATGGGAAGCAGGCCAATACTGCCGAGGATAGGCCCTGCTGACGAGAGGTCCTACCCCGTGGACTGGGGGTTTATTATGAGAGGGGCCGAATTTCGAGTTTACCCCGGGGTCTGCCACAATAATACTTTGGACATTCCCGGGGTGGCTTCCCAAATTAGTTGGTCTTCCATCCTTCCCCGGGACGAGGCGAGGATATTTCGAAATTACCCGGAGGGGGAGGACTTAGCCGACATGGAGGCATTGAGGGTAAGTTTCATACTCTTCTTCGTTTGACTCCTTTTTGTCACATTCTTTGAATCTAACTTTTTGCATTTCTTTGCAGCTGGCTCAACGAACTGTGGCCAACAATGCCCAACACCAGGTTTATCGGGAGCGTGCCGATAGGGAAATCTGGGAGTTAAAGGACCAAGTTATGGAGTTACAGAACACCGTCAACAACTTATCCAAACTTTCGGATTTAGTTCGAAGCTTGGAGGAGCAGCTCGCAAAGGTTCATCAAGACCTTAATCACGCCAAGGGGGATCTCACTGTAGAGACGGCCCGGTCCGGTAAATTCCACGAGGATCTTCAGAAGGCCCATGCCGAGCTGGATCGTATGCAGTCCAGCTACGGGTCCTTACTCACTCGGAATCAGGAGCTTAAGCAAAGCGTTGCCGATTTAGAAGGTCAGGCTGCTCCTATTCTGACCCAGGTAGAGATCGACAGCATACGGGCCGAGGCCGTGAAAGAGTACCGTCTCTCCAAGGACTGCTTAAGGCGGAATGAAGATTTCTCCAACCCTTATGTGAAGTACGGGTTCTACCTGGCCCGGTCTTGGTTAGAAGCACATAGGGAAGGAGAGAAATTCCCTGACCTCCAGTACACCAATGAGGCGATGCTATTTGAGGCCCCCGACTGGACTAAATATGAGCCTGAGGCCGAACCTACAGACGAGTTATTCAAGAGGACATCCCAAGATGACCTCGCCAACCTCACTGGTCCTTGGGAGCCCATGGATTTGGACGGTGCTCCCGAGCCTATCGAGGCTCTTATTGATTTAGACGGCGAGGAGGGTCAGCAGTCCTTGGGAAGTGATGGTCCGTCTGCAGCTGATCCCCAGTTTCCTCCCGAAGAGTAGATAGCTATTTTTGTTTTTTGTATTTCTTTTCGAGTACTTCGTTGTTTTTTATTTTAACTTTGTACTTTTGTTGAATATAATCGTAAAGATCTGTTAAAAATCTGTTTGTAATGACTTTTGAATGAAATGAAATTGAGATTTTTGTTCATACTTTGTATTGCACTACTTCTCTATTTATCATTTATCATTCTTTGTCTGTTTGTTTATTTTGCTTGAATGTATTCATTTGAATATATTCGCGTTTGCTTGAATGTATTCGTTTGAATGTATTCGTGCATGCTCCCCAATTCTTGATAGAAAGGTATACTTTCAGAAACAATTTTTTGTGCGAACGTATAATTGTTTAAGGCTTGATTACTGTGACGTGTATGCGTCCTTAGTTTTTATAGCCTTGATATTTTTATTGCCTGGCCACGGTGACGCATAGCGCCTCAAGCTCTTACGGCTCGGTTAATTGTACATGCCTGGCCACAGTGACGCATAGCGCCTCAGGCTCGTACGGCTTGGTTGATTGTATACGCCTAGCCACAGTGATGCATAGCGCCTCAGGCTCTTACGGCTTGTCTGAACTACGCCTGGCCACAGTGACGCATAGCGCCTCAGGCTCTTACGGCTCGGTTGAACTACGCCTGGCCACAGTGACGCATAGCGCCTCAGGCTCTTACGGCTCGTCCGAACTACGCCTGGCCACAGTGACACATAGCGCCTTAGGCTCTTACGGCTCGATTGAACTACGCCTGGCCACAGTGACGCATAGCGCCTCAGGCTCTTACGGCTCGGTTGAACTACGCCTGGCCACAGTGACGCATAGCGCCTCAGGCTCTTACGGCTCGGCTGAACTACGCCTGGCCACAGTGACGCATAGCGCCTTAGTCTCTTACGGCTCGGCTGAACTACGCCTAGCCACAGTGACGCATAGCGCCTCAGGCTCTTACGGCTCGGTTGAACTATGCCTGGCCACAGTGACGTATAGCGCCTCAGGCTCTTGCGGCTCGGCTGAACTACACCTGGCCACAGTGACGCATAGCGCCTCAGGCTCTTACGGCTCGGCTGAACTACGCCTGGCCACAGTGACGCATAGCGCCTCAGGCTCTTACGGCTCGGTTGAACTACGCCTGGCCACAGTGATGCATAGCGCCTCAGGCTCTTACGGCTCGGTTGAACTACGCCTGGCCACAGTGACGCATAGCGCCTCAGGCTCTTACGGCTCGGTTGAATACCTGTCACAAGATTTAGATGCATAGAAGTTGCAGATGTATAATAAAATGACATTCTGCGTGATGATTTGATAACAATATCTTGTGATGGTATAAACAAATGATAATACTGTTTGGGAAAGAAAATATAGCGATTAATTCAAATACAGCTTTAGGTGATTTGAATTCCATGTTTTCCCTATCTTCTTCCCTTGTAGAGTTTCCAGGACATAGGTGTTAGGTCCAATCTTGTATCTGATTCTGTAGGGACCTTCCCAATTGGCTCTGAATTTCCCATCCTCCTTCAGGGCATTCGTGATCTGTGACTTTCTGAGCACTAGATCTCCCTCAGACATTGGCCTATCTCTCACCCAGCTATTGTAGTAGTTGGCCACCCTCCGATGATAGGATGCCAATCGAATAGCCGCGGTTTCTCTATGTTCGTCGAGTAGGTCCAAGCCTTCCCTTAGAGCTTGTGAATTTTCTTCCTCTACTAAGGGTATCACTCTTGGTGATAACGCTCCAATTTCCATGGGGATCAGTGCTTCTGCACCGTATACAAGACTGAATGGAGTTTCTTTAGTCGACACACGACTGGTGGTACGATATGCCCATAAAACACTAGGCAATTCATCCACCCATGCCCCTTTTGCTTTGTCTAGCCTGGTCTTCAGCCCATGAAGGATAGTTCGATTACTGACTTCGACCTGTCCATTAGCTTGAGGATATGACACTGAGGAGATCCTTAGCTGAATGTTGAGGCTCTTACAAAATTCACAGAAGGTGTTGCAATCAAATTGCTTTCCATGGTCGGCATTTAAGATGTGGGGAATTCCGAATCGACAGATAATGTCTTTCCACACCATTGCCTCCACTTTCTTTTTCGTGATTATGGCTAAAGGCTCTGCTTTAATCCACTTTGTAAAGTAATCGGTAGCCACTAATAGGAACTTTCTTTGACCCGTGGCCAATGGGAAAGGTCCAAGAATGTCCAATCCCCATTGTGCAAAAGGAATTGGCAGTACTGTGCCTTGAGAAGGAGTCACTGGGGCTGTTGTGATAGGTGCAAACCTCTGGCATTTGTCACACCTGCGGGTTTGGTCCATCGCATCTTTCTTCAGCGTTGGCCAGTAGAATCCCAACCGCAGTACTTTAGCAGCAAGAGCTCTCGCTCCTAAGTGTTCGTCGTAAATTCCTTCATACACTTCGGCTAAAGTGTAGCTTGCTTGTTCCGGTCCCAGACATTTCAATAAGGGTGACGAATATCCTCTTTTGTACAGTTCTTCATTGATGAGTGTGAACTTCGCCCCTTGTATTTTTAAGTGATGAGCCTCGTCCTTATCTTGGGGGAGTGTTCCTTCGGTGAGATACTGTTTGTATGGGGATCTCCAGTCCTTTCCCACTTGAATGTCACATACTTTGACCTCTTCAATACTAGGTCGTTCGAGCCTCTCCACCTTCACTATCCTTCCTTGTGTTTCGGTGGAAGAGGCTAACTTAGACAATGCATCAGCATGTGTGTTTTTGGACCAGTTGATTTGTATCAGCTGAAAACTTTTGAAAGTCTGGGCCAGAAGTTGGACTTTCTTCAAGTAAGGGACCAACATCGGTTCCCGTACCTCGTACTCTCCGCTGAATTGGTTCACCACCAATTGAGAATCACTGTGTGCTATCAAGTGGTGAACCTGTAGCTTCTTCGCTAACATCATCCCTGCTATCAGAGCTTCATATTCCGCTATGTTGTTCGAACTGGGGAATCTGAACCGTAGGGAGTATTCAAGGGATTTTCCTTCGGGTGATACCAGGACAATACCCGCTCCGCTTTCGTTGGCACTTGATGCCCCGTCGACATGCAGCAACTATGGGTGAGCCTCCCTTTCACTGCTGTCGCTTGGGATAGTGCATTCTACGATAAAGTCGGCCAAAGCTTGACCTTTGATAGCCTGCCGTGGTTGGAATGTGATTTCGTATCCCCCAAGCTCCACTGCCCATTTCACTAACCTTCCTGAATGTTCAGGTTTCTGGAGGATCTGTCTTAATGGTTGATCTGTCAAGACGGTGATAGGGTGTGCTTGGAAATACGGGCGTAACTTTTGCGAGGCCATCAAAAGGGCTAATGCTAGCTTTTCAGCCAGCGGATAGCGGGTCTCTGGATCTAATTACACTTTACTCACGTAGTAGATGGGACGGTGCACCATTTCATCTTTCTTCAGTAGCACCGCACTGAAGGCGAAATCACCGATTCCCAAATACATATAGAGTTGTTCTCCTTCCAGGGGCCTTGTTAACAAAGGTAACTGTTTCAAGTATTCCTTGAGGTCTTCAAAGGCTTTTTGACAATCTTCCGTCTATTTGAAGTTCTTTCCCCCCGTAGAGTTTTGAAGAACGGCAAGCTCCTTTCTACTGATTTTGACAGGAAGCGATTCAGAGCTGCTATTCTGCCTGTCAATCTCTGGACTTCTTTTACAGTGTTTGTGGGTTTCATGTCAATGACTGCCTGTACCTTTTTAGGATTTGCCTCAATGCCCTTGTTAGTGATCATGAAGCCTAAGAACTTCCCTGATCTTACCCCGAATGAGCACTTTTCAGGGTTTAGCTTCATGTTGAATCTCCTCAATACTTCAAATACCCTGGACATTTGATCAGTATGAGACTCTCCTACGTGGCTCTTGATTATCATATCGTCCACATAGGCTTCCATGGTATTTCCCAGAAGATCTTTGAACACTTTGCTCACCATTCGTTGATAGATGGCTCCCGCGTTCTTTAGACCGAACGGCATTACCCGATAGCAATAGGTTCCGTTATCGGTTATGAAGGAAGTCTTTTCTTCTACTTCTGGGTGAAGGATGATTTGGTGATACCCGGAGAAAGCATCCAAGAAACTGAGGAATTCGTAACCGAATGTTTCGTCTACCAGTCTGTCTATCCGAGGTAGGGGGTATGAATCTTTAGGGTAGGCTTTGTTCAGATCGGTGAAATCCACACACATTCGCCACTTCTCGTTAGATTTCTTTACCATCACTACGTTGGCCAACCACTTAGGGTAGTAGACCTCTCAGATGAATCCGGCGTCCAGGAGTTTACTCACTTCTTCAGTGATTGCTTTTTGTCGTTTCGGGGCGAAACTCCTTTTCTTCTGTTTGACAGGTCTGTGCCCAGGTATGACATTAAGCTCATGGCAGATCACTTCAGGACTGATTTCGGGCATGTCCGCTGGGCTCCAGGCGAATACATCCGAGTTTCTTCTCAGGCACTCGACTATCTCATTCTTGAGTCGTTCGCCCAGTTGAGTCCCTATGAATGCCTTTTTCCCTTCATCCCCTTCTGTCAGCTCAACGACCTCTGTTTCTTCTAAAGGCTGAGGCTTGAGCGGATCATCTATGCATAAGGTTTCTTTCCTCTGTGCTACCTTGTTAGCAGTGGAAGCGAGATAACAAGTACGGGTACTCTTTTGGTTTCCTCGTACTTGCCCGACTCCATTGGGAGTGGGAAACTTCATCAATAGATAGTAAGAGGATATCACCGCCCTCATGTCATTCAGCACAGGTCTGCCCAAAATCATGTTGTAGGTAGCGGAGATTGACCTGACCACCATGAATAACACTTGTCGGGTCACGTTCTTCGGGTGCTCTCCGAGAGTCACAGGCAACTCTATGGACCTGACAACCTTCACTCGTTCGCCTGTGAATCCGTATAGTGGCGTCATAACGGGCTTTAGCCTATCTTCGGATATGCTCATTTTGTCGAAGCAGTTCCAATAGATTAGGTTTACTGAGCTCCCGTTATCGACCAGAACCCTGCTCACCGGGTGTTTGGCCACTACAGTGGATATCACCATGGGGTCGTCATAGGGCATGACAATATCACCTTTGTCAGCCGGAGTGAATATGATGGGTTCTTCATCCGCCTGTTCTTCCATCACAACGTTAACCTGATACGCTTGCCTAGCGTAACTTTTGCGGGAAGTAGAGGAGCTTCCCGTTACTGATTCCCAGCCTGCAATAACATTTATTGCGGGGGCTGTAGGTTCGTTGTTTGGCGGATTGACTCGGGGGATGGGCCTGATTACTTCATTTTTGGGCCTATTTCTTCTGTTACCATCGTTTGGCTCAGTCCGCGGGTGATCATTCCTTTGGTCACGCGGAGGATAACGGGGTCTCTCGCTTCTCCACAGGAAGCGGTTGATCTTCCCCTCTCTGGCCAATCTTTCCAACTGGTCCATTAAATCTCTGCACCTCTCTGTTGGGTGACCGTGAGCATAATGGAATTCATAGTAGGCTTCGGGGTTTCGTCCTACATCTCCATTTTTCTTCTTGGGGAATTCCAATAATCCTGCCCCTTCGATAGCTGCCAGTATCGCAGTACGAGGCTCGTTCAACCTGGTATAGCCTTCATACCTGAGCCTAGGGGCTTTGTCTACTCTCACGGGTCTTGGAGAGCTTCTCTCGGGTGCATCTCTCTCTCTCTTCTTTCCTTCCTTTGCCTCTCTGGGCTGTATCATTTTCATCACTTCTTCTTGGGCCACATACTTATTGGCCCTAGCAAAGAGATCGGAGATTGTCATTGGTTGATTAAGAGAGAGGGATTCTTGTAGCTTTTCGGAGCTTGTCCCTTGTAGCATTACAGCCATAGCTACCCCTACCGGCAGATCTTCCACTTCCAAGGTTGCATCTCGGAAGCGGTCTACAAAGCTCTTCAAGGACTCTTTATTCCCTTATTAAGCGTGAGTAGGTAAGTAGCGTCTTTCTTTCTCTGGCTGTGAATCATGAAGATTTTGAGGAATTCATTCCTCAATTGATCGAAAGAAGAGATCGAACCTTCGTTCAACCTGTTGAACCACTTCAGAGCGTGCCCGAACAATGTGAGAAAAAAGCTCTGTACATGATTTCGTCCTCCCATCCATGCAGCAGCATGAGGGATTCATAACTCTGTATGTGATCATAGGGGTCTGCTTTGCCGGTGTAAGTAGCCATAGAAGGCATTTTAAACTTCTTTGGTAAAGGTTTGTTCATGATCTCCGGACTGAATGGAATCCTCCTCCTTTGGCCATCATCCGGAGACACCAATTTTTTCTTCTCAAGGATCCGTTGGACGACCTTCTCCACGTTCTCCGACCCTCGAATTGAGTGTGGCCATGTCCCTTCGAGTCTGGAAGAGTCCAACTGATAAGCACCTCTTCCAACACCTCCCATTCCGGGACTTGAAATTTTGAGACCTTCTCGTGGGTCTTGGCCTCTCTGTCTCCTTCGCTCCCTAGCCCTACACTCTCTTAAATCATGTTCCAACTCCACGGGAGATGAGCTGCGGCATGTGGGGAAACTCTGCCACCTATCGGCTAGAGGAGAAGTCTACCGCCTGCCGGGCAGAGGAGAACTCTGCTGCCTATCAGCGGCGGAAGAGTACCGTCGCATATGTGTTGCGGGATAGCTCTGCAGCATGTAGTCCCTGGGAGGGCTTTGTCGCACGGGTTCCACAAGAGAACACTATCGCCTGAAGTCTGCGGGTGAGTTCTGCTGCCGATGTGCCGCGGGTAAGCTCTGCCGCACATTTGGCGAACTCTGCCGCCTATCGGTCAGAGGGGAACACTACCGCCGTTAAGCCGCGGGTGAGCTCCGTGGTCTATCTTCTGGGTGAGACCTCTGCCGCGAGAGGTCTACAAGTGAACTCTGCCTCACAGGTGCTGTGGCCGAACTCAGTCTCGCTGGATCTCTAGTGGCATTATTTTGTGTTCCTGCCTCTTGTCCAATATTTACCAGGGTGGAGGGCTGACCTCTCTCGTAGGTCTGTCTAGGAGTGCTTTCCCCCACTAACTGCTGCACTTCATGGGGTAAGCTGAATTGGGGGAGAGCCTCTCTGAAGAAGCTCACCATAGCCTTTAATGCTGTCGTAGTCTCTTCATTCTTGTGTTTCAGGGTCTCAAATTCTTCTAGAGAAACCAAGGCTTCTCTGTCACCCCTTTCACTACGTCTTCGTCTCTGCTCTGGTCTGACAGGGGGACTCACAGAATTCTGCCCTCCTGTCAACTCTGCTGTAGAGCGCGTTCTCACCATTTTGATAGAGAACCTGACTTTTTGTCAGATTTCCCACAGACGGCGCCAATTGATGTTGCCTACCTGACAGCAACAAGAATATACCTTTCACGTAGTCTGATTGCACTAACGACAAAAGGGTGACGTCGATGCAATTTGTTCCACGGATTCTTCGTATATCCTGCAAAAACAACAGGAATCAGAGGGGGCAGGGATTTGTCCCTGCACGCACACTCCGATGATTAAGTAAGTAATCGGAGTTGTGAATGTATGAAGAAGAGAATGTATTGCTTAAATCAGAGAGTTTAAGGCTTTTCCCTTCTTTTTTGTTCTTTTGCTTCCGATTTTCTTTTCAGAGAGCTCACCTGGTATTTATAGGTTTCTCTGGGTCGGTTCGGGCTGAGGCCCAGGCGTGTGTCTGGGCCGCGACAGAGTCATATAGCACTCTGTCGCGCTTCGGGTAAAGCAGCTTGCGGGAGACCTCTACCGCGGGCTGTGCAGGAGAACTATGCCGTAGGCTGTGCGGGAGACCTCTACTGCAGACTGTGCGGGAGACCTCTACCGCAGTCTGTGTGGGAGACTATGCCGCAGGCTGTACGGGAGACCTCTACCGCAGTCTGTGCGGGAGACTATGCCGCAGGCTATGCGGGAGACCAATGTCGCGATATGGGCGATGGAGGTCTGTCGCGCCTGCTGTGCGGCACACCGCAAGGCGACAGACTCCTATCGCATCGAACACTCTGTCGCACTGCTAGGAACTGTGCCACGTGGCCACTCTGTCGCCAAATCTGCCACGTGGCTCGTTCTTAGTTTGACACGTGGCAGGCGGATAGTTGCACACGTGGATTCTGGTGACACGACTACCATCAGATGGTAGTATGATATTGGCACATAAGGTGTTTGACAAAATGCCAACATGAACTATAAGAAAGGCTTAAGACATGCCAATCAAGTGTTTGTGAAAATGCCTAAGTGAATTTGGCTAAACAAATGGACATGGACGGCATGCCATGGTGTGTGACCAACGGCATGGGATGCTTTTGGCCATGGCATGTGGTCGAGATGCCCAATAGGCCAAGCATAATTATTTTAGGTCCAATGTGATGTAATGGGTCTAGGACAAGCCCAATAAGAGTTGGTGAACCCCACAAGCCTAATAGGCCCAACGAAAATGTATAGTAAAACAGAAATGGGCTTAAGGCATAGTTAGGCCCATTAAGGTTTATTAAAGCCCAGTAAGGGAAACAGACTGTATCTAATGTGAAATATATTAGGAAAAATATAATTAACCTGATAAACAGTTATATACAATTCCAGAGATTATTGGAGGAACGAATCGGACTGCAGGATCGAGCAGCGTTGAGAAAGTAAAATTTCTCGATTGGTTGCAAGTAAGGGACTTTTGTGAGTAGTTAGAGATACCTACATGTATTTTTATCTGCTTTTACATTCACTGAAAGACTCTGAGGGTCATAGAAAGTGAATAATAATTATTGTAACCCGATAGTGGTAAATTACGATTTTACCCCTAGTTAGTCAAAAAGTCAACTTTTGTGAAAAGTTCTAAAAAACATGAAAACCACTATTTTTAGTGTTTTTACTAGTGTTTAGCAACAGAGTAAGTAGATTGGCTAATGATTTTAAGGTTGATGTGAATTAAGCACACTTTATAGTACTGATTTTGATGTTTTGAAAATCATCCCTTTTTAAAGAGCCAGCTATCAAATTATGTGAGAATAAATTATGCTAGAGCTTAGCTCACACAGGTTTTCACACTGTGGTATGTATAATGCTGTGGAAGCTGGTAAGATCTTCAAGCCCAACATCCTTAAGCCAAAGTGGGTGGGGAGGCTCTGTTTGGTAGGGAAGCTCTCTTACGGTAAGATCCTTAAGCCCAACATCCTTAAGCCAAAGTGGGCGGAGAGGCTCTGTTTGGTGGGGAGGCTCTCTTACTGTAAGATCAACATCCTTAAGCCAGAGTGGGTGGGGAGGCTCTGTTCGGCAGGGAGGCTCTCTTACATGGATATGAAAAGCTTCACGTGCATTTGAGGTACTGTGTTGCCTGGGATTTTACCATTATAGGATATGGTCATAGTCCAGGATACTATTTGCATTTCACCACAGAGTCTCACATGATATATCACCTAATTGACTGATTTATTTACGGATAGACCTGAGGGATGGGTCAAAAATTGATTTTTGTGTTGTGAATGATTTAAATGTCATATTTACTGTGATTTAAATATACATGGCATGATTTATCTAAAGACATTGTGATATTATAAAGATGCATTATTTTGCACTACATGCCTACATTTGAGAAAGAAAGCATAATTTTTGTACATGGGATTTATTCTGTACAAGTATATATATATATTTTAAAGACATGCTTTGAAAATGAGTTGAGGAAATGACATTTTGAGGCAGAGCATTATTTTAAGTAGATAGTGTAGATGTCTACTTGCTTACCTGATTTCCTTATTGAGCGCGTTGTATGCTCACCCCCTTTCTTTACATCTCTTTACAGAGAATCAGCAGTAGAGTAAGTGTGCTTGAGGGATAGAATTCCTGTTGTCCGCTGCTATTTCCTATCAATCGAAAGGTATACATATTTTGTACGGTTATGTATCTAAACATAGAAACAGCACAGTGATGTATACGATATATATATTATGGGGAATGTAGTTGTATTAGCTTTTATATGATCTCACATATATTATAAAAAGAAGTTACAGTCAGTAACAGTATATTGACATGTATGTATGATAATGGATGATATGGTATGCGAGGAAGCTAACATCGAATCACAGCCCAACTATTGAAGAGAGGAATGGTAAGTTAAAAATGAGAAAAATTTGTAGTGGTTTTGGTTAAGTCAGGATGGGTCTTGACAGAATGGTATCAAAGCAGAGGTTGGTCTGATGTGAGTCGGTGTTAGAAAATAGGAAAGTGTACATCCTCATAGTAATGTGTTGTGTTTAGATATAACTGTGTATACCAGATGGGAGACGGACTAATTCATGATTGTGAATACAGGAACTTTACCTATATGACAAATACTCATAGTGGTAAAGGACGAGAGGTAGGGCTCGAGGCTGTGGAGATAGGCCTGAGAGACGAGCTTCTGTCGAACCATTACCTACCTATGAGACTACAGGTGCTATCGAGGCACCAGAGTGTGCTGAGATGCGCTTTACGAGATTAGAGCATAGTCTAGAGAAGATAGTAGAGATATTGGCACAGACGATGCCAGGTAGGTAGGGACAGGAGGTAGGAGCTGCGACAGGAGAAGCAGTTGCCCCTGATACACCTACACAACCAGCTCATGCACTGAGGACTGTAGATACTCCTACACCCCCACCAGTTTCAAGTAGTAGTGGATTAGGGTATGGATGTGATCTGCATCGGTTGTGAGAGTTCCAAAAGCTTAGACTTCCATCTTTTAGTGGGGTCAAGGACCCTGTAGCTGCAGAGGAGTGGGTTGCTGTGATGGAGAAGCGTTGTCACTGAATTTTATATATGTTTAAAACCCTTTTTACTTAGTTATTTGATTTGTTCTTTGCAATATTAGGTATGTTTTATGTGTTTTGTGCATTTGTGCAGGAAAAAGAACAATTTGGAGAAGTTAAAGCTTTTGGAGCTGATTCTGATGATTCTATGAAGAAGTGAAGTTGCAGGATGCTGATCGTGACTTGTGCTGCAACAATAGAAGAAACTGGACAGTGCAGAGCAGATCTGGGGAATCAATACCATTGTCGCAGCATAGCAGTCTGATTAGGGCAAAACTATTTTTCCACGTGGCCTTCCGCGTTTTAGTGCCTGGAAACCTTATAAATAGTCTTTTTATCAGAATTTCGAGAGAGGCTGCAGCAGAAGGCTTCAGGATTGATTTAGCTCCATAGAAACTCCATCTTTTACATCTTTTTTGATCAATGTTTATTCTAGGGATGATACTTTGGAATTATTGGATGTTTATTATGATTTCTAGGAACTAAACTCCTTCTTCCTAGAATCGATGTAGCCAACGTTGGGTAGATTGCAACTATTTTGTGATATTGTTTGGATGATCTCAATTATGTTTATTTAATCTACTTGTTCTTAATGCTCTAGTTGATTGGCCACCAATTGGATGAATTAGTATAGGAATCCGGCACTCAGGAGAGGGGATTATTTATATGTACAAGGGTAAATTAAAATAGGACATTGTTCAATCGGGAAGTTGACAATTCTTACGAGCCATAGAGAAACGGATTACCATCGCTTAATGAACTCTATTATTTAATTCTGAATCGGGAGGTTAGGATTAGGTAATTTGGGTATGACTGTTTAAAACTCAGGAGAGATAAACAGGAAATAGTTTTGACTATAAACAATTTGAAATCAAAATAACAATTGATCAAAGGAATTGTATGAACCCTAGTTAGGTGAAATCGAGTTCTAGGAATATTTTGTCATTGATATTTTCATTCGTAATAATTGTGAGTTGTTTTAATTAATTTGTTCTGTAATTAATAGTTAGAATAGTAAATAGGATCTTAACCAACATAAGTTACTTTTTCTAAATAAAGTTCAAGGTTGTTGATTACAGTGATTTGCGATAGACACAGTTCCTTGTGGGACGATACTTATATTTACTCTATGCTCGAAAACTGACCTGTGCACTTGCAGCGGTGTTCCATTGAGCACAACAAGTTTTCTGGCACCGTTGCCGGGGAATTGTTGTTTCATTTTTCATTAACACTGTTTCCCAATAGCCTTTACTTTAATTTAGATTTTGTTTTTTGTTTTAATTTACTATCTACAAATTTTTTATTTTAGGTGAATGGTAAAAACTCGCAGAAGTAGAAATACAAACATAAAAGAAAGGTTAGATCCAGAGATTGAGAGAACCATCAGGCAAATTCAACATAATAGATTTGAAGAGAAAGATCAAAATTTAATCATGGCAGATGAAAATCAGCAGCAGCGAGCCATACGCGATTACTTTACCCCAGCTGTGAATCAGAATTTTGCTGCTATAAGAGAGATTCCTGTAAACTGTAATAACTTTGAATTGAAGCTGGCATTGATCAACATTGTTATGTAAAATCAATTTGGAGGTTCGACCTTAGAGGATCCTAACACACATTTAACAAGTTTTCTGCAGATTTGCAGCACCATTAAGATTAATGGAGCCCCTGATAATGCTATTCGACTGAGATTGTTTCCATTTTCTCTTCAGGATAAAGCCTTGAGTTGGTATCAAAATTTACCAGCAGGAAGCATTCCGACATGGGCAGTGATGGCATAATGGAGCCCCTGATAATGCTATTTGACTGAGATTGTTTCCATTTTCTCTTCAGGATAAAGCCTTGAGTTGGTATCAAAATTTACCAGCAGGAAGCATTCCGACATGGGCAGTGATGGCATAAAAATTCTTAGCAAAGTACTTCCCACCAGGAAAGACAATGCAGATGAGATTAGAAATTGCCCAATTCACACAGTTAGATCAAGAACCATTACATGAGGCATGAGAGCGATTTAAAGAGTTATTACGTAGATACCCTCAGCATGGATATGATGAAGGAAACCAGATACAAGTTTCTACAGAGGCATGACTCCGCAGACATGAGCTACTGTGGATGCTTCAGTACGAGGTTCACTGTGGTCTAAGACACTTGATCAAGCTATGCAGTTAATTAAGGAGATGGCTATAAACAACAGCCAATGGCCAGGTGAAAGAGCTAATGCCAGAAGAGTAGCAGGTATACATGAGTTAGATACGCAGACAGCTATCCTAGCAAGACTTGAGCAGATTTCAACACAAATTTCTTCAATGGGTATACAAGGGCCGCAAGCAATGATTTATCATGACAGCACAAATCCTAACTTGATGGGGACATATTTGGAGCAAGTGAATTATGTTAATAATCGTAACTTTGGTTTTCAAGGAAATTGAGTTCCTAACTACTACCAGCCAGGATTCAGAAATCATGAGAATCTATCTTATGGTAACTCTAAAAATGTTCTAAACCCGCCAGCAGTAAGTAACAGCAATACATGATTCAATAACCAAGGGAATTCCCAAGGTTATGGTGGAGTTAGAAGGAACGAATTTGAAGAGTTCAGTGTTGAAACTAGAACAAGATTTAGCAAAACTGATGCGCGATTAGACAACGTGAAAGCTAAAATGTCAGAGATGAATACCAGTCTTGGTGTGTAGATGAAGTCTATTGAGACCACTTTGGGACAGTTAGCTGCAGCTGTTAGTTCTTTAAATGAAAGAGGTAAGTTTCCAAGTGACACAGTGCTCAATCCGGAAGAACATTGTAATGCTATATCTTTGAGAAGTGGGAACACATATGAGCCACCGAAGGTAGCAGAGAAAGAAGAAACTGCACCAATAACTAAGGTACAGAAGAAGCAGACTGAACCTGTTATGACAAATGATGCAGAATCAAAAACAGGAAAACAGGGAGTTAATTCTAAACCTTTTAGTAAACTTTTTCCTGATAATCCTCCTTTGTTAAAACCATCTATTCATTATCCTCAAGCTTTACATAAAAGGAAGATTGAATCTGAGTTTAAGAAATTTCTTGATATATTTAAGAAATTACATATTAACATTCCGTTTGTTGATGCTCTGCAGCAGATGCCACATCAAAGTTCATGAAAAAAGTGCTGTCAAAGAAACGAAGACTTGAAGATTATGAAACTATCAACTTGACAGAGGAATGCAGTGCAATTTTGCAGCAAAAGTTACCACAAAAATTGAAAGACCCTGGAAGCTTTACTATTCCATGCGAGATTGGAGGATCGAAAGTGGGTAAGGCATTGTGTGATTTAGGTGCTAGCATAAATTTAATGCCTTTATCTATTTTCAGGAGCCTAGGTCTTAGAGAGGTAAAACCGACCACTATAACACTGCAATTAGCAGATAGATCGATTACTTATCCCAGAGGTATAATAGAAGATGTACTTGTTAAAGTGGATAAGCTAATTTTTCCTGTCGATTTTGTAGTCTTAGATTATGAAGAGGACAGAGAAATTCCACTTATACTTGGGAGACTATTCCTTGCCACTGGGAGAGCACTAATCGAAGTTTAGAGAGGGCAATTAACCCTGAGGATGAATGATGACTCAGTTATGTTCAACATCTATAAGGCGATGAAATTTGCTGATGAGCCAGAGACTTGTAAGTTGATTGAAGTAGTGCAGAGTTGCGTAAGAGAAGTTGAAACAAAGGAAGCACCAATCGATCCTATGGCTCATTGTCTAGTAAATTCAATTTCTAATTTAGATGATGAATTACTAACTGATGAAATTAAAAGTTGTGTTGTTACTTTTGAAGCCAATCCATTAGAATGTACGACTACAACAACTAAGGAGAAGATTGACAAGTCGCTGGTAAGTAAAAAAAAAAAAAAAGGCAAAACTGAATTGAAAGAATTACCAAGTCATTTGAGGTATGCTTTCTTAGGTGATGATAGTAGCTTTCCTATAATTATTTCATCATTTTTATTAGTTGCAGAGGAAGACAAGTTGTTTAGAATTTTAAGAGAGCACAAACCGGTAATTGGATGGTCTATTGCTGACATCAAAGGAATTAGTCCCTTTGTTGTGATGCACAAAATTTGATTAGAGGAAAATCATAAACCCTCTATTGAACCACAAAGAAGACTAAATTCAGTAATGAAAGAAGTTGTTAGAGCTGAGATTTTAAAATTATAAAATGCTGGTATTATTTATGCTATATCTGATAGTTCTTAGGTGAGTCCTGTGCAGGTTGTACCTAAAAAGGGTGGAATGATAGTAGTTCGTGACACAAACGATGAAATCATATCCACCAGAACTGTAACGGGATGGAGAGTTTGCATTGATTATAGGAAGCTAAACAAAGCTACTAGGAAAGACCACTTCCCGCTTCTGTTCATTGACCAAATGCTAGACAGACTAGCCGGACACAGTTATTATTGCTTTTTAGATGGCTACTCGGGCTATAACCAAATTACAATAGCCCTAGAAGATCAAGAGAAAATAACATTTACTTGCCCATATGGAACTTTCGCATATAGAAGGATGCCTTTCGGGTTATGTAACGCCCCAGCAACCTTCCAGAGATGCATATGTCAATTTTCGCTGACATGGTTGAAGAGATAATGGAAGTCTTCATGGATGACTTCTCGGTATTTGGTAGGACTTTTAACCAATGTTTATCTAATTTGGCACTTGTTTTGCAGAGATGTGAAGAGATGAATTTGGTTTTAAATTGGGAGAAGTGTCATTTTATGGTGCAAGAAGGGATCGTCCTTGGACACAAAATTTCAACTCACGACATTGAGGTGGATAGAGCTAAAGTCGCTGCTATTGAAAAGCTTCCTCCTCCAAAATCAGTTAAAGTCGTGAGGAGCTTTTTAGGACATGCAGGCTTCTATCGTAGATTTATCAGGGACTTTTCAAAAATCTCAAAACCTTTATGTAACTTATTGGAAAAAGATGTTGATTATGTCTTTGATGATTTTTGCTTGCAGGCATTTGAAAAGATCAAGAAGGAACTTATTTTTGCACCTATTATGATCACACCAGATAGGACAAAACCATTTGAACTGATGTGCAATGCGAGTGATTTTACAATTGGAGCTATCCTGGGACAGAAGAGAGACAAGATTTTTTTGGCTATCTATTATTCAAGCAGGACCTTAGATGATGCTCAAAAAAATTACACAACAACGGAGAAGGAGATGCTTGCAGTTGTACATGCATTTGACAAGTTTAGACCATATTTAATTGGGAGCAAGGTCATTGTCTATACAGATCATGCAGCTATTCGTTATCTATTTCCAAAAAAGGACGCCAAACCCAGACTTATTAGATGGATCTTGCTTTTGCAAGAATTTGATTTTGAGATCAGGGATAAAAAAGGATCTGATAATGTTATAGCTTATCATTTATCTAGGTTGGAGCAATCTGAAATTCAACAAGAATAGCCTATTCAAGAAGAATTTCCAGATGAGACAATAATGAAGATTGATAAAAATCTGCCTTGGTTCGTAGACATAGTGAATTACTTAGCAAGAGGATTAATGCCAAGTGGTGTAACTTACCAACAATGGAAGAAATTCTTCCATGATGTCAACTAGTATTTTTGGGATGCTCCTCTGCTGTTTAAGAAGTGTCCAGACCAGATTATAAGATGATGTGTTCCAGAAGATGAAGCTCAGGAAATTCTGCATCACTGCCATGCTGCAGCATATGGAGGACATTTTAGTGCAGAGCGTACAGTAGCAAAGGTGCTGCAATCAGGTTTTTATTGGCCTAGTGTGTTTAAAGATAGTTACGTGTTTGTAAAAACATGTGACAGATGTCAAAGGGTTTGAAACATCTCAAGAAGGCATGAATTACCTTTGACAAATATTCTAGAAGTGGAAATCTTTAATGTATGGGGTATCGATTTTATGGGACCGTTTCCTCCATCTTTTGGGAAGCTATACATTATCCTTGCTGTTGATTATGTCTCAAGTGAGTGGAGGCAATAGCAACACCAGCAAATGATGCAAAAGTGGTAATTTGATTTCTGCACAAGAATATATTGACAAGATTTGGTACCCCAAGAGCCATTTTGAGTGATGAATGCACTCATTTCTGTAACAAAATCTTCAATGGTTTGATGTCAAAATATGGAATTTGACATAAAGTAGCTCTCGATTATCATCCGCAGACAAATGGCCAAGCTGAAATTTCAAACCGAGAAGTGAAGTTGATATTGGAGAAGACTGTCCACCTGAATAGAAAAGACTGGGCTAACAAGTTAGATGACGCACTTTGGGCATACAGGATAGCCTATAAGACTCCAATTGGAATGTCTCCCTATAGCTTGGTATTTGGTAAGGCATGTTATCTACCTGTAGAGCTTGAGCATCGAGCTTACTGGGCCATTAAGAAGCTAAATTTTGACTATAACAAGGCTGGAGAAAATCGGTCACTCCAATTGAATGAGCTTGATGAGCTGAGAAATGAGTCTTATAACAATGCAAGAATCTACAAGGACAGGACCAAAAGATGGCATGACAAGATGATAATGAGAAGAGAATTCAGTCCTGGACAGCCAGTTCTATTGTATAATTCAAGGCTTAAATTATTTCTTGGCAAATTGAAGTCAAGGTGGTCAGGACCGTTTGAGATAAATCAAGTTTTCCCATATGGAGCAATTGAGTTGAAGAAATCAGATGGAAGCTTGTTCAAGGTCAATGGGCAGCGTATAAAGCATTATTATGGAGAGGGAGTGCATAAATTAGATAGCATTCCCCTTGGTGAACCGAATTATGGAGACTGGAAGCAGTCTAGCTGAAGACTTGAAATTCAGCGCTTTTAGGAGACAACCCAATTGATTTTTTTTTAGATTCTTAGTTTTTCATTTCGTTTTCTTTGCTTTTATTAGTTTGTTTTTATTTTTATTTTATTAATTTGAATTTTATTTTTCAGGCATATGTATCAGAAGAGCACAGTTTGGAAGAATAATTATCATGATCCTGCAAGCAAGAATGCATGAGTGAGTGATCAGGTGAGGACCGAATAATGGTTGCATAGATGAGAAAAAGAAAGTCAGCAAGAGGTTGAGAAGAAAATCTGTCAAAGAAGGGAACAAATGTCTGAAATTCTCAAAGCAAGATGAATGGAATACACATGGCAATGTTTGATTGGAAGCCGGAATCCCTTATTTTTGTCAACTCACTCACTATTCGGTTAAGTCAAAAAACCCTACCAAAACTACTTTGAAAGCGGCTGCTGAACTTTTTCCATCTTCCCGACTCTCTCTTTTTCTAGTAATACATCTTTCTTTATTCTCTTTGAAGTACACCGATTACCCCATACCCATTATTTTTCTTTCTTCCGATCCTATTGTTTTCTGCTGATTTGGTAGTTTGGCCAACAAATTTTTGTGGATTCGCGATCTTGGTGGTCCCGAAACCCTTGGGAAGCAGAAGGCATTTTCTTGTCTGATTGTGATAAAGACACAAAGTGGTCCAACTTAAGCTTACGTGATTTTCGTTTCGGGTATTTTACTGCTTTCTTCAATCGTTTTCGATTTTCCAGTGGATTTCCTTTTGGCTTCTACAACTCGGATTTTTAAAACTCTTCTCGGTTTGATAAATTGTTGTTGGAGAAATTCTGGTTGTGACGTAATTTTTGGGTTTAGTTTGTGTACTTGTCCGACGGGGGTCAGCTAACCACTATTCTTGTCAATTTGACCTTCCATTGGTAATGGTACCAAAAGCCCGAGCCAGGCGCAACCTCGACAGTTTGAGTCAAGCCACTGATAGCTCAGCCCCATCTCCATAGAGGGAAGAGCCAGTCACCACTAATTATGATCCCTCTAGATTTATAAACAGCCAAGCCGTAGAAAATTTCAAGAAAATTATGGGCAAAAATATGATTATCGAAAGGAGTTTTCGACCTGATATTGGTGGCTGGGATATGTATTCTGAGTTTTTGAGGGATTTCGGGTTGCTGAAATTAGCAGGACAACTTGAAGATGCCATTCTTGATGTAGTCCAAGAATTTTATGCCAATGCAATGGAGAGCACCCATTCGACGTCTGAAGTCAGGGGTATTCTTATTCCTTACAACGCCAACGCCATTAATCTGTACCTGGACCTTCCGCAAAGGGTGCAGGATGAATATACCAGTTATGTTGCAGCTCTCCACACTGATGCTAATGAGCTGTACCGGGTCATTAACGAACTAACAGTACCACACACCCACTGGCAGAAGAGGCCAGAGGCTAAATATATGGCATTCCCTTCCAATCGACTTCAATATGGTCTACACAAATGGTATGTTTTATTTGCTCATGAATCATGCCTACAACTCATAAAAGCAGCATTGATGTCGATCGGGCTGCTCTCCTTTTCTGTATTCTAACTGGCAAGATTGTTGATTTTGGAGCCATTATCTTTCGATCCATGCAAGAGTTTATACGCAGGGAAAATAGAAGGGGTTTACCTCACCCTTCATTGGTCTGTGGACTTTGCAAGAAATATGGCGTATATTGGACTGAGCTTAAACCACGACTGGCTAGGAAATCTAAATCACTTTCAAAAATCCTCGGGTACCTCTGACTCAGAGAGAAGCTGCTCCTCCTGCTGCCCCACCACCACCTTCTGTTGGTACTTCTTCTGGTCCATCTGCTGCACCTTCCACCACTTCCGACTCTATTGAAGCTGTGCTAAACGAGATTAAGGAGTTGCAGATGGAGATGCACAACAATAACCGAGACTATCGAACTTTTTGTGCGTATGTTGCTTCCTACCATCATTCATTAGTACACTACCTAAATACCAGGGGTCGTGAGGGAGAGGTAATATTTCCTTTACCGCCACAATGGTGTATGCCACAGCAGGGAGAGGCAGCTGCTGATGATGATGACATGGAAGAAGATGCCTAGGAGGAAGCTGATGCTGAAGATGGCTCAGAGGAGGATTCGGATAGTTAGACTACCCCAGGGAAGTCCTCTTTACTACTTTTTCCAATTCATTGAGGACAATGAAAATCTTAAGTTTAGGGGAGTTATTGGCTGTGCTCTGCTGTGCTATGTTTTTCATGTCTGCTGTTATGTTTGCCATGCTTTGTTATGTTTTATGTGCTTGTTTCAATTTTTTTTTTGTTTTATGTTTTTTTTATTATTTGTGTGCAATTATACTCAGTTTTACAGATTAGTTTTCTAGATTGTGGCCAAAGATGGATTTTGCAAGGAATTGATCAAATTTTGTTTAAATGGATGATTTTTATTGTTTGAGTATCGGTATGTGGATAGAAAGCTTCACTTAAATCTTTTCACTCAAACTATGCACCAATCATATTCAATTTATGCACTTACTGTGTTGATATGTGAAACTAAAAAGACTCTAAAACTTGATTAGTTATTACTTGAGGCGAAATTGATAGACCATGCATGATTAGGAAAATGATCTAGGCCATTTTTGTTTTAAGATTGAGCCTTTCAAGCCTACCCAATTATATTAATCCTTTGGATAACCCCTTGAGCCAAATTCTTCCATTTTGTTGTTATATAACCATATTACAAGCCATGTCCTAATTGTTTGATTATCCTATTCTTTTGGTCCCTTACTTAAAGCACTATCAATCAAAATTTTTGGATTAAGGGAGGAGCTCAAAAGAAAATAGGGTGGTTTGTAAATTGTTGGTTTGAGAACTTGAATGTTACAAACAAGGGTTTGTTCTCGGGTCTTGATGAAAATTTAGTGTCATATGCAGTTACAAATAGTGAAAAATAAAATTCTGGAGTGTGACACTGCAAAAAAAAAAAATTGAGAATGAGTAAAGTTGGGTAGTGATTCATGAGCTCAAAACAAATTAAATCCAAAGGTGATTACAATGCTTTAGGTGGATTAAACTTCATATTATATCCTTTATCCCACCTAAAACCCGAGCCTTATGTTGCAACCGTTGAAAAGTCCTTTTGATTCTTGGTTATGCATGAGTCATTATTAGTAGAGAGTAGTAGTTAATTCAAGCATATGAAGTTTTGTGTTTAATTTTCATTTAGGTTTCGCATTAACACTTGACTGCATGAATTTGAGTAAATGATTGTACACACACACACAAGTGGAAAGTGAAGAGTGAAGGGGGATTGGTTTGCTTTGATTGACTTGAACAATATAAATATGAAATTTATCTTAAGCTGAGAACCTTGTGAATTCTTGATGAAACTCCCAATTTAGTATGACAAGTATGTGAGCTGAGTATGGTTAAGAGTCTTTAATTGTTCTGTTTCTAGTATGTGTTTGCTTAAGGACAAGCAAATATCTAAGTTTGGGGGTATTTGTTAGCACTGGATTTTATATATGTTTAGAACCCTTTTTACTTAGTTATTTGATTTGTTCTTTGCAATATTAGGTATGTTTTATGTGTTTTGTGCATTTGTGCAGGAAAAAGAACAATTTAGAGAAGTTAAAGCTTTTGGAGCTGGTTCTGATGATTCTGTGAAGAAGTGAAGTTGCAGGATGCTGATCGTGACTTATGCTGCAACAATAGAAGAAACTGGACAGTGCAGAGCAAATCTGGGGAATCAATACCATTGTCGCAGCATAGTAGTCTGATTAGGGCAACACTGTTTTTCCACGTGGCCTTCCGCGTTTTAGTGCCTGGATGTCAGGACCCCATTCTCAATCCATGACTTTAACCAAAATCACTACAAATTTTTCGCATTTTTAACTTACCTTTCCTCTCTTCAATGGTTGGGCTATGATTCGATGTCAGAGTCCTCGCTTACCACATTTTCCATTATCATACATACATGTCAATATACTATTACTGACTGTAACTGCTTTTATTATGTATGTAAGATTATATGAAATCTAATACAAATACATTCCCCATAATATAAATCGTATACATCACTGTGCTGTTTCTATGTTTAGATACATAACCGTACTAAATCTGTATACATGGCGGTCGATAGGAACTAGCAGTGGACTCAAGAATACTATCCCTCGATAGCTCTCGATCTACTGATGCTCTGTAGAGAGATGTAAAGAAAGGGGGGTGAGCATACAACGCACTCAGTAAGAAAATCAAGCAAGCAAGTAGATATCTACACTATCTACTCAAAATAATGTTATGCCTTGAAAACATTATTTCCTTTACACACTTTAAAAGCATGTCTTTAAATATAATATATATACTTGTACAGATTAAATCCCATGTATAGAAATCATGCTTTCTTTCTCAAGTGTAGGCATGTAGTGCAAAGCAATGCATCTTTATATAAATCATGCCTTTATGTAAATCATGCCATGTATATTTAAATCATAAATATGGCATTAAATAATTCACAACACAAAATTGGAGTCCGATCCATCCCTCAGGTCTGTCCGTAATATAAATCAGTCAATCAATGTGATATATCATGTGAGACTCTATGGTGAAATGCAAATAGTATCCTGGACTATGATCATATCCGATATGTGATCCCAAGTAACACAGTACTTGGTGTGCGGGGCATCACTGCTGCAACGAGAGGATGGTCAGTCCATTACAACTGTCAGTTATACACAACACACAGTACAACGTACTCCCATGCCCCGGGCACGGTACAAAGTATACCCGTGGACCTTACATCACAGTCGGGGTGCCTGCCATAAGTCTTAGCCCTCAAACCATGGAATATCATACCACGTCTATATTACCCTCATGCGGATATCCTCTCTAGCTGTAACACACAGTCATATAAGGACTCTGGCATGGGTTTTAACATGTATTATATATCACATATAGTGTACGCCTTGAGTACGACTCACAGTCGACATTTCGCTCAAACACTGTTTCACATCACAAACTCAACTCTAGTGTGAGTAAACCTCCAGCAACTAGGTCAATGCATAGTTCATGTATTAAATCAAGTACGAGCAATAGCTCCAGTACCATGCTATGTATAATATCATTAAATCAAGTACGAGCAATAGCTCCAGTACCATGCTATGCATAATATCATCAAATTAAGTACGAGCAATAGCTCCAGTACTATGTCATGTATAAACAATGAAGAATCAAGTACGAGTAACGCTCCAGTACTCTGTCATGTATTCTCATGTAAAACTCGAGTACGAGCTAATCGCTCCAGCACTCTCTCATGCATATATCATATAAAACTGAGTACTAGTAAGAACTCCAGTACTCTTTCATGCATGTCATGGAAATCTAGTGCGAATCAAAATCCAGCACTAATGTATGTGAAAAATATATGAAATCCCATGCGAGCTGTGCTCTAGCATGATTCATTCTCACATAATATGATAGATGGCTCTTTAAAAAAGGGATGTTTTACAAAATATTAAAATCAGCACTATAAAATGTGCTTAAGTCACATCAACCTTAAAATCATTAGCCCATCTATTTATTTTCATGCTAAACAGTAGTTAAACACTCACAATAGTAGTTTCCATGCTTTTTCTAACTTTTCACAAAAGTTGACTTTTTGACTAACTAGGGGTAAAATCGTAATTTGCCACTATCGAGTCGCAATAATTATTATTCACTTTCTCCGACCCTCAGAGTTTTTAAGTGAATGTAAAAGCAGACGAAAAATACGTACAAGTATCTCTAACTACTCACAAAAGTCCCTTACCTGTAATCACTCGAGAAATTTCACTTTCTCTGCGTTGCTCGTTTCAGCAGTTCGATTTGCTCCTCCAATACTCTCAGCAGTTGCATATAACCATTTATCAGGTTAATTACACTTTTCCTACTGTATTTCACATTAAATACAGTCCATTTCCTTTAATGGGCCTTAATAATCCTTAATGGGCCTAACTATACCTTAAGCCCATTTTCATTTACTATTCATTTTTGTTGGGCCTATTGGGCTTGTGGGGCCCACCAACTCTTATTGGGCTTGTTCTAGGCCCACTATGCCATATTGGGCCTAAAATATTTGGGTTTGGCCCATTGGGCCTCTCGGCCACATGCCATGGCCGAGAGCTATCCTTGCCTCGGTTTCACCATGGCATGCCATCCATGCCTATTTGTCTAGCTAATTCACTTAGGCATTTTCACAAACAATTGGTAGGCAACATTACTAACCATCATATAGTTCATTTACGCATTTTATCAAACACCTTGATTGCCAACTAATTACATGTATTAATTAATCAAATTGATTAATTCTAATTACACCATAATTATTAACACATGTACATTAATCCATTTATGCCTTAAAATCATATTGACATAAATCATTATCCCATTACTCACTCTCGACCTAACCAACTTCATGGTGATTTAATATGATTCAATGCTTAAAACATATACCAACATACTTAAAATCATTCATACATTAACATATATGAAATTAAAAATTAGAAAATATACCAATTGTTGTGTTCACCCTTTGTTCGAATCTTTGAAGGCTCTCGGTTTGCACTCTATGGCTCCTTGATAGCCAATTCCAACATATGTCACTCTCCTTTCAATTTGGAACAACTTCCATGAAGGATGCAAGTGCCAAATATGCCTAATTCCTAGTGATTTCTAGTGAGAGAAAGCTTGGAAAATATGTTTCAATGGTTTCTTCTTCTAGCCGAATTTGGTGTGATGAAGATGACAATGATGTGGCTGAATTTATAAGCCACATACTTAGCCATTAAGCTTTACTTTTCAGCCATTAAGCTTGACTTTCCAAGCCTTAGCCATGAGTCACCTTATGAGTCACCTTATGAGTCATGGTTAGCTTTAGCTATGGTTAGATATTTATCTCATGGGCTTTCCATTTGGGCTTCTCGGTTTGGGCTTTCTTAATGGGATTTTGGGCTGAAATTTTTTTCTATGTCTCAGGCCTTTAATTGTCTCAAAATTTAGCCAATCGATTGGTCCAACAATTCGGTCTAAAGGACCTAAGAATTTCGATATACGTTTAGTATACCTTAATGGGCTTTAAAATTTTCACCTTAGGCCCATTACGTTTTTAACCATTAAATTTATTTCGGAATCCTTCCGAATAAATTTTCCTTACTTTCGAGGATGATTATCTTGTATTCTGGCTAAGAATATTTTTCCCCAAATTTTCTCAACACTTAGGTTAATTTTTAACCATGATTAGTCAACTATGGTAAAAGTCCACTTTCTTAACTATAGTTGACTTTTTCCTTAACCATTGACCAAGTTGACTTTTTTTTTAAAATTTTGAAAGTGTCATATCTTATGTCTTACACTCTCGTCTTTATGTTTCAACCGTTCCTGGTGTCCATTTTACCCTTTTTAGCTTCTACTCTCGTTTTCTATGTTCGGGATTAAATCAAGCTGAGTTTCCTTCATGGGCTCTCTATGCTCTCTCATTTTAAGTTCTTATTTTCATTCAGGATGATTTAGATTCACTCGGTTTAGCCTGTGACGCTTATAGTCCACATTAGGCCTTTTATGTAGCTTTTGAGTGTTAAATCATTTCACTAATACTTTAAGTCTAGTAAATACTCTTCTTATGATTCAACTATAATAACAGAGTGTTCATACACATAGGAATCATAAGGTACAAGCTACAAAAAATCTGGGTCTGACAATCCTCTCCTACTCAGAAAATTTGGTCCTCCAAATTAGAACCAAGTCAGTCATCAAATAGGTGAGGGTACTTCTCTCACATCAGACTCTCTAGCTCCCAAGTAGCTTCCTCTGAAGTATGATGCTGCCAGAGAATCTTCACTAACCCAATGGTCTTCGATCTCAAAACCTTCTCCTTCCTATCCAATATCCGAATCGGTCTCTCAACATATGACATGTCCTCTCAGAGCTCCAAAGGCTCGTAACTAATCATAAGTGCCAGATCCGGGTGATACTTTCGAAGCATCGATATGTGGAAGACGTTATGGACACTTGATAAGTTCAGTGGCAATGCCAACCTATACGCCTTATCTCCCACTCGATCAAGTATCTCAAAGGGTCCAATATAGCGAGAATTTAGTTTCCCTCTCTTCCCAAATCTCGCTATGCCCTTGGAAGGAGAAACTCTCAAAAACACGGATTCACCAACTGTAAACTCTAGTGGCCTACGTCTCCTATCAGCATAACTTTTCTGTCTACTCTGAGCCGTCCTCAGTCTCTACTATCAAGTGGACATCCTCAGATGCCTGTGTAAGCATGTTAGGAGAGAAAATCTTACAGTCACCTACTTCTTCCCATCCAATAGGGGAACGACATCTACGGCCATATAAAGCCTTATACGGTGCCATCCCGATACTCGAATGATAACTGTTGTTGTAGGCGAACTCGACTGGTGGCAGGTGGTCATCCCAGGAGCCTCTAAAATCTAGCACACATGCTCTCAACATATCCTCCGGAGTCTGTATAGTCCTCTCTAACTGACCATCTGTCTGAGGATGGAAAGCGATGCTCAAACTTAACTGGGTTCCCATAGCTTCCTGAAAATGTCCCCAAAAGTGGGAAGTAAAGCGGGAATCCCTATCAGAGACTATGCTCACTGGTACACCGTGTAACCTCACTACCTCACGTACATACAGTTCTGCTAATGAACTCAGAGTATCGGTCGCTCTCATAGCTAGGACGATACTTATATTTACTCTATACTCGAAAACTGACCTGTGCACTTGCAGTAGTGTTCCATTGAGCACAACAAGAAGCTTTATGGATTCTTCGAGTGTACGACATCGGAGATGGTCGCATTTGCTGCGTTCCTATTGAAGGGAGCTACAGAGCATTGGTGGAAGTTCACCAGACCCATATTGAGAGCCCGACATACAAATATTAGTTGGGAGATATTTCGGGATGCCTTTAGGATGCAGTTTATCCTAGATACCGCACAGCGAAAACTACAGGCTGAGTTTTTGGGACTGAACCAAGGGAGTTTGTTAGTGGACGAGTATGAGACTCGATTCCTATCCCTGGGGAGATATGACCCAGATACCATGTATAGTGAGGCCAGAAAGGTCCACAGGTTCTTCGATGGATTGAGACCGGTTCTGCAGTCCAGGTTGGTCCCATTAGATATAACCACCTATGAGGAAGCAATGCATAGGGCGCAACTGTGTGAGCAAGATTATGAGAGGAATGCTTTTGAGTTTGGGAAGTTTAGTCGGATTTGAGATATACAGAGGAAGAGGCCGGCTAGAGATAGAAGTTTTAGTTTCGAAGAGGGAGGAAAACTCTTTGGTAAGAGACCACGGGTTGAGGAGAAATGAAAGAGAGCTCCAATTGATCCTTCTTCTTCGAAGAGGAGAGCGACAACAGAAGAGAAGGGGAAGCAAGTTGAGAGTAGGGAATAAGGATATGACGACCAATCTAATATTGCTAAGTATAAGCAATGTTGATGTAATCTTAGGAATGGATTGGTTATCTGCAAACCATGTTGTTTTAGATTGTTATGTTAAGACAGTTATGTTTCCTAACCCTACTAGATATGTTGTAAAGTTTAATGAAAATAAATGAAAGGAGTAGTTATGATTATGATATGATTTACTGATCAAGGTTTCATTGCATACATGATAGATACGGATAAAGAGCACCTCAGGATCATATTGCAGACTCTACGAGAGCAGAAGTTATATTCTAAGCTCAGTAAGTGTGACTTTTGGTTGTCACATATCTCATTTTTAGGGAACATGAGTTGCTAGAGCAGTTTGCTAACCTCAGTTTGGGAGTTGTGCCTTCTGACATGGATACAGGCTATGTGATAATCAGTCTACTCTTGGAGCAAAATCTGTGGACAGGATCAGAGTGGCTCAGCAAATTGATCTGTTTTGTATGGATGTGAATGGTCAGATGCAGAAGGGCACAATGATTGATTTTGAGTTGAGTTCTGATGGGCTACTGAGGTTCAGAGGCAGATTGTGTGTTCCTGAGGATCTAGGACTCAGGAATTGATATTGGTGGAAGCTCATTCATCGAGGCATACATTACATCTTGGGAGTAACAAGATGTATCAGAACCTTTGGAAGGTATACTGGTCATCGGGTATGAAGAGAGATGTAATAGATTTCATGGCAAGGTGTCTCGTATGTCAGCAGGTGAAGGTACAGCATTAGAAACCTGTAAGGTTATTGCAGCCTCTACCTATACCGACATGGAAATGAGAGCATATCACCATGGATTTCATGATGGGTTTACCAAGGACCCGTAGGAATCACGATGCTATATAGGTGATTGTAGACAAACTAACGAAGTCAGCCCACTTCCTAGCTATGAGAGCTACCGATACTCTGAGTTCATTGGCAAAGTTGTATATATGTGAGGTAGTCAGGTTACATGGTGTACCAGTGAGCATAGTCTCTGATAGGGATTCCCGCTTCACTTCCTACTTTTGGAAACATTTTCAGGAAGCCATGGGAACCCAGTTGAGTTTGTGTCACGACCCAAATTACCTAAAATCACTACAAATTTTTCTTTTCTTTCATTTTCTTACCTGTCGTGAATAGTTACACTACTAACAGTTGGGTTATGATTCGGTGTTAGTCACCTCTCACCTATTTACCATTTCATTTCCATAATCACATTCACATATCAGAGTTTACTATCTGTTGACTTTGACTAAATGCATAGATATTGATATTTATATAACCTTACATCCCAGACATCATATCCATATACAGTACTGTGCAATTACATATTTAGATACAAAATTATACGAATGTGTATACCTAGTCTTGATAGAACGCAGCGGATAACCGAAATACAAAACTACTGTCGCTCTCTTCTACTGAATGTACCCTGTGGGGTGGAAAATGAAAGGGTGAGCGAAACGTGCTCAGTAAGGCAATAATGTAAGCAGGTAGATAACTATACTTCTACGTGCTGATAATGTCATGGTATAAAATCGTTTATATTTTGAGCATGAGGAATGACTAAAACGATGCCACATGTATGAATATATCATATAAGAGAAATCATGAAATCGACATATAAAACACACATGGAAAAATCATCATGTATGACATCTCATGCTCGTCACATTAAAACTTATTTGTGTTCATCATAAACTCATCACTTTAAAACTTATTTGTTTAATCATAAAATAACCACATCAAGGCTAAACCCATCTCTTGGGAATACCTTGATTCATTAAATCGTATCTCATTTAAAAATATAAATCGAGATCTTACCCCTCCTTCAGGTTTGTCCTGGTCTATTCAGACCGTATGATATCATGTGAGGCATGTAGGTTACTGTATGAAAATTGAGGACTATGGCCATAATTTGTCCTTGTGATCCCAGGCTACACGGATCACGATGTGTGGGGCATCACAACTGCAATGGGAGGTGGGGTCAAATCCTACCCACCAGAATATGAAGTAACATCATCAAGTCATCATGACTGCACGGTACAGCGTACTCCGTGTGACATACATGGTACAACGTACTCCGTGGACTCATATCATAGTCTGGGGGTGCCTGTCGTTGGCCTTTCCCACCCCAATACTATGTCGATAACCAACCGATGTCTCAAAGTATACGTGCGAGCATATCAACTCTTTGCGACACACAGTTTACAAGAGGCTTCTGCACGACTATATGCATGTCAACTCACATCTAGTGCGAGCGAAGCTCCAGCACCACGCTATGCATATCATGATATCTAAAATCTCGTGCGAGCGAAGCTCTAGCACGGTTTTGTGCACACACAAATTTCTCGTACGAGCAATGCTCTAGTACGACTTTTCATGAGTAATAAATCAGTAAAATTTAGTGCGAGTAATACTCTAGCACTCTTTTTACTCGTGTAAATATGATAGGTGGCTCAATCTTTATAAAATATCTTTTGAAATCGTAACCGGTACAAACCGGTAACCTTTCGTATAATTCATAAAATCAACAGCCAACCTATGTACATATTTGCTTAAATCAAAGCAATACATTCATATAAAACATTAAAACATGATAATCATGCAATTTATCTGCCTTACTACCCTTTTTCTAAATTTTACTCTCAGGGGTAAAATCATCTTTTTCTTTATTCACCTATGCCTCGATTTTTCATAAAAATTATTATTTCATTTTCTAGATACTTTAAGAAATTCTAGGCCCTGTAAATCCCCTCGAAAATATGTATAGAAATCTTTATGCACCTACAAAATTCCCTTACCTCGATTTACGTGTAAACTTATCTCGTCTCGATAATATCTGATCTCTCAGTCTAACTGCGCGTCAACCAAGTCTACGAAATTGCATATAACCACATATTTTGGGTTAATTCACTTATTTTTATCAGTATATCACATTTACTGATCGAATCTAACGTACAGGGTTTGTTTTACTTTATTGGGCCCAATTGCACCTTAATTGGCCTCGATCAATTTCCAGCCTGTTTCTACTTATTAAATCCCTTTTTCGGGTTTACTGGGCTCATTCAGCTTACCACTAATCATCGAGCTTCGTTCCAAACTCATTGGATAGCTCGTATACTATTTATGGTAATTACGTTGCAATTTCGATTAATATGCCTTTTTATACAGAATTAATCTGTAAATTCCGTAAAATAATCAAATCTCTGTATTAAAGGACTCATATTATCATAATTAAAATATACTTACCTAATATGATGCGGGGTACAAAAATCAGAGCTCAATCGGCTCTCATTCGGGCTTTGTCGTAAAACTGCACAATATATATTTAATTTAGGGTTAATTTTTGATTAAATATAATTTAAATAAATTTCTCGAAAATCAAATGGGTCACTTTTGACCTCGTATCGACTTACCCAAAGTCTGATGTATCCCCAAAAATTTCCCCTTTTTCCTTTTTCTCTTTTTCTCCTTTTTTCCTCTCTTTCTTGGCTGAACCGGTTCGGTCCGGTTCAACTCGGTTCAAACCACCGGTTCAATTCGGTTTGACCTGTTCGGTGCCTCGCCGATCAATTCTCCGCCTGCTTCCACCGCCAACAGCTCCCTTGGGTCGTCCGATTCTCAAATTTAGCCTCGGTTTCGTCCAAGGCCGTCGAAAAGTGGCCGGTCCGATGTGTTCTCCCTTCGTCGTCGGTGCTCTTCCTCTTTTTGGCCCTTTCCTGCGTCGTCCGTCGGTTTCGCCGGCCATGGCCACCACCAATCAGCTCGTCTTCACCTCGGGGATGTTCGACTTTGGGCGGGGTTGGCTAGATCGGCGCCGGTGGCCGTCGATTCGCTTTTCTCATTTCGATTTCTCCCCCCTCGCCGTTCTCGTAAATTTCGATGGATGGGGAGCGCGTGCCAACCGATGGAGGCTGCCTCGGTGCCGGCCTTGCTTCGTCGGTCGCCTCGCCCTCCATCGTGCCTCCGTTCGTCAGAGCCAAGAGATCGATTTTGGTTTTCAGTTTGGGTCGCGCGACTGTGTCGCGCGATCCTTTTTTTTCTAATTAATTAATTTATTTATTTATTTTATTAATATTTTAATCATTAAAAAATTCACAAATATTCTACAAAAATCTACAAATTTCTTATTTTATTCTAAATTCATTAATTTAATTTAATTTAATTTATTTAATTTATTTTAACCCTTTTCGGTATATTTTCTCCGTCTTTTTGGAAATTGTCCCGAGCGAAAATTTCAATTTATTCCAGTAAATTTATATCTTGATCAATTTAACCCGAAATTTAATTATTTCTTTGTTATTGATCAAGATTCTCAAATCCATTATTTTAATTAAATTTTCTTATCGAATTTATTACGGCTTTTGGTCTTTTGACCGTTTTGCCCTTTACGTGTTCGAGAATTCCATTTCAATCCTTTTGCATTGTTAATTTCGCGTTTTGAATCCTTATCTCCAGTCCGAATCTCGTTCGTTTAATTTGGGACCATTTCAATCCTTCCTTTCACGAACATACTCATTTCGTATTTTAACTAAATTCGGGTCTTACATAATCTCCTCCACTTAAGAAATTTGGTCCTCCAAATTAGAACCAAGTTAAATGGATCCATAAACAACTCCGGGTACGTCTATCGTATCATATTCTTTAATTCATATATGACTTTTTCGGAGTGTACTACTACCAAAGGACTTTAATTAGGGAGATCGTCTTAAATCTCAACACTTTCTCCTTCCTGTTTTAATACCCAAATCGATTTTTCCAATCATACGTTATACTTTCATTGAGCTAAGCTGTTGGAGCTCATATCCAATCACATATGCTGGATCCGGATAGTATTTCCGAAGCATCATAAAATAGGACACATTGTGGATGCCTGCTAATTCAGGTGGTAACACCAACCTAAGGCCTTGTCTCCCACTTTGTCCAATCTTTTTCCGAATCTTGTTATGTCCTTATGTTATGTCCTAAGGGCATGTAACTTCCAACAATATTAATTCACCCTCGGTGAATTTCAATGGTTTCTGTCTCTTGTCAACATAGTTTTTCTATCTGTTCTGAGGTGTTCTTAATCCTTCACAATTAACTGAACATTCTCAGAGGTTTGTCTTACTAACTCGGGAAACAATTATCTATCTGTCACCCACTTCTTCTTATCCAAATCGGGGAACAACCCCTACTGCCATACTATGCCTCATCTGAAGTCATCCCGATACTCAAGTGACAACTGTCATTATTGGCAAATTCGATTAGTAACAACTGATCATCCCAGGAGCTTATCAGATAAATGGCACACGCTCTCATCATATCCTCCAAAACCTTACAGTCTTCTCTGACTGACCATCTGTTTGAGGATGAAAAGTTGTGCTAACACTCAACCGGGTTCCCATATCTTCCTGAAAAACGTTCCCAGAAGTGGGAAGTGAAGCGGGAATCCCTATCTGTACCATGCTCCCTGGAACGCTACAAAATGTTCCACAATTTTTCATACACATAAATCCGCCTACACACTCAGAGTATCTGGGGGTTTCCTAACCAGAAGGTGGGTAGACTTAGTCAATCTATCGACTATTACCCAGATGGCTTTATGATTCATCTGGGTCCTCTGTAACCCATCATAAAATTCATGGTAACTTGTTCCCCTTTTCGTGTCAATATGGTAGAAACTGCAATAACCCTGCAACTTCTTTTGCTCTACCTTATTCTGCTAACATACGAGACACTTCTCCACAATCTCTACCATGTCCCTTTTGACATCTGACCACCAATTCCTTTTTCAAAGATTTCGATATATATATATATATTACTTCTCGGATGCACTGTATATCCCCAAGAGTGAGCTTCTAACAATATCACTATCTCATCATTGTGGTCCTGGGGAGCACTTATACTATCTCTGAACCTTAGTAAGTCATCATCACTCTCTGTGAACTCTGTCACTGTACCTATCTGAATCTGACCCATACTATCGACACCCTATCGATCATCACGCTAAGCTTGTCAAATTCGGTCACTTAAATCCAGTTCTAATCTCAGGCTAGCTGTCACACAATTGTTGTCATCATCAGAGGGGATCACATCACTACTGAGGCTTTCAACTGCTCTAGCAGCTCACGCTCCCTGACCATCATATGTAATACCATCCCGAGGCTCTTTCTGCTCAAGGCATTAGCCATTACATTAGCCATTCCTGGGTGGTACAATTTCCACAATCATAATCCCTCAGAAGCTCTAACCCTCTTTGTTATTTATGTCTGACTCTTTCTGTGAAAACAGATACTTGGGGCTTTTATGATCAGTGCATACCTGAAATTTCTCACCGTATACATAGTAGTGTCACATGCTCAATACAACCACTATCGCTGTCAACTTTAAATCGTGGGTCGGATAGTCCTTTCATGATCCTTGAGTTGTCTGGATTCATAATCGACTATCTTCCCCTTTTGCATCAATACACAGCTCATTCATTATTTTGAGGTATCTATAGACTCATGAGAAACCTCTTAATCTGTTGGGTATGGAGAGAATAAATGTGGTGGTCAGTTTATTACTTTAATACATCAAAACTCCTATCACGTCTATCATCCCATTCAAATACAACTTTTTCTAAGTTAAACGTGTCAATAAAGTAGTTCATTTCGAGAACTCTCAACAATTCATCTGTAAAAACAATTTTCAATTGTTGCTTATAATTTTCCCTGGACTGTAAATACACCCAAAATATCATCAATATGGATGATAAAAAAGTCCAGGTAAAGTTTAAATACCTCATCGTAGTTGAGTTCCATTAAATATTTCAATCATCCATATCCTTGACCTATGTACGCATAAACGTATAACGTCATTTCGAAATTGCTTCCATTCAAGATACTAATCCGCATCATTTCTTTTTCTTATATTAACGGCTTTTATAAAATTTTTAATTTTTTTAAACCTTCCTGATTAATCAAATTCTATATTTCTTTATCCTACCAGTAAAGGTACCCTAATTTTTAATGTATATATTACGACTGTTGATTTCAATTTATAGGTTTTGTATACTTTTAGACGCTGTCAAGTCTTCAGGTGGGGAGGTATTTTGAAATACCTTTATTAACCCTCAGACTTGACCATGATTACTTTACATATCAGTCCATGTGGTCACAATTCATATTCGCTACTAATTGCTTTAATCCAAATTACTTCACGTATCATAGATATTCTTACCTTGTATACACCTCTTATTCCAATAGATTTTGTATTCAGGATCTATCACATCTAAAAGCTTATCTCCTTTCATATATCACTTATAACAAACTCTGTCATTACTCATTCCGTGAGTACAATCATTTACTTCTTTAATTTCAATCACTACACCCCTTTTTCGGTGCAGAGATACCAATAGGGTTTTCTTTGTCTCTTTACCCATCTGTGGGGTAGTCTCACCCAACTCTGAGCAATCATTAAATAATTGCCCGTCTTACTACACTTAACTCCTATTTTAGTCAATAAAGTGTAGGTGTAAGCTCTACTTCCGTAGTATCTACCACACATCCTACACTACTTACACTGCTACACTGCTTACACTGTTACACTGCTTACACTGCTTCACTACTTACACTGCTTCACTACTTACACTGCTACTGCTCCCACTGCTTACACTGCTACGAAGCAAGTCGGGGTCCTCCAATCACAATACCCCTCAAAAGTGCTGAAATTGGATATACAGGGGCCTTACCAATCATCTTACCCTGTGACTCATCAGCTCTAATCTCTTACCAACTGGTCTCTTTCCCGCTTTGACATCTCTGTCATTCTCTATTCTCTTCTGTCTCTACTTCGGCCCTTACTACCTTTCTCAATCTCAAAGGCGTTCAACACATGATATTATTCACGCAATTGTATTTTGCGCACTGCCTCGACATAAGTAGTGAACCAGTCCAACTCTAATCGACAATTTAAGTCATTCCATGAACTTTTGGGCTTTCCGACTCTCACTGCCCATAGTGTCGGGGTAATACCTTCCCAGGGATATAAATTGAGTTTCATACTCGTTAATCAACCAGTGCCTCTGGGTTATTGTAAGAAATTTTACCTGTAATTTTCCTTAAGTAGTGTCCGAAATATTTTGTCACCAGAATACATCCAGAAATATTTCTCATGTCAGCTCTGGACGTCTAACTCTTCAGATGGGTCGAGTGGATTTCCACCAATGCTCCGCCTCACCCTCTAACATAAACGTATTTAGAAGTCACCTTCTCAGTCGACATACACCGAAAGAATCTATACAACTTCGCTATCTCATTTACCCAGTCCTCAGTAACTATTGGTTTCTTTACTTCGCTATATACCGGAGGGGTGTGAAAATCTCTATAGTCTGAGGCATCTGTTTAGGCTTTACCCAGACTATCCTCAACTACCTGTATAGGCTGAGTAAACAACTCCAAAATATTTTCTACACTCCACTCCATCCTCTCGGAGCATGTCTCAATACTGTTTGGTCTCTTTATAGGACCATGTGGAGTATGCTCAACATCAGCCTCCACCTCACTCTCATCTTGAGTCTCATGTGACGACTCATTCGACTCTCAGGCCGATCTCTACAGCCTCGAGCATGTGTACTCGCCCCTCTACCATAGCGGCTATTAGTTATAAAAACTAGATTCTTACATTCGAAACTAAATTCTTAGCTGCAGTTCCATATTGATATACACAATTGTATCTAAACAATGCACAGTACATGGGGATGTAAATTTACTTAACTACTAACACCGACTCATATCAAGCTAACTCTGCTCTGATACCACCTTTTTCTCATGACCCAAATTACCTAAAATCACTACAAATTTTTCTTTTCTTTCATTTCCTTACCAGTCGTGAACAGTTACACTACTAACAGTTAGGCTATGATTCGGTGCTAGTCACCTCTCACCTATTTACCATTTCATTTTCATAATCACATTCACATATCAGAGTTTACTATCTATTGACTTTGACTAAATACATACATATTGATATTTATATAACCTTACATCCCTGACATCATATCCATTTACAGTACTGTGCAATTACATATTTAGATACAAAATTATACGAATGTGTATACCTGGTCTTGATAGGACGCAGCGGATAACCGAAATGTAAAACTATTGTCGCTCTCTTCTACTGAATGTACCCTGTGGGGTGGAAAATGAAAGGGTGAGCGAAACGTGCTCAGTAAGGCAATAATGTAAGCAGGTAGATAATTATACTATCTACGTGCTGATAATGTCATGATATAAAATCATTTATATTTTGAGCATGAGGAATGACTAAAACGATGCCACATGTATGAATATATCATATAAGAGAAATCATGAAATCGACATATAAAACACACATGAAAAAATCATCATGTATGACATCTTATGCTCGTCACATTAAAACTTATTTGTGTTCATCATAAACTCATCACTTTAAAATTTATTTGTTTAATCATAAAATAACCACATCAAGTCTAAACCCATCTCTTAGGAATACCTTGATTCATTAAATCGTATCTCATTTAAAAATATAAATCGAGATCTTACCCCTCCTTCGGGTTTGTCCTGGTCTATTCAGACCGTATGATATCATGTGAGGCATGTAGGTTACTGTATGAAAATTAAGGACTATGGCCATAATTTGTCCCTGTGATCCCAGGATGCATGGATCCCGGTGTGCTGGGCATCACAACTGTAAAGGGAGGTAGGGTCAAATCCTACCCGCCAAAATATCAAGTAACATCATCGAGTCATCATGACTGCACGGTACAGCGTACTCCGTGTGACATACACGGTACAACATACTCCATGGACCCATATCATAGTCTGGGGGCGCCTGCCATAGGTCTTACCCACCCCAATACTATGTCGATAACCAACCCATGTCTCAAAGTATACGTGCGAGCATATCAACTCTCTGCGACACACAGTCTACAGGAGACTTCCGCATGACTATATGCATGTCAACTCACGTCTAGTGCGAGCGAAGCTCCAGCACCACGCTATGCATATCATGATATCTAAAATCTCGTGCGACCGAAGCTCCAGCACGATTTTGTGCACACACAAATTTCTCGTATGAGCAATGCTCCAGTATGACTTTTTATGAGTAATAAATCAGTAAACTTTAGTGCGAGTAATACTCTAGCACTCTTTTTACTCGTGTAAATATGATAGGTGGCTCAATCTTTATAAAACATCTTTTAAAATCGTAACTGGTACAAACCGGTAACCTTTCGTATAATTCATAAAATCAACGGCCAACCTATGTGCTTATTTGCTTAAATCAAAGCAATACATTCAAATGAAACATTAAAATATGATAATCATGCAATTTATTTTTCCTTACTACCCTTTTTATAAATTTTACACTCAGAGGCAAAATCATCTTTTCTCTATGCCTCGATTTTTCGTAAAAATTATTATTTCATTTTCTAGATACTTTAAGAAATTCTAGGCCCTGTAAATCCCCTCGAAAATACGTATAGAAATCTCTATGCACCTATAAAATTCCCTTACCTCGATTTACGCATAAACTTATCTCGTCTCGATAATATCCGATCTCTCAGTCCAACTGCGCATTAACCAAGTCTACAAAACTGCATATAACCACATATTTTAGGTTAATTCACTTATTTTTATCAGTATATCACATTTACTGATCTAATCTAACGTACTGGGTTCGTTTTATTTTATTGGGCCCAATTGCACCTTAATGGGCCTCGACCCATTTCCAGCCTGTTTCTACTTATTAAATCCCTTCTTCAGGTTTACAGGGCTCATTCAGCTTACCAATACTCATCGGGCTTCATTCCAAACTCATTGGATAGGATGTATACTATTTATGGTAATTACGTTGCAATTTCGATTAATATGCCTTTTTATACAGAATTAATTCATAAATTTCGTAAAATAATCGAAACTTTATATTGAAGGACTCATATTATCATAATTAAAATATAATTACCCCATATGATGCGGGGTACGAAAATCAGAGCTCAATCGGCTCTCGTTCGGGCTTTGTCGTAAAACTGCACAATTATATATTTAATTCAAGGTTAATTTTTGATTAAATATAATTTAAATAAATTTCTCGGAAATCAAATGGGTCACTTTTGACCTCGTATCAACTTACCTGAAGTCTGATGTATCCCCAAAAATTTTTCCCTTTTTCTTTTTTCTCTTTTTCTCCTTTTTTCCTCTCTTTATTGGCTGAACCGGTTCGGTCCGGGTCAACCCAGTTTAAACCATCGATTCAGTCCGGTTTGACCGGTTCGGTGCCTCGTCGACCTGTTCTCCGTCGACTTCCACCGCCAGCAGCTCTGTTAGGTCGTCCGATTCTTAAATCTGGCCTCAGTTTTGTCCATGGCCGTCGAAAAGTGGCCGGTCTAGTGTGTTCTCCCTTCGTCGTCGGTGCTCTTCCTCTTTTTCGTTGTTTTCGGCGTCGTCCGTCGGTTTCGTCGGCCATGGCCACCACAAATCAGCTCGTCTTCACCTCGGGGACGTTTGGCTGGGGGCGGGGTTGGCTAGATCGGCGTCGATGGTCGTCGATTCGCTTTTCTCATTTCGATTTCTCCCCCCCCCCCACCATTCTCGCAAATTCTTGTGGATGGGGAGCGCGTGCCGGCTAGTGGAGGCTGCCTCGGCGCCGGCCTTGCTTCGCCGGTCGCCTCGCCCTCCATCGTGCCACTGTCCACTGAAGCCAAGAGATCGATTTTGGTTTTCAGTTTAGGTCGCGCGACTATGTCGCGCGATCCTCTTCTTTTTTTTCTAATTAATTAATTAATTAATTAATTAATTTATTTATTTATTTATTTTATTAATATTTTAATCATTAAAATATTCACAAATATTCTACAAATATCTACAAATTTCTTATTTTATTCTAAATTCATTTATTTAATTTAATTTAATTTATTTAATTTATTTTAACCCTTTTCGGTATATTTTCTCCATCATTTCGGGATATTGTCCCGAGCGAAAATTTTGATTAATTCCAGTAAATTTATATCTTGATCAATTTAACCCGAAATTTAATTATTTCTTCATTATTGATCAAGATTCTCAAATCCATTATTTTTAATTAAATTTTCTTATCGAATTTATTTCGACTTTCGATCTTTTGACCGTTTTACCCTTCACGTGTTCGAGAATTCCATTTTTATCCTTTTGCATTTTTAATTTCGCATTTTGAATACTTATCTCCTGTTCGAATCCCGTTCGTTTAATTTGGGACCATTTCAATCTTTCCTTTCACGAGCATACTCATTTCGTATTTTAACTAAATTCGGGTCTTACAGTTTAAGCACCGCTTTCCATCCTCAGACAGATGGTCAGTCAGAGGACTATACAGACTCTCGAGTATATGTTGAGAGCATGTGTGCTAGATTTTAGCGGCTCTTGGGATGACCACTTACCACTAGCCGAGTTCGCCTAAAATAACAGTTATTATTCGAGTATCAGGATGGCACCGTATGAGGCTTTATATAGTCGTAGATGTCGTTCCCCTATTGGATGGGAAGAAGTGGGTGACCGTAAGATTTTAGCTCCTATATGGTTACACAAGCATCTGAGGACGTCTATTTGATTATAGAGAGATTAAGGACAGCTCAGAGTGGACAGAAGAGTTACGCTAACAGGAGACGAATGCCACTAGAGTTTACAATTGGTGAATCTGTGTTTCTGAAAGTTTCTCCTTCCAAGGGCATAGCGAGGTTTGGGAAGAGAGGAAAGCTGAATCCTCGCTATATTGGACCCTTTGAGATACTTGATCGAGTGGGAGATAAAACTTATAGGTTGGCATTGCCACTGGACTTATCAGGTGTCCATAACGTCTTCCACATATCGATGCTTCGGAAGTATCACCCGAATCCGGCATATGTGATTAGTTATGAGCCTTTGGAGCTCCGAGAGGACATGTCATATGTTGGGCGACCGATTCAGATATTGAATAGGAAGGAGAAGGTATTGAGATCAAGGACTATCGGATTAGTGAAGGTTCTCTGGCAGCATCATACTTCAGAGGAGGCTACTTGGGAGCTAGAGAGTCTGATGCGAGAGAAGCACCCTCATCTATTCGATGACTCACTTGGTTCTAATTTGGAGGACTAAATTTTCTGAGTAGGGGAGGATTGTCAGACCCGTATTTTATGTAGCCTGTTCCTTATGATTCCTATGTGTATGAACACTCTATTATTATAGTTGAATCATAAAAAGAGTATTTAATAGATTTAAAGAGTATGAGAAATGATTTAACACGCATAAGCTACATAAAAGCCTAATGTGAGCTATAAGAGTCACAGGTTAAACCGAGTGGATCTGAATCATTTTGACTGAAAATAAGAACTTAAAATTAGAAAATATAGAGAGCTTATGAAGAAAGTCAATTTGATTTAGTTTCGAACACAGAGAAAGAGAGTAAACGCTAAAAAGGGTAAAATGGACATTTTTAGCAAGTTAAAGTATTTATGGTGTTTCGGGTGTATTTTGTAAGACCCGATTTTTATCGTAAGAGCAAATGGAATGAATAGAAATTTTCGAGTGCATTTAAAAATGTAAAAAGGATTTAAATAGAATTACCGAACACGTACAAGTGCAAAACAGTCAAAAGATCGAAACCCGATATAATTTCGATAAGAAAATTTAATTAAAAATATGGCTTGAGAAATCTTGATCAATAACGAAGAAATAATTAAATTTCGGATTAAATGATTAAGATATGAATTTATTAGAATTTATCAAAAATTGTGCCTCAAAAAATGAGCCCAAAAATATTAGAAAACTATACTGAAAAGGTAAAATCGGACTGATAAATTCATTTACGGATTAAATGAATTAAATATAATTTTTTAGATATTTTGGGATTTTAATATTATTTTAATCATTAAACTTGTCACGACCCAAATTACCTAAAAATCAAAGTAAATTTTTCGTTTTTCCATTTATTTTTTAATTCTTACATTTATCTCATCGTAACCATCCTATAAACAGTTGGGCTATGATTCGGTGTTAGACACCTCTTACCTGTTTACCATTCCATTTCCATAATCACATTCACATATAAGAGCTTACTATCTTTTGACTTTAACTAAATACATACACAATGATATTTACTTAACCTTACATCCCCGACATCATATACGTTTACAGTACTGTGCATTACATATTTAGATACAAAATCATACAAATGTGTATACCTGTCTCTCGATGGGAAGCAGTGGATACCAAGATTGCAAGTCATCAGCCGCCCACTAACTATTGCGAGTGCTCTGAAAAGATGGGAAAATAAGGGGAGTGAGCAAACCACACGCTCAGTAAGGCAATTATGCAAGTAAGTAGATAGCTCCACTATCTACATGCTCATAATGCCATGCCCTTAAAATCCATTTCTTTTCATTAAAATCTCAAGCACAAATCATGTATTTCATCAATGAATTAGTTTATAAAACTATTCGGGCATATCGAAATCATGTATCAATAGTATTTTATGTGACATCATTAAATCATACTTAGCATGAATTAAATCAAAATCATGCATTATTTCATGCGCTATAAAACAAATCATGAGATACAATCCTTTCATGAATTTATCATTAAAGTATGAAAAACGCATCATGCTACTGCATTTAAATCATTTCATTTAAAACGCAGTATAAAATAACGCTTCTGGCTCAATCATCTCATAAGTACATCTCAAATTCATAAAACAAGTCATTAAAATTCATTATAAAGCTTCGGTTACAAAACCACCCTTCTTTCAGGGTCACATATCATAAAATCATAAAATCGGGGGCCTGACCCCTCCCTCGGGTCTACCCTGGTCTATCGACCAATAGTTATATCATGTGAAACAAGCAGGTGATTATATCAATAACATCGAGGATTATGGCCATATCCTAGTGGTCCCTGGCAACACTGTACCTAGTGTGCGGGGTATCACACCTGGAATGAGAGGTGGGTTGTCCTACCCACCAAAACAGCATAACACCAGGATTGCGAGGGCAAGACTTGCTGTCTCGTGGCTAATGCCACTCCACTCCAACAATCCCCATGGTACAGCATACACTGCTTGACATACACGGTACAACGTACTCCGTGAACTCAAGCTCAGTCAAGGGTGCCTGTAATAGGTCTTATCCACCTATATCATCTCTGTCTCAGTATACACGTGTGATCATATCATCTCATTGTGACACATAGTCTATAGGAGGCTCCAACATGGCTATATGCATGTAATATAAATCCCTGTGCGAGCAAAGCTCTAGCACAGCTCCATGCATATTCATGATATCAGAAAATCTCGTGTGAGCAAAGCTCCAGCACGATTTCATAGAAATCAATGAAATATGTGTACGAGCAGTGCTCCAGTGGGACTTAAAATAATTATAAATTCAAGTAAAATCCACGTACGAGCAATGCTCTAGTACGGATATGTATAAAAACTCAGTGAAAACCTTGTACGAGAAAAACTCCAGTACGGCTTTAAAATGAATTATAAAACCATATAAAACTTCGTGCGAGCAACGCTCCAGCACGAGTGAATGCTAAAGTAAATCAAAACTTCGTACGAGCAACACTTCAGTACGGTTTTATGCATAAATACATCAAATCTCGTGCAAGTTACACTCCAGCACGACTTTTATGCAATATCATATCAAAACAGGATGCGAGCTAAGCTCCAGCATCTCTTATGCATGTCAAATCATAAAAACTAGTGCGAGCAATTGCTCCAACACCTTTTTATACATATTCAGTCAAACAAGTCAAAACATGTCAAAACAGAGTGCGAGCTAGGCTCCAGCACTTCTCATGCATTTCACAAGAATAAAAATCAGTGCGAGCAACCGCTCTAGCACATTTCATGCATATGATGTCACACAAGTCGGTGCGAGCAACTGCTCAAGCACGTTTATGCACACTCACAAACGCAGATATAGTGCGAGCTATGTGTCGACACTATCTGTTTCCATATAAACTTGATAGTTGGCCATTTTCCCAAGAAATTTCATTTAAATATGAATAACACCTACATAGTGTTATCTTGTGAAATTTATACAATTACTGGCCAATCTACCAATTTTCTTTGATTAAAACCAATCGAATTCTTTAATTCAGAAAATTCCTTAAATCATGCATTTCATGCATGTCATGCTTTCACCATCCTTAGGTGAACTTTCCTCAATAGGGGTAAAATAGTCTTTTTACCTATTTCGATCCTTAAAATCATTTAAACCACTTTTAGCACCTTTATACAATAACCGTGTATACATACATAATCAGTGTATACAAAAACTATTAAAATGCGCGTAGCTACCTCTAGCTACTCACACAATTCCCTTACCTCATTTTTCTGTATAGTCTGACCTTTCCATTGATGACTCGTCACGCAGTCCGATTTAATTTGAATCCAATCTCTGAAACTGTGGATACATATTCATCAGGTCAAAATACAATACAATTAACTGTATTTCATAATTTTTTTGGCTTAATTTAATCATTGGGCCCGTTTACCCATATTAGGCCCGATTACACCTTAATGGGCCTTAATCGACCTTAAGCCTGTTTTTCACTTACTATTCACATTATCGAGGCCTACTAGGTTCACTGGGCCCATCAGTAATTATTGAGCCTCATTCTAAACTCTCGAATCGCTTAATGAATTATTTACAACAATTTATCTCGATTTCTAGAATTTAATCCATTTAATGCAAAATTTAAATCTGTAATTTATGCGGTAAATTCTAACACGTATAACGATGTAAATTATCGTAAATAAGGGTTACTTACCCGTGATTCCATGATAGTACATAAATTGAACTGACTCGAGCTCTCGTTTGATGCCAATTGTCGAGCTACACAATTAAATATTTTTTTCGGGTAAATTTCCAGTCGATTAATAAGCAAATTAAATATTTCAAAATTTAAATCGATCAATTTCGATCGCTTATCGACTTACCTGTAGCTCGATTACATCACTGAGATTTTTTCTCAATTTTTTCTCTTTTTCTTTTTCCCTTTTTCTTCCCTTTTCCTTTTCTTTTTGGCTGAACCGGTTTGGTCTGATTCAACCTGGTTCAGACCGCCAGTTCAATCCGGTTTGGTCTGTTTGGTGCCTCGCTAGTCGTTTCTCTACCGATTTCCATCGCAAGTAGCTCCGCGGGGTCGTTCGCAGGTCGGATCTGGTCTCAATTTTCCCCGAAGTCGTCGGAAAGTGGTCGGTCCGGCCTCTTCTCTCCTCGCCGTCGGTGGCTTCTCTCTTTCCCCCGTTTTTTGGCGCTAGCCGTCGCCCCACTGGTCGATTCAGCCGCTTATCGGCTGGCCTTGGCATGGGCTACCTTCGGGTGGTGGTGGTCGAGCTCGAATCGACGCCGGTCACCGGTTTCTCCCTTTCTTCTCTCAGCTTATCTCTCTTTCCTTCCGTCGGTCGCCATTCGCCGCTTCTTCGGGCCACTGGTACGGTCGATGGCTCGACTGCCTCGCCTCTGGTTTGGGCCTCCGTCGATTGCCAGTGATCAGTGAGGCAGAAGGGAAGCATCGGCTTTCTTTTTTGTTTTCCTAAGTTCGCGTTTTTCGCGAAAATTGTTTTTATTATTATTTATTTTTATTATTATTTTAATCAATATTATATTATTATTTTACCAAAATATTTGAAAAAATTATATTTAATCCATTTAATCCATAAATGAATTTATCAGTACAATTTTTCCTTTTCGATATATTTTTCTAATATTTTTGGGCTCATTTTTCAAGGTAAAAATTTTGATAAATTTTAATAAATTCATATCTTGATCAATTTAATCCGAAATTTAATTATTTCTTCTTTATTGATCAAGATTTCTCAAGCCATATTTTTAATTAAATTTTCTTATCGAAATTATACAAGGTTTCAATCTTTTGACCCTTTTGCACTTGCACGTGTTCGGTAATTCCATTTAAATCCTTTTTACATTTTTAAATGTACTCGAAAATTTCTATTCATTCCATTTGCTCTTACGATAAAAATCGGGTCTTATATATTTACCTACCGAAAATGGCTAAAACATAAAGACGAGAGTGTAAGACATAAGATATCACACTTTTGAAATTTTGAGAAAAAGTCAACTTGGTCAATGATTAAGAAAAAAATCAACTATAGTTAAGAAAAGAGGACTTTTACCATAGTTGACTAACCATGGTTAGGAATTAACCAAAGTATGGAGAAAAATTGGAGAAAATATTCTTAGTCAGAATCAAGATAATCATCCCCAAAAGTAAGAAAAATTTATTCGGAAGGATTTCATATTTAATTTAATAGTTAAAAACGCAATGGGCCAAAGTTGGAAATTTTAAAGCCCATTAAGGTATCATAAGTGTGGGCCAAATTTGGAAAGCCCAATGAGCCGAATTGTTAGGCTAATTTATAGGCCCAATATTGATACAATTGAAGGCCCAATAGGTAATAAAAATTTCAGCCCAAAGGAAAAGCCCAAACCGAGAAGCCCAATTGAAAGCCCATTTGAATAAGTTAAAAGCCATTAATGAAAGGTAACAAAGTCTAAAATGATAACCATTACCTAAACTTTTTGGAAGTCAATTAAGGTGACTGGATTTTTAGCTTAATGACTAAGTAATGGACTTATAAATACCAGCCAACATATAATCATCTTCATCCTTTCATTTTCGGCAAAGTAAACAAACCATAACAGAAAAGTTTTCTAAGCTTTCTCTCACTAGAAATCACTAGGAAAAATGCATATTTGGAACTTGAAATCTTCATGAAAGTTGTTCCAAATTGAGAGGAGAGTGACATATGTTGGAATTGGCTATCAAGGAGCCATAGTGTGCAAACCGTGAGGCTTCAAAGTTTCGGCCAAGTGTGAAGACAAATACTAGGTATAATTTCAAGCTTCCAACTTCATATATGTTAATCTATGAGTTATATGGAGTTGATTGGTATATGTTTTATGGATTGAAATACATGGAAACACTATGAACATGTGATGGCCAAAAGTTGGTATATGAGTTTTGATAAATACCCATGTGATTTTAAGACATGTATAGGTTGATATGCATGTAGACATGATTATGGCATGGTTAGTTATAATCAATTTGTTCATATGGATGGTGGTATGATATTGGCACATAAGGTGTTTGATAAAATGCCAACATGAACTATAGGAAAGGCTTAAGACATGTCAATCAAGTGTTTGTGAAAATGCCTAAGTGAATTTGGCTAAACAAGTGTACATGGACGACATGCCATGGTGTGTGACCGATGATATGGGATGCTCTTGGCCATAGCATGTGGCCGAGATGTCTAATGGGCCAAGCCTAATTATTTTAGGCCCAATATGATGTAATGGGTCTAGGACAAGCCTAATAAGAGTTGGTGGGCCCCATAAGCCCAATAGGCCCAACGAAAATGAATAGTAAAATGGAAATGGGCTTAAGACATAGTTAGGCCCATTAAGGTTTATTAAAGCCCATTAAGGGAAATAGACTGCATTTAATGTGAAATACAGTAGGAAAAATATAATTAACCTGATAAACGGTTATATGCAGCTCCAGAGATTATTAGAGGAACGAATCGGACTGTGGGATCGAGCAGCGTTGAGAAAGTAAAATTTCTCGAGTGATTGCAAGTAGGGGACTTTTGTGAGTAGTTAGAGATATCTGCACGTATTTTCGTTTGCTTTTACAATCACTTAAAAACTATAAGGGTCAGAGAAAGTGAATAATAATTATTGTGACCCGATAGTGGTAAATTACGATTTTGCCCCTTGTTAGTCAAAAAGTCAACTTTTGTGAAAAGTTCTAAAAAGCATGGAAACCACTATTTTGAGTGTTTTTGCTAGTGTTTAGTAATAGAGTAAGTATATTGGGTAATGATTTTAAGGTTGATGTGAATTAAGCACACTTTATAGTGCTGATTTTGATGTTTTGAAAATCATCCCTTTTTAAAGAGCCATCTATCGAATTATATGAGAATAAATCGTGCTAGAGCTTAGCTCACACAGGTTTTCACACTGTGGTATGTATGATGCCATGGAAGCTGGTAAGATCCTCAAGCCCAACATCCTTAAGCCAAAGTGGGTGGGGAGGCTCTGTTCGGTGGGGAGGCTCTCTTACGGTAAGATCCTTAAACCCAACATCCTTAAGCCAAAGTGGGCGGGGAGGCTCTATTCGGTGGGGAGGCTCTCTTACGGTAAGATCCTTAAGCCCAACATCCTTAAGCCAGAGTGGGCGGGGATGCTCTGTTCGGCAGGGAGGCTCTTTTACATGGATACGGAAAGCTTCACGTGCATTTGAGGTACCGTGTTGCCTGGGATTTCACCATTATAGGATATGGCCATAGTCCAGTATCACATTTGCATTTCACCACAGAGTCTCACATGATATATCACCTAATTGACTAATTTATTTAGAGATAGACCTGAGGGATGGGTCGGAATCCGATTTTTGTGTTGTGAATGATTTAAATGTTATATTTACTATGATTTAAATATACATGGCATGATTTATCTAAAGGTATTGTGATATTATAAAGATGCATTATTTTGCACTACATGCCTACATTTGAGAAAGAAAGCATGATTTCTGTACATGGGATTTATTTTGTATAAGTATATATATATATATATTTTAAAGACATGCTTTGAAAATGAGTTGAGGAAATGAGATTTTGAGGCATAGCATTATTTTATGTAGATAGAATAGATGTCTACTTGCTTGCCTGATTTCCTTATTGACTGTGTTGTATGCTCACCCCCCTTTCTTTACATTTCTCTATAGAGCATCAACAGTAGAGTGAGTGTGCTTGAGGGGTAGAATTCCTGTTGTCCGCTGCTATTTCCTATCGATCGAAAGGTATACATATTTTGTATGGTTATGTATCTAAACATAGAAACAGCACAGTGATGTATACGATATATATATTATGGGGAATGTAGTTGTATTAGCTTTTATATGATCTCACATATATTATGAAAAGAAGTTACAGTCAGTAACAGTATATTGACATGTATGTATGATAATGGATGATATGGTATGCGAGGAAGCTAACATCGAATCACAGCCCAACCATTGAAGAGAGGAAAGGTAAGTTAAAAATATAAAAAATTTGTAGTGGTTTTGGTTAAGTCGGGATGGGTATTGACAGTTTTGTACTCAACACAAAACATGACAAAATTGAGCTCAAACCGGCAAAACCACACACACATTTCTCAAATCTCAGTACGCCTTAACGTAGAGCCCAAATCACTTTTCACTTTTAAAGCTCAAAACGGTTGTAAAACAATTTCACCTTTAGTTTACAACTCAAAACAATTGGGCCCCAATCGGCTATAAAATCGTGTGCAATAACTCATTCTCAACTCATAGAAACATGTTTGTTTTCTCAAATCACTTTTCATGCTACAACATCATCACAAAACACATACACAAATGGGTTTGAGTTTTCCCTTATCTCGTTGCACCTCGTATAGTGTAATCGTTTCCCCAAACAACAGACTAGACTTGCATTCCTCTCTGGAACTCCCGAGCTGTCCAAACGATGCTAAAACATCAATAATTCATCTCAATTACATCATTGAGCACATATTTGCTCATATTCTCGTTAAATACTACAAACCTCGTTTTTCTCATATTCCTATCCTAATCCACATTCTCATTAACTACATTTCAAATCATATATTTTTCATGCATAATATCTATGCTAAAATCACCTCATTGCCTCAATTCCAATTTATAGACAAAATCCCCAAAAATCACCACAAATTGTATAATATCATCATCATTCCAACAAAATCACAATTTCATCAACTCTAATCATTTCCTAGCTATTTTATCACAACACTTATAGTCACAATCACTAAAAATCACCTCAATATTAAAGATTAAAGCTTAAAAATTTACCCAAAACTTATAGAGAGCTCTATTCACACCTCGATTCGATTCGTCCTTCGATTTCCAAGTATGTTGTTCTCCTTTGGGTGATGAACAACTTTTCTTCTTGCCTCTGCCTAAGATTTAGAAGAAAATGGGGGCTTTGGAAGAGAGAGAAAGTTAGGGTTTCAATTTCCTAGACAGAGAGAAAAGATGAAATGCAGGAAAACACAAGGGTCTTTATATAGGCGAAGGGTAGTAGATCGATCTAGTCCTTGATGAGATCAATCTCTTTTTAAATTTGGGAACGTTTTGGGGTAATTTTATGCCTAGGAGATCAGTCTGTCGTCGGGTGAGATCGATCTGCTCTAATTATGAGATCGATCTTCTATTTACAAAACGCTTCATGAGATCGATCTGCTTGCCTATGAGATCAATCTGCCTATCAATTCTTACATATTTTCTGCGTTTTTGAGCCATGAGATCGATCTCTCATCCTTGGAGATCGATATGGCCTTCACAGATTGTACTGCTGCTGCATCAATTTGCAGAAAACTCACTGTAAAACTTCCCAAAATCTACCCCATAGTCAATATTTCAATCCATACACATTCAAGACTTAAAAATCTCTTCTTCTTATACTTCATCATATTTAAAACTTGTGTGTACTTAAACATATCATCGTTACATACACAAAATTACAGTTCTCATAAATGGGGTATACAAAATTCTCAGTTCTCACATCCTCCCCCCTTTAAAGAATTTGGTCCTCTAAATTCAGCTCGACTCATCAAATAGATGGGGGTACTTCTCCTCCATGAGATTCTCCAATTCCCAAGTTGCCTCTTCCATTGAGTGATGTTTCCATAAAACTATCACTAATGGGATGCTCTTGGTTCTTAGTACCTTCTCTATTCTATCAAGAATTCAGACGGGTTTCTCAGTGTAGCTCATGTCCTCTTGTATGTTCATCTCTTTATACTATATGACATGAGAAGGGTCCGGGTGGTACTTCCTCAACATAGATACATGAGAGACGTTGTGTATTCCGAACATCTGTGGGTGTAATGCCAACCTGTAGGCTACCTCTCCCACTCTCTCAAGAATCTCGAATGGTCCAATGTATCGAGGACTCAATTTTCCTTTCTTTCCAAATCTCACGATACCCTTACTCGGTGATATCTTCAAAAATACTGCATCACCAATATCAAACTTCAGTGGTCATCTACACACATCCGTGTAGCTTTTCTGTCTACTCTGTGCAGCCCATAATCTCTCACATATGAGTTTCACACTCTGTACAGCCTGTTCAACAAGTTCGGGAGCATTTATCTTTTGGTCACCCACTTCTTCCCACGCTACAAGGGATCTACACCTCCTACCATATAGAGCCTCAAAAGGTGTCATTCCAATACTCCCATGATAGTTATTATTGTATGCAAACTTTGCTAGGGGCAGGTGATCATCCCATGATCCCTTAATATCCATCGTACACGCCCTCAACATATCCCCTAGGGTCTGAATAGTCCTCTCTGACTGACCATCTATCTGAGGATGATAGGCGGTACTAATACTCAATCGAAATCCCATGGATTCCTGAAACTGGGTCCAAAGTCTTGAAGTAAATCAAAAATCTCTGTCAGAAGTAATACTCATTGGAGCCCCATGTAATCTAGCTATCTCGCTGACATATAACTCAGCTAAGGCATCCACAGTATTTGTGCTTTTGATGGCAAGAAATTTGGCACTTTTCGTAAGTCTATCCACTATGACCCATATCGCATCACAACCCCTTCGGATCCTCGGTAAACTCATAATAAAGTCCATGGTGACATGCTCCCATTTCCATGTAGGCACAGGTAAAGGCTGTAATAATCATCCAAGCTTCTGATGCTCAGCTTTCACTTACTGGCACACTAAACTTTTGGCCACAAAATCTACCACGTCTCGCTTCATGCCACTCCACCAATACACCTTTCTCAAATCTCGGTACATCTTAGTACTCCCTGGGTGCATGGTGTATCATGAGCAGTAGGATTCTCTCAATATCTATCTCTTTAGGGTATCATCGTTCAGTACATAAATTTATCATTTGAATCTCAATAACCCATCCTCACTGACTATGAGATTCGACTGCGAAGTTTGCTCAGCTTGGTTAACCATATTAATCAATCTCTGATCATTGCGCTACCTAATTCTAATCCGATCCATCATTCTGGGCTCTATTCGTAGGTTAGCTGAAAATCCAGTCTCTACCTCTTTAACTTTGTTCCGGAGTTTGATGAACTGCTCCAGCAAATCCCATTTCCTGATCATTATAGCAGATATTATTCTTGTCTTGCTTAGGGCATCAGCAACTACGTTCGCCTTCCTCGGATGGTTAAGAATCTTGCAGTCATAATCCTTAAGGAGTTCCATCCATCTCCTTTGTCTCATATTTAACTCTTTTTGATTAAACAAATACCTCAAACTCTTGTGGTCAGTGAAGATCTGGAATCTTTCCCCATATAAGTAGTGCGGCCAGATCTTCAAGGAAAACACCACATCGGCTAACTCCAAATCATGCATAGGGTAATTTCTCTCATGATCTTTCAATTGTCGTGATCCACAGGCGACCACTCTTCCATGCTGCATGAGCACACACCCCAATCCTTGATGGGAAGCATCACTATATACTGAAAATCCTCTTGATCCCTCGGGGATAGTCAACACAGGTGCCGCTGTTAATCTCCTCTTTAACTCCTAAAAATTGAGCTCACATTGTTCAATCCATATAAACGGAGCCTCCTTGTGCATGAGCATGGTCAAAGGAGCGGTAATCCTGGAAAATCCCTCCATAAATCTTTTGTAATAACCTGCTAAACCAAGGAAACTTCGTACCTCTATAACTGTCCTCGGTCTTTCCCAATTAAGCACCGCCTCCACTTTAATTAGATCAACTGACACTCTCTCCGCTAAATCTATATGACCAAGGAAAGCTATTCGATCCAACCAAAAATCACACTTACCAAGCTTTCCATATAATTGCTTATCTCGGAGTATCTAAAGTACTAACCACAAGTACTGTGCGTGCTCCTCATAAGATCGAGAGTACACCAAGATATCATCAATAAAAACTATCACAAAATTATCTAGATAGTCTCTGAACTCTTCATTCATTAACCTCATAAAGGTTGCAGGGGCGTTCGTCAATCCAAAGGGCATCACTAGAAATTCATAATGGCCATACCTTGTCCTAAAGCCCATATTCAGAATATCTTCTTCCTTAATCCTCAATTGGTGATAGCCCAATCTCAAATTAATCTTAGAGAAGACTGAGGCCCCTCTCAGCTGATCAAGTAGGTCATCAATCCTAGGCAATGGCTATTTATTCTTCACCGTGACTTTATTCAACAGTCGGTAGTCTATGCATAATCTAAGACTACCATCTTTCTTCCTCACGAATAACACTGTGCTCCCCACGGTGAGACACTGGGTCTAATAAATCCCTGATCCAATAACTCCTGGAGTTATCTCTTCAATTCCTCAAGTTCCACTAATGCCATCCTATATGGAGGTCTCGAGATAAGCTGAGTATCTGGTACCAAATCAATGGTAAACTTCAGCTCTCTCTCTGGTGGTAAACCTGGTAACTCATCCAGGAAGATTGTCACGACTCAAAAATCAGAGTAAATTTTTCATTTTTCTTTCATACTTACATATCCTCTTATCGTGACCACCCTCCACTAACAATTGGGCTGTGCGTTAATGCCAGTCCCACCATTCAATCACCATATAACTTAATTTCTTATTAAATGAAAGGTAAACACATGCGTTTTTTACTAATTCTTTCCCATTCATTTACAAGTGTTTACAGTGTCTATACATCCCCGAAAGTTACTTACAAACATGTTACTGTGCTATTCTTACTTAGATACAATATGTATAAGTGTATATACCTCAAAATGATGGGTAGCAGCGGATATCAGGAATGCAATACTCAGTCATCGTAAAGTCTACTGGACGAAATCTGTGTAGGAAAATGAAAGGGGTGAACACATCAAGCTCAGTAAGGCAATCATATGAACAAGTAGGTAACCATACTACCTACATGAATGTGGTGCCATACATAAACCACCCTTTCTCCACACATTTCAAAACAGATGCTATAATTCATGATGTCATGTAAAACAAGTTCGCATGTGGATTTCAAAGAGTATGGAAAATTTAACATGCAACTCTTTTAAATCATTTCACTCTCATTAAAATTTCACAACAAAGTTAGGACTCAGCCCATCCCTCGAGTGTTCCTGACTCACACAACACCATGAAATCAAATACTTTTCACAGCAATAGAAATATATGCTACAATGAATGTCATGCAAAACCAGTTTACATCATTCGTGGGTTTAAATAACATGGAAATAACATCATGCAAATTTAGTTTAAAACTTAGTTTCATTCTCATCAAAATCTTATCTCAGTCTGGATCTAACCCCTCTCTCGGGTGATCCAGACTCACACATAAATCCACCAAATGAGTTTCGCAAAACATCAACATGCGAGACTAGGCAGTATGTGTATATCTCAGGTAAATAACTAGGACGATAGCCATATGTCCTCGTGATCCCACTGCTACACGGATCCTAATGTATGGGGTGTCACTACTATTGGGAACCGCCCTTAGAGGTGGGTCAGTCCATCCTGTCAGTCCTGCCCGATCACTCGCATCTGAAGATGCCACACATCCGAAGATGCCATATAATCAATCCCAGCACGGTATAATGTACTCCATGCTACTTGCACCATACAACGTACTCCGTGGACCCATATCTCATATCCACAATCGTGCCTGTCTCAAAATGCACGTGTGAGCATATTTAATCGGCATGACACACAGTCTACCTGACGCTCCAAGCATGGCTCATCACATGTCTCATAAAATCAGTGCGAGCGATGCTCCAGCACTCTCATCAAATCAAGTAAAACTACTGCGAGCCAAGCTCTAGCACTCAATTACACAAATCATGTGAAAATCTAGTATGAGATAGGCTCCAGCACCCTGTCACGAAAATCATGTAAAAATCTAGTGCGAGTTAGACTCCAGCACCGTGTCACGAGAATCATATAAAAATCTGGTGCGAGTTAGACTTTAGCACCAATGCATGTAAAACTCTAATGCGAGCTCTCGCTCCAGCACTAATGCATGCATCACACAAATCAAGACTCGTGTGAGCTGAGCTCTAACACGTCACATTTTCATAAAATCACGTAGGCAGCTATATTTCTCAAATCAATTTCAGAGAAAATCAACATTGTTGAAAATATGCAATGTTGTGCATTTTTATTTAAAAGTTAGCTAGCCTACCTATGCATGTGTCAAACACCTCAAAAACAAGCAAGAACCTCTTGTTCTTGCTCCTCCTAACTTTTCCTAATTTTGGAAATTTTACCCTTCACAAGGGTATTTTGGTAATTTGCTCATCTGGGGCAAAAATTTTTTTATCTTAGATCTAGACCCTTTAGACACTTTAAAGAGACTGCAAATGTAGTTGAAATTGCGTAAAGTTACCTCTAGCAGTCCGTAAAATTTCCTTACCTGGAATTACGCGTGAGCTTATCCTGTCTCAACTGTACCAGGTTTCTCAGTCCAATTTGCTCCAAACCAAGTCTACGGAGCTGCATATAACCACTTATTTGGGTCAATTCTAATATACTTATTAGTATTTCACTTATACTAATCGAATCTAGAACACTGGGCCCGTTTTACTTTATTGGTCTCGATTTCATCTTAATGGGCCTCGACACATTTCCAGCCCGTTTCCATTTATTAAATCTCTTCTTCGGGTCTATTGGGCTCTCAATACCCATTGGGCTTCGTTCCAAACTCTTTGGATAGCCCGTATATCATGTATGACAATTAATTCAAAAATCCCAATATAATTCACTAAATGCGGAATTAAATCTGAAATTCCTAAAATAAATCTTTAATACGCGAATAATTACATAAATTTAAGTAAATGAGCTTTACTTACCTGAGATTATGCGATGGTGCATAAATCGAAGTTCGATTGGGCTCACGTACACGATTTATCATCAAACTGCACAATTTTATATTTAATTCCAGGTAAATTTTCAATTAAATATAATTTAAATAAATTTCTCGAAAATCAAATCGATCACTTTTGACCTCTTACCGACTTACCCGAAGTCCAGTGTATCCCAAAAAATTCTTCCATTTTTTTTCCTTTTTTCTCTTTTTCTTCCTTTTTCTCCCTTTTTCCTCTCTTTCTTGGCTTAACCAGTTCAAAACTGGTCCGGTTCAGCCAGTTCAATCCGGTTCTCTTCTTGCTGAATCGGTCCGTACCGGTTCAGGCTTCCCTGTCGTCGTTCACGGCATTTTCGACTGGTTCTCGACATGATTCTGGCACCATTTGATGCGCATCACCTGTGCATTCATCATCGGGCCTCGGTGTGGGTCGAAACGACACCATCGTCGGCGAATCTTCCCTTCTCCCCCGCGGCAGTCACCTCTTAATCCGATGTTCTCCGACGGTCTCACCACGAGTGGGTGTGCGGGTTGGCTTCCTGGGGTGCCGATCGACCTTCGCCATCAGCCCCATTGCGTCTTTCGCAGGTGGTTTCATCGGAGCCAAGGGAATTCGTTTCCCTTGGTTTTCGGTCTTCTCCCCCCTTCTGTAGAAATCACATTTCTTGATTTCGATTTCTTTTTTTTTCTTGTTTCTTTCTTTTTTTGTATTTATAATTTAATTTATTATTATTTTATTCATTATTATACTCTAAAAATCCCAAAATATCTAAAAATCATATTTTATTCCTTAAAATATTATATTTTACCATAATTAATTAATTTAATTTATTTATTGTATTTTTTCCATTTTTTCGGTATATTTTCTCTATATTTTTGGAATTTTTTTTAGGTGAAAATTTCGATTAATTTCAATAAATTCATATCTTGATCAATTGAACTCGAAATTTAATTATTTCATCGTTATTGATCAAGATTTCTCATATCTATATTTTTAATGAAATTTTCTTATCGAATTTATACCGGATTTCGGTCTTTTGATCGTTTTACCCCTACACTTGTTTCGAAACAAATTTAACCCGACTTTCCTTCTTGGACCCACTATAATCTTTCATTTAAAATTCGTATCTCTGTCCGGACAATTTAAATCTCATAAATTTAATTTGAAATTCCTTAATTGTCCGTTTTCGGATTAATCGTACGTTCGACTACTTTATTCAGATTTATATGATCATAATCATTCGTCTTATGATTCCATTAACATATATAAAAAAAATTGGGTCTTACAAAGACATCCGAAAATTCACACACCACAGGTATATCCTTAATCCTCGGATGTTCTCGCTTATCATCTGAGATGAGTATCTCATAACTTTCACATGAACAATCATATTTAGTACTCTCAAAAGCAACATCAAAATTTCACTTTTGCTTACAAAAATTCCACATATTTATTTCCTCAATATTTCAAACGTACGCTGTAAGGTTCAGGTAGGGAGAAAGTTACAATCTTAGTGTAGCAGTAGCCAATCCATTCCCAAAATTACATGAAATCCATGTACATTTAGCATTATTAGATCTGCTAACATTACTCTATCTCCCACCTTTATTTCACACCCTCTACAGATTAAATCAGTTCTCTAGGACTCACGCATAGGGGTATTACATGTAGTACACATTCTAGTGGTTCAAACTTCAAATTTAATCTACATGCAAAATGCTAAAAAATAAATGAATGTGTAGACCCTGAATCAATCAACACATGAGCCTTATGATTATAGACAGAGAGTATACCTCTTATAGTTTCTACTGAAGTGCCTGTTGTTTCCTTGTCTAGAGCAAACACACGTTCCACTGTAATAGGCTTCTTCCCTTTCTCTGTAGCAGTGGCCCATCTTGAGGGATTCACTCTTTGAGGCTGCTGTCTAGTAGGCTCCGGACCATGTGGTCTCTGAGGTTGAGGGCAGTCTTTCACTCTATGGCCCATGTCTCCACATCTGAAACATCCATGAATCAACCCAGTACAACTTCCCTCACGTAATCGGCCATAATTTTTGGAAACTCTTATCTCAGGCCTGACATCTCGAGGGGTCTCCCTGATGATAGGATAAGCTCTGGGTCTCTCCAATTTGCCCTTCTGTACCTCAATCCTTCCTCTTCTGAAGGAACCTTTCCGAACATCTGCTTGGGAAATCGCTGGCCTCTTGCCCTTATCCTGAGTCACTGCCTGAACTCACTCTGGGATTGTATAATTTTGATTCCCCTCTCAATCTCTTGTGCTCGTCTCAGAGCATCTCCAAACTCAATAATACACAACCCTATCAATCGATCTCTGATGATGGGCTTCAATCCATACACGAATCTCTTTGTGCGGAGCTCTTCATTTTTTAAGGTCTCTGGATTATACCTCAATAGAGCAGTAAATCGGCTCTCATAATCATCCACAGACATATTGCCCTGTACCAGGTTCAAAAACTTTACCTGCTTCCTTATCTGAGCAGCTCGTGGTATATATTGGGCTCTAAAGGCTGTTTGAAACTCCTCCCAGCTAATCACATCTTGCCTGGACATCATGTTGGCTCTACCGAGAGGGGGTGAATCAGTTTTCTAAAGTTAATGGTAAATTTAAACTTAATTGAATGTAATTGCAAGTAAAGAATAATCAATATAATGTAATGAAATAAATTGAAAGAAGATAAGGGAAGGAAACAACAAACTCAGTAGTTTATAGAGGTTCGGCCAATCTCTTGCCTACGTCCTCTCTTCTTGACCTCCTTGTCAAGAGCTTTCTTTCACTCTATTAATGGCTGTTATAGACTCCCTTTTACAGGTTAAGGAATAACATCTCTACCCTTTTTACACAGACAAATATTCACCCTTTTACAAAATTCTCTCACAGAGGAACTCTCCTCTTCTCTCTTAAATTAAGGATGAATATAAGGTAAAGCTTTCTTTAGAGGGTAGGATAGAATAGCTTCTACACAAAGATTTTTCCAACAATATCAATAAATGATGTTTGAAGGCAAAGAGAATGTTGGAAAAGATTTCTTGAGGATATATAGAATTTACAGCAATAATGTCTGCTTTTCCAGTGTCTTCAATGCTTGATTTTATACAGCAGGATTGGTAGTTAGAGCATTTAATGCTGTTTTTCCCGTTGAAGATTTTGTAAAAAGAGCCGTTGGGAACCTCCAGTAGAGTGCTAGATCGATCTCCCATTATGACCAGATCGATGTCTTAGTTTGATTTCCTACGATTACAAAGCAACTTGAAGCATGGAGATTGATCTCATATTTGTAGAGATCGATCTTACAATTTGAAAATGTTAGTGAAGATCGATCTATCGAACCAGCAGATCGATCTTCCAATCTCTCTGTTTGAGGCAAGATCGATCTCCAGATCGATCTAGCAAGTATTCTCGTAGAGAGGAGATCGATCTCTAAACACCCTAGATCGATCTCCTTAACTCTCTGACTTTGAGGAGATCGATCTCTATCCACAGGAGATCGATCTCATAAACTCTCTGTTTGAGCGTAGATCGATCTACAGATCGATCTACTACCTTTAGCCTTTGTTTTAGAGGAGATCGATCTCTTCCTAGACCAGATCGATCTCTCAGACATTCTGTAATTTATAGATTGATCCTATAACCCTACAAATCGATCTCTGCTTTCTCAACATTTTATACAGTTTCTTTGAGTTTTCAATCTTTTAGCAGATCGATCTGATATTGTCATGAGATCTATCTCTCTTATTAGAAAACCTAGGAGATCGATCTCTCATCTCACCAGATCGATCTCTCATCCTTAAATATTTAGTTTCTAGTACTGATAGTCTCTAAACATGTTTTAAATCATTTATATATTATTGAATTTACTTGTTTTGTCATTTCAAAATATATTAACTCAACAATCTCCCCCTTTTTGATATAACAAAACTTATTCAATAAACATGTTTAGTTAACCCATTTGCATTATGCACAAAATTTATTTTGCTTTCAAAAAACTCCCCCTTAATGTAAGCTCCCCTTAACTCCCCCTTAAATTAAGCTATCCTTTAAAACATTAAACATGTTTTCTTAGCATATTCTTCTCCTCCTTTTTGTCATATCAATGGCAATAAAGGCATAAAGTCAGTTAACTTCCAAAAGATATGTCATTTCAAAATGATAACTAAGCATAACACATTTCAAAATGAACCATCATGTCATCTCACAAAATAAGCATTCAAGCAAATGATGTTTCAAACAACAAACAGTAAACATGAATAAATATCTAAAACATTCCTAAAAATCATGTCCTAAGGTTGAGGAGGAAAGCGCTCCATGAGTTTCTCGACTCGAGTGCGATTAACTTGCAGCTCATCGAACATAGCCTGCTGTGTGGCATGAAGGTTTACAAATCCTTCATCCATCTTTTGGTTAAGCTCCATAATCATCCCCACAATCGATTCCAGCCCGTCGGATGATGATGTAGGTGCAGTGGGCTTAGCAATCGACGAAGAAGGAACCTCAGTAGGTTTAGCTGGTGGGGCAGTAGGCTTCGCTGATGGGTCTTCTTCCATGGCTGCCTCAGACTGGTGTTCTCGCTTCTTCCTCCATTGCCCTTGAAAGTCCTTGTAGTATCCCATGTGGTAAAGTGTGCCAATGTTTAATATGCTCTTTGGAGAAGGCACTTCACCGATCTCATAAGAACAATCGAGCCCGAGTCGTTGAAGCAAGTACGCCAGAAGTTGTGGAAAGACTATCGTGGAGGCTTGGCAGCGTACGATCTTCAGCCAGTCTTCATAAATAAAGTGGACTAGATTGTGTTTTTGATTTTGTGAAGAGTGAAGGTGGTGGAGCCAAAATTGATATAGTCTCCTGACCGTGGAGTGGCGGGTACCAAAGGGTCTAAGATTCCACGAGATGATAAGGTGGAGTAACCTTGGGTGCATCGATAGATCACTCGCCTTATCCCCGGGGAGGTTAAATTCTAGGTGTACTTCCTCTTCTTCATCAGTCAACCCAACATCTTCTATGCCAAACACTTGGGCTAGTACGAATGTGTCTATATGGATTGTTTTAGCATCACAAACGTTTTGAACCCTAGAATCTTGCAGGTATCATGAGGGTCATAGATGAGTTCAGCGTTAGAAAAGAAGGCCCTGATGATGTTTGGAGGTGCTGGGGTATTAATTTTAAGAAATGGAAGCCATCCAAATTCTTCCATTTTGGATAGATAAGGAAAGTCAATATGATTTAAAAAGGAGAATTCAATTGTTCACCAATGTTTAATTGACATAGTGGAGAAATACTCTTCATATCTTTCCTTTTTGAGGTGTTTGAAAACACCTGTTAAAGGTAGTGACAGAAGAGGCAGTGGGTGGTTGTGAGGAAGAGGGTCTAGGCTCTCTGTTGGTCGCTCTCTTAAGATGATGCATAATTGTATACCAAAAAATGACCTAGACACACTCAAGGATTGTTCTAAACACACTTAAGCACTAGTTGGAAGAGTTCTCTAAAAACCTAGGCAATGAAACAGTGCTAGAATTGCCCTAATGAAGATTTCAACAAAAAACAAAGAAATTTTTGAAGAAAATTCAACAATGTAGGTTACTAGAACACTGATTGATGAAAAGATTTGACAAAAACCTTACCAAGATTGATCTGGGAGAAAGAATCGAAGGTTGAGGTGCGATAGAGGGTTAGGGATTTGAAGATTTGGGTTTTTGAAATTTGGGGATTTTGAAGCAGTTTTTATAGTCCAGGGCTAAGGAGATCGATCTGTCAAGGTACCAGATCGATCTGATATTTCCAGAAACTTGAAGAGATCGATCTGCTGTTTCAAAGGATCGATCTTCAAAATACAGAAGCTCAAGGAGATCGATCTGTCGAATGCAGAGATCGATTTGCTATGCTACAGAGGCTTAAGGAGATCGATCTGCTAAATGCATAGATCGATCTGCTATTTTACAGAGGCTTAAGGAGATTGATCTGACAAATGCATAGATCGATCTATGAAATACAGAAGCTTAAGGAGATCGATCTTATGGTGAAGAAGATCGATCTGCTTAGCTAAACCTTTCTGCTTTAGGCTAATTTGGAGCATGAAGATCGATCTATAGTGATTGAAGATCGATCTCTCATACTTTTTGCCCAGAAAAAAACATTGAAAAATCAGTTGAAAATCACTTTGAAATCAAGGTTTTGAAAGGGATAAATCTCAAGGAACATTCATGAGTCCTAATTCACCTCTAAGAACACAAAACCTATCTCTATCAAGAGGTATGGTAAAGATATCAGCTATTTGATGTAAAGTATCAATATACTCTAGAATTATATCTCCTTTTTGTACATGATCTCTAAGAAAATGATGCTTAATCTCAATATGCTTAGTTCTAGAGTGTTGAATTGGATTCTTAGAGAGATTAATGGCATTGGTATTATCACATTTGATTGAGACTTGCTTCATTTCAATACCATAGTCTTTCATTTGTTGTTTAATCCACAACACTTGAGCACTACAACTACCAGCTGCTATATATTCAGCTTCTGTTGTGGATTGTGCTACACTATTTTTTTCTTAGAGAACCATGAGATTAATCTATTTCCTAAGAATTGGCATGTTCCTGAAGTGCTCTTTCTATCTATTTTATAGCCCCCAAAATCTGCATTAGAAAAAGCATGAAGAGCAAAGGTCTTAGGGTACCAAAGTCCTAGAGAGGGAGTGTCTTTAAGATATCTAAAGATTCTTTTAGTGGCTAATAAGTGTGACTCCCTAAGAGAGGATTGAAATCTAGCACATAAGCATACACCAAACAAAATATCTGGTCTACTTGTAGTAAGATAGAGCAATGAACCAATCATAGACCTATATAGTTTAGTGTCTACATAATTACCACTTTCATCTTTATCAAGCTTGATGTTGGTGCCCATTGGAGTTGCTTGAGGTTTACAGTTATCCATTCCAAATCGTTTGAGCAAATCCTTAGTAGATTTTGCTTGATTGATGAAGGTTCCATCTTTAGTTTGCTTCACTTGAAGTCCCAAGAAGTAGGTGAGCTTTCCCATCATGCTCATTTCAAATTCACCATGCATGATCTTAGCAAACTCTTGGCATAGAGATTCATTAGTTGATCCAAAAATAATGTCATCTACATACACTTGAACAACTAGTAAATCTTTATTTTTATTTTTGATAAACAAAGTAGTATCAAATAATGTCATCTACATACACTTGAACAACTAATAAATCTTTATTTTTATTTTTGATAAACAAAGTAGTATCTACTTTTCCTCTTGAAAATTCTTTTTCTATTAAGAATTTTGACAGTCTTTCATACCATGCTCTAGGAGCTTGTTTCAAACCATAAAGTGCCTTAGATAGTTTGAATACATGTTCAGGAAATTCATGACTTTTAAAACCGGGAGGTCGCTCAACATAAACTTCTTTATTGATGAAGCCATTAAAAATACACTCTTTACATCCATTTGATATAATTTGAAGTTCTTATAGCATGCAAAGGCAAGTAACATTCTTATTGCTTCTAATCTAGCTACCGGTGCATAAGTTTCATCATAGTCTATTCCTTCTTCTTGCCTATAGCCTTGTGTAACTAGCCTAGCTTTGTTTCTTATGATCACACTATTTTCATCCATTTTGTTCTTGAAGATCCATTTAGTTCCAATTATAGAGTGATCACTAGGTCTAGGAACTAGTTTCCATACTTTGCTTCTTTTAAATTGATTTAGTTCTTCTTGCATGGCTAAAAACCAATTATTATCATCTAAAGCTTCATGGACATTTCTAGGTTCAATTTGAGATACAAAGGCTATATATTGACACACATTCCTTAGAGATGATCTAGTTCTAACTCCAAGAGTTGGATCTCCTACTATTTCACAATCTTTGACATATCCTAATTCTCTTGGTGCTCTAGACTCTCTTTCTAATATTTCTAGTTCTTCTTCATCCTCTTTATTAATGTCAAGTTTTTCTAATAGATCATTTTCTATGTTTGAGGTTTCTTTCAAGTTCTCATCAAATATTTCAATATCCTCATCATTGGTTGAACTTTTAGATATATCATTTGACTCATCAAATATTACATGTATTGATTCTTCAACCTTCAATGTTCTTTTGTTATATACTCTATATGCCTTTGAATTCAAAGAATAGCCTAAAAAGATTCTCTCATCACTCTTGGCATCAAATTTTCCTAAATTGTCTTTTTCATTATTTAAGACAAAGCATTTACAACCAAAGGGGTGAAAATAGCTAATATTAGGCTTCTTTCCCTTGTACAGCTCATAAGGGGTTTTCTTTAAAATTGGTATAATCATAGCTCTATTAATGATATAGCAAGATGTATTTATAGCTTCAGCCCAAAAATATTTAGGTAAGTTATTTTCACACAACATGGTTCTAGCCATTTCTTCCAGTGTTCTATTTCTTCTCCCAACTACCCCATTTTGTTATGGTGTCCTAGGGGCTAAAAATTATGACTAATTCCTTGATCATTGCAATATTCATCAAATCCAATATTTTCAAACTCCTTACCATGATCACTTCTAATACTAGTTATAGTGTAACCTTTTTCATTTTGGGCCACTTTTGTATAGACAATGAATTTTTCCAAGGCTTCATTTTTTACTCTCAAGAAGAATACCCAAGTGAACCTAGTGTAATCATCTACAATCACAAACCCATAATGTTTCCCACCTAGGCTTGTTGTTCTAGTTAGTCCAAATAGATCTAGGTGAAGTAATTGGAGAGGCCTAGTAGTTGATACACTATGTTTAGGTTTAAATGTTGTCCTTTTATGTTTTCCTTTAACACAAGCTTCACATATTTTGTCATAGTCAAAGGACAACTTAGGTAATCCTATAACAAGGTCTTTTCTAGCTAACTTAGATAACACATGCATGCTAGCATGACCTAGTCTTCTATGCCACAACCAAGGTTCTTTTTCTTTGTCTACCATAAGGCATATATTTTCATTTTTAAGTTCATTTAGATAAACAATGTATATGTTACCTTGTCTATGACCAAGAAAAAGAACTTTATTAGATTTAGGATCTATAACATGACATTTCAAGCAATCAAAAATTACTTTGTAACCTTTGTCACAAAGTTGACTAATACTTAGCAAATTATATTTTAGACCCCTAACAAGTAAGACCTTTTCTAGTGAGAAGTAGTCATTACCTATTGAACCACTTCCTTCAACTCGGCCTTTGGAGTTGTCCCCAAATGTGGCTTCTCCACCAACTTTTGATTTAAAGGAGTTGAAGTGGCTTCTATCACTGGTCATGTGTCTTGAGCATCCACTGTCCAAGTACCAAGCTTCCTTTGTTTTTACTTTGAGGCAATGCTCAATTACCTATAATCAACATTCAAACTTTTGTCTTAGGTACCGAAATTTTCTTGGGTCCTTTGGAGTTAGTGAATATAATTCTTGATCCCTTAGGGATCCATTTTACTATTGCATCAATGTTTTTTGAATTGACTACCTCTTTTGGAACCTAAATTCTTTTTACTATTTTTCCTCTAAATGTGGTCATCTTCACATTACAATTATATGATGCATGCCCCTTTTTATTACAATGTGAACAAGTAATTGAGGGTTTATGCATATTCCTTCTAGCTATGAAACTTTTAAGGTGAGTCTCCCCACTTTTTTCACCATATCCTAATCCATTCTTATTAAAGAAGGCCCTTTGAGTTTCTAGCATGTTATCTAATTTTTGTTGACCCATGTAAAATCTAGTAAAAGAATTATGTAAGTTACTATTTTTTTCTTTTAGGTCACAAATTTCAAGATTTGTATTCTCTAATTTCTTTTCACATTCTATCTTATCCTTTAGTAATAACTCATTTTCTTTCTTTAGTTTAGATATTAATTTTTTGTACTTCATACTCATGCATTCATATTCTAATGCAAGATCATCAAATGCATCTCGCAGTTCATCAAAGGAATATTCATTGAGATCTGAAGTTACCTTTTCATCTTCAATTGCCATGAAACATAGATTGGCAGTATCCTCATTTGAATCATCATCGGAGCTAACACTATCGCTCCATGTTGCTATCATTGCCTTCTTTTTGTGAAACCTATCATTTGATCTTTTAAGAATAGGGCAGTTAAATTTAATATGTCCAGGTTTTTTACATTCATAACATACAATAGTATCTTTTCTACCTAACTATTCTTGATCTTTCTTGTGGTTTCTCCTACCACTACCACTTGCTCTCATTCTCATAAATTTGTTAAATCTTTTGGCAAACATTGTCATTTCAAGATCTTCTTCACTACCACTCTCATTTTTATTCTCTTAGTGGATTTCAGAGCTACTCCCACTTTCTCGGGTGGCTCTTCATTTCTTCTTAACTTCATTTCATCTGTGAGTAGTGACCCTATTAATTCATCTAGTGATAGTGTGTAGGGATCTTTGGACTCCTCATGCCACGACCCAAATTACCTAAAAATCAGAGTAAAATTTTCGCTTTTTCATTTATTATTTAATTCTTACCTTTCTCTCATCGTGACCATCCTACAAATAGTTGGGCTATGATTCGGTGTTAGTCACTTCACACTATTTAGCATTCTATTTCCATATTCACATTTATATATCAGAGTTTACTATCCTTTTGACTTTAAATAAATACATACCCAATGGTATTTACATGACTCTACATCCCCGACATAAAATCCATTTATAGTACTGTGCATTTACATATTTAGATACCAAACCATACAAATGTGTATACCTGACTCTCGATGGGAAGCAGCGGATACCAAGCATGCAAGTCCTCAGCCGCTTAATAACTATTGCAAGTGCTCTGAAAAGATGGGAAAATAAGGGGGTGAGCAAACCACACGCTCAGTAAGGCAATTATGCAAGTAAGTAGATAGCTCCACTATCTACATGCTCATAATGCCATGCCCTTAAATCCATTTCTTTTCATTAAAATCATCAAGCACAAAGTCATGCAAACATCAATGACTTAGTTTATAAAACTGTTCGTGCATATATAAATCATACTACTTATGCATCAAAACATTTTATGTGACATCATTAAATCATAATAAGCATGAATTTAATCAAGATCATGCAGTCTTTCATGTCATGTAAGACAAATCATGGATTTCAAATGAAAGCATGGAAAACATCATTATGCTACTGCATTTAAATCAATTCATTAAAATCATCAAGTAAAAACTAACCCTTCCGGGTCAATCATCTCATAAAACAATTCAGTAAAGTTCATTATAAAACTTCGGTTATAAAACCACCCTTCTTTCAGGGTCACATATCATAAAATCATCTGAAATCTTATATCAAAGTATAAAAATCATAAAATCGGGGGCCTGACCACTCCTTCGAGTCTACCTTGGTCTATCGACCAATAGTTATATCATGTGAGACAATCAACTGATTTTATCAGTAACATCGAGGACTATAGCCATATCCTAGTGATCCCGAGCAACACGGTACCTAGTGTACGGGGTATCACACCTGAAACGGGAAGTGGGTCGTCCTACCCGCCAGAATAGCATAACACCAATTTTGCGAGGGCAAGGCTTGCTGCCTCGTGGCTAATGCCACTCCACTCCAACAATCACCACAGTACAACGTACTCCGCGTGACATACACGGTATAACGTACTCCGTGAACCCAAGCTCAGTCAGGGGTGCCTGTAATAGGTCTTATCCACCTAAATCATCTCTGTCTCAGAATGCACGTGTGAGCATATCATCTCACTGTGACACACAGTCTACAAGAGGCTCCAACACGGCTATATGCATGTAATATAAATTCCTGTGTGAGCGAAGCTCAAGCACGGCTCCATGCATATTCATGATATCAGAAAACCTCGTGCGAGCGAAGCTCAAGCATGGCTCCATGCATATTCATGATATTAGAAAACCTCGTGCGAACGAAGCTCTAGCACGGTGTCATAGAAATCAATGAAATCTGAGTATGAGCAGCGCTCCAGTACGACTTAAACTGATTATAAATTCAAGTAAAATCCACGTACGAGAAATGCTCTAGGACGGATATGTATAAAAACTCAGTGAAAACCTCGTACGAGAAAAACTCCAGTACGACATTAAAATGAACTATAAAACCATATAAAACTTTGTGCGAGCAATGCTCCAGCACAAATGAATGCTTAAGTAAATCAAATCTCGTGCGAGTAACACTTCAGCACGGCTTTATGCATAATTAAATTAAATCTCGTGCGAGTTACCCTATAGCACGGCTTTATGCAAATTCATATCAAAACAGGATGCGAGCTAAGATCTAGCATCTCTCATGCATGTCAAATCATTAAAACTAGTGCAAGCAATCGCTCCAGCACCTCTTTATGCATATTTAGTCAAAACAAGTCAAAATATGTCAAACATGTCAAAATAGAGGGCGAGCTAGGCTCCAGTGGCTCTCATGCATATCAAATCATAAAATCAGTGCGAGCAACCGCTCTAGCACATTTTATGCATATGATGTCACACAAATCGGTGCGAGCAACCGCTCTAGCACATTTACGCACATTCACAAACGCAGAATAGTGCGAACTACGTGTCAGCACTATCTGTTTCCATATAAAATTGATAGTTGGCCTATTTTCCAAAGAAATTTCATTCAAATATGAATAACACCTACGTAGTGTTATCTTATGAAATTTATACAGTTACTGGCCAATCTATCGATTTGCTTTGATTACAATCAATAAAATTCTTTAACTCGAAAAATTCCTTAAATCATGCATGTCATGCTTTCACCATCCTTAGGTGAACTTCCCTCAATAGGGGTAAAATAGTCTTTTCACCTATTTCGATCCTTAAATTCATTCAAACCATTTTTAGGATCATTATACAATATCAATGTATACATACATATTCAGTGTATAGAAAAAGCTAATAAAATACGCGTAGCTACCTCTAGCTACTCACACAATTCCCTTACCTCATTTTTCTGTACAGTCTGACCTTTCCTCTGATGACTCGTCTTGCAGTCCGATTTGCTCCAAATCCAAATCAAATCTTCGAAACTGCAGATACACATTCATCAGGTCAATTACAATACAATTTAATTGTATTTCATATTTTTTGGGCTTAATTTAAATCATTGGGCACGTTTACCCATATTGGGCCCAATTGCACCTAAATGGGCCTTTATCGGCCTTAAGCCCATTTACCACACTTTATCAAGGCCTATTGGGCTCATTGGACCCAGCAGTATTTATTTAGCCTCGTTCTAAACTCTCAGATAGCTTATGAATTATTTACAACAATTTATCCCAATTTCTAGAATTTAATTCATTTAATGTGAAAATTAAATCCGTAATTCATCAACACGTATAACGATGTAAATTGTCGTAAATAAGGGTTACTTACCCGTTATTCCATGATAGTACGCAAATCGAGACTGTCTCAAGCTCTCGGTTGATGCCAATTGTCGAGCTACACAATTAATTATATTTTCGGGTAAACTTTCAGTCGATTATTTATCAAATTAAATATTCTAAAAATTAAATCGATCAATTCGACCGCTTACCAACTTACCCGAAGCTCGATTGCATCACTGGAATTTTTTCCAATTTTTTTCCCTTTCTCTTGTTTCCTTTTTCTTCCTTTTTTTTCCCTTCTCTTTTTGGCTTAACCGGTTCGGTCCAGTTCAACCTAGTTCAGACCGGTCCGATCCAATGGTTCAGTCCGGTTCGGTCCAGCGGTTCAGACCGGTTCAGCATCATTTCCTCATTTTGGCGCCATCCGACTGGTTCTCGATGCGATTTTGGCACAAATCGGTGTGCCACGGCCTGGGCTTCCAAAATCGGCCCTCGGCTGGAGTCAAAACGACGCCGATGGCCGCCAATCGGGACTCCTCTTCCGCGGCTTCTCCCCCTGTTTCTTGCGTTTTTCGGCCACCTCGCCGTGCGTCTTGGCCGCCTGTGGGTTGCGCGGGTTTCGGGCCCGCTTCGCCGGCCCTCATTAGCCCCTAAGCCTTGCCGGTGGCTCGTCGGTGACCTTCTTCCTCGGTCTCGGCTTCCTGCTTCGTTTCGCATTTCTTCTTCTCTATTTCGTTTCGGATTTCGTTTCAGTTTTTTTTTTCATTTACTTATTTTTTATTTATTTTTACTTTTATTATTATTTTATTTTTAATAATATTTTAATCAATTAAAATATTATTAAAATCAAAAAATATCTAAAAAAATATTATTTTATTCATTTATTCCATAAATGAATTTATCAGTCCGATTTTACCTTTTTGGTATATTTTTCGATTATTTTTTAGATTATTTTTCGATACGAAAATTTTGGCTTATTCCAATAAATTCATATCTTGATCAATTTAATCCGAAATATAACTATTTCTGCTTTATTAATCAAGATTTCTCATTCTCATATTTTTAATTAAATTTTCTTATCCCGATTAATACCGAATTTTGGTCTTTTGACCGTTTTACCCTTGCATGTGTTCTGGAATACCATTTCCATCCTTTTGCATTTCTAAATGCACTCGAAAATTCCTATATATTCCCTTTCTGCCCTTACGATAAAACCGGGTCTTACAATCTCGCCCACTTAAGAAATTTGATCCTCCAAATTAGAACCAAGTAAAATGGGTCCATACATAACTCCGGGTACGTCTGTCGTATCATACTGTCATCCTTAAGTGACTTTCTCCGGAGTGTAATACTACCATCATACTTAACTAGGGAGATCATCTTAAACCTCAACACTTTCTCCTTCCGTCTAATACCCGAATCGATTTTTTCAACATACGTTACACTTTCATTGAGCTAAGCTGTTGGAGCTCATATCCGATCACATATATCGAGTCCGGATAGTATTTCTGAAGCATCATAAGATAGGACACATAGTGGATGCCTGCTAATTCAAGTGGTAATGTCAACCTACAGGTCTTATCTCTCACTTGTCCAATATCTCTATCCGAATCTCGTTACGTCCTTAAGACAAGTAACTGTCAACAATAATGATTCACCCTCGGTGAATTTCCAATGATTTCTGTCTCTTGCCAGCATAGCTTTTTCTATCTGCTTTGAGGTGTTCTTAATCTCTCATAAATCAACTGAACATCCTCAAAGTTTTATTTTACCAATTCGAGAATAATTCTCTATCTGTCACCCACTTCTTATCCAAGTCGGGAACAACTCCCTACGACTATACAATGCCATATATAAAGTCATCCTAATACTCAAGTGACAACTATCATTATTGGCGAATTCGATTAGTAACAACTGATCATCCCAGGAGCTTATCAAATCAATGGCACACGCTCTCATCACATCCTCCAGAACCTGTACAGTCCTCTCTGACTGACCATCTATCTGAGGATGGAAGCTGTGCTAACACACAATCGGGTTCCCATAGCTTCCTGAAAAATATTCCCAGAAGTGGGAAGTGAAGCGGGAATCCCTATCTGATATCATGCTCCCTGGAACGCTACATACTATTTCACAATCTTCCTTACACATAATTTCGCCTACACACTCTGAGTATCTGGGGATTTCATAACCAGAAGGTGGGTAGACTAAATCAATCTATCGGCTATCACCCAGATAGCCTCGTGATTTATCCGGGTCCTCTGTAACCCATCCCGAAATTCAAGGTAACTTGTTCCCATTTCTATGTCAATATAGGTAGAGGCTACAATCACTCAGTAGACTTCTAGTACTCTACCTTAATCTACTGACATACGAGACACTTTTTCACAATCTCTATAATATTCCTTTTCATATCTGACCACCAATACCCTTTTTCAAAGATTCCAATATATTTATTATTTCCCAGATGCATTGTATATCCCGAAGAGTGAGCTTCTGACAATAACACTATCTTATCAACTGTGGTTCTAGGAGCACTTATACTGTCTCTGAACCTCTGTAAGTCATCTTCACTCACTGTGACCTCTGTCACTATACCCTTCTGAATCTGATCCACACTATCGACACCATGCCGATCATCACGCTAAGCCTGGTAAATTCGGTTACACAAATTCGGTTCTAACCTCAGGCTAGCTGTCACAAAATCACCGTCATCATCAGAAGGAATCACATCACTACTGAGGTTCACACTGCTCTAGCAGGTCACGCTCCTTGACCATCATATGTAATACCATCCCGAGGCTCTTTCTGTTCAAGGCATCAGCCATTACATTAGCCTTTCCTAGGTGGTACAATGTTCACACTCATAATTCTTAGAAGCTCTAACCCTCTTGGTTATCTCATCTGACTCTTTCTATGAAAACAGATACTCGGGGCTTTTACAATCAGTGCATACCCGAAATGTCTCACCGTATAAGTGATGGCGCCATACTTTTAGTGTAAATGCTATAGCTGCCAACTCTAAATCATGGGTCAGATAGTTTCTTTTATGGTCCTTAAACTAACTGGATCCATAAACGACTATCTTCCCATTTCACATCAATACACAGCCCAATCTTATTTTGAGGTATCCATACATACTGAAACCTCTTGAGCTGTTGGTTATGGTGAGATTACTTAAGGTGGTCAGTTTATTACTTCAATATAACCAAACCTCACTGAAGCTACTTTCATACTTATCATACCACTCGTATGCAATCTTTTTTCGAACAGATGTGTCAACTGAGCAGCCCATTTCAAGAAACTCATAACACTCGTCTGTAAGATAGTTTCCTGTTGCTACTCATGCTCTTACCTAGACTTCGAACACATCGAAATATCATCACTCAAGATGATAACCAATCGGTCCAGGTAAGGTTTAAATATCTTTTCATAGTTGAGTTCCACTAAATATTTCAATCACTCATATCCTTGACCTGTGTACGCATAAACGTACAATGTCATTTCGAAATCGCTTCCATTCAAGATACTAACCCGCGTCATTTCCTTTTTTCTTATATTAACGGCTTTTATAAAATTTTAATTTTTAAACCTTCTTGATTAATCAAATTCTATATTTCTTTATCGTACTAGCAAAGGTACCCAATTTTAAATGTATATATATTCATTTGTCGATTTCAATTTCTGGTTATGTGTGCGCTTCTAGACTCTGTCAAATCTTCAGTCAGGGAAGTATTTTAAAATACCTTTATTAACCTTCAGACTTGACCACAATTACTTTTCATATCAGTCCATGTGGTCACAATTCATATCTACTACATATCGCTTAATCCAATTTACTTTACATATCACTACTCCTTTTTCATTACTTGTCAAACTTACAATACACATTTCAGTGATGTTTTCATCCCTATTTTCAACTTACAATCTCTATACCCATATTTAATTAGTGAAATTCATCTAACTAGCATCATCTTGCCCAAGGGTACAGGCTTCACATCTTTCACTAGTTATAAGCAATTAAAGGCAGTATGAATAAATGTGTGGCACCAGGATCAATTTAAATAATTACTTCATCATTCACAACCAGTGTAGTATCTTCCACCACATCAGATAAAACATTAATAGTATCCTGGTCCAAGGCATACACTCACCCTCGTCCAACATTTTATTTTCGTGGTAACTACCACACATCTTACACTGTTACACTTGCTACAATGCTCTCACTGTTACACTGTTCCGTAGCAGGTTGGGGTCCTTAAATCACAATACCCCTCAAACAATACTCATCAGCTCTAATCTTTTACCAAACTACCTTTTCCCATCTCAGAGGCGTGCAACTCATGATCTTTTTTACATAACTGTAGTCTGCGCACTGCCTCGGCAAGATAGTGATATCTAACGGGCTAATCGGACTCTAATTGACAATCTGAGCCCTTCCATGAATTTTTAAACATCTCAACACTCACTGTTCATCGTGTCCGAGTCATATCTACCTAGGAACATAAATTGAGTTTCATACTCGTTAATCAACCAGTTCCTCTGGGTCAGAGTAAATAATATCATCTGTTATTTCCTTAAAATAATATCTGGGATATTCTGTCACTGGAATACCTCTAGAATTACTTTCCATGTCTATTCTGGATGTCTAACTCTTAAGATGGGTCGAGCGGACTTTCACCAATGCTCCTACTCGCCTTCAAATCTCATGCACACTCTGAGCAATTAGCTCCATAATATTCTCTACACTCCGCTCCAACCTCGCGAAGCGTGTCTCAATACTGCCCGATCTCTCTGTCAGACTCTGTCCGATCTCTCTGTCGCACTATGTGGGGCATGCTCAACATCCGTCTCCACGTCAATCTCATCACGAGTCTCATGTGACGACTCAGTACTACTCTCGGGCCTACCTCAACGGCCTTGAGCTCATGTACTTGCCTCTCTACCATAGCGACCATCAGTTAATGAGTCTATTCTTGCATTTAAAAATCAAATTCTTAGCTGCACTTCCATCCCGATATACATAATTGTATCTAAACAATGCACAGTACATGGGGATGTAAACTTCCTTAACCACTAACACCGACTCATATCAGGCCAACTTAAGCTCTGATACCATTAAACCTATCACGACCCAAATTACCTAAAAATCAGAGTAAAATTTTCACTTTTTCATTTATTATTTAATTCTTACCTTTCTCTCATCATGACCATCCTACAAATAGTTGGGCTATGATTCGGTGTTAGTCACCTCACACTATTTACCATTCTATTTCCATATTCACATTCATATATCAGAGTTTACTATCCTTTTGACTTTAAATAAATACATACCCAATGATATTTACATGACTCTACATCCACGACATAATATTCATTTACAGTACTGTGCATTTACATATTTAGATACCAAACCATACAACTGTGTATACCTGACTCTCGATGGGAAGTAGCGGATACCAAGCATGCAAGTCCTCAGCCGCTTAATAACTATTGCAAGTGCTCTAAAAAGATGGGAAAATAAGGGGGTGAGCAAACCACACGCTCAGTAAGGCAATTATGCAAGTAAGTAGATAGCTCCACATCTACATGCTCATAATGCCATGCCCTTAAATCCATTTCTTTTCATTAAAATCATCAAGCACAAAGTCATGCAAACATTAATGACTTAGTTTATAAAACTGTTCGTGCATATATAAATCATACTACTTATGCATCAAAACATTTTATATGACATCATTAAATCATAATAAGCATGAATTTAATCAAGATCATGCAGTCTTTCATGTCATGTAAGACAAATCATGGATTTCAAATGAAAGCATGGAAAACATCATCATGCTACTGCATTTAAATCAATTCATTAAAATCATCAAGTAAAAACTAACCCTTCCGGGTCAATTATCTCATAAAACAATTCAGTAAAGTTCATTAAAAAACTTTGGTTATAAAACCACCCTTCTTTCAGGGTCACATATCATAAAATCATCTAAAATCTTATATCACAGTATAAAAATCATAAAATCAGGGGTCTGACCCCTCCTTCGGGTCTACCCTGGTCTATCGACCAATAGTTATATCATGTGAGACAATCAGTTGATTTTATCAGTAACATCGAGGACTATGGCCATATCCTAGTGATCCTTGGCAACACGGTACCTAGTGTGCGGGGTATCACACCTGAAATGGGAGGTGGGTCGTCCTACCCGCTAGAACAGTATAACACCAGGATTGCGAGGGCAGGGTTTGCTGCCTCGTGGCTAATGCCACTCCACTCCAACAATCCCCACGGTACAACGTACTACGCGTGACATACACGGTACAACGTACTCCGTGAACTCAAGCTCAGTCAGGGGTGCCTGTAATAGGTCTTATCCACCCAAATCATCTCTGTCTCAGAATGCACATGTGAGCATATCATCTCACTGTGACACACAGTCTATAGGAAGCTCCAACACGGCTATATGCATGTAATATAAATTCCTGTGCGAGCAAAGTTCAAGCACGGCTCCATACATATTCATGATATCAGAAAACCTCGTGCGAGCGAAGCTCTAGCACGGTGTCATAGAAATCAATGAAATCTGCGTACGAGCAGCGCTCCAGTACAACTTAAACTGATTATAAATTCAAGTAAAATCCACGTACGAGAAATGCTCTTGTACAAATATGTATAAAAACTCAGTGAAAACCTCGTACGAGAAAAACTCCAGTACGACATTAAAATGAATTATAAAACCATATAAAACTTTATACGAGCAATGCTCCAGCACAAATGAATGCTCAAGTAAATAAAATCTCGTGCGAGTTACACTCCAGCACGGCTTTATGCATAATTAAATCAAATCTCGTGCGAGTTACCCTCCAGCACGGCTTTATACAAATTCATATCAAAACAAGATCGAGCTAAGCTCCAGCATCTCTCATGCATGTCAAATCATTAAAACTAGTGCGAGCAATTGCTCCAGCACCTCTTTATGCATATTCAGTCAAAACAAGTCAAAACATGTCAAAACAGAGTGCGAGCTAGGCTCCAGCAGCTCTCATGCATATCAAATCATAAAATCAGTGCAAGTAACCGCTCTAGCACATTTTATGCATATGATGTCACACAAATCGATGTGAGCAACCACTCTAGCACATTTATGCACATTCACAAACGCAGAATAGTGTGAACTACATGTCAGCACTATTTGTTTCCATATAAAATCGATAGTTGGCCTATTTTCCAAAGAAATTCCATTTAAATATGAATAACACCTACATAGTTTTATCTTATGAAATTTATACAGTTACTGGCCAATTTATCCATTTGCTTTAATTACAATTAATAAAATTCTTTAACTCGAAAAATTCCTTAAATCATGCATTTCATGCTTTCACCATCCTTAGGTGAACTTCCCTCAATAGGGGTAAAATAATTTTTTCACCTATTTCGATCTTTAAAATCATTCAAACCATTTTTAGGATCATTATACAATATCAATGTATACATACATATTCAGTGTACAGAAAAAGCTAATAAAATATGTGTAGCTACCTCTAGCTACTCACACAATTCCCTTACCTCATTTTTCTGTACAGTCTGACCTTTCCTCTGATGACTCGTCATGCCAGTATGATTTGCTCCAAATCCAAATCAAATCTCCAAACTGCAGACACATATTCATCAGGTCAATTACAATACAATTTAATTGTATTTCATATTTTCTGGGTTTAATTTAAATCATTGGGTCCGTTTACCCATATTGGGCCCGATTGCACCTTAATGGGCCTTTATCGGCCTTAAGCCCGTTTACCACACTTTATCGAGGCCTATTGGGCTCATTGGGCCTAGCAGTATTTATTTAGCCTCGTTCTAAACTCTCAGACAGCTTATGAATTATTTACGACAATTTATCCCAATTTCCAGAATTTAATTCATTTAATGCGAAAATTAAATTCGTAATTCATCAACATGTATAACGATGTAAATTGACGTAAATAAGGGTTACTTACCCGTTATTCCATGATAGTACGCAAATTGAGACTGTCTCAAGCTCTCGGTTGATGCCAATTATCGAGCTACACAATTAATTATATTTTCGGGTAAACTTTCAGTCGATTATTTATCAAATTAAATATTTCAAAAATCAAATCGGTCAATTCGACCACTTACCGACTTACCCGAATCTCGATTGCATCACTGAAATTTTCTTCAATTTTTTTCTCTTTTTCTTTTTTCCTTTTTCTTCCTTTTTTTCCCTTCTCTTTTTGGCTGAACCGATTCGGTTCGGTTCAACCCGATTCAGACCGGTCCGGTCCAGCGGTTCAGTCTGGTTCGATCCTGCGGTTCAGACCGATTCAACATCATTTCCTCATTTTGATGCCGTCCGGTCGGTTCCCGATGCGATTTCGGCACAAATTGGAGCGCCACGGCCTGGGCTTCCAAAATCGACCCTCGGCTGGAGTCAAAAAGGCGTCGATGTCCTCCAATCGGGGCTCCTCTTCTGTGGCTTCTCCCCCTGTTTCTGGCATTTTTCGGCCACCTCGCCGCTCGTCATGGCCACCTGTGGGTTGCGCAGGTTTCGGGCCTGCTTTGCTGGCCCTCGTTGGCCCCTAGGCCTTGCCAGTTGCTCGCTGGTGACCCTCTTCCTCGGTCTCGGCTTCCTGCTTCGTTTCGCATTTCTTCTTCTCTGCTTCGTTTCAGATTTCGTTTCTGTTTTTTTTCATTTACTTATTTTTTATTTATTATTATTTTTATTATTATTTTATTTTTAATAATATTTTAATCAATTAAAATATTATTAAAATCAAAAAATATCTAAAAAATATTATTTTATTCATTTATTCCATAATTGAATTTATCAGTCCAATTTTACCTTTTCGGTATATTTTTCGATTATTTTCAGGATTATTTTTCGATACGAAAATTTTGGCTTATTCCAATAAATTCATATCTTGATCAATTTAATCCGAAATTTAATTATTTATTCGTTATTGATCAAGATTTCTCATTCTCATATTTTTAATTAAATTTTCTTGTCCCGATTAATACCGAATTTTGGTCTTTTGACCGTTTTACCCTTGTACGTGTTCGGGAATACCATTTCCATCCTTTTGCATTTTTAAATGCACTCGAAAATTCCTATTTATTCTCTTTTTACCCTTACGATAAAACTGGGTCTTACACCTCAATTGCAGTTACTTTAGCTTCCCATGATTTTGGTAGGCTATTCAATATTTTCTTAACCATTTCTATATTTCAATAGATTTTCCCTAAGGACTTCAGCCCATTTATTACATCAGTAAATCTAGTGAACATGTCACTAATTGACTCTCCTTCTTTCATCCTAAATAGCTCATAATTATGTGTGAGCATTCCTACCTTAGTCTCCTTTACTTGAGTTGTACCTTCATGAGTAATTACCAATTTGTCCCAAATTTGTTTGGCATTGTCACAACCGGAGACGCTATTGTATTCATTTGGTCCTAAAGCACAAAATAGGGTATGCATGGCCTTTGCATTTAGCTGAGCACATTTTACATCATTTGAATCCCACTCATCTTCTTCTTTAGGGATATCTCTTCCCTCTATTCTTTTAGTTGGGATTTGAGGACCTTTAGTTATAATCCTCCATACCTCATAATCATTTGCTTGAATGAAAAGTATCATCCTAGTTTTCCAAAAAGTATAATGTTCACCATTGAACATAGGATGCCTAACTATAGAATGCCCCTCTCCTACTAGATTGGTTACTACATTGTTGTGAACCATTAGATTGTTTTTAACTCTAAGGAAGATATTCCTTTGTGATCAAAGAGTCCTCGCTCTGATACCAATTGTTGGCTCTACCGAGAGGGGGTGAATCGATTTTCTAAAATTAATGGTAAATTTAAACTTAATTGAATCTAATTGCAAGTAAAGATTAATCAATATAATGTAATGCAATAAATTGAAAGAAGATAAGGGAAGGAAACAACAAACTCAGTAGTTTATAGAGGTTCGGCCAATCTCTTGCCTACGTCCTCTCTTCTTGACCTCCTTGTCAAGAGCTTTCTTTCACTCCATCAATGGCTGTTACAGACTATCTCTACCCTTTTTACAGAGACAAATATTCACCCTTTTACAAAATTCTCTCACAGAGGAACTCTCCTCTTCTCTCTTGAATTAAGGATGAATACAACGTGAAGCTTTCTTTTGAGGGTAGGATAGAATAGCTTCTACATAAAGATTTCTACAACAATATCAATAAATGATGTTTGAAGACAAAGAGAATGTTGAAAAAGATTTCTTGAGGATATACAGAATTTATAGCAATGTGTCTGCTTTTCCAGTGTCTTCAATGCTTGATTTTATACAGCAAGATTGGTAGTTGGAGCATTTAATGTTGTTTTTCCCATTGAAGATTTTACAGAAAGAACCGTTGGGAACCTCCAGTAGAGTACCACATCGATCTCCCATTATGACCAGATCGATCTCTTAGTTTAATTTCCTGTGATTACAAAGCAACTTGAAGCATGGAGATTGATCTCATATTTGTAGAGATCAATCTTACAATTTGAAAATGTTAGTGAAGATCGATTTGTCGAACCAGCAGATCGATCTTCCAATCTCTTTGTTTGAGGTAAGATCGATCTTCAGATCGATCTAGCAAGTATTCTCGTAGAGAGAAGATTGATCTCTAAATACCCTAGATCTATCTCCTTAACTCTCTGACTTTGAGGAGATCGATCTCTATCCACAGGAGATCGATCTCATAAACTCTCTATTTGAGCATAGATCGATCTACTACCTTTAGCATTTGTTTTAGAGGAGATTGATCTCTTCCTAGACCAGATCGATCTCTTAGACATTCTGTAATTTACAGATCGATCCTATAACCCCTACAGTTCGATCTCTGCTTCCTCAACATCTTATACAGTTTCTTTGAGTTTTCAATCTTTTAGCAGATTGATCTCATATTGTCATGAGATCGATCTCTCATACTAGAAAACCCAGGAGATCGATCTCTCATCTCACCAGATCGATCTCTCATCCTTAAATACTTAGTTTCTAGTACTGATAGCCTCTAAACATGTTTTAAATCATTTCTATATTATTGAATTTACTTATTTTTTCATTTCAAAATATATTTACTTAACACATCAGAATACCCTGGGTAGTACTCCACCAACCTCGAGCTCTCCCTTTCAACATATAAGCACCCATACTGACCCTCTCAGCATCAATGCATCCTAAATAGTCAAATATGACTCTCAACTCAGTCAGCCACTCTTTAGCCTCAAGGGGATCCTTTTTCCCTTTGAATGCGGGCAGATTCATTTCCAAAAAGTCCTTCAGTCAGACCATTCTTCTATCATCAGGCTGAGTGACGGGAGGCACCAGGTCTATCTGTACTGGGAGCACAGGAGGTCTTTGTGGTGGTGTAGGAGTAGTACTAGAGACATTAACTCCAAAATGTTACGCGAATAGCGCTGCCATTTGCTCAAAAACCCAGCCACACATCTTGCTTAATCCGGTTAAATCGGGAGTTAGGACTCCCTGGTTTTGGGGCAGGTGCTGGAGGTGGCTCTGCCTGCCTCCTCGAACGACCTCGTCATCCACTCATTCTTAATCTCAATACGTTTCTTGCGCGTACATATCAAATTCGATTGAAATCTCAATCCTCAATTTTAGTTCAAGACCCGACTTATACAGACACTTGGGATGTATTCTATTTCACTTGATCGACATTGACCTCGGAACTGCGAAAAACAGGGCAAATTTAAAACCTTTTCACATCCATTCACAATTAAGGGTGCATTCCTGTGCTGACATACAACATCATACATATCATACCTCAGGATCTCCTCATCTCATAATTATATTTCATACAAAATAGATTACGCAATTCAAGGTTAATTAATCATAATACATCCCATACATCATTGTACATCAAGTGTCTGTAAATATAACATAAGTCTAGGTACATGAAGTGTAAATTATATCTCAAATACAATATATATGGCCTGGAGCTCAAGTCCTCCACTAGCCACTACTCCGTAATCTAGGGGGAAGATAAAACAAGGTGAGCTTTTAAATAGCTTAGTAAGGGGGTAAGGAACTCATTTATAAAATAATGATTTGCACAGCACAATCATTTTATTTTGCGAGTTAAACTCATTAAATTCAGTAGAAAATGTAACATGAATAATTAAAACATCATCTCAACTCATTTCTCAAAACTCATGTAGAAACATGATAATAAATGGCTCAAACCATGATTACAAATAGTTACAATCATGTGGAACAAGCATGTATAAAACATGATACGATAATGGCTTTTCTCATAAAACCTGATGAAAATCACCGGATTAGTAATGCACGTGGAGCAGCACCAAACACAAACTCGTGTGTAAAACGAGACTAGGCAAATAAAACTCATATAACAACACATCACGGCATATCAAAATGATTGAACTCGACCCCCTAGGCGGACATCCCCAATCGAAGGATTTCATCGACAATAGTATACCCACGGCCATGGTTCGCTGTAGACTTGAGAAAGGTCGTATAGCCATCGGTCTTACATGCTATCAAAGCACAGGTCGATCTTACATGCTATCAAAGCAATGCCACCCATTGCAGTCGCAGAGCGGGGTCATCTCACGTTACCAGAATGGAGGAGTCGGTCTTACGTGCTGTTAGAGCACGACCCGGTCTTACATGCTACAAGAGCAAAGCCTGATGTGTATTCAACATGACACGCCTAAGTCTCAATAATAGCCATTATTAAATAAAACTGTATTGCTTTCATGAAGCGCTCATAATATTTTTTTCTCATAAAACTCATCTCAAAACTATTTTGTACTTAACACAAAACATGTCAAAACCGAGCTCAAACAGGCAAAACCACGCACACATTTCTCAAATCTCAGTACGCCTTAACATAGAGCCCAAATAACTTTTCACTTTTAAAACTCAAAATGGTTGTAAAACAATTTCACATTTAGTTTACAACTCAAAACAATTGGGCCCTAACTAGCTATAAAATCATGTGCAATAACTCATTCTCAACTCATAGAAACATGCTTATTTTCTCAAATCATTTTTCATACTATAACATCATCACAAAACACATACACAAATGGGTTTGAGTTTTCCCTTACCTCATTGCACCTCGTATAGTGCAATCATTCCCCCAAACAACAGACTAACCTTACATTCCTCTCTCGAACTCCCGGGCTATCTAAATGATGATAAAACATCAATAATTCATCTTAATTACATCATCAAGCACATATTTGCTCATATTCTCGTTAAAAACTACAAACCTCATTTTTCTCATATTCCTATCCTAATCCACATTCTCATTCACTACATTGCAAATCCTATATTTTTCATGCATAATATCTATGCTAAAATCACCTTATTGCCTCAATTCCAATGTATATCCAAAATCCCCAAAAATCACCATAAATTGTATAATATCATCAGCATTCCAACAAAATCACAATTTCATCAACTCTAATCATTTCCTAGCTATTTTATCACAATACCCATAGTCACAATCACCAAAAAGCACCTCAATATTAAAGATTAAAGCTTAGAAATTTACCCAAAACTTATGGAGAGCTCTATTTACACCTCGATTCGATTCGTCCTTCGATTTCCATGTATATTGTTCTCCTTTGGGTGAGAAACAACTTTTCTCCTTTGGATGAAAATGAGGGCTTTGAAAGAGAGAGAGAAAGCTAGGGTTTTGATTTTTTAGAGAGAGAGAAACGATGAAATGCAGGAAAACACGGGGGTCTTTATATAGGCGAAGGGTAGGAGATCGATATGGTCCTTGATGAGATTGATCTCTTTCTGAATTTGGGAACATTTTGGGGCAATTTTATACCTAGGAGATCGATCTGTCGTGGGGTGAGATCGATCTCTTAATTGTTTCATGAGATCGATCTTCTGTTTACAAAATGCTTCATGAGATCGATCTACTTGCCTATAAGATCGATCTGCCTATCAGGTCTTGCATATTTTCTGCGTTCTGGAGCCATGAGTGTCACGACCCAAATTACCTAAAAATCAGAGTAAATTTTTTACTTTTTCATTTCCTTACCCGTCGTGAACAGTTATACTACTAAACAGTTGGGTTATGATTTGGTGTTACTCACCTCTCACCTATTTACCATTCCATTTTCATATTTCATATTTCATTTACATATCAATTTATTTAAACTAAATACTTCCCCAATATTACATCCATATACAGTACTGTGCCTCTATATGCTCAGATACAAAAATTATACAAATGTGTATACTTGGTCTTGATAAGAAGCAGCGGATAACCGAAATGTAAGACTACTATCGCTCTCTTTTATTGAATGTACCCTGTGGGGTGGAAAATGAAAGGGTGAGCGAAACTTGCTCAATAAGGCAATAATGTAAGCAGGTAGATAACTATACTATCTACGTGCTGATAATTTCATGATATAAAATCATTTATATTTAGAGCATGAGGTATGACTAAAACGATGCCACATGTATGTATATATCATATAAGAGAAATCATGAAATCGACATATAAATCAAACATGGAAAAATCATCATGTATGACATCTCATGCTCATCACATTAAAACTTATTTGTGTTCATCATAAACTCATCAAGTTAAAACTTCTTTGTTTTATCACAAAACAACCACATCAAGGTTAAACCCATTCCCCGGGAATACCTTGATTTATTAAATCGCATTTCTTTTAAAAACATAAATCGGGACATTACCCCTCCTTCGGGTTTGTCCTGGTCTATTCAGACCGTATGATATCATGTGAGGCATGTAGGTTACTATATGAAAATCGAGGACTATGGCCATGCTATGTCCCTGTGATCCCAGGCTACACGGATCCCGGTGTGCAGGGCATCACAACTGTAACGGGAGGTAGGTCAAATCTTACCCGTCAGAATATCAAGTAACATCATCGAGTCATCATGACTGCATGGTACAGCGTACTTCGTGTGACATACACGGTACATCATACCCCGTGGACTCATATCATAGTCTGGGGGTGCTTGCTGTAGGTCTTATCCACCCCAATACTATGTCGATAACCAACCCATGTCTAAAAGTATTCGTGCGAACATATCAACTCTCTGCGACACACAGTCTACAGGAGGCTTCCACACGACTATATGCATGTCAACTCACGTCTAGTGCGAGCAAAGCTCCAGCATGTTGCTATGCATATCATGATATCTAAAATCTCGTGCGAGCGAAGCTCCAGCACAGTTTTGTGCACACACAAATTTCTAGTACGAGCAATACTCCAGTACGACTTTTCATGGGTAATAAATCAGTAAAATTTAGTGCGAGTAATACTCCAGCACTCTTTTTACTCGTGTAAATATGATAGGTGGCTCAATCTTGATAAAACATCTTTTAAAATCGTAACCGGTACAAACCGGTACCCTTTCGTATAATTCACGAAATCAACAGCTAACCTATGTGCATATTTGCTTAAATCAAGGCAATACATTCATATAAAACATTAAAACATGATAATCATCTAATTTATCTGCCTTACTACCCTTTTTTGTAAATTTTACTACCAGGGGCAAAATTGTCTTTGTCTTTATTCACCTATACCTCGGGTTTTCGTAAAAATTATTTTTTTTTCTAGATACTTAAAGAAATTATAAGCCCTGTAAATCTCCTCAAAAATACGTATAGAAATCTGTATGCACCTACAAAATTCCCTTACCTCGATTTACGTATAAACTTATCTCGTCTCGATTATATCCGATCTCTCAATCCAACTACGCGTTAACCAAGTCTACAAAACTGCATATAACCACATATTTTGGGTTAATTCACTTATCTTTATCAATATATTACATTTACTAATCGAATCTAACGTACTCGGCCCGTTTTACCTTATTGGGCCCAATTGCACCTTAATGGGCCTCGACCCATTTTCAGCCCGTTTATACTTATTAAATCCCTTCTTCGGGTTTACTGGGCTCATTCAACTTACCAATAATCATCGGGCTTCATTCCAAACTCATTGGATAGCCCATACACTATTTACGATAATTACATTGCAATTCCAATTAATATGCCTTTTTATACAGAATTAATCCGTAAATTCCATAAAATAATCGAAACTTTGTATTAAAGGACTCATATTATCGTAATTAAAATATACTTACCCAATATGATGTGGGGTACAAAAATCGAAGCTCAATCTGCTCTCGTTCGGGCTTTATCGTAAAACTGCACAATTATATATTTAATTTCGGGTTAATTTTTCAATTACATATAATTTAAATAAATTTCTCGAAAATCAAATCGGTCACTTTTGACCTCTTATCGACTTACCCGATGTCCGGTGTATCCCCAAAAATTCTTTCCCTTTTTCCTTTTTCTCTTTTTCTCCTTTTTTCCCTTCTTTCTTGGTTGAACCGGTTCGATCCGGTTTAACCTGGTTCCGACCGGTCCGGTCCAACTGGTTCAGTCCGGTTCACCTCTTTGTTGAACCAGTTCGTACCGGTTTAGGCCTATCCGTCGTCGTTCATGGCGTTTTCGGTTGGTTCCTGGCATGATTCTGGCTCCATTCGATGCGCCATCACCTGGGAGTTCAAAATCGGGCCTCGGTGTGGGTTGAAACGGCACCATCACCGGTGAATCTTCCCATCTCCCCCGCAGCAGTCACCTCTCGATCTGGCGGATTCCGATGGTTTCACCGACCGATACCTGTCTCAAAAGAACCGCATCCTCTTCCCGATCACGCAGGTGCCCGCCGTTCGATCCCAGCTGCCGTGGATCACCGGGATCGAGCTCCTTTCTCCTATCGGTTTCTCCTCCTCCATTCGTCGGATTCGATCGTCCTTGTCGCACATCGCTAGTGCCAACCTACTCGTCGGCTTCCCCTCTTTCTCATCAGCTCTTCGTCAGGGCCGTCAGTCGCCGGTGGCCGTAGGTCGGTCGGGCCACGCGCGGTCTCCTCAGTTTCCTTTATTTTCTCTCTCCCCGATAACATTTTTTGATTCTCTCTCTTTTTTTCTTTTTTTTCTTTTTTTTGAATTAATTTAGTTTTATTTATTATTTAATTTTATTAATATTTTAATCATTATTTTATTCTAATTAATTAATTTATTTTATTTTATCTATTTTTTTCACTTTTTCGGTATATTTTCTCTGTATTTTCGAGATATTGTCCCGAGTGAAAGTTTCGATTAATTTCAGTAACTTCATAACTTGATTAATTTAACCCGAAATTTAATTATTTCTTCGTTATTGATCAAGATTCTCAAATCCATTATTTTTAATTAATTTTTTTCTTGTCGAATATATATCGGTATTCAATCTTTTTACCGTTTTACCCTTTACGTGTTCGGGAATTTCATTTCCGTCCTTTTTCATTTTTAATTTCGTATTTTGAATCCTTATCTCTAGTTCGAATCCCATTCGTTTAAATTGGGACCATTTCAATCATTCCTTTCACGAACACACTCATTTCGTGTTTTAACTAAATTCGGGTCTTACAATGAGATCGATCTCTCATCCTTGGAGATCGACCTGGGCTTCACAGATTGTACTACTGCTGCATCAATTTGCAGAAAACTCAATGTAAAACTTCTCAAAATCTACCCCATAGTCCATATTTCAATCCATACACATTCAAGACTTAAAAATCTCTTCTTCTTATACTTCATCATATTTAAAACTTATGTGTACTTAAACATATCATCGTTACATACACAAAATTACAATTCTCATAAATGGGGTATATAAAATTCTCAGTTCTGACACATAGGAATCATAAGGAACAAGCTACATAAAATATGGGTCTGACATTCTTATTTTGCCCCTTATTCTGAAAAGATCTTTTGTCATCATATCTCCTACCTTGATTCTTCAATCTAGACTAAAATTCAGTTTGGGATAACTCCATATCTTACTCTATGAATTGTTCCCTTTAAATGGCTTCTGCATAAATCTGTAGGTTCAGAGGTGCCAATCTACTTTGGATCATCAGTTTCAGCCCATGGATGAACTTTATAGTCTTCTTCAACTCATTTTGGGCTATATCGGGATCATATCAGAGGAGTGCGATGAATTTTGACTGATATTGATCCACCTTTATATTACCTTGGACCAAACTCAGACACTCGGCTTCTTTCATTCTTTGAGCATATTTTAGAATATACTTCTTATTAAATGCCTCGAGGAAGATCTCCTAAGTAATCTCCGAGTGCTTAGCTCATAAAATAGTTTCGACAGACGTCCACCAACGATCTGCCTCGTTTTCCAACATGTAAGTAGCCAACGCCACATTCTCAACACTACTGCACTGAATGTACTTGAACATTTTCTAAAATTTCAAAATCCACTCTTCAGCTTTATCAAGGTCCTCAACTCCCTTAAAGACTGGTGGATTCATATTCTGAAACTGTTTCAATCTGGCCATGTTCCTATCCATCGGGTCTTGGGCTGGTGGCTGCACCACTTGAGGTTATGGTGGAGCAGGTGGAAGAGGTGGTGGTTCAGGTACTTGTGGAGCTAGTGGTGGAGGATCTTGTGGAGCTGGTTGTGACTCGAGTGGTGGAGGGGAGCTTGTGGCATGTTCGCTAAGTTTGTGAAAGTGGCCATGAACTGAGTAAGGGTAGCCAACATTTGCTCCATGGCTTCATCAATTCTAGCTATCCGAGTGTTTAGACTACCCAGTTGAGGAGGAGGCGTACTGGAGGTGGCGGAGCCTGTCTCCCTCTACCTCAATGTCGTCTTCGTCCTCGTCTCCCTCTCATATTCACTTACGATTCCCATAGCAAAGACCCAACCACACTTATGAAAAATGAAAAGTATATGCAAACATAATAGATATAAATTTCAAACATGCACGATACATGAGATGTATTGCTATACTAACTAACCTACACCGACACAATCAAACTACAAGTCGCTCTAATACCAAAAAGGTTGTCACGACCCGTGACATTTACAACTATCCTTAAGCGCATTTATAGGCAGAAACATTTTAAAGTGAATTAATCCCTGACTAGTATTTATTATTATTTCTTTAGGATCTTTTTCTTATAGTTCCGTGTCCAATATAGGTTTAAAACCTTTAGACTAATATGTGGAGGATTTTATTTAAGTCCTAAATTTTTTTAGAAATTTGGGCAGCATAACGGCTACAATTGGACCTAACCCAACCTGCAAACAAGTTCAATATTCAGCCAACAATCACAATCTCAATCACATGATATCGACATAATCTCATATTACATCAACAACCCTATCTATCCACAACTAACAACCATGCAGTAGCATTTATACCCAAAATGATATCATTGATCTTAAGTAGCTAACTATTGACAATAGCAAAAAGAACCTCTAAGATTTAGAGTCGATTTAACAAAACATTACCTATATAAGTATATATTACCTAGCATACGAACAATACTCTAAAATCAGCTAATACATCCCAAATGACCAATACTTAAATCTGTGCGTACATACAAGTCTGAAATAAAAACTTTATAATTGTTGCGTATACCTTAGCACAAAAGTTGTACTCTCAGCACGAGAAATCAGTGATTTTCGAACTGTTCACCCACAATTAAATCTGAAATGTTTTAAAGAAAGGGGTGTGCAACCACACGCTCAGTAATGAAATCATATAACTGAAGCTAATAAAATACCAAGTAAGCGGTAAAAAAAAATATTTTCTCTGTTTAGTAAAACATGCACTTTGAAGAGCAATGAATAAGCTTTTAAATTGGTCATTCAACATGGTTTTCAAATCTGAAGACTTCACAATGCTTACTCACAATCCAAAATTTATAAATCATCTGTGTAAAATCAAAGTACAAAAAACTAAAAAGTTTGTAGCATGACATCTTTACAAAAATGAGTACAGTCAAGCAAATGTATACATGAGCTCAAAATAAATATTCGATACAAGTAGGAGAGATGTGGCATAATCCTTAACTTGTCATGGAACCAGTTACATAATATAAACACACCTATGGCCATAGTGACTACCGCCCTATCCTAAACTAACCAGGTCTGGACTAGGGTACTGAAGACGAGATCAGGGTCTACAGTAGTAGGTAGCTGGCACCATAGGGAAATCACGCAGAACCTCCTACCGGTGCCACTTAGAAAATCTCAATGCCACAAAGTCATCTCCGTGAAGCACTTGGCACCATAGGGTAATCACACAGAACCTCCTACTGGTGCTAGAGATGGCTCTCATGTGACATGACTGCCACACAAGAATTTTCAGGGATCGCTAGCATTCTCAAAAACCAACCACCATGACGAGTGTACAGTATAAGTATGTAATCACTTTAATTCAAAACCAAAAGTTTGGGAAAGTAATCCATTTACTGTTAAAATGTGCAATATCAATTTCAAAATAGACAACCATCTCCTTTAACAACATTTCACTTTCTGAAATCATAGTAAAAAATAGCCCATGCAACCAAGTTATAAACATCATGCATAAATTTGCAAAAACAATAAAATCAGGTAATAAAATGTTTGTACTCATTTGGTTTAACTATTTTTATTTAACACTAAAAAAAATAGTAAAACTTATATTTATAACATCTTTCTTACTCAAGCTAGTAACTATGAACAAAGTCTCAATATTGATGAAAATCAGGTAAGGTCGGTGATAAGTTTAAAATAATCCCTGACTAAACTAATAACCTATGGTTCCTAGTAAGATTTTAGCTTAACCTGAGGTATCCTACTAGCTACGAGCTATATAAATCCCTTACCACAACAGCGAAACGTACTATTTACCCTTATCGCCTTAGGCACGCATATATGTGCCTAAGCTTCCTCGATAGCTGGTGCTGCGCTAACTGCAATTCCACAAGTATAACATTCGATGATCAACCTCTATACTTATTTCTTAAGATTTCACGTTTAAAACCAATTCTACTCATACGTTTAGATTCGACCAATCAACCATAATCATTCTAACATGATTAAATCATGCATTTGAGCCATTTGACTTCAACTCTACATCGTCCATTAGTTGGTCGAATTCCTATAACCCAGTTTTCAACTCTTATTATCCGTTTATATCGTGTTTTACAGGTAATAATAGGTAATCCTAAACTCATTTTCTGTTATTTATAACTATTAGTTTTCTTCTTACTAAAACAAAATTAACTTAAAGAAAAATGCTCTAATCTTCCCTCATAAGATCGAAATCAACTTCTTCAACATCTAATTCCAACTCTTCATCCACCATACTTCATACAAGCCAATTTATGTACTATTTCTATTATGAATTTATAGTTTAAATCCTCAATTATTTTCTTCATGCCGAAGCTAACCAATGAATTACTCCATTCACATTTAGATTTACAATTTAGCCAACTCAAATTCCAAATAAACAATTTTTCCCTTAATATTCCTAAGAGGCCGAAACTAATCCTTATGCCCTTTTTCATTTTTTTTAACAATAAATTAAATCTAGCTTGACAAACAGTAAATTAATCTAAAATATATTCATAAATTTTATCCAAAATTTTGTTTCAAATCTAAATGTTCAAAATCCCCAATTTCAACCCTAACATTTTCTTAGTTCCTTCAAAACACAATTTTAAATTTATTTATACAATAATAATATTTCTATAACACATTTTGTATACAAATTTAACTAATTTAACATTTAGTTTTTACCTAGAAGCTTACTGGTACAACAATGGAGAAACTGAAAAAAATGGGTATTTTGTTGTTTTGGCTATTGTTGGCATCAGAAGGGAAATGAAAGCTGTGGAGGAGGTGGATGAGGTGATGGTGGTCACCTGGGCTCGTGGTCCGGGGGTAGCCGACGTCTTTTTTGGTATCGATAAGCGAACAGAGGAAGGGGTTCGAGTCTTGTTGGGTTTTGGGTTTTCGGGAGAAGGGAAGGGAGGAAAGGGAAAGGTCGTTGGTCGGTAGGGGTCTCTGGTAAGGCCTTGGTCACTGGCGGTGGAGAGGGTGGTCGGCGGAGGGAGCAAAAACAGAGGGAGAGGGGGTTCGGTTGGATAAGAAAGCAGAATAAGAGGGGGCAAAGAAAGGTTGGGTCGTGTGATCCCAAAATTTTTTCTATATATTGATTTCTAATTTTAATATCTTCTTACATACATTTAAAAAAAAAATTAACAAATATATATTTCAAATTTTGTTTCTAGTTAGAAAATTCTTATTTTAACTAAGTTTTATTTCTTATATACCTTTATTACCAAATTATATAATATTCCCTATTTAATTATATTTCATCTTTCAATTATATTTTGTCTATCAATTTAATTAAATCGTTATACCCTATGTGATAGGCAAGGTATCACATTTACCTAATATATATAAATTAAATTTAAGTAAATTAGCCTTAATTGCTACATAAATCTAATTTATTTTCTAAAAATATTCTTATTAATATATTAATTTTATCCAAGTTATACTAATAGGACCTTAGTAATATAGCTACACAAAGATTTAACTAGCTTTGAATTTTAAGGCTTTACCCTTTTAAATTAAGCTCATATATTCAACGCAACTATATAAGCTAATTTATGCATTAACATTCAAGTAATATAGTATTTAACTACATGTTGGGGTACAAGAGCTAGTGATCCTTCAGGAAAAGTCTGCGATAGCAAGAAACAAGACTGCAAAAGTTATCTCTATATGCATTTTTCTAAATGCAAAGGAAAGAAGATGAAACCATGTCCACTTGGAATCTTAATAAGTAATATGATCCTTTAGGAGAAGCCTGCGATAGCAAGAAAGAAGACTATAAAAGTTATCTCTATATGCATTTTTCTAAATGCAAAGGAAAGAAGAAGAAACCATGTCCACTTGGTGTCATGACCCTCAACTTACCAAAAACTATCATAAATTTTTTGCTTTTCATACATTATTTATTATTCGTTCTTACCCTTATCTCGATCGTGATCAGCTACACTCTCAACAGTTAGGTTGTGTGTCGATGTCTATCTCATCCAACCATAACAATTTGATTTGCATTAAAATTTAGAAGTAAACACTTTTATAAATAATCAGAGTTGCTGACATTGCTTTACATCCCCAATAGTTACATTCAAAATGCTACTGTGATATAGAAAAGTTTAGATACAAAATTATCCAAGTGTGTATACCTTAGGCAATGGGATGCAGTGAATACCAAAAAGGAAACCTCCAGTCACTCTCAATTTATACTCAATGCTCTGTAGAGAGTGGAAAATAAGGGGGTGAGCAACAACACGCTCAGTAAGGCAATCATGCAAATAGGTAGATACTGCACTATCTACGTGATCATGATGCCATGCTCAAAACCATACAATTTCTCATTCACACCTCAAAAGCATTAGTGCATGCTTGTGTTAATGGCATGTAAAGCAAATCATGCTATTTAAATTCAGTGCACATATCAAGTTCAAAGCATGGAAAACCATCATGCATGTTTCATAATAAGGCATGAAAAATCATCATGCGTAAGTGCACTTTAAAGTCATTATCAAACTTTCTCATCTCATAAAATCAACACTTATCAGGACTCAGTCCCTCCCTCGGACTATCTTGACCCACAAAGCATTTCAAACATGGATTTATTCATAAATCAAAAGACATGTGAGATAGGCAATATAACAGGGAAATATCCTCTAGGACTATGGCCATATCTTCTATAATCACAGGCTACACGGATCATGTAAGAACCGTAACTTAACATGTAATCTTTATGACTTTGTGAATGTATAGACAAGTCATAAGTAATGTAAATTATGAGGAATGAATGTTTTGGAGTTGTAAATGTGGATGGAATGTAAAATGGATGGTTAAGTAAATTAAAGACCAATGTAACAATGAAATTGGATAAAAAGTGCAGCAGAACTACTTCAGGAAGGGAGTAGATCGATCTCCTTGGCAATATAGATCGATCTCATAGGGTTAAATGGATGAAAATAAGGAATCTACAAGAGGCAGATGGATCTTTAAGGAAGAACATATCGATTTCCTTAAGTCTCAGGTTGCAACAGATCGATCTCATTGCAAGGCCAGATCGATCTCCTTAAGGTTCTAAGTTGTGAAGATCGATCTTATGCTTGGAGGCAGATCGATCTCATTAAGTTTGAAAGGTCGATTTCGAGAGGAAAAAGTGCAGGGTAGATCGATCTCATTGGAGAGCATATCGATCTTATATAGACAATTCTATAAATAATGGACTTTTGCACTTTAGTTTACATGAGAGAAACTATTCCATTCAAAAGCAAAAGTGTAACCTAACATCCCTACACCAGAAAACTTCAGTTTGTAATCAGTTTTGAGTGAGATTTTGTTAAGTAAAGTTGTTCTTGGCAAAGAGGAGAATAACATACTTGGAAACAAGAGATTGAAATAAAGGATTTCAAGAGCAAGGAGGATTTATACCAATTTGGTGAAAAAGAAGAAAACTCAACTAAGTAAGATTTAATGCACTAAGTTAATATATGTTAAACTAGGTGTATTGATAAGTTTATTGGTATATATATGAATTGTTGGAAATGAAAGAATTATGAAAAATGAGCATGACCTAGTTTTGGCATGAAAATGAGAAAGTGATGAGGAAATGGTGTTAGCATGGATTTAATGATGGATTATGCATGTAGGGAAGATTATAAAGAAATCTTATGAAATGCATATATTGGAAATAAGGAGTAATGAATATAGTTATATGGAAAATATGGAATAATACCATAATGGGGGAAAATGATGTGAGTGATGTATTAAGTTGAGATTTGGCAAGTAAAACGAGTATAATACGATATAGTGACGTAGATAACTATAACAGCTTTGAAAAATCACATTAAAGCTGATCGGATTGCAAGAGTGAGCAGAACTGAGGAAGAGAGGTCACTTGACGTGATCTGAGATAAGGGAATTTCGTGATTAGCTAGAGATGGCTCCTTGTATTTTGAATAGCATTTTGATATTATATGCTATATGAATTCCCAGGAATAGGTATGATGTTGTGATAGAAACTAAAGATGGGCAAGTTGTGTCTTATCCAAAACTAGGGTAAAAATACCTTAGAAGCATGTTGTGACCAAAATTCATGAGTTGCATGATAGAATGACAATTGTTTTCATGTAAATGTGAAAACAACATGTATATGCAAAAACAACAAGTGTTTAGTAGGGTATTAAGTAGGGTATTATCGGAGATTCGTAGAAGGATTTTTTAAGTTAGCTGCTCCGTTAGCACGTCTCACTCGAAAGGGTGTAGCTTTTTTATGGGATGAAGATTGTGAGAAGAGTTTTCAGGAGTCGAAGATTCGATTGTCTACTACTCCAATTCTGTCACGCCCCGGAAGTGCGAAAAATAGGGCATTTTTAAGACTTTTTATTCATTCATTCACAATTAAGAGTGCATTCCTGTGCAGTGTCATACATCATCACCTATATTATACCTCAGGATCTCGTCATTGAATAGTATATATTATATCATATACATTACTTGATCTCAAGTTAATTAATCCTAATACATCCCATACAATGTTATACATCAAGTGTCTGCAATTACAGTAATTGTCTGGGTACATGAAAAGATAAAAGATACCTCAAAATACAATATATGGCCTGGAGCTCAAGTCCTCCACTAGCCACTACTCTGTACGTCGCAGGGAGATCCCTTTGTTTCACTTGAAGAACTCTGGGGGGAAAGAAAAATAGGGTGAGCTTCTAAATCGCTCAGTAAGGGGGGTAAGGAACTCATTTCATAAACCAAAATGCACATCACAAAATATTTATTTGTATGTGAAACTCATTTGAAAACCATAGCATGAAAGTACTCAAAACGACATTCTCATGTCTCAAATCATGTGAAAACATGAAGTAAAAAGGCTCAGTCTAGAGCAATAACAAAGCATGTGAAAATAATGCGATAAACACTTTCTCAATTAACGTGATAAAATCACTGTAATAATAATGCACGTGGCACAGCCACTAAACACACGTGGCATAGCCACTGATTTAAATTCACACGTGGCATAGCCATTAAACACACGTGGCATAGCCACTGATTTAAATTCACACGTGGCATAGCCACTAAACACACGTGGCATAGCCACTGATTTAAATCCACACGTGGCACAGCCACAGGATAGGGTTTCACGTGGCAACGGCCACCAATTAGGATTCTCACGTGGCAACGGCCACCAAATAGGGTTTCTCACGTGGCAACGGCCACCAAATAGGGTTTCTCACGTGGCAACGGCCACCAAGTAGGGTTTCTCACGTGGCAACGGCCACCAAGTAGGGTTCTCACGTGGCAACGGCCACCAAGTAGGGTTTCTCACGTGGCAACGGCCACCAAGTAGGGTTCTCACGTGGCAACGGCCACCAAGTAGGGTTTCTCACGTGGCAACGGCCACCAAATGGGGTTTCTCATGTGGCAACGGCCACCAAATGGGGTATCACGTGTCAACGGTCACCAATAGGGTTTCTCACGTGGCAACGGCCACCAAATATACGTGGCATAGCCACTGAATGGGTTATTCTCACGTTACCAGAACGGAGAAGAAATTGGGCTTACATGCTACCAGAGCAATGCCCGGTGTGTACTCAAAATTACACACCTAAGTCTTATCACATAAGACTGGTTTGCCTTCACGTAGAACTCACAGTGGTTTTTCTCTCATAAAACTCATTTGAAAACCGTTTTGTACTCAACACAAAACATAATAAAATTGAGTTCCAACCGGTAAAGCACACACACATTTCTCAAATCTCGATATCGCCTTAACGTAGAGCCCAGTTCATTACTCACACAAATTCGACAGTTTATAAAGCAATTTCACACTCAGCTTATAAACTCATAAAATAATAGGCTCCAACCGGCTATAAAATCGTGTGCAATTATATCTCAACATGACACTCAACATGCTTGTTTTATAAACCACAAATCATGCTATAATAGTTTACAAATCACATACACAAATGGTTTAGATTTCCATTACCTCTTTGCAGCTCGTATAGTGCAATCATTTCCCCCGTATCACGGACTAGCCTCGCATTCCACTATGGAACTCCCGAGCTGTCCAAACGATGTTAAAACATCAATACTCAATTATCTCATAAACCTCAATTCTTAAAATCGAGCATAATTGCTCATAACACCTCAAATCTCTTGATTCTCGTAACTCTATCCCAAACTACACTCTTATTCACAACATCTCAACGTTCTACATTTCTCATGCCAATTACCTATGCTAATTCACCACATTGTCTAAATTTCTATTTATAGCTCAAATTCTCAAAATTGCTAAATATCATTATCACTCCAACCACATTGCAGTTCATCAATCCTTAATCATTTTTCAGCTATTTCAACACAATGACAACCACCATTATCATCAAAATCATCTCAGATATTAAGATCGAGGTTTAGAAATTATCCAAAACTTGTGAGACGCACAACCCACGCCTCGATTTGATTCGTCCTTCGATTTCCAAGTATGTTGTTCTCCCTTTGATGAGGAACAACTTTCCTTCTTGCCACAACTTCTGATTTGGCTGGAAATGGGTGCTTTGGATGAGTAAGAAAGCTAGGTTTCGGTGAAAATGGGGGTTGGAATAGAGAGAAAGTGAGATTGCAGGAGAAAAACATGAGTTCCTTATATAGGCTGAGGGTAGGAGATCGATCTGGCTCTTGATGAGATCGATCTGCATTTGAATTTTTGGGATGATTTGGGGTAATTTATGCCTAGGAGATCGATCTGTCGAGGGGTGAGATCAAGCTCTTTATGGCTTTATGGGATCGATCTGCTCCTTGAGGAGATCGATCTTCTCCCAAACAGAATCATTTGGAGATATATCTCTTCCTCATGAGATCGATCTTCTCTCAAATAGAATCATAAGGAGATCGATCCTCTTCCATGGGAGATCGATCTGCTCATTAAATTCCTCCTTCCTTGTCATTTTTAACTCACCAGATCGATCTGTCCTCATAACTTCATACTTATTTTAAACACTTAACATATAAATCTCCATTTATCATTCCCCAATTCACTTAGCTCAATAAATTATACTTCATGTTCATATTACATAATTAAAATATGTCTGAAATTCTCAGATCTCACAAATTCGCACTATCCCTACCAGCTCAGGAGGATTTTCAGTGTATAGTGATGCATCACATCAGTGACTGAGCTGTGTATTGATGCAGGATGGGAAGGTAGTTACTTATGGATCCAGACAGTTGAAGGACCATGAGAAGAACTATCTGACCCACGATTTGGAGTTAGAAGCAGTAGTGTTTGCGTTGAAGGTATGGCGCCACTACTTGTATGAAGAGAAATTCCAGATTTTTACTGACCACAAGAGCCTTAAGTATATGTTCTCACAAAAAGAATTGAACATGAGATAGATAAGATGGCTAAAGCTTCTAAAGGACTATGATTGTGAGATACTTTATCATCCAGGTAAGGCTAATGTTGTAGCTGATGCTTTGAACAGAAAGAGTCTAGGGATGGTATCGTATATGATGGTCAGGGAACATTAGTTGCTAGAGCAGTTTGCTAATCTCAGTTTGGGAGTTATGCCTTTTGACATGGATACGACTATGTGATGGGTTTACCGAGGACCCGAAGGTGTGAGGTCCCGCAGGACACGTCACCATAGCTACGAATTGTCTGCTTTTGGTCCTACTGGACCAGTACAGCTTTGTTCCCTCAGGACGCGTGTCCCAAATTTTAAACTAAGGACATAGTCCTTTGTCCGACACCCCTGGTACTATTGAGCCAGTCGAGCTCAATGGTACCAGGGGTGTCGGACAAAGGACTATGTCCTGAGTTCGAAACCTGGGAGACGCGTCCTGAAGGAACAAAGCCGTACTGGTCCAGTGGGACCAAAAGCGAATAATTCGTAGCTATGGTGACGTGTCCTGTGGGACCTTACATAAAAATGCGTGTTTTTATGTGAGGTCCCGTAGGACACAGGAAATTACAACACATCTACGAATTGTTCTCTTTTGGTCCCACTGGACCAGCAAGAATTTGTTCCCTCAGGACGCGTCCCCTAGGTTCGAGCTCATTGGTACCAGGGGTGTCGGACAAAGGACTATGTCCTGAGTTCGAAACCTGAGAGATGCGTCCTGAGGGAACAAAGCTGTGCTGGTCTAGTGGGACCAAAAGCGAACAATTCGTAGCTATGGTGACATGTCCTGCGGGACCTCACATAAAAATGCTTGTTTTTATGTGAGGTCCGGTCCCGCAGGACACAGGACACTACAACACATCCGCGAATTGTTCTCTTTTGGTCCCACTGGACCAGCAAGCTCAATGGTACCAGGGGTGTCGGACAAAGGACTATGTCCTGAGTTCGAAACCTGAAAGACGTGTCCTGAGGGAACAAATTCTTGCTGGTCCAGTGGGACCAAAAGAGAATAATTCATGGATGTGTTGTAGTGTCTTGTGTCCTGCGGGACCGGACCTCACAGAAGGAATCAGGATGTTATATGGGTGATTGTTGATAGACTGACGAAGTCAGGCCACTTTCTAGCTATGAGAGCTACCGATACTCTGAGTTCTCTGGTAGAGTTGTATGGACGTGAGGTATTGAGGTTACATTGTATTCCAGTGAGTATTGTGTCGGATAGGAATTCTCACTTCACTTCTCACTTTTGGGAACAATTTCAGGAAGCCATGGGAAACCAGTTGAGTTTAAGCACCGCTTATCATCCTCAGATAGATGGTAAGTCATAAAGGACCATACAGACTCTAGAGGATATGTTTAGAGCGTGTGTACTGGATTTTAGAGGCTCTTGGGATGATCATTTGCCACTAGCCGAATTCACCTACAACAACAATTATCATGCGAGTATCGGGATGGCACCATATGAGGCTTTGTATGGCCGTAGATGTCGTTCCCCTATCGGTTGGGAAGAAATAGGTGAAAAAAAGATTTTTGCTCCTGATTTGGTTACACAGGCCTCTGAGGATGTCTAGTTGATTGTTGAAGATTGAGGACAGCTCAAAGTAGATAGAAAAGCTATGCTGACAAGAGACGAAGATCACTTGAATTTGCAATTGGTGAATCAATATTTCTGAAGGTTTCTCTTTCAAAGGGTATAGCGAGATTTGGCAAGAGAGGTAAGTTGAGTCCTCGCTACATTGGACCCTTAGAGATACTAGACAGAGTAGGAGATAAGGCATATAGATTGGCATTGCTGTCGGATTTATCGGGAGTGCACAATATCTTCCACATTTCGATGTTGAGTAAGTATCATCCAGATCCAACTTATGTGATTCGGTATGAGCCATTGGAGCTCAAAGATGATTTGAAATATGTAGAGAAACCGATTCAGATACTGGATAGAAGGGAAAAAGTCTTGAGAAATAAAACTATCGGGTTATGAAGATTCTCTAGCAGCATCATACTTCAGAGGAAGCTACTTGGGAGCTAGAGAGTCTAATGCGAGAGAAATAACCCCATTTGCTTATAGAGTAACTTGGTTCTAATTTGAAGGACCAAATTCTTTTAAGGAGGGGAGGATTGTAAGACCCGTAACTTAACATGTAATCTTTATGACTTTGTGAATGTATAGACAAGTCACAAGTGATGTAAATTATGAGAAATAAATGTTTTGGAGTTATAAATGTGGATGGAATGTAAAATGGATGGTTAAGTAAATTAAAGACCAATGTAACAGTGAAATTGGATAAAAAGTGCAGCAGAACTGCTTCAAGAAGGGAGCATATCGATCTCCTTGGCAATATAGATCTCCTTGGCAATATAGATCGATCTCATAGAGTTAAATGGATGAAAATGAAGAATCTACAAGAGGCAGATGGATCTTTAAGCAAGAACATATCGATTTCCTTAAGTCTCGGGTTGCAACAGATCAATCTCATTGCAAGGCCAGATCAATCTCCTTAAGGTTTTGAGTTATGAAGATCGATCTTATGCTTGGAGGTAGATCGATCTCATTAAGTTTGAAAGGTCAATTTCAAGAGGAAAAAGTGTAGGGAGATCGATCTCATTGGAGTGCAGATTGATCTCATAGAGACAATTCTATAAATATTGGACTTTTGCACTTCAGTTTGCACGAGAGAAATTATTTCATTCAAAAGTAAAAGTGTAACCTAACATCTCTACACCAGAAAACTTCAGTTTGTAATCAGTTTTGAGTGAGATTCAGTTGAGTAAAGTTGTTCTTAGCAAAGAGGAGAACAACATACTTGGAAACAAGAGATTGAAACAAAGGATTTCAAGAGCAAGGAGGATTTGTACCAATTTGGTGAAAAAGGAAGAAAATCTCAGCTAGGTAAGATTTAATGCACCAAGTTAATATATGTTAAACTAGGTGCATTGATAAGTTTATTGGTATATATATGAATTGTTGGAAATGAAAGAATCATGAAAAATGAGCATGACCTAGTTTTGGCATGAAAATGAGAAAATGATGAGGAAATGGTGTTAACATGGATTTAATGATGGATTATGCATGTAAGGAAGATTATAAAGAAATCTTATGAAATGCATATATTGGAAATAAGGAGTAATGAATATAGTTATATGAAAAATATGGTATAATACCATAGTGGGGGAAAATGATGTGAGTGATGTATTAAGTTGAGATTTGGCAAGTAAAACGAGTATAATACGATATACTAACACAGATAACTATAACAGCTTCAAAAAATCACATTGAAGCTGATCGGACTGTAGAGTGAGCAGAACCAAGAAAGAGAGGTCACTTGACGTGATCCGAGGTAAGGGAATTTCGTGAGTAGCTAGAGATGGCTCCACGTATTTTGAATAGTATTTTGATATTATATGCTATATGAATTCCTAGGAATAGGTATGATGTTGTGATAGAAACTAAAGATGGGTAAGTTGTGTCTTATCTAAAACTAGGGTAAAAATACCTTAGAAGCATGTTGTGACCAAAATTCATGAGTTGCATGATAGAATGACAATTGTTTTCATGTATATGCGAAAATAGCATGTGTTAGTGCTTATTTGATTTGAATAAGCCATCTATCTGGTTTTGTGTGAAAACCATAAGTGCTAGAGATTGCTCGCACTATATTTTGAGATATGCATCACATAGAACTTGAGTTATACTCGTACTACATTTTAATGTGATTTATGCATGTTAGAGTACTGGGAGCATTGCTCGTACTCAGATTGTGATTGATGCATTATAGAGTATTGAGAGCTATACTTATACTCAGTTTTACATGATAGAGTACTGAGAGCTTAGCTCGTACTTAGGCTTCACATATTATACATTATAGAGTATTGGGAGCTTTGCTCAGACTCGTGTTTTTATATAACCTAGTGTTGAGAGCATTGCTCACCCTAGAGGTTGTGATATTGTGATATGATCGTGTTGGGAGTTTTACTCGCACGTACCAGTTTTGAAAAGAGCATGAAATAGCCGTGTTGGGAGCTTGTGCTGACTGTGTGTCACACTGATATATATATATATATATATGCTCACACGTGTATTATTTTGAGATATGGCCAAGGGCTATCAAAATAACCCATAGGTGTGAGGATTAAAACTCATGGCGAGCATCCTATAACTATGAGGTAGACCCGTAGTATGTGGACTAAGACTCATGGCGAGCATCCTGACTACAAGGCGTATCCAAGGTGTGAGGACTAAGACTCATGACGAGCATCCTACCTTGAGATAGGGTCCATGGAGTACTATGTACCATGTATGTCATATGGAGTACGTTATACCGTGAGTACACGATGAGAATAAATTGAGAGCTGACGACTAGGATTTGACCCACCTTCCGTTACAACAATTGTGAGACCCCGCACACCGAGTATTGTGTAGCCTGGGATCACGAAAAATGAGTTATGATCATACACTTGGAACATGTAGTCACCTATCTCCTTTCTTGCTAATTGAATTTCTTGAATGAATTACCACATGGTTTTATAATATAAACATGTGAGTTGTGAATTGTGAAAAGGGTAACCTGAGGGATGGGTGAGGCCCAATTTTTCATGTTTTTTAAGCATGATGAATGCCATATGATTTTGATTTAAATGCATGGCATGATAAATGAGATTTATGAAATTACATGAGAAATGCAGTGTTATGCATATAATGTTGAGGTTGTTAAACCAACATATTACTAGTTTTATAACTGATGTTTTGTATCTATGTATATATATTGCATAATGATTTGAGAGAGATTCATGCTATAGATACGGATAGCATAAGGAAATGATTTCGAGGCATAAGCATTGTATTTTGTGGATAGTACGATTATCTATGTGATTGTCTGATTTCCTTACTGAGCTGTGAGCTCACATCCTTATTATTTCCCTCTTTTCAGAGCATCCACAGTAGGTGGACACGGCTGAGGACTGACATTCCCTGATATCTGCTGCATATCCATTTTGTGAAAGGTATACACAGTTAGTATGTTGTACTGAACATTGTATAAGCACAACTATGTAATTTAAAGTACGATCAAGGTGTATATGTACAGATAAATGTATTAATGTACAAGAGTTTGTATTATAAAAAAGAATATTAAATTCTATACATGTTGTGAATGAGTGTGAATGGGTGACTAATATCGAATCATAACCCAACGTTTGATATGAGAGATGACAGAAGAAGAGGTAAGTGAAATGCAAAAAACAATTGCGGTGAATAAGGTAGGTCGCGTATGGGGGAAGGGCGTGACAGATCAGGTGTATAGGGTATCACCTCTATCTGCTTCCGCACGGGAGGTGGGTCACGTTCAATCCGCCGGTCCATAGCAGAACTCAACATCGTCCGAAGACGGTATATCACAATCTCAACATGGTACAACATACTCCATGCTACATGCATGGTACAATGTACTCTGTGGACCCATAACATCATATCATATCACACCACACCTCAATATTCATGTGCGAGCCTATTTAATCTGTGCGACACCCAGTCTACCTGAAGCTCCTAGTACGACTGTCAATTATGTCATAAAACCACGTGCGAGTACTCTCAAGTACGACAACAAGTATGGTGGACATCTAATGCGAGCTACGCTCCAGCACCATGTCAAAACCAGTATAAAATCTGTGTGAGCTAAGCTCCAACACAACATCATAGAAATCCATGTGAAAAACTAGTGCGAGCTAAGCTCAACCACTCATGCGTATAAAACACATCAAATCTTGTGTGAGTCATGCTCTAGTACGCTTTCATTCTCACGAAATCCATGTAGGTGGACCAATTCTTTGCAAAGCATGGTTTTTAAACCAAATCAAGTCATTTCTTATGCAAATCATTTCAAATGTTAGCCAACCTACCAAACACTCATTAAAAAGCAATAAAACAAGATTTTCAAAGCATCATGCTTTTAGTTTTCTTGCATATTTCTCAAAACCCAACTCTTTGCCCTTCAATCACCTATTTTGTTTCCTATCATCACATACATTCTAGAAAACATAATGCACCCCAAAATACGCACAAATATCTCTAAGAGTCCCCACAATTCCCTTACCTCGATTTACTTGGGTGTAACTCTCTTCCTCTTAGCTTCTTGCGCTTTTGGCTCAACTTGCTCCGGTGCATCCTCGGGAGCTACAAATCATTCATCAATCACTTGAGTTAATGTTGCTAACTCACATTTTGACTTCAACTAGTCAATATATTTCATTGAGCCTATTTTGTTAAGTTTGGCTCATTTTTACATTTGGCTATCATCAAGCCATTTCTAACCAATTTATCTAGTAACTCACTTAGTTACTTGTTTAGGACTTGATGTGAAATACTCTACCCTTACTCTCTCATTAATACACATTTTACCCTTTTTGGGTAAGTCTCATAATTCATTCCATAACACCATCTCAAAATCATACTCACAACACCATTATCACCTTAAGATATCCCATTCTTCATTAATTCTAATACATTTCACTTTCTCACACTAGACTCATTCTAGTCATAATTATTTCGTTGCATTCTAGGTAGTTTCTACCATTAACATGCATACCAATCAACTCCAAAATCAATAACTAAACAACTATACTTGGATTTGTGCATTAGAAACTCACCTAGCTTGATTTCCTCCTTGCTCCAAATGAAAATGCACCTTTGGTCCTTCAATCCAACAAATAGGGAAATGAATCCAAGCTATGTTGTTCTTCTCTTTGATATGAACAACTTTGTTTCTAATAGCTTTCCTTCAAATCTCAATGAAAATGGGTGGATTTAGGAGTGAGAAAGCTAGGTTTTTGGATTGAAAATGGAAAGGAATGGTTTTGTTCTCGAAAAATGCAGATCCAACAGATCGATCTGCCTCGCTTAAATTCCTCATTTTCATGACATTTTGAAGGTATGAGATCGATCTGCTTTAGTGAATGAGATTGATCTGCTTTAATGGAACAAGATCAATCTGTCTCAAGTCGAGAGCTAAGGAGATCGATCTGGCTAAGGGAGGAGATCGATCTGTTCTAACCCAAGAGCTAAGGAGATCGATCTGCTTGAGTGGGGGATCAATCTGACTTTGTTGTTTCATTCAAAATTGCCCTATTTTTGCACAAGAGATGGATTTGCCTTGAATGAGAGATCGATTTGGCCTTCATTTTCTGCATTTCCACTGCAGTTGTTTCCAGAATTTTTAAAGGTTAACTTGCCTTTGATTACTTGACTAGTCATTTTGCAATCTATACCCATCTAGAACTTGGCAATGCTCATTTCCTATGACTCTTATATTATGAAACTTGTGCGTATCACTTGGAAATCAAAAGGCTCGTATAATTCTTTGTTTTACACTCGTTTATACATTTACGCCCTTATACTTATTCCGGATGCTTGAAGTCTCATTTGCTTAGTTTGTGGTCACTTCAGCCCTTGTTTAACTTTACATGCATCCCTGATACTCATTCATTCTCATTTAAAATTCATTCACATTTACTTGCTCCAAAATCACCCTTCTTATAATTCAATTCACATATATTACAAAATTATACATATATGGGGGTCTCACACTTGCAATCTTAATAAGTACTTAACAATCAAAGACAAATAGTCTTGGTTTCATAGATCATGTTTGGTGCATGAGATAAGGATATGATAAGATAATATAAGACCGTGGATATGATAAGATCAAAAGATATTATCATATCTTATGTTTGGCATATACAAGGACTGTATCGACCCGTGACCTATAAAAATTTGGGGGAGATTTTTTTTTTGAAACTTCAGCTTGCAACTTAATCCCTTTATTCACTTAGGTTGTATTCCTGTACAGTGCCAATTCAATTTCTTACATCTTTATCCGTAATTATAATTAAGTTTCACATTTGGATTTATATGGTCGATAGAAATTTCAACAGCATAACAGCTTATAATAAGCCTACCCACCTGCAAACCATATGTTTTTAACAATCTTAGATATCCACAACTATCAGACATGTTTTTCAAGTCATAGCATCAAATCAATCTACATATTCCAAAACACGTCTAGTTACTCCAAAAAATCAATCCTTAAAAATATTTAATTTCATTTATCGTTTTACAGATTATATCCTGACACATTACTTTCAATAGATGTCTATGCATACAAATGGTCTGGTACAGAGATAGAAATGTATACCTCACGCATGTACAAAAGGTAGCTTAAGGAAACTCATATCCACCAGCCTACCTAGTCTACGCAGCAGTTATCAACTGTCATTTTACTGCAACACATCTGAGATGTGAAGGGGTGAGCTTTCGGGAAAAAACCCAGTAAGAAAGTACATTTAAAGTAGTCCTGATATGTAAAAGCATGCAAGAAATCATTCGTGAAATAAACTTTGCTTCAGAAAAATTGGTCATAAGTTTCTTTTAGAAACTAATATTTAGAAGATATGTAAACTTTCAATTTGTGCATAGTCATTATAAGAAATTATAAAGCATGAGTTTCTTTAAATCAAATACATGCTTAAATAGTTCATAAAATTTTCATCATTCATGGATGATTTCATAAAATTATCGTCATTCATAAACGTTTCATAAAACATAATCATCCTTATACATTTTGTCATAAATTATAATTGTTCGTAAACATTTCGTCAAAATCTTATAAAAACATAGTCATTCATCATCATCATCATCATCAGCATATTCATAATCACAATCATAATCGTGGAGACTAGGTTATAACTAAGTCATGCGATACGTGCCATTCTCCGTAGAGAGTCAATCATACCTATGGCCATGGTAAGGGGGCTGTAGACTGGATCAGGGTCGTACAACAATCATAATCATAACATGGGTAGTATCTTCTCATTCTTATCATATACTAGCACATAGCTAAGGCACGGGCACCGATGGCACTCGCCGTGCGGGAAACATACATACGTGCTGCGCGGGCACGAGATACTACCAAAACATCATCATCATAAACCACAAGTAGTAAGACATCTACCACACAGGTGGAGTCAAGTGCTATAGGAGCCCCACGTACCGGCACTCAAGTGGTGGAGTCGGAACACCACAAGAAGTAACCATGCATAAAGCCTATAGTCTCAAAATTTGTTTCCCTTTTTCATAAATACTTTTGAAAATGCCAAAAGTTCCTTTCAAAGCATAAATATAGAGTTTCAAACCATCATAAAACTTTCATGCATTTTCATGTTTCAGGAAATTCATTTCATAAACATAAACGTACTTGGTAAATATTTCCTAAAACGAAATCATGTTTCGTAAACCGGTCCATAAATATGAAAATAGTTATAAATCATTTCAAAACATAATATTGCTTCATAAATTCTTTTTTTTTTTATCAATGCAACAAAGGTTCATCATCAGAACTAAATTAAATTATACCCCTTACCTCAATTTCTCTGTACAGTCTAACTTTTCCAAATGCTGAGATTTCACTCAGTCCGATTTGCTCCCAATACGCTCCTCTAGAGCTGTAATTAATCACAAATCGGTTATTATTATTTCTTATAAGCACGTACGCAATGTAATTTCACTTCCGATAAAATCTTGGACCCAATTATTTTTATTAGGCCTTATAGTCTCTTAATGGGCCTACCTCTATCCTGAGCCCCTTTCAACTCCCTTATTCAATCCTTAAAATCCATTAAACTATTTAGGCTCAATTACAATTTATGGGTCGTCCATTAGGTCATTAACGAGTTTAGGCCGATTGTTACACAAGTTGGGCCCATTATAGACGTTTAACTGATTACATGACCCACTATCACCATCACATCATTTTAAACCTTTTCTAATTTCCTTGGATAGTTCATAATATCGTTTGCGGTAGTTGATTTTCTAATTTTGATTATAACACAATTTATACGAAATTAGTCCAAAAATTAGGCGAGTCAGTAATCACCCTCCTTTTTTAGCCTAAAGGTTAAACTTCTTGTCTGGAACACAAGGTATGGTAATCCCCTAAAACAAACAAAATAGTGTTAGGCAACTGATCTCAAGGCTCCACATTGACCATGTTTGTCTTGTTGAAACAAAGGTCAACAAATACCATAACATAAAGTGCCTTCTATAGTTCCTTTAGTTTTTCCAAACTGGTACTTCTTGCATAATTCTAATTCCTCTCACCTTGGTATAATTTGGTTACTTTGGAAAGATAGCTTGGATATAACAGTCAATTCCATTTCATCTCAAGCTATCCATTATCACATCTCTAAGTCTGATGGGAGTAACCTCTTCTCTGCCTCTTTCATCTATGGTTTCAATAAAGATGGAGATAAGAAATGTTTTTGAGATCAATTAATCAGTTTCAGTTCTAGTCTAGGAAGTCAGCGTTGGATATTTTGGAGGGATTTCAGACCCATTTCATGCTGCAACGTTATATATAAATGTGTCACAAAGATCATTGCAAACAGGCTTAAAAAAGTCCTTCGTTCCCTCATTAGTACAAACCAAAATGCTTTTGTTGAAGGAAGGAAAATAGTGGACATATCCTTCTTGCTCAGGAGCTAGTGAGGAATTACCATAGGAGGGGACTCTCTCCCAGACTTTCTCACCTTATCTCTTTGTGATTGTCATGGAAGTGTTATCACAAATGCTTAATAAGGCAGCTGTTGAAGGGTTCCTTCCATACCACCAAAAATGTGATAAGATCCACCTCACCCACCTATGTTTTGCTGATGATCTTATGGTGTTCACTAAGGGGAGCTTACAAGCCGTTCAAGCTTAGAAGAATGTTCTGAATCAATTTTATGAGCTGTCAGGGTTGAAGTTTAATCCAATAAAATGTGAGATGTTCTATTCTGGTATAAATGAAGATATTCAAACTCAAATGGTGGCTGGTTCAAGATTCAAACTTGGTTCCTTGCTAGTAAAATATATTAGAGTGCCCCTTATTTCTGGCAGACTCAGTGAGAAGGAGTGTAAGCCTCTAATTGATAGAATTCTGAAAAGAATAGAGAGCTGGATAGTCAAGCATATATCTTTTGCTGGCAGATTACAGCTTATCAATTCAGTCCTCTTTAGCATCCAAAACTATTGGTGTAATATCTTTATCCTGCCCAAGAAAGTCACTAGACTTCTGAAGCAGAAATCTAATGCTTTCTTATGGAAAGGCAAATATACAAAAGCTACAGGAACTAAAGTCAACTGGGACTAAGTTTGCCATCCAAAGAATGAAGGGGGTTTAGGCATCAAGAAGATCTCTGATTGGAATAAAGCCTGTGTGATGAAAAGCATTTGGGCTATTCTTATTCAATCAGGATCACTATGGGTTGCTTGGATCAAAACCTATGCACTAAAAGGTAAAAGTCTATGATCTATTCCCCTGTCTAGTGATTGCTCATGGGGGTGGAAGAAAATCTTGAAACTAAGAAACTATATCAAACCCTATGTGCAAAACATAATAGATAATGGAAAATCCATAGATTTTTGGTTTGATAACTGCCATCCTAAAGGGCTTTTTTGCTTATGCACTATAATTTCACAGTTTTCTATGACTCTGCTCTTCCTTTTCAAGCAAAAGGGGTAGCTGTCATTAATGCTGCAGGTTTGGTTTGGCCTTCAGCTAGATCATCTGATCTAGTAGAGACTCAGTGCTCCTTATGTGATGCTATTATTCCTAATCCAGCTCAGAAAGATGAAGTCATCTGGACTCAGTCTAGCATTGGAATGGAAAGTTCTCAATCTCTAGTGCTTGGAATATTGTTAGACATAAAGCTGCTGTTGTTGACTGGCATAAGCTCATCTGGGTTATAGAGGGTTAGGAACCTATGTTGACGGAGACAAGAAAGGCCTTTCATGAGAGATCGATCGCTATTGCTGACACGCGCATATCATGTGGTATAAATTGTCGTCGGCTTAGCTCCACTTTAAGAATCTAGGGGTTGTTGATTTGCTATCGGAGTCTAGTGAGAAACCCAGCTATCCTTCCCGAATCTCGTGCAAATGATGGGAAAAAACACTTTAAAGGAAGTCATAGGATAAAACTAAATAATTAGTGAGATAGGGGCATGCGTAGTAAGACAGTTGGTTTTGCTTACGGTCTGTCTTTAGAACTTTCCTTTGATGCGGCATTACTAACTGCTATTAGTTAACCTGAAGGGGCGTAGCGTTTGCTTCAAAATGTCTATATCCCCAAGGCCGATGAAACTCTCTCAAATTACGAATGTTGCATTACCTAATTTATCCTTCGTAGTGATTTGATACTTTCTAGTATGGATATCTTGAAAAAGGCTACGCTCCTATTATTTTTAATCTCCTATAAAAAGCGTTACGCACTTCAACTAGTTCTATTCTTCGCATCTTGCTTGCCATGGTTGCACTCTTTCTCTCTAGCTGTCTGAAGTGAAAGAAATTACCTTGTCTAAGACATGGGGGGAGATAGAAAAAATTCAATTAGCTGCCCCTTTCCTTCAACTCTTCCCCTGACATAGATAGCACTGGGTCCAGGGCTTTTCTTCTTGCCTTGGCATCTGTTTTGTACGTTGGTGTTGGGTACGCGAAGGCTTCTACTTTTGCTTCTAGCGCTGGCCTCTGAGTCTATTCTCAACCCCCCTCGTCCGATCGCATGAAATGCAGCTCGTGGATCTATTCCAAAGAAGTCCCCCACCATGAAGGCATTATGAAAGGATTATACTCCTACGGCTAGTACAGGACTCGACTCTGTAAAAGCAGCTGGTCACAAGAGAGGTTTCAACTTTCATTCAATCATTTGGTTCTATCAAACTTCTCTTTCTCCCACTTAATCCCATCTCTATATGGATTGGCGATTGGCTTAAGGTTATGTGCCCTACCTCAAAGAAGTAGTTCGAGTCAAAGCGATGAGCCCCCTAGGGCCTTTAGCCCCTCATCTGACTGATTTGGCTCTCGCACTCAGCCTTCTGGTTCAGAAAGGGATCAAGGATAGACTGCTTTTTGTGTGCTTTTCCTTCTTTCTTAGCAGCTTTGATGACTTCCCCTTGGGTCGATTGGGTTGATGCATCTCGAGGACATAATGAAAGTTTGAACCTTCTTCTCTTCACTTCAAAAGGGTAGCTCTTGGCGAACTCTTCTCCTACTTGAGTGACCTATTCCCTCAGTGATTCGATAGCCTTCTCGTAGTCATTCATAGTCAAAGCTTCGAGGAACCGCTATGCCTAGTAATTGTACGTTGTAGGGACTTTTGCTCTTGAAATAAGAGGTGATCACTAAAGAATGTTCTCCTTTGCTTTCATTATTTCATATAGGTAGGTTGAAAGGTAAGTAAGAGGAGACCTAATGGCTGCTTTTTAGACCTCATAGAGAAATTGGTTAGATAAGAAGATCAAGCTTGTGTCTTTCCAAGCTCTTGCTCTAGTGCTACTGCACTTAACTTCATTGGCCCTTTGACCTGTTATGATCTCTTTGCCACTTAGAACCTCCTTTCCCTCTAACTACACTACGCTTTTGTGGTTCCTAAGAACAATCTCTAAAGTGATGCTTTATGGATTAGTGTCAGGTTTTTGATCAATCATCAAGACAGCTAAACTGAGATTATGAATATTTTCTTGTTTGCTTGGTTTGCTCCACACTGGCAAAAGGAGTGAAGAGTGGTAGTTGGTGCTAAAGGAAAGTGAAATGCTGAAAGCCGAAGGAATATAAACCTTTGCTATCCCCAATCCCTTGATGTAAATAGGGGCCCCCTTTTGGACTCCCTCGACGCTCTTTGAAAGTCCCCCTAGCCCTCGTTGTGTCTTTCTTCGCTTTTCTTGCTCTGATTTCAGCTTCAGCTTCAAAAGGTCTTGTTGAGTGGCTATCGCGCCTAACCTTTTCAATTGAGCGACTGGAAAAAGGACTTTGAGAGGGCCTTTCCTATGGGTTTCAATTGGCTTTAGGCTCATCTTCCCTTATCTTTCAACGATGTATAGCCCGACTGACCGATCTACGGGCACGGGTAGAGCAGGCTAGAAACAGTGGGACCTCTTTCTCCGATTCTTCTTTTACTTACTCGGGCGCAGCCAAGCCTGTTGTTAGGTGGGCTGACTTGATGGTCAGCCTTTGGCTTTGGGGTACCACTTTAATTCTGGCTTGGGGAAAAAACCTCACTCCTGAACAAACGGAAAGCCCCTTCTCATTCTTTTTTTATTTTTTTCTCGACAAATCAAGAAATTTTCTTTATAAGATAGAACTCCTTCAAGACTTCCTTTTTCATTCCCGCTGAGACCTCTCATTGGCACATCAAATATAGGTGTCAGATCGAGTGCGATCTCAAGAATGCATCTAGCCACCCATTTCCCTTCTTCGGTGAATGTCGGGGTTGGGTTTTCTGACGGGTGTGCCATAGTAGAGGCCTTCTTTCCTGAAGAGATACGAGAATCCTCTATAACTTTAAGGGCTTGGGGGGAGCCCTTAAAGTTCCTCATTGAAAGGTGGAGGAGTTAGTCTCCACCTCCACTCCCTAGATGCGGTCTTTTTAATGGATACTAAGAATAGAATAGACAAGTTGGAGATATTGAAGAGGGAGTTGCATTTTTATTATAAATGTCATGTTCCTCCTCGGGGATTAGCAGGTGGTCTTTGTTTGCTATGGAAGAAGAGTGTTGATTTTCAAGTTTGGACTATTACAGTTTCATTATGGAAGTTGAGGTCAAGGATGATGATAAAAACAAGTGTTGGATGCTTGACTGTATCCATGCAAATTTTGATGACCAGAGACGTCATGAGCAATGGAGTCTCTCGCAGCGAGTGACAGGTCGTCGAGCAGATGGGTGGGTAGTTCTTGGGGACCTGAAGGATCTTCTTTTCCCAGATGATAAGGAGGGGGCTGTCACTGGTCAGCTGCTTCTTTTTCAGACTTCAAAAATTTTTTAGATAAATGTGGATTGCTGGATGTAGGTTTTGTTGTTTATCCTTTCACTTGGTTTCGAAAACGATAGGGTTCTTTCAATGTGAAGGAGAGGTTAGATCGAGTCTTAGTTAATGTTAGTTGGAGTCATTGCTATGAGCGAGCTTTAATCTTCCTGCTATAGGCAGTGACCATAGCCCCATCTTGTTGAACACTGAAGTTTTGGATAGTATGAAACATCAATTTTTCCCTTATGATTCACGATGGGATAAAGATGAAGAGTGTGCTGAGGTTGTCAAACAAGCTTGGCAGCTTAATGTGCGTGGTTCAGACTTGTTTAAAGTGCAGTAAAAAATGACAAATTGTCGGGTTGAGCTGCTGAAATGGAGAAGCTAGCTAGACAGCCCGTGTATGACCATGTAAAGGCGAAATCATTGAAGCAAGACCTTAAGAGGGAAGAGGAATTCTGGAGATGTCAATCTCAGGTTCAGTGGCTTCAAGCTGGTGATAAAAAGACAAGTTCTTTCCATGTTTTGTGTGTTCAGAGACGAAGGCATAATCAAATTCGGGGATTGGTTTTTATGACAGTGGTATGTGGAAGGAGGATCATGGGGGTATTCAGGGTGTGATACATGACTCTTTTTCCACCATTTTCACTTCCTGCAGTCCATAAAATATTACAGAAGCAGTGAGTGGTATATCTTGGGTTATTACACCCACAGTGAATGAAGCTCTTATGAGTGATGTCACAGAAGAGGAGATTCATGCTGCATTACTAAAAATTCACCCCAACAAGGCGCCGGGGCCTGATGGTATGACCTCTAAAGTTGATGAATTTTTTGAAGGTAGAGTCTAGTCTTATCATGCCAGATGGTTCAGATTTCTTCAGAAATAGCCCAAGTGAACCAGATAGAGTTATGATCTGGTAAGAAATTACCTCCCGTTCCGAATTATGGTAAAAATCTTGTGCAAGAGTTATCTCAGTCTAAGAATATATCATCCCCAAATCCTGAAAGTCCCGTCCAGGATCATGGTCTATCGCAAAATCAAAACCATGGGGGCATCCCTATAGACCGAGGTGCTGGGGGCACCCTCTCGAGCCAAAACGAAGTTACCCAACGAGGGAGATCACGAATGCTTGCTGGTCAAACATTAGCAGCTAATGGACAACATGTTCGCTATGACATATTAGCTCATCTCAAAAAGATTTCTGCACTCCTCAGCGTATACGATGCATTGAAGATGTTTGCAAAACTAAGGATGTCCCTAGTATACGCATTAACGAACCCAGAGGAGTTTTCTAATGAAGTTAACCAAGTTAAGATGAGAAGTAGTGAACCAACTTATGCCGAGTGTTTGGCTTTGATCACGTTTATGGACGATTACTTGCAACCAGGACTCATTAAGCATAACAGGCTTTTGTTCATTTCAGGATACCTTAATGGATTGGGGATAACAAGAATCATGATAGTAGGGGATCGGCTATTAATCTCCTACCTTTGAGAATGCTAAAATGTCTCAGGATTGCTATGCATCGATTGGGCCCAAGCAATCTACTTATCCAAGGATTTAACCAAAGTAGGCAGAGGTCTCCGGGCATTGTACGACTTGAATTAAAGATCGAGGAATGGGAGGATACCATACCCCTTGTATGTCATTGATGCGGAAACATCAAACAATGTTCTACTTGGACGGCCTTGCATGCATGATAATTGTGTCATCCCTTCTACTTATCACCAATGTTTCAAGTAAACCAAAGGTGGTGAGCAGAAGAGGGTGAAAGCAGATGCAAATCCTTTTAACGAAGCAAAAGCGTATTACGCAGATGCTAAATTTTATTTATCCGGAGAAAAAATAAATGCTACAAAGCTCAAAGAAAAAGGGATTTCGACCTCAGACGACAAATCGACCCCTATGATGCTATCAGAAGAGAGGCTATGAAATAGGTGAAAAAGTTCAAAAAGTTGAAGAAGAATAAAAAACTCCTGATACTAATAAGGCCCCTAAAAAGCCTGCCCTCCTCTCATCTTCCTTATGGAATGGGCTCCTCTTTAGAATTAACGAAATCTAGAGTCTTGGATGAATCCTCTTAAAATGGATCGGTCAACTCTAGAAGACTCGATGGCTGTTAAGCCCAGTGAATAACCTAATTCAGAGAGATAACCCGGTCTTTAGACACTTGCCCTACTTCTAAAGATAGATAGAAAAGGTTGGGGAATCCCAGCTGCTGAGGTGGCGTAGTGACAGGTGAGAGCAATAATAACAAAAACAGCGAAAGATCCTGCAGTAGTATATTCGGTTGTTTGCGGTGGAATAGAAAAAAGCGTCCAGGCCAGTAGATCCAGAGTAAATAGGCGTTGACTTAGTTGCTTTTGCAGTATATTTTCATCCCGATGTTGATCCAATGCAACTTACCCGTGATAGTCGTAGCACCAGGAGCTTTCAAGGGAAGTAGACATGTATAGATAGTAGCTGAAGTGGCATACCTTCCGGATCAAGGGTCCCACCCGGTAAACACCATACAGGTAAAATACCAGCGGGGGGAGGAGGCGACTAGTCACTTCCGGCTTGGCTTTTAGTCGTAGTCCTTTAGCTTATGTAGTGGTCAGGCTTCCTACAAGCACGCGCTCTCCAGAATGCCTCCTTGGTTCTGGATGAAGCCAAGCCGATACATATGATAGGCGAAGGAAAGACCCCCATTTAATAGTGCCTGGGGAACGTAAGTTTGATCCTCTCGACCAGACCCTACCCGAGGTGACCGAAGTACGCGAGCTGGGCTTAGCCCTCTTCCCATTATACTTCTTCTTTAGGGACGGACGGACCTAGTTTAACATGTTATCCAAGCCAAGCCAACAACAAGAAAAAACCCTATTCTATTGGCTTAAGATTCGTGAGAAAGAGCAGGATATGTTGGTTCGAGAGAAAGGGGATTCGTTGGTTAGGCGTCTGCCAATTCATATGGGGATTAGGGTGCTTCTGTTCAATATTCGTTATTATTTGATTCGGTTGGATTTCGTCGGTATCTTTTTCTGCATCTTCGACTAGGGATGCGGCTTCGATAAATGTGGTTTTGGGACAAGCAGCTTCGGGAGAAAAGGAATCTCTTGCTTCAGATGGGAATGCATCTGTTGTATCGGATAGTTCCTCCGGAGCCAAGCCTTCTGAAAGAAAGCTCATAAGAAAACTCTATTGACAAGGTCTGTCTATTCCTATAGAAAAAGAGTTCGAGCCTTGAAAGTTTAGCCTCTTCAAGCTATCCACTAGCGAATCTCTTATCTGGAATCCGTCCAAGTACCGGTTCCCGTCCTTGATAAGGAATCTCTCCTCTCCTTAAGTTTAAGCACTGTAGTAAACTAAACTCTCTTTAAGTGGGATGGAACGTCCTATTGGATTAAAGCAAGAAAGGCAAGCAAGATAGCGAAGGAGACAGAGAGTACACACACTACAGTACAGAAACGATGGTGGATCAACCGTAAGCGCCAGCAAACAAAACAAATAGTATAATCGATTACAGAATAGTGAAGGTAGCCCCAATAGTCAGTAGACTGAGTTTTGAAAGAAAAATCTTTTTTTAATTCATTTTTTGATTTATGCACTTTTGTATGTTCTGATGATTGCCTTGACCCAGCTCAGAAAGAATGCTAGTGGTGTGAGTCGATACAGGCTATTCAGAATAGATCTGTTGTTTTTCCAATCCTGAAGGGTTCAGTTGGTACGAAGTGGTAAACTATTCTATTATCAGGCTAAGGAGGAGGTGAACTACATCTCATTTGAAACTTCAAGCTGAACGAAATTTGCATGAAGATCTGAGGTCTTCCTTTTCTCTTTATTCAATTCCTTGGTCTCTCTATCTGCGGCTATCATTACTTGATCGATCGAAAAGCCTGCTACCTCGAGGGACAACCGGTTTGTATTTGTCTATTGCACTGGTTCTAGAGACAGATTTCCCCTTCTATTTAAGTTTGTGCCGCTATTCTATTACGAGAGACTTGGAATCACAGATCAGCTTAGACGAAATGCGGGTAGTTTCTCAATACTACATGGCCAAGCGGCGGAGAGAGCCATTTTTGAACTACTTTGAACTACTTCAATTTTCAGTAAACTTGCCTCACCTTTCGGCTCGGAGAGCTTGTACCTTGATAATTGAATAGGAACCACTAAGAGATTCGTGTTGGTCGGTGCTGCAGTGCAGGAAGTTTTTTTATCAGAATGTGTTCGAGATAATAAATAGGCAAAGTCAGCTCTTTGATGAATGCTTTTTCGGGAAGTCAAAGGCCGAAGATTAGAGTTGGAAAAGTTAAAGCTAAGGGCTGAATAAGAAGTGACTAAGAGGATAGTGCATCAGTAGATCTCCTGGGATCAGTAGATAGTCTTACTAGTAAAATGGTAGTGGGGGGGCCCTTTCTCATCAGGTGACAGTACCAAGTAAAGAGGATGGACTACGTTACCAGGCCAAAATCAATAAAGGAAAAGATACCCTTATCTCCGATCAAGAGAGTGAAATGAAAGAGTCCTTCAGAAGAAAGCTCCTGGCCCGATCAGGGTGGTGGGTTAATAGGCCTACCTCAGAATATCACCCTATAGTATCACCCTACGTCTCTACCTCGTGATATGTGTAGCCCAAGACAGACTCGGCATATGCAACGGCTGGTCTATTAGGGGCGGATTGATGAACAGAATACGGCCCGGCCCTAATAGAGTAGAGCAAGTTCTCCCTTCTTCTACTTGAAGGTAGTGTCATCGAATTCCTTTCAAAGCCCATAGGTTATTAATAAATATCTATCACCGCTTTAGGTGATTGCACTCTTCGACAGTTTGATCTTTCATTGCCAATCACCCGGCATTGGATCAAGACATGCGTTCGAGGGCAGTAATGGATTCGTTCCTAAAAAGGGCAGAACAGAATACTCCTTACCATCCTTTCTCGAAAGTCGAGCCCTTATTGATTGTGTCAAAGGCGCGTATATCACGCTTATCTTGAGCTTACCCCCTTGCTTTCTATCGATATAGGCCAGTAGATTCCAGGTGTAAATAAAACTAAGAAAGCGCCCTAATTACCCCTGACTAGCTAGCAGTGCTTTTGGGGCCATAACTACAGGGCAAACCGTGGAGATTAACTTACCGCAGCTCAATGAGGTACCAATCCAGTAAGACTACCACCCACAAACCAGGGAGGACTTCTCCTATCAACCCTTCTCTGGGGTTGACCCATCTAGTCGATCCGACAGGGAAGGGCGATTAGAGGAACAGAAGGTCGAATCCACACTCTACTTTAAGGTCTCTGAGAGGAAGAGAGGGAATAGCTGGCTAATAGGTGCCCAGGTCGAGACATCATTCATTTCTCCTCCTCTAGCTACTGGTGAGGGGCAATCGATCGATCCCTGGAACCACATTTGTTTATACGTATATGGATAGATAGATAGCGACTCTTCCTCTCAATGGTGAGGGAACTCTATAAAAGGAGCGCGGAGTTGCTTAATAATAGTTCGACTCAAAGAAGGTTACGAAGTACGAAAGTAATGAAGAATGGAAGAACGATAACCAGAAGATGAAGGTTAAACTAAACTCATAGAAGAAGACGAAGAACCATCTCTATTCTCCTCCAAAGAAAGTTCTTCGAAGTCCTTACATAGAGAAAACATCTGTAAGTTATCGATCTCAATAAAAAAGCGGAACCAAGATTCTTTATTCAATATATTCTTCATTTCCTACCACTCTATATAAGTGTATTAGAGGGAAAACTTGGGCTTTTCCTTGATTTTTTTAAATCCCAAGTTTTCACTATTAGAGACTTTTAATCTTATAGATATAATTTAAAATTTCTTATTCATCACCTATCGCCTTTTAGCTGTAATGAGGAATAAGTGAGCTGATAGCTATGATTCGCTCTCTCGTGTTCGAGGATCAGTCTTGATGCTTGAATTTCTAGGCCTAGGCTTTCGGGTCAGTTTGGTTTTCTGCATCTTCTAATTCGTATTCCATTCCCCATCTCACAAGAGTGAAAATCAATCTCCTTTTGAACTCACAAGGCCTTTCGTTGGGTATGAGAACTCCTCCCGAAATTCTGACAACAGATGCGGATGAAAGAGCTACTCCCCAAGAACTTCTTCTATAGCACCGTCTTCCTTCTCTTCTTCTCAAGAACTTGAAACGGATTCGTGAACAACTGCAGCTCATACTCTAACAACGGATATTCTAACAACACCGGGTAAGCATTCCGTTAGCTTTAAACTCTTTTTCCACTAAACCTTACTCCTATTAGCCCACTCACTAACTTTGGGGTTAAAGGTCGTTAAATCTATAGCTAAATCACTTCCTTACCCATGCCCATGTGCAAGAAGCTCCTTAACAACCGATTTCCCACCTTTGATCAAGATGTTCCTCTATCTCTCCACTCCCTCTGACCTGACCTTTTGAGATGGCGAGAATCTGATCTTTTGGAATAGAAAGAGAATAGGCTCTTCTCCTTTCCTTTGCTTTAGTTTTTTGAGATAGGAATTGTCTCTAGAAGCCTTAGGCCAATTAGTTAGAGTGATCTTTGTGATATAGCTTTTGTGGTCTTGTTTAGCGATTACGCATTGTCGTGCTGTCTTGAACAAAGATCTCTGCTCTTTTCCTTGATGCGGAGAAGATATAGTTCTTAGTTAACCCCTGGGCCAGTTAAGAGAGTTCGAGGCATAGCCCAAGCGCTTTTAGCGAAGCTGGAATTAAATTAAGGTAGTTTCACCGAGGGTGACATCACTAAGGAAGAAGAATTCTAGATCAAATGCGACTGGGATTGAGGAAGGCTAGCTTTCACGTGGTTCAGGCTCAAGGGGAATGCTCTCTTTTTAAGCTCATACCAGGAAATTCCATATTAATCTAATGATTTCTCTCTGAGTTAGTCCTCTCGCACGCTTTGTAGGTCCTTAGTATTATTTGGGGGTTTAGAAGATAGGCTTGCAGCGGATTCAACCGATCGATTCCCCGTGGCATATAGAGATGGGCGAAGCATAAAAAGCGTTTTAACGTTCAATTAGTACTGATAACTTCCTCGGGGTGGGCTTTGTAGGAGTTGGAGCAGCAGTAGTTGACTTGAAATTAAAGAATAAGAAAGAAGCCTATGGTGAAACTTGAGTTGCTGCAGTTGCAACCACCAGAGTGAGTCAATTGAATTAGGATTGCTTAAGGGCGTCGCTGGATTAAAGAAGGGTTGGGGTTGTTAGGCTAGAGTTGACAAGAAATTAGCTGAATTAGCTGGAAGTGTTTGGAATGCTTAAGGAGGGATTTCAAATTGACTTTGAGGGAAGGCAGCGGCCATACCCAGACTGCGGATGTCATCGAAATGAGAAAAAGGTGTCCTTATACAAGACATCGCCAAGTTCTCCTCTATGTGATCGATCCCAATGGCATGGTCACATGTCCAAAGATTCCTCACTACCACCGGTTCTTATTCCCCATCAACTTCCAGGGTGGGATCCTTTCGACTCTGAGAAAACCTTTAAGAACACAGTTGTGCAAGGCCGTACCAAACCTCCGATCTACGAAGTCTTCGACTCAGAAGATGAAGCGAAGGTTGAAGAGATGAGCACAATGGATCCTAAAGGGATTTACATCAGCAAGGCATCCCCCGTTTGGGCATCTCTAAGGAAAAGGTAAGTATGGGCACCATGGCACAAGGAAGTAAGCAAGACATTGACTGAAAAAGTGAATTTCATCCAAGAAACTTTCCTTTCATGGCACTTATCCCTGTCCTATGAGGTTCTTGTCCTCTTTTCTTCATTCAAAGGGCATTCCGAGGATGGCGTGCCTTAGTCAATGGTATAGGAAAGGGAGCAAGGCCTACCAACCAGGGTTTAGTGATTGCCGCTCTTGTCTTATCTACTGCTGTCCCCGGAGAAAGGAAGAGTCCCAATAGTTCCTAAGAATAGAATGAAATCTATTTATTTGTCTACAAGATTAGTATGTCTCCACAGCACAGTTGTCTTTCCCAAAACAAGGAAAACTCGTATTTTCACCTTTCTTTTCACCATGCCCCTGGACGGATTGTTCTCGGTGAGAGGCTCACACATCCAAAAATTCAGAAAGATGAAGCCGAAATCCCAATTGGAATCCTCCCAAAGTCAGTCAAGCCGTAATCAAGTTCATATCTCCTTGCATCCTATCTAAAGTCAGTAGAATGGGAAGCTTTAGCTTTAGCATTTCCACTATCAAGCATTACTGGAGTTGAACCGATCAGCTAAACGTCACATTATCACACTAAACTAATCTTTACCTATTCTTTTCAAGTGGGGAAGAACTTCGTCAATTACCATTGGGAAGGAAAATTGCGTTTCCACATCCCTTATTCCTCTTTAGTTAAGCTAGTTAAGAGGCAGAAGGAGCAAGCCTTATTGCCCTCTAGAGAGTTACGGCTAAGAAGAAAAAAGGCTGGCTCAGAAGCAGCAAGCTAATAAGCTAAGGCAGAAGGAAAAACCTTAGCAAAGCCAACTTCTAAGGGATTAGGGTACCCTAAATCCCGGAGCTCTACCAAAGGGTATGGAGAGCTTGGGAGAACCAACTAGATCAACTCTCTCTGAATAGAAAGTATGTTCGACCGTCTCTACATCAGCTTGAAATCAGCTAGTAACCAGCTAGACTCTGATTCACAAAACCGTCTCTAAGGGTAATCCGAAAAAAACCTTTTCTTTTGTACTACATAAATAAAGCCCGAAGTCTCATAGGCATCTCTTTCGGATGAGGAAGTGTAGGCCTTCAAACTTACACGATGTTGGGGGATAAAAGATAGAGGATAAGACTTCTAATGATCCTTTTAAGATACATAGATTATCCTACATGGCCATAGCTACAGGAGCTAATAGAAAGAGAGGGATACGAGCCTCTTTCTTAGAATTCGTTCTATCTTGATCTAAAACTAAAACTTAAGAAATAGGGAAGAGAAAAAGCTATGAGCCCTTACTCAACTAATAAAACTTGAAGTTAAACATCTAGAAAGCATGAGATAGATTCTATACTACATGCAACTAGCAAGAGAAACAAAAAGAAATGAGAGATAGAATACCATTTATGGCCTAGCTTGTCTAAACCGAAAGGAGAGACTATCAAGAGAGGGATAGAGCTAATGGCTTATAATGCATTATTTATTCCTATAACCTACAGTAGGAAGAAAGATACAAACTCATCTATTCTTCTATCCTAACGTGCTCTAACCATAAAGGATTTTTTAAACATACAACTATCGAGCTATAAGAAGAGAGCTACTAGCAGCTAGGCTACATTCCTATCTAGCTACTATAGCTAATAGAAAAGGAAGACCTTAGCTTAGTATGGAGGGCAGACTACCTTCTTACAGAGTGCTCTATCCCTAGAAGAGCATACCATATTAGCATACTATCTTTCTTTGGAAAATGGTATGATACTCAATCTAGATACCTAGCTACTAGAAGAGGAATAATAACATATAGCTAAAATGCCTAATAGAAGGGAGCTTAAGGCCGGGAAAGAACGACTTTATTTAGTTAGTTCACGAGTTAGCAAGATCAAAAAATAGGAAAGAGCAAACTTCCTTCTTAGGCCTATCGTGAAAGGTCTTCTGCTCGATGCTCATACAGAAAAGGAGCCTAGCCCCCTTTCGAGAGTTACATAAGAAGGTGTTGGGACACCCTGGTTTACTTTGCTAGTATGACTTCGAGGGACTGATTAGAAGACTGGGCGGGTTCCCTCACTTAGTCACTTAGCCGCAGGCAACGGTAAACCCACCTCTCAAAAGAAAAGAGAGGGGTTGTTCCTCTCGTAAGCAAAGACCCTTGGCCACGTCCGTCGACTCTTTTTACCTTTATGCCCCTCTTCAGGAGATTCCAGATCAATGGGTGAGCTTAGTTTCAAAATAGTACGTGCATATAGGTGCCAATATCATAACATTAAATTTTATATGGGGTATCTTGAAGCAAGAGAAGCTCTCGGTCCGTCCTATTCTCGTAATTCTCTTTTCTTTCAGCCAAGGGATTTCTTTTTTATTAATATAATCCCGTTTAACTACCTTTTACAAGAAGCTAATTGTTCTTAAGCTCCACCCTAAGGGTGAAGTAAAGGTATTTCGTAGCCGGTCACCTCTTTTTTAGTGGTAGTGTAGCGTCGGTTCTTCGAAGTCCTTCTATGCTCTGGTGGGCTTTGCTTCTGCTTTAGTTATGGAAGCCCTATCTTTATTTTGGTTTGTTTAGTCCTTCTTTCCCGCTGTCGTTCTCAGATGAAAGATACGAAAGGTACTGAGTAACTCGACTGACAAGAGATTTCTAGGGTCTCCTTCTCTTCCTGGCCGATATTCCACTTTCCTACTTTGAAGAGGATCCTGAGCTTGATCATAATGCAACTAATATCGTGTGACATGGTAAAGAAGTCTTGCTCCTCCAGTATTTGTTTGATAAAAATGTCTGTCTCCTTTTCCTGTTCTTTCTACGAGGGTCTTATTTAAGTTTGTTTGTTCGTTTATTTGTTCTGTTGTTCGAAATTACTGAGTAGGCTAATACAGCTAAAGTTGGGTAAAACCATACCGCGCTTTCCCTAAAGGACTGCTCCCTTTCAGTGGGACTAGGGCCATACGCGATAAGGGTACACAACTAGCATCTCAAAAAGCATCGAAGCAGTAGATCTAGTTTCATAAGTGGATCTAGTTGACTTTGACGCTGTGGATTCTGTTGTTGATGAAGCAGATTCAATTTCTTCCGTTGAATCATTTCTTTACGCTGATCTTGACTCGCGTGACTCTCTATTTCATCTATCAGTAACAGGATCTGTAAGAGAGGAAGAAGTAAGCTATGCTGCTGTTGAGTGGGTTCTCCTTGACGTAACAGGGGAGGGAGCAGCTAAGTAAGCATCTGATCGAGTGGACTTTGAATCCGTATCTTGCTATGAAGTCAGAACTGACGTAACTACAAGAAACTAAGCAGTTATTGATCCACCACCATTAGAAGGAGAGCTCGTTTCAGCAGTAGATCTAGTTTCAATCGAGGCAAGGATGGCAGCTTCTTCAGTTTCTTCTTCTGTTGATTCAGTTTATGAAAAAGCATCCTCTCTTTTAGAAACTCGCTTTAGCTTCTCTTTCATCTCCTTCACGTTCGGTCAAGTAGCTTATCTCCAGGCTAAAGAAAGGAAAGTAGCTTATCACCTTGAATGAAAGGGGTGATGTCACTTTCTCGGTACATCACCTCTGTCACCCACGGTTCTTGCGAAAGCCCTGACATGCCATTAGTAGTGAGTTGGCCACAACAGCCGCTATGTTCTTCTTTTTAGCCTAGTTATCAGTCCTGAACCCTCATTTGCGAACCTTCCATGTGGGCCCGGTACTCGGGACAGAATCCTATGCAAGAGAAGCGAGGAAAGCGACCTCAGAGATGAAAGACTATCCGACACACATAATCCATTATAGTAATTGCCTTGGTATGAGACGAGCAGATGATCCTTGTAACGGTCTTATTCACGCAATGAGAATTTCTATCTGCTACGACACAGCCCCCTCTTCATTCAATGTAGGCCCCTACTCCTCCCCAAATGAACTCCTCTTTCAAGAGAGAAGGGCGACAATAAGACAAATGGAATCAACCACACCTTCTATGTCAACCTACACCTCTTTCATTGAAAAGGATTTTGGCTCTACCTACGCTATTTCTCTCACACCGCTGACAAAGACAAAGTAAAGCATTTATCCAGAAAGACATGCAATCCCATCTCAAACTGAGAAAACTATACTAAAGCTCGGGACTTATATTCTTATCCTGGGAGAAAGAAAGATCAGAAAGACAAGTTCGACGGCAAGGGGCGTTGTTTGGTATTGAACCAGAACAAGGGCGGAAGGAGTTGTTTTCCAGTAGCAGGTCTTGTCAGAACCTGGTTGTAGGGTCTATAAACCCATAGAGGGGTGGCTGGCTGAGTACTTTCTCAAATCCCGAGAAGAACAGTGGATGGGAGTAGATTAAAGGTCAGTCTAAAATGAATAAAGAAAATGAATAATATATAGCAGAGTTAAGCATGTAAGGAGAACTTCCTTGGGGCAAGTAACTCAAACAAGAACAACTCATATGAATCCGTTCATTTCTCTGGGAACACATTGACCCATAGATCATAAAAGTCGTGTAGCGCAGTGAAGTCCTCGCTTTGGGTATTCATATGGTAGATTTCTAAAGGTGGGGTAGTCCAATAAGAAGGACTTCATCGTGTTCTCTGGACGATAGATCCGAAACTGCGTCATTTTTTATGCGTAGTGTGTAGTGTCTTAAATGGTTGGCGTAGAAAATGAAGTAGCAACAATTTCAAAAGTTGTTGCGGAGGTGGTTCCATCTTTCATTGGAGCTAGAGATTTGCCTTACGAAAGTACTTTTGAATCTTTTCACTCGGGTTCAAAGACCAGCAACCCTATTTTGATTTAAGGTTTTGTAGCAGTCTTTTACTTTTGTAGGTTCAGTCTTTCATACAGGATGATTTGTACCCTTGCTATAGGTGGAGGAAGCAAATAGGTAAAGGTTGCTATAACAGCTTCTTCGAGAACTTCGATTCCTTTGTCTTCTTACGCTATTTTATTATATAGAGTTTGTGTGGTGACTCTTTTTCATCCCATCCCTAGCCAGTCACCCCTGTGTGGTAGGGATCAAGCTTAGAGTCTTCTCTAAAGCTCGTCCAGTAGAGAACGAAATCATTCTAACAACCCTCACCATTTATTAAGTAATGCTAGAAAACCAAAGAAGGGCTCGACAAAAGATCAGGACTCACTGAAGCGATTCCTATTTTAGAGCCGAGTCATAAAGCAAGAACGAAGGGATAAGCTTATGGTATAGGCAGAAGCCTAAGAGAATGTTAGAGGCGAAGTAAGAATGTTTGGACCACGTTAGCGAACGTTTTCTTCTATTTCATTTCTATTCAGAAGGACTTAGGTGAGTGAGGAATACGTGGTTTATGGTGGAGGCTCACCCTCTTCGATTAGTTGAAAAAGGCTTAGGCACCGTCCTACCCTATTCGAGAAGATCGTATGCCCTAGATAACTTTTGAACGAAATGAAATCAATCAGATCAAATATCCACAGCTTGACGTCTGAGTCCATTCAACTAAAGAGGAAGAAGCTTGATCGTTCTTGTCCCAGGGTTTCTGGAATCAATATAAATAATCGTTGAAGGGATCGTAATTAAAAACAAAAACTTTCAATTGAAAGAATCACGACGTGGGATCTTAGGCTGTTGAAGAAAAGCTTTTTTGATTAGGTGAAGATTCTGGGATGAAGGAAAGAGTCTTAGCTTAAGAAGCTAGAAGAAGAGCTCTATCGGGATGTTTGGATTATGAGTAAGCTTCGACTTTTTTATTTCGCCACTCCTGCTTCGACGATGTGTGGGCTGCTAATCGATGAAATCAGCAATTTACTCCATCGAGAATACGTTTTTGACTTACTTAACCGGAAGACCAGGAATGAGCCATAGGAGAAGGCTACGGGGGAAGCGCTATGAATCAGTACGTGAACGATGCCCCAGCTGGAGTGGGAGAACCCTACTCCAATAAAAACTTAGTCCGATAGCAGATTTAGACAAAAGATTGATGATTGTGGTTAGCTTTTCTTTTTCTCAGAGAGACTGGCTGCTCTTATTGCAGATAGGTGGCTTTCAGGTCTTGACTCTGAGAACTCTACACTTACACTAAGATCACATCGGCTTGCAACAAGGCCAATCATTGAAAGTCAATCGGGATTTATACCGCTTTGGCCATCGCGAGTTCACTTGTATCTGAAGCGATGGCATATTAACCGTCGCTATTCTCTTTTTTATATAATATTGTAGATGGCTTCGAGAAAAACCAACCTATGAAATCTTTCCTCGAGTGGTCTATCCGTAGAGTATGGGTGAGACAGTGGCTAAACTACTGTCGATGGTATTATATTGTTGTCGCTTTAGACTACTGGGTCACTATCGAGCAACTCCTTGATCCTCCTGTAGTGAACTGGAAAATCAGTCGTGAGAGTGAAGAACTCAAACGATTTAGTTACCAGTGGAAGCTTTACGATCAGCTTGATGGGAAGGGACTGGAAGTTACCAATACTTCTAAAACTTTTCGTTACTAGACTAAATTCTAGTATTTTTCTGTTCGGTGGAAGTAGTGGTTCATCGTTTCTTATGGAGGCTCGTGGGTCGAACTAACCCCGAGCTGGCAAAGGTGTAATTGCTTTCGAGCAAGAACCTTCTGTCTCCACCATCCGGTACCTTAGACGTCTTCCTTATGCTTTCCTCTCCAAACAGTTAGCCCACATCTCGTACCTAAATGACTTATAGCCTGTTCCAATTGATGAATCGTCTGATGCTGATGTGAAAGCGCTAAAGCCCTCCCCTTTCTAACCGCTGAACTAATGCAAACTTACCGATGTTCTTTCAAGGGAGTCTCTTTCTGTCTCCTTCAGGCTCTCCTCACTGGTATCCGTGATCTAATACTAATACTATATTAAGCGATATAAAGCTCTGGTACCTGTGAGACTGGACTTTAAAATAGTGCCGAGGAAGATGAAAATCGATGGATGTATTTACGGGCACTAATCCTTGGCTATTCTTTGAAATTAGAAGAGGTTCCTGCTTTGATTTGATTCAAAAAAAAAAGTGAAAGGGCCCGAAGGGGCTTACCTGAGACCCCATTGATTGGACTCGATCAATCAATTTCCTAAACTAGTTCAAAAATGCTTTAAATGAAATTATGCTAAAGCGGATGATCAGGGTTTTATTCCTTATTCCAGGTAAGCTTTCATAGTAGAGGATGCATGCAACAAGTTCAACTCTCCTTCTTTTTCGAGTGAAAAGCTAGTTTGAAGAAAAAAAAAGCGTCTCCGAGGAGGTCAAGTCAGACTATGGATATAAGCCAAAGAGAGGAGTTTGGGGCACCAGTCAATCCATCGGAATAGAATAACGACAATCGTAACATCACTATTGATGAAAGTAAAGAGTATTATCAGGTCTTCCTTTCCTTCATACGTGACAGATCTAGCTTCAACTTCCCCCCATTTTAGCTATAGGTAAAGAACTGGTGCTAGTGAAATATCTATATTTAATTTACCCGGTACTAGTAATATATGTCTATCTGTACGAAATGCTATCTGTGCCGTTGGCCTCTGCAATCCATCTTCTTCACTCTGAAGGAAAAGAAGTGTCCAAGAAGTGTTTTTTCCCTATCTTACTCAAGATGAGTAACTGTCAGCCCTATTCTCTCCTTATCCTAACCTGAAAAGCCTAATCCTTCCTCACCACTGGTAAATGACTCTTCTTCCTTGTCACAGTCACATTTCTCCTTTTGCAAGACCTCCAGTACGGATCGCAGATCTTGCACGTGCTCAGACCACGTCTTGCTGTAGACAGGGATAGAATCTGACTACACAACCACGAAATCATCAAGAAAGGGTCGAAATACCTCATTCACGACTCTAATGAATGTTGTTGGGGCATTGCAGAAAAGGGGAAGATGTGGCAAGGACTGAAAAAATGGGGGATCTTATCTCTTTAAATTACAGACATTAGCAATCACGGCTGAGTCAACAAGAGTTGACAGCTACCTAAAAGCATAACCAATACTATGACTATGCTATGAAGCCTCCTTTTTTAACCACGAAAGCATCAACCATTTCATTTAAACGGATCTATAATCTATAAAATAAATTCACCTGAGCCAAGAACAAATCTGCTGTGTGCCATGACTCCTTCAGTGCTAGGATGTCTTGAAATGATCCCTTTTGGGACTTTAAAATTGATAAACAAATCTCTTTTTTCAAATTAGTTTATTGCGCTTTAGCTCAAAAAAAGCTCACTGGATAAATTATCTCATTGGGAGGAAATGGGGCACATTCGACTATACCTCTCGCGGAGCAATTCCTTCTTTTTCTATCTTGGTTGAGGGCCTTTCATTGTTAGAAGTAAAGATTTGACTGAGTCTACCTCCTCACCCCTATTCCCTTTATCGGTATAAGCCAAAAAGAACAAAGCTTTCAATTCAATCCGTCCTAGCTCTTGTCTAAGGATTCAAAGCTGGCGAAGCAGTAGAAGTCGTCTCAGGCTTGTGGTAACTCTCTTCATTTGGTGGTGCAAAAACAGTCCCATGAGTTCGACCGATGCTTGCTTTGTCTTTCTAGGTTCAGCCTTAGATTCAATCCTGCAGAAACTCCTTAGCTTTTGAAAACCTCTTCGCTTTATGTCCCGTGTTCTGAACTTAGTAGAAAGTGACAATTCCAGGTAGTCTCACCTTTCTATTCTTTCGACGAGTTAGCATCTTTCGTAAGGGAATCCACTGAGCTAGCTAGCTTTGCTTTTGTCCCTCCTCTTGAGCAGTATGCCCCTTGACTGCTTAGCCGAGAAAAAGGCTGAAATTTTCTATCTACTCCTAGCTGGGGAAGACCTACACCAGACTTTACTAGCTTATAAACATCCAGTCCAGGGACTGCTCTTGATTTGATAGTCCACTTTATTGAACTAGCTCCACTGGAACTGGCTTTGGATCCACCATTTGCTCATGTTCCAAGAATAGATGTTCCAGAATTAGCATGCATGTGTTCCAACAAGCTCTCTCCTCCTTGGGATCTGGGTCTCCATACTTGATACGAGTCGAGGGGACTGGCAGTGCCCTGTCCAACGTCTTAGCTCCGACTGTGTCCCGATATGAGTAAAGGCGTATAAGCCATCTCAGCTCCCTGTTCCTAATCAATGTGTTCCGACAATAGCAATAAGAACTACTAGAACCACCCCGTCTTAACTGCCTTTGATACGAGTAACACAAGTGTGAGATCTGAGAATTTCAGACATATTTTATTGATGTAATAAGAATTCGAAGTGTAATTTATTAAGCTAAGTAAATTGTGGGAATTATAATTGGAGATTTATATGTTAAGTGTGTAAAATAAGCATGAACTATGAGGACAGATCGATCTGGGAGAAGGAGAGATCGATCTGGTGAGTTATAAACAACAAGGAAGGAGAAATTTAAGGAGCAGATCGATCTCCAATGGAAGAGGATCGATCTCCTTATGAATCTGTTTGAGAGAAGATCGATCTCATGAGGAAGAGATCGATCTCCAAATGATTCTGTTTGAGAAAGGATCGATCTCATGAGGAAGAGATCGATCTCCAAATGATTCTGTTTGGGGAGAAGATCGATCTCCTTAGGAGCAGATCGATCTCATAAAGCCATAAAGAGATCGATCTCACCCCTCGACAGATCGATCTCCTAGGCATAAAATTGCCCAGATCGTCCCCAAATTTCAAACGCAGATCGATCTCATCAAGAGGCAGATCGATCTCCTACCTCCAGTCTATATAAGGAACCCGTGTTTTCTCCTGAAATTTCACTTTCTCTCTCTTCCAACCCCCATTTTTCCAAAAACCTAACTTTCTCACTCATCCAAATCCCCCATTTTCGATCGAATCAGCTGTTGTGGCAAGAAGGAAAGTTGTTCCTCATCAAAGGGAGAACAACATACTTGGAAATCGAAGGACGCATCGGATCGAGGCGTGAGTTGTGCGTCTCACAAGCTTTGGGTAATTTCTAAACCTCGATCGTGATATTTGAGCTGATTTTGATGCTATTGGTGGTTATCATTGCGTTGAAATAGTTGAGAAAGGATTAGGGATTGATGAAATTTCAATGTAGTTGGAGTAATGTAGATATTTGGTAATTTTGGTAATTTTAAGAATTTGTGCTATAAATGGAAATATAGACAATGTGGAGAATTAGCCTAGATAATTGGCATGAGGAATTTAAGACATTGAGATATTGTGAATGAGGTTGTAGTTTAGGGTTGAGTTATAAGAAATCAAGAGATTTGAGGTGTTATGAGCAATTATGCTCGATTTTGAGAATTGAGGGTTATGAGATAATTGAGTATTGATGTTTTAACATCGTTTGGACAGCTCGGGAGTTCCAGAGTGGAATGCGAGGCAAGTCTGTGATACGGGGGAAACGATTGCACTATACGAGGTGCAAAGAGGTAAGGGAAATCTAAACCATTTGTGTATGTGAATTGTAAACTATTTTAGCATGAATTGTGGTTTATAAAACAAGCATGTTGAGTGTTTTGTGTTGAGATATAATTGCACACGATTTTTAGAGCCGGTTGGAACCCAATGTTTTTATGAGTTTATAACTGGGTTCTACGTTAAGGCAATATTGAGATTTGAGAAATGTGTGCGTGTGCTTTACCGGTTGGAACTCGGTTTTATTACGTTTTGTGTTGAGTACAAAACGATTTTTAAATGAGTTTTATGAGAGAAAAACCATTACGAGTTCTACGTGAAGGCAGACCTGTCTTATGTGATAAGACTTGGGTGTGTAGTTGTGAGTACACACCGGGCATTGCTCTGGTAGCATGTAAGCCCGAATTCTTCTCCGTTCTGGTAACGTGAGAATAACCTATTCTGTGGCTATGCCACGTAAAATTGGTGGCTGTGCCACGTTGAGAAAACCCCATTGGTGGCTGTGCCACGTTATACCCCATTGGTGGCTGTGCCACGTTATACCCCATTGGTGGCTGTGCCACGTTATACCCCATTGGTGGCTGTGTCACGTTATACCCCATTGGTGCCTGTGCCACGTTGAGAAAACCCCATTGGTGGCTGTGCCACGTTATACCCCATTGGTGGCTGTGCCACGTTGAGAAACCCTATTCTGTGGCTATGCCACGCGAGAAATTAAATCAGTGGCTTTGCCACGTGTGTTTTGTGGCTATGCCACGTGAGAAATTAAATCAGTGGCTATGCCACACGTGTTTAGTGGCTGTGCCACTTGCATTATTTTTACTGTGATTTTATCACGTATTTGAGAAAGCGTTTAACGCGTTGTTTTCACATGCTTTGTTATTGCTCTAGAGTGAGCCTTTTACTTCATGTTTTTACATGACTTGAGACATGAGAATGTCGTTTTGAGTATTTTCATGCTATGGTTTTCAAATGAGTTTCACATACAAATAAACCTTCTGTGATGTGTATTTTGGTTTATGAAATGAGTTCCTTACCCCCTTTACTGAGCGATTTAGAAGCTCACCCTGTTTTTCTTTTCCCCCCAGAGTTCTTCAAGTGAATAAGGACTTCCCTGCGATGTACGGAGTAGTGGCTAGTGGAGGATTCGAGCTCCAGGCTATATATATTTTGTACTTTGAGGTATATTTATCTTTTCATGTACCCAGACTATTATTGTAATTGCAGACACTCGATGTATAACATTATATGGGATGTGTTAGGATTAATTAACTTGAGATGGATTAATGTATTTGATATGATATTTAAATCCTAGTGATGAGATCCTGAGGCATAATAATTATGATGATGTATGACACTGCACAGGAATGCACTCTTAATTGTGAATTAATGAGTAAAAAGTTTTCAATTAGCCCTATTTTTCGCATTTTCGGGGCGTGACAGAGTTTTCTTGGTATCAGAGCTTAGGGTGTCTAGTACTGTCAGTGTCGGTCAAGTGAAATAGAATACATCCCAAGTGTCTGTAATAGTCTGGTCATGAACTGAAATTGAGGATTGAGATTATCGATTGTGATATGTACGCACAGGAGACGAGTTGAGATAGAGAATGAGTAAACGACGAGGTCGTTCGAGGAGGCAGGCAGAGTCCCCTCCGCCACCTGTCCCACAACCAGAGAGTCCTAACTCTTGGTTTAATCGGATTGAGACCGATGTGAGGCAAGGTTTTGAGCAGATGGCAGCATTATTCGCGCAACACTTTGGAGTTAATGCCTCGGATACTACCCCTACACCACCGCAAGGACCTCACATACCCCCAGTGCCTCCCGTCACTCAGCCTGAGGATAGAAGCATGGTCCGACTAAGGGATTTTCTGAAGATGAATCCACCCGCATTTAAGGGAAAGAAGGATCCTACGGAGGCTGAGGAGTGGTTGACGGAATTAAGAATTATATTTGATATCCTGGGGTGCACCGATGCTGAGAGGGTCAGTATGAGTGCCTATATGCTGAAGGGGAGAGCTCGAGATTGGTGGGGTACTACCCAGGGTATTTTGATGTCCCACCATGGTGTGATTGGTTGGGAAGAGTTTCAGATAGCTTTTAGGACCCAATATGTACCACGGGCCGCTCAGAGAAAGAAACAGGCCGAGTTTTTGAGTTTGGTACAGGGTGACATGTCTGTGGATGACTATGAGAGCCAATTCACAGCGCTATTGAGATATGACCCAGAGACCTTCAAGAGTGAAGAGCTCCGCACAAAGAAGTTTGTGTATGGGTTGAAGCCCGTCATCAGAGATAGATTGATAGGGCTATGCATTACTGAGTTTGGAGATGCTCTGAGACGAGCACAAGAGATTGAAAGAGGGATTGAGATGGTACAAGCACTTTTCCAAACAGAGGCTCGGAGAGGTTCCTTCAGAAGAGGAAGGATTGAGGTGCAGAGGGACAGATTGGAGAGACCTAGAGCCTATCCTATTATCAAGGAGACCCCTCGATATGTCAGGCCGGAGATAAGGTTTTGTAGAGACTGTGGCCGATCGCATGAAGGAAGCTGTACTGGGTCGATCCATGGATGTTTTAGATGTGGTGACATAGGTCACAGAGTGAAGGACTGTCCCCAACCTCAGATACCACATGCTCCGGAGCCCACTAGACAACAGCCTCAGAGAGTGGATCCCTGGAGACGGGCCACTGCGGCAGAGAAAGGGAAGAAACCTGTGGCACAGGGACGAGTGTTTGCCCTGGATAAGGAGACCGCAGACACTTCGGCAGAAACTATAAGAGGTACACTCTCTGTCTGTAATTATGAGGCTCATGTGTTGATTGATTCAGGATCCACGCATTCGTTTATTTCTGAGCATTTTGCATGTAGATTAAACTTGAAGTTTGAACCTCTAGAATATATACTACATGTAAATACCCCTATGCGTGAATCCCAAAGAACTGAGTTAATCTGTAGAGGATGTGAGATAAAGGTGGGAGATAGAGTGATGTTAGCAGATCTAATCATGTTGAATGTACATGGGTTTGATGTAATTCTGGGGATGGATTGGTTGGTGACCAATCGAGTGAGTTTAGACTGCTACACTAAGATTGTAACTTTCTCCCTACCTGAACCTTACAGTGTACGATTGAGATATTGAGGGAATGATTATGTGGATTTCTAGTAAGTAATTTGAGAATTTTAACATTATTTTGGAGAATATTAAATATGATTATTCATGTGAAGGTTATGAGACACTCATCTCAGACGATGAGCGGGAACATCCGAGGATTGAGGATATACCTGTAGTTTGTGAATTTCTGGATGTTTTCCCAGATGAATTGCCAGGTTTACCACCAGAGAGAGAGCTGGAGTTTACCATTGATTTGGTACCAGATACTCAGCCGATCTCTAAACCTCCTTACAGGATGGCATTAGTGGAACTTGAGGAATTGAATAGACAACTACAGGAGTTATTGGATCAAGGGTTTATTAGACCCAGTGTTTCACCGTGGGGAGCACCAGTACTATTTGTTAAGAAGAAGGATGGTAGTCTCAGATTATGTGTAGACTACCGGTTGTTGAATAAAGCCACGGTGAAGAACAAATACCCACTACCCAGGATTGATGATCTACTTGATCAGCTGAGAGGGGCATCAGTCTTTTCTAAGATTGATTTGAGATCGGGCTACCACCAATTGAGGATCAAGGAAGAAGATATTCCAAAGACGGCCTTCAGGACAAGGTATGGCCATTACGAATTTCTGGTGATGTCCTTTGGATTGACAAACGCCCCTGCAGCATTTATGAGGTTGATGAACGAGGTGTTCAGAGACTATCTAGATAAATTTGTGATAGTCTTTATTGATGATATCCTGGTATACTCTCGGTCGTATGAGGAGCATGCACAGCATTTGTGGTTAGTACTTCAGATACTCCGAGATAAGCAATTATACGGAAAGCTTAGTAAGTGTGAGTTTTGGCTGAACCGGATAGCTTTCCTTAGTCATATAGTCTCAGAGGAAGGAGTATCAGTGGACCCAAGCAAGGTGGAGGCTGTGCTTAATTGGGAGAGACCGAGGACAGTCACTGAGGTGCGAAGCTTCCTTGGTTTGGCAGGGTATTACAGGAGATTTGTGGAAGGATTTTCAAGGATTGCCGCCCCTTTGACTAAGCTCACGCGCAAAGAGACTCCATTTATATGGACTGATCAATGTGAGCTCAGTTTTCAGGAATTAAAAAGGAGATTGACAGCGACACCTGTGTTAACTATTCCTGAGGGATCAAGAGGATTTTCAGTGTATAGCGATGCATCTCACCAAGGATTGGGGTGTGTGCAGATGCAGCACGAAAGAGTGGTCGCATATGGATCGCGACAGCTGAAAGACCATGAGCGGAATTACCCCACGTATGATTTGGAGTTAGCCGCTGTGGTATTTGCTTTGAAGATCTGGCGACACTACTTGTATGGGGAAAGATTCCAGATTTTCACTGATCACAAGAGTTTGAGATATCTCTTTGATCAGAAAGAGTTAAACATGAGACAAAGGAGATGGATGGAACTCCTTAAGGATTATGACTGCGAGATTTTATATCATCCGGGTAAGGCGAATATGGTTGCTGATGCCCTGAGCAGGAAGAGTATGATATTTGCTATGATGATCAGGGAATGGGATTTGTTAGAGCAGCTCGTCGAACTTCGGATCAGAGTTAAAGAGGTAGAGACTGGATTTTTGGCTAGCCTGCAGATAGAGCCCAGGATCATGGATCAGATTAGAACTGGGCAGCGCAGTGATCAGAGATTGATAGATATGGTTAGCCAAGCTGAGCAGAGTTCGCAGTCGGATCTCACCATCAGTGAGGATGGATTATTGAGGTTCAGAGGACGGATTTGTGTACCGGGCGATGATACCCTAAAGAGACAGATAGTGAGAGAATCCCACTGCTCGCGATACACCATGCACCTGGGGAGTACTAAGATGTACCGAGACTTGAGAAAGGTGTATTGGTGGAGTGGTATGAAGCGAGACGTGGCAGAGTATGTGGCCAGGTGTTTAGTATGCCAGCAAGTGAAAGCTGAGCATCGAAAGCCCGGAGGACTACTACAGCCTTTACCTGTACCTACATGGAAATGGGAGCATGTCACTATGGACTTCATTATGGGTTTACCGAGGACCCGAAGAGGTCGTGATGCGATATGGGTCATTGTGGATAGATTGACCAAGAGTGCCCACTTCCTTGCCATCAAGAGTACAGATACTGTGGATGCCTTAGCTGAACTGTATGTCAGCGAGATAGCTAGATTACATGGGGCTCCAGTGAGTATTACTTCTGATGGAGATTCCCGATTTACTTCCAGATTTTGGACCCAGTTTCAAGAGTCCATGGGATCTCGATTGAGTTTCAGTACCGCCTATCATCCTCAGACAGATGGTCAGTCAGAGAGGACTATTCAGACCCTGGAGGATATGTTGAGGGCGTGTACGATGGATTTTAAGGGATCATGGGATGATCACCTGCCCCTAGCAGAGTTTGCATACAATAACAGCTATCATGCGAGTATTGGAATGGCACCTTTTGAGGCTCTATATGGTAGGAGGTGTAGATCCCCTGTAGCTTAGGAAGAAGTCGGTGACAGAAAGATAAATGCTCCCGAGCTTGTTGAGCAAGCCGTACAGAGTGTGGAACTCATATGTGAGAGGTTACGGGCTGCAAAGAGTAGACAGAAAAGCTACGCGGATGCGCGTAGACGGCCACTTGAGTTTGATGTTGGTGATGCAGTATTTCTGAGAGTATCACCGAGCAAGGGTATCATGCGATTTGGGAAGAAAGGAAAATTGAGTCCTCGATACATAGGACCATTCGAGATTCTTGAGAGAGTGGGAGAAGTAGCCTACAGATTGGCATTACCCCCACAGATGTCCGGAATACACAACGTTTTTCATGTGTCTATGTTGAGGAAGTACCACCCTTCTCATGTCATAGAGTATGACGAGATGGACATTCAAGAGGATATGAGCTATACTGAGGAACCCGTTCGGATTCTCGATAGAAAGGAGAAGGTACTGAGAACCAAGAGCATCCCATTAGTGAAAGTTTTGTGGAAACATCACTCAAGGGAAGAGGCAACGTGGGAACTAGAGAGTCTCATGAAGGAGAAATACCCCCATCTATTTGACTAGTTGAGTTGAATTTAGAGGACCAAATTCTTTTTAAGGTGGGGAGGATGTGAGATCTGAGAATTTCAGACATATTTTATTGATGTAATAAGAATTCGAAGTGTAATTTATTGAGCTAAGTAAATTGTGGGAATTATAATTGGAGATTTATATGTTAAGTGTGTAAAATAAGCATGAACTATGAGGACAGATCGATCTGAGAGAAGGAGAGATCGATCTGGTGAGTTATAAACGACAAGGAAGGAGAAATTTAAGGAGCAGATCGATCTCCAATGGAAGAGGATCGATCTCCTTATGAATCTGTTTGAGAGAAGATCGATCTCATGAGGAAGAGATCGATCTCTAAATGATTCTGTTTGAGAAAGGATCGATCTCATGAGGAAGAGATCGATCTCCAAATGATTCTGTTTGGGAGAAGATCGATCTCCTTAGGAGCAGATCGATCTCATAAAGCCATAAAGAGATCGATCTCACCCCTCGACAGATCGATCTCCTAGGCATAAAATTGCCCAGATCGTCCCCAAATTTCAAACGCAGATCGATCTCATCAAGAGGCAGATCGATCTCCTACCTCCAGTCTATATAAGGAACCCGTGTTTTCTCCTGAAATTTCACTTTCTCTCTCTTCCAACCCCCATTTTTCTGAAAACCTAACTTTCTCACTCATCCAAATCCCCCATTTTCGGCCGAATCAGCTGTTGTGGCAAGAAGGAAAGTTGTTCCTCATCAAAGGGAGAACAACATACTTGGAAATCGAAGGACGAATCGGATCGAGGCGTGAGTTGTGCATCTCACAAGCTTTGGGTAATTTCTAAACCTCGATCTTGATATTTGAGCTGATTTTGATGCTATTGGTGGTTGTCATTGCATTGAAATAGTTGAGAAAGGATTAGGGATTGATGAAATTTCAATGTAGTTGGAGTAATGTAGATATTTGGTAATTTTGGTAATTTTGAGAATTTGTGCTATAAATGGAAATATAGACAATGTGGAGAATTAGCCTAGATAATTGGCATGAGGAATGTAGGACATTGAGATATTGTGAATGAGGTTGTAGTTTAGGGTTGAGTTACGAGAAATCAAGAGATTTGAGGTGTTATGAGCAATTACGCTCGATTTTGAGAATTGAGGGTTATGAGATAATTGAGTATTGATGTTTTAACATCGTTTGGATAGCTCGGGAGTTCCAAAGTGGAATGCGAGGCTAGTTCGTGATACGGGGGAAACGATTGCACTATACGAGGTGCAAAGAGGTAAGGGAAATCTAAACCATTTGTGTATGTGAATTGTAAACTATTTTAGCATGAATTTTGGTTTATAAAACAAGCATGTTGAGTGTTTTGTGTTGAGATATAATTGCACACGATTTTTATAGCCGGTTGAACCCAATGTTTTTATGAGTTTATAACTGGGTTCTACGTTAAGGCAATATTGAGATTTGAGAAATGTGTGCGTGTGCTTTGCCGGTTAGAACTCGGTTTTATTACGTTTTGTGTTGAGTACAAAACGATTTTTAAATGAGTTTTATGAGAGAAAAACCATTACAAGTTCTACGTGAAGGCAAACCTGTCTTATGTGATAAGACTTAGGTGTGTAGTTGTGAGTACACACCGGGCATTGCTCTGGTAGCATGTAAGCCCGAATTCTTCTCCGTTCTGGTAACGTGAGAATAACCTATTCTGTGGCTATGCCACGTAAAATTGGTGGCTGTGCCACGTTGAGAAAACCCCATTGGTGGCTGTGCCACGTTATACCCCATTGGTGGCTGTGCCACGTTATACCCCATTGGTGGTTGTGCCACGTTGAGAAAACCCCATTGGTGGCTGTGCCACGTTATACCCCATTGGTGGCTGTGCCACGTTGAGAAACCCTATTCTGTGGCTATGCCACGCGAGAAATTAAATCAGTGGCTTTGCCACGTGTGTTTTGTGGCTATGCCACGTGAGAAACTAAATCAGTGGCTATGCCACGCGTGTTTAGTGGCTGTGCCACGTGTATTATTTTTACTGTGATTTTATCACGTATTTGAGAAAGCGTTTAACGCGTTGTTTTCACATGCTTTGTTATTGCTCTAGAGTGAGCCTTTTACTTCATGTTTTTACATGACTTGAGACATGAGAATGTCGTTTTGAGTATTTTCATGCTATGGTTTTCAAATGAGTTTCACATACAAATAAACCTTTTGTGATGTGTATTTTGGTTTATGAAATGAGTTCCTTACCCCCTTTACTGAGCGATTTAGAAGCTTACCCTGTTTTCCTTTTCCCCCCAGAGTTCTTCAAGTGAATAAGGACTTCCCTGCGACGTACGGAGTAGTGGCTAATGGAGGATTCGAGCTCCAGGCTATATATATTTTGTACTTTGAGGTATATTTATCTTTTCATGTACCCAGACTATTATTGTAATTGCAGACACTCGATGTATAACATTATATGGGATGTGTTAGGATTAATTAACTTGAGATGGATTAATGTATTTGATATGATATTTAAATCCTAGTGATGAGATCCTGAGGCATAATAATTATGATGATGTATGACACTGCACAGGAATGCACTCTTAATTGTGAATTAATGAGTAAAAAGTTTTAAATTAGCCCTATTTTCCGCATTTTTGGGGCGTGACAACAAGTCTTCGGGGGAAGCTTACCCCGCTCGAAACACTACAAGGACATCTCCTTTTGGCGAGAAAGAAATTCCTTGCAGCAAAGGCCGCTCTATGGTCTCTTTTCATCACCTACAGACCAACCAAAGGCATAAGGAGAGGTTTACTTGCGGCATGCCAATCTATTCGACTGGTAGGATCAGCTCTAATAGCCGTCTTAGTATGAGTATGAGAGGCCTCCACTCATTGACCAATGCTTTCATTAATGAATCCTAGTTGTAGGGCGGGTTGTCTCCTCTCTTTCGTACCGCTCTTATTCTTCTATTTCTATTCACTTAGAAAAAAGAAACGGCTTTTTAGAACCCTTTATCATGTGCTAAAAGCATGTCTCCCAAACACGAAATAGTACATTTTTCAAAATATGATTCCAGATATTGAGTTCGGAATGGATCTGAGGTCAAATACAAAGCATCATTCGGTGTCCTTTATTTCTCTCACACTCGTCTATTTTTCTGGTTTGGAATCACCAAGATCAGTCAGAATGAAGGTTCTTCATGTTGAAAGATACCACCTCCCTTCAAAAATAATAGACAATGTTAAATGGGGGAGATTGGTAATGAGAAACGAAAAAGGCTCGCTAGACCAGTAAAAGTTCCTCTTTTACAGATCTTTTACTGGATTCTTAGTAAGAATTTGACTGCCACAGAAGGAGCTGTTCTCACTGTGAACAAATGCGCTCTTTTAGTAAATATGCTAATGCAAGAAGTGGCGAAATTGTTGATGCAGAGAATCTATGGTTGGCTATTTTCAATAAGTAGCTGTTAGGGAATGAGATTGATGGAAGAATTGGACAAAGACTGTTTACGACGAATACACTGCTAGTCTTTTGGATGCGGGATTTCCACTTTTAGGGGCGTAGCGTCCACTCTTTTAGCCTGCTCCTTTAATTTAGCTTTCTGCTCCAAGTTCGACAGCGATGGAAATCTTTATCGACTCAGAGATAACAAATAAGTATGATTCCCGAACCTTAACAAGATTGAGCTCCGACCATCCCTTGCCTAACTAGTCATAGGCTAGTTTCAGTCTTTGGTTCCTGACGTCATGGGATGAGAGTAAAAAGGTTTCTAAGGATGAGTTTGGAAGGGTAAATAGAAAAAGTAGGAAAAAGAGTAAGTTTGAGAATCTTGGAAAGCTTATCATTCAGTAGGGCGACTGATTCATTTCTTGCAGGACTGGCATGGGAAGGAAAATATTGAAACTAGAAAGAGTCAACCACACAAAACTGATAATTCGTCGATAGGATAATCGTACGTAAAAGAGTCCAAAAGCATAAGACAAAAAGAAAGCACCAGCGGACGAAGGACAATTCGATGATATGTGAATCGACCGGAGACCTTACCCTGAGTTCTGATTTGAAAGCGTGTTTTAGAGAACATGTTCTTTGAGACTGCCTTCCAATCCTATGCCTCACTTCATTTGCCCTTCATTAGGCTATCTCCAAGCCAAGCTAGGAAGGAGAAGACCGGGTGATTGAATAGGACTTGCTAACTGATTGGATTGGCTAATTGCTATAAACTCTCTCTTTGTCGATGCTCGTGCAGCGAAAGGAGTGCTTCCTTATAGGCTTCTAGTAGCCCCCCAACCTTGAGCAATCACACCCAACCTTGCGATTTTGGCCTCAAGTCGGATTACTTAATAGAGGGTCGATAAAAACTACTTTTTTATCCACCCAGGGGGGTTTTGGGCTAAAATTACTTTTTCCTTCTACCGATCCCAATTCGGCTAACACGAGGAAAGTCTCGTCCCTTTTCTGGGCACAAGCTTGTTTTGTAATGAAACTTGGGATCCAATCATTTGAGCTGAGTGTGCGTATTCTAGTAGCCTTGCCTCTGTTGGACTGATGCTTTGAAAATGCGATTAAATAAAGAGCGATTATGCCATCAACAGCTCAATCGATGGGACTTACTTGATGGGAGCAGTCTCGCTTTTTATAGTTATTTCGTGGGTCAAGCCCAGCCTTTTCTTTGTAACTCTAGGCGAAGATCTTTTTATTTAGCATCAATAACTCTTTCTATTGTTCCCTTTCATCTTCAGATAGGTTAGCACTGATGAACACAGGCCTTGGTTCTTCACTTGTGCCAAGATTTATTTCCACCAGCTTGTCGACCATTGCTTGACCACCGTCTTCTAGTTACGGGGGAGCAGACTGAACTTCTATTAGTTCATGAGATTTAGGATATTTTTTCGATGAGCTGCCTTCTTGAATTGCTACCATGTGAATGCTTGCTTGATAACCCAAACCGCGAGTTTCGAATTTGAGTTCTCCATCATGATGCAAGACCTATTTTTGTTATAAGGTTAACATGTGTTCAAATGGTTTTTTCTCACCCTTTCCTCCTATTTCGAAAATCTTAAGATGGCTTGTGATGTGCAAGGGCTTAGAGGGGTTGGCGCCAACAACGGCTACCTTTACTCGACAGTACACTTTCGCTTCGCTCACTAAAAATAAGTAAGGGATACAACTAGCTTTCGCTTCCTTGTGCAGAGCCTCCCTTCCTTCGCTAACTCGCTGCTCGCCTCTGAAACTTGGGTTGGGGTCCCCGTCCTTCTTTCACTTGGGAAAGACGTTGCGAACGCTTGACTTCACTGTGCGACTACTCTTGTAAAGCTATAAGCAAAGCAAAAAAACATTATTCAACAGAAGACATGGCACGGTACTCGGCTTCCTCTATGCTGGACTTGGATACAGTTTCTTCTTTCTTGCTTTTCTAAGAGATAAATGATGAGCCAAGGAAAACACAATAGCCTGTCTCTTGCACGACCACTACTTTTCTTACAAGGAAGACTGAGCTCAGCCTAGACTGAATTCGTCACTCTTGGCAAAGAAGGGGAAGGATGCCCGGTAGAGTGCTTATGCTCGGGCCTCAAAGAGGCCAGGTAGGGAGAAAGCGGTCATTGCACTGATGGGAGTGTAATCTAATTTAATCTATCTTTCCTTTCCTTGCAGATTAGCTATTCCTGTCCTGTCTTTTAGCTGACCTTACCTGCTGGAGGTATGATTCCGAGTAGTTCACCTTCTAGTTCTTTTTTTACGGAGGCTTGCCACAAGTCATTCTTTCCCTCAGAAAGAGCTGTGTTCCATTTCGGAGGGGTGTCAAACTTAGATTCAAGCTATGCCCTGAGGGTTGAACCCCGTTAGCAAGGCTAGGCACCTTCCTTAGAGACCAAGGTAGGACCAAGACGAATCAAGATACTTAGCCGATCCGATGCCATAAATTGATAAGAATAGGTTATTCCAGAATAAGTTGTAGGAAAATAGGTTATTTTTTTCATCAAAAGTAGAAGGAATATGCCCAAAAAGGGCTGTCCTAGTCCTGTTAGCACAAATAGGCTGTTAGCCAGAAAAAGGTAACCACGGACAGAGAATAAGCTAGGGAAGGCAATGGTTTAGAATCCACATGGGGAAAAAGAAGCAAGACGTCTTTCTTCCTAGTTGATAGAGGTATTTATTCAAAGGTAGGAAAGTAAGGCATACTAAAACTCCTACAACTTCTAAAAAGGTAGAAAGCCAATGGAAGATCTACCATAGCTGGGAGAGAGATTGCTAATTGAATTTGATCGAGACAGCTGATGAACCAAACTCCGACTGAGATTTATTTCATTTATCCTAATTCCGACTATACTGACTATACCTACCGAACTGACCGAAATGACTGGAATGACTAAACCTGTCAAGTTACGCCTCCTATAGACGTAAAGGCGTCGACTCTACAGGGTTGGAATGAGCTAGTATAACCCGGGGAGCTCTAATAACTGGAGCTAAACTTTCTCGCTCTTTCTTTCTTCTATAACGTTATAACGTAAACGTATTTATTGGTCCTATTCTGTATCGTGGGGTCAGTAAGAAATCCATCTATGTTTAAAAAGGGGGGTTAATTTTTTAATGGATCGAGGAGAATATTAGACTCACATTTTGGTTGGATGGAGCCATGCACATGATTCCAGTTGCCCTCACCCAATAGGCCTTGCCCTTGTTAGGTATCCCATCCCTATGAGTTGGTCTGAATGGAAGCCCTTTGAGATAGCTTTCTATTGCACGCACCCTTTGCCCTATTCCAGTTATTGACCCAGAGAAAGACCCAGAAACAGAGGTGGCTGGGGAAGCACCAGTAGCAATTGCATTTGCACCAATGAATGATTCAATTAACCCAGAAGCCATCCCGTTCTTTTGATGAAGTGGAAAAGTTTATTCCGTCGATCATGCAGTTGTTAATGCACCACCTAAACCTCCATATTCTTCACCTCCGACTGAAAACCCTATGATCCTCTAAATCGTCCTTCTGAGGTGGGGCCAATAAAAAGACTGCTGCAGATTGGCAAGTGTCTCACCAACCCCTTTGTGTCCTGCTATCCGATAAGCATGTGCTTCCCATGCTGATCCTGCCTATCGACTGGAATATAAAGGTTGTTCGGATGAAAGAGCGAGTCATCCCTCGTATGAAAATGAACGAGATTTGAGTCATTGTCCCGACTCAACCCTTTGTATATGCCCTTGAAGTCCGGCCGACGTACTCTTCCTCATAACCCTAAAGCACCAAAGGGCTATTGTGCGAGATAAGACCAGCTGTAACAACTGGAAGATGGGATAACATATCTGCTATCTCATTTTAAGCACCTTTACCACACCTTATAATAAGATGGAACTGCTGCATAAATCGCATCCAACGGGCCTTTCATGATTTCTGTAGTTTGGAAGGCTGAGGTTGGCCGATGAGAATTATGCACAATCCTTTCCTCGCTCACTAAGTCATCTTTCCACTTTCCCACGCACTGCACCAATGCCTAGAGCTCTTTCTCATAAGTGGGATGATTAAGAAGTGCACCACTGAATTTCTCATCATGGTAACAAATGGCCGGCCTATTCTGAAGCAAGCGAGACCGTGCCCATGGCATAATCACTCCCATCTGTCTCAATCCTGGGTTACCCCCTACCAACAATGTGTCCTAAGTACACTAAGGATTGGTTTGCACTTGGACGACTAGTTTTTCTCCTCGAGCCGATTCTCTTATTGAGTTTTGTGTCTCGTCTCATGTTTTGAATTCATTTTGATTTTCTTTGTGTGAAGTCTGTCTATCTAGCTTAGTTTGAGCTGCTTTCTGAGAGCAAATGCTTAACTTATCACAAGACTAGGGTGAAAACTAAAAAATTAAACATCCCTCGCGTCGATCTTACCTTCGCCGGTAGAATGTTAGTATTAAATCTCGATTGGGTTGATGGTATGTAAGCCTGAAAGGACTCAGATGGCTGAGCTAGGTTAGTGAGACTATCTAACTAAAGGTCTTTATTCCTTAATAAAGGCGGGCATCGTACTCTCCAGACCTACCCACTCACTAATGGACTTCAAGGAAAGATCCACCAATGATTGATAGGCCCTATTTGTGGTAGCCCTAAGATCCTTGGTTAGACACCCTACCATGGCTAAACACATCCCTTCTCTTAGGGCTTAGCTAGGAATCTAATGGAAGAAGATCTCGACACTCGATATGAGATCCATGGCTGAATGCTTGCTTAAAGCACCTAACTCATCATTGGGGAACTCGTAGGTTCTCTTCTTCTCTCGGTTAGAGCCTGGTAAAAATTCTTCCTGAGAAACAATGGAGGCGGTTCATTCCTCTTCCGACCAGATAAGAATTCAACCTATTTCCAGAAGTCTCTATTTTCAAAGGCTGTTGCCGCTAAGCCGGAGGCTGGGCTAGGGGGTAGATGGTCCGATCATCCAAGAATGCCACCTAAGACACTAAGCGATCCCACCGTCGGTGAACTAAAATGACACTGGGACTGATCCTTTCCTGCTGAGAGATAGGAGACCTAGCGAGCAATCCAGAAAGTCTATTTATTAGTAAAGTTTCGGTTTGACAAGGACCACTCAAGCAGAAACGGGAGGAGTTTCGACCCAATACACAATTAGCAAGTTGACGTAAAGTACTAGCGCCAGCCAAGGGGGGAGGAAAGCCCGACGAGAGCTTGAAAGCAGCTTTCGTTCTTTCTACTTGACTTGAGCCTTCCTTAAAGCCTTTTCCATCTCTTTTTTTCATAATAGACCGAGGCTAAGCCAAGAGTTATATCTGTATAGCCAAAATTCCCCTAGACATTCTCCCTTAATAAGGGCATCTCATACCACACATGCTCCAACAGAAAGAAAGGCCAATGCCGCTACGGCTGCTGTGGGACCCAATCATAGTGCTACTACTACTACTATGATATAAGCTCTTCAACCTCCCACTCTTCCTCTCCTGGATCCTAGAATCAACCTGAGTTGCTTCTGCTGGTCTCGACTCAACTCCCTTCCTGAATCCCGATCTATTGGGCGATTCTAGCGGGTAGACCCTGGCTCTGCCAGCAGCCTTTCATTAAGCTGACCCCTATCTGAAAGCGAATACCAAATCCAAGTGATCGCCTCTGCTAGTCTATCATACGCTTCCCTGGCTGCATGCCCATTTATGGCTATCTAGTTTCAGGGAATGGAATGTTTTGAGGCGAATAGGGCCTTTGGTGCCTTGCGAAGAGAAAGACCATCTTTGAGTCTAGTAACCATAGTATGGGAGGGGTACTTTAATATTCTTTGGCGCCTAGAGATGGGTTTGAGTAGAGGTGGTGGTACAAAGGAGAAGCAGGAGTAGGAGGAGTTATTAGAGTCTTCAAGGGAGATTTCAGAATTGAGTTATATTGATCAAAAAAAGATATGTGTAAAAATAGTAATACCATGAAGTTCCCATCTAGAGTTGATTTAGCTTTAGAAATAATTAATACGTACGATACGTGAAAAAATGATTTCATCTTAGAATTAGATAGAAATAATGTTCTCGAAATAAAGGAGGCTGTATTAGATGGCTCCTACGAGCTGTCTCCACCTCGATTTGTAGCTGTAAAAAAAGGATTCGATCGTAGTAGGTATGTTGAAGTAGTTGAAAAGGAATGTTTAACCCTTGGGATTGAATTTGGCTAGGGCGCCCTCGTAAGGCGTAGGGGAGGGATTTGAAACTTGAGGCCTCTCCTCATCTAGTTCTCTCATTACTCCGAGAAGAAAGAAGCTTGGAAGAAGAGATGGTCAATCTTCTCTTATGGACGAGACTGCTAAAAAAGAGGCTCTTTAAAGCCAGAACGAGTCCTCTTTTGCAGGAGGGATAGGCGAGAAAGGTGGACTAAGTCTTTCTGGGCGACGATGATACGATGTATAGGCACGCTGGAAGCATTTGTCGTAGGACCGCGCTCATTCTATTGTCCGCTCTTGTAGTGCTCGGAGTATCCAGTGGCTCTAGGACTTCTCTTAACTTCCACCTTTCACCTTCTGTAGGGAGGAAGAAGAAAAAAACGCTTTTCTTTAGCAAGGAAGTCTAAGCCAACTATAGTACAAAGAGTATAACTCTAATCTCTAACTATAACTAAGTATTATAATGTTTTATCCGCTTACTATTGGTCATTTAGTAAAGGTATGGGCCTTAGATTAGGATTATGGGCTAGTCCTTTTTGTTGATTTAGCTGTTAACATGAATTTTTCAAGGTTGGAAGCAGGGATACGGGCTGCTAAAAGAGACCTCCCACACAAGGAATAGAGAATAGAGAGGAGGACCTTTCCTTTATTAGAGTAGAGCCAGGAACGGTAAAAACAGAGAAATTCCTAGATTCTTTACTAGAGTCCGACTCGCTTGTGTTAAGCATATAGCTAAGGTTCACCCTTGTAAATATTCTTTAGCTAATGAAAAAGAAATATTTCAAAAGTTTTCATTTTTTCTCTTTTTCCAACGAAAAAAATTGCTTATTATAGTATAGTGAGACTTCCTTTCTTTTCAAATCTTCCAGTAGTTAGCTTGGATCGAGAAAGCTCCGCCCAATAGTGCTTAACCGTGTGTGGACTGAAAAGGTCTCGTGAAGCTAGTAACCGTTATCCTAAGATCAAGTCTAAACTACGATAAGGGATGAGAAGTTTTGTGAAGTTATAACTCTTTCAAAAAGTTACTTCTTGTTTGTGTTCAGTGTTCTTTCTTTATTAAATGAAGAGAAAGAAAGAGAATAGTAATAGTAGGAATTCTCTTATCCCATTCGGAAGGATCTCATTCAATAGATCCAACCCATTTCTAGGGTAAGGTAGATAGAGGAGTTCATCCCCGCTTCTCCGCTTCATTCTTTTCATCTTCGCTTTTCTTATAATACACTAGATAGCACCTTTGTTCGATAGTCGTAACTATTGGCCTCTGAGTCCATCTTAGGTTAGGTCTAACTCAATAAATTGTGTAAGTGAAGGCAGATCGAGCTTATCATTTTTATTATCTTGTCTTCACTCCTTTTGGCCGGCAGGAGAGAATGTCATCAATAAGCCAGCAGATACCTGAGATCCTGTCGTCAACTCATGAATGGACTCTTTCTGTCTGACCGCTTAGCTGCCCCTTCCGCTTTGAAGTGTGCTCTCGACTAATATGGTATCTCAGGCTGAAGCAGATCAGACAATTTTGCCTTACCGTCTTGGACCTTCGAGAATTTGATATTGTCAAAGATGGAACTTGCTTTTTTACACCAATATAGACTCTTCTTTTCGGGGCTCCCTCTGGGTCCGGGCTTACCTCACCTCTTTGAAAAATGGGTCCTTTCAGACAACAACTTTAGAAAAGGGTGAACGGGTCATTCGTTGCGGGCCTTTCCTGTTCCTGTTGACAGTTGGCAGTCGGATGAGTTGATTGGCAAGCCAGCTAACGGGGCGATGAAGGGCCCAATGGATTGAGGGCTCGAAATTTTATGCTTAACACACGTGAGTCGATCATTTCACCCTTAAGAAGGAGGCTTAAGTTATCGGTTCGAATTCGAATAAGGGTTTTTTCCGGTATGCCGCTTCAAAGCAAGAAGCGAATGAATGTTAAGTTAAAAAAAAAAAAAATCATGCATGATAAGGCCCCAAAACCAACTCATAGTTGTAAACGCCCTTACCTCATTATGTAATGAAATTTCAAACCAGCATAATGGGGAACCGCCCGCGGGGCCAAACGATATCCTTTATACCACAGCGGTTAATATAACAAGGGGAGCCATAACCGATACGGTGGAGCACCTTTTCCAACATCATAATATCCCCCTGCCGCCTAATTGGACCTATGTGCAACTGGTCACTGACAACCTTAGGAATGATCTAACTCTACAAAATGTTTCTTCTGTTTTGCAGAACATCACTCAGCTTGGTCTTGCTAGTGATGAATTCCACCAACTACTTAATTTTTAGAATTTGGCAGTAGGAGGCGCCGTTGGTTAACAACCAAGTCCCCCAACAGCAGCTTATCTTAGTAGCTTAACTCTTTCTACTGGCGTGGCGCTGCTGGATGCTTTTTTTTATCAATAGAACAGGAAAAGGAGTCAGCTAAAAAGAAAGACCACCAAAAGTAACGACCACCAAGATACGCATAGTGATTCAATCTTTTGATCACCCATTTATGGAAAACCTTTTTTGGGGGCTTCCGCCTTACACACAGAAGATTGGATTGCCTAAATCACGAGTCTTATATATTGTGTTACGATCACCTCATATTGATAAAAAATCCAGAGAACAATTTGAAATGGAAATCAAGAAACAATTTTTGGTCATAAAAACAGAAAGGCATGAATTGCGCAAGAAGTTCTTTCAGTTAAAACGCCGTGCGACTTGGAGGACATAAGACTTCTTGGTCAAGCCAAAAATCTTTTCTACAGGATGCTCCTACCCCACCATGCCTGGCCCTTTACCTTACCTTAAGAAGAAAGAGGGGGTATGAAGCGTGGGAAACAATGCAAGAAGTGTTTAATACAACAAGTAACCTTAAGGAGTGGCGGCAAAGCTCTTGATTGATCAACGCGAGTGAACTGTGCTTAGACGCTTCATAAAATCGCACCGGTCTACGAGAGGAGCTGATGGATGAGTAGGCTTCCCATTTCGATTCACGAAATGTGATCTGGGACACGATGGGAGTTTACATGCCTCGGTAGGAAAGATCACCGGAGTATAGCACAAGATCACCTTTTCTTGCTGCCATGGGGTCGACTTGTAAACAAGGTAAACCCAATGGGAACCAAAAAATGGAAGGGTACCGCATTGGGCAGAAGACGATCCAAAAAGTGAAGGCTCACCCAGCAGAAGGAAGGAGCTTTGGAAGCTCACCTTATTATTAGAGAAAGAGGAAATGGGCAACCTATCTTACTAATAATAAGAAAGGGGTGAGATAGGCGACAGGTAGCTTGCTTCCAAGCCGGCCCGACCGCGAGGAATCAAGAGATCTTTGTCGGTGCTGACTTGGATCTCGGGTGACGGAATAAGGCCACTAGAAGCGACGAGCAGTCGCGGTTTTAGCTTGGCTCTAGTCGATAGGCTAGCAGTAAGCTTGACTACAGCGAAGCGCTTACCAAGCACGAAGGAAAGGGCCTTCACCACTTGAGCCGCATGCTGGGGAACTCGCACGTGCGGTTCTTAAGGAGGGCTAGTAGGAGCCATCCTATCCCAATCCTAATAGCATATATTTGGAGCTCAATATGAAATCCTATTTTCTTGCAAGACCCGTTCGGATAAGGAAAAACTCCAGAGATTGCTTCGAAGTAAGATCCTTGCGTTGACTTTTTCCTGAACCAAGACGGGGGGTTAGAGGAAAAGGGGATCAAGATGTCCCATCAATAAAGTGAAGGCTTTTCGGACCTTCCCCCCTCACTCCCCTTTTTTCAATAAAGAAGCCTCGCTCGGGGCCCCTCTCTGATAAGGAAGGAAAGGAAAGAATCTCAATTTTATGACAAATCTGGTCCGATGGCTGTTCTCCACTAACCACAAGGATATAGGGACTCTATATTTCATCTTCGGTGCCATTGCTGGAGTGATGGGCACATGCTTCTCAGTACTGATTCGTATGGAATTAGCACGACCCGACGATCAAATTCTTGGTGGAAATCATCAACTTTATAATGTTTTAATAACGGTTCATGCTTTTTTAATAATCTTTTTTATGGTTATGCCGACGATGATAGGTGGATCTGGTAATTGTTATGATTCTGATAGGTGCAGCTGACCTGGCATTTTCGTGATTAAATAATATTTCATTCTGGTTGTTGCCACCAAGTCTCTTGCTACTATTAAGCTCAGCCTTAGTAGAAGTGGGTAGCAGCACTGGGTGGACGGTCTATCCGCCTTTAAGCGGTATTACCAGCCATTTTGGAAGAGCAGTTGATTCAGTAATTTCTGGTCTTCATCTATCTGGTGTTTCGTCCATTTTAGGTTCTATCAATTTTATAACAACTATCTCCAACATGCGTGGGCCTGGAATGACTATGCATAGATCACCCCTTTTTGTGTGGCCCGTTCTAGTGACAGCATTCTCACTTTTATTCTCACTTTTGGTACTGGCAGGGGTAATTACCATGTTATTAACCGATCGAAACTTTAATTCAACCTTTTTTGATCCCGCTGGAGGGGAGACCCCATATTATACCAGCATCTCTTTCGGTTCTTCGATCATCCAAAGGTGTATATTCTCATTTTGCCTGGATCCGGTATCATAAGTCATATTGTTTTGACTTTTTCAGGAAAATCGATCTTCGGGTATCTAGGTATGGTTTATGCCATGATCAGTATAGGTGTTCTTGGATTTCTTGTTTGGGCTCATCATATGTTTACTGTGGGCTTAAACGTTGATACCCGTGCCTACTTCACCGCAGCTACCATGATCATAGCTATCCCCACTGGATTCAAAATCTTTAGTTGGATCACTACCATGTGGGGAGGTTCGATACAATACAAAACACCCATGTTATTTGCTGTAGGATTTCACTTTTTTTTTTGGGGGGGCTTGCTTCTATGGCTCTTCAACAACTCTCATCTTTTGATGCGGGTTGTTTATACGGTTTGCCGTGGGCAGTAGGGGTTATTTTTTCAAATATAACCGAAGTCGCGAAACTTCTATTGATGGTCACCCTCGATGAAGGGGAAGGGGAAGGGGGCGCAACAAGCTCGGACGCGAGCGAAAAAATAGCTCCCAATGAGCCAAGTGACGGGACCGAGAAAGAGGGGGAGCAGGCTCAGCAACGACCAGCGGAGCCACAGCCTCCGTAGGACCCCTCAAATAAAGAAGCCCCGCTTCCGCCTACAATGAAGGCGCTCCCCGAGGTCGAACACGAGCCTTCGCAACAACCCGAGCTGTCGCCTGACCCTGCGAAAGAGGTCGCCCTAGCGGGAGCCAAGGGTATGGCTCAAGAAATGGGGAAATGCCTCTGCCAGGGAGGTATAGAGCTTATTTCCACGTGTACCAACTGTCTAGCAGACAACGCGAAAATAAGCTCATAAACTAAAACTTCCACTTTTATGCCTGAAACCTCTCATGTCTTTCTTGGTTGGACCAACCCAACCAGTGATTTTCGTATTTATGAAGAATCAGTCTCTCTCTTTTTTTGGGGGGAGCAGAACAAAAAAAGAATGAAAGAAACCAAATGATTGTTCTAGAATGGTTATTCCTCACAATTGCTACTTGTGATGCAGCGGAACCATGGCAATTAGGATTTCAAGACGCAGCAACACCTATGATGCAAGGAATAATAGATTTACATCACGATATCTTTTTCTTCCTCATTCTGATTTTGGTTTTCATATTACGGATCTTGGTTCATGCTTTATGGCATTTCCACTATAAAAAAGAATCCAAGCCCGCAAAGGATTGTTCATGGAACTACTGTCGAGATTCTTTGGACCATATTTCCTAGTATCATCACGATGTTCATTGTTATACCATCATTTGCTCTCTTATACTCAATGGACGAGGTAGTAGTAGATCCAGCCATTATTATCAAAGCTATTGGACATCAATGGTATCGGACTTATGAGTATTCAGACTATAACAGTTCTAATGAACAGTCACTTACTTTTGACAGTTATACGATTCCAGAAGATAATCTAGAATTGGGTCAATCATGTTTATTAGAAATGGAAAATAGAGTGGTTGTACCAGCCAAAGGTCATCTACGTATTATTATAGCATCTACTGATGTACCTCATAGTTGGGCTGTACCTTCCTCAGGTGTTAAATGTGATACTGTACTTGGTCATTTAAATCAGATCTCTATTTCGGTACAACGAGAAAGAGTTTACTATGGTCAGTGCAGTGAGATTTATGGAACGAATCATGCCTTTACGCGTGCACCCGGAAACATAGGCCGACTGCTGAGCCCACTCTGGCTCAGTCGCACCACCCGGGGTGCGACCTACCTGAGAAGCAAGCTATTACAGCGAGCGGCTGGAGCTGTAGGGAGCCGAGGAGCAAGGCAGTAAATAAGATAGAAGAAGGGGTCGGGCTCCCGGTGGAGCAGAGGAGACGGTTAGGATAACAAACTTGAAACGAAAGCTCGAGCGGCTGACGAGCGAGTGGTTAGTGGCCAATAGCGCCCTAGTTGATGGCATTCCTCTCTGCGGCTGGCACTCGAGGAACCACGGGGTACTCCATACAGAGCAAGCAAGTTTTAGGGATGGATGAGATGCCTGCGCAAGGACCTCAATTCTCATTAGGAGGTCGAACCAAGGACCTCTGGAAGTCGGGGCTACCTTGTCCCCATGGGCAACGCAACAATGTCCTAAGGGAGGAGTTTAGAGGCGTTATAGTAGCACGGACTTCTTTTTCTTTCTAAGTCATGCGAAGGGGGCCAGTCCAAGATCGTACTGTTCCTCTACAAAGACAACAGAAGCTCTCAACGGCTAGGCGCCACTCTCTTTCTAAGTTATTCCAGCATTTTCATTCTCTCGTGCCGCAGTGAACAAACAAAACAAAGAAAAGGAGGGCCGTCTCAACGGAAGGAGAAGGACCTGCAATGGCAGAGACTACTGACCCTCTTTTTTTTCTTAGCCGTCTGTTATGAGTTCGGGAAGCCTGGAATCCTAAATATGATATGAGGGATCCCTCAAAATAGAGAAGGGTGAGGCACCCTTCCTCCTGCTAATCCGGCCCTCCGTGTGGTTATATTCGTACATGTTTCGACTCGTTGGTCATTATGAATCTAGTGGCATGGCGAGGCAAAGGGGGGCAACTACGAAGCTTCGTAGACTAGACAAATCGCTCCGCTTATAGAAAAAATGCAAGCAAAGTAGCTTACTTACTCTTCTAGTAGCATACGTTGGCGACAAGGATGGAGGCATTTGAAAGACTAGACCATACTAAAGAAAAGAGGAATTCGGGAAGCGACTAGTCGCTTCTGGCGAAGCTTCTAGAAGGCCAACCACTACATAGAGAGATCCATATACCAGTCATGAGCGATAGCGAAGCCTAAGAAGTAACCTCTTCTCTTATGGAAACATCAGTGTTACCTTTAATCACTCTATTCTCTCTTATGGAAACATCTATTGGTATTGGAACCCCTGTTCGACAAATGAACACTTCTTATTGAAAGTAGAGATGCGGAAAGAGTGACTTAATGAATAGTATGATCAGTTAGTAAGTCATATTCAATCACCCGGTCTTCTCCTTCCTAGCTTGGCTTGGAGATAGCCTAATGAAGGGGAAATGAAGTGAGGCACAGGATTGGAAGATAGTCTCAAAGAACATGTTCTCTAAAACACGCTTTCAAATCAGAACTCAGGGTAAGGTCTCCGGCTGATTCACCTATCATCGAATCGTCCTTCGTCCGCTGGTGCTTTCTTTTTATCTTATGCTTTTGGATTCTTTTGCGTACGATTATCCTATCGGCGAATTGTCTGTTTTGTGTGGTTGACTCTTTCTAGTCTCAATCTTTTCCTTCCCATGCCAGTCCTGCAAGAAATGAATCTTTCGCCATACTGAATGATAAGCTTTCCAAGATTCTCAAACTTACTCTTTTTCCTACTTTTTCTATTTACCCTTCCAAACTCATCCTTAGAAACCTTTTTACTCTCATCCCATGACGTTAGGAACCAAAGACTGAAACTAGCCTATGACCAGTTAGGCAAGGGATGGTCGAAGCTCAATCTTGTTAAGGTTCAGGAATCATACTTATTTGTTATCTCTGAGTCGATAAAGATTTCCATCACTGTCGAACTTGGAGCAGAAAGCTAAATTAAAAGAGCAGGCTAAAAGAGTGGACGCTACGCCCCTAAAAGTGGAAATCCCGAATCCAAAAGAGTAGCAGCGTATTCGTCGCAAACAATCTTGGTCCAATTCTTCCATCAATCCCATTCCCTAACAGCTACTTATTGAAAATAGCCAACCATGGATTCTCTGCATCAACAATTTCGCCGCTTCTTGCATTAGCATATTTACTAAGAGAGCGCATTCGTTCACAGCGAGAATAGCTCCTTCTGTGGCATTCGAATTCTTACTAAGAATCCAGTAAAAGATCTCTAAAAGAGGAACTTTTACTGGTTTAGCGAGCCTTTTTCGTTTCTCATTACCTATCTCCCCCCATTTAACATTGTCTATTATTTTCGAAGGGAGGTGCTATCTTTCAACATGAAGAACCTTCATTCTAACCGATCTTGGTGATTCCAAACTAGAAAAATAGACGAGTGTGAGAGAAATAAAGGACACCGAATGATGCTTTGTATCTGACCTAAGATCCATTCCGAACTCAATATCTGGAATCATATTTTAAAAAATGTACTATTTCGTGTTCGGGAGACATGCTTTTAGCACAGGATAAAGGGTTCTAAAAAGTCGTTTCTTTTTTCTAAGTGACATAGAAATAGAAGAATAAGAGCAGTACAGAAGAGATGAGACAACCCGCCTTACCACCAGGATTCATTAATGAAAGCATTGGTCAATGAGTGGAGGCCTCTCATACTCATACTAAGACGACTATTAGAGCTGATCCGACCAGTCGAATAGATTGGCATGCCGCAAGTAAACCTCTCCTTATGCCGTTGGTTGGTCCGTAGGTGATGAAGAGAGACCATAGAGCGGCCTTTGCTGCAAGGAATTTCTTTCACGCCAGAAGGAGACGTCTTTGTAGTGTTTCGAACGGGGTAAGCTTCCCCCGAAGACTTGTGTTACTCGTATCAAAGGCAGTTAAGACGGGGTGGTTCTAGTAGTTCTTATTGCTATTATCGAAACACATTGACTAGGAACGGGGAGCTTAGATGGCTTAAACGCCTTTACTCGTATCGAGACACAGTCAGAGCTAAGACCTTGGACAGGGCACTGCCAGCCCCCTCGACTCGTATCAGGTACGGAGACCCAGATCCCAAGGAGGAGAGAGCTTGTTGGAACACATGCATGCTAATTCTGGAACATCTATTCTTGGAACACGAGCAAATTGTGGATCCAAAGCCAGTTCTAGTGGAGCTAGTTCAATAAAGTGGACTATCAAATCAAGAGCAGTCCATAGACTTGACGGTTATAAACTAGTAAAGTCTGGTGTAAGTCTTCCCCAGCTAGGAGTAGATAAAAAATTTTAGCCTTTTTCTCGGCTAAGCAGTCAAGGGGCGTACCACTCAAGAGGAGGGACAAAAGCAAAGCTAGCTAGCTCAGTGGATTCCCTTACGAAAGATGCTAACTCGTTGAATGAATAGAAAGGCGAGACTACCTGAAATTTTCACTTTCTACTAAGTTCGGAACACAGGACATAAAGCGAAGAGGTTTCAAAAGCTAAGGAGTTTCTGCGGGATTGAATCTAAGGCTGAACCTAGAAAGACAAAGCAAGCATCGACCGAACTCACGGGACTGTTTTTGCACCACCAAATGAAGAGAGTTACCACAAGCCTGAGACGACTTCTACTACTTCGCCAGCTTTGAATCCTTAGACAAGAGCTAGGACGGATTGAATTGAAAGCTTTGTTCTTTTTGGCTTATACCGATAAAGGGAATAGGGGTGAGGAGGTAGACTCAGTCAAATCTTTACTTCCAATAATGAAAGGCCCTCAACCAAGACAGAAAAAGAAGGAATTGCTCCGCGAGAGGTATAGCCGAATGCGCCCCATTTCCTCCCAATGAGATAATTTATCCAGTGAGCTTTTTTTGAGCTAAAGCGCAATAAACTAATTTGAAAAAAGAGATTTGTTTATCAATTTTAAAGTCCCAAAAGGGATCATTTCAAGATATCCTAGCACTCGAGGAGTCATGGCACATAGCAGATTTGATCCTGGCTCAGGTGAATTTATTTTATAGATTATAGATCCGTGTAAATGAAATGGTTGATGCTTTCGTGGTTAAAAAAGGAGGGTTCATAACATAGTCATAGTATTGGTTATGCTTTTAGGTAGCTGTCAACTCTTGTTGACTCAGCCGTGATTGCTAACGTCTGTAATTTAAAGAGATAAGATCCCCTATTTTTTTAGTCTTTGCCGTGTCTTCCCCTTTTCTGCAATGCCCCAGCGACATTCATTAGAGTCGTGAATGAGGTATTTCGACCCTTTTTTGATGATTTCATGGTTGTGTAGTCAGATTCTATCCCTGTCTATAGCAAGACGTGGTCCGAGCACGTGCAAGATCTGCGATCCGTACTGGAGGTCTTGCAAAAGGAGAAATGTGACTGTGACAAGGAAGAAGAGTCATTTACCAGTGGTGAGGAAGGATTAGGCTTTTCAGGTTAGGATAAGGAGAGAATAGGGCTGACAGTTACTTATCTTGAGTAAGATAGGGAAAAAAACACTTCTTGGACACTTCTTTTCCTTCGGAGTGAAGAAGATAGATTGCAGAGGCCAGTGGCACAGATAGCATTTCGTACAAATGGACATATATTACTAGTACCGGGTAAATTAAATATAGATATTTCACTAGCACCAGTTCTTTACCTATAGCTAAAAGGGGGGAAGCTGAAGCTAGATCTGTCACATATGAAGGAAAGGAAGACCGGATAATACTCTTTACTTTCATCAATAGTGATGTTATGATTGTCGTTATTCTATTCCGATGGATTGACTGGTGCCCCAAACTCCTCTCTTTGGCTTATATCCATAGTCTGACTCGACCTCCTCGGAGACGCTTTTTTTCTTCAAACTAAACTTTTCACTCGAAAAAGAAGGAGAGTTGAACTTGTTGCATGCATCCTCTACTATGAAAGCATACCTGGAATAAAGAATAAAACTCTGATCATCCGCTTTAGCATAATTTCGTTTAAAGCATTTTTGAACTAGTTTAGGAAATTGATTGATCGAGTCTAATCAATGGGGTCTCAGGTGAGCCCCTTCAAGCCTTTTCACTTTTTTTGAATCAAATCAAATCAGGAACCTCTTCCAATTTCAAAGAATAGCCAGGGATTAGTGCCCGTAAATACATCCATCAGTTTTCATCTTCCTCGGCACTGTTTTAAAGTCCAGTCTCACAGGTACCAGAGCTTTATATCGCTTAATATAGTATTAGTATTAGATCACAGATACCAGTGAGGAGAGCCTAAAGGAGACAGAAATAGACTCCCTTGAAAGAACATCGGTAAGTTTGCATTAGTTCAGCGGTTAGAAAGGGGAGGGCTTTAGCACTTTCCCATCAGCATCAGAAGATTCGTCGATTGGAACAGGCTATAAGTCATTTAGGTACGAGATGTGGGCTAACTGTTTGGAGAGGGAAGCATAAAGAAGACGCCTAAAGTACCGGATGGGAGAGACAGAAGGTTCTTGCTCGAAAGCAATTACACCTCTGCCAGCTCGAGGTTGGTTAGACCCACGAGCCTCCATAAGAAACGCTGAACCACTACTTCCACCGAACAGAAAAATACTAGAATTTAGTCTAGTAACGAAAACTTTCGGAAGTATTGGTAACTTCCAGTCCCTTCCCATCAAGCTGATTGTAAAGCTTCCACTGGTAACCAAATCTTTTGAGTTCTTCACTCTCACGACTGATTTTCTAGTTCACTACAGGAGGATCAAGGAGTTGCTTGATAGTGACCCAGTCGTCTAAAGCGACAAACAATATAATACCATCGATAGTAGTTTAGCCACTGTCTCACCCATACTCTACGGATAGACCACTCAAGGAAAGATTTCATAGGTCGATTTCTCTCGAAGCCATCTACAATATTATATAAAAAAGAGAATGGCGACGGTTAACATGCCATCGCTTCAGATACAAGTGAACTCGCAACGGACAAAGCGGTATCAATCCCGATTGACTTTTAATGATTAGCCTTGTTGCAAGCCGATGTGATCTTGGTGTGAGTGTAGAGTTCTCAGAGTCAAGACCTGAAAGTCACCTATCTACAATAAGAGCAGCCAGTCTCTCTGAGAAAAAGAAAAGCTAACCACAATCATCAATCTTTTGTCTAAATCCGCTATCGGACTAAGTTTTTATTAGAGTGGGTTCTCCCACTCCAGCGGGGGCATCGTTCATGTACTGATTCATAGCGCTTCCCCCGTAGCCTTCTCCTATGGCTCATTCCTAGTCTTCCAGTTAAGTAAGTTGAAAACGCGTTCTCGATGGAGCAAATTGCTCATTTCATCGATTAGCAGCCCACATGTCGTCGAAGCGGGAGTGGCGAAATAAAGAAGTCGAAGCTCACTCCTAATCCAAACATCCCGGTAGAGCTCTTCTTCTAGCTTCTTAAGCTAAGACTCTTTCCTCCATCCCAGAATCTTCACCTAATCAAAAAAGCTTTTCTTCAAAAGCCTAAGATCCCGCGCCGTGATTCTTTCAATTGAAAGTTTTTGTTTTTAACTACGATCCCTTCAACGATTATTTATATTGATTCCAGAAACCCTGGGATAAGAACAATCAAGCTTCTTCTTCTTTGGTTGAATGGACTCAGACGTCAAGCTATGGATATTTGATCTGAGTGATTTCATTTCGTTCAAAAGTTATCTAGGGCATATGGTCTTGTCGAACAGGGTAGGACGGTGCCTAAGCCTTTTTCAACTAATCGAAGAGGGTGAGCCTCCCCCATAAACCACGTATTCCTCACTCACCTAAGTCCTTTCGAATAGAAATGAAATAGAAGAAAACGTTCGCTAACGTGGTCCAAACATTCTTACCTCGCCTCTAACATTCTCTTAGGCTTCTGCCTATACCATAAGCTTATCCCTTCGTTCTTGCTTTGCGACTCGGCTCTAAAATAAGAATCGCTTCAGTGAGTCCTGATCTTTTATCGAGCCCTGCTTTGGTTTTCTGGCATTACTTAATAAAGGGTGTGGGTTGTTAGAATGATTTCGTTCTCTACTGGGCGAGCTTTAGAGAAGACTCCAAGCTTGATCCCTACCACACAGGGGTGACTGGCTAGGGATGGGATGAAAAAGAGTCACCACACAAACTCTATACAACAAAATAGCGTAAGAAGACAAAGGAATCGAAGTTCTCGAAGAAGCTGTTATAGCAACCTTTACCTGTTTACTTCCTCCACCTATAGCAACGGTACAAATCATCCTGTATGAAAGACTAAACCTACAAAAGCAAAGGACTACTACAAAACCTTAAATCAAAATAGGGTTGCTGTTCTTTAAACCCGAGTGAAAAGATTCAAAAGTACTTTTGTAAGGCAAATCTTTAGCTCCAATGAAAGATGGAACCACCTCCGCAACAACTTTTACAATTGTTGCTACTCCGTTTTCTGTGCCAACCGTTTAAGACACTACACACTACGCATAAAAAATGCTGCAGATTCAGATCTATCGTCCAGAGAACACAGTGAAGTCCTTCTTATTGGACTACCCCACCTTTAGAAATCTACCACATGAATGCCCAAAGCGAGGACTTCACTGTGCTACACGACTTTTATGATCTATGGGTCAATGTGTTCCCAAAGCAATGGACGGATTCCTAGGAGTTGCTCTTATTTGAGTTACTTGCCCCAAGGAAGTGCTCCTTACATGCTTAGCTCTGCTATATATTATTCATTTTCTTTATTCATTTTAGACTGACCTTTAATCTACTCCCATCCACTGCTCTTCTCGGGATTTGAGAAAGTACTCAGCCAGCCACCCCTCTATGGGTTTATAGACCCTACAACCAGGCTCTGACAAGACCTGCTACTGGAAAACAACTCCCTCCGCCCTTATTCTGGTTCTATTCCAGACAACACCCCTTGCCGTCGGACTTGTCTTTCTGATCTTTCTTTCTCTCGGGATAAGAATATAAGTCCCGAGCTTTAGTCTGATTTTCTCAAATGGAGATGAGATTGCATGTCTTTCTGGATAAATGCTTTACTTTTCCTTTGCCAGTGGTGCGAAAGGAATAGCGTAGGTAGAGCCAAAATCCTTTTCAATGAAAGAGGTGTAAGTTGACATAGAAGGTGTGGTTGATTCCATTTGTCTTATTGTCGCCCTTCTCTCTTGAAAGAGGAGTGCATTTGGGGAGGAGTAAGGGTCTGCATTGAATGAAGAGGGGGCTGTATTGTAGCAGATAGAAATTCTCATTGCGTGAATAAGGCCGTTACAAGCATCTTCTACTCGTCTCATACCAAGGTAATTGCTACAATGGATTATGTGTGTCGGATAGTCTTTCATCTCCGAGGCCGCTTTCCTCACTTCTCTTGTATAGGATTCTGTCCCGAGTATCGGGCCCACATGGAAGGTTCACAAATGAGGGTTCAGGGCTAATAACTAGGCTAAAAAGAAGAACATAGTGGCTGTTGTGGCCAACTCACTACTAATGTCATGTCAGGGCTTTCGCAAGAACCGTGGGTGACAGAGGTGAGGTACCAAGAAAGTGAGATCACCCCTTTCATTCAAGGTGATAAGCTACTTTCCTTTCTTTAACCTAGAGATAAGCTACTTGACCGAACGTGAAGGAGATGAAAGAGAAGCTAAAGCGAGTTTCTGAAAGAGAGGATGTTTCTTCATAAACTGAAGAAGAAACTGAAGAAGCTGCCATCCTTGCCTCTGTTGAAACTAGATCTACTGCTGAAACGAGCTCTCCTTCTGATGGTGGTGGATCAATAACTGCTTAGTTTCTTATAGTTACGTCAGTTCCGACTTCATAGTAAGATACGGATTCAAAGTCCACTCGATCAGATGCTTACTTAGCTGCTCCCTCCCCTGTTACGTCAAGGAGAACCCACTCAACAATAGCATAGCTTACTTCTTCCTCTTTTGCAGATCCTGTTACTGATAGATGAAATAGAGCATCACGCGAGTCAAGATCAGCGTAAAGCGATGATTCAACGGAAGAAACTGAATCTGCTTCATCAATAACAGAATCCACAGCGTCAAAGTCAACTAGATCCACTTATGAAACTAGATCTACTGCTTCGATGCCTTTTGAGATGCCAGTTGTTTGCCCTTATCGCGTATGGCCCCAGTCCCACTGAAAGGGAATAGTCCTTTAGGGAAAGCGCGGTATGGTTTTGCCCAACTTTAGCTGTATTAGCCTACTCAGTAATTTTGAACAACAGAACAAACAAACGAACAAACCAACTTAAATAATACCCTCGTAGAAAGAACAAAAAAAGGAGACAGACATTTTTATCAAACAAATACTGGAGGAGCAAGACTTCTTTACCACTTCACACGATAGTTGTTGCATTATGATCAAGCCTGGGATCCTCTTCAAAGTAGGAAAGTGGAATATCGGCCAAGAAGAGAAGGAGACCCTAAAAATCTCTTGTCAGTCGAGTTACTCCGTACCTTTCATATCTTTCATTTGAGAACAACAATGGGAAAGAAAGACTAAACAAACCAAAATAAAGATAGGGCTTCCATAACTAAAGCAGAAGCGAAGCCCGCCGGAGCATAGAAGGACTTCAAAGAACAGACACTACAATACCAATAAAAAAGAGGTGACCAGCTACGAAATACCTTTACTTCACCCTTAGGGTGGAGCTTGAGAACAATTGGCTTCTTGTAAAAGGTAGTTAAACGGGATTATATTAATAAAAAAGAAATCCCTGGGCTGAAAGAAAAGAGAATTACGAGAATAGGACAGACCGAGAGCTTCTCTTGCTCCAAGATACCCCATATAAAATTTAATGTTATGATATTAGCACCTATATGCACGTAATATTTTGAAACTAAGCTCACTCACTGATCTGGAATCTCCCGAAGAGGGGTATAAAGGTAAAAAGAGTTGACGGACGTGGCCAAGGGTCTTTGCTTTCGACAGGAACGACCCCTCTCTTTTCTTTTGAGAGGTGGGTTTGCCGTTGCCTGCGGCTAAGTGACTAAGTGAGCAAACCCGCCCAGTCTTCTAATCAGTCCCTTGGAGTCATGCCAGCAAAGTAAACCAGGGTGTCCCAACACCTTCTTATGTAACTCCCGAAAGGGGGCTAGGCTCCTTTTCTGTATGAGCATCGAGCAGAAGACCTTTCACGATAGGCCTAAGAAGGAAGTTCGCTCTTTCCTATTTTTTGCTCTTGCTAACTCGTGAACTAACTAAATAAAGTCATTCTTTCCCGACCCTGAGCTCCCTTCTATTAGGCATTTTAGCTATACGCTATTATTCCTCTTCTAGTAGCTAGGTATCTAGATCGAGTATCATACCATTTTCCAAAGAAAGATAGTATGCTAATATGGTATGCTCTTCTAGGGATAGAGCACTCTGTAAAAAGGTAGTTTGCCCTCCACACTAAGCTAAGGTCTGCCTTTTCTATTAGCTATAGTAGCTAGATGGGAATGTAGCCTAGCTACTAGTAGCTCTCTTCTTATAGCTCGGTAGTTGGATGTTTAAAAAATCCCTTATGGTTAGAGCACGCTAGGATAGAAGAATAGATGAGTTTGTATCTTTCTTCCTACTGTAGGTTATAGGAATAAATAATACATTATAAGCCATTAACTCTATCCCTCTCTTGACAGTCTCTCCTTTCGGTTTAGAGCAAGCTAGGCTATAAATGGTATTCTATCTCTCATTTCTTTTTGTTTCTCTTGCTAGTTGCATGTAGTATAGAATCTATCTCCTGCTTTCTAGATGTTTAACTTCAAGTTTTGTTAGTTAAGTAAGGACTCATAGCTTTTTCTCTTCCCTATTTCCTAAGTTTTAGTTTTAGATCAAGATAGAACGAATTCTAAGAAAGAGGCTCATATCCCTCTCTTTCTATTAGCTCCTGTAGCTATGGGCATGTAGGATAATCTATGTATCTTAAATGGATCGTTAGAAGTCTTATCCTCTAGCTTTTATCCCCCAGCATCGTGTAAGTTTGAAGGCCTACACTTCCTCATTCGAAAGAGGTGCCTATGAGACTTCGGGCTTTATTTATGTAGTACAAAAGAAAAGGTTTTTTTCGGATTACCCTTAGAGACAGTTCTGTGAATCAGAGCCTAGCTGGTTACGAGCCAGTTTTAAGCCGATGTAGAGATGGTCGAACATATTTTCTATTCAGAGAGAGTTGATCTAATTGGTTCTCCCAAGCTCTACATACCCTTTGGTAGAGCTCTGGGATTTAGGGTACCCTGATCCCTTAGAAGTTGGCTTTTCTAAGGTTTTTCCTTCTGCCTTAGCTTATTAGCCTGCTGCTTCTGAGCCAGCCTTTTTTCTTCTTAGCCGTAACTCACTAGAGGGCAATAAGGCTTGCTCATTTAGCCTCTTAACTAGCTTAACTAAAGAGGAATAAGGGATGTGGAAACGTAATTTTCCTTCCCAATAGTAATTGACGAAGTTCTTCCCCACTTGAAAAGAATAGGTAAAGATTGGTTTAGTGTGATAATGTGACGTTTAGCTGATCGGTTCGGCTCCAGTAATGCTTGATAGGGGAAATGCTAAAGCCAAAGCTTCCCATTCTACTGACTTTTGATAGGATGCAAGGAGATATGAACTTAATTACGGCTTGACTGACTTCGGGGGGGATTCTAATTGGGATTCCGGCTTCATCTTTCTGAATTTTTGGATGTGTGAGCCTCTCACCGAGAACAATTCGTCCAAGGGCATGGTGAAAAGAAAGGTGAAAATGCGAGTTTTCCTTATTTTGGGAAAGACAACTGTGCTGTGAAGATAGACTAATCTTGTGGACAAACAAATAGATTTCATTCTATTCTTAGAAACTATTGGGACTCTTCCTTTCTCTGGGGACAGCAGCAGATAAGACAAGAGTGGCAATCACTAAACCCTGCTTGGTAGGCCTTGCTCTCTTTCCTATACCATTGACTAAGACACATCATCCTCGGAATGCCATTTGAAAGAAGAAAAAAGGACAAGAACCTCATAGGACAGGGACAAGTGCCACGAAAGGAAAGTTTCTTGGATGAAATTCACTTTTTCAGCCAATGTCTTGCTTACTTCCTTGCGCCATGGTGCCCATACTTGCCTTTTCCTTAGAGATGCCCAGACGGGGGATTCTTTGCTGACGTAAATCCCTTTAGGATCCATTGTGCTTATCTCTTCAACCTCCACTTCATCTTCTGAATTGGAGACTTCGTAGATCGGAGGTTTGGTACGGCCTTGCACAGCTGTGTTCTTAAAGGTTTTCTCAGAGTCGGAAGGATCCCACCTTGGAAGTTGATGGGGAATAAGAACCGGTGGTAGTGAGGAATCTCTGGACATGTGACCATGCCATTGGGATCGATCACATAGAGGAGAACTTGGCGATGTCTTGTATAAGGACACCTTTTTCTCATTTCGATGACATCCGCAGTCTGGGTATGGCCACTGCCTTCCCTCAAAGTCAATTTGAATCCCTCCTTAAGCATTCCAAACACTTCTAGCTAATTCAGCCAATTTCTCGTCAACTCCAGCCCAACAACCCCAACCCTCCTTTAATCCAGCGACGCCCTCAAGCAGTCCTAATTCAATCGACTCACTCTGGTGGTTGCAACTGCAGCAACTAAAGTTTCTCCATAGGCCTCTTTCTTATTCTTTAATTTCGAGTCAACTACTGCTGCTCTAACTCCTACAAAGCCCACCCCGAGGAAGTTATCAGCACCAATTGAACGTTAAAACGCCTTTTATGCTTCGCCTATCTCTATATGCCATGGGGAATCGATCAGTTGAATCCGCTGCAAGCCTATCTTTCGAACCCCCAAATAATAGTAAGGACCTACTAAGCGTTCGAGAGGACTAACTCAGAGAGAAATCATTAGATTAATATGGAATTTCCTGGAATGAGCTTAAAAAGAGAGCATTCCCATTGAGCCTGAACCACGTGAAAGCTAGCCTTCCTCAATCCCAGTCGCATTCGATCTAGAATTCTTCTTCCCCATTGATGTCACCCGGGCGGAACTACCTTAATTTAATTCTAGCTTCGCTAAAAGCGCCTGGGCTATGCCTCGAACTCTCTTAACTGGCCCAGAGGTTAACTAAGAACTATATCTTCTCTGCATCAAGGAAAAGAGCAAAGATCTTTGTTGAAGACAGCACGGTAATGCGCAATCGTTAAACAAGACCACAAAAGCTATATCACAAAGATCAGTCTAACTAATCGGCCTAAGGCTTCTAGAGACAATTCCTATCTCAAAAACCTAAAGTAAAGGAAAGAAGAAGACCATATTCTCTTTCTATTCTGAAAGATCGAATTCTCGCCATCTCAGAAGGTCAGGTCAGAGGGAGTGGAGAGACAGAGGAACATCTTGATCAAAGGTAGTAAATCGGTTGTTAAGGAGCTTCTTGCACATGGGCATGGGTAAGGAAGTGATTTAGCAATAGATTTAGCGACCTTTAACCCCAAAGTTAGTGAGTGGGCTAATAGGAGTAAGGTTTAGTGGAAAAAGAGTTTAAAGCTAACGGAATGCTTACTCGGTGTTGTTAGAATATCCGTTGTTAGAGTATGAGCTGCAGTTGCTCATGAATCTATTTCAGGTTCTCAGGAAGAAGAGAAGGAAGACGGTGCTATAGAAGAAGTTCTTGGGGAGTAGCTCTTTCATCTGCATCTGTTGTCAGAATTCTGGGAGGAGTTCTCATACCCAACGAAAGGCCTTGTGAGTTCAAAATGAGATTGATTTTCACTCTTGTGAGATTGGGAATGGAATACGAATTAGAAGATGCAGAAAACTAGACTGACCCGAAAGCCTAGGCCTAAAAATTCAAGCATCAAGACTGATCCTCAAACGCAAGAGATCAAATCATAGCTATCAGCTCACTTATTCCTCATTACAGCCAAAAGGCGATAGGAGATGAATAAGAAATTTTAAATTATGTCTATAAGATTAAAAGTCTCTAATAGTGAAAACTTGGGATTTAAAAAAATCAAGGAAAAGCCCAAGTTTTCCCTCTAATAGACTTATATAGAGTGGTAGGCAATGAAGAATATATTGAATAAAGAATCGTGGTTCCGCTTTTTTTATTGAGATCGATAACTTACAGATGTTTTCTCTATGTAAGGACTTCGAAGAACTTTCTTTGGAGGAGAATAGAGATGGTTCTTCGTCTTCTTCTACGAGTTTAGTTCAACCTTCATCTTCTGGTTATTGTTCTTCCATTCTTCGTTACTTTCATACTTTGTCACCTTCTTTGAGTCGGACTATTATTCAGCAACTCCGCGCTCCTTTTATAGAGTTCTCTCGCCATCGAGAGGAAGAGTCGCTATCTATCTATCCATATATGTATAAACAAATGTGGTTCCAGGGATCGGTCGATTGCCCCTCACCAACAGCTAGAGGAGGAGAAACGAATGATGTCTTGACCTGGGCACCTATTAGCCAACTATTCCCTCTCTTCCGCTCAGAGACCTTGAAGTGGAGTGTAGATTCGACCTTCTGTTCCTCTTATCGCCCTTCCCTGTCGGATCAACTAGATGGGTCGACCCCAGAGAAGGGTTGATAGGAAAAGTCATCCCCGGTTTGTGGGTGGTAGTCTTACTGGATTGGTACCTCATTAAGCTGCGGTAAGTTAATCTCCACAGTTTGCCCTGTAGTTATAGCCCCAAAAGCACTGCTAGCTAGTCAAGGGTAATTAGGGCGCTTTCTTAGTTTTATTTACACCTGGAATCTACTGGCCCATATCGATAGAAAGCAAGGGCTAAGCTCAAGATATGTGCGATATACACGCCTTTGACGCAATCAATAAAGGCTCAGCTTTCCCGAAAGGATGGTAAAGAGTATTCTGTTTTGCCCTTTTTAGGAACAAATCCATTACTATCCTCGAATGCATGTCTTGATCCAATGCCGGGTGATTGGCAATGAAAGATCAAACTGTCGAAGAGCGCAATCACCTAAAGTGGTGATAGATATTTATTAATAACCTATGGGCTTTGAAAGGAATTCGATGACGCTACCTTCAATCAGAAGAAGGGAGAACTTGCTCTACTCTATTAGGGTCGGGTCGTATTCTGTTCATCAATCCACCCCTGATAGACCAGCCGTTGCATATGCCGGGCCTGTCTTGGGCTACACATATCATGAGGTAGAGACGCAGGGTGATACCATAAGGTGATATTCTGAGGTAGGCCTATTAACCCACCACCCTGATCGGGCCAGGCGCTTTCTTCTGAAGGACTCTTTCATTTCACTCTCTTGATCGGAGATAAGGGTATTTTTTTCCTTTATTGATTTCAGCCTGGTAACGTAGTCCATCCTCTTTACTTGGTACTGTCACCTGATGAGAAAGGGCCCCCCCGCTACCATTTTACTAGTAAGACTGTCTGCTGATCCCAAGAGATCTACTAATGCACTATCCTCTTATTCACTTCTTATTCAGCCCTTAGCTTCAACTTTTTCAACTCCAATCTTCGGCCTTTGACTTCCTGAAAAGGCATTCATCAAAGAGCCGACTTTGCCTATTTATTATCTCGAACACATTCCGATCAAAAAACTTCCTGCACTGTAGCACCGACCAACACGAATATCTCAGTGGTTCCTATTCAATTATCAAGGTACAAGCTCTCCGAGCCGAAAGGTGAGGCAAGTTTACTGAAACTGAAGTAGTTCAAAGTAGTTCAAAGTAGTTCAAAAATGGCTTTCTCTCCGCCACTTGGCCATATAGTATTGAGAAACTACTCGCATTTCGTCTAAGCCGATCTGTGATTCCAAGTCTCTCATAATAGAATAGCGGCACAAACTTAAATAAAAGGGGAAATCTGTCTCTAGAACCAATGCAATAGACAAATACAAACCGGCTGTCCCTCGAGGCAGCAGGCCTTTCGATCGATCAAGTAATGATAGCTACTGATAGAGAGACCAAGGAATTAAATAAAGAGAAAAGGAAGACCTCAGATCTTCATGCAAATTTCGTTCAGCTTGAAGTTTCAAATGAGATGTAGTTCACCTCCTCCTTAGCCTGATAATAGAATAGTTTACCATTTCGTACCAACTGAACCCTCCAGGATTAGAAAAACAACAGATCCATTCTGAATAGCCTGTATCGACTCACACCACTAGCGTTCTTTCTGAGCTGTGTCAAGGCAGTCATTAGAACATACAAAAGTGCATAAATCAAAAAACGAATTAAAAAAAGAATTTTCTTTCGAAACTCAGTCTACTGACTATTGGGGCTACCTTCACTCTTTTATAATCGACTATACTATTTGTTTTGTTTGCTAGCGCTTACGATCGATCCACCATCGTTTCTGTACTGTAGTGTGTGTACTCTCTATCTCCTTCGCTGTCTTGCTTGCCTTTCTTGCTTTAATCCAATAGGACGTTCCATCCCGCTTGAAGAGAGTTTAGTTTACTACAGTGCTTAAGCTTAAGGAGAGGAGAGATTCTTTATCAAGGATGGGAACCGGTACTTGGACGGATTCCAGATGAGAGATTCGCTAGTGGATAGCTTGAAGAGGCTAAACTTTCAAGGCTCGAACTCTTTTTCTACAGGAATAGACAGACCTCGTCAACAGAGTTTTCTTATGAGTTTTCTTTCAGAAGGCTTGGCTCCGGAGGAACTATCCGATACAACAGATGCATTCCCATCTGAACCAAGAGATTCCTTTTCTCTATAAGCTGTTTGTCCCGAAAGCACATTTATCGAAGCTGTATCCCCAGTTGAAGATGCAGAAAGAGATACCGGTGGAATCCAATCGAATTAAATAATAAGGAATATTGAACAGAAGCACCCCAATCCCTATACGAATCAATAGACGCCTAACCAACAGATCCCCTTCCTCTCGAACCAACATATCCTGCTCTTTCTCACGAATCTTAAGCAAATAGAATAGGGTTTTTTCTTATTGTTGGCTTAGCTCAGTTAACATGTTGAACTAGGTCCGTCCATCCCTAAAGAAAAAGTATAATGGGAAGAGGGCTAAGATCAGCTCGCGTACTTCGGTGACCTCGAGCGAGGTCTGGTCGAGGGGATCAAACTTGCGTTCCCCAGGTGCTATTAAATGGGGGTCTTTCCTTCACCTATTGTATGCATTGGCTTGGCTTCGTCCAGAACCAAGGAAGCATTCTGGCCGGCGCGTACGTGTAGGAAGCCCGACCACTACATAAGCTAAAGGACTATGACTAAAAGCCAAGCCAGAAGCGACTAGTCGCCTCCTCCCCCCGCTGGTATTTTTCCTGTAGGGTGTTTACCGGGTGGGACCCTCGATCCGGAAGGTATGCCACTTCAGCTACTATCTATACATGTCTGCTTCCCTTGAAAGCTCCTGGTGCTGCGAGTATCACCGGTAAGTTACGTTGGATCAACATCAGGATGAAAATATACTGCAAAAGCAACTAAGTCAATGCCTATTTACTCTGGATCTACTGGCCCGGACGTTTTTTTCTATTCCACCGCAAACAACCGAATATACTACTGCAGGATCTTCCACTGCTTTTGTTATTATTGCTCTCACCTGTCACTACGCCACCTCAGCAACTGGGACTCCCCAACCTTTTCTATCTATCTTTAGAAGTAGGGTGAGTGTCTAAAGACCGGGTTATCTCTCTGAATTAGGTTATTCACTGGGCTTCACAGCCATTGCATCTTCTAGAGTTGATCAATCTGTTTCAAGAGGATTCATCCAAGACTCTAGATTTCGTTAATTCTAAAGAGGAGCCCATTCCATAAGGAAGATGAGAGGAAGGCAGGCTTTTTAGGGGCCTTCTTAGTATCAGGAGTTTTTTATTCATCTTCAACTTTTTAAACTTTTTCACCTATTTCATAGCCTCTCTTCTGATAGCATCATAGGGGTCGATTGGTCGTCTGAGGTCAAAATCCCTTTTTCTTTGAGCTTTGTAGCATTTATTTTTTCTTCAGATAAATAAAATTTAGCATCTACCTAATACGCTTTTGCATCGCTAAAAGGATTTGCATCTGCTTTCACCCTCTTCTGCTCACCACCTTTGGTTTACCTAAAAAATTGGTGATAAGTACAAGGGACGACACAATTATCATTCCTCCAAGGCCGCCCAAGTAGAACATTGTTTGATGTTTTCGCATCAATGACATACAAGGGGTATGGTATCCTCCCATTCCTCGATCTTTAATTCAAGTCGTATAATACCCGGAGAACTCTGCCTACTTTGGTTAAATCCTTGGATAAGTAGATTGCTTGGGCCCAATCGATGAATAGCAATCCTGAGACGTTTTAGCATTCTCAAAAGTAGGAGATTAACAGTCGATCCCCCATCTATCAAGATTCTTGTTATCCCCAATCCATTAAGGTATCCTGAAATGAATAAAGGCGTTATGCTTAATGAGTCCTGGTTGCAAGTAATCGTCCGTAAACGTGATCAAAGCCAAACACTCGGCATAAGTTGGTTCACTACTTCTCATCTTAACTTGGTTAACTTCATTAGAAAACTCCTCTGGGTTCGTTAATGCATATACTAGGGACATCCTTAGTTCTGCAGACATTTTCAATGTATCGTATACGCTGAGGAGTGCAGGAATCTTTTTGAGATGAGCTAATATGTCATAGTGAACATGTTATCCATTAGCTGCTAATGTTTGACCAGCAAGCATTCGTGATCTCCCTCGTTGGGTAACTTCATTTTGGCTCAATAGGGTGCCCCCAGCACCTCGGTCTATAGGGATGCCCTCGGGGTTTTGATTTTGCAATAGACCATGATCTTGGACAGGACTTTCAGGATTTGGGGATGATCTATTCTTAGACTAAGACAACTCTTGCACAAGATTTTTACCATAATTCGAAATGGGAGGTAATTTCTTGCCAGATCGTAACTCCATCTGGTTGACTTGGGCTATTTCTGAAGAAATCTGAACCATCTGGCAAGATAAGACTAGACTTTACCTTCAAAAAATTCATCAACTTTAGAGGTCATACCGTCAGGCCCCGGCGCCTTGTTAGGGTGAATTTTTAGTAATGCAGCATGAATCTCCTCTTTTGTGACATCACTCACAAGAGCTTCATTCATTGTGGGTGTAATAACCCGAGATATACCACTCACTGCTTTTGTAATATTTTATGGACTGCAGGAAGTGAAAATGGTGGAAAAAGAGTCATGTATCACACCCTGAATACCCTCATAATCCTCCTTCCACATACCACTGTCATAAAAACCAATCCCTGAATTTGATTATGCCTTCGCCTCTGAACACACAAAGCATGGAAAGAACTTGTCTTTTTATCACCAGCTTGAAGCCACTGAACCCGAGATTGACATCTCCAGAATTCCTCTTCCCTCTTAAGGTCCTGCTTCAATGATTTCGCCTTTACATGGTCATACATGGGCTGTCTAGCTAGCTTCTCCATTTTAGCAGCTCAACCCGGCAATTTGTCATTTTTTGTTGCACTTTAAACAAGTCTAAACCACGCACATTAAGCTGCCAAGCTTGTTTGACAACCTTAGCACACTCTTCATCTTTATCCCATCATGAATCATAAAGGAAAAATGGATGTTTCATACTATCCAAAACTTTAGTGTTCAACAAGATGGGGCTATAGTCACTGCCTATAGTAGGAAGATTAAAGCTCGCTCATAGCATTGACTCCAACTAACATTAACTAAGACTCGATCTAACCTCTCCTTCACATTGAAAGAACCCTGTCGTTTCTGAAACCAAGTGAAAGGATGAACAACAAAACCTACATCCAGCAGTCCACATTTATCTAAAAAATTTTTGAAGTCGAAAAAAGAAGCAGCTGATCGGTGACATCCCCCCTCCTTATCATCTGGTAAAAGAAGATCCTTCAGGTCCCCAAGAACTAGCCACCCGTCTGCTCGACGACCTGCCACTCGCTGCGAGAGACTCCACTACTCACGCCGTCGCTGGTCATCAAAATCTGCATGGATACAGTCAAGCATCCAACGCTTGTTTTTATCATCATCCTTGAGTTCAACTTCCATAATGAAACTGTAAACAGTCCGAACTTGAAAATCAACGCTCTTCTTCCATAGCAAACAAAGACCACCTGCTAATCCCCGAGAAGGAACATGACATATATAATAAAAATGCAACTCCCTCTTCAGTTTCTCCAACCTGTCTGTTCTATTCTTAGTATCCATTAAAAAGACCGCATCTGGGGAGTGGAGGTGGAGACACCTTTCAATGAGGAACTTTAAGGGCTCCCCCCAAGGTCTTAAAGTTACAGAGGATTCTCGTATCTCCTCAGGAAAGAAGGCCTCTACTATGGCACACCCGTCAAAAAACCCGACCTCGATATTCACCGAAGAAGGGAAGTGGGTAGCTAGCTGCATTCTTGAGTTCACACCCGATCTGACACCTATATTTGATGTGCCAATGAGAGGTCTCAGCGGGAATGAAAAAGGAAGTCTTGAAGGAGCTCTATCTTATAAAGAAAATTTCTTGATTTGTTGAGAAAAAAATAAAAAAAAGAATGAGAAGGGGCTTTCCGTTTGTTCAGGAGTGAGGCTTTTTCCCCAAGCCAGAATTAAAGTGGTACCCCAAAGCCAAAGGCTGACCATCAAGTCAACTCACCTAACAACAAGCCTGGCTGCGCCTGAGTAAGCAAAAGAAGAATCGGAGAAAGAGGTCCCACTGTTCCTAGCCTGCTCTATCCGTGCCCGTAGATCGGTCGGTCGGGCTATACATCGCTGAAAGATGAAGGAAGATGAGCCGAAAGCCACTCAAAACCCATAGGAAAGGCCCTCTCAAAGTCCTTTTTTCAGCTGCTTAGTTGAAAAGGTTAGGCGTGATAGCCACTGGGCAAGCCCTTTTGAAGCTGAAGCTAAAATCAAAGCAAGAAAAGCGAAGAAAGACACAACGAGGGCTAGGGAGACTTTCAAAGAGCGTCGGGGGAGTCCAAAAGGGGGCCCCTATTTACATCAAGGGATTGGGGATAGCAAGGGTTTATCTTCCTTCGGCTTTCAGCATTTCGCTTTCCTTTAGCGCCAACTGCCACTCTTCACTCCTTTTGCCAGTGTGGAGCAAACCAAGCAAACAAGAAAATATTCATAATCTCAATTTAGCCGTCTTGATGATTGATCAAAAACCTGACACCGATCTATAAAGCATCACCTCAGAGATTGTGCTCAGGAACCACAAAAGCGTAGTGTAGTTATGAGGGAAAGGAGTTCCTAAGTGGCAAAGAGATCATAACAGGTCAAAGGGCCAATGAAGTCAAGCGCAGTAGCACTAGAGCAAGAGCTTGGAGAGACACGAGCTTGATCTTCTTATCCAACCAATTTCTCTATGAGGTCTAAAAAGCAGCCATTAGGTCTCCTCTTGCTTACCTTCCAACCTACCTATATGAAATAATGAAAGCAAAGGAGAACATTCTTTAGTGATCACCTCCTCTTTTAAGAGTAAAAGTCCCTACAACGTATAATTACTAGGCATAGCGGTTCCTCGAAGCTTTGACTATGAATGACTACGAGAAGGCTATCGAATCACTGAGGGAATAGGTCACTCAAGCAAGAGAAGAGTTCACCAAGAGCTACCCTTTTGAAGTGAAAAGAAGAAGGTTCAAACTTTCATTATGTCCTCGAGATGCATCAACCCAATCCACCCAAGGGGAAGTCGTCAAAGCTGCTAAGCAAGAAGGAAAAGCGCACAAAAAGCAGTCTATCCTTGATCCCCTTCTGAACCAGAAAGCTGAGTGCAAGAGCCAGGAAACGAGGGGCTAAAGGCCCTAGGGGGCTCATCGCTTTGACTCGGACTACTTCTTTGAGGTAGGGCACATAGCCTTAAGCCAATCGCCAATCCATATAGAGATGGGATCAAGCGGGAGAAAGAGGAGTTTGATAGAACCAAATGATTGAATGAAAGTTGAAACCTCTCTTGTGACCAGCTGCTTTTGCAGAGTCGAGTCCTGTACCAGCCATAGGAGTATAGTCCTTTCATAATGCCTTCATGGTGGGGGACTTCTTTGGAATAGATCCACGAGTTGCATCTCATGCGATCGGAAGAGGGGGGTTGAGAATAGACTCAGAGGCCAGCGCTAGAAGCAAAAGTAGAAGCCTTCACGTACCCAACACCATCATATAAGACAGATGCTGAGGCAAGAAGAAAAGCCCCTGGACCCAGTGCTATCTATGTTAGGGGAAGAGTTGAAGGAAAGGGGCAGGTAATTGAATTTTTTTTGTCTCCCCCCATATCTAGACAAGGCAATTTCTTTCACTTCAGACAGCTAGAGAGAAAGAGTGCAACCATGGCAAGCAAGAAGCGAAGAATAGAACTAGTTGAAGTGCGTAGCACTTTTAATAGGAGATTAAAAATAATAGGAGCGTAGCCTTTTTCAAGATATCTATACTAGAAAGTATCAAATCACTACAAAGGATAAATTAGGTAATGCAATATTCGTAATTTGAGAGAGGTTCATCGGCCTTGGGGATATAGACACTTTAAAGCAAACGCTACGCCCCTTCGGGTTAACTAATAGCAGTTAGTAATGCCGCATCAAAAGAAAGTTCTAAAGACAGACCGTAAGCAAAACCAACCGTCTTACTACGCATGCCCCTATCTCACTAATTGTTTAGTCTTATCCTATGACTTCCTTTAAAGAGTTTTTTTCCAATCATTTGCACGCGATTCGGGAAGGATAGCTGGGTTTCTCACTAGACTCCGATAGCGAATCAATAACCCCTAGATTCTTAAAGTGGAGCTAAGTCGACATCAATATATACCACATGATATGCGCGTGTCAGCAATAGCGATCGATCTCTCATGAAGGGCCTTCCTCATCTCCGTCAACATAGGTTCCTAACGCTCTATAACCCAGATGAGCTTATGCCAGTCAACAACAGCAGCTTTATGTCTAACAATATTCCAAGCACTAGAGATTGAGAACTTCCCATTCCATTGCTAGACTGAGTCCAGATGACTTCATCTTTCTGAGCTGGATTAGGAATAATAGCATCACATAAGGAGCACTGAGTCTCTACTAGATCAAATGATCTAGCTGGAGGCCAAACCAAACCTGCAGCATTAATGACAGCTGCCCCTTTTGCTTGAAAAGGAAGAGCAGAGTCATAGACAACAATGAAATTATAGTGCATAAACAAAAAATGCCCTTTAGGATGGCAGTTATCAAACCAAAAATCTGTGGATTTTCCATCATCTATTATGTTTTGCACATAGGGTTTGATATAGTTTCTTAGTTTCAAGATTTTCTTCCACCCCCATGAGCAATCACTAGACAAGGGAATAGATCACAAACTTCTGCCTTTTAGTGAGTAGGTTTTGATCCAAGCAACCCATAGTGATCCTGATTGAATAAGAATAGCCCAAATGCTTTTCATCACACATGCTTTATTCCAATCAGAGATCTTCTTGATGCCTAAACCCCCTTCATTCTTTGGATGGAAAACTCAGTCCCAGCTGACTTTAGTTCCTGTAGCTTTTGTATCTTTGCCTTTCCATAAGAAAGCATTAGATTTCTGCTTCAGAAGTCTAGTGACTTTCTTAGGCAGGATAAAGACATTACACCAATAGTTTTGGATGTTAAAGAGGACTGAATTGATAAGCTGTAATCTGCCAGCAAAAGATATATGCTTGACTGTCCAGCTCTCTATTCTTTTCAGAATTCTATCAATTAGAGGCTTACACTCCTTCTCACTGAGTCTGCCAGAAATAAGGGGCACTCCAATATATTTTACTAGCAAGGAACCAAGTTTGAATCCTGAAGCAGCCACCATTTGAGTTTGAATATCTTCATTTATGCCAGAACAGAACATCTCACATTTTGTTGGATTAAACTTCAACCCTAACAGCTCATAGAATTGATTCAGAACATTCTTCTAAGCTTGAACGGCTTGTAAGCTCCCCTCAGTGAACACCATAAGATCATCAGCAAAGCATAGGTGGGTGAGGTGGATCTTATCACATTTTGGGTGGAATAGAATGAGCCCTTCAACAGCTACCTTATTAAGCATTTGTGACAACACTTCCATGACAATCACAAAGAGATAAGGTGAGAAAGGATCTCCTTGCCTGAGACCTCTCTTGCAAGAATAATACCCTTCTAAACCTCCATTTATAGCAACTGAAAACATAGGACTAGTGATGCAGCATTGAATCCATTGCATAAACTTCTCAGGGAACTTCATAGCATGCAACACCCCCATTAGAAATCTCCAATTAACTGAATCAAAAGTTTTCATAATGTCTTTAACTTATAAAAGTACACCTGGAAAAACTAGATATTTCATAGCTTGGGAGAGAGTCCCCTCCTATGGTAATTCCTCACTAGCTCCTGAGCAAGAAGGATATTGTCCACTATTTTTCTTCCTTCAACAAAAGCACTTTGGTTTGTACTAATGAGGGAAGGAAGGACTTTTTTAAGCCTATTTGCAATGATCTTTGTGACACATTTATATATAACGTTGCAGCATGAAATGGGTCTGAAATCCCCCCAAAATATCCAGCGCTGACTTCCTAGACTAGAACTAAAACTGATTAATTGATCCTAAAAACATTTCCTATCTGCATCTTTATTGAAACCATAGATGAAAGAGGTAGAGAAGAGGTTACTTCTATCAGACTTAGAGATGTGACAATGGATAGTTTGAACTGTAATGGAATTGACTGTTACATCCAAGCTATCTTTCCAAAGTAACCAAATTATACCAAGGTGAGAGGAATTAGAATTGTGCAAGAAGGACCAGTTTGGAAAAACTAAAGGAACTATAGAAGGCACTTTATGTTATGGTATTTGTTGACCCTTGTTTCAACAAGACAAACAAGGTCAATATGGAGCCTTGAGATTAGTTGCCTAACACTATTTTGTTTGTTTTAGGGGATTACCATACCTTGTGTTCCATACAAGAAGTATAACCTTTAGGCTAAAAAATGAGGGTGATTACTGACCTCCAGCTCCTTAATGCCAACACTGAGGTTACCTTTAATACCTTTCTTAGTCTTCTTCCTCCCTGTCTACCGCTGTTGGTTAATGTTCCTCATTATAGCCATAGCTTGATCTGTTGCAGCTCTTAATTTCTTTGGAGAAATCTGATGCACACTGTCAGTTGAAGTATCCAGTTTCATTCCATCCTTTGCTACTTTTGAATTGGTAGGGACAAAGCCCTTTGAGGTAGAGTAACAGGATGAAACTTCTGAACACCTGGATCAAGTCCAAGGAAATGAGCCCTATTTAGGCGGTAGTATATACTTCTGGACCCATTGGTAAAGGAAGACTCCCCTGCTCGATTTTTGAAAAGCTCTCTTTTGTGTGCCCGCTCAAAGCGCCTTTCTTTAGTCTCTACCTGTGAATCGGGGAAGTTTATCTGCAAAGGTTATTCCACCTACCTGACCTAGGAAAAGTCCATCCCAAAGGAAAAGACATGACTGAAGTGAAAAAGTATAAGCTGGATCCAGCAATAGTATCCAAGGACTTAGTAAGAAAGCAAGTGAAATATCTAGGTCATTCAAAGGAGCAGCTAAAAAAGCCCTTTATAGGGCAGGGTAGGAAAACCAGAATAAAGAGAGAACCTTTCAATAGACTCTGAAAGAAAGAGATCGGCATCCTTCCTTCTTTGAATAGTGTTCCCAGCTCTACAAAATGAAAGAAGTTTTTGTGCCCACCTAATTTGTCCAGTGTTGATTCTCTAAAAGGAAAAGGAAAGAGCGGTAATGCTGACTCTCCTGGTCAATAGGGCTATGAAAACCAATCCACCCTAAGCTATTACAGAAAGAGCTGTAGATCTGATCGTAGAAGCTCTTACAGTTATCGGTACTATTTCATCAGCTGTGGGATGCTTAGATGGTACTAGTGCTTGAGTAAGCGGTGCTCCCTTTCTATTTGCAATTACCGCTGCAGAATAGTCATCCCTAGAAGAAGCTGTTGGTCTTTGTTGGTTCATCGTCTATCTTTCCTCTTAGGGAAATGGGATAACAGTGCAGATGTGCAAATAAATTGAATCAAAAGTCAAGCTATCCACCACTTGCAATTGAATCAGTAAGCGCAGGTACTCTTGCTAGAGATTGGGATAGTGTTCAATCATCCGGTGCTCTCGTATCAGCTGCCGTTGGAATAACCGCTGCAGAAGAGGCAGCTATCATATCCGCTGTTTGAATACGGTCTTTGACTATTTTCAGGAATTAGTCTAAAGCCAATCCCTTTCTCCGTTGAAAGCTTTGTTCCTTACCTCCCTGAACATGAAGCGTCAACTAGAACTTCAATCCGCATAGGAACTGTCTTAGGAAACCAACCCTCGATCCGACCTTAAACGGTATAAGAATAAGGACAGTGAGCCATCTCCTACAATCTATGAACCTGGACCCGAACCATCTTATCTAATACCTTCGAACGAAGACCTTGGAAACCCATACAGCCAAAAGAGAGCAGATAATTCAAACCCATTATGGAGACCCAGAATGTACTGGATTCAAGGATTCCATCACTGAGCGAAGATGAGGCTACTCCCAGTAGGTGCTTGGGCTACTACATCCCCGATTACTTTGATCAGGCCAACCCTCAAAAGGGGATAGATCTCACATTCAACTGCGCTTCCCGGTATAAGGAGCCCTCTCATCCTGAGCAAGATGCAACTTTCTCGCCAGCCCTGCTTAGGATGCCTTTCTATCCATTTACGCAGCAGATAGCAGCCCAATTAGGAGCTCTCACACATCGAGCTTAAGCCCTCCCCTATTTATTTTTATTCTAAAGGTCCATCATAGGGCCCAGAAACACAGCCTATAAGTCAATTTTCCTAAGGTGAAAAAGAGTGAGCCCAACATAGAACCCCAAGCAATCTAACAAACACACACAGTCACACAAGACAGGGTGGACCTATGGGAAATTTCTAAGCTCTCTAGTGTGGCTAAGTGTTTCCTTATAACTCTGGTAAGGCTTGGGGGCAGGAAGCTCCCATTGTGCCTCTCAAGATGGGCTATTTAAGGTGGCCAACCGCTTCGACGTCTTCAGAGTCAGAGAAGTGGACAAATGCTGCTAGTCTTAGAGAAGTAGCTGTGGCACTTTAATTAGCTTGTGTAAAAAAAAAGGACGTCTTTCCTGTACGTAGGAACTTAGCCCCACCAGAAAGGTCTATCGGCGTTTACTACTCAGTATTAGACTCAGCGATGCTACTGCGCGGTTAAGGCAGTAGGAGCGATGGCCTGATACCGATAGGGTTACCTAGAGCTGATGAAGTCACCGTCGTCGCTCATGCCATGCTTTCAAAGAGGATGGGGGACAGGTTCCCCCAATCAACGATGCTTCAAGGACACAAAATGCTCAGTCGAAGTGATGGGTATCATCATCCACCTTTCGGCGATAGATAGAGATCGTTGATGAATGATCAAAATAGTTTTTGGGCTTTGGTGCTGCGAAGCACGATCAAGGTAAGAAAGCAAGCTTAGTTTGACTCTTCAACGGTAGAGGTACCTTCCCTCACTCTGATAGGGCAGAAGTTTTTCCCTGTATCGGGCTAGATCGATCGGATTGACTCATTGCCTTCGGTGAAAGTTAACCAATGTCCTGAAAGGTTCCCCTCGAAACTCCAACCCTAATTATGCTCCTCAGCTCGTCTTCGACTTAGCTCCCAAAGGTTTCCCGAGGATAATTATTTCCTCTTCAATTGCTTTTCCTATCTAGATCCAGGGACGTGTAAAGTAGCCATTTCTATTAAATACGATACCACCTTCCTTCCCACTTGAAATTGATTCAACAATCGCTTCTTTCCCAGCTGCCCATTCGTTCACAGTCGATTCAAATTAAACCAATGTCACATGTCTTGTGAGCATTCAACCATGAGATTCTTTCTTTAGTTCACATCAGATCTTTCCCTCTGGGCTGGGATATAATGGAAATAATTCAGCATCTGCTTCACTCTATGTTATCTGGGTCAGTTGGGATTGGGATTCTTAGTTCTTTTTTATTTGATTTTCCTTCTCATCTCTATTTCGCTCTTTCTGGTGATTGGATTGGCTAATTGCTATAAACTCTCTCTTTATCGATGCTCGTGCAGCAAAAGGACTGCTTCCTTATAGGCTTCTAGTAGCCCCCCAACCTTGAGCAATCGCACCCAACCTTACGATTTTGGCCTCAAGTTAGATTACTTAATAGAGGGTCGATAAAAACTACTTTTTTATCCACCCGGGGGGTTTTGGGCTAACATGAATTTTTCCTTCTACCGATCCTAGTTCTACTAACACGAGGAAAGTCTCATCCCTTTTCAGGGGCACAAGCTTGTTTTGTAATGAAACTTGGGATCCAATCATTTGAGCCGAGTGTGGGTATTCTAGTAGCCTTGCCTCTGTTGGACTGATGCTTTGAAAATGTGATTAAATAAAGAGCGGTTATGCCATCAACAGCTCAATCGATGGGACTTGCTTGATGGGAGCAGTCTCGCTTTTTATAGTTAATTCGTGGGTCAAGCCCAGGCATTTCTTTGTAACTCTAGGCGAATATCTTTTTATTTTGCATCAATAACTCTTTCTATTGTTCCCTTTCATCTTCAGATAGGTTAGCACTGATGAACACAAGCCTTGGTTCTTCACTTGTGCCAAGATTTATTTCCACCAACTCGTCGACCGTTGCTTGACCACCGTCTTCTAGTTGTGGGGGAGCAGACTGAACTTCTATTAGTTCATGAGATTTAGGATATTTTTTCGATGAGCTGCCTTCTTGAATTGCTACCATGTGAATGCTTGCTTGATAACCCAAACCGTGAGTTTTGAATTTGAGTTCTCCATCATGATCCAAGACCCATTTTTGTTATAGGGTTAACATGTGTTCAAATGGTTTTTTCTCACCCCTTCCTCCTATTTCAAAAATCTTAAGTAAAATGGCTTGTGATGTGTCAGGGTTTAGAGGGGTCGGCGCCAACAACGACTGCCTTTACTCGACAGTACACGTTCGCTTCGCTCACTAAAAACAAGTAAGGGATACAACCAGCTTTCACTTCCTTGTGCAGAGCTTCCCTTCCTTCGCTAACTCGTTGCTTGCCTCTGAAACTTGGGTCGGGGTCCCCGTCCTTCTTTCAGTTGGGAAAGACATTGCGAATGCTTGACTTCACTGTGTGACTACTCTTGTAAAGCTATAAGCAAAGCAAAAAGAACATTATTCAACAGAAGACATGGCACGGTACTCGGCTTCCTCTATGCTGGACTTGGATACAGTTTCTTCTTTCTTGCTTTTCTAAGATATCAATGATGAGCCAAGGAAAACACAATAGCCTGTCTCTTGCATGACCACTACTTTTCTTACAGGGAAGACTAAGCTCAGCCTAGACTGAATTCGTCACTCTTGGCAAAGAAGGGGAAGGATGCCCGGTAGAGTGCTTATGCCCGGGCCTCAAAGAGGCCAGGTGGGGAGAAAGCAGTCATTGCACTGATGGGAGTGTAATCTAATTTAATCTATATTTCCTTTCCTTGCGGATTAGCTATTCTTGTCCTGTCTTTGAGCTGACCTTGCCTGTTGGAGGTATGATTCCGAGTAGTTCGCCTTCTAGTTCTTTTTTTACGGAGGCTTGCCATAAGTCATTCTTTCACTCAGAAAGAGTTGCGTTTCATTTCGGAGGGGTGTCAAACTTAGATTCGAGCTATGCCCTGAGGGTTGAAACTCGTTAGCAAGGCTAGGCACCTTCCTTAGAGACCAAGGCAGGATTTAGACGAATCAAGATACTTAACCGATTCGATGCCATAAATTGATAAGAATAGGTTATTCCAGAATAAGTTATGGGAAAATAGGTTGTTTTTTTCATCAAAAGTAGAAGGAATATGCCCAGAAAGGGCTATCCTGGTCCTGTTAGCACAAATAGGCTGTTAGCCAAAATAAGGTAACCACGGACAGAGAACAAGCTGGGGAAGGTGACGGTTTAGAATCCACATGGGGAAAAAGAAGTAAGACGTCTTTCTTCCTAGTTGATAGAGGTATTTATTCAAAGGTAGGAAAGTAAGGCATACTAAAACTCCTACAACATCTAAAAAGATAGAAAGCCAATGGAAGATCTACCATAGCTGGGGGAGAGATTGCTAATTCAATTCGATCGAGACAGCTGATGAACCAAACTCTGATCGAGATTTATTTCATTTATCCTAATTTCGACTATACTGACTATACCTACCGGACTGACCGAAATGACTGGAATGACTAAACTTGTCAAGTTACGCCTCCTATAGACGTAAGGCGTCGACTCTACGGGTTGGAATGAGCTAGTATAATCCGGGGAGCTCTAATAACTGGAGCTAGACTTTCTCGCTCTTTCTTTCTTCTATAACGTTATAACGTAAACGTATTTATTGGTCCTATTCTGTATCGCGGGGCCAGAAGAAATCCATCTATGTCTAAAAAGGGGGGTTAATTTTTTAATGGATCGAGGAGAAGATTAGACTCACATTTTGGTTGGATGGAGCCATGCGCATGACTCCAGTTGCCCTCACCCAATAGGCCTTGCCCTTGTTAGGTATCCCATCCTTATAAGTTGGTCTGAATAGAAGCCCTTTGAGATAGCTTTCTATTGCACGCACCCTTTGCCCTATTCCAGTTATTGACCCAGAGAAAGGCCCAGAAATAGAGGTGGCTGGGGAAGCACCAGTAGCAATTGCATTTGCACCAAGGAATGATTCAGTTAACCCAAAAGCCATCCCGTTCTTTTGATGAAGTGGAAAAGTTTATTTCGTCGATCATGCAGTTGTTAATGCACCACCCAAACCTCCATATTCTTCACCTCCGACTGAAAACCCTATGATCCTCTAAATCGTCTTTCTGAGGTGGGGCCAATAACAAGATTACTGCAAATTGGCAAGTGTCTCACCAACCCCTTTGTGTCCTGCTATCCGATAAGCATGTGCTTCCCGTGCTGATCTTGCCTATCGACTGGAATACAAAGGTTGTTCGGATGAAAGAGCGAGTCATCCCTCGCATGAAAATGAACAAGATTTAAGTTATTGCCCCGACTCAACCCTCTATATATACCCTTGAAGTCCGATCGATGTACTTTTCCTCATAACCCTAAAGCACCGAAGGGCTATTGTGCGAGATAAGACCAGCTGTAACAACTGGAGGATGGGATAACATATCTGCTATCTCCTTTTAAGCACCTTTACCACACCTTATAATAAGATGGAACTGCTGCATAAATCCCATCCAACGGGCCTTTCATGATTTCTGTAGTTTGGAAGGCTACGGTTGGCCAATGAGAATTATGCATAATCCTTTCCTCGCACACTAAGTCATCTTTCCACTTTCCCAGGCACTGCACCAATGCCTAGAGCTCTTTCTCATAAGTGGGATGATTGAGAACTGCACCACTGAATTTCTCATCATGGTAACAAATGGTCGGCCAATTCTGAAGCAAGCGAGACCGCGCCCATGGTGCAATCACTCCCATCTATCTTAATCCCGAGTTGCCCCCTACCAACAATATGTCCTAAGTACACTAAGGACTGGTTTGCACTTGGACGACTAGTTTTTCTCCTCGAGCCGATTCTCTTGTTGAGTTTTATGTCTCGTCTCGTGTTTTGAATTCATTTCGATTTTCTTTGTGTGAAGTCTGTCTATCTAGCTTAGTTTGAGCTGCTTTCTGAGAGCAAAGGCTTAACTCGTCACAAGACTAGGGTGAAAACTAAAAAATCAAACATCCCTCGCGTCGATCTTACCTCTGCCGACAGAATGTTAGTATTAAATCTCGATTGGGTTGATGGTATGTGAGCCTGAAAGGACTCAAATGGCTGAGCTAGGTTAGCGAGACTATCTAACTAAAGGTCTTTATTCCTTACTAAAGGCGGGCATCATACTCTCCAAACCTACCCACTCACTAATGGACTTCAAGGGAAGGTCCACCAATGATTGATAGGCCCCATTTGTGGTAGCCCTAAGATCCTTGGTTGGACACCCTACCATGGCTAAACACATCCCTTCTCTTAAGGCTTAGCTATGAATCTAATGGAACAAGATCTCGACACCCGATGTGAGATCCATGGTTGAATGCTTGCTTAAAGCACCCAACTCATCATTGGGGAACTCGTAGGTTCTCTTCTTCTCTTGGTTAGAGCCTGGTAAAAATTCTTACTAAGAAACAATGGGGGCGGTTCATTCCTCTTCCGACCAGATAAGAATTCGACCTATTTCCAGAAGTCTCTGTTTTCAAAGGTTATTGTCGCTAAGCCGGAGGCTGGGCTAGGAGGTAGATAGTCCGATCATTTAAAGAATGCCACCTGAGACACTAAGCGATCCCACCACCGGTGAACTAAAACGACACTGGGGCTGATCCTTTCCTGCTAAAAGATGGGAGACCTAACGAGAAATCAAAAAGTCTATTTATTAGTAGAGTTTCGATTCGACAAGGACCGCTCAAGCAGAAACGAGAGGAGTTTCAACCCAATACACATTAGCAAGTTGACGTAAAGTACTAGCACCAGCCAAGGGGGGAGAAAGGCCCGGCAAGAGCTTGAAAGTAGCTTTCGTTCTTTCTACTTGACTTGAGCCTTCCTTAAAGCCTTTTCCATCTCTTTTTTTTCATAATAGACCGAGGCTAAGCCAAGAGCTATATCTGTATAGCCAAAATTCCCCTAGACATTCTCCCTTAATAAGGGCATCTCATACCACACATGCTCCAACAAAAAGAAAGGTCAATGCCGCTACGACTGCTGTGGGACCCAATCATAGTGCTACTACTACTACTGTGATATAAGCGCTTCAACCTCCCACTCTTCCTCTCCTGGATCCTAGCATCAACCTGAGTTGCTTCTGCTGGTCTTGACTCAACTCCCTTCTTGAATCCCGATCTGTTGGGTGATTCTAGCGAGTAGGCCTTGACTCCGCTAGCAGCCTTTCATTAAGCCGCCCTCCACATCTGAAAGCGGATACCGAATCCAAGTGATCGCCTCTGCTAGTCTATCATACGCTTCCCTGGCTGCATGCCCATTTATGGTTATCTTGTTTCAGGGAATGGAATGTTTTGAGGCGAATAGGGCCTTTGGTGCCTTGCGAAGAGAAAGATCATCTTTGAGTCTAGTAACCATAGTATGGGAGGGGTACTTTAATATTCTTTGGCGCCTAGAGATGGGTTTGAGCAGAGGTGGTGGTATAAAGGAGAAGGAGGAGTAGGAGGAGTTATTAGAGTCTTCAAGGGAGATTTCAGAATTGAGTTATATTGATCAAAAAAAGATATGTGTAAAAATAGTAATACCATGAAGTTCCCATCTAGAGTTGATTTAGCTTTAGAAATAATTAATACGTACGATACGTGAAAAAAATGATTTCATCTTAGAATTAGATAGAAATAATGTTCTCGAAATAAAGGAGGCTGTATTAGATGGCTCCTACGAGCTGTCTCCACCTCGATTTGTGGCTGTAAAAAAAGGATTCGATCGTAGTAGGTATGTTGAAGTAGTTGAAAAGGAATGTTTGACCCTTGGGATTGAATTTGGCTAGGGCACCCTCGTAAGGCGTAGGGTAGGGATTTGAAACTTGAGGCCTCTCCTCTTCTAGTTCCTTCATTACTCCAAGAAGAAAGAAGCTTGGAAGAAGAGATGGGCAATCTTCTCTTATGGACGAGACTGCTAAAAGAAGGCTCTTTAAAGCTAGAATGAGTCCTCTCTTACGGGAGGGATAGGCGGGAAAGGTGGACTAAGTCTTTCTAGGCGACGATGACACGATGTACAGGCACGCTGAAGCATTTGTCGTAGGACCGTACTCGTTCTATTATCCGCCCTTGTAGTGCTCGAAGTATCCAGTGGCTCTAGGACTTCTCCTAACTTCCACCTTTCACCTTCTGTAGGGAGGAAGAAGAAAAAAACGCTTTTCTTTAGCAAGGAAGTCTAAGCCAACTATACTACAAAGAGTATAACTCTAATCTCTAACTATAACTAAGTATTATAATGTTTTATCCGCTCGCTATTGGTCGTTTAGTAAAGGTATGGGCCTTAGATTAGGATTATGGGCTAGTCCATTTTGTTGATTTAGTTGTTAACACGAATTTTTCAAGGTTGGAAGCAGGGATACGGGCTGCAAGAAGGGACCTCCCACACAAAGAATAGAGAATAGAGAGGAGGACCTTTCCTTTATTAGAGTAGAGTCGGAAACGGCAAAAATAGAGAAATTCCTAGATTCTTTACTAGAGTCCGACTCGCTTGTGTTAAGCATATAGCTAAGGTTCACCCTTGTAAATATTCTTTAGCTAATGAAAAAGAAATATTTCAAAAGTTTTCATTTTTTCTCTTTTTCCAATGAAAAAAATTGCTTATTATAGTATAGTGAGACTTCCTTTCTTTTCAAATCTTCCAGTAGTTAGCTTGGATCGAGAAAGTTCTGCCCAATAGTGCTTAGCCGTGTGTAGATCGAAAGGGTCTTGTGAAGTAGGTAACCGTTAGCCTAAGATCAAGTCTAAACTACGATAAGGGATGAGAAGTTTTGTGAAGTTATAACTCTTTCAAAAAGTTACTTCTTGTTTGTGTTCAGTGTTCTTTCTTTATTAAATGAAGAGAAAGAAAGAGAATAGTAATAGTAAGAATTCTCTTATCCCATTCGGAAGGATCTCATTCAATAGATCTAACCCATTTCTAGGGTAGGGTAGATAGAGGAGTTCGTCCCCCACTTCTCCGCTTCATTCGTTTCATCTTCCCTTTTCTTATAATACACTAGATAACAACTTTTTTCAATAGTCGTAGCTATTGGCCTCTGAGTCCATCTTAGGTTAGGTCTAATTCAATAAATTGTGTAAGTGAAGGCGGATCAAGCTTATCATTTTTATTATCTTGTCTCCACTCCTTTTGGCCGACAGGAGAGAATGTCATCAATAAGCCAGCAGATACCTGAGATCCTATCCTTAACTCATGAATGGACTCTTTCTGTCCGACCGCTTAGCTACCCCCTCCTCTTTGAAGTGCGCTCTCGGTGAATATGGTATCTCAGGCTGAAGCCGATCAGACGATTTTACCTTATCGTCTTGGACCTTTGAGAATTTGATATTGTCAAAGATGGAACTCGATTTTTTACACCAATATAGACTCTTCTTTTCGGGGCTCCTTCTGGGTCCGAGCTTACCTCGCCTTTTTGAAAAATGGGGCCTTTCAGACAACGACTTTAGAAAAGGGTGAACGGGTCATTCGTCGCGGGCCTTTCCTATTCCTATTGACAGTTGGCAGTCGGAGAGTTGATTGGCAAGCCCCTAACAGGGCCACGAAGGGCCTAACAGATTGAGGGCTCGAAATTTTATGCTTAACACACGTGACTCGATCAGTTCGCCCTTAAGAAGGAGGCTTAAGTTATCGGTTCGAATCCGAATAAGGGCTTTTTTTCGGTATGCGCTTCAAAGCAAGAAGCGAATGAATGTTAAGTTAAAAAAAATCATTCATGATAAGGCCCTTACCTCATTATGTAATGAAATTTCAAACCAGCATAATGGGGAACCTCCATGGGGCCTAACGATATCCTTTATACTACAGTGGTTAATATAACAAGCGGAGCCATAATCGATACGGTGGAGCACCTTTTCCAACGTCATAATATCCCCCTGCCGCCTAATTGGACCTACGGGCAACTGGTCACTGACATCCTTGGGAATGATCTAACTCTGCAAAATGTTTCTTCTGTTTTGTAGAACATCACTCAGCTTGGTCTTGCTAGTGATGAATTCCACCAACTACTTAATTTTTAGAATTTGGCGGCAGGAGGCGCCGTTGGTTAACAACCAAGTTCCCCAACAGCAGCTTAGCTTAGTAGCTTAACTCTTTCTACTGGCGTGGCGCTGCTGGATGCTTTTTTTTTTATCAATAGAACAGGAAGAGGAGTCAGCCAAAAAGAAAGACCACCAAAAGTAACGACCACCAAGATATGCATAGTGATTCGATCTTTTGATCACCCATTTATGGAAAACCTTTTTTGGGGGCTTTCGCCTTACACACGGAAGATTGGATTGCCTGAATTACGAGTCTTATATACTGTGTTACGATCACCTCATATTGATAAAAAAATCCAGAGAATAATTTGAAATGGAAATCAAGAAACAATTTCTGGTCATAAAAACAGAAAGGCATGAATTGCGTAAGAAGTTCTTTCGATTAAAACACCGTACGACTTGAAGGATATAAGACTTCTTGGTCAAGCCAAAAATCTTTTCGACAGGATGCTCCTACCCCACCATGCCCGGCCCTTTACCTTACCTTAAGAAGAAAGAGGGGGTATGAAGCATGGGAAACAATGCAAGAAGTGTTTGATACAACAGGTAACCTTAAGGAGTGGCGACAAAGCTCTTGATTGATCAACGCGAGTGAACTATGCTTAGATGCTTCGTAAAACCTCACTGGTCTACGAGAGGAGCTGATGGATGAGTAGGTTTCCCCTTTCGATTCACGGAATGTGATCTGGGACACGATGGGAGTTTACGTGCCTCGGTAGGAAAGAGATCACTGGAGTATAGCACAAGATCACCTTTTTCTTGCTGCCATGGGGTCAACCTGTAAACAAGGTAAACCCAATGGGAACCAAAAAATGGGAGGTTACCGCATTGGGCAGAAGACGATCCAAAAAGCGCAGGCTCACCCAGCTGAAGGAAGGAGCTTTGGAAGCTCACCTTATTATTAGAGAAAGAGGAAAGGGGCAACCTATCTTACTAATAATAAGAAAGGGGGTGAGATAGGCAACAGGTAGCTTGCTTTCAAGTCGGCCCAGCCGCGAGGAATCAAGAGATCTTTGCCGGTGCTAACTTGGATCTCGAGTGACGAAATAAGGCGACTAGAAGCGACGAGCAGTCGCGGTCGAAGCTTGGCTCTAGCCGATAGGCTAGCAGTAAGCTTGACTACAGCGAAGCGCTTACCAAGCGAGAAGGAAAGGGCCTTCGCCACTTGAGCTGCATGCGGGGGAACTCGCACGTGCAGTTCTTAGGGGGGCTAGTAGGAGCCATCCTATCCTAATCCTAATAGCATATATTTGGAGCTCAATATGAAATCCTATTTTCTTGTAAGACCCGTTCGGATAAGGAAAAACTCTAGAGATTGCTTCGAAGTAAGATCCTTGCGTTGAACTTTTCCTAAACTAGAACGGGGGGGTTAGAGGAAAAGGGGATCAAGATGTCCCATCAATAAAGTGAGGGCTTTCTGGACCTTCCCCCCTCACTCCCCCTTTTTCAATAAAGAAGCCCCACTCGGGGCCCCTCTCTGATAAGGAAGGAAAGGAAAGAATCTCAATTTTATGATAAATCCAGTCTGATGGCTGTTCTCCACTAACCACAAGGATATAGGGACTCTATATTTCATCTTCGGTGCCATTGCTAGAGTGATGGGCACCTGCTTCTCAGTACTGATTCATATGGAATTAGCACGACCCAACGATCAAATTCTTGGTGGAAATCATCAACTTTATAATGTTTTAATAATGGCTCATGCTTTTTTAATGATCTTTTTTATGGTTATGCCGGTGATGATAGGTGGATCTGGTAATTGGTTTGTTCCGATTCTGACAGGTGCACCTGACATGGCATTTTCGCGATTAAATAATATTTCATTCTGGTTGTTGCCACCAAGTCTCTTGCTCCTATTAAGCTCAGCCTTAGTAGAAGTGGGTAGCGGCACTGGGTGGATGGTCTATCCGCCCTTAAGCGGTATTACCAGCCATTCTGGAGGAGCAATTGCCTCAGCAATTTCTAGTCTTCATCTATCTGGTGTTTCGTCCATTTTAGGTTCTATCAATTTTATAACAACTATCTCCAACATGCGTGGGCCTGGAATGACTATGCATAGATCACCCTTTTTGTGTAGTCCATTCTAGTGACAGTATTCCCACTTTTATTATCACTTTCGGTACTGGCAGGGGCAATTACCATGTTATTAACCGATTGAAACTTTAATACAACCTTTTCTAATCACGCTGGAAGGGGAGACCCCATATTATACCAACATCTCTTTCGGTTCTTCGGTCATCCAGAGGTGTATATTCCCATTTTGCCTGGATCCGGTATCATAAGTCATATCGTTTTGACTTTTTCAGGAAAATCGATCTTCGGGTATCTAGGCATGGTTTATGCCATGATCAGTATAGGTGTTCTTGGATTTCTTGTTTGGGCTCATCATATGTTTACTGTGGGCTTAGACGTTGATACCCGTGCCTACTTCACCGCAGCTACCATGATCATAGCTGTCTCCACTGGAATCAAAATCTTTAGTTGGATCGCTACCATGTGGGGAGGTTCGATACAATACAAAACACCTATGTTATTTGCTATAGGATTTCACTTTTTTTGGGGGGGCTTGCTTCTATGGCGCTTCAACAACTCTCATCTTTTGATGCAGGTTGTTTATGCGGTCTGCCATGGGCAGTAGAGGTTATTTTTTTGAATATAACCGAAGCCGCAGAACTTCTATTGATGGTCGTCCCCGATGAAGGGGCAGGGGAAGGGGGCGCATCAAGCTCGAACGTGAGCGAAAAAGCAGCTCCCAATGAGCCAGGCGGCGGGATCGAGAAAGAGGGGGAGCAGGCTCAACAATGACCAACGGAGCCTCAGCCTCTGCGGAACCCCTTAAATAAAGAAGCCCGCTTCCGCCTACAATGCAGGCACCCCCCAGGGTTGAACATGAGCCTCGCAATAACCCGAGCCGTCACCTGACCCTACGAAAGAGGTCGCCCTAGCGGGAGCCAAGGGTATGGCTCAAGAAATGGGGAAATGCCTCTGCCAGGGAGGTATAGAGCTTATTTCTGCGTGTACCAACTGTCTAGCAGACAGCACGAAAATAAGCTCATAAACTAAAACTTCCACTTTTACGCCCGAAACCTCTCATGTCTTTCTTGGTTAGACCAACCCAACCAGTGATTTTCGTATTTATGAAGAATCAGTTTCTCTCTTTTTTGGGGGAGAGCAGAACAAAAAAAGAATGAAAGAAACCAAATGATTGTTCTAGAATGGTTATTCCTCACAAGTACTGCTTGTGATGCAGTGGAACCATGACAATTAGGATTTCAAGACGCAGCAACACCTATGATGCAAGGAATAATAGATTTACATCACGATATCTTTTTCTTCCTCATTCTGATTTTGGTTTTCGTATTACGGATCTTGGTTCGTGCTTTATGGCATTTCCACTATAAAAAGAATCCAAGCCCGTAAAGGATTGTTCATGAAACTACTATCGAGATTCTTCAGACCATATTTCCTAGTATCATCTTGATGTTCATTGCTATACCATCATTTGCTCTCTTATACTCAATGGACGAGGTAGTAGTAGATCCAGCTACTATCAAAGCTATTGGACATCAATGGTATCGGACTTATGAGTATTCAGACTATAACAGTTCCGATGAACAGTCACTCATTTTTTACAGTTATACGATTCCAGAAGATGATCTAGAATTAGGTCAATCACGTTTATTAGAAGTGGACAATAGAGTGGTTGTACCAGCCAAAACTCATCTACGTATTATTGTAACATCTGTTGATGTACCTCATAGTTGGGTTGTACCTTTCTTAGGTGTCAAATGTGATGTTGTACCTGGTCGTTTAAATCAGATCTCTATTTCGGTACAACAAGAAGGAGTTTACTATGGTCAGTGCAATGAGATTTGTGGAATGAATCATGCCTTTACATGTGCGCCCGAAAACATAGGCCGACTGCTGAGCCCACTCTGGCTCAGCCACACCACCCGGGGTGCGACCCACTTGAGAAGCAAGCTATTACAGCGAGCAACTGGAGCTGTAAGGAGCCGAGGAGCAAGGCAGTAGATAAGATAGAAGAAGGGGCCGGGCTCCCGGTGGAGCAGAGGAGACGGTTAGGATAACGAACTTGAAACGCGGAGCCCGAACGGCTGGCGAGCAAGTGGTTAGTGGCCAATAGCGCCCTAGTTGATGGCATTCCTCTCTGCGGCTGGCACTCGAGGAACCAGGGGCGATCCATACAGAGCAAGCAAGTCTTAGGGATGGATGAGACGCCCACGCAAGGACCTCAATTCTTATTAGGAGGTCGAACCAATGACCTATGGAAGTCGGGGCTACCCTGTCCCCATGGGCAACGCAACAGTGTCTTGAGGGAGGAGTTTAGAGCCCTTATAGTAGCACGGACTTCTTTTTCTTTCTAGGTCATGCGAAGGGGGCCAGTCCAAGATCGTATTGTTCCTCTACAAAGACAACAGAAGCTCTCAACGGCTAGGCGCCACTCTCTTTCTGAGTTATTCCAACTTCTTCATTCTTTCGTGTCGGGGTGAACAAACAAAATAAAAAAAAAAGACGGTTGACTCAGCGGAAGGAGAAGGACCTGCAACGGCAGAGACTACTGATCCTCTCTTTTTTCTTAGCTGCCTGTTATAAGTCCAAGAAGCCTGGAATCCTAAATATGATATGAGGGATCCCTCAAAATAGAGAAGGGTGAGGCGCCCTTCCTCCTGCTAATTCGGCCCTCCGCGTGGTTATATTCGTACATGTTCCAACTCGTCGGTCATTACGAATCTAGTGGCATGGCGAGGCAAAGAGGGGGCAACTACGAAGCTTTGTAGACTCGACAAATCGCTCCACTTATAGAAAAAAATGCAAGCAAAGTAGCTTGCTTACTCTTCTAGTAGCGTACGTTGGCGGCAAGGAAGGAGGCATTGGAAAGACTAGACCATACTAAAGAAAAGAGGAATTCGAGAAGCGACTAGTCGCTTCTGGCGAAGCTTCTAGAAGGTCGACCACTACATAGAGAGATCCATACACCAGTCATGAGCGATAGCGAAGCCTAGAGAGGCGAAAGGCAGGATCGAAGAGCTTAGTGTGAAACGCTCAGGAAATGAGCATAGAATAGGTTGTGCGCCCTCCGCCCCATCTTACTAATAATAATGAAGGGCTTTGATGCCAGCAAGCAAGCATCCTTGTAGTTGTTGGGGAGTAGGGTTCCAAACCTTGTTTTTTAGTTTTTTTATAAAATAATAATAATAAGCTCCCCAGTTTACTTTTTTTGTAGTGTTGTTGACGTTGTTGAAAGCGAATTTTTAAGTAGGCCTCGCTTTTCGAAGCTGTTTCCAGCTCACACTATGGTGGAAGAGGTACCGTGAAGATCTAAGAATGTGAGTAGTACGAGCTGAAAGGCTCCCATACTATTTGGAGGGCAGGGGCATAAATGCCAAACAAACCTGACCCCTATCTATCGTCGTAGAAGCTGTTCCTAGGAAAGATTATGGTTCTCGGGTATCCAATCAATTAATCCCCCAAACCGGGGAGGCTTAAGTGGAAATGAAAGAGTAGGGTGAGGGGGAAGCCACTAAATTGAAGGCTAAACTCGCTCGCTATAACGCTCGTTTAGTAGACAGCGAGTGGAGTGTATAAGCCCCTTTAGAGAGAGGGGCGAGTAGTACACGAGCTCGTAAATCAAGTACTAGACGAGCCTTGTCTACAAAGTTTTTACCTCATCTTGCTTGCTTCTGGCGTTAAGGTTGACCACCACACAATTGAGCGATAGGAAAGCCAAGCAAGCCGTATAAAGGCAAGCAGCTCGTATAGCAAGCAATAGCAAACGGCCTACTTATAGCCTATTTTTCCCCGAATAAAGGGGAACTCAAACTCGATTTAGCTTTCTACCACTGGCCTCTAGGAAGGAAAATGGCATTTAGTCCAATGTTATTATTACAGAATGGGTTGTTACAGAAAGAGAAGTAGACATGAGTTAACAGGGACTGATTATAAGCTCTCCTGGCATTAGAAGTATGTGTGGCGTAAAGGCTGCTTTAATAATATGCCTGATGTCGGGTCTTTCTACAGCTCCCCTGAATTAACCATCTGTCGAGAATAGAAGAGTAAGCATAGTTGGCAGTAAATGGGAAGGTTTATTTTCCTTTGCTATTGAATTAGCTTTTTTAGCAATAGGAGTTTTTGGTGTAAGCGTATAACAGCAGTTGAGTAAATTTTCGTCGTGGTTGAATCACTAACCGGTGGTAATGCTAGAGTACTCCTAGTCGCTTGTATAGAGTCTTTCTCCGACCTTTTAAGTTGAACACTTTCTCAATTGTGAACTGGAAAGTGAGTCTGAAGCGAGTTGGGTCTAGTCTAGGGCTTCCGATTCAAAGGCTATGAGAAGGCCTTCCAACTCTTTCATAATCGTTCGAAGAAGTGGCTGAAGAAGGACCAGCTGGAGAGTAAGTAGTACTAAAGTCTGTTGGTAGGTAGGGTCAAGTTGATGAGGGGGAACCCCGCCTCTATAGATAAAGCATAGCAAAAGTGCGCTCTATAGCTAGCTCCAATTGAAGAGGTTCAGGAGAAGAGCCGTTAAAGCCCTTTTTCACTACGTCAGCCTCGGGCTAGTGCTTAATTAGCCTTGAACTAGGGCGGAAGGAATAGCACGCAAAAGCCGATTGAGTCGAAAGAGCAAGCTTCTTCTTTTCACGCTTCAAGTCTTGTTGTTTCGATATCCTTAGGTTAAGAATACGAATCCCATTTCCTTAAAAGGAAGGTATCCTCTACCCGAAATAGACACTATGCGAATGTTAAGAGAAATAGCCGAAGAGATCCAGTTCCTCTTAATTACTAATTTATCAATGACTTTTGAATACCTTTTAATAAGCTAATAACATATATTTTTATTCCCTGATTAGAGTGGAGTGAGGCATGAAAGAGTTTGCAGTGCAATCGAAAGGAAACTGATTGACCATAGATGGACTGTATGAGATAACTTAACTTAATTAAATAGGGAAGCCTCAGTAAGAATGAAGAGGATCTCTCATTCCTTTATCGGTCTGTCAAAGACTTCCTAATTCTCTTCCAATCTCTTTTCTTGTGCTCAACCTCTTTGACTCTCCTTTCTCCATCTGCTTCTTATTCAAAAATCATGGCTCAAGAGACTTATTTTCCGTCCCCTTCGTCGTCTACCACCCTTTACAAAGAAACCCTAGCCAACGAAAAGGCTGGTGAATATGATATGGCCTTGTCCCCTTTGAAAGTCACCCCGCTCTTGCTTTAGGTCCTTGCTTTCTCAAAAGCCCAGTCTCAGATCTCATCCACCAAATCTTCCCTAAATACCCCGGAGAAACCTTCTTTTTCAACCTTCAGGCTCCAGACTGGACCAAGTGCTTCCAGTATAATTCTGTGAGAATATGGCCAAAACCTCAAAAGGAATGCCTTAACTGGCTAGAGTGTATGGAGAGTGATGACCAGATTGTGGAGATTTTAAAGAATGTTGGCATCTAGGAATGCATTCAATTTTCCAAGCAAAATATCCTCATGGATCGCTCGATGATCACTGTAGCCCTTTACTTCTGGAGCACATCTGCGAAGACAAGACCTTTGACCTCGGCTGTGGGCCTATGGGACCTTCGGTCATGGACATGTCCTCGTTGACTACTTCGAGTGATGTGAAATTGAATGCGAATAATGCACATATCTTTTTCGGCTCCTACGCTCGTAGGGAGATGGGGAAGGGTGAGATAAGAGGTCAGGAGCATTCTACCTATCTTCTTCTCTTTCTTTTTCCTTTAATTCTTTATAATCCATCCAATATGATGACTAAGGAATAGAGCCATATTTCTATAGCTTTGGCTCAGGCCCTCTCTTAGCTCTCGCCCCTTTTGTCCTTTCTCACCTTTACATAAGCATCCATGATCGTGTGACCAAAACCCTTTCTCGACCTTCTGACCCTCTCTGGATCTTAGAGTTCTGTTTGTATGAATATTTCAAAGATTTCAGACCCCCTCCAACCTATACAAGGCAGAAACCCCTTGTTACTACCTTCAGGAATGCTTAGCATAACTATGGAAGATGTTGCCGCTATAACCAACCTATCGCCTATCAGAATCGAGGTATCAACACTCGAATCTTACCCTCCTCAAATTCAGCATACTTATGAGTGGCCAAATCAAATAGTATACAAAAAATTCTTGAAGAAAGAGAGAGGACTCGAAGGAGAGGTCAATATACAGGAAGAGCAGTCTGTACCGCAAGTCGTACCACAAGCCGTACGTTTAGCGATTATTATACGTAAAAAATGGATAACGCAAGAAACGATTGCTTAATTACAATGAATATAGTCCCTAAAAATGAGACGGAGTCCCCAAGGACAGCTTTCTTTATAGAAAAAGCCAGCGTTATAGAAGATACTGCTAGCGCATTGTACTGGCCGTAGGGGACTCAAGCCCTGGTCGATTGAGAGGAATAAACCCCTCACCTCACTCGTCAACTGTTATCATGACCTCTATCATTTCTAAGGGGCAAGGCTTACCGAGATGAGAAAAGGCTGTCCAGATACAGAGGCGGAGACTAGCTTTTGAGCTTTCTACTCCAGGCTTCCGTCCAAGAACAGTGGGTGGGGTCGATTTCATCGAAAGAAACTGAAATGTAAAGAGGCAAACATTTCTTTTCGACCAAACCACTCAAAAGGCACCTTCTTTGATGAAGAAAGATATATATAGGCAAGTTGCCCTTATATATATCTATTTAGTCAATACCCGTGTCCCCCTCCCTCAGGGACTTCTAAACTATGGATGGAGGGTTCCAAACCTTTTGATATGCGATCTCGCTATTCTTTATTTGTTTACATTCAAAGGTCTTATGCCTGCGCTATCGAGTCACGTGCCTAACTTCCAAAGAATGAATCAATGAATATGGTAGAGGAGGGAAAGTGGCCGGCGGCAGTGTAGAGCTATAAGGAGCGAAGCTCACACACACCGGCTGATGGAGGGTGGGATCACATTCACTTGCTTGCCACCCGACTCCATAGTAACAAAGTGGAAAGTAGGCCCGCCCCCATAACCACACGGGAGGGTAACGAGATTCTACTGGATGGTCACGCTTCTTTGAGAATGATTTTTCCCTCAATTTGAAAGCCGATTTTGTGAGCCCAAAGACGATCGCAAGCCCAAAAGATGATTTTCTCTACCTCAAATCGATGTTCTGGTGGACAACACCACTGGACATGGGATGCTGTCCTTTATGGATGCTTTCTCTTGGTATAACCAGATCAAGATGGCCGAGGAAGATCGAGAGAAAACGGCGTTTATCACCATATCAGATAGGGGGCACGTTTTGTTACAAGGTAATGTCGTTTGGTCTAAAGAATGCCGGGGCGACATACCAGCGAGCCATAACTGTGCTGTTTCATGATATGATGCATGAGGAAATGGAGGTCTATGTCGATGACATGATCGTCAAGTCATGGCCTGAAGAAGACCGTGAATTTAAAGAAAGTGTTTGACAGATTACGGAAATACAATCTTCGTCTTCATCCGTAAAATCATATAAAGCCAAAAGAGGGGGTTTGGTGCTTCGTTAGGTAAGCTACTCAGGTTCATTGTCAGCAGAAGATAAATCGAAGTCGACCTGCAAAAGCTAATGCAATTATTGACATGCCGGTACCAAAAATAGAGAAAGAAATCAGGGTTTTGGGCAAGCTATAATACATCAGCAGGTTTATTGCCCAGCTCACACCCATCTGTGAGCCGATCTTTAAACTGCTTAGAAAGAAAACCCCGTCTTTCAAAAAAGATAGACACAAGGAACGAGGATTGCCAAAAGGCATTTGACAAAGTAAAAAAATATCTACTCAATCCTCCCATCCTGGTACCGCCAACACCTGGTCGACCTCATTGGGAACCCTCCATTTTCACTACTACAACGTTCACCAAGATCCGTGATACGAAAACCACCTCATCAAAGAGTGAGACTAGGCGTTTGGCTAGCTCTTTATATGGAATCTACTTAGAGTCCCTGGTCTTCCACTCTCCCACGACCTGACTGATAACCAATTTCGAGTCCCCAACCACTTTTAGGCGAGTCACTCTAAATGTGAGAGCGCTTTTCAGGCTAGTTTTTTGTGGTCCCTTTTTTGAGGGAGCATGGCGTGGAAAGGAGGGAGGTCGATCGACCTGGCCAACTCTCTAGTGGGACCCACCCTCAGGCTGGGCCAGAAGCCTATACCAATAAGGGTATCATTACTTTATGCTCTCTTCAGGAGCTTGTCCATCGTTCGGACCTCATCCAACATTATCGAGAAATTCGCAGTCTGCTCCTATGGTCGCTGCCTTTCCTCAAAGTCTATTTAAAATCCCTCCTTAAGCATTCCAAGCACCTCCAGCTAATTTAGCCAATTTCCCGTCAACTCTAGCCCAACAACCCCAACCCTCCTTTAATCTAGCGACGCCCTCAAGCTATCCTAATTTAGTCGACTCTCTTTCCTTGCAGTTTGAGTCGCTTAAGCGATGTCGCATATCAGCTATCGCATTTCAGCTGTAGCATATCGGTTATCGCTAATCCGCTGCTGCTAAAAGGGCTTATTTGAAGGAATTGATAGATACGTGAAGGATTGCTGCTAGATTCTATACCAATGCCATTCTCTCTATCAAAGAAGGAAAGTTGAATCGCAAGGGTACGAAACATAGCTATGAAAAGCAATCCACCCAACTCAAAGCAGATAAAGGAAAACCCTGTAAAGGATAGCACATTATCCAAGTGAACTTACAATGGAATGGCTTATCCTTTTTCTAAAAAGGGATAGGAAAAAATAGAGGGCAAAGCAAATAAAACCTAAGATTCAGGGAAGAGTGGGAAGGAAAGGGGAAAGGACACTAAGGCCAAGACCCTCCTTTTACAGAGGAAGAATTCTATCTAGGTTTTGGTCTAAAAAAATATTCTATAAAAAGAGATTTGAAATCCACTTACTTCCTCAATGGCTTACACGGACTCAGGAAATTACTCAACTTACTAAAGAGTAGAGAGATTATGAGATGGCATAAAAGGGGCTATCGGGGACCTCGCATTCCTAACTAGTGATAACTGACTTAGGGTAAGGGCCATATAAGAGAAACTCCCACTTCCATAGCTAGGCCATCCTAGGTCTAGTTGTAGTGCTAGGATAAACCTATCCAACTTCTGAAGAAAGCTAAGCTCTTCCGGCGATTGGGCCTTCCCTCTAATCCATTGGAAGTTCACTTGCAACCCTTGGGAGAAAGGTTACATCCAATCCAGTTGCAGAAAAAGGAGTTTTAGTCATAAAAGAATCACCTGTTCCATCTGCTTGCGATCCAGCAGTTGCCCTATCTACGATTTTCTTAGTTATACCTTACTTACGAGCCTATGGGCGAGTAAGTTCCTTTTGAAGGTAGGAGGATATGTAGGTTCTATCATAGGCTTCTGGGAGAAAGCTTCAAGCCACCGGCTATATCTCTCAAGCCAATAGTATCTCCATCCCAGCCTTTACGAGCTCCTCTCTTGTTTTCTACTGCCAAGGGCTTCCCTATAGGCTCATAGCTTTCTTCATTGCGAGGAGCTAGTATCAAAAGAAGAGCTTGGTATAGAGCTTATTCCAAAAAGAGCCAACTAGTTCTAGCGAGCTCAGAGTGGCTTCAGTACCTTCTTTTCATATCGGGTTCCCTTTCCAATTTGATATTGGATTGATTCGACTATAGCGATTGAGGCTGCTTGATGCTTTAGGGCGCATCTCAACTCACATAGAGCCTGCCTTCTCCTTTGCTCTTTCCGACTTGTATCTTTGTATCCATAGTGGCCCCCTCGAAGTCCTCTGGAGGGATACATTAATAAGATTGTAAGCGCATCTGAGCGCCTTTTCCCCGCGACAATATATGGACACTAAGTTTAGTGCATAGGGCGAAGCGGGACATGTTAGACCTCATGTCTAACCAGTGTCAGGTCGAACGAGCCCCCTAGTTCTTGTTTGAAGACCGATACGGCCTCTTTTCCCTTCGATCTCGTTGTCATTTTTTCCCTCTCCCGATTGGCACTGTTTCTCGTCGATTCGCTCCTAGATCGACGCCGTTGTCGTCCCCTCTGGCTGGTGGCAAGGCGTTCCCCTTTCCTCCGGCCTCCGTTCATCTCTCACTCCTCCATTTTCTCTCCTTTCCTCTCGATTTCTCTTTCTTCTTCTCTTTTCTCTCCTTTTTTTCTGCCACCACTTACCATCGGATTTTGGCTGCCTAACGTCGATGGCTTCTTCTCCCTTCGCCGGGTCTCTTTGTCGGTGCCTCTACTTTTCCTTGCCACTACCTCTCTCGATCGGGGAAAGGAAATTTTGATTCCCTTCCCTAAACCCCTTTTCAATGTCGCACGACACTTTTTTTGTTTTTTTTTTGTTTTTGTTTTTTTTATTTTTTTTATTTTTTTATTATAACAATTATTATTATTATTATTATATATATCCTATATATATTTATATATTTATATATATATTTGTTTATTATTATTATTATTTATCTATTTGTTTTATTTTTATATCAGACGTACATTTTTTATTTCCACTTGTATGTTTTTACGAACAAATTTACAGGGAAATTTCGGGGCTTTACATTCTCCCTACCTTTAATGAATTTAGTCCTCCAAATTCATCTTGATCCTTCAGAATAGATGAGGGTACTTCTCATTCATGAGGCTCTCTAGCTCCCATGTAACTTCTTCAACCGAATGATGTTGCCAGAGAATCCCTACCGTAAGAATAGTCTTTGATCGAAGTACATTTTCCTTTCTGTCCAAAATCCAAATAGGTTGCTCAATGTAGCTCATGTCCTCTTGAATGTTCAAGGCTCGTACTCAATGATATATGAGGAATCCGGATTATACTTCCTTAACATCAAGACATGGAAGACATTATGTACCCCAGAAAGCTGCGGTGGTAAGGCAAGTCTGTAGCCTACGTCTCCAGTCTCTCTAAAATCTCAAATGGACCAAGGAAGCGAGGACTCAGTTTCCCCTTCTTTCCAAAGCGCATAATACCCTTGCTCAGGGATACTTTCAGAAACACGGAATCCCCAATCTGAAACTCAAGTGGCCACCTATGCTTATCCGCATAGCTCTTCTGCCTACTTGTGCGGCCTTACGTCTATCACAGATTATCCAAACACCTTTTGCTGCATGTTCCACCAAATCGGGAGTCAAAATCTTTCTCTCCCCCACTTCTTCCTAAGCCACTAGAGACCTACATCTTCTACCATACAAGACCTCATACGGTGCCATCCTGATGCTAGTATGATAGTTGTTTATAAGCAAACTTTGCAATATCTCGTTTCATTCTAGGCCACCAAGACACCCTTCGTCGATTTTGGTACTACCAGGATGCAGAATGTACTTACTACTATGAGTTTCAATCAAAATTAACCTCCATATTAAAGATCAACCACTTGTTAAATTAACAATAATCCAAAAGTTTGTAACTTAAATCCAATCACACTTCAACTGCTCCTTCTAATATGTCATTCGAATATAATCATGAAAACCTCAAAGTTATTGTTCATAACAATGTCCAAGATCCACATAATTTCTTGTTCACCAAATTTCTTAGAATAAAATTTTCAAATCATGTTAAGTAATTATAACCACTTAAAACTTTAAATCTGAATAATGATATCAACAAATTTTCTAGTTACTTATAAACTATTGGATATTGATTTTCTCTTCCTTTTCACTATATCAGAATATTTATCATCAGTTGGCCATCATACACTACAATAAAGATGACAGAAATTTGTAATAAACATAAGTTTTTCACACCCAACAAATTCAAACATAAATCTATGAGTATCCAACTCATCTCTAATCTCAAATATTAGTAGCTTTCAAGTCTCATAGATCAATTATAGATGATGATGAAACTCTTCGCAAAGCTTATATTGTCATAATCCAAAATTTTCTATTAGCCAAATACACTATTAACTCCAACTAAAAGTTAGAGCTTAGGAACAATAGGAAAAAAAATCAGTCGATAATTTCAATCATTATAATTCCAAATAATAAAATTCATATCAAGATCACAACTCCAAACACCAATCACATACATCACATAATCTCATTGATTCCTCAATCTTTGGAACCATTATCACAAATTAATCACTCTCATCATTAACAAATTAATAGCACTCTATGTAGAAGTTTAAAGATTGTCCTGCAACGACTTGAATAATTATCAATTCATATCCTCAAGTTGAGATACTTTTCTCTTTCTTTTACTAAACCAAAATCACTTCAAATTAAGTAATTATCCTCTTTAAATGCAAGATTGATTCCAGCCAATAGAAAATCTTACAATATACAATGATAAATTTTTCTGCTGATGATTTTCAATTACTGCCTAAAATCTACGTTCACACCTAGCATTTCTTTATATTTGATATTGAACCACTGATCCATATTCCATAGTTCATACGATTTCATCAGAATGAAATTCATTTCTTCACCTTCACAAGTAACGGTATCCTAACTTCCAACACGAATATGACTACTGTCAATTTCAATTTATAGGTTATGGATTAAGGTACTTCTAGACGTTGTCAAGTCTCTCAGGCAGGGAGGTATTTTGAAATACGTTTGTTAGCCATCAGACTTAACCACATAAACTGGTTATAGATAAAAGGATTCAAGGTTTAGTCCCAATAGAAAGTAGGATACCATAATTTATCACAATTTCACATTTATCCTTTAGTCAGGACTTATCCTCAATTCATATCACTTGATTCCGAATCACTTCACATAACAAAGATATTCCTACTTTGCATACATCTCTTATTCCAATGTAACTTCTATTCAAAATCTATCACATTTCAAACTTATCTAATTTCATACATTAATTATATCAGAACTCTTTCCTTATTCCAATTAAGTCTCTCATTCGAAACATAAGCATGAGCAATTTACAATCTTTAGACTCGATACGTAATTCATAATCCAAGGTCTCCTTATATCTCAAACTCTGTATCATCTTTAAGAGTTTTAGGTCTTTCCCACTGATTCATAATTTTTGCTTTGAGAGAATTCAATTAACTCTCGCTCTTGACATATCATGACCTAGAAGACTCCGGGTCTCCTTAACAATTAATGCCAGTACACACCAAAGTGAATCACCTGGTCCGATCTCCTTTTCATGTAATCCTTATAATTATTATTTTTTGCAACATTTCTAATTCAATCAAAGCTATTCAGTACAGTCGTCTGAATAATTAATTCAATACCACTGCTAAATCAATTTCAAACTTCATCTTCTAAGTGAGTGGTAATTCTGATATATCATCCGAATATGTGTCGAAAAACTCTCTATCTATTGGGTGTCTTTTTTTAATTCGAACACGTCCTAACTTTATCGATCACATAAGTAGGTGACCTTCACTTATACTTTTAGTTATGTGATTCATCTTTCAGTTACAGTGACTTTACTCTATCACTTTCACTGTTTCCTTAGTACATCATTTTTCTGTCACTCTTATTACCTTGTCATTTTCTTAGTAACCTCGAGAGTATATATCTCATATTCTCATAGTTGGTCTTGCACACTGCTCATTCAAAATAACATTTGGTGAAGCTAACTCAACTCGACCGAGGATCTTAGTACATCCTATGAGTTTCCTGGACTTCTTCCATTTCACTTCTCTACTTATCCAGATTATACTCAAAGGCATTCTGATTAAAATTATACTCAGGTAATTGCGCCTTGCGTATTACCTCCTCGTATATAGAGATATTCTATGGTACCAGTCTAAATATGATAGCTGGTCTCCATCCATTAGTGAACTTACAGACATGTCTTAACTTCACTGCTCATAACGTTGGTCATACCTTTCCAAGGATATAAATCATAATTCATACTCATTGACGGATCGATTTCCTTGTGCTAGACCCATAAATTTCATTCGTAGTTTCCTTAATCTCATTCATTTCAGTTCTCTATAACTACTAGGTCCTTTATCCCATTTAACAATGGTGGTCTGAACTTCTGAAACTGCCTCATCTCGGGTAGCTCCTACTCCTAACCCAAGTCATCATCATTCTGCTATGGAGCTACATGAGCAGGCATATTTGTAGTTCTGAAACATCTCTACAGGCTATGCGAGAGTATTAGGAGTAATCTGCCTATCTATTCTTTCGTCTACCTCATCACCTAACATAGCCTGGTCTCAATTTTTCCATAATATGTTCAATGCTCGCTCAATATTAGCAAAGTGTGTCTCAATACCTTCTGTACTTTCCACAGGACGTGATGGAGCACGTTCAACATCAGTTTCAATCTCAGTATCATTTATGAGTCTCATATGGCAACTCTGCATGATTCTCAGGCCTACCTCTGCGGCCTCTAGCCCGTGATCTAATTCCTCACGTAAACCAAACATTAAGTCTTAACTTCATTAGGTATACTTAGTCTACAACCAGACAAGCACAGACATTTGGGATGTAATCTTATCCTTATTATTGACATTGACAGTACTAGACAACCTTCGCTCTGATACCACCTTAAACTGTAACGATCCGTGACCTATAAAAATTTAGGGGAAATTTTTTTTGAAACTTCAGCTTGTAACTTAATCCTTTTATTCACGTAGGTTATATTCTTATTCAGTGCCAATTCATTTTCTTACTTCTTTATCCGTAATTATAATTAAGTTTCACATTTGGATTTATATGGTCGATAGAAATTTCGACAGCATAACAGCTTATAATAAGCCTACCCACCTACAAACCATATGTTTTTAACAATCTTAGATATCCACAACTATCAGACATGTTTTCAAGTCATATCATCAAATCATTCTACATATTCTAAAACATGTCTAGTTACTCCCAAAAATCAATCCTTAAAAATATTTCATTTCATTTATCCTTATACAGATTACATCCCGACACATTACTTTCAATAGATGTCTGTGCATACAAATGGTCTGGTAAAGAGATAGAAATGTATACCTCATGCATGTACAAAAGGTAGTCTAAGGAAACTTGTATCTGTCAGCCTACGTCGTCTACGCAACAATTATCAACTGTCATTTTACTGCAACACATCTGAGAGGTGAAGGGGTGAGCTTTCGAGAAAAAGCTCAGTAAAAAAATACATTTAAAGTAGTCCTGATATGTAAAAGCATGCAAGAAATCATTCGTGAAATAAACTTTGCTTCAGAAAAATTGATCATAAGTTTCTTTTAGAAACTAATATTTAGAAGATATGTAAACTTTCATTTTGTGCATAGTCATCATAAGAAATTATGAACCATGAGTTTCTTTAAATCAAATACATGATTAAATACTTCATAAAATTTTCATCATTCATGGATGATTTCATAAAATCATTGTCATTCGTAAACGTTTCATAAAACATAATCATCCTTAAACATTTCGTCATAAATTATAATTGTTCGTAAATATTTCGTCAAAATCTCATAAAAACATAGTCATTCATCATCATCATCATCATCATCATCATCATCATCATCATCATCATCATAAACATATATTCATAATCACAATCATAATCGTGGTGACTAGGCTATAACTAAGTCATGCGATACGTGTCATTCTCCATAGAGAGGTAATCATACCTATGGCCATGGTAAGGGGGCTGCAGACTGGATCAGGGTTGTACAACAATCATAATTATAACATGGGTAGTATCGTCTCATTCTTATCATATACGAGCACATAGCTAGGGCACGGGCACCAATGGCACTCACCGTGCGGGAAATATACATACGTGCTGCGCGGGCACGAGATACTACCAAAACATCATCATCATAAACCATAAGTAGCGAGACATCTACCACACAGGTGGAATCAAGTGCTACAGGGGCCCTACGTATCGGCACTCAAGTGGTGGAGCCGGAACACCACAAGAAGTAACTATGCATGAAACTTATAGTCTCAAAATTCTTTTCCCTTTTTCATAAATACTTTTGAAAATGCCAAAAGTTCCTTTCAAAGCATAAATATAGAGTTTCAAACCATCATAAAATTTTCATGCATTTTCATGTTTCAGGAAATTCATTTCATAAACATAAACATACTTGGTAAACATTTCCTAAAACGAAATCATGTTTTGTAAACCGGTCCAGAACTATGAAAACAGTTATAAATCATTTCAAAACATAATATTGCTTCGTAAATTCTTTTTTTTATCAATGCAACAAAGGTTCATCATCAGAACTAAATTAACTTATACCTCTTACCTCGATTTCTCTACAGTCTAACTTTTCCAAATGCTGAGATTTCGCTCAGTCCGATTTGCTCCCAATTCGGTCCTCTGGAGCTGTAATTAATCACAAATCGGTTATTATTATTTCTTATAAGCACGTACACAGTGTAATTTCACTTCGGATAAAATTTTGGACCCAATTTTTTTATTGGGCCTTATAGTTTCTTAATGGGCCTACCTCTATCCTAAGCCCGTTTCAACTCCCTTATTCAATCCTTAAAATCCATTTAACTATTTAGGCTTAATTACAACTTATGGGCCGTCCATTAGGTCATTAACGAGTTTAGGCCGATTGTTACACAAATTGGGCTCATTATAGACGTTTAGCTGATTACGTGGCATACTATCACCATCACGTCATTTTAAACATTTTTTAATTTCTTTGGATAATTCATAATATCGTTTGTGATAGTCGATTTTCCAATTCCGGTTACAACGCAATTTATACGAAATTAGTCCGAAAATTATGTGATTAATTTCTAACTCGTATATTTATACAACTGGTAGCAAGTGAGATTCACTTACCCAAGATTCCGTGATACATGCAAATCGAGGCTGATTTGAACTCTCGCTTGTCGCCAATTATTGAGCTACACATTTATATATTTTTTAGGTCAAATTCGATCAAATATATATTTAAATAATTATTTCAAAAATCAACTCGGTCCATTTGACCACTTACCGGCTTACCCGTAACTCGATTACATCGCCAAATTTTTTCTCAATTTTCCTCTCTTTTTTTTCTTTCTTCCCTGGCTGAATCGGCCTGATCTGATTCAGTCTGGTTCAGTCTGGGGTTTGATTCTCTCCTTCGCCGTTCGAAGCCTTGTCGATCGATTTTTTGTCGACTTCTTTTTCTAGCTGGTCTACGGGGTCGTCCGGTGCACGGATCTGGTGTCGGTTTCACCAGGACTGGCCAAAAAGTGGCTGGTCCGATTTCTTTTCCCTTCGGCCTCACTGCCTTTTTTTCTCTCTCGATCGACGTCGTTTCTCATCGATCGCGCCTAGATCGGCTCCGTTGTCGTCCCCTTTGGCCGGTGGCAAGGTGTTCCCCCTTCCTCCTGCCTCCGTTTGTCTCTCTCTCCTCCATTTTCTCTCCTTTCCTCTCGGTTTCTCTTTCTTCTTCTCTTTTCTCTCCTTTTTTTTTTGCCGCCACCGCTTACCTCCAGATTTTGGCTGGCCGATGTCGGTGGCTTCTTCTCCCTTTGCCGGGTCTCCTCATCAAGGCCGTTGCTTTTCCCTACCACTGCCTCTCTCGATCGGGGAAGGGAAATTTCGATTCCCTTCTCTGAATCCCTTTTCGTTTCTTTTTTTTTGTTTTTGTTTGTTTTTTATTATTATTTTTATTATTATTTTTCTATAACAATTATTATTATTATTATTATTATATATATGCTATATATATTTATATGTATATACTATATATATTTATTTATATATTTATTTGTTTATTTATTATTATTTATTTATTTATTTATCTATTTGTTTTATTTTTATATCAGACGTACATTTTTTATTTTCACTTGTACGTTTTCATGAACAAATTTACAGGAAAATTTCGGAGATTTACAAGGACTAAGAATATGAAAGGATGATTTTTTATGTCTTTCATCATATTTGCTATGTGCAAAATTAAACATAGTATAAAAAGGTTTTTTAGTACTTTTTTAAAGTAACATAATTTAGGCTTATAATTGTTTTTTGTTATAAATGAAAATAAAAAAAATAAAAAAAGTTAATTTTATTAGTTGATTTTTTAATAAAGAATTTAAATTACTTTTTCAAAAACAAATAATAAAAAAATTCTCTGTATTTTTCACTTTTTTTCCTTTTATTTCTTTTATTTTATTTCTTTATATGATTTAAATTTAAAATAATTTCTTTGATTGTAAGTTAAATATATTTATTTTAGAAAAAATGAGTTTTTTGTTAATAAATAAGTTGATTTTTAGAATTTATCTCTATTCAAAAACAAGAAAAAAAAAAGGAAAAAGAAAGACGAAGAAGTAAAAAAATGAAAAAAAAAAAAAGGAAAAAAGAAAGAAAATAATATGAATAAATTAATTAAACATTGATCTTGTTATTGAATTAAATGCTTAAGTTAATTTTTTTGGTAAAAAAGTTATTTTTTAAGATAAATGTTAAGAATAAAATAAATAAAATGTGAATATTTATTTCTAATTCAATAAAATAAAAAATAATTTTTATTTTTTGAAGTAAATTGAATTATCCATACTAAAAAAAAGATGTCCAATCACATTTGCAATTCAATTATTTCTTTAAAGTATGCATAAAAATAATATACGATGATTACAATCTAATCTTACGATAGATAGAAAGATGGACAGGTCATAATGGTTATAAAAACAAAAAGATATTGGGACAATCATCATAAATTTTAAAGTATTAATGCTGTTAAATAATAAAGCTGACCTGGTCTACCTCTTAAATTCATGGTAAAATTCTTAAATGACCATTTTCAAGCTCACTAGCAGAAATAGTGCAAGTGGGTAAATCGAAAAGTTCTTGCTTAATTTCATGGATCAGCAGTAATCATAAGGATTAATGATCATTCTAAACTATCGCAAAGATTAATTTCTAGTTCTAAGCCCTGCACGACCTGATGATGATGAAAGTTAAATTAGCAGAGAAAATCCCCAATGGTTTATCCCAACTCAGATTCTAGTTCAATGAGTTCAAAAGTATGATCCTCTTACCAAAAAGAAGAAAAAGGAGAATGATGCAACTAAGAGTCAAAGCCCCATTTTTCCTTATCAAGTAAACTATGACGAGGAGAAGGAATCATCTGCAATTCGATGCTGTTATGATGTTGCATTTCTTTGCTCTTCTAAGTCATCGTGGTGAGATGCTCAGGGGCATAGATTTGAAACAGGGAACAAAAGCATTTTTAGTTGTCTCATTCTCCCATTCTAATTCTTTCCACCATATTTCCCATCCATGAATGGCTATGCCATGTCCTTCAGCATTCTTTGCATTGACCGGAAGCTTCTTAAGCTTTGGGCACCCAAATATGAAGATTTTCTTGGGACTCGAAAATAGAAGGGGATTCTGGTGGATGCATTTTAGTTCCGGTAGATGAGACAAATAGAGAGCTTCAAGTTTTTCAAATGGCTTAATACTTCTTACTGTCTCTGCAAGTCCTGCGCATTTCCTGTAGTGATTATATCTTTGATCTGGGAGCATCTTGATATGCAAAGACTAGCTAGGTTTGGAGCAAGGATGAGCCATGTGAAATCCCCCAACTGCACACAGTTATCTAAACTTACTCTTTCAAGGCCATTGAACCATACCTTGGGTATCGTTGAGCTGTGGGAATCAATCGATGTGTGATTTTTTCTTGGTTCCTGCAACAAATCATGCTTCATCTCTTCTAAACTATTACAATCCGAGATATCTAGCATATTGAGCTGCTTCATATCTGCTAAACGTGAAATATTTAGAAAACTTGAACCACTTAAAAATTGGAGGCATAAGGCTTGTGTGCAGCTCTTGAACTTGTGGGAACTTAAAAATTGTTCAAGTGCAACCACGCTCTTAACTGTGAGACTCAACAAGCTCAATTGTTTCAAACACTACAGTTCATGGAGAAAAGCACTCATTTCCCCCAGACAGAATATTACCTTGCACAACCAGATCAGAAGATCCGCAATGAAACATTCTTAACACTTGAAAGAATGGAAAGCTGGATGTCAGTTGGCATGGAATTGTGTTTAGTGCAAAAATATCCTCCAAGTTCAGATGTATCAGCTTTTCCAGGGACTTGAGCTCATTTGGCAACCGTGTTAGACTTGTTTTGGATAGATGAGATATTGTAGGGAAACAAGTTCTGAAATTCCCTGGGGCAGTTCAGTTATGCCCCTGTTAGAGGACAGATCTTATACCTTTAGATTATGCATAGATTGGAAGAAGTCAGCGGCGATTGTATATTCAATGTGTTTTCATTGAGAAACAAAGTTAGCAGGTTGGGACAAGAAGGTGCTTCAGTTAGACTCTCAAGACGATTTGCCATCAGTGATATCCTTCTTACTGCTTCCCATTTTCTGTTCTCTGGTGCTTCAATTAATCCAACATTTGCTTGCACCAAAACACCGTCCTCTAAAATTTTAAACTTATTAGCTATCCACAGAGCCATATCACGAATCACATCGTGCATTTTCACATAATCATCACCTTCTTCCAATAAGCATGCATATACAAGTGTCCCAATAATGTCATTCCCTTGGTTTTGAGCTCCATTTCTGTCATTACATTCATCTAAAAATCCCTCACAAATCCAATATTCTATCAAATCAGTTTTGTGAATGAGAAAATCTTCTGGAAATAAAGCACAATATAAGAAGCAAGATTTCACTTTCTCATTGGGCAAATGATCAAAACTGAACTTCAAAAGAGGAAAGACCTTATCCCCTATACCTGAAAATTCTGAGGCACATTTTCTTAAAACCTCAATTGCGTGAATCCTTTCTTTTGGTGTCTTCTTGCAGGCCATGGCTCGACCAATGGTGATAAGTGCTAGAGGCAAACCAGCACACTCTTTGGCCAAAATTTCTGCGAGCATAAGGATATCAGGATGCAGGTTGAGAGTATCATTTCCAACCTTCTTGTAAAACAAATGCCAAGCAAAAGGCGGTGGCGAGCACTCTACTTTGAACTTTTTATGAGCTTCCATCAGACCACAAACCTGTTCAAATCGTGTAGTGAAGACTATTTTGGAGTTGTTTTGTTGGTTTGGTATAGGAACTCCAATTTTTATTAGATCAACTCGGTCCCATAAATCATCTACAGCCTTTTGCTCAGTACTTCTATTTCTCCACATAGTGTCAGAATATCCAATCTTTTCCCCAATCTCTTCCTGAATTTTTTAGGGTTAATCTTTCAGCCACCTTTTCAAGTTTTCCTTTCTTCATGTTACTTCTCATGTCTTTTCACGAGCACTTTTTCTTATCAGTTCTTCGACTTCTTCTTCCAAAGCTTCAACCCTTGAAAGCCACCATTCAACTTGGTCAAGCCGCTTCATATGTTGCCTTTCTGCAATCTCAACTCTCCTCTTCACATCGTTTCTTAATGCTTTTAGTTCTTCCAGTTTGGTTACTAGAACATCCATATGATTCCCCGCCCCGCAGGCATAACTCGCCTGCGTTGCTGCTCCTTTGCAGCAGAAGGAGACAGTGTTTTCAATGGAAATCGAGACAGAGAACAAGCCTCCCATAGTACTAGGTGAAGAAGAAATAGAGAAATCAATTTATCTCTGCGTTCGAAAGAGAATGAACAAGGTTGCTGATGTTGCCCTGTACGACAACGGGGTGATTCCTTCCACGTATTCAAGTTGCGCTAACGACAAAAAGATGCTGTTGATTCGATTTCTTTCACGTGTGCCTCGTATATTTTGTAAAAACAACGGAAATCAGAGGGCGCAGGGATTTGTCCCTGCACGCGCACTCCGATGATTAAGTTAGAAAGCTGAGTTTCTGTATATATGAAGAAGATAAATGTGTTCTTCAGAATAAAAAGGTTCAAGTGTTTTTTTCGTCCCCCTTTCTGAGTACTCACCTAGGGTATTTATAGGTTTCTCCCGGGTCGATTCGGGCTGAGGCCCAGGCACATGTCTGGGCCGCGACAGAGTCCTTTGGTACTCTGTCGCGGTTCAGAGCTAGACGGCTTTGCGGGTGAGTTCGGTGGGTGGCAGAGTATATGTGTGAACCTCTGCTGCAGTCAGTGCGGTAGAGGACTGTCATAGTACAGGCGGTAGAGATCAGTGCGGTAGAGGACTATCGCAATACAGGCGGTAGAGATCAGTGCGGTAGAGGTCTATCGCGTCCAACTGTGTCGCCTAGAGACTCTACGACAGAGTCTCTATCGCTTAGAGACTCTGTCGCCTACCAAGCGACAGTGTCCCGCGGACACTCTATCGCCTAGAGACTCTGTCGCTATAACAGCCACGTGGCTTATATTATGTTTGACACGTGGCGGTCTCTGGTTGGTCGATCCATGTACACGTGGACATTGATGATTGAACCACCATCAATTGCTCCCCACTCTTTGGTAGGAATTTTTCCTGCAAAAGAGGATCCTGAATTCGCTGTTCTTGGGCCAATGTGGATTCCCGCGTGTGTGTTGACGCAGTCGCGCCTCTATATATATTGGGTCCCTACCGTCATTGTCGCTACTGAGTTCTCTCGCAAGACCACTCTGCCGCAGATTCTCTCAACACTCTACCGTGACTCTGCCGCATCTCTGTCGCCACTCTCTCGCAAGACATCACTGTGTCATAAGTCTGCCGCGAGGTTCAAAAACTCTGTCGCTCCATACTGTTTGATGTTCTTCCGTTTCTCTGTTAGGTAAAGTTTGTCGCAAATAGTTTTTTTCTGGATTTTTTTCAAACTTTCAAGAAATGGCTGGCCACGGTGTAGGGAAGCAGATAGATCTAAGAGTCCAGTCGACCTTGAAGGAAGTCGACATTCAAGATCTTATGTCTAGGTTCCCTTTGCCTGAGGGATACTCCTATAGACTTCCAACCCCTCAGGAAAGTGTTATACGTCGTGTGTCCGACGGGATAGTTATTTTTAGGGCAGCCTTAGAATTAGGACTCCGCTTTCCATTATCCGACTTTGGGGCTTCTTTCCTTAGGACTCATAGGATTGCCCCCGGACAACTGCATCCTCACGCATGGATGCAATTAATAGGGTTTACCATGCACTGCCACCTGAAGGGCGTTTCTCCGTCTCTTCCCCTTCTTGATGTCTTTTTCAGATTTCGAGGTAGCCCCGGTCTAGTCCCTTACTCACTTCAGCGGGTGTATATTCCTGGATTTGAAAATAGGCTGTTCGAAAAACCCACCAATAAGCTTCACGATTTTGAATCGGAGTGGCTTGTTGTGGAAACGCCTGGGGGCTTGGATTTCCCCACTCGTTGGGAGACTAGGCGCGAAATCCCCAAGGGCCCCAGGATTTCTACACTTAGGGAACAGTTATCCTTGGACGTCAATAGATTGCTAGTTGATCGTCCCATTAGCCTTGACAGCCTTATATCAAATGAAAATTTGATATCAGCTGGCTGGGGTGTGGGTCCTGTCCCTATTGTCAGCCCTTCTGTTCCTTCCTTGGATCCTCCATCTTCAGTTCCCCCCGAGTTGAGCCCCGAACCTCTAAGGCCACAAGAAGATATAGGGAGCACCAATGTAGAGTCTAGTTCTGGCAGCGAACCCTTGGCTGACCTGACTGGCTGGGAAGGGTTCGGCTCAACTTTTATGGTGCTCCCTGACGATGATACAATAAATATAGAGTCCTTTCAGGAGCATTTTGATTCTCCTGATGGTAACTTTTTATTCTTTTTTACTGCTTGCTGGTTTGGATCATATTTTTTGACCACTTATTTGTTTTCTTTCTTTTTTGCAGAAATGAGTCACTTCCGACGATCTCTGGCGCGTCAAGTCTCGGAGGCCGGTCCGTCTAGTGATCCCACTAGAAAGAGGTCTCGTTTAGCTGACGACGTTCTTAGCGAGGCACCGGTACCGCCTCAGTTGCCTCGAGCTCAGACTCCACCTGTCTCTAGGCAAATGATGCCTCCTCTTCCTCCGAAACAAAGAGATCCCACCCGGGATAGAGGGAGAGTTCCTTCATCGTCACGGAGGGCTTCTGGTTCATCTAGACGGTCTCGTTCCGAAGAGCGCGCTGAATGCAACATAATTTCATCCCAAAGAAAGAACCGGAGGCACTTGTATATCGAGTCGTCAATGGGGACTAGGCCAATTCTCCCGAGGATAGGCCCTATTGATGGGAGGTCCTACCCTGTGGACGGTGGTTTTATCATGAGGGGGGCCGAGTTTCGAGTTTACCCGGGAGTTCGCGACAACAATACCTTGGACACTCCCGGGGTGGCTTCTCGACTGAGTTGGGCTACTATTCTTCCGAGGGACGAGGCTAGAATATTCAGGAATTATCCGGAGGGAGAAGACTTGGCTGATATGGAAGTGATAAGGGTAATTTTCATATTCTTCTTCGTTTAACTTCTTTTTGCTGTGCTTTTGAGTTTGACTTTTTGTATTTCTTTTCAGCTTGCCCAAAGGACCGTGGCTAATAATGCTCAACACCGAGCCTATCGAGAGCGAGCTGACAAGGAGATCCGGGAGTTAAAGGATAAGGTCATGGAGCTGTCAAATACCGTTAACAACTTATCCGGGCTCCCAAACGTGGTGCGAAACTTAGAAGAGCAGCTCTCGAAGGCACGCCAAGATTTGGACCAGGTCAAGGGGGATTTTACCGTTGAGGTGGCTCGGTCTACAAAATTTCATGAAGATCTTCTTGAGGCCCAAGCTGAACTGGATCGTATGTAGTCCAAATACGGGCCATTGATCGATCGTAATCAGGAGCTCGAGCAGTATGTCGCCGACCTAGAAAGTGGGGCTACTCCTTCTCTAACTCAAATGGAGATTGACAGCATTAGGGCGGAAGCCGTGAAGGAGTATCGCCTCTCTAGGGATTGCTTGAGGCGAAAGGAGGATTTTTTGAATCCATATGTTAAATATGGATTTTACCTCGCTCGATCCTGGTTGGAGAAACATAGGGAAGGCGAAGAATTCCCCGAGCTCCAATATACAGAAGAGGAGATGCTGTTTGAGGCCCCTGATTGGACTAAGTATGAACCCGGGGCTGAACCTACGGATGAACTTTTCAAGAGAACTGCCCAGGATGATCTTGAAAACCTCACCGGTCCTTAGGAGCCTGTGAACCTGGACGATGCTCCCGAACCCATTAGCGCCCTCCTCGACTTGGAGGATGGCCAGCAGTCTTTAGGGAGCGAGGGTCCGTCGACAGTTGATTCCCAGCCTCCTCCCGCAGATTGAGCTGTTGTTTTTGTTTTTCTTTTCTAAATATTTTGTCATTTGTTGTAATTTTGATTTTTTGCTATTATTGGATGTACTCGTAAAGACGTACTTGTAATTTTCTTGAATGAAATGGAATCCAAATTTTGTTCATGCTTCGTATCGCATTGCTCTTCTATTTATCATTTACCATCCTTTGTCTGTTTGTTTGTTTTACTTGTATATTTGTTTTGTTCATTCGTGTATGCTCCCCAATTCTTGATGGAAAGGTATATGTTCAGAAAGAATTTTTCATATAAACACACCATTTTCTGAGGCCTGATTACCACGACGTGAGTGCGTTCTCAGTTTTTACGGCCTTTAGGTTTCCATTGCTTGGCCACAGTGACGCATTGCGCCTCAGGTTCTTATGGCTCGTCTGATCTTTCACGCCTGGCCACAGTGACGCATAGCGCCTTAAGCTCTTACGGCTCATCTGATTATACACCTGGCCACAGTGACGCATAGCGCCTCAGGCTCTTACGGCTCGTCTGATTATACGCCTGGCCACAGTGACGCATAGCACCTCAAGCTCTTACGACTCGTCTGATCACAGTGACGCATAGCGCCTCAGGCTCTTACGGCTCTTCTGATTATACGCCTGGCCACAGTGACGCATAGCGCCTCAGGCTCTTACGGCTCTTCTGATTATACGCCTGGCCACAGTGATGCATAGTGCCTCAGGCTCTTACGGCTCTTCTGATTATACGCTTGGCCATAGTGACGCATAGCGCCTCAGGCTCTTACGGCTCGTCTGATTATACGCCTGGCCACAGTGACACATAGTGCCTCAGGCTCTTACGGCTCTTCTGATTATACGCCTGGCCACAGTGACGCATAGCGCCTCAGGCTCTTACGGCTCGTCTGATTATACGCCTGGCCACAGTGACGCATAGCGCCTCAAGCTCTTACGGCTCGTCTGATTATACGCCTGGCCACAGTGACGCATAGCGCCTCAGGCTCTTACGGCTCTTCTGATTATACGCCTGGCCACAGTGACGCATAGCGCCTCAGGCTCTTACGGCTCGTCTGATTATACGCCTGGCCACAGTGATGCCTAGCACCTCAGGCTCTTATGGCTCTTCTGATTATACGCCTGGCCATAGTGACGCATAGCGCCTCAGGCTCTTACGGCTCGTCTGATTATACGCCTGGCTACAGTGACGCATAGCGCTTCAGGCTCTTACGGCTCGTCTGATTATACGCCTGGCCACAGTGACGCATAGCGCCTCAGGCTCTTATGGCACTTCTGATTATACGCCAAGCCACAGTGACGCATAGCGCCTCAGGCTCTTACGGCTCTTTTTATTATACGCCAGGCCACAGTGACGCATAGCGCCTCAGGCTCTTACGGCTCTTCTGATTATACGCCTGGCCACAGTGACGCATAGTGCCTCAGGCTCTTACGGCTCTTTTGATTATATGCCTGGCCACAGTGACGCATAGCGCCTCAGGCTCTTACGGCTCGTCTAATTCCTGTCAGAAGATTTAGATATATAAAAGCTGCAGATATATAACAAAAGAACAATCTGCATAATGATTGGATAATAATATCTTGTGACAGTGTAAACAAATAATAACGTGAGAATATAACGTTCAAGAAAGAAAATATAATGATTAGTTCAATACGATTTTAAGTGATTGGAATTTCATGTTTTTCCTATTTTCTTCCCTTGCAGGGTTTCTAGGGTGCAGGTATTGGGTCCAATCTTATGTTTAATTCTGAATGGACCTTCCCAATTGGCTCTGAATTTCCCATCTTCCCTCAAGGCGTTCGTGATATGCGACTTTCTGAGCACCAAATCTCCCTCGAACATTGGTCTATCTCTCACCCGACTATTATAGTAGTTGACCACCCTCTGATGATAGGATGCCAACCGAATAGCCGCGGTTTCTCTATGCTCATCAAGTAGATCTAGGCTTTCCCTTAGTGCTTGTGAATTCTCCTCTTCTACTAAGGGCACCATCCTGGGTGACAGTGCTCCAATTTCCACGGGGATCAATGCTTCAGCGCCGTATACGAGGCTGAACGGCGTTTCTCTGGTCGACACCCGACTAGTGGTACGATATGCCCACAAAACACTAGGTAATTCGTCCACCCATGCCCCCTTAGCTTTGTCTAACCTGGTCTTTAGCCCATGAAGAATAGTCTGATTATTGACTTCGGCCTATCCATTGGCTTGAGGATATGACACAGAAGAAATCCTTAGCTGAATGTTGAGGCGTTTACAGAATTCACGGAAGGCATTACAATCGAATTACTTTCCATGGTCGGCATTTAAGATGCGTGGGATTCCGAATCGACAGATAATGTCTTTCCATACCATTGCCTCGACTTTCTTTTCCGTGATTGTAGCTAAAGGCTCCGCTTCAATCCACTTTGTAAAGTAGTCAGTGGCAACTAACAGGAATTTTTTTTGCCCCGTGGCTAATGGAAAAGGCCCTAGAATGTCCAACCTCCATTGTACGAAAGGAACTGGTTGTATCGTACCCTGGGAGGGAGTCACTGGGACTGTTGTGATTGGCGCAAACCTTTGGCATTTGTCACACCGGCGGGCTTTATCCATTGCATCTTTTTTCAAGGTCAGCCAGTAGAATCCCGATCGCAGTATCTTAGTAGCAAGGGCTCTAGCTCCTAAGTGTTCACCGCAAATTCCTTCGTGCACTTCGGCTAGGACATAATTTGCTTGCTCCGACCCCAGACACTTTAACAAGGGTGACGAATATCCCCTTTTGTATAGTTCCCCGTTGATTAGCGTGAACCTCGCCCCTTGTGTTCTTAAGCGACGAGCCTCGTCCTTATCTTGGGGGAATGTACCTTCAGTGAGATACTGTTTGAATGGGGATCTCCAGTCATCTCCCATTTCAATGTCACACACTTCGACCTCTTCAATACTAGGTCGTTCGAGCCTCTCCACCTTCACTATCCTTCCTCTTATCTCATTGGAAGAGGTTAACTTGGACAATGAATCGTGTGTGTATTTTTAGACCGGTTAATTTGCATTAGCTGGAAGCTCTTAAAAGTCTGAGTTAGAGAGTGGACTTTTTTCAGGTAAGGGGCCAGCATTGGTCCTCGAACCTCATATTGCCCGTTAAACTGGTTTACCACCAATTGAGAGTCGCTATGTGCTACCAAGTGGTGAACCTGCAGCTTTTCTGCCAGCCTCATCCCGGCTATTAAAGCCTCATACTCCGCTATGTTGTTCGAACTGGGGAACCTAAACCGTAAGGAGTATTCCAGGGATTTCCCTTCTGGCGATACCAAGACTACACCCGCTCCGCTTCCGTTGGCACTTGATGCCCCGTCGACATACAGTAACCATGGTTGAATTTTCCTTCCACCGCTGTCGCTCGGGCTAGTGCATTCTACTATAAAGTCTGCCAGAGCTTGACCTTTGATAGCCTGCCGAGGTTGGAATGTGATATCATATCCTCCAAGTTTCATTGCCCATTTAACTAGTCTCCCTGAGTGTTCAGGCTTCTGAAGGATTTGTCTTAACGGTTGATCCGTCAAAACAGTGATGGGGTGTGCCTAAAAATAGGGGTGCAACTTACGCGAGGCCATCACAAGGGCTAACGCTAGCTTTTCGACCAGCGGATAACGGGTCTTCGGGTCTAATAGTACCTTGCTCACATAGTAGATGGGGCGGTACACCATTTTGTTCTTCTTCAGTAGCACCGCACTGACGGCGAAATCACCGACTCCCAAGTACATATACAATTGTTCCCCTTCCAAGGGCCTTGTCAATAAAGGTAGCAGCTTCAAATATTCTTTGAGGTCCTCAAAAGCCTTTTGACAATCTCCAGTCCATTCGAAGTTCTTTCTTCCCCGCAGAGTTTTAAAGAATGGCAAGCTCCTTTCTGCTGGCTTTAACAAAAAGCGATTCAGAGCTACTATTCTGCCTGTCAATCTCTGAACATCTCTTACGGTGGTTGGGGGTTTCATGTCGATGACTGCCTGTACCTTTTCGAGATTTACCTCAATGCCCCTGTCAGTGATCATGAAGCCCAAGAACTTTCCTGATCTCACCCCGAATGAGCACTTCTCGGGATTTAGCTTCAAATTGAATCTCCTCAGTACCTCGAATACCCGGGACATCTGATGAGCATGAGACTCTCCTACTCGGCTCTTGATGATCATATCGTCCACGTAGGCTTCCATGGTATTTCTCAGAAGATCTTTAAATACTTTGTTCACCATTCGCTGATATGTGGCTCCAGCATTCTTTAAACCGAACGGCATTACCCGATAGCAATATATTCCGTCATCGGTTATAAAAGAAGTTTTCTCTTCGTCTTCTGGGTGGAGCATGATCTGGTGATATCCGGAGAAGGCATCTAAGAAGCTAAGGAGTTCATATCCGGATGTCTCATCCACAAGTCTATCTATCCGGGGTAAGGGGTACGAATATTTAGGGCAGGCTTTATTCAGATCGGTGAAGTCTACACACATTCGCCACTTTCCACTAGATTTCTTTACCATTACCACGTTGGCTAGCCACTCGGGGTAGTAGACCTCTCGAATGAATCCGGCGTCTAGGAGCTTATTCACTTCTCCAGTGATCGCCTTTTATCTTTCCGGGGCAAAATTCCTCTTGTTCTGCTTGACAAGTCTGTGCTCGGGTGAGACGTTAAGCTCATGGTAAATCACTTTAGGATTAATCCCAGGCATATCAACCGAGGTCCAAGTGAAAACATCCGAGTTTCTCCTCAAGCATTCAACTATCTCCCTCCTTACTTGTTCGTTCAGCTGAGTCCCGATGAATGCCTTATTCTCTCCAGCCCCCCTGATTAGCTCAATGGCTTCTGTTTCTTCTACAGGCTGAGGCTTGGGCGGATCCTCTATGCCCAAGGTTTCCTTTCTCTGTACCCCTTTGCTAGAGGTAGAAGCAATATAACAAGTACGGGCTCTTCTTTGGTCTCCTCGTACTTGTCCAACTCCGTTGGGAGTGGGGAACTTCATTAACAGATAACAAGAGGATATCACCGCCCTCATGTCGTTTAGTACGGGTCTACCCGGGATCATGTTGTAAGCAGCGGAGGTTGACCTTACTACCATGAATAATACTTGCCGGGTCACATCCTTCGGGTTTTCTCCGAGAGTCACAGGCAACTCTATGGACCCGACCACCTTCACTCTTTCACTCGTAAATCCGTACAGTGGCGTCATAACGGGCCTTAACTTATCTTCGGATATGCTCATTTTTTTGAAGCAATTCCAATAGATTAGGTTCACCGAACTCCCGTTATCAACCAGGATTCTGCTCACTGGATGTTTTGCCACTACTGCGGATATTACCATGGGGTCATCATGGGGCATGACAATGTCACCTTTGTCAGCCGGAGTGAACATGATGGGTTCTTCGTCCGCTTTCTCCTCCATTACAATACTAACCTGATACGCTTGCCTTGCGTAGCTCTTATGGGAAGCAGAGGAGCTTCCCGCCATCGATTCCCCTCCTGCAATAACATTTATTGTCGGGGCGGTAGGCTCGTTGTTTGGCTGATTGCTCTGGGGAACGGGCCTAAATGCTTCATTCCTTGGCCTATTTCCTCCGTTATCATTATTTGGCACTGTCCGCGGACGGTCATTTCTTCGATCGCGCGGAGGATAACGGGGTCTTTCACTTCTCCAAAGGAAGCGGTTGATTTTCCCCTCTCTAGCTAGTCTTTCTAGCTGATCCATTAGGTCTCTGTATCTCTCCGTGGGGTGGCCGTGAGCGCAATGGAATTCGCAGTAGGCATCAGAGTTTCGTCCTACATCTCCAATCTTCTTCTTGGGGAATTCCAACAGTCCTGCCCCTTCGATAGCTGCTAGTATCGCGGTACGAGGCTCATTCAGTCTGGTATAACCTTCATACCTGAGCCTAGGGGCTTTGTTCGCTCTAACGGGTCTTGGAGAGCTTCTCTCGGGTGCATCCCTCTCTCTCCTTTTTCCTTCCCTTGTCTCTCGGGGAGGTACCATCTTCATCACTTCTTCCTGAGCCACATATTTGTTGGCTCTGGTAAATAGGTCGGGAAGTGTCGTCGGCTAGTCGAGGGAGAAGGATTTTTACAACTTTTCAGACCTCGTCCCTTACAACATTGCAGCCATGGCTACTCCTACCGGTAGATTGTCAACCTCCAAGGTTGCATCTCGGAAACGATCTACGTAGCTCTTCAAGGATTCTTTATTCCCTTGCTTCAGAGTGAGTAGGTAAGTAGCGTCCTTCTTTCTCTGGCTATTAATCATGAAGACTTGCAAAAATTCATTTCGCAATTGGTCGAAGGATGAGATGGAACCTTGGCGCAACCCATTGAACCACTTCAGAGCATGCCCGGTCAACGTGAGTGAAAAAGCTCTGCACATAATTTCGTCCTCCCATCCATGCAGCAACATGAGGGACTCATAACTCTGTATGTGGTCATAAGGCTCTGCTTTACCTGTGTAAGTGGCCATAGAAGGCATCTTGAACTTCTTCGACAAAGGTTTGTTCATGATCTCCGGACTGAACGGAATCCTCCTTTTTTGACGATCATCCGGAGACACCAGTTTCCTTTTTTTCAAAATCCTTTCGACCACTTTCTCCACGTTTTCCGACCCTTGAACTGAGTATGCTCCCCTTACTTTCGGACTTGAAGAGTCCGACTGGTAAGCACCCCTTCTGGCACCTCCCATTCCAGGATTCGACCTTGTACCTTCGAAACAATCTCGGAGGTCAAGACTCTTCTGTCTTTGTCACTCCCCGGACCTATGTTCTTCCAACTCATGCTCCAGCCCCCTTGGAGAAGTACTGCACCATGCGGGAGAACTCTGCCGCATATGTGCCGCGGGAGAACTCTGCCGCCTGTCCGGCACGGGTGAGCACTGACGTCTGTAATCCGCGAGAGAGTTTTGCCGCCTAACTGCCGCAGGTGAGCTCTGTCACCTGAGATCCACGGGTGAACTCTGCCGCCTGTCTGCCGTGGGTGAGCTCTGCCGCATGTGATCTGCGGGTGAGCTCTGCGGCCTACCTGCTGTGGGAGAACACTGCCGCTTATCCGGCATGGGTGAGCTCTGCCGCATAAGTGCTGCAGGTGGATTCTGTCGCCTGCCAGGCACGGGTGAGCTCTGACGCCTATAATCCGTGAGAGAGCTCTGCCGCCTAACTGCCGCAGGTGAGCTCTGTCGCCTGAGATCCACGGGTGAGCTCTGCCGCCTGTCTGCTGTGGGTGAGCTCTGCACATGTGATCCATGAGAGAACTCTGTCTTGTCGGGTCTGCGGTAGTATTCACCTCCCGTGACGCTTCCATAGGGTGACTTCTTTGAAATGCGGTAGAGTTTGGGATCAGTCCAGTGGTATTATTTTTTGCGCTCTTTCCCCTTGTCCATCATTCACTATGGTGGAGGGTTGACCTCTCTCGTAGGTCTGCCTTGGGATGTTTTCCCCCACCATCTGCTGCACTTCAGGGGTAAGCTAAACTGTGGGAGAGCATATCTGAAAAAGTTCACCATAGCCTTCAACGCTGTCGTCGTCTCCTCATTCTGACGTTTCAGAGCCTCAAATTCCTCTAAAGAAACCAAGGCTCCTCTGCCATCCCTTTCACTCTGTCTTTGTCCTTACTCTGACCTGACAGGGGGACTCACAGAATTTTGCTCTCCTGTCCCCCCTGCTGTAGAACGTGTCCTCATCATATTAATAAGGAATCTGACTTTTCGTTCTGATTCCCACAGACGGTGCCAATTGATGTTGCCCTGTACGACAACGGGGTGATTCCTTCCACGTATTCAAGTTACGCTAACGACAAAAAGATGCTGTTGATTCGATTTCTTCCACGTGTGCCTCGTATATTCTGTAAAAACAACGAAAATCAGAGGGCGCAGGGATTTGTCCCTGCACGCTCACTCCGATGATTAAGTTAGAAAGCTGAGTTTCTGTATATATGAAGAAGAGAAATGTGTTCTTCAGAATTAAAAAGGTTCAAGTGTTTTTTTCGTCCCCCTTTCTGAGTACTCACCTGGGGTATTTATAGGTTTCTCCCGGGTCGGTTCAGGCTGAGGCTCAGGCGCGTGTCTGGGCCGCGACAGAGTCCTTTGGTACTCTGTCGCGGTTCGGAGCTAGACGGCTTTGCGGGTGAGTTCGGTGGGTGGCAGAGTATATGTGTAAACCTCTGCTGCGGTCAGTGTGGTAGAGGACTGTCGCAGTACAGGCGGTAGAGATCAGTGCGGTAGAGGACTGTCGCAATACAGGCGGTAGAGATCAGTGCGGTAGAGGTCTATCGCGTCTAACTGTGTCGCCTAGAGACTCTACGACAGAGTTTCTATCGCTTAGAGACTCTGTCGCCTACCAAGCGACAGTGTCCCGCGAACACTCTATCGTCTAGAGACTCTGTCGCTATAACAGCCACTTGGCTTATATTATGTTTGACACGTGGCGATCTCTGGTTGGTCGATCCATGTACACGTGGACATTGATGATTGAACCACCATCAGTTGCAAACTGAAAGGATCCAAATTTGAAAATATAATCAGCAGTCTAGAATGTTAATTTGACTTTAATTTGCCATAGCATCACAAGTAGAACCCCGCTTTAATATTCTCTGACTCTGAATATTGCATTGATCTCATTCTAATGGAAACGTGAGTCAGATAAATCTTTTATAAATTTGACAATGTCTTCATCAATTAGTTATGCAAAATAAATTATAGTCAATTTGGTGGGTAGTTGGGTCATTGTAAAACAAGCAGTTTCAATTTTTTCGCCTTCTATTTCCTGCTTTTGACCGTTCAAAGCGCCTAATACTATATGGAAGAAAATGCGTATCTTATTGTTGACTGAACTGGCTGGTTTTAGATTTAGATTAACTTGTCTCTAACGCAGTATTATGCATGTTTCTATACTTGTTTTGTTTTTCAATAATACAATGTTTTATTGATCTTGCACGTTACATGTCCTGAGAAATTCTCTGGATATTTCTCATTAATTTGCAAAAGAATACAAACTGAGTTTATATACAAAAGAGCTTAACAACTTGGCTAACAGAAAATGTAACAAACTAACTAAATTGGTTTATGAGTTACAACTAAGTCTAATAAGTTATAACTAAGTAATTGATTATAAAAAGATATTGGAGTTAGTTGCTACAGCTGTCAAGCTAGCTAGAATAAGTTAGACTGGAAGAACGCTGCTACTAAGAATGCACCTCTGTTATTCCTCTGTTAGCCCCCCACAAGCCTGGAATGTAAATACTATGGAGACCAAGGCGTGCTACAGCTGTGTTGAAACTGTTGGGAGGATGAGGTTTAGTGAAAACATCAGCAAGCTGAGCAGAAGAGGAAACATGAAGAATGCGTACAACTCCAGCTTGAAGTTTCTGCCTGATGAGATGACAATCAAGTTTAATGTGCTTGGTTCATTCATGAAAAACGGGGTTCTCAGCGATTGCAATAGAGGATTTGTTATCACAAAACATGAGAGCTGGCTGAGAATGAAGAACCTGTAAGTCAGCAAGAAGATAAAGGTACCATTACAACTCACAGGCCAAAGAAGCCATGGCCCGATACTCAGCTTCAGAGGATGAATGAGAAACAGTTTGTGGTTTCTTGGATTTCCATGAAACAAGTGCATCACCAAGAAATATGCAGTATCCAGTAGCAAACCGTCGAGTGTCAGGGCAAGAAGCCCAATCAAAGTCAGAAAAAGCCTTTAGCTGCAGATCAGAGGAAGCAGGAAAAAATAGTCCCTGGCCTGGATTCTTCTTAATGTACCGTAGAACTCTATAAGCAGCTTGCAAATGAAGATCAGTAGGATTATCTAAAAACTGAGATAGGTGTTGAACAGCAAAGCACAAATATGGACACGTAGTAGTAAGATACAGCAAGCGACCAATTAACCTTCGATAAAGGAAAGGATCCGGTAGGGAAGAACCAAAAGACTTAGAAAGCTTTAAAGAAGGAAGCATAGGTGTGGGAGCTGGTTTGCAACCAAGAAAACCAGCATCTTGTAATATTTCTAAGGCATACTTTCTCTGACAAACATTGATACCTGTAGCTGATCTAGCAACCTCCAATCCCAGTATATATATGAGACTGCCTAAGTCTTTTATTTTAAAAGCAGAATCAATATAAACCTTCATATCTTGAATAAGGCTAGCATCATCACTAGCCAAAATCACATCATCAGCATACACCAATAAAGCAATAAAAGAATTATCAGTCTTTTGGACGAACAGGGAAGGATCTGAAACTGTTTGTGTGAATCCTCTAGCAAGTAAAGCAGAAGTCAATTTAGAATACCATTGGCGACTAGCCTGCTTCAAACCATATAAAGATTTCTTCAAACGACAAACTTGGCCAGGCTTGGCATGGGGATAACCAGTAGGAAGCTCCATAAACACCTCTTCATGCAAATCTCCATGTAAAAAAGCGTTGTTACTGTCTAATTGATTCAAATGCCAACCACGAGCTGCTGAGACTGCCAAAAGGGTTCGGACAGTACTCATTTTAACAACAGGAGAAAAAGTATCAATATAGTCGATACCATGCTGCTGAGTGTAACCTTTTGCAACAAGCCGAGCTTTAAACCTCTCAATGTCACCAGTGGACTTATACTTGACCTTATACACCCACTTACAACCAATAGCCTGCTTTGTAGGTGGCAAGTCAGTAACTTCCCAAGCATGCAAAGCTTCTAATTCCACTGCCATAGCATCTCTCCAACATTGATGCTTAACAGCTTGAGCATATGTCTTAGGCTCAACAATAGTAGTGACATTGACAGAAAAAACTTTTTGAGACAAAGAACAATTATTATAACTAACAACAGAAGATAAAGGATGAGGAGTACCTAGCTGTGTAAAAACAGGAAAGGAAGACTGATGATGATATGAGTTAGCTAGATAGCAATAATAATTTTGCAAGTAAGTAGGAGAATGAGTAACTCTAGTTGATCTTCGAAGTGGAGGTACATAAGAAATAGTAGATTGAAGAGGTTCTGCTGAAGCAGAAGAATTTTCAGAAGATGTAATAGTAGGAATGGAAGAATCAAAAAATTGATCATGAACAAGAGGAAGAACAGTACTAGATGGAAAAGAATTATCAAGAGTACTAGACTCAGGGACAATAGAGAAAAATGGAAAAATATGCTCATAAAAAATAACATCTCGAGATATGAAAACATCATTATTTTGCAAATTATAAAGTTTGTATCCCTTGGTTCCAGCAGGCAAACCTATAAAAACACACCTAATGGCTCGAGGATCAAATTTAGACCTAGAATGCACTAAAACGAAAGCATAGTAAAGGCAACCAAAAACCTTTAAATGAGAAAAAACAGGAGGTTTATTATATAGTAATTCAAAAAGTGTTTTGTTTCCTATAACTGGTGAGGGTAACCTATTAATAAGATGAACAGCATGACTAACACAATCACTCCAAAACTTTTCAGGTAGATGTGCTTGAATTCTCAAAGACCTTGCAACATTCAATATATGTTGATGCTTCCTTTCAACAATATTGTTTTGTTGAGGGGTTTGGACACAGGTGGTTTGATGAATAATTCCTTTGGAAGCATAAAAATTGGCATATTAAACTCTTGACCGTTGTCAGTTCTAATAACCTTGATGTTACAGTCAAACTGTGTTTTGACAAAACTGCAGAAATTTTGGAGCAAAGACCTAGCTTCAGATTTTTGTTTCATGAGGTATAACCATGTATGTCGACTGTAATCATCAACAACAATAAGAAAATAATGATGTCCATATAGAGATGCAAGAGGATAGGGTCCCCATATATCCACATGAATCAAATCAAAAAGATTACTAGTAACAGAGGTGCTAACTGGAAAAGGGAGTCTCTTTTGTTTAGCTAAGTGACATGTATTACAAGGAAAATGATGATCTGGTACAGTAATAGAAGAATCTAACTTGTGTAACAATTTTATTCTAGTAGGGGAAGCATGTCCTAATCGTAAATGCCAAAGGTGGTTTAAGGAAACTGAATGAGAAGAAGCTACTATTGGAAACCAAGAAGTAGGATGTGAAGGATTAATCTCTAAATGATATAAACCTTGAATTTGTCTAGCTAATCCAATCATCCTCGAAGTCTTTATGTCCTGAAAAATACAGAAGTCGGGTTGAAAAATAGAGAACAATGTAAGGATGAAGTGAGCTTACTGATCGAAATAAGATTAAAAGAAAAGCAGGAACAAACAAAGCATTTTCAAGAACAAGTTGTGGAGTCAACTTTACAGTACCAATGTGTGTGACAGGAACTTGATGACCATTAGGAAAATTGACAAATGAATTAGTAACTGACTTATATGAATCAAAAGATTGTAAAGAACAAATTATATGATCAGTAGCTCCTGTGTCAAGAAGATATAAGGAAGGGAATGAGGACTGATTTATGGAACAAGTTGCTAGAGATATACCTGAATGTTGAGTCAAAGATTGTGATACTTCAGTAACTGCATTAACATGTGCTGCAGGAGATGAAGAAACTTCAGTGGAATGAAGCAATGTAAGCAATTGGTCATATTGATCCTTTGTGAAAGAAACTGGACTAGAAGCTTTTGCAGAAGACACCTTATTTGCTGAAATGTGAACACCGAAATGCAAAGAGGAGTTGGTCTGATGTGATGAATCTGTTTCAACAAGATTGGTTGAGGGGGCTCTGTGTTTAAACTTGAAGCTAGGTGGATATCCATGCTTTTTATAGCATTTATCCACAAGATGTCCAACAAGACCACAATAAGAGCAAATAGGTCTTTTTCCATTGAGCCTCCTGGGATTGCCAGAAACTGATCCGGAATTGAACTGACTAGCAAGAACAGTAGACTCAATCTTAGGAGAAGAAGCATGAATCATGGATGCCATCTATCTCTCTTGTTGAATAACCAAAGAAAAAACTTTGTTAATTGATGGCAGGGGCTCAAGCAACATGATCTGAGATCGTACAGTTGCAAATTCGTCATTAAGTCCCTTGAGAAATCGAATCACATAATCCTGCTCTTGATGCCTTCGAGCTACATCCAACGCTATACAACTACACTTTGGGTTACAAATGCAAGCTGGAATAGCGCGCAAACTCATAAACTCATCCCACATGATCTTCAGTCTAGTAAAATAATTAGTTACAGAAAGAGAAGATTGATGAAAATAAAATATCTCCTCCTGTAACTCAGAAATCCGGAAAGAGTCACCCTGTGAAAAACGATCATGTAGATCTCGCCATACGTCGGATGCTAAATCATGCCACAAAACACTCTGTGCAATAGAAGGTGAAAGAGAGTGTAGTAGCCATGAAAGAACCATGGTATTACACCTCTGCCATGCAGGAAATAGATCGTCAGTCTTTGCAGGAATAGCAAGTGATCCATCAACAAACTGTAGTTTGTTTTTGGAAAGTAAGGCCATCTTCATTGAGCGAGACCATGAATGGTAGTTGGATCCGGTTAGAATAGAGGAAACCAGTACCAACGCAGGACTTTCATTTGGATGTAAAAAGTAAGGATTAGAAATGGAATCATCAATTCGGTTTGAAGTTTGAGCGGAAGAGGTGGAGGAAGCCATTAGTGATGGGGGAAGAAATGTGTTTGGTTGCTGAGAAATATGCAGAGAAAACTACCACACAGAAGAAAAAAATGCTCTGGTACCATGAGAAATTCTCTGGATATTTCTCATTAATTTGCAAAAGAATACAAACTGAGTTTATATACAAAAGAGCTTAACAACTTGGCTAACAGAAAATGTAACAAACTAACTAAATTGGTTTATGAGTTACAACTAAGTCTAATAAGTTATAACTAAGTAACTGATTATAAGAAGATATTGGAGTTAGTTGCTACAGCTGTCAAGCTAGCTAGAATAAGTTAGACTAGAAGAACGGTGCTGCTGAGAATGCACCTTTGTTATTCCTCTGTTATGTCCTGCCAGGTCAAGGACATTCATATTACTAACGCACATTAAATGGTATTAGATTAACCCTTGAGATCATGCTTTGTTGCTAATTGCTATGGAACTTTATGCAAGCACTGCTATCAGTAATTGGAATTTCATTTTTCTAAATTACATGCAATAAAAAAAAGTGCAAAATATCTGGAAATCAAGTTTGGAAGTGAAGTTAAAATATCTAAGTTAACAGATGTAACTACCAAACAAACCGGACAAATTATCGATGAACAAACAAAATATAATTAAAGTTTGTAAGGGCAGGAAAAATACAAGTATAAAACATTTCTATTAGCTGCTTTTTTTTTTTCTATTCATATGTTAAAACCGTAAATCAACGACAACGGTATAGGAACACATGGAAGGCCGTGAAACAAAAGATGCATTTCTCTCCCGGTTAATGTTTGTTTAAATTTCCTCCTACCATCAGAGAAACCTTGCTGTGCTAGCGGCTAATATATTTGAAAGTGTGAGGCTGAGATCTTTAGTATGAAAATATATTTGAAAGTGCTCGCGGCCAAATATATTTCGATCATTAGTGTGAAAAAAAGGGTGAAATCTTTCGACTGACTCACGAAAAAAAAAAAGGTAAGGATAAAATTATTTTTTGACTTTTAATTTCAATTTTTTATTATTTATTAAAAATATATATATATATATCTTTAATAATTTTTTATTTTATTTTAATTTTACCGAAATCGATTTCACTGTTCATACAAACTAATTAAAAAAAAAAAAGCCTGCTAACCCATCCTTATTCAAGTTATACACTAGGGAATAATGACTATTATTATGATCAATTATACTCAGATTCCCAAAATTTCGCAACACATTTCCTTACTTTGCAAGACTAGTAGAAACGATGGATTACTGGGGTAATTCTGAAATAATAATCTCACTTAGAGATTAGCATTTGCTAAAATTCCAAATTACTTTTGGCAAGATATTGGATCTCTTCCTTTGATCAAAATGATTACAAGTTGCAGATGAATAAGTGCAGCAGATGTCTTTGTTATCCAATGGAGATTTTGCTTTTCATTAGCTTTTGCATAAATGCTTTCTCACTTACAGATGATTGTATCAGTAGAATTCATTCACAAACACCATCATTGCTGCTTAAACAAAGATGAGAAAACATAACCAAAAAGACAAATTGGAATATCAAGGTAACTAAATTCCAGACCACAGGAAAACGTTTGAAACTAGAATCACTACCATTTCAGATCTATTATATACACGGATGAAAAAAAAATCTGAATGTCAGTATTCGGAACACAAGTCAGAGTCAACTTCCCTAGTTCTTGAAGAGTTTGATTTCCCATCGTCAGTTTTCTATAATAGTCTCTTGGACTCCACCATTCTTCATTTGTAAGAGGGAGAAGGCAGAATTATCGTGTCTTCAAGCCAATCAGCATAGATATCACATAGCTTCACAACTTGTTTCCGCTTTAATGAGTCCTTTGTTTCTTGCAGTTGCTGCTTGAGAGAACTCCCAGTCACATTCCTGTCAATATGAAGATTCTTCAAAGAACAACTTGGCACAATCCAAGATTCTAATGCAAAATGGCAATCATGGTTCTGTAGTTCTGCAAATCAAAAATACCAACTGACATCAGGAAAGTGAAAATCCAAAAAATAGATCCATCAAACTAGAAAATTCTTCTCAAGCTTTAAACTAGATGACTAGATATTCAATGATAGGAATACATTATTTATATTAAACTATTCATTGAATCAATTCATTCAAATCAAAGATCTTACTGAAGCAAAACATATTAAGAGCCCAGCTAAATTTATTCAGATTGATTGACAGAAACAATATTGTTTAAAGAATTAGCCGCCAAAACTATTACTTCCAAAGATTAATATATCTATAACAATGGAGCCAATGGAAGAAACCAAATTCTGTTTCATGGGTTAGCAGAATTCAAGTCTGGAACACATTTTTTGACATTGGAGGTAGAAATAAATGATATGGTGTTTGCAAACATATGGAACATGAATCCTCAGTCCTCATTATCTTAGCAATCAATGCGTAACCAGAATTTGAAGTTAAAGGGTGAAATAGGCTAAGAAGAAGTTTTTCAGAAGACAAAGCATGTTCTTTATGCATTAAAAATGCCATAAGAAAATGAAAGTGTAAAACAAAGAGAGTAAAGCATGTTCTTTACGCATTAAAATGCCATAAGTAAATGAAAGAGTAAAACAAAAAGAGTAAAAACCCTAACCAAATTTGGCCTGTCTGAATACCTGCGGGTCCATGAGCAAAGCTACAAGCCTTTCCATATGGGCAGCTTCCAGACATCTTCCAGTTATTGCATAGCTTGGTTTTCCACAATGCCGGCTTAAAATTCCCTTCACCAGCAGCACTCGAAGAACCAACAAAACTCTTGCAACCCAATTCACCTGATCCTCGATTTTGATTCACTAGAGCAACACTAGACACAACGCTTATCCTGGAAGCCTTCCTAATTTTCTCAGGAATCACATGAAGAAACCGACACCTATCTCCATAACTACAGTTTCTCCCATTACAGAACATTCTGCAAACCCTTTTTGAGTCATCACCATACTCTTGGCAATGGGACCCGCATTGTTTGGTCTTGAGACTATCGCTGGCTAATTCTTTTATTGCCCCAGGAGTTCTATGATTTGTGATAAAATTTTCACTGATTCTACGTTTCTTGAATGGGTATACAAAGCGAGAAGAGGTTTCGAGGTCTTTGCCCTGAATTGGATGTTGAGGCTGCCATTGAAATGTAGATTTGTAGGCATCTCTGGAAATGTTCATTTTGTAGCTTGGAAACTTGTAACCAACTCTGTTTCAATATCCAATTTTGAGAAGTAAAAACTATTGAATTCCCAAAGGAAACGAATAAAAACCCCCAAATCAACCAATGGACTTTGATATTTGAGTTTCGAACCATTAAAAGGATTCAAAAAGCCTTAAAACCACATAAAAACCGTAACACTTTGAGTCCGACCATGAAATTATCATTTGAAGGATCATGATTCGTTAAAAACTGACATTTGCTCACGGGGTGCGAGTGCGACCTAGAAAAGTCCTTCTCTTAAAAAAGTAAAGAAAAAAAAAAGCCTTTTTTACTTTTTTTTTCTCTCTTTTTTATTACAGTTTTTTTCTTCTTACAAAAGGAAATTAAGGATTTTTTACTTTCAATGGCGACAAGATTTTTCTCAGATTTATGGAAATAAAATTAAATGATCATCGTTATTGCATACAAATGAAGATAAAATTGAACATGTATAATGAGATTATTATTCAATAATAATTTGAAAATTTACAAAAAAAATAAAGATGATAATAAATAACCCTTTAAAAATATTAAAAAATAAATAAATAATAAAATAAATAATGTGTTATTAATTTAATCTCGTTTATAGAGTAAAAAATCATTGACAATATAATAAACCTATATAATGATATATTAAAGTTTTTTTTATTTATTTTACAAGCGACATTAAGATGATAGACATATTTCTTAAAAGATATTAAAAAAATAAATAATATGAAATATATATCATTGTTCTAATCTCATTTATACAATTTAAATTTTACTGATAATATAGTAGATAGTAATTTATATAATAAACTTACTACTTAATATTTAATTTTTAGAGGCATATAATAAGTTGATATATTTTTCATTCTAAAACTAGTACGTGACTGGGTCTTCGAAGCAGGAGATAACTTTTATTTTTAATTATTATTATTATTATTTTTATTGATCTGGATGTCCAAGTGGTCAAACAACAACAGGTAACTCCGAAAAGTGAATATTATGTTTCATTTTTCCAAGCATGAGTGCAAATGTTCCAATTTGCAATTCATAAGATGCAAACATTAGCCTAACCAAAAGTCAAAGAATTTCGTGCAAAAGACAGGCTAATTAGTTGTTTAGGAAACAAAGTGTTGGCTCTACCGAGAGGGGGGGTGAATCGGTTTTCTAATGATAATGCTAAATTTTAATCTTAATTGAATTTTATTGCAAGTAATCAAAGAATAAGCAATAAAATATAGTGCAATAAATTAAATGAGATAAGGGAAGGAAGCAACAAACTCAGTAATTTATAGAGGTTCGGCCAATCGCTTGCCTACGTCATCTCTTTTTGACTTTCTTGTCAAGAGCTTTCTTTTACTATCTCAATAGTTGATACAATCTCCCTTTTTAAGATTAAGGAATAACCTCTCTACCCCTTTTTACAAAGATAAGTATTCACCCTTTACAAAATTATCTCACAGAGGAACTCTCCTCTTCTCTCTTGGATTGAGGATGAATACTAATAAAAACTTTCTTTTGTGGGTAGGAAGAATAACTTCTACACAAGCTTTTTAACACAAGACAATCAATGTGATGTTAAAGACAAAGAGAATGTTAAGAATGATCTCTTGAGAATGTTCAGAATTTACAACATGAGTCTCTCATATTTTCAGTGTCTTCAATGCTTGGCTTTATACAGCAGGATTGGTAGTTGAAGCATTTAATGCTATTTTTCTAGTTGAAGATTTTGCAGAAAGAGCCGTTAGGAACCTCCAGTAGAGTATCAGATCAATCTACCATCATGACCAGATCGATCTCTTAGTTTAAATTCCTGCAATTACAAAGCAACTTGAAGCAAGGAGATCGATCTCATATTTGTAGAGATCGATCTTATAATTCAAAAAATGTTAGTGAAGATCGATCTGTCGAACCATCAGATCGATCTTCTAATCTCTCTGTTTGAAGTAAGATCGATCTGGAGATCGATCTAGCAAACATTCTCGTAGAGAAGAGATCGATCTCTAATCACCCTAGATCGATCTTCTAAACTCTCTGACTTTGAGGAGATCGATCTTTATCCATATGAGATCGATCTCATAAGCTCTCTGTTTGAACATAGATCGATCTACAGATCGATCTAATACCTTTAACCTTTGCCTTTAGAGGAGATCGATCTCTTTCTTGACCAGATCGATCTCATAGGCATTCTGTAATATAAAGATCGATCTCATAACCCCTAGAGATCGATCTCTTCTTCCTCAACATCCTATACATGTCTTTGAGTTTTTTAATCCTTTAGCAGATCAATCTCATATTCTTATGAGATCGATCTCTCATACTTGAAAACCCAAGAGATCGATCTGGTCAAGAAAGAGATTTATAATATTCATTATTGAATTATTGTTTTGTCATTTCAAAATATATTAACTTAACAATCTCCCCCTTTTTGATATGACAAAACTTATTTAATAAATAATTTTATAAACATGTTTAGTCTCCCCTTTTAACATGAGCATCAGTTGTCCAGTTTCAAAAACTCTCCCTCAGTTCAAAAACTTCCCCTTAATTTAAGCTCCCCTTAACTCCCCCTTAATTTAAGCTCTCCTTAACATGTTTTTTTAACATATTTTCTTCTCCCCCTTTTTGTCATATCAATGGCAATCAAGGCATAAGACCATGTATCAATAAAGCATATATCAACAAATCACCAATCATAACATTGAATCGTAATTCTATCAGTTCAAAATATATAAAAGTATATGCTTAATCCAACAAACATGTCTTAAAACATCAACACATCAAGGACAATCTAAACATGCATGCCCTAAGATGGAAGAGGAAAGTGCTCCAGAAGTTCTTCAACTCATGTGCGGGTGACCTGCAACTCATCAAACATGGCCTGTTGTGTGGCATAAAGATTTCAAAGCTTTCATCCATCTTCCTATTAAGCTCCATGACCATAGCCATAAGTGATTCCATTGTCTCGGAAGATGAGGCAGGTGCAGTAGTCTGAGCAGCAGACGTAGGAGGAACCTCAGTAGACGGCGCGGTAGGCTCAGCTGGTATATCCTCTTCCATGGTTGCCTCATGATGGGTTTTGTGTTTCTTCCTCCATTGACCTTGGAAGTCTTTGTAATACCCCATATGGTGAAGTGTGCCAATGTTCAGAACACTTTTTACAGAGGGTGCTTCACCGATCTCATAAGAACAGTCAACCCCTAGTTTTTGTAGCAGGTAAGTAAGGGGTTGAGGGAAGACTATTGAGGAGGCTTGTCCGCGCATGATTTTTAGCCATTCTTCGTAGATGAAGTGGACTAGATTCGATTTTTGGTCTTGAGAAATGTGAAGATAGTGGAGCCAAAAACGATCTAGTTTTCTAACAGTGAAATGTCAGGTACCGAAAGGTCTGAGGTTCCATGAGATTATAAGGTGTAGTAACCTAGGGTGCATGGATAGGTCACTAGCCTTATCACCAAGCAGGTTAAATTCGAGTGGTACCTCCTCCTTTTCATCAGTCAAACCATTATCCTCAATCCTAAACACTCGGGCTAAAAGATTGGTGTTTACGAAAATCGTTTTAGCCATGACGAATGTTTTGAAACCTAGAATTTTACACGTATCGTCAGGGTTATAGACAAGCTCGGTGTTTGAGAAGAATGCCCTAATAATGTTTGGAGGTGTAGGTGTGTTTATCTTGAGAAATGGAAACCAACCAAATTTTTTCATTTTTGACAAATATGGGAAGTCTATACGATTAAGGAATGAAAAGTCAATGGTCCTCCAGTGTTTTATGGGCATGGTGAAGAAGTATTCTTCATATCTCTTCCTTTTTGCAGGTGTTTGAAAACACCTGCTGAAGGTAGTGATAGAAGACGAAGAAAGAGTGGGTGGTTATGAGGAAAAGGGTCTAGACTCTTTGTTGGTAGCTCTTTTAATGTGAGACATTGTCAAATCAGTCAAAAGTAACCTAAGATAGTTCTAAATTGTTCTCTAACAATATCTTAGGCAATGGAACAGCTTGTTGTGATAATATATTTTGAAATGACAAAACAAGTAAATTCAATAATATAAAGATGATATAAAAACATGTTTAGAGGTTATCAGTACCAGAACTTGAGTTTCTATAGATGAGAGATCGATCTGGGTTATGAGAGATTGATCTCCTGGGATTTCTTGGATGAGAGATCGATCTCATAAAGACATGAGATCGATCTGCTAAGCTGTGAACCTATACAAAGGTATTGAGGCAGATTGAGATCGATCTCTAAGGGTTATGAGATCGATCTGCCTAATACTGGAGTTGAGGAGATCGATCTGATCTAGGAAGAGATCGATCTCCCCTAAAGTAAAGACAGTAGATCGATCTGTGAGATCGATCTATACTCAAACAGAGAGCTAATAAGATCGATCTGGTATAGGAAGAGATCGATCTTCTCAAAGTCAGAGAGCTAAGGAGATCGATCTGGGGTAATAAGAGATCGATCTCTTCACTACGAGATTACTTGGCAGATCGATCTTGCCTCAAACAGAGAGATTGGAAGATCGATCTGCCTATTCGACAGATCGATCTCCTCTAATATTTTCAAATCATGAGATCGATCTGCTCACATATGAGATCGATCTCCTTGTGTTATTTTGCTTTGATCTTGCAGGATTATAACTAAGAGATCGATCTAGCCAAGATGGCAAATCGATCTGACATTCTACTGGAGGTACCCAACGACTAGTTCTGCAAAAATCTCAACGGGAAAAATAGCATTTAATGCTCCAACTACCAATCCTTCAGTATTTAACCAAGCATTGAAGACAATGAGAAGATAGACCATTGCTGCACATTTTTCTTACATTCTCAAGAGTTTAATTCTTTCATTCCTTGTGTCTTCATTCCTCATTTATTGAGTTTGTTGTATAAGCTTAAGTGCAAAATCTGTAATTGTCCTACCCACATTAAAGCTTGACATTTTATTCATCCTTACCTCAAAAGAGAAGAGGATTGTTCCTCAGTGTGAAAAACATTGTAAAAGGGTGAATACTTCTTTGTATTGCAAAGGGTAGAGAGGTTATTCCTTAACCTGAAAAAGGAACATTGTAACTTCTGTTGAAGGAGAGAAAGAAAGCACTTGACAAGAAGGTCAAGGAGAGAGGACGTAGGCAAGAGATTGGCCAAACCTCTATAAACGATTGTGTTTGTTTCTCTCTTCCCTATCTTGCTTTAATTTGTTTAATTTCATTGTATTGCTCATTATCATTTGCTGATTAAATTAGGATTAATTTAAAACTTGCCATTAACATTAGAAAACCAATTCACCCCCCCTCTCGGTAAAGCCAACACAGTTTAATAGGTGCCCTAATGATGATTTAGGCAAAAATAAAGAAATTTTTGAAGAAAATTTGACAATGTAGATTACTAGAATGAAGATTGATGAAAAAGATTGGATGAGAACCTTACTAGAGATCGATTTGTGAGAGAAATTGAAGGTAGAGGCGCGACAGAGGGTTAGGGATTTGAAATTTGGCTTTTTGAAATTTGGGGATTTTGAAGTAGTATTTATAGTCCAGGGCTAAGGAGATCGATCTGTTGAGGTACCGATCGATCTGATATTTCCAGAGACTTGAAGAGATCGATCTTCAAAGTATAGAAGCTCAAAAGATCGATCTGCCAAGTGCAGAGATCGATCTGTAACTTACAGAGGCTGAAGAAGATCGATCTGCCAAATGCAGAGATCAATCTGTAAAATACAGAAGCTTAAGGAGATCGATCTTATGGGATAAAAGATCGATCTGCTTAGCTGAACCTTACTGCTTTAGGTCAATTTGGAGCATGCTAGATCGATTTATATTGATAGGAGATCGATCTCTCATACTCTTTGCCCAGAAAATGAGTTGCAAAATCAGTTAAAAATTAATTTGAAATCAAAGTTTTGAAGGCAATAAATCTTAAGAAGCATTCATAAGTCCTAATTCACCTCTAAGAACATAAAATCTATCTCTATCAAGAGGTTTGGTGAAGATATCAGCTATTTGATGCAAAGTATCAATATATTCTAGAATGATCTCTTTTTTGTACATGATCTCTAAGGAAATGATTCCTAATCTCAATATGTTTAGTTCTAGAGTGTTAGATTGGATTTTTAGAGAGATTAATGGCACTAGTATTATCACATTTGATTGAAACTTGTTTCATGTCTACACCATAATCTTTCATTTGTTATTTAATCCACAACACTTGAGCACTACAACTACTAGCTGCTCTATACTCTGCTTCTGTTGTGGATTGTGCTACACTATTTTGTTGCTTAGAGAACCATGAGATTAATCTATTCCCTAAGAATTGGCATGTTCCTGAAGTGCTTTTTCTATTTATTTTACAACCTCCAAAATTTGCATCAGAAAAAGCATGAAAAGCAAATGTGGAATCTTTAGGGTACCAAAATCCTAGAGAGGGTTTTTGTAGCTAGTAAGTGTGACTCTCTAGGAGAGGATTGAAATCTAGCACATAAACATACACTAAACAAAATATCAGGTCTACTTGCTGTAAGATAAAACAATGAACTAATAATAGACCTATATAGTTTAGTATCTACACATTTACCACTTTCATCTTTATCAAGCTTGATGTTGGTGCCCATTGGAGTTGCTTGAGGTTTGCAGTTCTCCATTCCAAATTGTTTGAGCAAATCCTTAGTGTATTTAGCTTGATTGATGAAGGTTCCATCTTTAGTTTGCTTCAATTGAAGTCTCAAGAAGTAGGTGAGCTCTCCCATCATGCTCATTTCAAATTCACCTTGCATGATCTTAGCAAACTCTTGACACAGAGATTCATTAGTTGATCCAAAAATAATGTCATCTACATATACTTGAATAACTAGTAAATCTTTATTCTTATTTTTGATAAACAAAGTTGTATCTACTTTTCCTCTTGAAAATCCTTTTTCTATTAAGAACTTTGAAAGTCTTTCATACCAGGCTCTAGGGGCTTGTTTCAAACCATAAAGTGCCTTAGAAAGTTTGTATTCAGGAAATTCAGGACTTTCAAAATCAGGAGGTTGCTCAACATAAACTTCCTCATTGATGAAGCCATTTAAAAAGGCACTCTTTACATCCATTTGATATAATTTGAAGTTTTTGTAGCATGCAAAAGCAAATAGCATTCTTATTGCTTCTAATCTAGCTACCGGTGCATAGGTTTCATCATAGTCTATTTTTTCCTCTTGCCTATAGCCTTGTGTAACTGACCTAGCCTTGTTTCTTATGATCACACTATTTTCATCCATCTTGTTCTTGAAAATCCATTTAGTTCCAATTATAGAGTGATCACTAGGTCTAGGGACTAAGTTCCATACTTTGCTTCTTTCAAATTGATTTAGTTCTTCTTGCATGGCTAAAAACCAATTATTGTCATCTAAAGCTTCATTGACTCTTTTTGGTTCAATTTGAGATACAAAGGCTATATATTGACATACATTTCTTAGAGAGGACCTTGTTCTAACTCCAAGAGTTGGATCACCTACAATTTCACAATCTTTGACATATCCTAGTTCTCTTGGTGCTCTAGACTCTCTTTCTAGTATTTCTAGTTCTTCTTCATCCTCTTTATTAATGTCAAGTTTTTCTAATAGATCATCTTTTATCTTTGAGGAATCTTTTAAGGTCTCATCAAATATTTCAATATCCTCATCATTAGTTGAACCTTTAGATGCATCGTTTGACTCATCAAATATTATATGTATTGATTCTTCTACCATCAAGGTTCTTTTGTTATATACTCTATATGCCTTTGAATTCAAGGAGTAGCCTAAAAAGATTCCTTCATCACTCTTGGCATCAAATTTTCCTAAGTTGTCTTTTCCATTATTTAAGACAAAGCATTTACAACCAAAAGGGTGAAAATAGCTAATATTAGGCTTCTTTCCCTTGTAAAGCTCATAAGGGGTTTTCTTTAAGATTGGTCTTATCATTGCTCTATTTATGATGTAACATGCTGTATTTATTACTTCAACCTAAAAATATTTAGGTAAATTAGTTTCACACAACATTGTCCTAGCCATTTCTTCTAATGTTCTATTTCTTCTCTCAACTACCCCATTTTTTTGTGGTGTCCTAGGGGCTGAAAAATTATGACTAATTCCTTGATCATTGCAATATTCATCAAAACCAATATTTTCAAATTCCTTGCCATGATCACTTCTAATGCTAGTTATAGTGTAACATTTTTCATTTTGGGCTACTTTTGTATAGACAATGAATTTTTCTAAGGCTTTATTCTTTACTCTTAAGAAAAATACCCAAGTGAACCTAGTGAAATCATCTACAATCACAAACCCATAATGCTTACCACCTAGGCTTGTAGTTCTAGTTGGTCCAAATAGATCTAGGTGAAGTAATTGAAGAGGTCTAGTGGTTGATACACTATGTTTAGGTTTAAATGTTGTCCTTTTATGTTTTCCCTTAACACAAGCTTCACAAATTTTGTCATAGTCAAAGGATAACTTAGGTAATCCTATAACAAGGTCTTTTCTAGCTAGCTTAGATAATATGTAAGACCCGATATATTTATCGTAAAGAGCAAAAGGGAATAAATAGAAAATTTCAAGTGCATTTAAAAATGCAAAAGGACTGAAATGGCATTCCTGAACACGTGCAAGGGCAAAACGATCAAAAGACCGAAATTCGGTATTAATCGGGATAAGAAAATTTAATTAAAAATATGGGATTGAGAAATCTTGATCAATAACGAAGAAATAATTAAATTTCGGGTTAAATTGATCAAGATATGAATTTATTGGAAATAAATCGAAATTTTTGCATCGGAAAATAATCCTGAAAATAATCAAAAAATTTACTAAAAAGTTGAAATAATATCGAGAAATTAATTAATTGATTTAATGAATTAAATAGAATTTTTTAAGAATATTTTTGGCATATTTTGGATTTTTAATAATATTTTAATGAATAAAATATTATTAAAAATAAATTATAAATAAAAAAAGAAACAAAAACGAAATCTGGAAAACGAAACAGAGAAGAAACAAGGGAAACGCGAAGTAGGAAACCGAGGGAGTTGGTTTCCCTCCGATCCAACACCACCGGCGGGGCTGAGGGGCCGGCGAGGGTCGACGAGGGTAGCTCGACCTCGGGCGAGCCACCAGTGGCCGCGTCTCGAGGCGAGGTGGCCGAAAAACTCCAAAAAATGGGGGAGAAGCCGCGGGAGAGAACCTCGATTCATCGGCGATGGCTGCGTTTTGACTCCAATCGAGGGTCGATTTTGGAAGCCCAGGCCGTGGCGCACCGATTGGTGCCGGAATCACATCGGGAATCGATCGGACGACGTCGGAATGACCAAATGGTGACTGAACCGGTCGAACCAGACTGAACCGAATCGAGCTGAACCGGCGATCTGAACCGGGTTGAACCGGATCGAACCGGTTCAGCCAAAAAGAAAGGGAAAAAGGAAGAAAAAGGGAAAAAGAAAAAGAGAAAAAAATTGAGAAAAATTCCAGTGATGCAATCGAGCTTCGGGTAAGTCGGTAAGCGGTCGAATTGACCGATTTAATTTTTGAAATATTTAATTTGATAAATAATCGACTGAAAGTTTACCCGAAAATATATTTAAATGTGTAGCTCGACAATTGGCATCCATCGAGAGTTCGAGACAGTCTCGATTTGTGTACGATCATGGGATCACGGGTAAGTAACCCTTATTTACGACAATTTTGCATCGTTATACGTGTTGATGAATTTCAGATTTAATTTTTCGCTTAAATGAATTTAATTCTAGAAAATTGGATAAATTGTCGTAAATACTAAATTGAGATATCCGAGAATTTAGAACGAGGCTAAATAAGTACCGATGGGTCCAATGAAACCAATAGGCCTCGATAAAGTGTAGTAAACGGGCTTAAGGCTGATTAAGGCCCATTATGGTACAATCGGGCCCACTATGGGTAAACGGGCCCAATGATTTAAATTAAGCCTAAAAAATGTGAAATACAATTAATTGTATTGTATTTGACCTGATGAACATTTATCCGCAGTGTCGGAGATTTGATTTGGAGCAAATCAGACTGCGTGACGAATCATCAGTGGAAAGGTCAGACTGTACAGATAAATGAGGTAAGGGAATTGTGTGAGTAGCTAGAGGTAGCTACGCATATTTTAATAAATTTTGTATACACTGATTATGTATGTATACGCGATTATTGTATAATGATCCTAAAAGTGGTTTAAATGATTTTTAAGGATCGAAATAGGTAAAATGTCTATTTTACCCCTATTGAGGGAAGTTCACCTAAGGATGGTGAAAGCATGACATGCATGAAATGCATGATTTAAGGACTTTTATGGTTTAAGAATTTTATTGGTTTTAATCAAAACAAATCGGTAGATTGGCCAGAAATTGTTTAATTTCACAAGATAACACTACGTAGGTGTTATTTATATTTAAATGGAAATTTCTTTGGAAAATAGGCCAACTATCAAGTTTATATGGAAATAGATAGTGCCGACACGTAGTTCGCACTATATCTGCGTTTGTGAATGTGCATAAATGTGCTTGAGCGGTTGCTCGCACCGACTTATGTGACATCATATGCATGAAATGTGCTAGAGCATGGTGCTCACACTGATTTTTATTATTGTGAAATAAGAGCTGCTGGAGCCTAGCTCGCACTCTGTTTTGACATGTTTTGATTTGTTTTGACGTGGTATGCATAAAATGGTGCTGGAGCGATTGTTCGCACTAGTTTTACTGATTTAATATGTATGAGAGATGCTGGAGCTTAGCTCGTATCCTATTTTGATATAATTATGCATAAAGCCGTGCTGGAGTGTAACTCGCACAAGATTTGATTTAATTATGCATAAATCCGTGCTGGAGTCTAACTCGTATGAGATTTGATTTACTTGAGCATTCACTCGTGCTGGAGTGTTGCTCGCACAAAGTTTTAAATGGTCTTATAACTTATTTTAAAGCCGTACTAGAGTTTTTCTCGTACGAGGTTTTCACTGAGTTGTTATACATATCTGTATTAGAGCATTGCTTGTATGTGGATTTTACTTGAATTTATAATCAGTTTAAGTCGTACTGGAGCGCTGCTCGTACGCAGATTTCATTGATTTCTATGACACCATGCTAGAGCTTCGCTCGCACAGGGATTTATATTACATGCATATAGCCGTGTTGGAGCCTCCTGTAGACTGTGTGTCATAGTGAGATGATATGCTCACACGTGCATTCTGAGACAGAGATGATATGGGTGGATAAGACCTATTACAGGCATCCCTGACTGAGCTTGGGTTCACGGAGTACGTTGTACTGTGTATGTCACGCGGAGTACGCTGTACCGTGAGGATTGTTGGAGTGGAGTGGCATTAGCCATGAGGCAACAAGCCTTGCCCTCGCAATCCTGGTGTTATACTGTTCTAGCGGGTAGGATGACTCACCTCCCATTTCAGGTGTGATACCCCGCACACTAGGTACCGTGTTGCCAGGGATCACTAGGATATGGCCATAGTCCTCGATGTTACTGATAATTACCTGATTGTCTCACATGATATAACTTGTGGTCTGTTAGACCAGGGTAGACCCGAAGGAGGGGTCAGGCCCCCGATTTGACGATTTTATGATTTCATGATTTTATGATATGTGACCCTGAAAGAAGGGTGGTTTTATAACTGAAGTTTTACAATGAATTGTTTTATGAGATTATTGACCCAGGAGGGTTAGTTTATACTGCAGTTTTAATGAATTGATTTAAATGCAGCAGCATGATGATATTTTCCATGCTTTTATTCAAATTCATGATTTGTCTTACATGACATGAAAGAATGCATTATCTTGTTTTAATTCATGCTAAGTATGATTTAATGATGTCACATAAAATGCTATGAATGCATGAATTACATGATTTATATATGCACAAATAGTTTTGGATAAACTATGGCATTGAATATGCATGACTTTGTGCGTGAAATTTTAAATGAAAAGAAATGGATTTAAGGGCATGGCATTATGAGCATGTAGATAGTGGAGCTATTTACTTACTTGCATAATTGCCTTACTGAGCTTGTGGTTTGCTCACCCCCCTTATTTTCCCATCTTTTCAGAGCACTTGTAAAAGTTATTGAGCGGCTGAGGACTTGCATTCTGGGTAATCGCTGCTTCCCATCGAGAGACAGGTATACACATTTGTAAGGTTTTGTATCTAAATATGTAAGGCACAGTACTGTAAATGGATATGATGTCGGGGATGTAGAGTTATGAATACCAATGAGTATGTATTTATTTAAAGTCAAAGAATAGTAAACTTTGATATGTGAATGTGATTATGAAAATGAAATGGTAAATAGGTGAGAGGTGACTAACACCGAATTATAGCCCAACTGTGTTGTAGGATGGTCACGATAAGAGAAAGGTAAGAATTAAATAATAAATGAAAAAGTGAAAAATTTAATCTGATTTTTAGGTAAATTGGGTCGTGACATAATACATGCATGCTAGCATGACCTAGTCTTCTATGCCACAACCAAGGTTCTTTTTCTTTATCTACCATAAGGCATACGTTTTTATTTTTAAGTTCATTTAGATAAACAATGTATATGTTACCTTGTCTATGTCCTAGAAAAAGAACTTTATTTGATTTAGGATCTATAACATGACACTTCAAGCAATAAAAAATTACTTTATAACCTTTGTGACAAAGTTGACTAATACTTAGCAAATTATGTTTTAGACCTCTAACAAGTAAAACCTTTTCTAGTGAGAAATAGTTAATCGATCTACTTCCTTCAACTTGGCCTTTGGAGTTATCCCCAAATGTGACTTCTCCACCAACTTTTGATTTGAATGAGTTGAAGTGGTTTCTATCATCGGTCATGTGTCTTGAGCATCCACTATCCAAGTACCAAGCTTCCTTTGTTTTTACCTTATAGCAATGCTCAATCACCTATAATCAACATTCAAACTTTTGTCTTAGGTACCCAAATTTTCTTGGCTCATTTGGAGTTACTGAATAGAATTCTTGTAAGACCCGAATTATATTGTAATTTCGTATGAAGAATTGAAAATAGTCCTAAATTAAATGAAATGGGATTCGGACAGGAAATAAGGATTTAAAATACGAAATGAATGAGTATTCGTGAAGGGAAGTCGGGTTAAATTTATCCCGAACACGTGCAAGGGTAAAACGGTCAAAAGATCGAAAGTCGAAATAAATTCGATAAGAAAATTTAATTAAAAAATGGATTTGAGAATCTTGATCAATAACGAAGAAATAATTAAATTTCGAGTCCAATTGATCAAGATCCGAAATTTTTAGAAATACCGAAAAGTCACCCGGGACAATATCCCGAAAATACGAAAAAATTATACCCAAAAAAATTGTTAAATTAAATTAAATAAATTAAATAAAATTAAATAAATGAATTTGGAATAAAAAATTAATTTTTGTAGATATTTTGAATATTTTTGACTATTTTAATGAATAAAATAATAATAAATTAATTTATAAATAATAATAAATAAAAATAATAATAATTGTTAAAAAAACAAGAGAATCAGAAAACTGTCGGGGAGAGAGAAGGAAATGGAAAATCGAGGGAGATGACCCGCGCATGGCCGACCGACCCACGGCCACCGGGCACCGACGGCTCCGACGAAGGGCCGAGGAGGAAGAGGAGAGGCCGGTGAAGCCTTGGGCATCGATGACGCGCACCAAGGATAGCCGAATCCGATGAATGGAGGAGGAGAAACCGACGGGAAAAAGGAGCTCGATCCCGGTGATTCACGGCAGCTGGGCTCGAACGGCGGGTACCGATGTGATCGGGAAGAGAAGCCGGTTCTTTTGAGACTGGTACCGGCCAGCGAAATCGTCAAAATCTATCGGATCGAGAGGTGACAGTCGCGGGGGAGAAGGAAAGATTCACCGGCGATGGTGCCGTTTCAACCCACACCGAGGCCCGATTTTGAACTCCCAGGTGATGACGAGTTGAATGGAGCTAGAAACGGCCCGAGAACCGGTCGAAAACACCGTGAACGGCGGTGGGAAGGTTTGAACCGGTACAGACCGGTTTAGCAAAGGGGTGAACCAAACTGAACCGGCTGAACCGAACCGATCTGAACCGGGTTTGAACCGGACTGAACCGATTCAGCCAAGAAAGAAGGGAAAAAAGGAGAAAAAGAGAAAAAGAAAAAAGGGAAAGAATTTTCAGGGATACACTGGACTTCGGGTAAGTCGGTAAGAGGTCAAAAGTGACCAATTTGACTTTCGAGAAATTTATTTAAATTATATTTAATCGAAAAGTAACCTGGGATTAAATATATAATTGTGCAGTTGTACGACAAAGCCCGAACGAGAGATAATTGAGCTCCGATTTTCGTATCCCGCATCATATTGGGTAAGTATATTTTAATCCCGACAATTAAAGTCATTTAATACAGAGTTTCGATTATTTTACGGAATTTACGAAATAATTCTGTATAAAAAGGAATATTATTTGAAATTTTACAGTAATTATCGTAAATAGTGTATGGGCTATCCAATGAGTTTGGAATGAAGCCCGATGATTATTGGTAACCTGAATGAGCCCAGTAAACCCGAAGAAGGAATTTAATTAGTAGAAACGGGTTGAAAATAGGTCGAGGCCCATTAACGTGCGATTGGGCCCAATAAGAGTAAATTGGCCCAATTAGTTAAATCGACTATAGTAAACAAGAGAATTATATTTATTGGGTTAAATTGATATGATAAATAATTATCTGTAGCCCCAGAGACTGGATTAGCAGCAAATCAGATCGGACGAGCCTCCGACAGTGGAATTTAGATACGCGCTCGACGAGAATCGAGGTAAGGGAATTTTGTAAGTGCATAGAGATACCTATACGTAATTTTGAGGGGAATTACAGGGTCTAGAATTACTTAAAGTATTTAGAAAATGAAAGGATAATTTTACGAAAATCGGGGCTTAGGTGAATAAAAAAAGACGATTTTACCCCTGATAGTAAAATTTACAAAAAGGGTAGTAAGGCAGATAAATTGCATGATTTTCATGTTTTGATGCTTTATATGAATGTATTGCTTTGGATTAAGCAAATTTACACATAGGTTGGCTGTTGATTTCTTGAATTATACGAAAGGATACCGGTTTGTACCGGTTACTATTTTAAAAGATATTTTATCAAGATTGAGCCACCTATCGTATTTACATGAATAAAAAGAGTGCTAGAGTCTTACTCGCACTCAAGTTTACTGATTTATTTCTCATAAAAAGCCGTACTTGAGCATTGCTCGTACGAGAAATTTGTGTGTGCACAAACCGAGCTGGAGCTTCGCTCGCACGAGATTTTAGATATCATGATATGCATAGCGTGGTGCTGGAGCTTCGCTTGCACTAGATGTGAGTTGACATGCATATAGTCATGCGGAAGCCTCCTGTAGACTGTGTGTCACAGAGAGTTGAGATGCTCGCACATATACTTTGAGACATGGGTTGGTTATCGACATAGTATTGGGGTGGATAAGACCTACGACAGGTACCCCTAGACTATGATATGGGTCCACGAAGTACGATGTACCGTGTATGTCACACGGAGTACGTTGTACCGTGCAGTCATGATGACTCTATGATGTTACTTGCTATTTTGGCGGGTAGGAATTGACCCCACCTCCCGTTGCAGTTGTGATGCCTCACACACCGGGATCCATGTCGCCTGGGATCACAAAGACAAAGTATGGCCATAGTCCTCGATTTTTCATACAGTAACCTACATACCTCACATGATATCATATAGTCTGAATAGACCAGGATGAACCCGAGGGAAGGGTAATGTCCCGATTTATGTTTTTAAAAGAGATGTGATTTAATGAATCAAAGTATTCCCGAGAGATGGGTTTGACCTTGATGAAGATGTTTTATGATGAAACAAATAAGTTTTAAAGTGATGAGTTTATGATAAAACAAAATAAGTTTTAATGTGACGAGCATGAGATGTCATACATGAGGATTTTTCCATGTTTGTTTTATATATGGATTTCATGATTTCTCTTATATGATATATACATACATGTGGCATCGTTTTAGTCATACCTCATGCTCCAAATGTAAACAATTTTATATCATGACATTATCAGCACGTAGATAGTATAGTTATCTACCTGCTTACATCATTGCCTTACTGAGCTGTTTATGCTCACCCTTTCATTTTTCACCCCACAGGGTATATTCAATAGAAGAGACAGACAGTAGTCTTGCATTTCGGTTATTCGCTGCTTCTTAGCAAGATCAAGAATACACATTTGTATAATTTTGTATCTGAACATATAGACGCACAGTACTGTATATGGATTTAATATTGGGGATGTATTTAGTTTAAAATAAATTGATATGTCAATGAAATATGAAAATGGAATGGTAAATAGGTGAGAGGTGACTAACACCGAATCATATCCCAACTGTTTAGTAGTGTAACTGTTCACGACGGGTAAGAAAATTAAAAAGTGAAAAATTGACTCTGATTTTTAGGTAATTTGGGTCGTGACAATTAATGGTATCAGAGCTGAGTTGGCCTGATATGAGTCGGTGTTAGTGGTTATGTAAATTTACATCCCCATGTACTATGCATTGTTTAGATACAATTATGTATATCAAGGTAGAAGTGCACTAAGAATTTAGTTTCGAATGCAAGAATATAATTTTTATAAATGATAGCCGCTATGGTAGAGGGGCGAGTACACATGCTCGAGGCCATAGAGATTGGCCTAAGAATCGAATGAGTCGTAACATGAGACTCAAGATTAGAGTGAGGTGGAGGTTGATGTTGAGCATACTTCACAGGGTCCTATAAAGAGACCAAACAGTATTGAGACACGCTCCAAGAGGATGAAGTGAAGTGTAGAAAATATTTCGGAGTTGTTTACTCAGTCTATGCATGTTGAGGATAGGCAAGGTAAAGCCTAAACAGATGCCTCAGACTATAGAGATTTTTATACTCATCCAGTAGATAGCAAAGTAAAGAAACCAATAGTTACTGAGGACTGGGTGTATGAGATAGCGAAGTTGTATGGATTCTTTTGGTGTATGTCGACTAAGAAAGTTATTTTTAACTGCGTTTATGTTGGAGTCGAGGCGGAGCATTGGTGGAAGTTCGCTCAACCAATCTGAAGAGTTAGACGTCCAAAGTCGACATAAGAAATATTTCTGGATGTATTTCGGTGACAGAATATTTCAGACAATACTTAAGGAAAATTACAGGTAAATTTCTTACACTGACCCAGAGACACTAGTTGATTTATGAGTATGAAACTCAATTTATATCTCTAGACAGGTGTGAACTTGATACCATGGGCAGTGAGAGTCGGAAAAGCCCAAAAGTTCATGGAATGCTCAAATTGTCGATTAGAGTCCGATTGGCTCACTACCTATGTCGAGGCAGTGCGTAAATTACAGTTGCATGAAGAAGATCATGTGTTGCACGCCTATGAGATTGGGAAAGGTAGTAAGGGTCGAAATAGAGACAAAAGAGAATAGAAAATGACAGAGATGTCAGAGCGGGAAAGAGACCAGTTAGTAAGACATTAGAGATGATGAGTCACGGGGTAAGATTATTGGTGAGGCACCAGTGCATCCAATTTGACACTTATGAGGGGTATTGTGATTGCAGAACCCCGACCTGTTACGAAGCAGTGTAGCAGTGTAAGCAAAGTAGCAGTGTAAGCAGTGTAGGATGTGTGGTAGATACCACGGAAGTAAAGGCCTACACTTACACTTTATTGGCTAAAATAGGCGTTAAGTGTGGTAAGACGGATCACTTAATTAATGATTGCTCAGAGTTGGGTGAGACTACCCTACAGAAGAGCAAAGAGACAGAGAAAACCCTGTTGATATCTTTGCACCAAAAAGGGAGGCCACAGCCAAAGAGAAAAGGAAAGTAGGTTGTTGGATGAGGGCGAGTGTATGCCCTGGACCAGGACACTATTGATGTTTCTTATGATGTGGTGAAAGATACCACACTAGTTATGAATAAAGAAGTAATTATTTTAATTGATCCTGGTGCCACGTATATATTTATACCGCCTTCATTTGTATATAAGTTAGTAAAAGACGTGAATGCCTACACCCATGAGCACAATGCTGATAGTTAGTACCCCAACGAAGGAGGGTTAACTAACGAAATAATTATGAAGAAATTATAAGTTGAAAATAGGGGTGAAAACATCACTGAAAAGTATACAGTAAGTTTTGACAAATAATAAAAGGGGTGTAGCGATTGAAATAAAAGGAGTAAATGATTGTACTCACGGAATGAGTAATGATAGAGTTTTTGTTATAAGTGAATACGAAAGGAGATAAGCTTTGAGATTATGATAAATCCTAAATACGAGATAGACTGGAATAAGAGGCGTATGTAAAGTACGAATATCTTTGATACGTGAAGTAATTTAGATTAAAGCAATTAGTAGCGAATATGAATTGTGACCACATGGACCGATACGTAAAGTAATTGTAGTCAAGTCTGAGGGTTAATAAAGGTATTTCAAAATACCTCCCCGCCTGAAGACTTGACAGCATCTAAAAGTATACACACGTAACTTATAAATTGAAATCGACAGTCATAATATATACATTTAAATTTTTGGTACCTTTACGGGTATGATAAGAAATATAGAATTCGATTAATCAGGAAGGTTTAAAAATTTAAAATTTTATAAAAGCCGTTGAAAAGGAAATGACGCAGGTTAGTAGCTTGAACGAAAGTGATTTTGAAAGACATTTTACGTTTATGCGTACATAGGTCAAGGAAATGGGTAATTGAAATATACCATGGAACTCAACTACGATGAGATATTTAAAATTTACCTGGACCGATTTGTTATCATCCATATTGATGATATTTTGGGTATATTTACAGTCCAGGGAAATTATAAGCAACAATTGAAAATTGCTTTTACTGATGATTTGTTGAGAATTCTAGAAATGAACTACTTTGTTGAGACGTTTAACTTAGAAAAAGTTGTATTTGAATGGGATGGTAGACGTGACAGGAGTTTTGGTGTATTGAAGTAATAAACTGACCACCGCATTTATTCTCACCATACCCAACAGATTAAGAGGTTTCTCATGAGTCTATGGATACCTCAAAATAATGAATGAGCTGTGTATTGATGCAAAAAGGGAAGATAGTCGATTATGAATCCAGATAACTCAAGGATTATGAAAAGACTATCCGACCCATGATTTAAAGTTGGCAGCGATAGTGGTATTGAGTATATGACACTACTGTGTATACGGTGAGAAATTTCAGGTATGCACTGATCATAAAAGCCCCAAGTATCTATTTTTACAGAAAGAGTCGGATATGAGAACAAAGTGTGTTAGAGCTTCTGAGAGATTTTGATTGTGGAAAATTGTACCACCCAGGAAAGGCTAATGTGATGGCTGATGCCTTGAGCAGAAAGAGCCTCGGGATGGTATTACATATGATGGTCAGGGAGCGTGAGCTGCTAGAGCAGTTGTAAGCCTCAGTAGTGATGTGATCCCCTTTGATGATGACAGTGATTGTGTGACGGCTAGCCTGAGATTAGAACCGGATGAGAGTGCCCGGATTTGACAGGCTTAGTGTGATGATCGGCATGGTGTCGATAGTGTGGGTCAGATTCAGATGGGTACAGTGACAGAGTTCACAAAGAGAGATGATGGCTTACTGAGGTTCAGAGATAGTATAAGTGCTCCCTAAGACCATAGTTGATGAGATAGTGATATTGACAGAAGCTCACTCTTTGGGATATTCAGTGCATTCGAGAAGTAATAAATATATCGAAATCTTAGAAAGGTTATTGGTGGTCAGATGTGAAAAGAGACACGGTAGAGATTTGGGAAAGTGTCTCGTATGTCAGCAGAGTAAGGTAGAGCAAAAGAAGTTACAGGGTTATTGCAATTTCTACCTATATTGACACGAAAATGAGAACAAGTTACCATGAATTTTGTGATGGGTTACAAAGGACCCCGATGAATCATAAGGCTATCTGGGTGATAGTCGATGGATTGATTAAGTCAACCCACCTTCTGGTTATAAAGTCCCCAGATACTCTAAGTACGTAGGCGGATTTATGTGTATGGAAAATTGTAGAACACCAAGTATTTTCCAGGGAGCATGGTACAGATAAGGATTCCCGCTTCACTTCCCACTCTTGGGAACGTTTTTCAGGAAGCTATGGGAACCCGACTGAGTGTTAGCATGACTTTTCATCCTCAGACAGATGGTCAGTCAGAGAGGACTGTACAAGTTCTGGAGGATATGATGAGAGTGTGTGCATTGATATGATAAGCTCCTGGGATGATCAGTTATTACTAATCGAATTCGCCATTAAGGACAGTTGTCACTTGAGTATCGGGATAACTTCAGATGAGGTATAGTATGGCCGTAGGGATTGTTCCCCGATTTGGATAAGAAGAAGTGGGTGACAGATAGAAAATTGTTCCCGAATTTGTAAGAGAAATCTCTGAGGATGTTTGATTAATTGTGAAGGATTAAGAACACCTTAGAGCATAAAGAAAAGCTATGCTGACAAGAGACAGAAACCATTGGAATTCACCGAGGGTGAATTAGTATTATTGGAAGTTACATGCCCTTAAGACATAACATAAGGACGTAACAAGATTCGGAAAGAGATTGGACAAAGTGGGAGACAAGGCCTGTAGGTTGGCGTTACCACCTGAATTAGCAGGCATCCACAATGTGTCCTATCTTATGATGCTTCGAAAATACTGTCCGGATCCAACGTATGTGATAAGGTACGAGCTTCAACAGTTTAGCTCAATGAAAGTATAACGTATGATTAGAAAATCGATTCGGGTATTAGATGGAAGGAGAAAGTGTTGAAGTTTAAGATGATCTCCCTAATTAAAGAGTATGATATGTGAGAAATATCCGGAGTGATTTACAGACTAACTTGGTTTTAATTTGGAGGACCAAATTTTTTAAAGTAGGGGAGATTATGTAAGACCCGAATTATATTGTAATTTCGTATGAAGAATTGAAAATAGTCCCAAATTAAATGAAATGGGATTCGGACAGGAAATAAGGATTTAAAATACGAAATGAATGAGTATTCGTGAAGGGAAGTCGGGTTAAATTTATCCCGAACACGTGCAAGGGCAAAACGGTCAAAAGATCGAAAGTCAGAATAAATTCGATAAGAAAATTTAATTAAAAATAATGGATTTGAGAATCTTGATCAATAACGAAGAAATAATTAAATTTTGAGTCCAATTGATCAAGATCCGAAATTTTTAGAAAAATCGAAAAGTCACCCGGGACAATATCCCGAAAATACGAAAAAATTATACCCAAAAAAATGGTTGAAATAAATTAAATAAATTAAATAAAATTAAATAAATGAATTTGGAATAAAAAATTAATTTTTGTAGATATTTTGAATATTTTTGACTATTTTAATGAATAAAATAATAATAAATTAATTTATAAATAATAATAAATAAAAATAATAATAATTGCAAAAAAAAAAAAAGAGAATCAGAAAATTGTCGGGGAGGGAGAAGGAAATGGAAAATCGAGGGAGACGACCCGCACGTGGCCGACCGACCCACGGCCACCGGGCACCGACGGCTCCGACGAAGGGCCGAGGAGGAAGAGGAGAGGCCGGCGAAGCTTTGGGCACCGATGACGCGCACCAAGGATAGCCGAATTCGACGAACGGAGGAGGAGAAACTGACGGGAAAAAGGAGCTCGATCCCGGTGATCCACGGCAGCTGGGCTTGAACAGCGGGTACCGATGTGATCGGGAAGAGAAGCCGGTTCTTTTGAGATCGATACCGACCGAAGAAATCGACGGAATCCGTCGGATCGAGAGTTGACAGCTGCGGGGGACAAGGAAAGATTCACCGGCGATGGTGCCGTTTCAACCCACACCGAGGCCCGATTTTGAACTCCCAGGTGATGGCGCGTTGAATGGAGCCAGAAACGGCCCGAGAATCGGCCGAAAACGCCATGAACGACGGCGGGAAGGTCTGAACCGGTACGGACCGGTTCAACAAAGGGGTGAACCGAACTGAACCGGCTGAACCGGGTTTGAACCGGACTGAACCGGTTTAGCCAAGAAAGAAGGGAAAAATGGAGAAAAAGAGAAAAAGGAAAAAGGGAAAGAATTTTCGGGGATACACCGGACTTCGGGTAAGTCGGTAAGAGGTCAAAAGTGACCAATTTGACTTTCGAGAAATTTATTTAAATTATATTTAATCGAAAAGTAACCTGAGATTAAATATATAATTGTGCAGTTGTACAACAAAGCCCGAACGAGAGCCAATTAAGCTCCGATTTTCGTATTCCGCATCATATTGGGTAAGTATATTTTAATCCCGACAATTAAAGTCATTTAATACAGAGTTTTAATTATTTTATGAAACTTACGAAATAATTCTGTATAAAAAGGAATATTATTCAGAATTTTACAGTAATTATCATAAATAGTGTATGGGCTATCCAATGAGTTTGGAACGAAGCCCAATGATTATTGGTAACCTGAATGAGCCCAGTAAACACGAAGAAGAAATTTAATTAGTAGAAACGGCCTGAAAATGGGTCGAGGCCCATTAACATGTGATTGGGCCCAATAAGAGTAAATTGGCCCAATTAGTTAAATCGACTATAGTAAACAGGAGAATTATATTTATTGGGTTAAATTGACGTGATAAATAATTATCTGTAGCCCCAGAGACTGGATTAGCAGCAAATCGGATCGGACGAGCCTCTGACAGTGGAATTTAGATACGCGCTCGACGAGAATCGAGGTAAGGGAATTTTGTAAGTGCATAGAGATACCTATACGTAATTTTGAGGGGAATTACAGGGTCTAGAATTACTTAAAGTATTTAGAAAACGAAATGATAATTTTATGAAAACCAGGGCTTAGGTGAATAAAGAAAAAGATGATTTTGCCCCTGATAGTAAAATTTACAAAAAGGGTAGTAAGGCAGATAAATTGCATGATTTTCATGTTTTGATGCTTTATATGAATGTATTGCTTTGGTTTAAGCAAATTTACACATAGGTTGGCTATTGATTTCTTGAATTATATGAAAGGATACCGGTTTGTAACGGTTACTATTTTAAAAGATATTTTATCAAGATTGAGCCACCTATCGTATTTACATGAATAAAAAGAGTGCTAGAGTCTTACTCGCACTCAAGTTTACTGATTTATTTCTCATAAAAAGCCGTACTGGAGCATTGCTCGTACGAGAAATTTGTGTGTGCACAACACCGTGCTGGAGCTTTGCTCGCACGAGATTTTAGATATCATGATATGCATAGCGTGGTGCTGAGCTTCACTCGCACTAGACGTGAGTTGACATGCATATAGTCGTGCGGAAGCCTCCTGTAGACTGTGTGTCGCAGAGAGTTGAGATGCTTGCACGTATACTTTGAGACATGGGTTGGTTATCGACATAGTATTGGGGTGGATAAGACCTACGACAGGCACCCTTAGACTATGATATGGGTCCACGGAGTACGATGTACTGTGTATGTCACACGGAGTACGCTGTACCATGCAGTCATGATGACTCTATGATGTTACTTGCTATTCTGGTGGGTAGGAATTGACCCCACCTCCCGTTGCAGTTGTGATGCCCCGCACACCAGGATCCGTGTCGCCTGGGATCACAGGGACAAAGTATGGCCATAGTCCTCGATTTTTCATACAGTAACCTACATGCCTCACATGATATCATACGGTTTGAATAGACCAGGACGAACCCGAGGGAAGGGTAATGTCCCGATTTATGTTTTTAAAGGAGATGTGATTTAATGAATCAAGGTATTCCCGAGAGATGGGTTTGACCTTGATGAAGCTGTTTTTTAATGAAACAAATAAGTTTTAAAGTGATGAGTTTATGATAAAACAAAATAAGTTTTAATGTGACGAGCATGAGATGTCATACATGAGGATTTTTCCATGTTTGTTTTATATATGGATTTCATGATTTCTCTTATATGATATATACATACATGTGGCATCGTTTTAGTCATACCTCATGCTCCAAATGTAAACAATTTTATATCATGACATTATCAGCACGTAGATAGTATAGTTATCTACCTACTTACATTATTGCCTTACTGAGCTGTTTATGCTCACCCTTTCATTTTCCACCCCACAGGGTATATTCAATAGAAAGACAGACAGTAGTCTTGCATTTCGGTTATCTGCTGCTTCTTAGCAAGATCAGGTATACACATTTGTATAATTTTGTATTTGAACATATAGACGCACAGTACTGTATATGGATTTAATATTGGGGATGTATTTATTTTAAAATAAATTGATATGTCAATGAAATATGAAAATGGAATGGTAAATAGGTAAGAGGTGACTAACACCGAATCATAGCCCAACTGTTTAGTAGTGTAACTGTTCACGACGGGTAAGAAAATTAAAAAGCAAAAAATTTACTCTGATTTTTAGGTAATTTGGGTCGTGACAATTCTTAATCCTTTTGGGATCCATTTTAATATTACATTAATGTCTTTTGAATTAACTACCTCTTTTGGGACCCAAATTCTTCTAACTATCCTTCCTGTAAATGTGGTCATCTTCACATTTCAACTATATGATGTATGCCCCTTTTTATTACAATGTGAGCAAGTAGTTGAGGATTTATGCATATTCTTTCTAGCTAAGAAACTTTTGAGGTGAGTTTCCCCACTTTTTCCATCATATCCTAACCTATTTTTATCAAAGAAAGCCCTTTGAGTTTCTAGGATGTTATCTAGTTTTTGTTGACCCATATAAAATCTAGTAAAGGAATTATGTAAGTTACTATTCTTTTCTTTTAGGTCATGGATTTCAAGATTTGTACTTTCTAATCTCTTTTCACATTCTAGCTTATCCTTTAGTATTAATTTATTTTCTTTCTTTAGTTTAGAGATTAATTTTTTGTACTTCAAATTCATGCATTCATATTCTAATGCAAGATCATCAAATGCATCTTGTAGTTCATCAAAAGAGTACTCATTGAGATCTGAAGTTACGTTTTCATCTTCAATTGCCATGAATCATAGATTGACAATATCCTTATTTGAATCATCATCGGAGCTGTCACTATCGCTCCATGTTGCCATCATTACCTTCTTTTTGTGATTCATATTACTTAATCTTTTTAGAAGAGGGCAGCTAAATTTAATGTGTCTAGGTTTTTTGCATTCATAGCATACAATGGTATCTTTCTACCTAGTTCTTCTTGTTCTTTCTTGTAGTTTCTCCTACCATTACCATTTGCTCTCATTCTCATAAATTTATTAAATCTCTTGGCAAACATTGCCATTTCGAGATCTTCCTTATTACCACTCTCATTTTTATTTTTTTTTTCAAATCTTCTTGAGTAGTGGATTTTAGAGCTACTCCTACTTTCTTGGGTGGCTCTTCATTTCTTTTTAATTTCATTTCATATGTGAGTAGTGACCCTATCAATTCATCTAAAGATAGTGTGTGGGGGTCTTTGGACTCTTCAATTGCTGTTACTTTAGCTTCCCAAGATTTTGGTAGGCTATTCAAGATTTTCTTAATCATTTCTATTTTTGAGTAGATTTTGCCTAAGGACTTTAGTCCATTTATTACATCAGTAAATCTAGTGAACATGTCACTAATGGACTCTCCTTCTTTCATCCTAAATAGCTCATAATCATGTGTGGGCATTACTACCTTAGTCTCCTTTACTTGAGTTATGCCTTCATGAGGAATTACCAATTTATCCCAAATTTGTTTGGGATTATCACAACCAGAGACTCTATTATATTCATTGGGCCCTAACTCATAAAATAAGGTGTGCATGGCCTTTGCATTTAGCTGAGCACATTTTACATCAGTAGAATCCCACTCATCTTCTTCTTTTGGGATATATCTTCCCTCTATCCTTTTAGTTGGGATTTGAGGACCTTTAGTTATAATCCTCCATACCTCATAATCATTTGCTTGAATGAAAAGCATCATTCTAGTTTTTCAATAAGCTTAATGTTCATCATTGAACATGGGAGGCCTAACTGTACAGTGCCCTCTCCTACTAGACTTGTTGCCACATTGCTATGAACCATTAGATCATTTTAACTCTTAGGAAGTTATTCCTTAATGATCAAAGAGTCTGAGCTCTGATACCAATTGTTGGCTCTACCGAGAGGGGGTGAATCAATTTTCTAATGATAATGCTAAATTTTAAGCTTAATTGAATTTTATTGCAAGTAATCAAAGAATAAGTAATAAAGTATAGTGCAATAAATTAAATGAGATAAGGGAAGGAAGCAACAAACTCAGTAATTTATAGAGGTTCGGCCACTGTTCTTGACCTTCTTGTCAAGAGCTTTCTTTCACTATCTCAATAGTTGATACAATCTCCCTTTTTAAAGTTAAGGAATAACCTCTCTACCCCTTTTTACAAAGATAAATATTCACCCTTTACAAAATTATCTCACAGAGGAACTCTCCTATTCTCTCTTGGATTGAGGATGAATACTAATAGAAACTTTCTTTTGTGGGTAGGAAGAATAATTTCTACACAAGCTTTTTAACACAATACAATCAATGAGATGTTGAAGACAAAGAGAATGTTGAGAATGATCTCTTGAGAATGTTCAGAATTTACAGAATGAGTCTCTCCTCTTTTCAGTGTCTTCAATGCTTGGCTTTATACAACAGGATTGGTAGTTGAAGCATTTAATGCTATTTTTCTCGTTGAAGATTTTGCAGAAAGAGCCGTTGGGAACCTCCAGTAGAGTATCAGATCAATCTACCATCATGAGCAGATCAATCTCTTAGTTTAAATTCTTGTAATTACAAAGTAACTTGAAGCAAGGAGATCGATCTCATATTTGTAGAGATCGATCTTATAATTCAAAAAATGTTAGTGAAGATTGATCTGTCGAACCATTAGATCGATCTTCTAATCTCTCTGTTTGGAGCAAGATCGATCTCCAGATCGATCTAGCAAACATTCTCGTAGAGAGAAGATCGATCTCTAATCACCCTAGATCAATCTTCTAAACTCTCTGACTTTGAGGAGATCGATCTCTATCCATATGAGATCGGTCTCATAAGCTCTCTGTTTGAATATAGATTGATCTACAGATCGATGTAATACCTTTAACCTTTGCCTTTAGAGGAGATCGATCTCTTTCTTGACCAGATCGATCTCATAGGCATTCTGTAATATAAAGATCGATCATATACTTGAAAACCCAAGAGATCGATCTCTCATCCTTTAATACCTAGTTTCTGGTAATAACATGTATTTAATTAAACTCCTAACATGTTTAAAACATTTCTAGATTTATAATATCCATTATTGAATTATTGTTTTGTCATTTCAAAATATATTAACTTAACACAAAGCAAAAAAAATACCAACTGATTCAAATTTTTCTTCAAGCAGGTTAACATGGAATTGGAATAGAGAAGTTTATAATATCTAAGATAGGGGTCTATAACCTAAACTAGTGTTTATCAAAGAAACTGTTGGCTCAACCAAGAGGGGGAGCGAATCAGTTTTTCTAGAAATTTACTATATTAAAACTTTCTTAGCTAAAATTGCCCACAAATAAAAAAATGACAGTAATAAGAGATAGTGTAAATATGCAGTAAATAAGGAGATAAGGAGATAAGGAGAGAAGTAGCAAACGCAGTAGATTATAGAAGTTCGGCCAAAACTCTTGCCTACGTCCTCTCTTCTTGACCTTCTTGTCAAGGAGTCTCTTTCACTAGCAAGGTGAACTTTACAACTTCCTTTTCAAGGTTAAGGAATAACCTCTCTACCCCTTAGGAAATGAAGCTATCTAAACTCTTTTATAATAGCTCTCTCACAGAGGAACAGTTCCCATCATCTTTTAAAATATAGAATGTGTCACGACCCATTTTCATTCCCTTTAACCGAAAATCACTATAAATTTTTCGCGTGATATTGTTACCTTACCCGGTCATGAACAAACTCACCACACATAGTTGGGCTATGAGTCAATAATAATCCACTCACAATATCCATTCTCAGTTAATAAAAGTGATGTCATACATTAGAAAGTTAATCATTCATTTATACAGAATATGATTATTGACATCTACATCCCCCATAATTACATTTCAATTGGCTATTGTACTTTGTTTAGATACAAAAAGGAATCACTGTGTGTATACCTCTGAGTGATGGAGATGCAGCGGATATCTTAACCAAAATGCCTCAGTCCTTACTGGGCCACTATGTACGCTCTGTAGAGGGGGAAAATAGAGAGGGATGAGTAACCGCACGCTCAGTAAGGCAATAATGCAAGCATGGTAGATAACTACTCTATCTAGATGCTGATAATGTTATGCATAAATCATTTATAATAGGAGCATGAGGAATAAAATTATGCCATATGAGTATACATATTTATCATGTATTTAAATCGTGTAAATTGGCCTAATAAAACATGGTAAATCATCATGTACAAGCCATCTCATGCTCAATTGTCAAATCACATAATAAAAAGGAAAATTCACTTGAAACATCCTTTTTAAATCACATCATAAAGTTCTTTCTCAAACACATACAATCCCATCACAAACCATTTTCTCAATCACAAACATCATTACCATTTCACAAACCAAATCCCACAAGGCTCGACCCCTCCCTCGGGTCTACCTTGGATAATCACAATTATACATATGTAATAAAAACTAGGTCACTATATCAAAAGTGCCTATGTGGACCAACTACGTCATAAATCATCCCAGACCACATGCATCCAGGTGTGCGGGGTATCGTGCTGGCATGAAGGTGGATTATCCCTCGCCAAACTTTCTCATCACATAACCATCGCGCGGTGCATCGTACTCCATGTGATATACACGGTACAGCATACTCCGCGGACTCATATCGTGATTAGGGGTGCCATTCCGAGGTCTTACCTACCCCATACCAAGAATTTTTCATATCCATGTAGGAGAGCCTCCCTGCCGAACAGAGCCTTCCCGCCCCTTCAGGGCTTAAGGATCCTTCGGTACCCATGTAGGAGAGCTTCCCGGTCGAACAGAGCCTCCCCGCCCCTCCAGGGTTTAAGGATGCTAGCTTAAGGATCCTTCCGTAAGAGAGCCTTCCCACTAAACAGAGCCTCCCCACCTAATAGAGCCTCCCCGCCTCCTCGGGCTTAAGGATGTAGGGCTTGAGGATCTTACCAACTTTCACGACCTCGTACGTATCACAATGTGCAAACTTGTGCGAGCAAAGCTCTAGCACGACTCATGCATCCTACCATAAAGAGGCCACGTACAAGCATAGCTCTAGTACAATTATACTCAAAAGAAAAACCACTTAAAAGCCACGTACAACAGAAGCTCCAGTATGGTTTATAAACATCATCATAGTTTCCAAATCAAGGTGTGAGCTAAGCTCCAGCACGTTTCATACAAATGAAAACATCAAAATCTAGTGCGAGCGAGGCTCTAGTGCGAATTAAATCACATACACACGATAGGCGGCTCATATACATTCAAAACATCTCAAAACACGTTTAGCGCCTCACATGAGCTATTTCACAACATCATTCAAGTACTAGCTAGCCTATCCTTTTATTTGCTCAAATCAAAGTATTGTGTTTTGTGAAAACATTCAAAACACGTGATTTATGCAATTATTAGCCTTACTATCCCTTTTTATACATCCATATAAACTAAATCATATATGTACTCATATTTGTTCACATACATCATCAACCACTTTTTCCAAACCATCATGCAAATTTATAACACCCTATATACCAACAAAATATGAGCAGCTACCTCTATATACTCAAAAAATTCCCTTACCTGGAATCACGACACGTGATTCCGTTTCCTTAGCTCTGCTCACAGTGCAGTCCTATTCGCCTTCAATGAACTCTTCGGGACTGCACACAATCATATTTCACATTATATTCGATCCATAAAATAGGACATCGTGCGTTCACTATAGTCGATTCGACCTATAGTTTCTATTAATGCTCATAAGGCCTTGTTTCATTTCTCGAGTCTATGGATTCCTTTTAGGCCTATTAACTCATTCCAAATGGATATTAAATCGATCTTAAGCTCATAATGTTCATTTTTCATAAATTTCCTTCACTATGACATATTATCAAACACTACATGTGCTCATTCTCATCGATTCACAAAACCCACAATGTAGCTTCATTTACCCATTTCTAATCATCCACATTACACAAATAATAACTTATCATAATCCCATAAACCACTAACTCCCCAAATCACACTTTCTCACACTAGAGGCATTCAATTTTCTAGGTTATATGTGTCCCATTGCTTTCTAGATGATTTCTATCATCCATATACATGCCAATCAACTCCAAAATCAATTAAATACACAATGTATTTATGCTGGAGTATTAAAAGCTTACCAAATCTAATTTCTCTTCTTGTTCCAAATGACAATGCCCTTAGCTCCTTCAATACCAACAATAGGATTTTGGGTTCCAACTATGTTGTTTTCTTCCTCAAGATGAACAACTTAGTGTCTAATGGCCTCCCCTCAATTCTTACTGTAAATGGCTAATTTTAGAGAGAGAAAGTTAGGTTTTTGGGTTGAAAATGGAAGGGTGATGTTTTTCCAAAAATTTTTAGATTTTCAGCACTCCTTTTATAGAAATAGCTTAAGGAGATCGATCTGCACTAGGAGGATTGATCTGGTCCCCTTAAATCCCTTTTTTTCATGGCATTTTAAGCATGAGATCGATTTGTCGAAGCTTGAGATCGATCTGCTCCAAAACAGAGAGCTAAGGAGATCGATCTGTATGCTTAAGGATCGATCTTTTCATTACAGAATGGTTAGGAGATCGATCTGTGTCACGACCCATTTTTCTTTAAAACTCCTACAAATTTTTTGCTTTTTCATTTTCTTACCCGTCATGAACAGTTTCACTACTAACAATTGGGCTATGAGTCGATGTTAGTCCCTTCTGTCATGTTACTTACCTTAACATCTATTTTTCATATTTCATTTACATATAAATTTATTTTAACAAAATACATCCCCAATATTACATCCGTGTACAGTACTGTGCCTTTATATGTTCAGATACAAAAATTATACAAATGTGTATACCTGGTCTTGATAGGAAGCAGCGGATAACCGAAATGCAAGACTAGTGTCACTCTCTTCTACTGAATGTACCCTGTAGGGTGGAAAATGAAAAGGTGAGCGCAACTTGCTCAGTAAGGCAATAATGCAAGTAGGTAGATAACTACACTATCTACATGCTGGTAAAGGCATGACATGTAAAACATTTATATCTTGAGCATGAGGCAATTAAAACCATGCCATGTATGAGTATATCATATATCGTAAAACATGAATCGACATGTAAAACATGAAAAACATCTCATCTAAAACCTCTCATGCTCGGTACAGTAAAACTCTTCAAAACAATCCCAGAGGGATTCAACACATCTTTAAAATCATTAATATCCTTATAAAACCCATAAATTTCTCATTTAATACTACATTTCATGAAAATCGTCACAAATCGGGGCTCGACCCCTCCCTCGGGTCTACCTTGGTCTAACAAGACCAATCAAATATATATCATGGGAGACATGCAGGTTACTATATGGAAACAATCGAGGACTATGTCCCTATGATCCCAGGCTACACGGATCCCGGTGTGCGAGGTATCACAACTGTAACGGGAGGTGGGTCAAATCCTACCCACCAGAATACCAAGTAACGTGAATACAATAGTCATGACTACATGGTAAAGCATACTCCGTGTGACATACATCATACAACGTACTCCATGAACCCAATATCACAGTCTAGGGATGCCTATCATAGGTCTTATCCCACTCCAAACCATGTAGATAACCAACCTATGTCTCAATCTACACATGTGAGTATATCTTCTCACTATGACACACAGTCTACATGAGGCTCCAGCACGGTCATATGCATGCCATAAAATTCCTGTGCGAGCGAAGCTCTAGCACGGCTCCATGCGTATTCATGATATCAGAAAAATCCTCGTGCGAGTGAAGCTCTCGCATGGTTTCATAAAAATCAATGAAATCTGTGTACGAGCAGGGCTCCAGTACGACTTAAAAATAATTATAAATCTAATTTAAATTCACGTACGAGAAATGCTCTAGAACGGATGCATAAAACCAAGTAAAATCCGCGTACGAGCACAGCTCCAGTACGGTAGTCATGTAAAGCAAGTTTGTAAAACTCACTGCAAGTAGTGCCCTAACCTCTGTATATGAGTTAAAATATAAAATCCAGTGCGAGCAGTGGTCCAGCATGATTTAAAACTCATAAAAACATGATAGGCTACTCAATTTCACTAAAAGAAATCAAAAATCACAACTGGCACCTAATTCGTGCCCTTTCATGTAAAAACATGAAATAAACAGCCAGCCTATCCATAATTTGCTTAAATTAAAGCAATATAATCATAGGAATATCAAAAACATGAAAATCATGCAATTTCATAGCTTTACTACCCTTTTGAAAATTTCCTAACTAATGGTAAAATCATAATTTTCACATATACAACGATTTTCATAAAAATTATTATTCTATTTCTAGATATCTTATGAAATTCTACGTAAAGTAAATAACCCCAAAAATATGCGCAGATATCTCTAAGCGCTTACAAAATTCTTTTACCTCATTTTTTTGTACGATCTGACTTTCCCAACTCTATCGATCACCTGATCCGTTTAGCTCCCAATATGTACTCCGGAGCTGTAGATAATTAATTAATTTATTTATAATTTATTTTTATTATTATTATATTCATTAAAATATTATTAAAATAAAAAAATATCCTTAAAAATTTATATTTTATTCAAATGAATTTATTTAATTTATTTATTCTATTTTTTCACTTTCCCGGTATATTTTCTTCGTGTTTTCGGGATATTGTCTCGAGTGAAATTTCTGATTAATTTCAATAAATTTATATCTTGAATCAATTTAACCCAAAATTTAATTTTTTCTTCGTTATTGATCAAGATTTCTCAATCCCATATTTTTAATTAAATTTTTTTGTTGAATTTATATCGATTTTCGGTATTTTGACCATTTTGCCCTTCAACGTGTTCGAAAATTCCATTTCAATCGTTTGCATTGTTTTTTAAAATGCATTCGAAAATTTTTATTCATTCCCTTTGGTCTTATGATAAAAATCGGGTGCATTGTTTTTTAAAATGCATTCGAAAATTTTTATTCATTCCCTTTGGTCTTATGATAAAAATCGGGTCTTACATAATCTTCCCCACTTAAGAAATTTGGTCCTCCAAATTAGAACCAAGTCAAATGGATCCATAAAGAACTTCGGGTACGTCATCGTATCATATACTGTCATTCTCAAGTGACTTTTTTCGGAGTGTAATACTACCAACATACTTAACTAGGGAGATCATCTTAAACCTCAACACTTTCTCCTTTATATTTAATACCCGAATCGATTTTCCAATCATACGTTATACTTTCATTAAGCTAAGCTGTTGGAGCTCATATCCAATCACATATATTGGGTCCGGATAGTATTTCCGAAGCATCATAAGATAGGACATATTGTGGATTCCTGCTAATTTAAGTGGTAACGCCAACCTACAGGACTTGTCTCCCACTTTGTCCAATCTCAAAGGATTCAATCTAACGAAACTCAATTTGTCTTCTTTTCGAATCTCGTTATGTCCTTAGGACAAGTAATTTTCGACAATACTGATTCACCCTTGGTGAATTCCAATGGTTTCTGTCTCTTGTCAGCATAGCTTTTCTAGCTGCTCGGAGGTGTTCTTAATCTCTCACAATCCACTAAACATTCTCAGAGGTTTGTCTTACCAATTCGGGAACAATTTTCTATCTGTCAACCACTTCTTCTTATCCAAATCGGGGAATAACCCTTATGGCCATATAATGCCTCATATAAATTTATCTCGATACTCGAGTAATAGCAGTTAGTATTGGAGAATTTGATTAATAACAATTGATCATCACAGGAGCTTATAAAATCAATGGAACCTGCTCTCATCATATCCTCCAGAACCTGTACAGTCCTCTCTGACTGACCATCTGTCTAAGGACAGAAAGCTGTGCTAACACTCAAACGAGTTCCTATAGCTTCCTGAAAAATATTCCCAGAAATGGGAAGTGAAGCGGGAATCCCTATCTGATATCATGCTCACTAGAATGCTACATAACGTTTCACAATTTTTCGTACACATAAATCCGCCTACGCACTTAGAGTATCTAGGGATTTCCATAGCCAGAAGGTGGGTAGACTTAGTCAATCTATCGACTATCACCCAGATAGCCTTGTGATTCATTCGGGTCCTCTGTAACCCATCATGAAATTCATGGTAACTTGTTCCCATTTCCGTGTCAATATAGGTAGAAACTGCAATAACCCTGTAACTTCTTTTACTCTACCTTAATCTGCTGACATACGAGACACTTTTCCATAATCTCTACAATGTCTCTTTTCATATCTGGCCACCAATACCCTTTTCTAAGATTTCTATATATTTATTATTTCTCGGATGCACTGTATATCCCAAAGAGTGAGCTTCTGACAATAACTATCTCATCACTCTGGTCTTGGGAGCACTTATATTGTCTCTGAACCTCAGTAAGCCATCATCACTCTCTGTGAACTCTGTCACTGTACCTATCTGAATTTGACCCTCACTATTGACACCATTCCAATCATCATGCTAAGCCTGTCAAATCCGATCACTCAAATCCGGTTCTAATCTCAGGCTAGCTGTGACACAATCACTGTCATCATCAGAGGGGATCACATCACTACTGAGGCATACAACTGCTCTAGCAGCTCACGCTCCCTGACCATCATATGTAATACCATCCCGAGGCTCTTTCTGCTCAAGGCATTAGCCATCACATTAGCCTTTCCTGGGTGGTACAATTTCCACAATCATAATCCCTCAGAAGCTCAAACCCTCTTTGTTCTCGTATCCGACTCTTTCTATGAAAACAGATACTCGGGGCATTTATGATCAGTGCATACCTAAAATTTCTCATCGTGTACATAGTAGTGTCATATACTCAGTACAACCACTATCGCTGTCAACTTTAAATCAAGGGTCAGATAGTCCTTTCATGGTCCTTGAACTTTCTGGATCCATACGTGACTATCATCTCATTTTGCTTCAATACACAGCCCAATCTTGGTTTCAAGACATCCATATACCCTGAGAAACCTCTTAATCTGTTAGGTATGGTGAGAATAAATACGGTGATCAGTTCATACTTCAGTACACCAAAACTCCTGTCACGTCTATCATCCCATTCAAATACAACTTTTTCTAAGTTAAACGTGTCAACAAAGTAGTCCATTTCGAGAACTCTCAACAATTCTTTTGTAAAAATAATTTCCAATTGTTGCTTATAATTTTCCCTGGACTGTAAATACACCCAAAATATCATCAATAAGGATGATAACAAATTGGTCCAGGTAAAGTTTAAATACCTCATCATAGTTGAGTTACACTAAATATTTCAATCACCCATATCCTTGACCTATGTACGTATAAACGTATAATGTCATTTCGAAATCGCTTCCGTTCAAGATACTAACCCGCGTCATTTCCCTTCTTATATTAACGATTTTTATAAAATTTTAATTTTTAAACCTTCATGATTAATCGATTTCTATATTTCTTTATCGTACCAGTACAGGTACCCTAATTTAAATGTATATATTATGACTATCGATTTCAATTTATAGGTTATGTATACTTTTAGACGCTGTCAAGTCTTCAGGCAGGGAGATATTTTGAAATACCTTTATTAACCCTTAGACTTGACCACATGGACTGGTTATGGATATATCCACCCCTTATCCTTGGTCACAATTCATATCTACTACATATCACTTAATCCAAATTATTTCACATACCAGAGATATTTGTACCTTGCATACGCCTCTTATTCCAATAGATCTTGTATTCAGGATCTATCACATCTCAAAGTTTATCTCCTTTCGTATATCACTTATAACAAACTCTATTATTACTAATTTCGTGAGTACAATCATTTACTCCTTTAATTTCAATCGCTACACCCCTTTTTATTACTTGTCAAAACTTACAGTATACTTTTCAAGGGTAAACATATCACTATCTTAGGATAGAAATCTGAACAGCATAGCTTGCAGCTGACCAATTTATTCTCAAATATTACTTCAAATTATTCATATTTCATTGAATAAAATCGGCTGACTTATACTTCTTCCCCCGTTTTTGACTTATAATCTCTTTATAATTATTCCGTTAGTTAACCCTCCTTCATTGGGGTACTAACTATCAGTCTTGTACCTAAGGGTGTGGGCATTCATGTCTTTCACTAACTTATATACAATTGAAGGCGGTATGAATAAATGTGTAGTACCAGGATCAAGTAACATATTTACGTCTTTATTCATAACTAGTGTGGTATCTTTCACCACATCATATGAAACATCAATAGTGTCCTGGTCCAAGGCATACACTCGCCCTCGTCCAACAACCTACTTTCCCTTTTTCAGTGTAGAGATACCAACAGGATTTTTCCTGTCTCTTTGCCCTTATGTGGGGCAGTCTCACCAAACTCTGAGCAATCATTAAATAATTGGCTCGTCTTACCATACTTAACACCTATTTTAGTAAATAAAGTGTAGGTGTATGCCCTACTTTTATGGTATCAACCACACATCCTACACTGCTTACACTGCTATGGAGCAGGTCAGGGTCCTCCAATCATAATACCCCTCAAAAGTGCTAAAAGTTGATACACTGGGGCCTTACCAATCATCTTACCCCGTGACTCATCAACTCTAATCTCTTACCAACTGGTCTCTTTCCCGCTCTAACATCTCTGTCATTCTCTATTCTATCTTATCTCTATTTCGGCCCTTACTACCTTTTCCAATCTCAGAGGCGTGCAACACATGATCTTATTCATGCAACTGTAATCTACGCACTGCCTTATTGTAAATAGTGAGCCAATTGGACTCTAATCGACAATTTGAGCCCTTCCATGACCTTTTGGGCTTTTCGACTCTCATTTGCCATAGTGTCGGGGTAATACCTGGGCAGGTATATAAATTGAGTTTCATACTCGTCAATCAACCAGTGCCTCTGGGTCAGTGTAAGAAATTTTACCTGTAATTTCCTTTAAGCAATGTCTGGGATATTCTGTCACCGGAATACATCCAAAAATACTTCTCATGTCGGCTCTGGACGTCTAACTCTTCAGATGGGTCGAGCAGACTTCCACCAATGCTCTGCCTCGCCCTCCAATATAAACATATTTAAAAGTCACTTTCTCATTCGACATACACCGAAAGAATTCATACAACTTCGCTATCTCATTCACCCAGTCCTCAGTAACTATTAATTTCTTTACTTCGCTAAATACCGGAGGGGTGTGGGAATCTCTATAGTCTGAGGCATCTGTTTAGACTTTACCCTGCCTATCCTCAACTACATGCATAGACTGAGTAAACAACTCCAACATATTTTTTACACTCCACTCCATCCTCTTTGAGCGTGTCTCAATATTGTTTGGTCTCTTTATAGGACCCTGTGGAGTAAGCTCAACATCAGCCTCCACCTCACTCTCATCTTGAGTCTCATGTGACGACTCGTTCGACTCTCAGGCCTATCTCTACGGCCTCCAGTATGTGTACTCGCCCCTCTACCATAGCGACTATCAGTTATAAAAACTATATTCTTGCATTCGAAACTAAATTCTTAGCTGCACTTCCACCTTGATATACACAATTGTATCTAAACAATGCACAGTATGGGGATGTAAATTTATTTAACCACTAACACCGACTCATATCAGGCCAACTCAGCTCTGATACCACCTCTGTCACGACCCATTTTCCCTAAAAACCCCTACAAATTTTTCACTTTTTCATTTTCTTACCCGTTGTGAACAGTTTCACTACTAACAGTTGGGCTATAAGTCGATGTTAGTCCCTCCTATTATGTTACTTACCTTAACATCTATTTTCCATATTTCATTTACATATCAATTTATTTTAACTAAATACATCCCCAATATTACATCCGTGTACAGTACTGTGCCTTTATATGTTCATATACAAAAATTATACGAATGTGTATACCTGATCTTAATAGAAGCAGCGGATAACCGAAATGCAAGACTAGTGTCACTCTCTTCTACTGAATGTACTCTGTAAGGTGAAAAATGAAAGGGTGAGCATAACTACCTCAGTAAGGCAATAATGCAAGCTGGTAGATAACTACACTATCTATATGCTGGTAAAGGCATGACATGTAAAACATTTATATCTCGAGCATGAGGTAATTAAAACCATGCCATGTATGAGTATATCATATATCGTAAAACATGAATCGGCATGTAAAACATGAAAAACATCTCATGTAAAACCTCTCATGCTTGGTATAGTAAAACTCTTCAAAACAATCCCAGAGGGATTCAACACATCTTTAAAATCATTAATATCATCATAAAACCTATCAATTTCTCATTTAATACCACATTTCACGAAAATCGTCACAAATCGGGGCTCGACCCCTCCCTCGGGTCTACCCTGGTCTAACAGGACCAATCAAATATATATCATGTGAGACATGTAGGTTACTGTATGAAAACAATTGAGGACTATGACCCTATGATCCCAGGCTACACGGATCCCGGTGTGTGGGGTATCATAACTGTAACGGGAGATGGGTCAAATCCTACCAGCCAGAATATCAAGTAACGCGAATACAATAGTCATGACTATATGGTACAGCGTACTCCGTGTGACATACATGGTACAACGTACTCATGAACCCAATATCACAGTCTGGGGATGCCTGCCATAGGTCTTATCCCACTCTTAACCATGTTGATAACCAACCCATGTCTCAATCTACACGTGCGAGCATATCTTCTCACTTTGACACACAGTCTACAGGAGGCTCTAGCACGGTCATATGCATGCCATAAAATTCCTGTGCGAGCGAAGCTCTAGCATGGCTCCATGCATATTCATGATATCAGAAAAACCCTCGTGCGAGCGGAGCTCCAACATGGTTTCATAAGAATCAATCAAATCTGCGTACGAGCAGCACTCTAGTACGACTTAAAAATAATTATAAATCCAATTTAAATTCATGTACGAGAAATGCTCTAGTACGGATGCATAAAACTAAGTAAAATCCACGTACGAGCACAGCTCCAGTACGATAGTCATGTAAAGCAAGTTTGTAAAACTCTGTGCGACTGCCCCAGCACTCTGTATATGAGTTAAAATATAAAATCCAGTGGGAGCAGTGGTCCAACACGATTTAAAACTCATAAAAACATGATAGGCTGCTCAATTTCACTAAAACAAATCAAAAATCACAACTGGCACCTAATTCGTGCCCTTTCATGTAAAAACATGAAATAAATAGCCAGCCTATCCATAATTTGCTTAAATTAAAGCAATATAATCATAGGAATATCAAAAACATGAAAATCATGCAATTTCATAGCTTACTACCCTTTTTGAAATTTTCCTAATTAGGGGTAAAATAGTAATTTTCACATTTACAATGATTATTGTAAAAATTATTATTCTATTTATAGATACCTTATGAAATTCTACGTAATGTAAATAACCCAAAAAATACGCGCAGATATCTCTAAGCACTTACAAAATTCCCTTACCTCATTTTTCTATACAGTCTGACTTTCCCAACTCTACCGATCACCTGATCCATTTATCTCCCAATATGTACTCCGAAGCTACAGATAATCATTTATCGGGTTAAATCTAAGTATAATTATTCATATTTCACTTTTACAGGGCTTAATTTAAATCATTGGGCCCAATTTCATCTTAATGGGCCTCGACCCATTTTCAGTCCGTTTCCACTTTTTAAATCCTTTCTTCGGGTCTATTGGGCTCTCAATACCTATTGGGCTTCGTTCCAAACTCTTTGGATAGCCCGTATATCATTTACGACAATTAATTCAAAAATACGAATATAATTTATTTTTATGCAGAAATTAATCTGAAATCTGCAAAGTAAATTTCAATTGCGTAATAATCATATTGTTGTCATAAATGAGCTTTACTTACTCAAAATTATGTGATAGTGCATAAATTGGAGTTCGATCGGCTCACGTTCAGAATTTATCGTCGAACTGCGTAATTTTATATTAAATTTTGAGTTAATTTTTGATCAAATATAATTTAAATAAATTTCTCGAAAATCAAATTGGTCACTTTTGACCTCTTATCGACTTTCTCAAAGTCCGGTGTATCCCCAAAAATTCTTCCCCTTTTTCTTCCTTTTTCCTCTCTTTCTTGGCTGAACCCGTTCGGTCCGGTTCAACCCGATTCAGCCCGGTTCACTTCTTGCTGAATCGGTTCGTACCGATTCAAGCTTCCCTATCACCATTCACGACATTTTTGGCCAGTTCTGGGCTCGTTTCTGGCGCCAATCGGTGCGCCTGGACTAGGGGAGTGTTCGGCTGGGGGCGGGGTTGGCCGAATCACGCCGTTGGCCGCCGATTTCGCTCTTCTCCCTCTCAGCCTTCTCTCCCTCGATCCGCCGAATTCCAATGCCGTTGGCGGTCATACCGGTGCCTAGAGGGTCACGCGAGGGTCGGCTTCATCTATCGGTGGTCGCTTGGCTTCCTGGTCACCGAAGATCGTCGGGTAGAGGATCGATCCTCGGGTCGCCTGTGTCTGCTTCGTTTTCTTTCCTTTTCTGTTTCTCTCTCCCTGATTTTAATTCTTGAATCTTTTTTTAATTAATTAATTAATTTATAATTTATTTTTATTATTATTATATTCATTAAAATATTATTAAAATCCAAAAATATCCTTAAAAAATTATATTTTATTCAAATTAATTTATTTATTTATTTATTCTATTTTTCACTTTCTAGGTACATTTTCTCCGTGTTTTCTGGATATTGTCCTGAGTGAAATTTTTGATTAATTCCAATAAATTTTTATCTTGAATCAATTTAACTCAAAATTTAATTATTTCTTCGTTATTGATCAAGATTTCTCAATCTCATATTTTTAATTAAATTTTCTTGTCGAATTTATACCGGCTTTCGATCTTTTGATCGTTTTGCCCTTTAACGTGTTCGAAAATTCCATTTCAATCCTTTGTTTTTTTAAATGCATTCGAAAATTTTTATTCATTCCCTTTGGTCTTACGATAAAAATCGGGTTTTACAATCTGGCCCCATTGGAGATCGATCTGCTCTATTCCATTGCCTAAATAAGAGCATTCTGACTCTTCCAGATCGATCTCTCATCCTCTGAGATCGATCTGGCCTTCATATTTTCGAGATTTTCTGCAGTTTTCCTGCTACAACTTACACCAAAACATCCTTCATCTCCTGCCATAGTCATTTTCTTATCCATCCACCTTTATGACTTGAAAATGGCCTTCATTCATACCTTATACACATTGAAACTTGTGTGCATTTCTTGTATATCCAAAGGTATACTATATAAAACCAAATGGAAGCCTTTATATTCATGCAACTTCCTTCCATTTACCACACTACTCATTTTGAGTTCCAATCACATTCATCTCATTTCTTCATATTCATACATAATGAATCTTGTATGTACATTACAAATCATATTGTACATATGTACATTGGATCCATGGACTTACATCAATTACATTTTACATTACAAGTCCATTAGCATTCATTGATCCAATTACACATGTTACAACTATACATGTACGGGGTCTCACATTCTCCCCTCCTTCAAGGAATTTGGTCCTCCAAATTAGAACCAAGTCACTCTTCAAAAAGTTGGGGGTGCTTCTCCCGTATCAAGTTCTCCAATTCCTATGTGGCCTCTTCCACCATGTGATGTTGCCAAAGAACTTTCACCAAAGGAATTATCTTATTCCGTAACAGTTTCTCTTTTCTATCCAATATCTGAACTGATTTCTCAACATATGTCATACTTTCATTGAGCTCCAACGGCTCATATCTTATCACGTGTGCCGAGTCCGGGTGATAATTTCGAAGCATAGAGACGTGGAAGACGTTGTGGACATTTGCCAAGTCCGATGGCAACGCCAATCGATACACCTTATCTCTCACTCTCTCCAAAATCTTGAAAGGTCCGATATATCTAGGGCTCAGCTTGCCATTCTTACCAAATCTCATAATACCCTTCGATGGTGAAACTCTCAAAAATACTGACTCACCCATATCAAACTCTAGTGGTCTCTGTCTCTTGTCAGCATAACTCTTTTGTCGGCTCTGAGTTGTCCGTAATCTCTCACATAACAACTGGACGTCCTCAGATGCCTGCTGCACTAAGTTCGGAGTAAAAATCTATCTATCACTAACCTCTTCCCATCCAATAGGGGATCGATACCTATGTCCATACAGTGCCTCATAGGGTGCTATCTCGATACTTGCATGATAGCTATTATTATAGGCGAGCTCGACTAACTGTAGGTGGTCATCCTAGGAGCCTCTAAAATCCAGTACACATGTTATCAACATATCCACGAGGGTCTGTATAGTCCTCTCTGACTGCCCATTTGTCTAAGGATGAAAAGCAGTGATAAAACTCAGTCGGGTCCCCAGCGCTTCCTGAAAATGTTCCCATAAATGGGAAGTGAAGCGGGCATCCCTATCAGAAACAACACTCATAAGTACACCATGTAGCTGCACTATATCTCGAATATACAGGTTCACCAACTGACTCAATGTATCAGTAGCTCTCATAGCCAAGAAATGGGCGGACTTAGTCAATCGGTCCATAATAACCCATATGGTATTATGACCTCTATGGGTCCTCGGCAACCCCATCACAAAATCCATGGTGACATGCTCCCACTTCCAAGTCGGTATCGGTAGAGGCTGCAATAATCCTGTAGGCTTCTGATGCTCTACCTTCACTTGCTGACAAACGAGACACTTAGTGACATATTCAGCAATGTCTCTTATTATTCCAGACCACCAATAAACCCTCCGAAGGTTTTGATACATCTTGGTACTTACTGGGTGTATCGTATACTTCGATGAATGAGCCTCTGATAAAATTAACCTCCTGATCTCAGGATCCTCGAGAACACATACGCTGCCTCTGAACCTCAATAACCCATCAGCACTCAGCTCAAAATCAGTACCCACACCTGTTTGTATTTGCTTCAGCTAATCGATGCACTGTCGATCGCTCTGCTGGGCCTGCCGAATACGGTCAATCAGCTCTGGCTCTAATCTCATACTAGCCATGATATCCAATCTCTCTGATCCAGGTAGGGTTACATCCAAACTGAGGTTCGCAAAGTATTCCAACAATTCATGCTCTCGTACCATCATATAAGACACCAACCCAAGGTTCTTCCTACTCAAAGCATCGGCAACTACATTTGCCTTACTCGAGTGGTATATGATTTTACAATCATAGTCCTTTGGAGTTCGAGCCATCTCCTCTGTCTCATATTCAGCTCTTTCTGTGTGAAACGGTACTTAAAGCTCTTATGATCTGTGAACACCTAAAATTTCTCACCAAAGAGATAGTGGCGCCATATTTTCAAAGTAAATACCATGACCGCCAACTCCAAATCATGTGTCAGGTAGTTCCTCTCATGATTTTTCAACTGTCTAGATCCATTGGCAACTACCTTCCCATCCTACATAAGCACACATCCCAGTCCCTGGTGTAATGCATCCATATACACCGAGAATCCTTTTGAGCTAGTAGGAATGGTGAGAACTGGAGCAGTGGTCAATCGATGCTTAAGCTCCTCAAAACTCCTCTCACATGCCTTATCCCATACAAACTTAACATCCTTACATGTGAGGCGTGTCAACGGAGCAGCTAGTCTGGAGAAACCCTCTACAAATCTCTGATAATACCCTGCCAATCCCAGAAAACTTCTAATCTCAGTTACTGTCTTGGGTTATTACCACTGTACGACTACCTCTATCTTGGATGGATCTACCGATACCCCATCCTTCGACACAACATGGCCCAGAAATGAGATATGCTCTAACCAAAAGTTACACTTGCTGAGTTTGGCATATAACTCTTTCTCTAGGAAGGTCTGCAGAACTATCCTCAAATGTTCCTCATGATCTTCCCTGGACTTGGAATATACCAATATGTCATCAATGAACACAATCACAAACTTGTCCATGTATGACTTGAATATATCATTCATCAGTGCCATAAATGCTGCGGGGGCATTCGTCAATCCAAATGGCATCACCATAAACTCGTAGTGGCCATAATAGGTATGAAATGCTGTCTTGCGTACATCTCCACTCCTAATCCTCAACTGATGGTACCCTGACTGCAGGTCTATCTTAGAAAACACTTGGGCTCCTCGGAGCTAATCCAACAAATCATCTATGTGCGGAAGGGGGTATTTGTTCTTAATGGTGGCTTTATTCAACAACCGGTAATCTATACACAGTCGAAGGCTTCCATCCTTCTTCCTTACAAATAGAACCGGTGCTCCCCAAGGTGAGACACTCGGTCTAATGAACCCCTTCTCCAGTAACTCTTGTAACTACTTCTTTAGCTCTTCCAACTCTATTGGAGCCATTTTATACGGTGGTTTCGATATCGGCTCTATACCAGGCACTAACTCTATGCAAAATTCCATTTCCCTTTCAGGTGGTAGTCCTGGTAATTCATCCGAAACGACATCGAAATAATCCACAATCACAGGGATGTCCTTCAAATCTGGATGTGCCTCATTTATATAAACCACGTAGGCAATGAACCCTTCATATTATCCTTTCCATCGTTAGTATCACAACTCATCACATTCACATTCAAAGTAAACAATGAATTCATCTCTCAACATTATAAGTTAAGATTATACTCATTTCATTTATCATAATCATGTGATTTCTTTTCATTTCATAAATCTTATAACATGGTTTTCTATCTCGAAAAATATCAAAGTTTTTGCATGACAATCCATCACAACCCGATTGGTAGCCAGCCAATCCATTCCCAAAATTACATCAAAATCACTCATATTTAATAAAATTAAATCGGCTGTCATTTCCTTTCCCTCTATATTTAACTTACAATCTCTACATACATACTCAGTCAATTGACAATCATTCATGGGTGTGGAAATCATCAACATTTTATCCATCAATGTAGGTTTCACATGCTTCAACAATTTATGTGCAAAGGAAGGAGATATGAAAGGATGTGTGGCACCAAGATCAAATAATACCAATGCTTATGAATCAAAGATTCGAATGGTACCTTTAATCACATCCATCTAAGCATATGCGGTGTCCTGATCCAGTGCATGTACTCTTCCTCTGCTCACACCCGCTACTTGCTTCCCTTTTTTCTCAGCTGTGGCCCTCCTCTTCTGGGTAGCCGCCTCAACTGGAGCTCTCTCTGGCTTCTTACCCTTCTGTGGGGAAATCTCCATCTTCTCAGGACAATACTTAGCTATATGTCCTGGTCCCTCACATCTGAAACATACCATAGGGGTCATCAGACAGGGCCTAGTCCCATGAAATCTATCACATCTCCTGCACCTATCAGTAGTAGGCTATGGTCCTCCAATACCATACCCCTCGGTGCAGCCAAGGCCGGGTATACGGGAGGTTTGGCAGCTCTCTCTTGCACCTCCTCAATCTTAGGCCTCTTCTCGAAAAACCTCTAACCTCCCCTCTTGGCCACTCTATCTATCCCGGATCTCTTCCGGTCTCTATCTCTTCTAACATTAATCTTCCCCAGCTCGGAGGCATTTCGCTCAAAGTCTTACTCACACAACTAAGCCTTATGTACTACTTCCTCATAAGTTTGAATATCAAATGGGGCTAGCTTAGTTCGGATGGCCAATCTCAATCCATCCATGAACTTTTGTATCTTTTGGGTCTCACTACCCATCGTGTCCGGGTCATATCTCCCAAAGGACATAAACTTGGACTCATACTTATCCACAATACGGTTCCCTTGAACCAGATTCATAAATTCCATCTGTAGTTTCCTCTGTGCGGTGGCTGGAATGTACTGTCTCCTGAAGGCCTCTATAAATATCTCTCATGAGATCTCAGAGTGTCTGGCCCTCAAAATGGCCTCAGTGGACCTCCACCAATGCTCGGCCTCGCCTTTCAGCATAAACACGAGAAAGGCAACCTTCTTCGCTGAAGTGCATCAAAAAAACATATACAGTTTCTCCACCTCCTACACCTAGTCCTCCATGATAACCGGGTCCTTCACCCCTTTGAACACTGGGGCTTTCAATGCTTGGAACTCTCGTAGTCTGCTTAAGTCGCAGTCATAACCCAAATCACTACAGCTCTACTGTGGAGTGATAGGAGAATCTGTATCCTGTACTAGAGGTGGTGTAACAGTAGCAGTCTCTGTAGTTTGAGGTCTCTCCGCCTCTGTAGCTACCTATTCAGTAGTAAGCTGTGTTGTAGGACCTCATCTATCACCGCCACCCAAGGCCTGCGTTACTATCTCCACCAGGTTCTTAATACTTTCCTCTATCCTAGCGAAGCAAGCCTCAATATCTTCTGCTCTCCCAGCAGGGTCCCATGGAGCCTGATCAGTCTGTGGCTCCATACGGCTCTCAGGCCTACCTCTATGGCCTCTAGCACGTGCCCTCGCCCCTCTACCTTGGTGCATAATTGGCATAGTACCAACTTCCTGTATTTAAAATCATTTATCAAGCTCAATCTATCACGATATACACAGTTATATCTAAACAAAACCACAGTATTATGGAGATGTAACTTTTCCTACATTTTATTACTGACTCACATCAGGCCAACACAGCTTTGATAGCAATCTCTGTCACGACCTATTTTCATTCCCTTTAACCAAAAATCAATAAAATTTTTTTGCGTGTTATTGTTACCTTAGTCAGTCGTGAACAAACTCACGACACACAGTTGGGCTGTGAGTTAATAATAATCCACTCGCAATATCCATTCTTAGTTAATAAAAATGATGTCATACATTTGAACGTCAATCATTCATTTATTCAAAATATGATTATTGACATCTATATCCCCCATAATTACATTTCAATTGGCTACTGTGCTTTTACATTGTTTAGATACAAAAAGGAATCACTGTGTGTATACCTCTGAGTGATGGAGATGCAGCGGATGTCTTAACCAAAATGCCTCAGTCCTCACTGGGCCACTATGTAAGCTCTGTAGAGGGGAAAAAAGAGAGGGATGAGCTACCACATGCTTAGTAAGGCAATAATGCAAGCATGATAGATAACTACTCTATCTACATGCTGATAATGTTGCATAAATCATTTATAATAGGAGCGTGAGGAATAAAACTATGCCATATGAGTATATATATATAATGTATTGAAATAATGTAAATTGGCATAATAAAACATGGTAAATCATCATGTACAAGCCATCTCATGCTCAATTGTCAAATCACATAATAAAAGGGGAAATTCACATGAAACATCCTTTTTAAATCACATCATAAAGTTCTTTCTCAAACACATACAATCCCATCACAAACCATTTTTTCAATCACAAACATTATTACCATTTCAGAAATAAAATCCCACAAGGCTCGACCCCTCCCTCGGGTCTACCTTGGACAATCACAATCACACATATGTAATAAAAACTAGGTCACTATATCAAAAGTGCCTATGTGGACCAACTACATCATAAATCATCCCAGACCACACGCATCCAGGTGTGCCGGGTATGGTGCTGGCATGAAGGTGGATTATCCCTCGCCAGACTTTCTCATCACATAACCATCGCGTGGTACATTGGACTCCATGTTATATATACATACAACGTACTTTACGAACTCATATCGTGATTGGGGGTGCCATTCCTAGGTCTTACCTACCCCATCCAAGAATTTTCCATATCATGTAGGAGAGCCTCCCTGCCGAATAGAGTCTCCACGTCCCTCCAGGGCTTAAATATGTTGGCTTAAGGATCCTTCTGTACCAATGTAGGAGAGTCTCCTTGCCGAACAGAGCCTCCTTGCCCCTCTAGGGCTTAAGGATGTTGGCTTAAGGATCCTTCCATAAGAGAGCCTCCCCACCGAATAGAGCCTTCCCGCCTAATAGAGCCTCCCCGACTCCTTGGGTTTAAGGATGTTGGCTTAAGGATGTAGGGCTTGAGGATCTTACCAACTTTCATGACCTCATACTTATCACAATGAGCAAACTTGTGGAGCAAAGCTCTAGCACGACTCATGCATCCTACCATAAAGAGACCACGTACGAGCATAGCTCTAGTATGATTATACTCAAAAGAAAAACCACTTAAAAGCCATGTACGAGTAGAAGCTCCAGTACGATTTATAAACATCATCACAGTTTTCAAATCAAGGTGCGAGCTAAGCTCCAGCACATTTCATACAAATGAAAACATTGAAATCTAGCGCGAGTGAGGCTCCAACGCGAATTAAATCACATACACACGATAGGTGGCTCCCATACATTCAAAACATCTCAAAACATATTTAGCGCCTCACATGGGCTATTTCACAACATCATTCAAGTACTAGCCAGCCTATCCTTTTATTTGCTTAAATCAAAGTATTGTGCTTTGTGAAAACATTCAAAACATGTGGTTTATGCAATTAATAGCCTTACTGATCCCTTTTTATACATCCATATAAACCAAATCATATATGTACTCATAATTGTTCACATACATCATCAACCACTTTTTCCAAACCATCATGCAAATTTATAACACCCTATATACCCACAAAATATGAGCAGCTACCTCTATATACTCATAAAATTCCCTTACCTGGAATCGTGACGCGTGATTCTGTTTCCTTAGCGCTGCTTACTCGTGCGGTTCGATTCGCCTTTAACGAACTCTTCGGGACTACACACAATCATATTTCACATTATATTCGATCCATAAAACAAGACATCGTATGTTCACTATAGTCGATTCGACCTATAGTTTCTATTAACGCTCATAAGGCCTCGTTTCATTTCTCGAGTCTATGGATTCCTTTTAGGCCTATTAACTCATTCCAAATCGATATTAAATCGATGTTAAGCTCATAATGTTTATTTTTCATAAATTTCCTTCACTATGGCATATTATCAAACACTACATGTGCTCATTCTCATCGATTCACAAAACCCACAATGTAGCTTCATTTACCCATTTCTAATCATCCACATCACACAAATAACAACTTATCATAATCCCATAAACCACCAACTCCTCAAATCACACTTTCTCACACTAGAGGCATTCCATTTTCTAGGTTATATGTGTCCTAATGCTTTATAGATGATTTCTATCATCCATATACATGCCCATCAACTCCAAAATCAATTAAATACATAATGTACTTAGGCTGGAGTATTAGAAGCTTACCAAATCTGATTTCTCCTCTTACTCTAAATGAAAATACCCTTAGCTCCTTCAATACCAACAATGGGATTTTGGGTTCCAACTATGTTGTTCTCTTCCTCAAGATGAACAACTTAGTGTCTAATGGCCTCCCCTCAATTCTTACTGAAAATGACTGATTTTAGAGAGAGAAAGTTAAGTTTTTGGATTGAAAATGGAAGGATGATGTTTTTCCTGAAATTTTTAGATTTTTAGCATTCCTTTTATAGAAGTAGCTTGAGGAGATTTATCTGCACTAGGAGGAGATCGATCTGGTCCCTTAAATCCCTATTTTTCATGGCATTTTAAGCATGAGATCGATCTGCTCCAAAACAGAGAGCTAAGGAGATCGATCTGTATGCTTGAGGATCGATCTTTTCATTACAAAATGGTTAGGAGATCGATCTGACCCCATTGGAGATTGATCTGCTCTATTCCATTGCCCAAATAAGAGCATTTTGGCTCTTCCACATCGATCTCTCATCCTATGAGATCGATATGGCCTTCATATTTTCCAGATTTTCTACAGTTTTTTAGCTACAACTTACACTAAAACATCCTTGATCTCCTGCCATAGTCATTTTCTCATCCATCCACCTTTATGACTTGAAAATGGCCACCATTCATACTTTATACACATTGAAACTTGTATGCATTATTTGTATATCTAAAGGTATACTATATAAAACCAAATGAAAGCCTTTATATTCATGCAACTTCCTTCCATTTACCACACTACTCATTTTGAGTTCCAATCACATTCATCACTCATAAGAATTCATTTCTTCATATTCATACACAATGAAACTTGTATGTACATTACAAATCATATTGTACATATGTATATTGGATCCATGGACTTACATCAATTACACTTTACATTACAAGTCCATTAGCATTCATTGATCCAATTACACACGTTACAACTATACATGTACGGGGTCTCACAAAATGATTACAAACTAGGCTTTCTCACAGGTTAATTGATGAATTTAAATACAGCTCACAAAGACAATTAATCACTTTTGACACAAAGAATGTTTCTTAAGAATATTCAAAGCTTCTATGTTTCTTGCTTCTTGTCTCCAATGTCTTTATGACTTGTATGTATACACTCAATTGGCTGGTGAAGCATTTAATGTAATTTTTCCCGTTGAAACTCTACAAAACTAGTCGTTAAAGTTCTGCAGTCGAATGCCAGATCGATCTCTTTCATTGCGAGGATCGATTTTTTAATTCCATAACTTGCAACCACAAAAGAACTCCAGGGACGAAGATCGATCTTATTAGATAGAGAGATCGATCTCCACTTCTTTGAAATGTTAGTATCGTGACATTTTGTAAAGGTAAGATCGATCTCTTATTCAACTAGATCGATCTTAAATTGATTCTGCCTAGTAAAGATCGATCTCTTTCCCCTAGCAAATCGATCTTCAAATGTTTCTATCTAGATGGGATTGATCTCTTTCCTTAAGAAGATTGATTCCATGATCTTCTCATTAAGTTCTTATATGTCTCGGCCAACAAGAGATCGATCTCTTAACCCTTGGAAATCGATCCTGCAAAGCCTTTGCCTTATGGAGATCGATCCCACAATTCCTTGAGATCGATCCTGCAAAGCCTCTGCCTAATGGAGATCGATTTCTTTAGCTTGATTTTTAGTTTCCCACCAAAGTTTAGTTTTAGAAAGATTTCTAGGTTGACAATATTTCTAAGTGAACATAGATGCAATATGATTTCAAGAAAATTACTTAGAAATAGTTTCTTAGAAATGATTTGAAAATAAGTTCATTGAATTTAATGTTTTGTCATTTCAAAATACATCATTGAAAGTTAACAGAAACCTACATTGTTAGAAAACAGTGCAAACAAAAAAAATTATTAACTACGATGCACGTAGTCGAATATATTTAATTACAAGTTTTTTAAAATTTATAGCTATTTAGATTTCAAGCATCATGACTTTAATTACATTTATACTAAAAGTATAATCTAAGATACTAAAAGATCATATTTTACTTAAACTTAATTACATAAAAACTAATATTTTCAACACATTATAATATTTAGTTATTAAAAGCATATAAATAGATCACGATTTTTTATTTCACACCTAGTCTTTTATGGCTTAAGGTTCAATATTTTGTTTTCCAAGATTCAAGTACATTAAAAGCATAAAAATAAACTACAATTTGTTGTTTTAAATGTAATCTTTTGTTACTCAAAGCTTCTTTCAAGATTTAAGTACAATAAAAGTACATAAATATACTATGATTTTTGTTACAACCGTAGTCTTTTGTAGTTCAAGACTCAATATTTCTTCTTTTAAGATTTAAATGCATTGAAAAATTATTTTAGTTTCAAGTAAGGCTACAACAACTCCATTTATAGTAGATATTTTATTGTTTGAATAAATTTAACCACAATTTTTATTTATTAATAGACTATAATTTAGATTTTTAAACGATTTAAGTATCCAAGAATTAGGATTGATAGTGGAAAGATCAACTCAATCATGTTGATAGTCAAAGAATCAAATTCTTTATTTTTATTAAGAACATTTCTCAATATCATTGTGAGAATCCTAATTTCCTTAACTTGCCTAAACTAAGTTACATAATCAAGTTAACTGTGGTAATAGATATCATTGCATAGCTAAACCAAGGCATACTGTACGTAGGGTAGGGAGTTGGAGAAGCAAGAAATCCAATTGGGAAAATGAGTACAAGAGGTAAAGACTTACACCCCTCATTCGTGGTTAAAAACCAAAGACACTAAAGGAAACAAAATGCAAGGGATCAATCCCCTTTCTTAATGGATCAATTCCCACTTGGTAGAATGCCCAGATAGTTGGCGAGACTGTAAAGGGATCGATCCCCTCTCGAATAGGATTGATCCTTTAGCCTTACCAACTCCCACTCAAACGTGTTATACTTTACCTATAAGAACTGTAAATTTTATGAGATTTGCTAAGTGAGAATTGTAATTTGGTGAATGTAATTATGATATGATGATGTACACGTAAGTTTCAAATTTATAAAGTATAAGGAGATGAAGTTTTTAAGTCTTAAATGTGTGTGGATTGAAATATGGCCTATGGAGTAGATTATGGTGAGTTTTGCATTGAGTTTCCTACAATTGATGCAGCAGCAGTAGAATCTGTGAAGGCCAGATCGATCTCCAAGGATGAGAGATCGATCCCATAGCTCCAAAATTCAGAAAAACATGCAAAAACAAACAGGCAGATCGATCTCCTAAGGAAGCAGATCGATCTCCTAATGCCTCTGTCTAGAAGGGATCAATCCTGCCACAACGACAGATCGATCTCCTTAACTCTCGGCCTATAAGAGATTGATCTCTACCCTCTAGTAGATCGATCTCCACTTAGTCTTTTTACGAATAGCAGATCGATCTCCACCCTCGGCCAGATCGATCTTGTATTTATTAAGGGAGCAGTTTGGAGCAGTTGAATCGAGTAGAGATCGATCTCCTTCAAATACCAGATCGATCTCATAGCCTCTGTCTATATAAAGAGCATGGGATTTTTGCCTAAAATTGAGCCTTTCTCTCTCTAAAACCTAAACCTTCACCATTTTCACCCAAACCAAGCTTTCTCTCTCTTTAAGATTCACCCTATTCTAGACTGAATTAGACAAAGAGGCAAGAGACAAAGTTGTTACTCTTGGCAAGGAGAACAACATACTAGAAAATCAAAGGTTATCTTGAACAAAGGGAAGAGACAAGCATTCTACAAGCTTGGTTAAGAGAGAAGACAAGCTAGGTAAGCTCATACGACCTTTGTTCTTAAGCATTACCATTTTATATATGGGTGAATAAACATATATGTCGTTATATTTGGTTAGAAATGTTTAAGGCATGATGGAACGAATAAACAGGTTTGGTTAGGAGATTTAATATGGATGTCTTATGATGGTTGTGAGTTAACTAAAGTGTTGATAAAGATGTAGAAAGAGTTTTGAGATAATGTTGAGTTAGAATAAGTAAGAGAAAGAAATGAGAAATGAGAATGATGTATATTGATGGGTTAATGATGTGTGTGGACAACTCGAGAATTCGACGTGAGAAACGAGACTAGTCTAAGAACCCGAGGATATTATACCACTCAAGGTGTAAGAGGTAAGGGAAATAAAACCATTTTTGCTTGTGAGTTTTCATATGAATGAAAACGTTTTAATAGCATGAAAATGTTTAATGAAATGAGCATGTTTATGAGAAATGAGATGATTTGATGTGTTGATGAATGTGTGAGTGTTTTGTCAATTTGAGCTCGATTTTTGATGTGATCTGTGTAATTGTGAACACATATGGTTTATAACCAAAAATGGGTTTTTTGTGATAACCACCCTGAGCTCTACGTGAAGGTAAAATGATTTATATAAAACAATGGCATACTTTTACTGTGTGAGTGTTTTACCTGTTTGAGCTCGATTTTGATGAGTTTTGTGTAAATGTGAATACAATATGTTATAACTGAAATGGGTTTTATGATAACCACTAAGAACTCTACGTGAAGGAAAAATAATTTTTACTGAGACTATGGCTTGTCATGAGATGCACATCAAAAATTGCTCTAGTAGCATGTAAGGCCAGGCCGTGCTCTAGTAGCATGTAAGATCAACGCCTCTGTTCTGGTAACGTGAGATGACCCCGCTCCGGTAGCAATGGGTGGCCTTGCTTTGATAGCATGTAAGATCGGGCTGTGCTTTGATAGCATGTAAGATCGACGATTGTACGACTCTGATCAAGTCTACAGCGAATCATAGCCATGTGTATTATTGTCGACGAAATCCCTCAATTGGGGATGTCCGTCTAGGGGATGAATTCAATTGATGTGATGTGTCGTGACGTTGATTTCATATGAGTTTTTATAAATGCCTAGTCTTGATTCCTATGATGTGATGTGATTTATTATTTTATCACGTGAATTGTGCTGATGCCATTGTTTTCTACTGTTATTTCTATAACGATTTGCATGTTCAAATATTTCCATCATATTATGTTTGTGATGATGATTTTTATAACTTCCCTTATTCTCCTTACTGAGCGTTTTGAGAGCTCACCCTTTTTCCCCCTCTAGATTACTTGAAGTAAGCGAGATAGAGCCTGCCGCGTACGTGATTTAGGCTGGTGGACAAGATCTCCCCAGCTATCGCTTGTACATGCATAAGGTATAATTCAGTTCATTTTGTATCCAGACAATAATGTAATACAAACATTTGTGATAAGTATTTCGTGATGTAATTAGGTTGATATGAAAGAAATGAGTTGTGACTTATGGGTTGATTCTTTTGGGATATTATATATTTGATTTCATTTAGTATAAGTTGTATGATCTTAGGGATAATGTTTTCGTATAAACGATAGCGATTTAAGGACGCTGCACAGGAATACACCCAGAGTTGGTAGTTTATTTAAAAAAAAAACTTAAATTTGCCCTATTTTCGCGCTTTCGAGCTGTCACATTACCTAAGCCATCTTTACTCATTTCTACATTTTCAGATAAAAATGAAGAGAGATAAATGAGACAGAAAGAAAATGGAAGAAAAGAAAGAAAGAAGAAAAGAGAAAGATGAAGAATTAGCCCTTAATCTCTTAACCAAGTCTTCTACTCCATTTCATCTTCAACATATCTCATTTTAAAGCCTTAGAATTGATGTTTAGAAGGTGAAATCCTAGAGAAAAGTTTAGCCATTTAAGGGTATGTTAGAAATTGAAACTTCATATTTTGTTAGAAATGAGCCAAGTGATGTTTTATGGTCTTTAAGGTATTTTATGGTGTTTCATTGTAGCTAAAACCTTTGAAGGATCATTTATGTCACGACCCAAACTACCCAAAAATCAGAGTTAATTTTTCGCGTTTTATTATTTTCTTACTTAACTTCTTACCTGTCCTCGAATCGTGACCACACTCCACTAATAATTGGGCTGTGCGTCAATGCCAGTCCCACCATTCAATTACCATCTAACTTATTTCTTCTCCAGTCATTTATAATTGTTTACATTATTTATACATCCCCTAAAGTTACTTACAAACATGTTACTGTGCCATGCTTATGTAGATACAATATGTACAAGTGTATATACCTTATGTTGATGGGCAGCAGCGGATATCCGGAATGCAGTACTGAGTCGTCGCAACTTCAACTGGAGATTATCTGTGGGAGAAAATGAAAGGGGTGAGCACATTAAGCTCAGTAAGGCAATCCTACGAACAAGTAGGTAACCATACTACCTACATGAACGTGGTGCCATGCATAAACCACCCTTTCTCCACACATTTTAAAACAAATGATATGAATTATGATGTTATGTAAAACACATTTGCACAAAAAATTCAGCATGCAATTATATTAAAAATCATATCTTTCTCATATAAAAATTTCACAATAGAGCCAGGACTCGACCCCTCCTTCGGGTGATCCTGACTCATAGAAAATCATGAAAATCGATTTACATCACATATGGGTTTAAAAGCATGGAAATAATCATCATGCACATTTAGGTTAAAAACCCAGTTTAAATCATCGTCAAATCATCAATATGCGAGACTAGGCAACGTCTGTATATAGGCAATTAACCAGGACTATGGCCATATGTGTCCTCGTGAGTCCCTCCACCTACACGGATCCTAGTGTGCCAGGTCTCACCCTGATCGAGAACCGTCCAGGAGGTGGGTCAATCATCCCGTCAGTCTTATCCGATCCCAGGCATCCGAAGATGCTGCATCCGAAGATGCCGTATCCGAAGATACCACACTGTACATCGTACTCCATGCTACTTGCACGGTACATCGTACTCCATGGACCCCCAGCCTTATCCCTCATTTGGGCTCATCAGCTGGTCCTCCAACCCTTATCCCTCGTTCGGGCTCATCAGGTGGATCTCCGACCCTTATCCCTCGTTCGGGCTCATCAGGTTGTTTCTCTAACCCTTATCCCTCATTCGGGCTCATCAGGTTATTTTAACATGCCATGTCTCAAAACGCACGTGCGAGCCTATTTAATCGGTGACACACAGTCAACCCGATGCTCCAAGCACGGCTTATCGTATGATCTCTGAAAAGTAGTGCGAGCGGTGCTCTAACACTGTCGGTAAATCAAGTAAAACTAGTGCGAGCTAAGCTCTAGCACTCTGTATGTAAATCATGTGAAAATCTGGTGCGAGTTAGACTCTAGCACCCTGTCACGAAAATCATGTAAAATCTGGTGCGAGTTAGACTCTAGCACCATGTATGTAAAACTCTAGTGCGAGCTCTCGCTCCAGCACTAATGCGTGCATCACACAAATCGAAAATATCGTGCGAGCTGAGCTCTAGCACGTCATATGTCAATAAAACACGTAGGCGGCTTTGTTTTCCTCAAAACAGTTTTCAAAACAATTTCACGTTGAAAGTATACAATGCTATGCATTTTCTTTCAAGGTTAGCCGGCCTACTAATGCATGCATCAAAACACCTCCAGAATGAGCAAGAACCTCTTGTTCTTGCTCCTCCCAATTTTTCCTAAAGTTGGAAACATTTACCCTTAACAAGGGTAATTCGGTAATTTTGCCCATACGGGGCATTAAAATTATTCTTCGACCTCTAGACCCTCCAGAACATTTTTAAGGACTGCATATGAATTTAAAATTGCTTAAAGTTTACCTCTAGCAGTCCGTAGAATTCCTTTACCTGGAATCGCGCGCAGACTACACCTGTCTCGATGATACCGAACCTCTCGGCCCAAGTGCGGGCCAACCAATGTACGTAACTGCATATAACCACATAATCGAGGTTAATTCAATTATCCCGATCGGTATATTGCATTTACTGATCAACTTTAAGGTATTGGGCCTTATCTACCTTATTGGGCCTCAGCCCATTTTAGCCCTTTTTATATTCATTTATTCCCTTCTTCGGGTATAACGAGCTTATACAGCTTTCTAATAATTATCGGGCTTCATTCCAAATTCATTGGATAGCCCGTATATCATTTACGGCAATTATATTACGATTCCGAATAATATCCCTTCCTACGCGAAATTAATCCATAATTCCATAAAATAATTAAAACTCGGTATTTAAAGAACTCCAATTGCCGAAATTAAATTGTACTTACCCGATACGATGCGGGGTACGAGAATCAGAGCTCGATCGGCTCTCGTTCGGTTTTCGTCGTGAAGCTGCACAATTAGGTAAATCCGGATTATTTTCCATTAAAATAATATTAAGTTAAATTTCCGAAATTTACCCGTAGGTCAATTTCGACCCTCGGTCAACTTACCTGAACCTCGAGTCGTCCCCAGTAAATTTCTTTCCTTTTCTCCCCCCTTTTTCCTTTCCTTTCTTTCATTTTCCTTCCTTTTCCTTCCTTTTCTTTTCCCCTTTCCTTCCTTTTCCCTCTTTTTTCCTTCCCTTTCCTTTTGGCCAAACGGCACCGTTTACTGTCTATTGCCTTCGTCGGCGGTTTCGGCGGTCTCACCGGCCGAGACCGGTCTCAAGAGAACCGGCTTCTTCCCCTGAGTGTGTCGGTGCCCTTCGTTTCGGCCCAGATGCGGCGGTTCGTCGGGAATCGGCTTGTTTCTCCGGCTGTTTTCCTTAGCTCCGATCGGCCTGCTCCGGCCACCTAGCGGCGTGATACCGGTACCCACGTGCTCGCCGGACTCCCCTCTTCCTCCTGGTAGCTTCGTCGAAGCCGTCGGTCGCCGGTGTGCGAGAATCGATGATGAAGAACCGCGGGTCGTTTCTCGGTTTCTTTCTTGGGTTTTTTTCCTGAGTTTCTCTCTCCTCTCTTTTTTTTGTTTCAGATCTTTTTTTGTTTTATTTTTATTATTTTTATTATTATTATTTATTTTAATTATTTTACTATTCATTAAAAAACTCTAAATACCCAAAATATCTACACTTATATTATTTTTATTTTAATTTAATTTATTTAATTTAAATTTAATTTATTAACTATATTTTTCTCTAAATTTTCGATATTATTTCTTCGCGTTTTTCGAGATATAGTTCCGGTAATTTTTCGGTATTTTTAAAATTTTCGAATCTTGATCAATTGACCCAAAATTTATAATTTCCTTATTATCAATCAAGATATCTTACATCCTTATTTTTAATTAAAATTTTCTTATCGCCCTAATACCGGGTTTTGGTATTTTTACCATTTTACCCCTGCTCTTGTTTCGGAATCAATTTAACCTGACCTTCCTTCATACATCCCCCATCTTTTCTTATTCAATTTTCGTATTTTAATTAAATTCGGGTCTTACAATTTAGGGTTTTGGACAAGGAAGAAAGAAAAGGTAAGGATGCTTAAAAATGCTTTAAATTGATACATGTCAATGTTAAGGTCTTGATATATGATTTTGTTAAAATTAGTCTTAAGGGAATCAAGTGTATCTATAATTTAGGGTTTGACATTAAGGAAAAGTTTAGGTTAGATTACTTGTATTAATAGTGCATTAGGATGATTAATAATGTTGGAAATTTAAAACAAAGTGATTGGAACATGATGATGCTCATTGACTGCTTATAGAGTTATCGGGTGGCTTATGTAAGGTCAAGCTATATTGCTATTTGAATTTGCTTTTCGGTTTGAACTAAGCATGTTTGATGGTATTGAGGTGAGTTTGTATTATATTGCAACAAAGAAGAACTTTGGGGAGAGGATGGTATAGGCAACATATGTGTTTTGCCTAACTCTGATTAAGGGACAAGGATTTAGAGCCATAACATTATGAGAGGTAATGGATTTCATGAGAAGACATGGGTATCATATTGTTAAAATCATGTTTATGGTGTCTTAAGAGTTTTGAAGTGGTTTGCAATTGAAACCTCTATTGAAATAGCCTTTTTGTGCATAAGGGACTGATCCCTTAAGTGGTTTTTCCAAAAAAGCTTGCATTCTGCATTTGAGGGACTGATACCCTTTTCTTTAGGGATCGATCCCCATGCTTGTGTTTTAAAAAGTAAAAGCATTTTATCTTCTTAGGATTGATTCCCCTCTTTTTGTGGGATCACTGCCTTATCATAAAATTTGTTTTAAAACTTGCATAATTCATGCATATTTGTTTAATTTGATTTGTAAGCAAGGTATGTATGATTTATAGAGTAAGTGAATTACGGAAAATGTATGGAAATCCCACAAAGTGCATTAAAGAACATTATTTTGTGAAATTACATAATTAAACTGTTTAGTTATTTAAAATAAAGAGTTACATTGAATTGGTTTCCTCTAAATGTATTTTACATTGTTTGAGTGTGGGATAATTTGTATGAGTTTTGATAAATATGATTCTAAGGGATTCTTATCCAAGTTAGTACCTATTGTAATGAAACCAAAATTTATTATTTTGTATATCAATGGAATTGTGCTAAATGAGCTTGCACATTGTTTTAAGAGAATGTTAGCCATCCTTAGTACGTGCTTCCTTGGTGTTTATTGCTTTATCTGTAAGGTTGTAAGTTGGCTGATTGTCACGACCCAAATTACCTAAAAATCCCTACAAATTTTTCGCTTTTCATTTCCTTACCCGTCGTGAACAATTACACTCCTAAACAGTTGGGCTATGATTCGGTGTTAGTAACCTCTCACCTATTTACCATTCCATTTTCATATTCACATTCACATGTCAATTTATTTAAACAAAATACATCCCCAATATTAAATCCATATACAGTACTGTGCATCTATATGTTCAGATATAAAAATTATATAAATGTGTATACCTGGTCTTAATAAGAAGCAGCGGATAACCGAAGTGCGAAACTATTGTCGCTCTCTTCTACTGAGTGTACCCTGTGGGGTGGAAAATGAAAGGGTGAGCGAAACGTGCTCAGTAAGGCAATAATGTAAGCAGGTAGATAACTATACTATCTACGTGCTGATAATGTCATGATGTAAAAATCGTTTACTTTCGGAGCATGAGGTAAGATTAAAACAATGCCACATGTATGTATATATCATATACAAGAAATCATGAAATCGACATATCAAGCACACATGGAAAATCATCATGTATGACATCTCATGCTCGTCACATTAAAACTTATTTATTTCATCATAAACTCTTCCCTTTAAAACTCATTTGTTTAATCACAAAACTCATCAATTTGAAACTTATTTGTTTCATCATAAATTCATCACATTTAAAACTCATTTGTTTCATTATAAAACAACTTCATCAAAGTCAAACCCATCTCTCGGGAATACCTTGATTCATCAAATCACATCTCTTTCAAAAACACAAATCGGGACTACCCCTCCATCGGGTTTGTCCTGGTCTATCCAGACCGTATGATATCATGTGAGGCATGTAGGTTACTGTATGAAAAATCGAGGACTATGGCCATACTATGTCCCTGTGATCCCAGGCACACGGATCCCGGTGTGCGGGGTATCACAACTGCAACGAGAGGTGGGGTCAAGTCCTACCCGCCAGAATATCGAGTAACATCGTAGAGTCATCATGACTGCACAGTACAGCGTACTCCGTGTGACATACACGGTACATCGTACTCCGTGGACCCATATCATAGTCTGGGGGTGCCTGCCGTAGGTCTTATCCAGCCCAATACTATGTCGATAACCAACCCATGTCTCAAAGTATATGTGCGAGCATCTCAACTCTCTGTGACACACAGTCTACAGGAGGCTTCCGCACGACTATATGCATGTCAACTCGCGTCTAGTGCGTTTATGTGAGCATCCTGCTGCCCGCCCCACACCAGGTCACAGGCTTACGGAGCTCCAGCACCACGCTATGCATATCATGATATCTAAAATCTCGTGCGAGCGAAGCTTCAGCACGGTTTTGTGCACACATAAATTTCTCGTACGAGCAATGCTCCAGTACGACTTTTCATGATAAATAAATCAGTAAACTTGAGTGCGAGTAAGACTCTAGCACTCTTTTTTTATTCATGTAATTACGATAGGTGGCTCACTTTTAATGAAACATCTTTTAAAATAGTAACCGGTACAAACCGGTACCTTTTCGTAAAATTCACGAAATCAACAGCCCACTTATGTGCATATTTGCTTAAATCAAAGCAATATGTCCATATAAAGCAGTAAATATATAAAATCATGTAATTTACCTGCCTTACTACCCTTTTTGCAAATTTTACTCTCAGGGGCAAAATCGTCCTTTTTCTCTATTTATCTAAGCCCCGATTTTCGTAAAAATTATTACTTTATTTTTAGATGCTTTAAGAAATTTCTAAGCCCTGTAAATCCCCTCTCAAAATACGCATAATTATCTCTATGCACCTACAAAATTCCCTTACCTCGATTCTCGTCGAGTCTGACCTTTCCTTTTCCACTGTTGTCACGTCGCGCAGTCCGATATGCTCCCAATCAAACCTCCGAAACTGCGTAATAATATTCCTCAGGTCAGATATTATACAACTTAATTGTATTTAATACTTTCTAGGCTTAATTTAAATCTTTGGGCCCATTTATCCCTATTGGGCCCGATTGCACTTTAATGGGCCTCGACCCATTTTCAGCCCGTTTATACTGTTTAAATCCCTTCTTCGGGTTTACTGGGCTCATTCAGCTTACCAATAATTATCGGGCTTCGTTCCGAACTCATTGGATAGCCCGTATACCATTTACGGTAATTACGTTGTAATTCCGATTAATATTCCTTTTATACAGAATTAATCCGTAAATTCTGTAAAATAATTGAAACTCTGTATTAAAGGACTCTAATTGCCGAAATTAAACTGTACTTACCCGATACGATGCGGAATACGAAAATTGGAGCTCAATCGGCTCTCGTTCGGGCTTTATCGTCGAACTGCACAATTATTATATTTAATCCCGGGTTACTCTTCGATTAAATATAATTTAAATAAATTTCTTGGAAATCAATTCGGTCACTTTTGACCTCATATTGACTTACCCGAAGTCCGGTGTATCCCCGAAAATCCTTTCCCTTTTTCCTTTTCCTCTTTTTCTCCTTTTTTCCTCTCTTTTTGGCTGAACCGGTTCAGTCCGGTTCAGACCGGTTCAGACCGCCGGTTCAGCTCAGTCCGGTTCGATTCAGTTTTGGCCGGTTCAGGCCGGTTCAACCGGTTCAATCCCCATTTGCTCATTTCGGCGCCGTCCGGCCGGTTTTCGGTGCGATTTCGGTGCCGTTCGGCTCGGCTACACCTGGGCATTCAGAATCGGGCCTCGGTTGGGGTCGAAACGCGACCATCGTCGGCGAATTCCTCCTTCTCCCCCGCGGCTGTCTCCTCCCGATCCGGTGAATTTCGACGGTTTCGTCGGCCAGTACTGGTCTCAAAAGGACCGGCTCCTCCTCTTGATCACGCTGGTACCCGCCGTTCGCCCCCAGCTGCCGTGGATCGCCGGCACCGACTCCATTTTCCCCGCGGTCTTCTCCTCCTCCGTTCGGCGATCTCCGGCCTCTTGACGGCGCGTCACCGGTGCCATTGGCTTCGCCGGCCTCTCCTCTTGCTGCTTGGCCCTTCGTCGGAGGCCGTCGGTGCCCGGTGGCCGTCGGTCGGACGAGCCACGCGCGGTCTCCCCTCTCCGTTTCCCTTTTCTTTCTCTCTCCCCGACGTTTTACAGATTTTTGATTTTTTTTTTTACAATTATTATTTTATTTAACAATTTGTTTTATTATTATTTTAATCAATAAATTATATTAAAGAATCAAAATATCTACCAAAATTAATATTTTATTCAAAATAGATTTATTTAATTTAATTTAATTTATTTATTATATTTTTAATTCTTTTTCGGGTATAATTTCTCCGTATTTTCGGGACATTGTCCCGGGTGACTTTTCGGTATTTCTAAAAATTTCGGATCTTGATCAATTGGAATCGAAATTGTATAATTCCCTCATTATTGATCAAGATATTCTAAATCCTTGTTTTAAATTAAATTTTCTTATCGAATTTATCCCGGCTTTCGGTCTTTTGACCGTTTTGCCCTTACACGTGTTCGGGATTTATTTAGCCCGACTTCCCTTCACGAATATTCATTCATTTTATGATTTGAATCCTTATTTTCAGTCCGAATCCCATTCCTTTAAATTTGTGAACATTTTTCTACCTCATAAAATTTACGATTTAATTTCGGGTCTTACAATTCTCCCCCACTTAAGGAATTTGGTCCTCCAAATTAGAACCAAGTCATATGAGTCTAGATACAACTCCGGGTACATCGATCGTATCATACTCTTAAATTCTTATGTGACCTTCTCCGGAGTGTATTACTACCAAAGGACTTTAATTAGGGAGATCATCTTAAACCTCAATACTTTCTCTTTCCTGTTTAATGCCCGAATCAACTTCTTCAGTATACTTATACTTGCATTAAGCTGAACTGTTGGATCTCATATCCCATCATCTATGCTGGATCTGGATAGTATTTTTGAAGCATCAAAAGCTGGGACATATTGTGGGTGCCTGCTTATTTCAAGTGAAAATGCCACCTACAGGTCTTATCTTCCACTTGTCCAATCTCTCAAAATATTCCATCCAACGCAACTCAATTTACCTTCTTCCAAAAGTTCGTTATGTCCTTATTCTCTTAGGACAAGAAACCTTTTAACCATACTAATTCACCAAAGGTGAATTCCAATACTTGTCTATCTGCTCTGAGGTGTTCTTAATCTCTCATCCTTAACTAAACATCCTCAGAGACTTATTATCTAAGGTCGAAATAATTCTATCTGTCACCCACTTGTTCTTATCCAATTTGGCGAACAACCCCTACAGCCATACACTGTCTTATATCTTGTTATCCCGATACTCAAGTGACAACTGTCACTATTGACGAATTCAATTTGTAATAACTGATCATCCCAGGAGCATAAAAATCAAGGGCACAAGCTTTCATCGGATCCTCCAGAACCTGTACAGTCCTCTCTGACTGACCATTTGTCTGAGGACAAAAAGCTGTGCTAATACTCAATCGGGTTCCCATAGCTTCCTAAAATATCCTCAAAGGTGGTAAGTGAAGCAAGAATCCCTATATGATACCATGCTCACTGGAACGCTACTTAATATTTCACAATCTTCCTTATACCTGAATCCTCATACACACTCTGAGTATCTGGGGATTTCATAATCAGAAGGTGGGTAGACTTAATCACTCTATCGACTATCATCCAAATAGCCTCGTAATTCACCTGGGTCCTCTGTAACCCATCACGAGATTCATGGAGACTTGCTCTCATTTTCGTGCCGTGTCGATATAGGTAGGTGCTGCAATAACTCTGCAGACTTTTAATACTCTACCTTATTCTGCTGACATACTAGGCATTTCCCACAATCTCTACCATGTCTCTTTTCACATCTGACCACCCATACCCCTTTTCAGAGAATTCAGTATATATATTCATTACTTTCCGTATGTACTGTATATCCCGAAGAGTGAGCTTCTGAAAACATCACTATCTCATCAACTGTGGTCCTGGGGAGCACTTATATTGTCTCTGAACCTCTCTGTAAATCATTATCACACTCTTTGTGATCTCTGTCACTGTACCCTTCTGAATCTGACCCACACTATCGACATCATGCCGATCATCTCGCTAAGCCTGTCAAATCCGGGCACTCTCATCCGGTTCTAATCTCAGGCTAGCTGTCACACAATCACTGTCATCATCAGAAGGGGCCACATCAATACTGAGGCTCACAGCTGCTCTAGCAGCTCACGCTCCCTGACCATCATATGCGGTACCATCCCTAGGCTCTTTCTACTCAAAGCATCAGCCGTCACATTAGCCTTTCCTGGGTGGTACAATTTTCACAATCAAAACCTCTCAGAAGCTCTAACCCACTATGTATTCTCATATTCGCCTCTTTCTGTGAAAACAGATACTTGAGACTTTATGATCAGTGCATATCCGTAATTTCTCACCCTGTACATAATAGTACCATATCCTCGGTACAAATACTGTTGCCAACTTTAAATCATGGGTCAGATAGTTTATTTCGCGATCAAGGAGTTGTCTGACTCCATACTTGACTATCTTCCCATTATACATCAATACACAGCTCCCTCATAATTTCGAGGTATCTATACTCACTGGGAACCTCTTGAGCTGTTGGGTATGGTGAAATTAATCACGGTGGTCAGTTCATACTTCATTATACCAAAATTTATGTCACATCTATCATCTCATTTATCATCTCATTCTAAGACCACGTTTTCATAATTAAACGTGTCAACCAAGTAGACCATATTGAGAACTCGCAACAATCCATCTGTAAAAGTCATCTTCCAATTGTTGCTTATAAATCGCCCTAGACTTTAACTACATCCAATATATCATCGATAATGATGATTACAAATCGATCTAATCCTTGACTTATCCACGCATAAGCGTATAAGATCCTTCAAAATCGCTCACGTTTCTAGGTACTAACCTGCATCATTTCCTTTTCTTATCTTAACGGCTCTTATTAAATTTTTCTATGTTAGTCTTTATGATTGTCGAATTTTTTATATTCTTATCGTCTTAGTAATGGTATCCTAATGCTAAAGATATTTATTACGATGATCGATTTCCTGTTATAGATTATATATATATATACTTTTAGATGCTGTCAAGTCCTCAGGCGGGGAGGTATTTTGAAATACCTTTATTAACCCTTAGACTTAACCACAGTTACTTTACATACCAGTCTATGTGGTCACAATTTTATATTCACTACTAATTGCTTTAATCCTAATTACTCCATATCGTAAGGATGTTCTTACCTAGCATATCTCTTACTCCAATACATCTGGTATTCAGAACCAACATATCTCAAAGATTATCTCCTTTCGTATATTAATCATAACGAAAGTCTGTCATTACTCATTCCGTAAGTACCATCATTTGCTCCCTTAATTTCAACTGTCGCACCCCTTTTTATTACTTAAAATCTCTATATCCGTATTCCGTTTATTTAATCCTCCTCTAATGGGTACTCATTTATCAGGATTGTGCCCAATGATGAAGGCATTCATGCCTTTTACTCACTTATGTGTGAATGAAGGCGGTATGAATAAATATGTGGCACCAGGATCAATAAACATATGTACTTCATTATTCATAACAAGTGTGGTATCTTACACCACATCCATGAAACATCAATAGTGTCCTGGTCCAAGACATCCTCTCGCCTTCGTCCAACAACCTACTTTCCTTTTTCTTTTGATCTATGGCCTCCCTTTTTACGTTGCAGCTATTCCAACGAAGTTTTTCTCTGTCTCTTTACTTTTCTGTGGGGCGATCTCGCTCAACTCTGAGCAATCAAAATCAATGGTCCGTCTTACCACACTTAACGACCATTTTTCATCAATACAGTGATATAGACCCTCTTTCCATGGTATCCACCACACATCCTACACTGCTACACTGCTTCGTAGTAGGTCGAGGTCCTCCAATCACAATGCCCTTCAAGAGTACCAAAATTGGATGCACTGGGGCCTTACCAATTATCTTACTCCATGACTCGTCAAATCAAATCTTTTACCAATTACCATTTTTCCATTTTGACATCTCTGTCATTTCTCAATTTTCTTTTCTGTCTCTATTTCGGCCCTTACTATCTTTCCCAATCTCAGAGGCGTGCAACACATGATATTATTCACGCAATTGTATGCACTGCCTCGACATAGGTAGTATCTCACGGGCCAATCAGACTCTTATCGATAATTTGAGCATTCCATGAACTTTTGGGCTTTTCGACTCTCACTGTCCACAATATCGGGTTCATACTTACCCAGGGATGTAATCTGAGATTTATATTCATCAATCAACCAATGACTATGGGCAGTGTAAGAAACTTTATCAATAAATTCCTTTAAGTAGTGCCCAAAATATTCAGTCACCAAAATACATCCAATAAGATTTCTCATCTTAGCTATGGATGTTTAACACTTAAGATGGGTCAAGCGGGTTTCAATCAATGCTCCGCTGCGCCCTCTGATCTTATGTCTACTCTGAGCAATTTGCTCCTCAAAATAATCTCCACACTCCGCTCCAACCTCACGAAGCGTGTCTCAATACTATCCGATCACTCTGTCGGACTCTGAGAGGTATGCTCAACATTAGCCTCTATTTCAATCTCATCCCGATTCTCATGGGTCAACTCAGCACGACTTAGTAGACTCAGGTCTACCTCTACGACCTCTGCCTCGTGCACTATCTCATCTTGAGTCTCATATCATGACTCATTTGATTCTCAGACCGATCTCTACGGTCTTGAGCATGTGTACTCGCCACTCTACCATAGCGACTATCAGTTATAAAAACTATATTCTTGCATTCGAAACAAAATTCTTAGCTGCAATTCCATCTTGATAGACACAATTGTATCTAAACAATGCACAGTACATGGGAATGTAAATTTACTTAACCACTAACACCGACTCATATCAGGCCAACTCTGCTCTGATACCATTAAATTTGTCACGACCCAAATTACCTAAAAATCCTTACAAATTTTTCGCTTTTCATTTCCTTACCCGTCGTGAACAATTACACTCCTAAACAGTTGGGCTATGATTCGGTGTTAGTAACCTCTCACCTATTTACCATTCCATTTTCATATTCACATTCACATGTCAATTTATTTAAACAAAATACATCCCCAATATTAAATCCATATACAGTACTGTGCATCTATATGTTCAGATATAAAAATTATATAAATGTGTATACCTGGTCTTAATAAGAAGCAGCGGATAACCGAAGTGCAAAACTATTGTCGCTCTCTTCTACTGAGTGTACCCTGTGGGGTGGAAAGTGAAAGGGTGAGCGAAACGTGCTCAGTAAGGCAATAATGTAAGCAGGTAGATAACTATACTATCTACGTGCTGATAATGTCATGATGTAAAAATCGTTTACTTTCGGAGCATGAGGTAAGATTAAAACAATGCCACATGTATGTATATATCTATACAAGAAATCATGAAATCGACATATCAAGCACACATGGAAAATCATCATGTATGACATCTCATGCTCGTCACATTAAAACTCATTTATTTCATCATAAACTCTTCCCTTTAAAACTCATTTGTTTAATCACAAAACTCATCACTTTGAAACTTATTTGTTTCATCATAAATTCATCACATTTAAAACTCATTTGTTTCATTATAAGACAACTTCATCAAAGTCAAACCCATCTCTCGGGAATACCTTGATTCATCAAATCACATCTCTTTTAAAAACACAAATCGGGACTACCCCTCCATCGGGTTTATCCTGGTCTATCCAGACCGTATGATATCATGTGAGGCATGTAGGTTACTGTATGAAAAATCGAGGACTATGGCCATACTATGTCCCTGTGATCCCAGGCACACGGATCCCAGTGTGCGGGGTATCACAACTGCAACGGGAGGTGGGGTCAAGTCCTACCCGCCAGAATATCGAGTAACATCGTAGAGTTATCATGACTGCACGGTACAGTGTACTCCGTGTGACATACACGGTACATCGTACTCCGTGGACCCATATCATAGTCTGGGGGTGCCTGCCGTAGGTCTTATCCAGCCCAATACTATGTCGATAACCAACCCATGTCTCAAAGTATATGTGCGAGCATCTCAACTCTCTGTGACACACAGTCTACAGGAGGCTTCCGCACGACTATATGCATGTCAACTCGCGTCTAGTGCGTTTATGTGAGCATCCTGCTGCCCGCCCCACACCAGGTCACAGGCTTACGGAGCTCCAGCACCACGCTATGCATATCATGATATCTAAAATCTCGTGCGAGCGAAGCTTCGGCATGGTTTTGTGCACACATAAATTTCTCGTACGAGCAATGCTCCAGTACGGCTTTTCATGATAAATAAATCAGTAAACTTGAGTGCGAGTAAGATTCTAGCACTCTTTTTTTATTCATGTAATTACGATAGGTGGCTCACTTTTAATGAAACATCTTTTAAAATAGTAACCGGTACAAACCGGTACCTTTTCGTAAAATTCACGAAATCAACAGCCCACCTATGTGCATATTTGCTTAAATCAAAGCAATATGTCCATATAAAGCAGTAAATATATAAAATCATGCAATTTACCTGCCTTACTACCCTTTTTGCAAATTTTACTCTCAGGGGAAAAATTGTCCTTTTTCTCTATTTATCTAAGCCCCGATTTTCGTAAAAATTATTACTTTATTTCTAGATGCTTTAAGAAATTTCTAAGCCCTGTAAATCCCCTCTCAAAATACGCATAATTATCTCTATGCACCTACAAAATTCCCTTACCTCGATTCTCGTCGAGTCTGACCTTTCTTTTTCCACTGTTGTCACGTCGCGCAGTCCGATCTGCTCCCAATCAAACCTCCGAAACTGCGTAATAATATTCCTCAGGTCAGATATTATACAACTTAATTGTATTTAATACTTTCTGGGCTTAATTTAAATCATTGGGCCCATTTATCCCTATTGGGCCCGATTGCACTTTAATGGGCCTCGACCCATTTTCAGCCCGTTTATACTGTTTAAATCCCTTCTTCGGGTTTACTGGGCTCATTCAGCTTACCAATAATTATCGGGCTTCGTTCCAAACTCATTGGATAGCCCGTATACCATTTAAGGTAATTACGTTGTAATTCCGATTAATATTCCTTTTATACAGAATTAATCCGTAAATTCTGTAAAATAATTGAAACTCTGTATTAAAGGACTCTAATTGCCGAAATTAAACTGTACTTACCCGATACGATGCGGAATACAAAAATTGGAGCTCAATCGGCTCTCGTTCGGGCTTTATCGTCGAACTGCACAATTATTATATTTAATCTCGGGTTACTCTTCGATTAAATATAATTTAAATAAATTTCTTGGAAATCAATTCGGTTACTTTTGACCTCATATTAACTTACCCGAAGTCCGGTGTATCCCCGAAAATCCTTTCCCTTTTTCCTTTTCCTCTTTTTCTCCTTTTTTCCTCTCTTTTTGGCTGAACCGGTTCAGTCCGGTTCAGACCGGTTCAGACCGCCGGTTCAGCTCGGTCCGGTTCGGTTCAATTTTGGCTGGTTCAGGTCGGTTCAACCGGTTCAATCCCCATTTGCTCATTCTGACGCCATCCGGTCGGTTTTTGGTGCGATTTCGGTGCCGTTCGGCTCGGCTACACCTGGGCATTCAGAATCGGGCCTCGGTTGGGGTCGAAACGCGACCATCGTCGACGAATTCCTCCTTCTCCCCCGCGGCTGTCTCCTCCCGATCCGGTGAATTCCGGCGGTTTCGTCGGCCGGTACTGGTCTCAAAAGGACCGGCTCCTCCTCCTGATCACGCTGGTACCCGCCGTTCGCCCCCAGCTGCCGTGGATCGCTGGCACCGACTCCATTTTCCCCGCGATCTTCTCCTCCTCCGTTCGGCGATCTCCGGCCTCCTGACGGCGCGTCACCGGTGCCATTGGCTTCGCCGGCCTCTCCTCTTGCTGCTCGGCCCTTCGTCGGAGGCCGTCGGTGCCCGGTGGCCGTCAGTCGGACGAGCCACGCGCGGTCTCCCCTCTCCGTTTCCCTTTTCTTTCTCTCTCCCCGACGTTTTACAGATTTCTGATTTTTTTTTTTACAATTATTATTTTATTTAACAATTTGTTTTATTATTATTTTAATCAATAAATTATATTAAAGAATCAAAATATCTACCAAAATTAATATTTTATTCAAAATAGATTTATTTAATTTAATTTAATTTATTTATTATATTTTTAATTCTTTTTCGGGTATAATTTCTTCGTATTTTCGGGACATTGTCCCGGGTGACTTTTCGGTATTTCTAAAAATTCCGGATCTTGATCAATTGGACTCGAAATTGTATAATTCCCTCATTATTGATCAAGATATTCTAAATCCTTATTTTAAATTAAATTTTCTTATCGAATTTATCCCGACTTTCGATCTTTTGATCGTTTTGCCCTTACACGTGTTCGGGATTTATTTAGCCCGACTTCCCTTCACGAATATTCATTCATTTTATGATTTGAATCCTTATTTTCAGTCCGAATCCCATTCCTTTAAATTTGTGAACATTTTTCTACCTCATAAAATTTACGATTTAATTTCGGGTCTTACACTGATAGACTTCGACACATTTACAGCTTCCCAGTACTCATCAACCTAGTGGGATTGAGGACCCCTTAACCATGGCAGCAGGTTATCACTCCCTTCTTAGGATTATTGTAAACTTGGATTGCATATTTACTTTGAGATTATCTGCCTAGTCTCTCAACTTATATTTGGAAGTATACGATGTATGTTTTATAAGTTATGATTCGTAAGCATGTTGTTAGCATGATCTAATTGTAAGTATAAGTTTTGTAAAATGCAATTTGTAAGCACATGATTTGTAAGATTTCATTTGCAAGTACATGAGTTTGTTTTTGAACTCTGCATCGTACGTTTTGCATGTTTGGAATAAGTATTCATCTTTTGATACCTTTCACTTTGCATGTACCTTTATTGTGCGTGAGCTCACCTCATTCTCCTCCCTTTTCAAATTATTTCCAATAGTTTGGAGTGACTTTTTTGAGTGGGCATCAGAAGGTATATCTTCCACTTGCCTACTATACGCTTTTGGAGGGGTAGATGCTTTCTTACATTCAGTTTGTATTTTTAGACTTAATAGGCACAATTTATGTATTTGTACATATGGGATGTAAACTATTTATATTATTTTGGGGATGTAATTCTAGGCTATAATAGGCACCAAATGTAGTCTTTTAGACTTTATTGGATGTCAATATAGTCTTATTAAGTGTGATGTGACCTGACACTAACAATGAATCAATTCGCTTTTAATGTATGATATTTCAATGAATTTGAGTAAAATCAAGGTTTAAGAGTTAAGGGTATTAATAGGTAATGTGAGAACCCTAAATTTTGAATTTCCTTCCCTAAGTTAAATTAATAAATTAATGAGATATTTCGTTTGAATGATTTTAGGGTCAAATCTATAGTTATGAGGAGCGTGGATAAGTTCGAGGACTCGAGATGGGTGCTGTAGCTTGAAATTCTCTTGTTTGTGAATTTATGTACTACATAAGGATAAGTGATGCTGTATGTATATTTTAACTAAGAAACCATGGAAGAAGAATGAATTTAGATGAATGGAAATGAGTTTTTAAGGTTAAGGATAAAAGAATAACCAAGAACTAAGTTAGCTAAGCAAACAAGGTAGGAATTTGAGAGTTCACTTAAAAGAATCATGTTAAAACATACAAAATGCTACCTTAATGCCATCCAATGAATGGTAAACTTGTTGTACATTGAACCTACAAGATTCAAGGAGTGATTAAGAGGACAAGTGGCATGATTAAGCATGAGCAAGGGTTACTTACAAGCTTCCAAAACAACTAAGTATTTTAAAAGCAAACCTTGAGTTTATGGGCTTAAACCTTACCAAATGAAATTCAAATGAATTTGACATTAAACTATGATGAAACTATGATATAACTAAGACAATTAAGAGATGAAATGAGGTTTTAAAGGGAGCATTTAAGGTAGTTTAAGTGGCCAAATCAGAATGGGAAAAAGAAGGCCAAATTGTGTGGTTCATGGGAGTTAGGCTGAGAAATGCACCCAAATTTGATTAAATTGGTTCATAACAAAAGTTACCATTAACTTATCCTTAAAGTAGACTCAAAATATGACAAGGTTTCTAAAGAAACCATGGAAAAATTTGGGAAAAAAGACAATGAAGTGGTTAGGCCAAAACAGTCCCAAGCTTACCTATTCCTGCAACAACCTATCCAACATTTCTCCATAATTTAAGAGGCTCAATGCATTTAATATTGATCAAAGCTAACCATAGATCTCAGCCACCTTATAAACTATACTTATGAAAGATTTATGGGCCCATGTCTTTCACATTCACCAACCAAATCGTGAGCAAAAAACTCCAATACCCAAAAAGCTTCTTACCCGAGGCGTCTCTATAGCATCCAGGTTCATGATTTTTTTTTCGAGTTATCAAACATCTGAGTTTGCATTAGATCCTTTGAGATCAATTGTTCCTTTTTGAGAGTACTCTAAAATAGGTTTTCTGGGATTTTATTGGGCTCATCTGAAGGGCAAAATCTAGCTAGGAAGAATAGGACACATAAGTTGTCCTGCTGTAGAGTAAGTTAAGTTTTGAGACTTTGTTTTCAAGGTTGTTTAGCTTGTTGATTTGAGATTTTGTAAGGCTGATTTTAGGTGATATATTACAACTGAAATCTTGAAGAAAAGTGGTGAATTGGGGCTAGTCCAAGATTAAAGAGGGTGAGAGTTTGATTTAAGTAAAGTTGGATATTTGGTTGATGATTAGGGTATGCTAAATTGATACTTGATTTTGTGCTTTGTGAAATGGCATAATGGGATAGCCATGTAGGGTTTTGACTAAAAGGCCTATTTAGGGTATAAGTATGTGAAATTTAGGGGCTTGAATATTGATTAAATTATGAGATTTAATGCATGTAATTGATGGTGATTTGGGGTTAGAATGTAATGAGATTATGATAGGTGAATTTTGGGGTTTCGACCACTACATGCGTTTTAATTTTAGTGGCTTAAATCAAGGGTTATGATAGTGTAATAAGTTAAATGATATTATATTAGGACTAATTTTTGGGTTAAAAATTAGAATGAAATGCTACGAGGCAAGATGACACCATTAGGACTTTTTTAAAGAACTTAAGAAAACTTGGCTTATTTTGATGAAATTTTAAGGGTATTTGGATTTAGTTAGCTAATTTAAATAATATATAATGTTGATGATGAAGTATGATGGAAGCTATGTATGATAGACCCTCGGTTAAGTTAAGAAAATTAAAAACGAAGTATGTTAAGTGACTTAAATGAGTGATATGCTTAAGGAAAGAAATAAGTGATGAAACTGTATTCGAAAAATAAGTTAAGGGTAAAGAAAGAATTATTTATTGAATCACTAGATTTATAAAGTAAGTTTGAGGAGAAAACAAACAATAAGGAAATTAATTCATAAATTGGTACGACGTTGCAGATAAATTCATCTGAAGAAGAGAGATGGGGTAGGCTATATATATGCATAGCCTGAATTTGTCTCGAAGTCCAAATCTATTATCTGCACTACAAATTAAGGTAAGGGACATGCGCTAGAGACATCCTTGTCTCAAGACCTAAATCAAGAAATTGGTTTGGTAAAAAATACACGATTTTAATTCAAGCGTTTTCAATTTAATTTAATTACAATTTATGAAAGTGTCGTTAAATGCTTAAGTATGCCTTTTAAGTTTAGGACTTGATTTTGACTCAAGTATGTTTCTAAGCCTATGAAACTAAGTTCTAAGTTATAAGTCATCTCCATAATCCATGCTTAAGCATAAGTTCTGCTCTAAACAAAGTTAAGATTTTAAGTGCTTGATTTATAAGAAAATCGAAAACCCCACTAAGTGAATTAAAATTTTCATATTTTAATAAATTGTATAGTTTTAAATAAAGTTGCATAAATTATGATCTTAATTGATTTTAAATAAAGAAATTTAATTCTTTGTTTTCCTTTTTCTTTGTTTTAACATTTTTTTATTAGTGAGATCATTAAGATACGATTATGATTTAAATTTTGTTATAAGGGGATGACAATCCCGATTTCTAAATATTATGATATGATTAATATACGTTTTACTAAGGGAGTGATAACATCAAATTTTAAGAACTATGATTAAGTATAAGTTTTACTAAAGGACAATGATCCTAGCTTATAAGAATTACAATAATGAATAAATTTTGCTATAAGAGGATGACGATCCCAAGGCATTATGTTTTCATTAGAAAAACATGATTTTCGTTAGTGTGCACTATGTACTATTGTAGTCGAAGGAATCATATTTTGTCACTATGTTTTAAACTACTGTTTTGAGACTAGAGGTTTACCTAGTACATTCGCTGTTGGCAATGCACAACCAACCTTTATATTATCCAGGCTTTTGTATTGCTATTATGATTATGTTATGCTAAATTGGATGCTAGGCATGGATACATCTTCAACCTTTCTAGTACTCACCTATCCAGTAAGACTGCAAACCTTGTTTACAGCCGTTAGATCACGCCTGTTTATGCTATCTAGGCATCTGTATTGCTATTATGATTTGTTCATGTACAATTTATGTATTTTAATATTGGGTTGTAAACGCTATGTATTATGGGATGTACTCAGGGCTATAATTGATATCAAATACAGTATGTTAAACTATATTGAATGTCAATTATAGTCTAGTTGAATGTAATGCGATATAGGTTGTTTTAGTAGTTATGTTTTAAGTAATTATGATAACTGCTATGAATTGGAAATTAAGTCATTGCTTAAAATGAAATTTGGAAAAGTAAGAATTGATCTCTCTAAGTTACATCACGCGCTATGATTGGAACCAAAGTAATAATGTATTGATAAAGTTTGGCCGAGTCAGAACCTACACTAAATGTTGATAAACTTAAGTAAGGAAAAATAAAAAATTGTTCAAAAATTTTAAGAATATTGGTACGTTACGAAGTTAGTATCAGAGCACCATTTATCTAGTATTGGTCAGTGTAGACAAGTTAAGCTATGCTTACATCCCAAAATCTATATATGTTTGGATATAAACTGTGAATATATGTTCACACTAAATTAAGAATCTTTGTTTTGTATCCAAAAATATCAAAATAAAAAATCAGAAACAGAACGAACTTTGGTAGTGTAATCAATTTTCTATGGTAAATACAAAAATCCCAAAACTTTTCGTAGCAGAATAAACAGTTTTCAGATAACACAATCCGTACAGATGATTCAGAAAAATCAAATAGACTAGATAATGCAGTACATACTATATTAGATATCAGAATGACTATTGGCTAATGTCGGTGACTCCGGGCAATCACTGGTCAGGTGTGTCGGGATGTCAATTGTCGTGGGAGTGGTCAGCTACCCAAATGAATTACATATCAGAATGTCCGAAGACCAGAATAAGAAACACGGTACATCGTACTCGCGTACGTGCTGCACGATACATCGTACTCCGTTGACCACAGAAATAGAACAGATAGAACTACAACATGATTTAATCATCGACTATGTCTCAAAAATCAGTGCGAGTCAGACTGTACGACACACAGTCAGTACGCTCTCAAGCACATCACATCTGTATTTCATTATAATCAGATCATTTTTCCTTAAATCACATATAATTTAAGTTTGTTTCACAAAACAATTCAAAAGGGGCTGATTAGCCATTTTTCGATTAAAAATTTTAGTACTCGATATAGAGTAATCAAATATAGGGGATTTCGATCTAAAATCAATAATTATATTTACTGAGATTTTTGTCTAAATAAACCAAGTAAATCTATATTGGTAGCTGGGCCGATCTAGAAAGTTTAAAATTTTCCTTAAATTTCAAGGCGTATAATCGGCCTGGGGTTTTCTATAATTCCAGTAACTACAAAATTTACCCTAAAATTTATATCTACAAACACAGAGAAATTATGTATATTTATCTCTAGCAGCGTACGAGAATTTTTCTTACCTCGGTGTCTATCCGCAGTCCTCAATTGCCTTAACATTGAGAGTCCGCGGGTCTGGTCCACTCGATTTATTTCCTCGGAGCCCTTTCCCCCGAGTTTTCTAATTTTTAGTACACTCTTCTCTTTTCTTCAAATTTTTAATTTTTTAATTTTTTTCTCGGTTTAAATCTCGTGCCCTTTATCTTTCTCTCTTTTCTTTTCTTCTTCACTTCTCAGTTTCAATCCTTACTCTCGGTCCCTTACTTCCTCTCTATTTCGGCCACCGTCATGCCCATAGCAGCTGGCATAGGATAGGGACATGGCAGGCAGGTTGATGACGTGCAGATGGTGGAAATGGAAGTAGGTTTGGCTTGGGGTGTTGGTGGTCCAGGGTGCGTGTGTAGATAGAGTGCGGGTGTGCAAAGACTGGTGCGTGCAGGGGTAATGGGAGTGCACTGCAGGGGTTCGGTGAATCCTTCAGTTTTAGCTATCCTCGATCTCGTTTCTTGCTTCCTATTCCCTATAGTTTCAATTGATGGGCATGTCCTGGCTGAGGCAGGTTTCTCCGCCACTTTAACTACTATTTCATCATTTCAGCTACCACCTTATGCCTCACCTCTTATACTAGCTTATATATTTGTTGCCGTTTACAGTGTGGATGGGACCTCACGTTACCACACTTCCTTTTTCCTTCTACATACTAATCTGTAGGTTGCATTCCATACTACCCCTTTTTATCCAAATTTCCATGTGTACATATATGCTAAATGGTGGGGTTCTCGGTCCTGTACATGAGCATGTAAATATTTTTCCTCTCTAATATGCATATACATATATACATATATATACCTTTATTTATTTAATGACCCAAATTTATGAACATTTCGGTTGGGCTACAAGTTGATATTAAGTCAGAATAATACTCAGTCTGATTAATTTTCTTTCTTAGTAACAAATTTAAACAAAATATGTTCACATTTTCCTAAGCACATCTCATCTACATTACTGTACTTACAAAAATTTTAGATACAAAAGAATTTCATAAAACTGGGTATACTTTCGACGCAGAAATATACTTTCTGAAATCACAGTTGTGCAAAATGCCCTATTAACAGAAGCGGTCCAAGTTATCGATGGGCTCTGTAGATGAAAGTAAGCGGGTGAGCTCAACATGTTTAGTAAGAAAAACACGTGGTAGGTAGATAAATACACTACCTATATACTTATGCCACAAATGAGTTTCTCGTAAAATATACTGGAAATTTTCAGTTCAATAAAATCAAAAAATTGAAATCAACAGATAGTATCTTCGCAGTTTACTGCAACAGTTTTACATTTTTGAAACTTCAAGCAGTGAAATACACAGTTTCAAATCACAACACAATTTAGATTTTCATTTTAGTAATTCCAAATAGACGAGGCAAGGCATTTCACACCATATCAGATATCAGAAGTGACAATTGACAAATGTCGATGACTCCGGGCAATCATGGGCCAGGTGTGCCGAGATATTAGGTGCCGTGGGATTGGTCGACTACCCAAACGGCTCACACAATACACTATTTTCCAGTAACGGTACAACATACACACATGCACACAGCATGGTACATTATACTCCATGGACCTCGGCATCCTTCACAATTCAGTATAATTTCATCATTCACAAATCCATATAATTTCACCGTTGCCTTTTTACTTCAAATCACGTGCAAGCAGGTAGTGCAAGAGCGCACAACAATACACGCCTGACAGGTACAGTTTTAACATCAAAATACTTAAATCTCGTGCAACAGATTCGTGCAAGATCACACAATAATACACGTTTGACTAGCACGGTTTTAGCGTCAGAACACTTAAATCTCGTTTCAGCACATAAAATAGAGTAAAAGGGGCTGGTCTTGCCCTTTTTTTCAGTTAAAATCCACAAATCACAATTTTTCAGTATAATTTTGAAATTTTAGATTTTTCACAAATAATTTTAAAACTACTCAAATAGCTATTTAAATAGGCTAAATAATATTATATCGAAAATCAGGGTGATTTTCGGAGTTTAAAACTTTTTCCTAAAATTTCATAATGGTAAAACTCGACCTAGGATTTTCTAAAGTTCAGGCGACTAAAAATATCTATCCTAAAGTTCACAATCTCAAATACCCAAAAAAGTATAGGCAGATATTTTTAGAAGTTAGCGAATATTTTTCTACAGTAGAAATATGACCTAAATTTATATCTACAAAGCATAAAAAAATAAGTGTAATTTATCTCTAGCAGCATATGAGAATTTTCTTTACCTCAATGTCTGCCCGTAATCCGCAATGCCTTTAGTGACTAGAGTATGTGGGTCCAATCTGCTCAATTAATTTCCCTGGAGCTCCTTCCATCGGGTCTCCAAATTTTCAAAACCTTTGCAGCTCCTTTTTCGTTTTCCCAAATATTTTTATATATATATATATAAAATTATATATATTTATATATAAAAATATATCTTCTTCTTTTTATTTTTTTTTCAATTTCCTTTCCTACCAACTTTCTTTTCCATTTCTCTTTTCTTCTTCTTCCTCTTGTCACTCACCCGTCCACTGCTTCGTTCATCATTGTCCTCCTCCTACCGTTATTTCCTTAAGCCATGCCCATCTTCAACTGTCGACGTTTCTACCACCATCAACATCACCCTCGCGTCTCGGCTACCCTCCTTTCCATCATTGTTTCCATCTTCCATTTCTTCTCCTTCCCGACTGATCTCTGCCTCCAGCCTCCATGGCCAACCTCTGTTCGAATTTCTTACCCTCGCTGCCTCTGGTCTCAGGCAACAATACAAGAACCGCAACTCTGCCCCAAAACAGCCACCATGAAAGAGCCTTCTGTTCTACCGTTTCTTTCACGTATCGATCTCTTTCTCCTTCCAACTCCATTCTTTCACTTACTTCCTTGCCATGCAAGACCAATCTTCTGCTGATTCGTGAGAGTACCGAGAGGACATCCCTAAATGTAGCTACAGTGAACCTCCTTTGTACTAGTCGTTGCCATCACCTCGCTCAAACTTGTTTCCAGCCATCATCCTCGTCATTCTTCTTCTTCTTCACCACCTCACTACCTTCTCAACCTGTGTCCTCCCCCTTTCACCTTTGTTTTCAGCTCCCCAACAACCAATCGAGAGCCTTTGTTACTGTTCCCCTGCCGAGAGCCTCCATGGCAATAATTCTCTTCTAGTTTCCTGTTCCTTCACTCTTGTAGTTCTTTTATCTTTCTCACTCATCTCTCTTCTCTATTTCATTTTCCTTTTGTTTCTCACTTTTCTTCTCCTTCTCGCAACTGCTAAGCTTTGGCTCTCTTTCTCCCATCTCTTCTTCTTTTTTTTTTTCTTCTGCTGCAGTAAAATAATACTGCTCTAGACAGGGCTTTGTCTTGGTCGTTTCCTCCTTCCTTTTGAACCAACATTATATTTTATTTTTATTTTTACACCATTTTATCTCTGTCAGTTCACTACATGTTTTTACAGCCCCTATCACTTTGGTTTTTTAGTCTACTCCATCATTCATTTTTTTTATTTCTTCCACTTCCAAAATCGATTGGACACCACTCCATATAATTTTTACCATCATTCATTCATTTTTTTGTTATTTGCTGCAGTGTATAACATAATTTTTTAGCCTTCGGGATTTCTTGTTTCCTTTCCTTTGTCTTTTCCCGTTACTGCTACAAACGGTAGCCAGTAGCAGTCATCGTATCCCTCCCATTTACTGCTATATTTCAGACCTTTCCTTTCTTTCACGCTAAGACCCAACACCAATCTCCACCTTCCTCACGTTTTCTTATTTTAGATATTACTTCACTTGCCTCTTCTTAGGCTACTAAAATAGTATTCTTCCAGGCTTCCTTTCTCCTTGTCATGCCGAGTCACATTACCTTCCTTTTCATATTTGTTTTCTTCTACTGTCTTGCCAATAATATTTACCTTCATTGTATTCCACTTATACATACATCTTTATATGTGTATTCCACAAAGGGAAGCTCTCGGCCCATGTAGATATGTCCGACCCTTTTCCCGTGACTTACCTTACTACTAACAGTTGGGCTGTGAGTCAACATCCATATCCATATCTCATCCATTTCATAATTTAAATTCATTTAATGAAATAGAAATTGTACTTTTATAAATATGCGGAAGCGTTTAGATCAGTTTCTATTATATACATCCCTTATGTACAAAAGATAACTTTACTATGCACTAATTTACAGGATACAAAAGTTTTCTCATAAGTGTATACCTCTGTACAGCTGGAGAACACGGTTGTGAGACCGAAGAATTTTTTATGCATCTACTTATGTAATATGAACATAAGTGTAATTAATTGAGCTAAATCTGATGTACCCATATATTGAGGAAGTAAGGAATGAAATTTCCGAATGATGAATGAGTATTGAATGAGAAATAATCAATGGAGTAAATTATGGCACTTATATGTGGAGATTTTATGTCAAGTGTACAACCATAGTGTGAAACTATGAGGCCAAATCGATCCTGGGAAAGAGAGGATCGATCTGATAGGCCAAAGTGACAAGGAATGAATAAATACAAACGAGCAGATTGATCTCCAATGGAAGCAGATCGATCTCCTTGTGATTCTGTCTTAAAAAGATCGATCTCCTATATGAGCATATCGATCTCCAGATGTTTCTATAAAATGCAGATCAATCTCCTCACAAGGAGCAAATCGATCTCCTCAAGATTATGAGATCGATCTTACCCCCATGACTGATCGATCTGGTATGCATGAAAAGTGCCCAAAACGTTCCCAAATTCAAAGGCAGATCGATCTCCTACATGAGCTTATCGATCTCCTACCCTCAGCCTATATAAAAACCCTTGTGTTTTGCTAAAATTAATCTTTTCTCTCTCTAAAAAATTAAAATCCCTAGCTTTCTATCTCCTTCATAATGCTAATTTAAATTCAAATAAGAGGCTGTGGTAAGAGGTCGTTCGAGGAGGCAGGTAGAGCGACCTCCGCCACCTACCCCACAATCAAAGATTCCTAACTCTCGATTTAATCGGGTTGAACAAGATGTGCGATAAGGTTTTGAGTAGATGGTAGCGCTATTCGCATAACATTTTGGAGTTAATGCCTAAAGTGCTACTCCTACACCACCACCACAAGGACCTCTCGCACCCCCAGTACAGATGGACTCGGTGCCTCCCGCTACTCAGCCCGATGACAGAAGTATGGTCCAACTGAGGGACTTTTTGAAAATGAATCCACCCGCATTCTAGGGGAGAAAGGATCTCGTAGAGGTTGAGGAGTGGTTGACTGAGTTGAGAGTAATATTTGACTATTTGGGATGCACTGATATTGAAAGGGTCAGTATGGGTGAGAGCTCGAGATTGGTGGGATACTACCCAGAGTATTTTGATGTCCCGCCTGGATGTGATTAGCTGGAAAGAGTTTCAGAAGGCCTTTAAAGCCCAATATGTACCATGAGCTGCCCAAAAAAGGATGCAGGCTGAGTTTTCAAGTGTAGTACAAGGCGATATGTCTGTGGATGATTATGAGAGCCGATTTACCACTCTATTAAAATATGAGCCAAGGACCTTTAAAGATGAAGAGCTCCGCACCGAGAGATTTGTATATAGACTAAAGTCTATCATTAGAGATTGATTGATAGGGTTATGTATTACTGAGTTTGGAGATACTCTGAGAGGAGCACAAGAGATTAAGAGGGGAATCAAAATTGTACAATCCCTGAATACATTTAGAGCAGTGAGATAAGGGCAAGAGGCCAGCGATTTCCCAAACAGATGTTCAGAGAGGTTCCTTCAGAAGAGGAAGGATTGAGGTACAGAAGGGTAGATTTGCTTGACCTAGAACTTATCCCACCATTAGGGAGACCCCTCGAGATGTCAGGCCAGAGATAAGGGCTTGTAGAGACTGTGGTCGACCACATGAGGGAAATTGTACTCGGTTGATTTGTGGGTGTTTTAGATGTGGAGACATGGGTCACAGAATAAAAGATTGTCCTCAACCTCAGAGACCACATGCTTCGGAGCCTATCGGACAGTAACCTCAGAGAGTAAATCCTCCGAGGTGGGCCACTGCTACAGAGAAAGGAAAGAAGCCCATCACAGTGGGACGTGTGTTCGCTCTGGATAAGGAAACAACAGACACTTCTGTAGAAACTTTGAGAGGTACACTCTCTGCCTGTAATCATAAGGCTAATGTGTTGATTGATCCGGGATCCACGCATTCGTTTATTTTTGAGCATTTTGCATGTTGTTTAAATTTGAAGTTTGAACCTCTAGAGTATATCCTACATGTAAATACCCCTATGCATGAGTCCCAGAGAACGGATATGATATGTAGAGGATGTGAGATAAAGGTAGGATATAGAGTAATATTAGCAGATCTAATGATGTTAATATACATAGGTTTGATGTAGTTTTGGGAATGGATTGGCTGGCAACCAATCGAGTAAGTCTAGACTGCTACACTAAAATTACAACTTTCTCCATACCTGAACCTTACAGTGTACGTATGAAATGTTGAGGAAATAAAGATGTGAAATTTTTATAAACAATTGGGAATTTATGATGTTACCTTTTGAGAATATTAAATTTTCTTTTAATGTGAAGGTTATGAAGTGATAATCTTAGATGATAACTACGAACATCCAAGGATTGAGGATATACCCATGGTGTGTGAATTTTCAGATGTTTACCCAGATGAGTTGCCTGGTTTACCACCAGAGAGAGAGCTAGAGTTTACCATTGATTTAGTAACAGATACTCAGCCTATCTCTAGACCTCAGTATAGGATGGCATTAGTGGAACTAGAGGAATTGAAGAAACAACTATAGGAGTTATTGAATCAGGGATTTATTAGACCCAGTGTCTTATCGTGGGGAGCACCAGTGTTATTTGTAAGGAAGAAGTATTGTAGTCTCTGATTATGCATAGACTACCAACTACTGAATAAAGCCACGGTGAAGAATAAATACTCATTACCAAGGATCGATGATCTACTTGATCAGCTGAGAGGGGCCTCAGTCTTCTCTAAAATTGATTTAATATCGGGCTATCACCAATTAAGGATTAAGGAGGAAGATATTTCGAAGACGACCTTTAGGACAAGGTATGGCCATTATGAATTTCTAGTGATACCCTTTAGATTGACGAACGCCCCTGCAGCCTTTATGAGATTAATGAATGAGGTGTTTAGAGACTATCTAGATAAGTTTATGATAGTCTTTATTGATGATATCTTGGTGTACTCTCGATCTTATGAAAAGCACGCGCATCAATTGTGTTTAGTACTTCAGATACTTCGAGATAAGCAATTATATGGAAAGCTTAGTAAGTGTGAGTTTTGGCTGGATCAGATAGCTTTCCTTGGTCATATAGTTTCAGAGGAAGGAGTATCAGTTTATCCAATTAAAGTAGAGGCTGTACTTAATTGGGAAAGACCGAGGACAGTTATAGAGGTACAAAGTTTCTTTGGTTTGGTAGGGTATTACAAAAGATTTGTGGAGGGATTTTCAGGATTGTCGCTCCTTTGACCAAGCTCACGTGCAAAGAGACTCCATTCATATGGACTGATCAATGTGAGCTTAATTTTCAGGAGTTAAAGAGGATATTAATAGCAGCGCCTGTTTTGAGTATCCCTGAGGGATTAGGAGGATTTTCAGTGTATAGTGATGCTTCCCATTAAGGATTAGGGTGTGTACTCATGCAGCATGGAAGAGTGGTTGCCTATGGATCACGATAGTTGAAAGATCATGAGTGAAATTACCTCACATATGACTTGGAGTTAGCCGCTATGGTATTTACTTTGAAGATCTGGCAGCACTACTTATATGGAGAAATATTCCAAATCTTCACTGACCACAAGAGTTTGAGGTATCTGTTTAATAATAAAGAGTTAAATATGAGACAAACGAGATGGATGGAACTCCTTAAGGATTATGACTGCGAGATTCTATAGCAGCCGAGGAAGGCGAACGTAGTTGCTGATACCCTGAGTAGGAAAAGTATAATATCCACTATGATGGTCAAGGAATAGGATTTATTGGAGCAGTTCGTCGAACTCCGGATCAAAGTTAAAGAGGTAGAGACTGGATTTTTGGCTAAGGTAGAACCCAGGATCATGGATCAGATTAGAACTAGGTAGCGTGATGACTAGAGGTTGATTGATATGGTTAGCCAAGCTAAGCCAAGCTAAGTAGACTTCAGAGTCAGATCTCATAGTCAGTGAGGATGGATTGTTGAGATTCAAAGGATGAATTTATGTACCAGATGATAATACCTTAAAGAAACAGATATTAAGAGATTCTCACTGCTCGCAATACACCATGCACCTAGGGAGTACTAAAATGTACCGAGATTTGAGAAAGGTATACTGGTAGAGTGGTATGAAGTGAGAAGTGGCAGATTATGTGGCCAGATGTTTAGTATGCCAGCAAGTGAAAGCTGAGCATCAGAAGCTCGGAGGATTATTACAGCCTTTACCCGTGCCTACATGGAAATGGGAGCATGTCACCATGGACTTCATTATAAGTTTACCGAGGACCCGAAGAGGTCATGACGCTATACGGGTCATAGTAGATAGACTGACAAATAGTGCCCACTTCCTTACCATCAAGAGCACAGCTACTGTAGATGCCTTAGCTGAGTTATATGTCAGCGAGATAGCTAGATTACATGGGGCTCCAGTGAGTGTTACTTCTGACAGAGATTCCTGATTTACCTCCAAATTTTGGACCTATTTTCAGGAGTTCATGGGATCTCAATTGAGTTTTAGTATCGCATATCGTCTTCAGACAGATGGTCAATCAGAGAGGACTATTCAGACCGTTGAGGATATGTTGAGGGCGTGTACGATGGATTGTAAGGGATCATAGGATGATCACTTGCGCCTAGCAGAGTTTGCATACAATAATAGCTATCATGTGAGTATTTGGAATGGCACCTTTTGAGGCTCTATATGGTAGGAGGTGTAGATCCCCCATAGCTTGAGAAGAAATGGGTGATAAAAAGATAAATGCTCTTGAGCTCGTCGAACAGCTGTACAAAGTGTGAAACTTATATGTGAGAGATTACGGGCTGCACAGAGTAGACAAAAAAGCTACGCAGATTTGCGTACACGGCCACTCGAGTTTGATGTTGGTGATGCGGTATTTCTAAAGATATCACCAAGTAAGGGTATCATGAGATTTGAAAAGAAAGGGAAATTGAGTCCTTGATAAATTGGACCATTCGAGATTCTTGAGAGAGTGGGAGAGGTAGCCTACAGGTTGGCATTACCCCCATAGATGTTTGGAATACATAACGTCTTCCATGTATCTATGTTAAGGAAGTATCACCCGGACCCTTCTCATGTCATAGAGTATGAAGAGGTGAACATACAAGAGGACATGAGCTACACTGAAGAACCCGTCTGAATCCTCGATAAGTAAGAGAATGTACTTTGAACTAAAAGCATCCCATTAGTGAAAATTCTATGGAAACATCACTCAAGGGAAGAGGCAACTTAGGAATTGGAAAGCCTCATGAAGGAGAAGTAACCCCATCTCCTTGACGAGTCGAGTTGAATTTGGAGGACCAAATTCTTTTAAGGTGGGGAAGATGTGAGACCTGAGAATTTTATATGCATCTAATTATGTAATGTGAACATAAGTGTAATTAATTGAGCTAAATGTGATGTACCCATATATTAAGAAAGTAAGGAATGAAATTTCTAAATGATGAATGAATATTGAATAAGAAATAATCAATGGAGTAAATTATGGCAATTATATGTGGAGATTTTATGTCAAGTGTACAACCATAGTGTGAAACTATGAGGCCAGATCGATCTTGGGAAAGAGAAGATCGATCTGATAGGCCAAAGTGACAAGGAATGAATAAATGCAAATGAGCAGATCGATCTGCAATGGAAGTAGATCGATCTCCTTGTGATTCTGTCTTAAAATGATCGGTCTCCTATAGGAGCAGATCGATCTCTAAATGTTTCCTACCCTCTGCCTAATAAAGACCCCTATGTTTTGCTGAAATTCATCTTCTCTCTCCAAAAAATCAAAATCCCTAGCTTTCTCTCTTATCTAAAACACCCATTTCCGTTCAAATCAAAGGTTGTGGCAAGAGGGAAAGCTGTTCCTCATCAAAAGGAGAACAACATACTTGAAAATCGAAGCACGATTTAAGCTGAGGCGTGAATTGAGCACTCCACAAGTTTTAGGTAAATTTCTAAGTTTTAATCCTTGATTTTGAAGTAGATTTCTACGATCGTGGTTGTAGATGTTATGATGAGTTGGTTGAAAATGATTAAGGTTGTTAGAATTATTAAGGTATTGAGAAATTATGAGAATGTGAGCAATTATGCTCGATGTTGAGATTTGAGACAATGTGATGACGTGTTGATTATGTTTTTACATCGTTGGGATAGCCTGGGAGTTCCAGAGAGGAATCCAAGGCTAGTCTGTCATTCGGGGAAATGATTGCACTATACGAGGTGCAACGAGGTAAGGGAAAACTTAAACTCATTTGTGTATGTGATTTATGATGATATTTGTAGCATGCGATGTTTTGAGAAATAAACATGTTTTTACGAGTTATGATTGAGTTATTGCACATGGTTTTATAGCCGGTCGAGGCCCAATTTTTATGAGTTGTAGACAAAGTGTGAAATTATTTTGCAAACTCTTTGAGTTAAAAGTGAAAACAGAATTTAGGCTCTACGTTAAGGCATACTGATATTTGAGAAATGTGTGCCTGGTTTTACAGGTTTGGGCTCGATTTTGACATGTTTTATAATGAGTACAAAAAGGGTTTTCAAATGAGTTTTATAAGAGAAACCATTATGAGCTCTACGTGAAGGCAAAATAGTTTTATATGATAGTGGCTGTTATTGAGACTTAGGCGTGTCATGTGATAACACATCGGGCCTTGCTCTGGTAGCATGTAAGTCCAATATTCCTCTGCTTTGGTAGCGAGAGATGCCTCCGTTCTGGTAACGTGAGATGTCCCCCACTTTGGTAGCGCTGGGTAGCCTTACTTTGGTAACATGTAAGTCCGGGCCTTGCTTTTGTAGCATGTAAGATCGATAGTGTGCATGAGGAGAGGCCTTGCTCTGGTAGCATATAAGTGTGGGCCTTGTTCTGGTAACACATAAGACCAATACACCATGTACACGACCATATTATCGACGTTCCCTCTTTTGAGGATGCCTGGGATGCGTACCCAGAGGTGATTATTTTGATGTGCCATGACGAATATTTTTATCTGAGTTTTAATTGCCTAGTCTCTATCTTTCTACACACATGAGATTGTGTTTTATGGCTTTTCCACGTGCATTATTACGAGGTGATTTCTATCATGTTTTTATGAGAAAAGACATTATCGCATCCTGATTTCCATATGCTTGTAACTATGATTTTTATACTGAGCCAGTTACACTCATGTTTCTGTATGATCTTAGAGAAGAGAGATGATGATGACGTATTGACGATTTCATGCTACGTTTTCTACTGGACTTATTGAGTTTCACTTACAAAACAAAATGATTGTGCTGTGTAATTAATCATTTTTGTTAATGACTCCCTTACCCCCTTACTAAGAGATTTAGAAGCTCACCCTATTTTAATATCCCCTAGATTTCTTCAAGTGAAGAGAGTTTCCTGCGACGTACGGAGTAGTGGCTAGTGGAGGACTTGAGCTCCAAGCCGTATATTGTATTTGAGGTATACTTTAACATTTCTTGTACCCAGACTAAAGTTGTATTTACAGACACTTGATGAACAATGATGTCTAAGATGTATTAGGATTAACTAACTCTGAATTGAGGAATGTATATGGTATGATATATAAATATTAGATGATGAGATCCTGAGGTGAAAGTTTGATAACGTATATATGATGATGTATGACATTGCACATGAATGCACCTAGAATTGTGTATTGATGTAAATAAGTTTTAAGTTTGCCCTATTTTCTGCGCTTCCAAGGCATCATAACGGTAGCAGGAACTGTAGTAAACTCACTACTGTGTAGAATCTGTGGAGGAGGAAAATAAGGGGGTGAGCTAACACGCTCAATAAGGAAAATATGAAAGCAGGTAGATAACTACACTGTCTACATGTTTAAAATATAAACATTCATTTTCCTTATAAAACATGTGCATTCTGTAAAAATAACTTCCATCGACGTGAAACCATTAATTCGCTAGATGGGTACATGCATATACATCATCAATTCACACAACAACATACTCTTTACATGCAACGAATCTTCAAAATCACATAGCTTCATTTTTCAATTCACACAGTACACACTTAGAAATTTCTTTACATTTAGCAAATCACTTAGTAAATTGATAAACATGAGACATAGTATGGGATATCGTGTCACCCTGTATCACACAGTAGGGAGACATATGTCACCTCACACAGTAGCGACAAAATGTCATATCACACAAATAAAGGACTTAAAGCCATAGCCTCGATTCCAAGAAATCAGTGATCAGGTATGCGAAAATCCCATGCTTGGGGAGGTGGATCAACCATCCCTTCAGCTCACTAAGAATTACGAAGCTATCACGACACATTATACTCCATGGCTAATGCTCACGGTACAGAGTGCTCCCGTTGATCCTTTATTACACATTTCCATTGTCTCAAAATCTCGTGCGAGTAGATCTGTGCAAGATCACTCAACAATACATGATGGCTCCGACAAAGTTTTACTCATCACATAACAAAAAACATAGGACCTCATGCGAGCAACTCAGCGTACGATCACATAGCAATATCTGAGGCATCTGGCGTGATTTTGTCTCATAACACAGAAAGCTTATAAAACCATGTGTGAGCAACCCAGCGTAAATCACACAGCATTACCTAAGGCCTCTAGCTTAGTTTTGTCTCATCACACAGTAAAATCAAATAACCTTGTGCGAGCAACTCAGCGTATGATCACAAAGTAATACCTGAGGCGTCAAGCACAGTTTCATTTAAAATCACTTTAAGTCAAGGAAGTTACATGCGAGCATAGCCAGAGTAAGATCACTTAGCAGTACTCGATGGCTCAAGAATGATTTCCAAAATCTAGTGTGAGCTCTCGAGTGGATCACACAGCTTACACTCAGCTCCAGCACCGTTTGCTTTCTCAAAACCCATTTAAAACGATGTGCGAGCATGGTTGGTAAATCCATTGATACTACGTTGGCTCTAGCACAAGTTCACATAGAAATTCGATAGATGATTCCTTTCACGTGAAAATGGTACCCCTGACCGAATTCATTTTGACAAATCACAAAGTATGAGTGAGAGGGAAATTTCCTTTCAATCACTCGTTAAATGCTCTTCACTTAGTAAAACATGCATTTTTTTTGGTAATCATTAAATCGGGAGCTAGTCTATTATTACTCTTTCTCAAAACACTTGCAAAACATCTTTTCACAACAAGGACATTTGAAGGCATGCAATTCATGCTTGTAAGCATCTTTTTACAACTTATCTTTCACGTAGATATTCAAATATCTATATACTCTATAGTTGTCATATGCACACATAAGGTAAGAAACATACGCATAGCTATCTCAAATAGGGATGTAAATGGGTAGTGTGTAAACGGGTACCCGACACTGACCGCCCCGTTTAAGTCTGATTTGGATACCGATAAATAGATTTTAATCGGGTTAGGATAGTAATTTCACTACTCGTGACGGGTTCGGGTAGTACCCCTCGGATACCCTAAACCCGAACTCGATTAATGTAACCGGGTTAGGGTACTCGAATCCAGTACCCGAACCCGAACTCGATACCCGTTTATTTTTTTCTTGCAAAATATAACTTTTGAGGTTATGGGAATTTGAACCTTGGTCTTTTAATCTTTATACAATGAACTTACCAAGTAAGTCATAACTTATATTTGACATAATGTGTTATAAAAAATATTTATACAATAAAACTTTGTGTGTCTAAAAATTACATTAACACAAATATCATAATTAGTTAAAATGCAATTCTTACACATTAATGATTAGCCATTTGCATATATAATATCAATTCATAGTATATTTATATGATACAAATTGTATTTAAAATTATAATTTTCAATGTTAATAAAACATTGTTGACTAAAAAAATTAATAAAAAATAATAATAAAATAAATAATTATGAAATTAAATTGGGTTAATTATGCTTAAGATAATATATCTTAAAATTTTAAATACAAGGTACTGAAATTGAAATAATAAAAGTTTCATATTTAATTAAGATCAAATTCTTTTATATATATATATATATAGACACACACACACACTAATATAGTATTTGTATATGATACAAATTATGCTTAAAATTGAAATTATTAATTATAGTAAAACATTTTTTAGTTAAAAAATTAATGAAACATGATAATAAAATAATTATGAAATTAATTAGTAAATTATATTTAAGAAAATAAGTATTTAAATTTTAAATATAAACTAGTGAAATTAAAATGAGAAAAGTTTCAAATTTGATTAAGATATATTTGTTTCAAATTGACCATTTACATGTATTATATATGATACTAATGTAGTATATGCATATGATACAAATTGTACTTAAAATTGAAATTATCAATTATAATAAAACATTGTTTACTCAAAAAAATCGATGATTCAAATTAATTTTTTAAGTATATGATAAATTGATAACTTCATATTATAGTATATGATATTATAGTATAATTATAATATATGATATTATAATATATGATCATTTAGATATATGATACTATAGTATATGTATATGATACAAATTGTAATGAAAACATTAATTATGAATTTAAGGTCTACATCTTTTTAATCATTTAATATTATTATCATTGATTAAATTAATTTACATTACATAAATACATCATAACTTCATAAGAAATCAAAAGTATGAAATTAGAAATACTATGGTATATATTATGCACTCATAATGGTTTCAAGTTGCTTGTTGAACTATTAAAGTTTGTTTAATAATGATGGAACATTTATGTTTTTAATTTAATTTTATGTTTTGATTTTTGATGTTAGAATAATTTCTTTTCATAGTCGGGTTTCGGGTTCGGGTTAATAAATGGGTTGTCAAAATATAAATTGAATAATTGGGTAATTACACGGGTTCAGGTATTTAATGGGTAGTGCAAAATTTATTAGAGTATGGTTCGGGTAATTGTTTCAAAAATTAATCGGTTAATTATATGGTTCGGATTTTGTAATATTAATAGGGGTCGGGATCGGGTAGTCCAAAATTAGTAGGTACTTGCCTCGTTTATATCCCTAATCTCAAATAGCTCGTATAAATCCCTTACCTCGAATCACGCTTGAATCACTTTCCTTCGATTTTCAATGCTTGTGATCTGATTTTATCGGATCCAATTTTATCTCCAGGAGCTGCAAGCATTTTCTATTCACATTAGTATACTTTAATATACTCAATTCTCATTTGCATGAATTTCAAATCGATGCATTGGGTCCGTTTACATCAATATGGCCTCGTTATATCTTAGTGGACATTATTCTCCCTTACGTCCATTTCGATTATACAATTCATTTCTCGAGAATCCATTAGACTCATCAAGCCTATTGATTCATATTGAACCAACATTAATTTCATAATGCCTTAAGTTCATCATTTTCCTTCACTATGACATTTCATCATATACCTCTTATGCCCATTTTCAATCATCATCTATTCCAGCATTTGGATTTCATAAAACTATCTTAGAAACATTTCTACATGCTTAAATCATCATTAACTCCATGCCATTTCAACTTTCTCTCACTAAGCCCATTTTAGGTCATGGAGGATTAAGCATGCTTATGAATGTTTCAGCCAACAATACTGTAAGACCCGATTTTATTTAAAACATGAAATCAGAAAAAAATCAAATGAAGGATTAAAATGGTATTCTCGAACACGTGCAAGGGTAAAACGGTCAAAAGATCAAAACCCGATATAAAGTCGATAAGAAAATTTAATTAAAAAAATGGGATTGAGAAATCTTGATCAATAATGAAGAAATACTCAAATTTTGGATTAAATTGATCAAGATATGAATTTATTGGAATAAATCAAAAATTTTCACCTCAGAAAATTATCCTGAAAATATTGAAAAATATACCGAAAATATATTGAAAAATATTAATTTTTTTAGATATTTTGGATTATTATTGAATATAATATTGATTAAAATAATATTAAAAATTAATTATAAATAAATAAATAAACAAACAAAATAATTAAAAAAAGGATTTTACGAAAATCGCGAAACTAAGGAAAACATAAAACGAAGTAGAAGCCAACCTCTACCTCCACCGACGGACGGAGACCACCGACGGTGAGCCCAGGTGAGGAGTCAAGTAAAGCCCGACAAGAATCGAGTCACCACCGTCCTAACGGACCGATGAACGGCGACGATCGATGGTCGAAAGGTGGAATCGAGCGAAACTGAGAGGGAGAAAGGAATCTGCTGCCTCCAACGTCGATTTAGGCCCGGCCATCGACAACCGAGGGAAGCCCGACCCCGTGAGAGCCCCCAGCCACCGGAACACGCGCCCTTAGCCACTGAAAAATTTGTAAACGTCGAAAGGAAGAAAGGGCACCGACGGCGAGGCGAGAATAGGCTGGACCGACCACTTTTCGACCACCTCTGGAGAAATTGAGACCAGATCCGTGCATCGAACGATCTCGCGGAGCTCCTGGCGACAGAAGCCGGCAGAGAACCGGTTGGCGAAGTCTCGAACTGGCCGAACAGGACTGAACCGAATTGGTCTGAACCGGGTTGAACCAGACTAAACCGATTCATCCAGAAAAGAAGGAAAATAAAGAGAAAAAAGGGAAAAAGAAAAAGAGAAAAAATTGGGAAAAAATCCCAGTGATGCAATCAAGCTACGGGTAAGTTGGTAAGCGATCAAAATTGATCGATTTAAATTTTGAAATATTGAATTTGATTAATATCTGACTGAAAATTGACCCAGAAAAATATATAATTGTGTAGCTTGACAATTGACGTCAAACGAGAGCTCGAGTCAGCCTCTATTTGCATACTATCATGAAATCTCAGGTAAGTAACCCTTATTTTCGACAATATTACATTGTTATGCGTGTTAGAAATTTACCGCATAAATCACGGATTTAATTTCCGCATAAAATGAATTATATTCTAGAATTAGAGATAAATTGTCGTAAATAATTAATTGAGCTATCCAAGAGTTTAGAACGAGGCTCAATAAATACTGATGGGCCCAATGAGCCTAATAGGCCTCGATAATGTGAATAATAAGTGGAAAACGGGCTTAAGGTCGATTAAGGCCTATTATGGTACAATCGGCCCAATATGGGTGAACGGGCCCAATGATTTAAATTAAGCTAAAAAAATATGCAATACAATTAATTGTATTGTATTTGACCTGATGAATATTTATCCACAGTTCCGGAGATTGGATTCGGAGCAAATCGAATTGCGTGACGAGACATCAGTGGAAAGGTCAGACTGTACAGAAAAAAGAGGTAAGGGAATTGTGTGAGTAGCTAGAGGTAGCTACGCGTATTTTAATAGCTTTTGTATCCATTGAATATGTATGTATACACAGAATATGTATAAAGGTCCTAGAAATAAATTAAAGATTTTAAGGACTCGAAATAGGTAAAAATGCTATTTTACCCTTATTAAGGGAATTCACCTAAGGATGGTGAAAGCATGACATGCATGAAATGCATGATTTAAGGAATTTTCAGATTTAAGGAATTTTCTTGGTTTTTAAGTAAAGCAAATCGATAGATTGGCCAGTAATTGCATAAATTTCACAATATAACACTACGTAAGTGATTTAAATGAAAATTCTTTGGAAAATAGGCCAACTATTAAGTTTAAATGGAAACAGATAGTGCTGGCGCATAGCTCGTACTATATATGAGTTTGTGAGTGTACATAAAACGTGCTTAAGATGTTGCTCGCACATACTTGTGTGACATCATATGCATGAAATGTGCTAGAGCAGTTGTTCGCATTGATTTTACTATTATGAAATGCATGAGAGGTGCTAGAGCTTAGCTTGCACTCTGTTTTGACTGGTTTTGACTTGATATGCATAAAAAGGTGCTGGACCGATTGCTCGCACTAGTTTTAATGATTTGACATGCATGAGAGATGCTGGAGCTTAGCTCGCATCCTGTTTCGCTATTATAATTGCATAAAAACTGTGCTGGAGTGTAACTCGCACGAGATTTGATTTATTTATGCATAAAGCCATGCTGGAGTGTAACTCGCACGAAATTTGATTTATTGATGCATAACATCATGCTGGAGCTTGCTTGCACGAAGTTTTATATGGATTTATAACTCATTTTAAAGACATACTAGAGTACTACTCGTACGCAGATTTTACTGATTTTTTATGAAACCGTGCTAGAGCTTCGCTCGCACTAGATTTTTTGATATCATGAATATGCATGGAGCCGTGCTAGAGCTTTGCTCGCACATGGATTTATATGACATGCAGATAGCCGTGTTGGAGCCTCTTGTAGACTGTGTGTCACAGTGAGATGATATGCCTACATGTGCATACTGAGACAGAGATGATATGGGTGGATAAGACCTATTGCAGGCACCCGTGACTGAGCTTGGGTTCACAGAGTACGTTGTACCGTGTATGTCACGCGGAGTACGCTGTACCGTAGGGATTGTTGGAGTGGAGTGGCATTAGCCACGAGGCAACAAGCCTTACCCTCGTAATCCTGATGTTATGCTATTCTAACGGGTAGGACCGACCCACCTCCCGTTTCAAGTGTGATACCTCACACACTAGGTACCGTGTAGCCAGGGATCACTAGGTTATGGCTATAGTCCTCGTTATTATGATAGTCACCTACTGGTCTCACATGATATAACTTGTGGTCTCGATAGACCAGGGTAGACCCGAGGGAGGGGTCAGGCCTCCGATTTTATGATTTTCTACTATGCTAATATATGTTTTAGAAGATTTTATGATATGTGACCCTGAAAAAAGGGTGGTTTTATAACCGAAGTTTTTAATGAATTTTAATGAGTTTGATTTATGAGATGCTTAACCCCTTCGGGTTATTTTATACTACAGTTTTAATAAAGTGATTTAAATGTAGTAGCATGATGAGTTTTCCATGCGTTAATGATAAATTCATGAAAAGAATTGTTTCTCATGATTTGTTTTACATGGCATGATCTTGATTTACCTCATGCTAAGTATGATTTAATGATGTCACATAAAATGCCTATGATGCATGAATTACATGATTTTTATATGCACAAATAGTTTTGATAAATTATGTCATTGATGTGTGCATGGTTTTGTGCTTGAGATTTTAATGGAAAGAAATGGATTTTATGGGCATGGCATTATGAGCATGTAGATAGTGGAGCTATCTACTTACTTGCATAATTGCCTTACTGAGCGTGTGGTTTGCTCACCCCTCTTATTTTCCCATCTTTTCAGAGCACTTGTAGTAGTTAGTGAGCGTCTAAGGACTTGCAATCCTAGTATCCGCTACTTCCCATCGAGAGTCAGGTATACACATTTGTATAGTTTTGTATTTGAACATATAATGCACAGTACTGTAAATGTATATGATGTCGGGGATGTAAGGTTATGTAAATACCATTGTGTATGTATTTAGTAAAAGTCAAAAGATAGTAAACTCTGATATGTGAATGTGATTATGGAAATGGAATGATAAATATGTGAGAGGTGACAACACCAAATCATAGCCCAACTGTTTGTAGGATGGTCATGATGAGAGAAAGGTAAGAATTAAATAATAAATGAAAAAGTGAAAAATTTACTTTGATTTTTAGGTAATTCGGGTCGTGACAGTTTTAGGTATCAGAGCTTAAGTTGGCCTAATATGAGTCGGTGTTAGTCGTTAAGGAAGTTTACATCCCTATGTACTGTACATTGTTTAGATACAATTATGTATATCGAGATGGAAGTACAGTAAATAATTTAGTTTCAAATGCAAGAATAGACTCATTAACTGATAGTCGCTATGGTAGAGGGGCGAGTTCACGAGCTGGGGCCGTAGAGGTAGGCCTGAGAGTCGTACTGAGTCGCCACATGAGACTCAAAATGAGATTGAAGTGGAGGCTAATATTGAGTATGCCTCACAGAGTCCGACAGAGAGATCGGACAGTATTGAGACACGCTTCGCGAGGTTGGAGCTGAGTGTGGAGAATATTTTGAGAGCTAATTGCTCAGAGTATGTATGAGATTTGAGGGCGAGTCGGAGCATTGGTGGAAGTCCGCTCGACCAATTTAAGAGCTCGACATCCAGAATGGATATGGAAAATAATTCTAGATGTATTCCGATGATAGAATATCTCGAACACTGCTTAAAGGAAATTACAGATAAAATTCTTTACTCTGACCCAGAGGAACTAGTTGATTAACGAGTATCAATCTCAACTTATATACCTGCCCAGATATGACCCCAACACTATGAACAGTGAGAGTCGGAATGTCTGAAAGTTCATGGAAGGGCTCAGATTGTCAATTAGAGTCTGATTGGGCCATTAGATATCAGTACCTATGCCGAGGCAGTGCGCAGACTACAGTTATGTGAATAAGATCATGAGTTGCACGCCTTTGAGATTGGGATAGGTAGTAAGGGCTGAAATGTCGAAATAGAGACAAAAAGAGAATAGAGAATGACAAAGATGCCAGAACGAAAAAAAGTAGTTTGGTAAAAGATTAGAGCTGATGAGTCATGGGGTAAGATGATTGGTAAGGCCCCAGTGTATCTAATTTCAACACTTATGAGGGGTATTGTGATTGGAGGACCCCGACCTGCTATGGAACAGTGTTGGGTATGTGGTAGTTACCACAAAAAAATAAGATGTTGGATGAGGGTGAGTGTAGGCCTTGGACCAGGACACTACTAATGTTTCATTTGATGTGGTGGAAGATACCACACTGGTTGTGAATAATAAAGTAAGTATTTTAATTGATCCTGGTGCCACGCATTTATTCATACCCCTTTCAGTTGCTTATAAGCTAGTGAAAGATGTGAAGCCTGTATCCTTAGGCAAAATGATGATAGTTAGCTGATTATCACTAACTGAATATGGGTATAAGGATTTGTCAGCCGATTTTATTCAAGGAAATATAAATAATTTTGAAGCAATATTTGAATAGATTAATTCGGCTACAAACTATGATGTTTAGATTGCTATCCTAAGATAGTGATGTTTTCACCCCTGAAAAAAGTATATTATAAGTTTTAATAAGTAATGAAAGAGTTTGTTATAAGTGATGTATGAAATGAGATAAGTTTTAAGATGTGATAGATCCTGAATAAGACATATTGGAATAAGAGACGTATGCAAGGTAAGAATATCTTTGATATGTAAAGTAATTTGGATTAAGGCGATATGTAGTGAATATGAATTGTGGCCAAGGATAAGAGGAGGATATATCCATAACCAATCTATGTGGTCAAGTCTGAGGGTTAATAAAGGTATTTCAAAATACCTCCCCACTTAAAGACTTGACAGCGTCTAGAAGCGCACACATAACCTATAAATTGAAATCGACAGTCGTAATATATACATTTAAAATTTTGGTACCTTTATTGGTACGATAAAGAAATATAGAATTCGATTAATCATGAAGGTTTTACAAAATTAAAAATTTTATAATAGCCCTTATTATAAGAAAAAAGGAAATGACGTGGGTTAGAATCTTGAACGGAAGCAATTTTGAAATGACATTATACGTTTATGCGTGCATAGGTCAAGGATATGGGTGATTGAAATATTTAGTGGAACTCAACTATGATGAGGTATTTAAACCTTACCTGGACTGATTGGTTGTCTTCTTTAGCGATGATATTTTGATGTATTTGAAGTCGAGGGAAGAGCATGAGTAGCAACAGGAAACTATCTTACAGACGAGTTGTTGAGAGTTTCTCGAAATGGGCTGCTCAGTTGATACGTCTCATTTGGAAAAAAGATTACATACGAGTGGGATGATAAGTATGAAAATGGCTTCGATGAGTTTTGGTATATTGAAGTAATAAACTGACCACCATAATTATTCTCACCATAATCAACAACTCAAGAGGTTTCAGTGTGTATGGATACCTTAAAATAAGGATTGGGCTGTGCATTGATGTAAAATGGGAAGATAGTCGTTTATGGATTCAGATAGTTCAAGGACTATGAGAGAAACTATCCGACCTATGATTTAGAGTTGGTAGCCATAGCATTTACACTGAAAGTATGGCGCCACCACTTATACGGTGAGAAATTTCAGATATGCACTGATTATAAAAAGCCCCGAGTATCTGTTTTCACAGAAAGAGTAGAATATGAGAGAACAAAGAGGGTTAGAGCTTCTAAGGATTATGATTGTGAACATTATACCACCTAGGAAAGGCTAATGTAATGGTTGATGCCTGAGCAGAAAGAGCCTCGGGATGGTATCACACATGATGGTCGGGGAGCGTGAGCTGTTAGAGCAGTTGTAAGCCTCAGTAGCGATATGATCCCTTCTAATGATGACAGTGATTTTGTGACAGCTAGCCTGAGGTTAGAACTGGATTTGAGTGACCGAATTTGCTAGGCTTAGCGTAATGATCGTCATGGTATCGATAGTATGGTCAGATTCAAAAGGGTATAGTGACAGAGTTCACAGTGAGTGATGATGACTTACAGATGTTTAAAGATAGTATAAGTGCTCCCTAGGACCATAGTTGCTGAGATAGTGTTATTGTCAGAAGCTCACTCTTCGAGATATACAGTGCAACAGGGAAATAATAAAAATATCGAAATCTCTGAAAAGGGTATTGGTGGTCAGATATAAAAAAAAGACATTGTAGAGATTGTGAAAAAGTGTCTCGTATGTCAGCAGATTAAGGTAGAGCAAAAGAAGTTGCACGGTTATTGCAGCCTCTACATATTGACACAAAAATGGGAACAAGTTACCATGAATTTCATGATGGGTTATAGAGGACCCGGATGAATCACGAGGCTATCTGGGTGATAGTCGATAGATTGACTAAGTCTACCCACCTTCTGGTTATGAAATCCCCATATACTCTGAATGTATAGGCGAATTTATGTGTACGAAAAATGGTGAAACATTATGTAGCGTTCCAGTGAGCATGGTACCGGATAGGGATTCTCGCTTCACTTCCTACTTCTGGGAATATTATTTTTTGAAAGCTATGGGAACCCGATTGAGTGTTAGCACAACTTTCGTCCTCAGACAGATGGTCAGTCAAAGAGGACTGTACAAATTTTGGAGGATGTGATGAGAGTGTGTGCCATTGATTTTATAAGCTCCTGGGATGATCAGTTATTACTAATCGCATTTGCCAATAATGACTGCTATCACTCGAATATCGGGATGACTTTAAATGAGGCATTGTATGGCCGTAGGGAGTTGTTTCCCAACTTAGATAAGAAGAAGTGGGTGACAGATAGAGAATTACTCCCGAATTGGTAAGACAAACCTCTGAGGATGTTCAGTGGATTGTGAGAGAGTAATAACACATCAGAGCAGACAGAAAAGCTATGCTGACAAGAGACAGGAAATCATTGAAATTCACCGAGGGTGAATCAGTATTGTTGGACGTTACTTGTCTTAAGGGCATAAGGACATAACAAGATTCAGAAAGAAGGCAAATTAAGTTTCGTTAGATTGAATCCTGTGAGATATTGGACAAAGTGGGAGATAAGGCCTGTAGGTTGGCATTACCACATGAATTAGTAGGCATCCACAATGTGTCCCATCTTTTGATGCTTTTTAAAATACTATCTAGACGCAGCATATGTGATCGGACATGCGCTCCAACAGCTAAGCTCAATGAAAGTATAATGTATGTTAAAAAAAATTGATTCCGGTATTAAATGGAAGAAGAAAGTGTTGAGGTTTAAGATGACCTCCCTAGTCAAAGTCCTTGGGTAATATTACACTTGGAAAAAAGTCACATGGGAATTAAAAAGTATGATGCGATAGACATACCAGAGTAGTTTATAGATCCCTTCTTAAGTGCAGATCGATCTCTATTGGATTCTGTCAAGAGCAGATCGATCTCCTCAAGCTTTTGCCAAGCCAAGATCAATCTCTCCCCAATGAGCATATCGATCCCTCCCATTTTAAACCTGAGAATTCAATGGCAAAAACCAAAGGAATATTGATCTCTTCACCCTAGCAGATCGATCTCATCAGTGTCAATCTATAAAAACCCCAGAGTAAACCCTCTTTCTTCAACAAACCAACACACCTCTTCCATTTTTACCTAAAATACTAAGCTTTCTCTCTCTAGAATGCACCCTCTTCCAAAAAGAATTAAGGAAAAGCTATTAGAGCAAAGTTGTTTATTATGAGAAGAAGAACAACATAGCTTGGAGTCAACATTCCATTTATTAGATTGAAGAAGCAAAGGAGTCTTCAAAACTAGGAAAAGAAGAAAGTCAAGCTAGGTGAGTTTTCAATACACCAACTCTAAGTATATTTATCTAGTTGTTGTTGTGAGTAGATTGGTGTATGTATTAATGATTGAAGCTACCTAGAATGTAATGAAACAAGCTTAACCTAGAATGAGTTTAGTGTGAGAAAATAGAATGTAGTTGATTAGGTGATAAAAAAGGATTATATCAAGTTGTTAGTGGAGTGATGTGCATGATTTTGAGGTGATTGATGAAGCCACATTGTGAGATTAGTCAAGTGATAAAAAATGTGCATAAATGGTGTTGTAGAGAATGCATAAATTATGGAAGATTATGGATAAACATTTATGCCAAGAGTTTGATAAGTAACCAAGATGTTGCTTGTTAAATTGACTAGAAATGGCATAATGATGGCCAAATGTGATAATGGGTCAAACTTAATGAAATAGGCTCGATGAGATATATTGATTAGTTGAAGTTAGAATATGAGTTACTAGTATTGACTCATATGATTGATGTATATTTGTAGCTTTCGAAGATAAAATCGGAGCAAGTTAAGCCAAATCGCGAAAAACAGGAAAGGAAGGAAGAGTTGCTTCCAAGAGAATCGAGGTAAGAGAATTGTGTTAGCCCTAGGGATATCTGTACGCCTTTTGGGCATATGGGTGATTTTTTAAATTATCTAAGGGTCTTAGGATGAAATGGATGTTTGAAGGGCAAAGAATTGAGTTTTTGAGAAATGTGCATTACAAGCAAGTGCATGATGCTTTGAAATCTTTTTATTGCTTTTTGGCACGTGATTGGTAGGTTGGCTAGCATTTGAAATGAATTGCACAAAAATAGCTTGATTTGGTTTCATAACCATACTTTGTAAAGGATGAGCCACCTACATGAGTTTTGTGAAAAGGAAATGTGCTAGAGCGTTGCTCGCATGAGATTTGACGTGTTTTATACATGCATTAGTGCTGGAGCGATGCTTGCACTAGAGTTTTACATGGATTTTATGACATTGTGCTAAAGCTTAGCTCGCACTAGTTTTCATACGAGTTTTAACATAGTGCTGGAGCATAGCTCGCAATAGATGTCCACTATACTTGTTGTCGTGCTAGAGATTACTCGCACGTCATTTTATAACATGTTGGAGCTGTGCTGGGAGCTTCGGGTAGGCTGTGTGCCATGCTGATTAAATAAGCTCACACGTGCGTATTAAGATGTGGCAAGATATATTATGATGATATGGGTCTATGGAGTACGTTGTACGTGCAAGTAGCATGGAGTACGCTATACCGTGTGTGATTTTATATATATGTTGGCTTCGGACGATGGATTCTGCTATGGAGTGGCGGGTTGGACATGACCCACCTCCTGTACGAAAGCAAATAGAGGTGATACCCCGCAAACTCGGATTCGTGTAGCCTGGGATCACAGAGGATATGGCCATAGTCCTAGTTATTAGCCTTATTGATATTATATGCCAATCTCACATGTCTATTGTTGAATGAGAAATCCATGTTTTGAAATGTGTTTGTGGGTCAGGATAGTCCATGGGAGGGGCTGAGTCCTGACAAGTGATGATTTTGTATCGGTTTGTATTGAGATTTGAAATGCTTGATAAGTGCACTTTGTATGATGATTTACCATGCCTTGATTTTGATTTACGCATGATGATTTTCCATGCTATGTTTTGAGAACTATACACTGATTTAAATAGCTTGAATTGCTTTACATGTCATGAACATAAGCATGAGCATACGTTTTGGAGTATGACAAATAAATGTGCGATTTAAGCATGGCATCATGACCACGTAGATAGTACATTTATCTACCTGCTTGCATGATTGCCTTACTGAGTGTGTGGTTTGCTCACCTCCTTATTTTCCCCCCTCTACAGAGCACTTATAGTAGATAGTGGGCGATTGTGGATTGGATTTTTGGTGTCCACTGCATCCCATCACACGAGGTATGCACATTTGTATAGTTTTTGTATCTAGACATATCAAAGCATAGTAATATCTTTAAATGTAATTTTGGAGATGTAAAAGATTGTAAACACATGTAAATAGTAACTCTGATTTAGAAATACAAGTGTTTACATTTAAATGAATTGTAATTTGAAATGGTATAATTGGATGAGATTGACACTGATACACAGCCCACTGTTAGAGGTGTAGCTGTTCACGATCAAGTAAGGTAAAGATAAAGAACAAACAATAAGAATTTGATTAAATAATAATCGATAAATGAAAAATGAAAAAAATTTATAGTGGATTTTCGGTAGATTGAGGGTCTTGATAACTCATTTTGCATTCTAGTCACACTTAAAGTTTAAAAGTATCCATTTCTTATGATTCATACATAATGTAACTTGTCTGTACATCACAAAATCATAAAGAATACATAAAATTTTACGGGCCTTACATTCCTCCCCTCCTTCAAGAAATTTGGTCCTCCAAATTAGAACCAAATTATTCCTCAAAAAGTCGAGGGTACTTTTCTTGCATCAAGCTCTTTAACTCCCAGGAAGCCTCTTCTGAATTGTGGTGCTGCCAGACAACCTTAACCAACGAAATTGTCTTGTTCCGTAACACTTTTTCTTTTCTATCCAGTATCCAAATTGGTCTCTCTACATACGACAGATCATCCTTGAGCTCCAATGGCTAATACTGAATCACATTAGTTGGATCTGGATGGTACTTCCGAAGCATCGATACGTGGAAGACATTATGAATGCCTACTAGCTCTAGTGGCAGCGCTAGCCTGTAAGCCTTATCTCCCACTCGCTCTAATATCTCAAATGACCTGATATATTGAGGGCTCAACTTACCCTTCTTACCGAACCTCATAGTCCCTTTCTAGAGAGAAACTCTCAAGAACACTGAGTCACCTACAGTGAACTCTAGTGGCCCTCGTCTCATGTCAGCATAACTTTTCTGCCTGTTCTGAGCTGTTCTCAATCTCTCATATATCAACTGAACAACCTCAGAGGCTTGCTTTACTAAACCGGGAGCAAAAGTCTTTCTTTCACCCACTTCTTCCCAACTAATAGGGGAAAAACACCTTCTACCATACAATGCCTCATATGGTGCCATCTCGATACTCGAGTGATAACTATTATTGTAAGCAAATTCAGCTACTGGCAGGTGATCGTCCCAAGAGCCTTTAAAATCCATAACACTCACTCTCAGCATATCCTCTAACGTTTGGATGGTTCACTCTGACTGACCATCGGTCTGAGGATAGAAAGCGGTACTGAAACTTAATTGGGTTCCCATAGCTTCTTAAAAATGTTCCCAAAAGTGGGAAGTGAAGTGAGAATCCCTATCCGATACGATGCTCACTGGAACACCATGTAGCCTCACTATCTCTCGTACATACAAATCTGCCAAAGTACTCAGAGTATCTGTGGACTTCATGGCTAGAAAGTAGGCAAATGTCTTCAATCTGTCTACCACTACCCAGATCGTATCATGGTTCCTTTGTCACGACCCCTTTTCATCCTTTTTATCTAAAAATCAACATAAATTTTTTATTTTTTCATTTCCTTACCCGGTCGTGAACAGTTCTCACAAATAACAGTTGGCTATGAGTCAGTATTAGTCATCGTTTACCATTCATTTTTTAATTAATAAAAAACAAACACATACATTTGAAGGTTTATGTTCTATACTTATACATGTTTGCTAACACTTACATCCCCCATATTACAATTCAAAATGATTACTATGCTATTACATTTTTAAATACAAAAAGAATCCTTGTGCGTGTGTATACCTTTTAGCGATGGAGAGCAATGGATGTTCGGATACAACTCCTAAGTCCCTCTCTAAACTACTGTGTGCGCTTTGTAGAGGGGGAAATAATAGGGATGAGCAACCACACGCTCAGTAAGGTAATAATGCAAGCATGGTAGATAACTACACTATCTACATGCTTATAATGTCATGAATACAAATCATTAATGTCCAGAGCATGAGGCAATATTAGAAACTATGCCGCATGTATATACATATATCATGTACTAAAAAACATGAAAACAGGCATGTTGACATGAAAAATTATCGTGTAAAACTTCTTATGCTCATCATAATAAAACTCATAAAAAAACCATCCCTCAGGATTTAGCACTTTCTCAAAAATAGCGAAACTCATCACAAAACAACGATACCATCTCTTTAAAAACATACCACAAGGCTCGACCCCTCCCTCGGGTCTACCCTAGACAACACAAATCATACTCAGAATGTAAAACCATGTGATATCATGTGAGACAGGTGATCACTATATATCGAGGACTATGTTGGCTAACTATGTCATTATCATCCCAGACCACATGGATCTCGGTGTGCAAGGCATCATGCTTGAACGGAGGTGGGTTAGTCCTTTGCTAGACTTTCAAATCAACATCATAACCTCATGGTACAATGTACTCCATGTGATATATACGGTACAATGTACTTTGTGGACCCATATCATGGTTGGGGGTGCCTGCCGTAGGTCTTATCTACCACATGCCATGTATAACCTACTCAGTCTCAAGTGCACGTGCGAGCATCTCATCCGTGTGACTAGCAGTCTACACGAGGCATCCAGCACGGTCCGTGTCAGTATCTCATTTGTGTGACACACAGTCTACACAAGGTATCCAGCATGACCCATTACATATCACAGTGTGAAAACTCAGTGCGAGATAAGCTCTAGCACGATTTCATATATCATCAGTAAATACTCTCGTACAAGCAATGCTCTAGTACGACTTTATGCATAAAAATTAATGAGGAAATCACATATGAGCATAGCTCCAGTACAGTTATATGCATAAGAAAAATCAATGAAAATCCACGTACGAGCAGAAGCTCTAGTACAGCTTGTAAAACATCATCAACTCAAAATATAGTGCGAGCTAAGCTCCAGCATATTTCATAATTATTAAAAACATCAAAATCCAGTGCCAGTGAAGCTCCAGCACGATTTACTCATATAAGTCTGATAGGCGGCTCTATTTTAACGCAACATGTTCCAAATCAAAGTCAACACCTGACTCGTGCTATTTCATGAAATTATAGAAATCAAATTGTCACGACCCTCTCTACCAGTCCGTGACCTTTGCCTTACCACTTACAATTGGGCTGTGAGTCAACACCCGATCCATTTCTTATCCATTTATAGATTAATCATTTCAATTAAAAGAAGTAAAATAGAAATTAGACTTTTATATATAGGTACAGAAGTATTTACATCAGTTTCTATTATATACATCCCCCAAAATACAAAATACAAAATACAAACTCTATTGTGCATTAATTTACAAGATACAAAATTTTTCATCTCAAGTGTATACCTCTCTATACTGTTAGATGATCGGAGCAATACAATAGTAGGGACGACTGCAGTATAGTCACTACTGTGTAGAATCTGTGGAGGAGGAAATAAGGGGGTGAGCTAACACGCTCAGTAAGGAAAATATAAAAGCAGGTAGATAACTACACTATCTACATGCTTAAAATACATATATGTTCATTTTCCTTATACACAATATGCATGTTCTTTAAAATACATATATGGGTATATGCATATTCTCACAAAATCACATAGCATGTTCCAATTCACAAAGTTCATCTTTGAAAGCATTGAGTACGTGTTTAGAAATCACTTTGCACACAACAATTTAATATACATGAGACATAATCATAGGTTATCACATCCCCAGACACATAGCAAGGGAAACATACGTCACCACACACAGTAGTGACAATGTCATATCACATAGATATAAGAAGACTTATGGCCATAGTTGGATTCTAGGCAACACTGATCAGGTGTGTGGGAACCCTACGCTTGGAGAGGTGGATCAACCATCCCTTCAGCTCATACTGAAATCACAGCACACCGTACCCTATGGCTAACGCTCACGGTACACCGTGCTCCCGTGGATCCTTATCACCCAATTTTGTTGTCTCAAAATCTCGTGCGAGCAGGTCAGTGTAAGACACACAGCAGTATACGACGACTCAAGCACGATTTTGTACTCATTACATTACAATCATAAACCACGTGTGACCAGGTCAATACAAGACACACAACAATACATGACAACTCTAACACGGTTTTACTCAACACAGAGCATAATCATGAAAACCTCATGTGAGCAACTCAGCGTAAGACACGCAGCATACTAGACGCATCGAGCACGGTCTTACTAGGAATTTTTATGTAAGCATAGTTAGAGCAAGACACACAGCAATACTCGAAGGCTCTAGCATGATTCCCAAAATCTAGTGCGAGCATCTTAAGTGGAACACACAACATCACCCGAGGCATCGAGCACTCTTCTACTTTCTCTTAAAAATCCCTTTGAAAATCACATGCGAGCAGGGCTGGTCAATCTACCGTTGCCCCTCAAGCTCTAGCACAATTTCACACAGTAAAGAAATAGATGGGGCTCCGTGTACTGATATGAGTGAGAGGGCAAACCTCCCTTTAATCACTCATTTGAAAAATTTCATGCAAATGTTTAAATCGGGAACTCGTCTATTATTATTCTTTCTCAAAATGTTTGTAAAACCTCTTTTCACAACAATAGCATAGAAGTAATGCAACTCATACTTATAAACTTATTCTCATGCATAGTTTTCACCTAGATATACCAATATCTATATACTCATCGCATACATTCGCACACAGCAGGTGGGAAAGCATATGTTAAGCTATCTCTAATAGCTCGTATAAATCCCTTACCTCGAATCACGCTTGAATCATTTTCCTTCGATTTCCACTTCTCGTGATCCATCCTATCGACTCCAATTATATCCTCTGGTGCTGAAATTATGTATTATACACATCAATATATTGTCATATACTTCATTTCACTTGCATGATATTCAAATCAATGCAATTGGCCATTTATATCTCATTTGGCCTCGTTATACTATTATTGAACTTTAGCCTTTTATGAGCCCATTTCAAGCATATAACTCATTTTCAAGAATCCACCAGACTCTTCGAGTCTATCAATTCGTATTTAACCGGTATTAAGCATTACAATACCTCAAGTTCATGATTTTCATTTCATTGTGGCATTTCGTTGAATACCTCATATACTCAATTTTAGTTATTATTGTTTCTAGTACATGAACTTCATCAAACCATTATACAAGCATATGTACATGCTCAATTACATCAATACATACTTAGTTTATCATTTAATCTTTGCCTACTAGTCTTTTCCTCACTTGGACATATTAAACCATTCATATGTCTTCGAAGGTTATGCATGAACTAACATGTTTCAACCATAAATCTATATACCAATCAACTCATACAAGTATATAGATCAACATATATGAGATTGATGCATTGAAATCTTCCCAATCTCAGCTTTTCTCTTTTTTTCACAACTTTGATGAAAAGCTCCTTTTCTCCTTTGATTCCATAATTCAACCTCTCGTTTCCAACTATGTTGTTCTTCTTCACTCTATGAATAACTTTGATGTAATAAACTTTTCTCCAATCTCAATGGAAAGTGTTGATAATCTAGAGAGTAAAAACTAGGTTACTCTGCTTAAAAATGGAAAGGTTTAATGTTTTCTCCCTGAATTGCAGTTCAGCAGCCTTGTTTTATAGAAATTACTTGATGAGATCGATCTCCATAAGTGAGGGATTGATCTGCTGCTGCTTTTAGCCTTTCGAAATCAGTTTTCAAGCTTAAGAGATCGACCTGCCGAAGATCATGAGATCGATCTCAGCTAGAAAGAATGCTTCACAGATCGATCTGGCAAGGAAATGAGATCGATCTGTTTCAGGCCGATGCTTAAGGAGATCGGTCTGCTTGATGATAAATCGATCTGTTCTTCACAGGGGATCGATCTAGCTTGGACTGAGGATCGATCTCCTCTTTACAGAAGGCTCTGGTTAGGCATTTTGAGCACAATGAGATCGATCTGTTTGCTTCTAAGATCGATCTCCCCTTGCTCTGCAGCCATACTTAGCCAATTGCATCCTAAATTCTCAAAGCTAACTTCATATCAATTTACTCCACCACTCATTTTGCATTCAATGCACATTTATCACTTAGAAAGGTCCATTTCTTATTACTCATACTTAATGAAACTTGTGTGTACATCACGAATCCACATAACAAGTGTGTACATCTGATTTACGGACTTTATATCACTTATAATTCATATTACATAAACAAATGTATACTTAGGAAATCATAAGGGTTACATATAAAAATATGGGTCTTACACAAATAGCCAGCATATCCATCAATTTTCTTAAACCAAAGCAATGTGTTTCATAAAAATGTCAAAACATGGTGTTTATACAATTATTAGCCTTACTACCCCTTTTTGTAAGATTCACTTCAAAACCAAATCATCTATACTCGTAGTCGTTCACACAAACCATTAATTCTTTTCTAGATAACCAAGAAATTGCAAAGCCCTATAAACATCCACCAAATAAGTGTAGCTATCTCTAGGTACTTATAAAATTCCCTTACCTAGAATCGCATTGAGAGATTTCACTTCTTTAGAGCTGCTCGATCATGTTGTTCGATTCGCCTACAACGAAATCTCTGGGACTGTACAAAATTATGTATCAAATCAATTTAATCCAATGTAACAAAATTCTTGCGTTTACTATAGTCGATTCGACTTATAGTTTTTCATTAACAGTTCTAAGGCCCTATTTCCTCTTAAGTCCATTTTGATTGTTCTATTAATTTCTCGAGAGTCTATTGAACACTTTAGGCCTATTGATTCACACTAAACCGGTATTAAGCTCATAGTGCCTCTAGTTCATCATTTCCTTCACTATGGCAATTTATAAAACACCTCATATGCTCATTTCCAATTATCATCCATTCCAACATACGAATTTCACAAAGTTATCTTAAAATAATCTATACATGCTTAAATCATTATCAACTCCATGCCATTTCAACATTCTCTCACTAAACCCATTCTAAGTCATGGTTGTTCAAGCATGTAAATGAATATTTCATCAAACATTATATACACCAATCTACTCATCAAAATGTCTACTTTAACATACTAGAAGATGGTGTATAGAAATCTTACCTAGTTTGACTTTTTTCCTCTTTTTGGACAAAAGAAGAAAATACCTCTTTGCTTCTTCAGTCCAACAAATAAAATGTTGGCTCCAAGCTATGTTGTTCTTCTCCTCACAATGAACAACTTTGCACTAATAGCTTTTTCTCAAATCTTTATGGAAGGGGTGCATTCTAGAGTGAGAAAACTAGGTTGTTGTTGAAAATGGAAGAAATTTGGGCTATCTCATGGAAATGAAGGTTTAGCTGCCCAGTTTTTTTTTTTTATTATTTTATAGAAAACGCATTATGAGATCGATCTCCAAGGGTAGGAGATTGATCTGCCCTTGCTTAAATTCCTTCAAAAATTTGACTTTGCAGGCCATGAGATCGATCTGCCCTTTGCATGAGATCGATCTGCTCAAGGAATAGGATCGATCTTTGTTCATGGAGTGGGATCTGATTTAGGCAGAATGCTTCAGAGATCGATCTGGCCTTAAAAAGAGATCGATCTGGCCTATCCAGAGGCAACTAAGATTGATCTGTCTATGGGAGGAGATCGATCTTGTCCAAGCTGAGGTAACTTGAGATCAATCTGCCTTGCAATGAGATCGATCTGCCTTGTATTCTGCAGCTTTCCAGCTGTAATTTTCCCAAATTTCCAAAGTTAAACTCCTAATCAATCATTTCAATATCCATTTTGAAATTCATTCACACTTAACGCTCAAAAACATCCAATTCTTATGATTCATATATAATTTAAGTTGTCTGTACATCATGAAAATCATAAGATTACATATAATTTTATGGGTCTTACATTCCTCCCCTCTTTCAAAAAATTTAGTCTTCCAAATTAGAACCAAGTTAACCTAAGAACAACTCCGGGTACTTCTCTTGCATCGTACTCTCCAATTCTCATGTAGCTCCCTCCGGAGTGTGATATTGCCAAAGAATTTTCACTAAGGGAATTGTCTTCGACCACAACACCTTTTGTTTCCTGTCCAATATCTGAACCAGCCTGAGCTCTAATGGCTCATATCTTATCACATGTGCCAAGTTTGGGTGGTACTTTCGAAACATAGAGATGTGGAAGATGTTATGAACACCTACTAATTCCAACAGCAATACCAACCTATAAGCCTTATTACACTCTCTCCAAAATCTCGAAGGGTCCGATATATCGAGAGCTTAACTTACCCTTCTTACCAAACCTCATAATCCCCTTCGAGGGAGAAACTCACAAAAATATTGACTCACCCAAAGGAAACTCCAGTGGTCTTCGTCTCTTATCAACATTACTCTTTTACCGACTCTGAGCTATCCGTAATCTCTCTGATATCAACTGGACATCCTCAGAGGCTTGCTGCACTAAATCGAGAGTAAAAATCTATCTATCACTAACCTCCTCCCATCTAATAGGGGATCGACATCTGTATCCTTACTGTGCCTCATATGGTGCCATTCTGATACTCGCATAATAGCTGTTATTATATGCGAACTCGACTAACGGTAGGTGATCATCCCAAGAGCCTCTAAAATCCAGCACATACGCTCTCAACATATCCTCCAGGGTTTGTATAGTCCTCTCTGACTGACCATCTGTTTGAGGATGAAAGCAGTGCTAAAACTCAAGTGGGTCCCCATCGCTTCCTGAAAATGTTCCCAGAAATGGGAAGTGAAGCAGGTATCCCGATCAGAAATAACGCTAATTGGAACACCATATAACCAAACTATCTCTTAAACATATAAGTTCACCATTTGGCTCAGAGTATCGGTAGCTCTCATAGCTAAGAAATTGGTTGACTTCGTCAACCGATCCACAATCACCCAAATGGCATCATAACCTTTGCAGGTTCTCAATAAACCCATCACAAAATCCATGGTGACGTGCTCCCACTTCCATGACGGTATCGGTAGAGGCTGTAATAACCCCGCAGGCTTCTGATGCTCTACCTTCACCTGCTGACAGATGAGGCATCTAGCGACATATTCAACAATGTCTCTTTTTATTCTAGACCACCAATAAACTTTTTGAAGATTCTGATACATCTTAGTACTTCTCGGATGTATCGTATACTTCGATGAGTGAGCCTTTGATAAAATCAATCTCCTAATCTTTGGATCATCGGGGACACATACTCTGCCCCTGAACCTCAGTAATCCATCTGTACCCAGATTCAAATCAGTACCCATACCTGTCTGTACCTGACTCAACCAATCGGTACACTATCGATCACTCTGCTGAGCTTGTCGAATATGACCAATCTACTCTGGCTCTAATCTCAAGCTAGCCACAACATCAAATCTCTCCGTATCAGGCGGGGCTACATCCAAATTGAGGTTCATAAACTACTCCAACAACTCGTGTTCCTGAACCATCATATAAGAAACCAACCCAAGGTTCTTCCTGCTCAAGGCATCGATAACTACATTTGTCTTACTCGGGTGGTACATGATTTCGTAATCATAATCCTTCAGGAGTTCGAGCCATCTTCTCTGTCTCATATTCAACTCTTTTTGTGAGAATAGATACTTAAGGCTCTTATGATCTGTATATTCCTGAAATTTTTCACCATAGAAATAGTGGCGCCATATCATCAATGCAAAAACTACGGTCGCCAACTCTAAATCGTGAGTCAAATAGGTCCTCTTGTGATCCTTCAACTAGATGGATCCATAGGCAACTACCTTCCTATCATGCATAAGCATACAGTCTATTTCCTGGTGTGATGCATTCGTATACACAGAGAAAGCTTCTGAGCTGGTAGGATTGGTGAGAATCGGAGCAGTGGTAAATCGATGCTTAAGCTCCTAAAAACTCCTCCTACATGCTTCGTCCCACACAAACTTAACATCCTTCAATGTGAGACGTGTCAACAGAGCAACTAGTCTAGAGAAACCCTCAACAAATCTCCGATAATAACATGCCAATCCCAAAAAACTTTTAATCTTAGTAATCGTCTTGGGTTGTTCCCACTATACAACTGCCTCAATCTTGGATGGATCCACTGATGCCCCATCTTTCGATACCACATGGCCCAGAAATGAGATCTGCTCTAACCAAAAGTTACACTTACTGAGTTTGGCATATAATTCCTTCTCTCGGAGGGTCTGCAGAACTATCCTAAAGTGTTGCTCATGATCTTCCCTGGACTTGGAATAAACCAATATGTTATTAATGAACACTATCACAAACTGGTCTAGGTATGCCTTAGATACATCATTCATCAATGCCATAAATACTGTGGGGGTATTCGTCAATCCGAATGACATAACCAAAAACTCATAGTGGCTATTACAAGTACAAAATGTTGTGTTGGGTACGTCTCTACTTCGTATCCTCAACTGATGTACCTATATTGTAGATCTATCTTAGAAAAGACTTGTGCTCCCCTAAGCTGATCCAATAGATCATCAATACGTGGATGGGGGTACTTGTTCTTAATGGTGGCCTTATTCAACAACCGATAATCTATACATAATCGGAGGCTCCCATCCTTCTTCCTCACAAATAAAATCAGAGCTCCCCAAGGTGAGACACTTGGCCTAATAAACCCTTTCTCTAGCAACTGTTGCAACTGCTTCTTTAGCTCTTCCAACTCAATTGGAGCCATTCTATACAGTTGCTTAGATATCGGCTCTGTACCAGGTACCAAGTCTATGCAAAAATCCATTTCTCTGTCAAGTGGTAACCCTGGTAGATTATTCGAAAAGACATCAGGAAATTTTACAACTATTAAAATGTCTCTCAATTTCGGGTGTGCCTTATCTGTGTCAACCACGTATGCAATGAACTCTTCACATTATCCTTTCCACCATTAGCAACATAAGTCATCACATTAACATTCATAATTAATAAATAAATTCATCTCTTAAATATGATGGATTAAAATTATACTCTTCTCATTTACAATAATCATGTTCTTTCATTTCCTTTCAACAAAACTGACAATAAGGTCATCTATCTCTGAAAACATCAATGTCTTAGCATGACAATCCATAACAACACGATTTGCAGCTAACCAATCCATTCCTAGAATTACATCAAAATCGTTCATACTTAATAGAATTAAATCGGTTGCCATATCTTTTCCCCTATCTTCAACTTACAATTCTTATATACATACTTAGTCAACTGACTATCATTCATAGGTGTGGAAATCATCAACATTCTATCTAACAATGTAGGCTTACATTCTATCTAACAATGTAGACTTTACATGTTTCAACAACTTATGTGCAAAAGAAGGCGATATAAAGGAATGCGTGGCACCAGGATCAAAATAATACAAATGCTTCTAAATAAAAAATCAGGATAGTACCTTTAATCACATCCGTTGAAGCGTCCCAGGTGTCTTGGTCCAGTGTATGTACTCACCATCTACCAATGCAACTGCCTGTTTCCCTTTCTCTTCAGTTGTAGCTCTCCTCCTCAGAGCAGTCATCTCAACTGGACCTCTTTCTAGCTCCTTGCCCTTCTGTGGGGTAGTCTCCATCATCTCTGGATAATACCTCACGATATGCCCTGGCTTCCCATATCTGTAAGACACAATATGGGTTGTCAGACAAGGCCTGGTACCATGAAATCTAACACATCTCCTACACTGATCGATAGTAGGCCGTGGTCCTCCAATGACTACACCCCTTGGTGGAGCTAAAGATGGGTATACCAAAGGTTTATCAGCTCTCTCATACACCTCCTCAATCTTAGGCCTCTTCTCAAATAGTCTTTGGCCTCCTCTCCTAACCACTCTATCAACCCTGGATCTCTTTTGGTCTCTGTCTCTCCTGATAATAACCTTCCCAAACTCGGAGGCATTCTACTCAAAGTCCTGTTCACATAGCTGCGCCCTGCGCACTGCCTCTTCATAAGTGAGGATGTCGAATGGAGCCAATCTAGATCTGATGGCTGTCTCAGTCCATCCATGAACTTTTGGACCTTCATAGCCACATGGCTCAATGTATCAGGGTCATACCTCCGCAAGGATATGAACCTCGATTCATACTCATCAATAGATAGATTCCTTTGAACCAAGTTCATAAACTCCAACCTTAACTTCCTTCGTGCAGTGGCTGGAATGTACTGCCTCCTAAAGGCCTCCAAGAATATCTCCCATGTGATCACTGAGTGTCAGGCCCTCAGAATAGATACGGTGGATCTCTACCAGTGCTTTGCCTTGCCTTTCAGCATAATTTTTAATATTCCCTCAAGAAAAACAAAATGATAATAGGAATGATAAGTACAAAACACAATAATTTCCCCAATATCATCCTTAAAGAAAAAGTACAGACTATGAAATCAAAGACTCACAATTACAAGTCCAGTACTTAGAATTATTCAATCATAAGTCCTAACCCAAATTGGACTCCTCGTGAGTGTGTGAAAAATGTCTAAGTCACTTCACAGTACATTATCCAGATCAGATTATGCAACACAGTGAATGTAAAGTCAATGACATGTGATCATTCCCATAAGTTTGCTTTTCACTTCTCTCTCGACTAATGTAGTCACACTTAACCAAAGATTAATAGGACTTCATTAAGCTTGTAATGTAAGGCTGGGGTTAAGGTATGATAAAGTCGATTTAGGTGTAATTACCCCTTAACATGCATTACTTCTAGGATCTTTATGTAAGAGCTCAAATTATTTCCCCCAAACTTATTTCTTTTGCTAAACATTTTTTTTTTTGAATTTTTCTTCTTTCTTCTTTTCTTTTTCCTTTTCTTTCTTTTTCATCATTTTTTTTCTTTTTTTTTATACATACTCTTTCACTATCACTTAATACCCATATAGCTCATAATATATCCCAATGACTTTTCATGCTTTTGGGGTAAGGGATAGGAACAAAGTATTTAAGCTAAGTAAAATAACGCAGATATATTTATAGAGAAAAGCTTATTTAGCCCAGATGGGTGACTAGGGGTAGAATATGTACAAGGAAGGCTAGAAAGGCTCAAACGATCCAAAGACGGCCTAAATCATCTCCCTAATCAAGTGTGATCTAATATTTTACCTCGAGATCAGATCAAACAAATTCTAGAATATGATACACAAAATCAACTGAAAAATGCAGTCCTATGTACACATAAGCTTTCTCTAAATAAATATACCGATTCATGACATGACATGTGCATAAGATGAGGAGCATTCTGGCTCTCCCAGATCGATCTCTCATCCTAGGAGATCGATCTGGACCTCATGTTTTCCAGATTTCCTGCAGTTTCATTGCTGCAACTCATACCAACACACCCTCAATCTATTGCCATGGCCATTTCCTCATCCATCCACCTTTATAACTTGAAAATGGCATCCATTCATACCTTATGCACATTAGAACTTGTGTGCATTCATTGTATGTTCAAAGGTATGCTACATAAAACCAAATGGAAGCATAACTCCATTCCATTTTACCACACTACTCATTTTGTGTTTCAATCACATCCATCACTTGCCATAACTCATTTCTTCGTATTCACACTCAATGAAACTTGTATGTACGTTACAATTTATATTACACATACATACATTGAATCCATGGACTTACATCAATCATACTTTACATTACAAGTCCATACATATTATTTGATCCAACTATTCATATTACCCTTTTACATATACGGGGTCTTACATTCTCCCCTCCTTCAAGAAATTTGGTCCTCCAAATTAGAACCAAGTCACTCTTCAAATAGTTGGGGGTACTTCTCCCGTATCAAGTTCTCCAATTCCCACGTGGCCTCTTCCGCCGTGTGGTGTTGCCAAAGCACTTTCACCAAGGGAATTGTCTTATTCCGTAACACTTTCTCTTTCCTGTCCAATATCCGAACCGGCTTCTCAACATACGTCATACTCTCATAGAGCTCCAACGGCTCATATTTTATCACGTGTGCCGGGTCCGGGTGATACTTTCGAAGCATCGAGAAGTGGAAGACGTTGTGGACATTTGCCAAGTCCGGTGGCAATGCCAATCTATAAGCCTTATCTCCCACTCTCTCCAAAATCTCGAAGGGTCCGATATATCTAGGGCTCAGCTTACCCTTCTTACCGAATCTCATAACACCCTTCGATGGTGAAATTCTCAGGAATACCGACTCACCCTCATCAAACTCCAGTGGTCTTCGTCTCTTGTCAGCATAACTCTTTTGCCGGCTCTGAGCTGTCCGTAATCTCTCACATATCAACTGGACGTCCTCAGATGCCTGCTGCACTAAGTCCGGAGCAAAAAATTGTCTGTCACCAACCTCTTCCCATCCAATAGGGGAACGGCATCTACGCCCGTATAATGCCTCATAGGGTGCCATCCCGATACTAGCATGATAGCTATTATTATAAGCGAACTCGGCTAACTGTAGTCATCCCAGAAGCCTCTAAAATCCAGCACACACGCTCTCAACATATCCTCGAGGGTCTGTATAGTCCTCTCTGACTGCCCATCTGTCTGAGGATGAAAAGCGGTGCTAAAACTCAGTCGGGTCCCCAGCGCTTCCTGAAAATGTTCCTAGAAATGGGAAGTGAAGCGGGCATCCCTATCAGAAACAACGCTCACTGGTACACCATGTAGCCGTACTATCTCTCGAATATACAGGTTCGCCAACTGACTCAGTGTATCGGTAGCTCTCATAGCCAAGAAATGGGAGGACTTAGTCAACCGGTCCACAATAACCCATATGGCATCATGACCTCTACGGGTCCTCGGTAACCCCATCACAAAATCCATGGTGACATGCTCCCACTTCCATGTCGGTATCGGTAGAGGCTGTAATAATCCTGCAGGCTTCTGATGCTCTACCTTCACTTGCTGACAAACGAGACACTTAGCGACATATTCAGCGATGTCTCTCTTCATTCCAGACCACCAATAAACCTTTCGAAGGTTTTGATACATCTTGGTACTTCCCGGATGTATCGTATACTTCGATGAGTGAGCCTCTGATAAAATCGTTCTCCTGATCTCAGGATCCCTGGGAACGCATACTCTGCCTCTGAACCTCAATAAGCCATCAGCACTCTGCTCAAAATCAATACCCACACCTGTCTGTATCTTCCTCAGCCAATCGATACACCGTCGATCGCTCTGCTGGGCTTGCCAAATACGGCCAATCAACTCTGGCTCTAGTCTCAAACTAGCCATGATCTCAAGTCTCTCAGATCCAGGTGGGGCAACATCCAAACTGAGGTTCGCAAAGTGTTCTAACAATTCATGTTCCCGTACCATCATATAAGACACCAACCCAAGGTTCTTTCTACTCAAAGCATCGGCAACTACATTTGCCTTACCCGGGTGGTACATGATTTCACAATCATAGTCTTTCAGAAGTTCGAGCCATCTCCTCTGTCTTATATTCAGCTCTTTCTGCGAGAACAGGTACTTAAGGCTCTTATGATAGTGGCGCCATATTTTCAAAGCAAATACTACGGCCGCCAACTCTAAATCATGTGTCGGGTAGTTCCTCTCATGATCTTTCAACTGTCTAGATCCATAGGCAACTACCTTCCCATCCTGCATAAGCACACAGCCCAGTCCCTGGTGTGATGCATCCGTATACACCGAGAATCCTCCTGAGCTGGTAGGAATGGTGAGAACTGGAGCAGTCGTCAATCGACGCTTAAGCTCCTCAAAACTCCTCTCACATGCCTCATCCCACACAAACTTAACATCTTTTCGCGTGAGGCGTGTCAACGGAGCAGCTAGTCTGGAGAAACCCTCTACAAATCTTCGATAATATCCTGCCAATCCCAAGAAACTCCTGATCTCAGTTACTGTCTCGGGCTGTTCCCACTGTACAACTGCCTCTATCTTGGATGGATCCACTGATACCTCATCCTTAGACACAACATGCCCCAGAAATGAGATCTGTTCCAACCAAAAGTTACACTTGCTGAGTTTGGCATACAATTCTCTCTCTCGGAGGGTCTGCAGAACTATCCTCAAGTGCTCCTCATGATCTTCCCTGGACTTAGAATACACCAAAATGTCATCTATGAAAACAATCACAAACTTGTCCAGGTATGGCTTGAATATATCATTCATCAATGCCATAAATGCTGCGGGAGCATTCGTCAGTCCGAATGGCATCACCAAAAACTCGTAGTGGCCATAACGGGTACGAAATGCTGTCTTGGGTACATCTCCACTCCTGATCCTCAACTGATGGTACCCTGACCGCAGATCTATCTTAGAAAATACTTCGGCTCCCTGAAGCTGATCCAACAAATCATCGATTCTTGGAAGGGGGTACTTGTTCTTAATGGTGGCCTTATTCAACAACCGGTAATCTATACACAGTCGGAGGCTTCCATCCTTCTTCCTTACAAATAGAACCGGTGCTCCCCAAGGTGAGACACTCGGTCTAATAAACCCTTTCTCCAACAACTCTTGCAGTTGTTTCTTCAGCTCTTCCAACTCTATCGGAGCCATTCTATAGGGTGGCTTCGATATCGGCTCTGTACCAGGCACTAACTCAATGCAAAATTCCATTTCCCTTTCAGGTGGTAGTCCTGGTAATTCATCCGGAAAGACATCAGGGTAGTCCGTAATTACGGGTATGTCATTCAATTCCGGGTGTGCCTCATCTATATCGACCACATAGGCAATGAACCCTTCACATTATCCTCTCCATCGTTAGTAACATAAACCATCACTCCACATTCAACATTTATCATTAACAATAAATTTATCTCTCAAGCAATATGTATTTAAAATCATACTCCTTTATTTACAACAACCATGCTAGTTTCATATCATTTCTTTTCATCAAGGTTTACAATAAGATTGTCTAATCCTGAAAACATCAATGTTTTGGCATGACAATCCATCACAACACGATTGGTAGCCAACCAATCCATTCCCAAAATTACGTCAAAATCATTCATATTCAATAAAATCAGATTGGCTATCATTTCCTTCCCATCTATCTTTAATTTACAATCCCTACATACATGCTCAGTCAATTGACTATCATTCATGGGTGTGGAAATCATCAACATTTTATCCAACAATGTTGGTTTCACATATTTCAATAATTTATATGCAAAGGAAGGTGATATGAAAGAATGCGTGGCACCAGGATCAAATAATACCAATGCTTCTAAATCAAAGATTCGGATGGTACCTTTTATCACATCCGTCGAAGCATCTGCGGTGTCCTGATCCAGTGCATGTACTCTTCCTCTGCTCACACCCGCAGCCTGTTTCCCTTTTTCCTCAGCTGTAGCCCTCCTCCTCGGGGCCGCTGTCTCAACTGGAGCTCCCTCGGGCTCCTTGCCCTTCTGTGGGGCAACCTCAATCACCTCAGTGCAGTACCTCGATATATGCCCTGGCCTCCCACACCTAAAACACGAAACAGGGGCCGCCTGACATGGCCTAGTCCCATGGTATCTCCCACATCTCCTACACTGATCCGTGGTAGGTCGTGGTCCTCCAATAGTTATACCCCTCGGCGCTGTCAAGGCTGGGTATACGGGAGGTCTGGCAGCTCTCTCCTGCACCTCCTCGATCTTAGGCCTCTTCTCGAAAAACCTTTGGCCACCTCTCTTGGCCACTCTCCCAAACCCGGATCTCTTCCGATCCTTGTCCTTTCTGACACTGACTCTCCCAATCTCGGAGGCATTTCGCTCAAAGTCTTGCTCACATAACTGAGCCTTATGTACAGCCTCCTCATAAGTCACAATATCGAAGGGAGCCAGCTTAGTCCGGATGGCCAATCTCAATCCATCCATGAACTTTTGAATCTTCCGGGTCTCACTACCCATCGTGTCCGGGTCATATCTCCCCAAGGACATAAACTTGGACTCATACTCGTCCACAATACGGTTCCCCTGAACCAAGTTCATAAATTCCATCCACAGTCTCCTCTGTGCGGTAGCTGGGACATATTGTCTCCTGAAGGCCTCTAGAAATATCTCCCATGAGATTTCAGAGTGTCTGGCCCTCAAAATAACCTCGGTGGACCTCCACCAATGCTCGGCCTCGCCTTACAGCATAAACACGGCAAAGGCAACCTTCTCACTTGAAGTGCATCGGAAAAACCTATACAGTTTCTCCATCTCATACACCCAATCCTCCGTAATCAATGGGTCCTTCACCCCTCTAAACACTGGGGGTTTCAGCGCTTGAAACTCTCACAACCTGCTTAAGTCGCAGTCATAACCCACATCACTACCGCTCTGCTGTGGAGCGATAGGAGAATCTGTATCCTGGGCTGGAGGTGGTGTAACTGTAGCTGTCTCAGCAGTCTGAGGTCTCTCCACCTCTGCAGCTGCCTGTTCAGTAGTAGGCTGTGCCGCGGGACCTCGTCTGTCACCGGCGCCCAAGGCCTGCGTGACTATCTCCACCAGACTCTCAATACTCCGCTCTAATCTAGCGAAGCGAGCCTCAGTATCACCCGCTCTCTCAGCAGGGTTCTGTGGAGCCTGCTCAGTCTGTGGCTCCGCACGGCTCTCAGGCCTACCCCTACGGCCTCTAGCACGTGCTCTCGCCCCTCTACCTTTGCGTGTAACTGGCATAGTGCCTAACTCCCTGTATTATAATAATTCATTAAGCTCAATCCATCACGGTATACACAGTTATATCTAAACAAAAGCACAGTACTATGGGGATGTACTTTCCTACGTTTTATTAATGACTCACATCAGGCCAACACAGCTCTGATACCAATCTCTGTCACGACCCAATTCCATTCTCTTTAACTGAAAATCACTGAAAATTTTTCACGTTTTACTGTTACCTTACCCGGTCGTGAACTAACTCACCACATACTGTTGGGCTGTGAGTCAATAATAACACATCTCATTCATTCTCAATTAATTAAAACGATGTCATACATGTTTTACTAACATCTACATCCCCCATAAGTACAACTCAAAAGAATATTGTGCTTTTGCATTGTTTAGATACAAAAAGAATCACTGTGTATATACCTCTTAGCGATGGAGATGCAGCGGAGTCCAAAATAATATGCCTCAGTCCTCACTGGGCTACTATGCACGCTCTGTAGGGGGGAAAATAGAGTGGGATGAGCAACCACACGCTCAGTAAGGCAATAATGCAAGCATGGTAGATAACTACTCTATCTACATGCTGATAGTGTTATGCATAAATCATTTATAGTAGGAGCATGAGGAATAAAACTATGCCATATGAGTATACATATATATCATGTATCAAAGTCATGTAAAATTGGCATATAAAACATGGTAAAACATCATGTATAAATCATCTCATGCTCGATCTCATTTAAATTCATAAAAAGGGCAATTCATTAAGAAACCTCCTTTTTAAACCCACGTCATAAATCTCTTTCTCATCACATACAATCACATCACATCAATTCACAATCACAACCACGTTTTCATTTCACAATTTAAATCCACGAGGCTCGACCCCTCCTTCGGGTCTACCTTAAACAATCACAATCACACTTAGAGATTTAAAATCATGTGGTAGTAAGTAATTCAAGCAAGGAGACATGTTACTATATCTCAAGTGACTACATTGGCCAATCGTCACATATCATCCCAGACCACACGGATTCCGGTGTGCGGGGTATCATGCAGGCACGAAGGTGGGTTAGTTCTCCGCCAGACTTTCTCAATCAAGTGACCACCACGCGGTACATCGTACTCCATGTGATATACACGGTACATCGTACTCCACGGACCCATAACATGGTTAGGGGGTGCCTGCCATAGGTCTTATCTACCCCATATCGAGTGTAACCTTTATAGTCTCAAGAGCGCGTGGGAGTAACCGCAATACCAGGTCCTAGCCCCTCATGGCCTTGCTCGCCCCTGTTGGGTTCCCTGATCCAGGTCCTAGCCCCTCACCCTCACCCCACCTAAGAGGTCTGTCAGGCCTGTTGGGTTCCCTCGATGGATTATGTCAGGTCCTAGCCCCTCACCCCCACCTCACCTAAGAGGTCTGTCAGGCCTGTTGGGTTCCCTGAGTTAATCCGTATCTCTCACCACGGCCTCATACATACCACAGTGTAAAAACCAGCGCGAGCTATGCTCTAGCCCGAATTCATGCATCAAAACCAATCACTTCGTACGAGCAACGCTCTGGTACGGTATTTATGCATAAAATATGAAGAAACCATGTACGAGCGTAGCTCCAGTACAGTTATATGCATAAGAGAAACCACTCAAATCCACGTACGAGCATAAGCTCCAGTACATCACAATTCAATTTCAAAGTGCGAGCTAAGCTCAAGCACGTTTCACACAAGTGAAAACATAGAAGTCTCGCGCGAGCGAGGCTCTAACGCGAATTATATCTCATACACGAGATAGGCGACTTACATGCATTCAAAACATCTCATAATATGCTTAGTGCCTCATATGGGCTATTTCACAACATCATTCAAGTACTAGCCAGCCTATCCTTTTATTTGCTCAAATCAAAGCATTGTGTTTTGTAAAAGCATTCAAAACACATGATCTATGCAATTATTAGCCTTACTATCCCTTTTTCATAAAATCCACTTCAAATCCAAAACCACGCATATACCCATCATCTTTCACGAATACCATCAACATTTATTTGAGCAATCATGCATTTCATAAAAACACCCGATATTCACCCACAAGTTCAAAGTACGAGCAGCTACCTCTATATACTCACAAAATTCCCTTACCTGGAATCGCGATGCGTGATTCCACTTCCTTAAGCTGCTTACTCGTACGGTTCGGTCCGCCTTCAACGAACTCTTCGGGACTGCACAAAATCGTATCCCGCATTATATTCGATCCATATATTGCAACCCTCGTGCTTGCTATAGTCAATTTAACCTATAGCCTCTATTAGAGCTTATTGGGCCTCGTTTCATTACTTTACCCATAGCTCGAGTCTATGGATCTTCTTAGGCCTATTATCTTATTCAAAATCGATGTTAAATCGACCTTAAGCTCATAGTGTTCATATTCCATGAATCCCCTCACTATGGCATTTATCAATTATATACATACCCATTTCCACAATTCCTCCAAACTCACTATGTAATCTCATTTAACCGTTTAAAATCATAAATATTATCCCAATAACAACTTTGGCATGCCGTAAATCGTAAACTCATTCAATCCCACATATCCTCACTTTACACCCATTTTAGATTTCTAGGTCACACCAATTCCCCTACATTCCTAGGTAGTTTATCCATCAATACTCATATCAATCAACTCCAAAATCAATTAAATAGCTAATGCATTTGGATTGGAGTGTTAGAATCTTACCAATATGATTTCTCTTCTTGCTCCAATTGGTAATGCCCTCAACTCCTTCAATTCCAAAAATGGGAAAATGCCCTCTCACTATGTTGTTCACCTCTTTGATAGGAACAACTTTGCCTCTAATGATCTCTCTCCAAATCTCACTGAAAATGGCTGATTTTAGAGAGGGAAAGTTGGGTTTTTGGGGTTGAAATTGTAAAGTTTGGTGTTTTTGCGAGATTTCCAGATTTTCAGCTCTCCTTATATAGAAATGACTTGAGGAGATCGATCTGGTCCAAGAGGAGATCGATCTGGTCCCTTAAAATCCCTCTTTTTCACGACATTTTTAAGCCTGAGATCGATCTGTCGAAGCAGTGAGATCGATCTGTTGAAGCATGAGATCGATCTGTCGAAGTATGAGATCGATCTGGTCCCAAACAGAGAGCTAAGGAGATCGATCTGGGTGCTTGAGGATCGATCTTTTCGCTTACAGAATGCTTGGCAGATCGATCTGGCTCCATTGGAGATCGATCTACTCAATTCGTTCTCCCAAATAAGAGCATTCTGGCTCTCCCAGATCGATCTCTCATCCTAGGAGATCGATCTGGACCTCATGTTTTCCAGATTTCCTGCAGTTTCATTGCTGCAACTCATACCAACACACCCTCAATCTATTTCCATGGCCATTTCCTCATCCATCCACCTTTATAACTTGAAAATGGCATCCATTCATACCTTATGCACATTAGAACTTGTGTGCATTCATTGTATGTTCAAAGGTATGCTACATAAAAACAAATGGAAGCATAACTCCATTCCATTTTACCACACTACTCATTTTGTGTTTCAATCACATCCATCACTTGCCATAACTCATTTCTTCGTATTCACACTCAATGAAACTTGTATGTACGTTACAATTTATATTACACATACATACATTGAATCCATGGACTTACATCAATCATACTTTACATTACAAGTCCATACATATTATTTGATCCAATTATTCATATTACCCTTTTACATATACGGGGTCTTACACAGGACTCAGGTGATTGATATTGGCGGAAGCTCATTTGTCGAGGTATACGTTACATCCGGGGAGTAACAAAATATATCAGAACCTCTGGAAGGTATACTGGTGGTCGGGTATGAAGAGAGATGTAGCAGACTTTGTGGTAAAGTGTCTCGTATATCAGCAGGTGAAGGTAGAGCATCAGAAACCTGTAGGGTTATTGCAGCCTCTACCTATACCAACATGGAAATGGGAGCATATCACCATGGATTTCGTGATGGGTTTACCGATAACCCGCAGGAATCACGATGCTATATGGGTGATCGTCGACAGATTGACGAAGTCAGCTGACGTGGCCCTAAGGGTATGTTCCGCAAGTGCACGGGTCGTCCAAGTAATAATGGGATTTGAGTCCCGGAATTATCGTCCCACAGAGAAGTTGTTAGCCTAATTAACTACTGGTTAATCTTACCCTAAGTATATCCTAGCAAATTATGAATTTAAAGAGGGTGATCTACTAAGGCTAATTAAAACACTGGAAAGCACTAAAATAATAAGAATTAAAGGAAATAAAACTGAACAAAAAATACTTACAATACTCGAAGAAATTAAAATCAAAAGCCTACAAAAGAAAATAAAAACAATTAAAATTAATTAACGCAATTAAAATAAAATGCAAATATGAAATTAAAGCAATAAAACTACTTAAACTAAAATTAAACAAGCTTAAAATAAAATATGCATGTAACTAAACTAACTAAGGAAATGCAATTTAAACTAACTTAAAGTCTAATGAAAATAAATTTACCCCTAATTTAATTCTAAACACTAATTTATCACTAAACTTAAACTAATGAATGAAACATATTTGGAATTTTCACTAACACTTAAAATGCATGACTTTATCTAAATTAATTTTAAACATTACCCCTAATACTAGAATAAAAATTACTAAGTACCCAAATTAAACCTAAGTTAAACTAAATGCAACAAAGAAACTATGATTAACATACTAATTGGAGGTTAACTAACTAAGCTAACTACTAAAATTGAATTTAATCTAACTAAATGCATGAAAAATGGATTAAACACCCTTAACAAACCAACCAAACATAGCCTAGGAATTTAAACATTTCCCTCCAACACTGTTCACGTCTTCACCAATTTGGATTTTCTGGTTTCTAGCATTCTCGGTTCCAGGCGGCGCTCATGGTTTTGTTTGGCTTGCTGTCCAGATATGTTCTCAACCTCTGCCCATGTAAAGCATACAACCTGCACGTTTCTTGGTCTGCTTCAGGTGCTGCCGGAATGACCAGGTGTGCTCTCGGTCTGCAGGAGTTGTCCTCGGCACCAGCTTCATTCCCCGCTGCAGCAGTAGATTCGGTCTGTAGTGCCAGGATAGTAATGGAATGCAGCAGCTATCCTCACTTGTATCTCTTGCAGCAGAACCGACAAACACCAGCAACTGCTCTACTCACCATGTTCGACAGCTGTTTGACATGGATCAGTCTACAGCAGACGTAGGTTGCCAGCTACTCTCAGAACAGAAAATTCTACTCTTCCAGTTCAGCAAGGATAGGCACTTGAATGATCTGAGAACCCAGCTATCAACTGGCCATGTCCGGCGTCCCCTTCCTCTGTCCAGTGCACTCACCAATAGCCACAACCTGTCCGATCTCAATCAATCCAGCAGATGAAAGGAAACAGAGCAGAACAGAGGTGTGATGTAATCCCCAATTGCTGCCATATTGCTCTCAATCGAGAAGGGGTAACAACGGCTACAGTCACCAATATTCAATAGCTTCTCGTACCACTCGGAATATCCCGAATGAACAATAGAAAAAAAAACAAAGAAATAACAGAACCGAAACTAGGAAGGAAACCGAGAGAACAAAATAAAAATAATACTTTAAATTAAAACTTAAATAGTAAAATAATAATGAATGAAAACTGAATAAATCCTAGAAGAAAATAAACAATCGTGGCTACTCTCACCAGCCAAAGAACATAAAAAGCTTAAAGAAAAATAAAACCTAAAATAAATGTTTAACCTAAAAAACTAAAAACTAAAAGCTACCCCCTATCCTAAATGAATTGGCATTGTTTGGCCACTTGTCTTCACACTATTGGCTCCTTGAAATAAATATTTTCATGTCATCTATCTTTTTGTCCAATTAAATGTGCTAGGCTCGTGTTGTCCACGTGGTCCAATCTCGATTTTAGCCCAATTTCGGTCCATTTTATACCGAAATATTCAAAATTCATTCGGATTTAATTTATCTGCAAACATGAGAATTTTAATTAAATAAAAGGGATAATTAACAAAATAAATTGGGGATTTAAATAATTAATTAGGAAATTAAGCATAAATAATTCTAAAATTATAGAATTATCACACCTCCAAACTTGAGCTTTTGCTTGTCCTCAAGCAAAACAAAATAATTGTAAGAATGACAAGTACTAAACACCATAATTTCCCCAATATTATCCTCAAAGAAAAAGTACAGACTATGAAATCAAAGAGTCACAATTATAAGTCCAACACTCAGAATCGTTCAATCATAAGTCTTAACCCAAATTGAACTCCTCGTGAGTGTGTGAAAAATGTCAAAGTCACTTCACAGTACATTATCCGGATTAGATTATGCAAACACAGTGAATGCAAAGTCAATGACATGTGATTATTCCCATAAGTTTGCTTTTCACTTCTCTCTCCACTAATGTAGTCACACTTAACTAAAGATCAATAGGACTTCATTAAGCTTGTAATGTAAGGCTGGGGTTAAGGTATGATAAAGTCAATTTAGGTTTAATTACCCTTTAATATGCATTACTTTCAGGATCTTAATGTAAGAGCTCAAATTTATTCCCCCAAACTTATTTATTTCACTAAACATTTTTTTTCTATTTGTGTATTTTTCTTCTTTCTTCCTTTTTTTTTATTTTCTTTTCATTTTTCTTTTCATTTTTTTTGAATATTCACTATCACCAGATACCCATATGTACAAAGCTTAAAATATATCCCAATGACTTTCATGCTTTCGGGGTAGGGGATAGGAACAAAGTATTTAAGCTAAGGAAAATTAATAGCAGGTGTATTTACAGAGAAAGTCTTATTTGGCCCAGATGGGTGACTAGGGATAAAGTATGTACAAGGATGGCTCGAAAGGCTCAAACGATCCAAAGATGGCCTAAATCATCTCCCTAATTAAGTGTGATCTAATATTTCGCCTCAAGATTAGATCAAACAAATTCTAGAATATAATACACAAAATCAACTAAACAAATGCAATCCTAAGTCCACATAAGTTTTCTCTAAATAAATATACAGATTCATGACATGACATGTACATAAGATGAGGAAATCACAATCAGAATCAAGACAAATTCAAGAACTCAACTTCATGCTTTTCCTATAATCATGCTTCTTAGTCAATCAAAATCAGACTTAATCATGGGGTCATATCATCAGAATATGGGAAAACTATATGCTAAGCACTAAATAATCCTAAAATCAAACAGTTTAAGCTCAGATTTTCGAAAAAAATTTGAAAAATTTTCAATTTTGCTCAAATTTTTGAAAAATGCTCAAGTAATATCCCCTCCCCCAAACTTAAAGTGCACAGTATCCTCAGTGTGCAGATAATATAAACAATTAAGCTCAAGAACAGAGTACTCCCCTATCTGATGTTGATGAACAACTGAAGCTTTTTATTGAAAGCGTAAAACTTAGAAAATAAACCTGCAAAATAAACAAAGAAAACAACAAAAAAGAAAAAGAAAAAGAACTATATACAAAAAGTGAAAAGGAAAACATAGCCACTTCAAATGCAGCTAAAGAACACAACACTCAGCAGCAGTGCAAAAAGTAGGAGGATTATCCAAAATGGTGACAGAATATCGACAGTTAACTCCTCCTGAGCTCTCACTACTTCCTTCTTTCTCTGAGATGTCCTATGCTCAAACATTTTATCTTCCTTACCCTCTATCTTAAAACACTCTTGAGAGTCATCAGGGAGCTTCAAAGGTTGAAAAACATTAAATATCACCTCTTGATCTAAGACTCTCATTGTTAATTCCCCCTTTTATACGTCAATTAATGTCCTACCAGTAGCTAGGAAAGGTCTGCCTAGAATAATGGGGACTTCCCTGTCTTCCTCCATATCTAACACGATAAAATCGCAGGGAAAATAAACTTGTCCACCTTAACTAGCACATCCTCAATGACCCCCTTCGGATATTTAATGGATCTATCAACTAATTGAAGGGTCACTATGGTGGGCTTTGCATCTCCTATTCCTAGCTTCTGGTATATGGACCAAGGCATAAGGTTTATACTAGCTCCTAGATCACAAAGGGCTCTACCAAAGAACTGATCTCCTATGGTGCAATGTGTGGTAAAACTACCTGGATCTTTGGGCTTGGGGGGTAATTTTCTCTGAATAATGGCACTACACTCCACAGTCAAGGCCACTGTCTCATAATCCTCTAATCTTCTCTTCCTCAAGAGGATATCCTTCATAAACTTCACATAACTACGCATTTGCTCTAAAGCATCCGCGAAAGGAATGTTAATATGAAGCTTCTTAAAAACCTCAAGAAATTTAGCAAACTGTTGATCAAGCTTCTGGTTTTTAAACCTCTGAGGAAATGGTAATGGGGGTCTAACTGGAGGAAGTGTAGTGGTAACATGTATAGCATCTGAGGATAAGGAAGGCTGTGAAATAGAAGAAGAAGGTAAAGATGAAGAAGCGCCTGACTTAGATTCCTTTGTAGCTTGATCCTGATGTTCCTGCTCTTTCTGAGCTGCTTCATTAGAACTTAAGGATTCTACAACTATATGGTGTTCAGGTTGGGACTTAACTTGTGGTTCCTCTAGCTCGTTGCAGCTCCTAAGGGTAATGGATTTCACATGTTCTTTACCCTCCCTTTGCCTAACAGGATTAACTTCAGTATTACTGGGGAGGGTCCCTTGTGGACGCTGGTTAAGAGCACTAGCTATTTGTCCTACCTGAACCTCTAAGTTCTTAATTGAAGCAGCTTGATTTTGCAGGATAGTCGTGAACATTTCCTCAAGCGAGGGCTTCTTCTCAGCTGCTGGTGCTGGTACAAGTATATGCTGTGGCTGGATAGGTGGTGGTGGTGGTGGTGGTGATGATGGATGATGTAGGTATGGGTGATATAGTGGATGGTATGGAATTTGTGGCTGTGGTGGTGCCTGAACCGGTGGAGCTTGAAAACCAGGGAGTCCTATAGGTCTAAAGCTAGAAGTTTGCCCATGGTTTTGGCTCCAAGAGAAGTTAGGATGGTTCCTCCACCCTGAATTATAGGTGTTTGAAAAATGGTTGTTCTGTTGCATTTGAGAATGGGCAACATACTGAACCAATTCTAATTTGAGCGGACACCTATCTACAGAGTGGGTACCACTACACAGCTCGCAGGATAGAAAGGGACTTTGGACAGAATAAATCGGATTAAGACTGGTGGGATTATTATGCTGGGTACTGAGTGACTCTACCTTCTTTGTAAGATTAGCTATTTGAGAAGTCAAGGTAGACAGTGTGTCTAACTCATATATACCCGCAGCTTTCTTAGGGAACTACCTCTCCGACGACCATAGATAATTGTTAGCTGCCATTTTATCTAACAGATCATAAGCTTCCTCCTCCGTCTTACACATTAAAGCTCCTCCCGCAGCAGCATCTACTATAGTCCTATTCTGGCTAGAGAGCCCGTTATAGAAGGTTTGGACTTGAAGCCATAAGGGTAGGCCATGGTGGGGACACTTCCTAAGAAGGTCTTTGTATCATTCCCATGCTTCATAAAGGGATTCAGAATCGAATTGAGCAAATGAAGATATATCACTACGTAGTTTAGCCATTTTGGAGGGAGGAAAGAACTTAGCTAAAAATTGATGGGCTAACTCGTCCCAGGTGGAGATGGATCCCGGAGGTAAAGTGGTCAACCAGTGTCTTGCTCTATCCCTAAGAGAGAAGGGAAATAATCTAAGCCTAAGTGCATCTTCCGAGAGTCCATTATGCTTGAAAGTATTGCACAGATCTAAAAATTGCCTTAAGTGAGCATGTGGGTCATCATGGGGAAGCCCACTGAACTGTAACGAACTTTGGATCGTCTGGAGGATCGAAGGCTTAATTTCAAAATTGTTTGCAGGGACAGCTGGTGGCCTAATGCCGGAATAATATCTCCAATCGTCGGCATTGCATAATCTCCAACGGTTCTAATTTCCCTATTTCCTATCATTGTGTTTTGCAGCAGAGCTATAAATTTTCTAGAGTCCTTTCGAATTTTTCTAAGAGTACGTTCAATTTCAGGATCTAGAAGAAAGCACTCAAAACTCTTGGCTCTACGCATGCAAACATCAGAAAGTCCTTAGAATTTTTTTTTTAATTTTTAATTTTTTTAATTAACTAATCTAGATTAAACTTCTAAATATTAACAACCTAAATATTTACAAGCTAGAATTACACCTAAACATAATTTCACCGATATTAATTAACGACTAACTAAAACTTCCCCGGCAACGGCGCCAAAAACTTGACGTGGCCCTAAGGGTATGTTCCGCAAGTGCACGGGTCGTCTAAGTAATAATGGGATTTGAGTCCCGGAATTATCGTCTCACAGAGAAGTTGTTAGCCTAATTAACTACCGGTTAATCTTACCCTAAGTATATCCTAGCAAATTATGAATTCAAAGAGGGTGATCTACTAAGGCTAATTAAAACACTGGAAAGCACTAAAATAATATGAATTAAAGGAAATAAAATTGAGCAAAAAATACTTACAATATTCGAAGCAATTAAAATCAAAAGCCTACAAAAGAAAATAAAAACAATTAAAATTAATTAACGCAATTAAAATAAAATGCAAATATGAAATTAAAGCAATAAAACTACTTAAACTAAAATTAAACAAGCTTAAAATAAAATATGCATGTAACTAAACTAACTAAGGAAATGCAATTTAAACTAACTTAAAGTCTAATGAAAATAAATTTACCCCTAATTTAATTCTAAACACTAATTTATCACCAAACTTAAACTAATGAATGAAACATATTTGGAATTTTCACTAACACCTAAAATGCATGACTTTATCTAAATTAATTTTAAACATTAGCCCTAATACTAAATGAAAATTACTAAGTACCCAAATTAAACCTAAGTTAAACTAAATGCAACAAAGAAACTATGATTAACTTACTAATTGGAGGTTAACTAACTAAGCTAACTACTAAAATTGAATTTAATCTAACTAAATGCATGAAAAATGGATTAAACCCCCTTAACAAACCAACCAAACATAGCCTAGGAATTTAAACATTTCCCTCCAACACTATTCACGTCTTCACCAATTTGGATTTTATGGTTTCGAGCATTCTTGGTTCCAGGCGGTGCTCATGGCTTTGTTTGGCCTGCTGTCCAGATATGTCCTCAACCTCTGCCCATGTAAAGCATACAACCTGCACGTTTCTTGGTCTGCTTCAGGTGCTGCCGGAAAGCCCAGGTGTGCTCTCGGTCTACAGGCGTTGTCCTCGGCACCAACTTCATTCCCCGCTGCAGCAGTAGTTTCGGTCTGCAGTGCCAGGATAGTAATGGAATGCAGCAGCTATCCTCACTTGTATCTCTTGCAGCAGAATCGACAAACACCAGCAACTGATCTACTCACCATGTTCGGCAGCTGTTTGACATGGATCAGTCTACAGCAGACGCGGGTAGCCAGCTACTCTGAGAACAAAAAATTCTACTCTTCCGGTTCAGCAAGGATAGGCACTTCAATGATCTGAGAACCCAGCTATCAACTGGCCATGTCCGGCGTCCCCTTCCTCTGTCCAGTGCACTCACCAATAGCCACAGCCCATCCGATCTCAATCAATCCAGCAGATGAAAGGAAACAGAGCAGAACAGAGGTGTGATGTAATCCCCAATTGCTGCCATATTGCTCTCAATCGAGAAGGGGTAACAACGGCTACAGTCACCAATATTCAATAGCTTCTCGCACCACTCGGAATATCCCGAATGAACAATAGAAAAAAATAAAGAAATAACATAACCGAAACTAGGAAGGAAACCGAGAGAACAAAATAAAAATAATACTTTAAATTAAAACTTAAACAGTAAAATAACAATGAATGAAAACTGAATAAATCCTAGAAGAAAATAAATAATCGTGGCTGCTGTCACCAGCCAAAGAACGTAAAAAGCTTAAAGAAAAATAAAACCTAAAATAAATGTTTAACCTAAAAAACTAAAAACTAAAAGCTACCCCCTTTTCAGTTGATATCTTTTTCTATTTATACACACACTTAGGGGTACAATTGTAATATTTCTATCCTAAATGAATTGGCATTGTTTGGTCACTTGTCTTCACACTATTGGCTCCTTGAAATAAATATTTCCATGTCATCTATCTTTTTTTCCAATTAAATGTGCTAGGCTCGTGTTGTCCACGTGGTCCAATCTCGATTTTAGCCCAATTTCGGTCCATTTATACCAAAATATTCAAAATTCATCTGGATTTAATTTATCTGCAAACATGAGAATTTTAATTAAATAAAGGGGATAATTAACAAAATAAATTGGGGATTTAAATAATTAATTTAGAAATTAAGCATAAATAATTCTAAAATTATAGAATTATCATTAGCAGAGCTGTATGTACGCGAGGTAGTGAGGTTACACGGTGTACCAGTGAGCATAGTCTCTGATAGGGATTCCCGCTTCACTTCCCACTTTTGGGGACATTTTCAGGAAGCCATGGGAACCCAGTTGAGTTTGAGCACCGGTTTCCATCCTTAGACAGATGGTCAGTCAGAGAGGATTATACAAACCTTGGAGGATATATTGAGAGCATGTGTTCTAGATTTTAGAGGCTCCTGGGTGACCACTTGCCACTAGCCGAATTCACCTACAACAACAGTTATCATTCGAGTATCGGGATGGCACCGTATGAGGCTTTATATGGCCGTAGATGTCATTCCCCTATTGGATGGGAAGAAGTGGGTGACCAAAAGATTTTCGCTCCTGACATGGTTACACAAGCATCTGAGGATGTCCACTTGATTGTAGAGAGACTGAGGACAGCTTAGAGTAGACAAAAGAGTTACGCTGACTGGAGACGTAGGCCACTAGAGTTTGCAGTTGGTGAATCCATGTTATTGAAAGTTTCTCCTTCCAAGGGCATAGCGAGATTTGGGAAGAGAGGGAAGCTAAATCCTCGCTATATTGGACCCTTTGAGATACTTGATCGAGTGAGAGATAAGGCTTATAGGTTGGCATTTCCATCAGACTTATCAGGTGTCCATAACGTCTTCCACATATCGATGCTTCGAAAGTATCACTCGGATCCGGCACATGTGATTAGTTATGAGCCTTTGGAGCTCCAAGAGGACATGTCATATGTTGAGTGACCGATTCAGATATTGGATAGGAAGAGAAGGTATTGAGATCAAAGACCATTGGATTAGTGAAGATTCTCTGGCAACATCATACTTCAGAGGAGGCTACTTAGGAGCTAGAGAGTCTGATGCGAGAGAAGTAGCCTCACCTATTTGATGAGTGATTTGGTTCTAATTTGAAGGACTAAATTTTTTGAGTGGGGGAGGATTGTCAGACCCACATTTTATGTAGCCAGTACCGTATGATTCGTATGTGTATGAACACTCTATTATTATAGTTGAATCATAAGAAGAGTATTTACTAGATTTAAAGTGTTAGTAAAATGATTTAACACGCAAAAGCTACATAAAAAACCTAATGTGAGCTATATGAGTCACAGGCTAAACCAAGTGGATTTGAATCATTCTGACTAAAAATAAGAACTTAAAATGAGAAAATATATAGGGCTCATGAAGGAAAGTCAATTTAATTTAGTTCCAAACACAAAGAACGAGAGTAAAAGCTAAAAAGAGTAAAATGAACCTTTCTAGCAAGTTAAGGTTTTTCGAGTGTAATTATCTATCGGGAATGGTTGAAACGTAAAGACGAGAGTGTAAGACATAAGATATGACACTTTTGAAATTTTGAGAAAAAATCAACTTGGTCAATGGTTAAGGAAAAAGTCAACTATAGTTAAGAAAAGTGGACTTTTACCATAGTTGACTAACCATTGTTAGAAATTAACCAAAGTATGGAGAAAAAAATTGGGGAAAAATATTCTTAGTCAGAATACAAGATAATTATCCCCGAAAGTAAGGAAAATTTATTAGGAAGGATTCTGGATTAAATTTAATGGTTAAAAATGTAATGGGCCTAAAGTAAAGATTTTAAAGCCCATTAAGGTATACTAAACGTAGATCGAAAATCTTAGGTCCCTTGACCGAATTGGTGGACCAATTGATAGGCCAAATATTGAGACAATAAAAGGCCCGAGGTATAGTAAACTGTTCAGCCCGAAAGCCCATTAAGAAAGCCCAAACTGAGAGGCCCAATTTGAAAGCCCATTAGATAAATATCTAACCATAGTTAAAGCTAACTATAACTCATTAGGTGACTCATAACTAAGCCTTAGAAAGTCAAGTTTAATAGCTGGAAAGTAAGACTTAATGGCTAAGTAAATGGCTTATAAAATCAGCCACACCATTGTCATCTTCACCACACCATTCTCAGCTAGAAGAAGAAACCATTGAAATACATTTATCCAAGCTTTCTCTCACTAGAAATCACTAGGAATTAGGCATATTTGGAACTTGCATTCTTCATGAAAGTTGTTCCAAATTGAAAGGAGAGTGACATATGTTGGAATTGGCTATTAAGAAGCCATAGTGTGCAAACCGTGAGCCTCCAAAGTTTTGGCCAAGTGTGAACACAAATACTAGGAATATTTTCAAGTTTTCAAATTCATATATGTTAATGTATGAATCATTTTAAGTATATTGGTATATGTTTTAAGCATTGAAATATATGAAATCACTATGATCATGGTGAGGCCGAGAGTGAGTAGTGAAATATTGATGAATGCCCATGTGATTTTAAGGCATAAATGGATTAATATACATGTGTTAATGATTATGGCATAATTAGAATTAATCAATTTGATTAATTAATACATGTATTAAGTTAGCAATTAAGGTGTTTGATAATATTCCTAAATGAACTATGTGATGTTTAAGAATGTTGCCAACCAAGTGTTTGTGAAAATGCCTAAGTGAATTGGCTAAGGAAAGGGATATGGCCGGCATGCCATGGTGTGACCAAAGGCATGGAGAGCTCTCGGCCATGGCATGTGGCCGTGAGGTCCAATAGGCTAAGCCCAAATAATTTAGGCCCAATGTGATGTAATGGGTCTAAGACAAGCCCAATAAGAGTTGGTGGGCCCCATAAGCCCAATAGGCCCAACGAAAATGAATAGTAAAATGGAAATAGGCTTAAGGCATAGTTAGGCCCATTAAGGTTTATTAAAGCCCATTAAGGGAAATAGACTATATTTAATGTGAAATACAGTAGGAAAAGTGTAATTAACCTGATAAATGGTTATATGCAGCTCCAGAGAGTATTGGAGAAACAAATCAGACTGCTGGATCGAGCAGCGTTGAGAAAGTGAAATTTCTTGAGTGATTGCAGGTAAGGGACTTTTGTGAGTAGTTAGAGATACCTACACGTATTTTCGTCTGCTTTTACATTCACTTAAAAATTTTGAGGGTCAGAGAAAGTGAATAATAATTATTGTGACCCGATAATGGCAAATTACGATTTTACCCCTAGGTAGTCAAAAAGTCAACTTTTGTGAAAAGTTGTAAGAAGCATGGAAACCACCATTTTGAGTGTTTTACTGCTGTTTAGCAGAAGAATAAATAGATGAGTTAATGATTTTAAAGGTTGATGTGAATTAAGCACACTTTATAGTGCTGATTTTGATGTTTTGTAAATCATCCATTTTTAAAGAGCCATCTATCATAATATGTGAGAATAAATCGTGCTAGAGCACAGCTCGCACTGGATTTCATATATTTTCCACATATATTAGTGCGGGATTATGATTCGAACTAGATTTCCATGATATGCATGATAGAGTACTGGAGTTCTTACTCGTACTCAGTTTTATATGATATATGCATGAGAGAGTGTTGGAGCGATTAGCTCATACTCAAATTTTCATGAGATACATGACAAAGTGCTAGAGCGTAGCTTGTACTCGAATTTTACATTAGATACATGACACAGTACTTGAGATATTGCTCGTACTTGATTTGATGAATTTTGTGCATAGCATAGTACTGGAGCTATTGCTCGTACTTGATTTGAAACATGAACTATGCATTGACCTAGTTGCTGGAGGTTTACTCGCACTAGAGTTGAGTTTGTGATGTGAACAGTGTTTGAGCGGACTGTCGACTGTGAGTCGCGCTCAAAGGCGCACACTGTATGTGATATATAATACATGTTGAAAACCATGCTTGATTTCCTCGTGTAGACTGAGTGTCACACTATGAAAGGGTCGCATGAGGATTTAGAGACTTGGTATGATATTCCATGGTTTTGAGGGCTAAGACCTATGGCAGGCACCCCGACTGTGATGTAGGGTCCATGTAGTACGTAGTACCGTGCATGTGGCATGGAGTACACTGTACCGTGTGGTGTTGTGGAGTTGAAGAGGATATAGTTGGCGGTAGTGATGGACTGACCCCTCTCCCGTTGCATCAGTGATGCCCCGTACACCGAGTACTGTGTTGCCTGGGATCACCATTGTCAGATATGATCATAGTCCAAGATACTATTTACATTTTCACCACAGAGTCTCACATGATATATCACCTGATTGACTGATTTACTTGCGGATAGACCTGAGGGATGGGTCGAAATTCGATTTGTGTTGTGAATGATTTAAATGCCATATTTACTATGATTTAAACATACATGGCATGATTTATCTAAAGGCATTGTGAAATTATAAAGATGTATTGTTTTGCTCTACATGCCTACATTGTGAAAGAAAGCATGATTTCTGTACATGAGATTTAATCTGTACAAGTATATATATATATTTAAAGACATGCTTTGAAAATGAGTTAAGGAAATAACGTTTTGAGGTATAGCATTATTTTGAGTAGATAGTGTAGATGTCTACTTGCTTGCCTGATTTCCTTACTGAGCACGTTGTATGCTCACCCCCTTTCTTTACATCTCTCTACAGAGCATCAACAGTAGAGTGAGAGCTTTTGAGGGATAGTATTCCTATGTCCGCTGCTATTTCCTATCGATCGACATGTATACATGTTTTGTACGGTTATATATCTAAACATAAAAATAGCACAGTGATGTATACGACATATATTATGGGGAATGTATTTATATTAGATTTTATATGATCTCATATGAATTATAAAAGAAGTTATAGTCAGTAAAAGTATATTTACATGTATCTATGATAATGGATTATATGGGTGCGAGGAAGCTAACATCGAATCACAGCCCAACCGTTGAAGAGAGGAAAGGTAAGTTAAAAATGCGAAAATTTTGTAGTGATTTTTGGTTAAGTCACGGATGACGGTCGTGACACGAAACCCGTAAAACTCGAATTTAAAACTCGAGAAAATCTGAATTATAATTATATGATTACTAGTTAATAATAAAAATAAAAAATATATTTTTTAATTAAAATTTTAAGTTTTAGAAAATAATTATTATTTTATTATACAATTATATCAATTATGGATTATTAAAAAATAATTAATAAATTACTAAAAATTAATTTAAAATATGATATGTATGAATATCAAATAATTCTTAATATTATACTTATTGTACTTATAATAATAAATGTGTTGTTAATTTAACATTTGATTTTATTAAAACAAATCATTATGATATTTTATTATATTTATTTCATATTAAAATTTTAATTTTAATACAATAATAATTCAAATATTTAAAAAAATCATATATGATTTTTACATTTGTTTTAAACTTTGAATTTAATATTTTGTGCAACATATTAAGAAAATTAGTAACAAAATTAAATTTAAACTAGTTTTTCTTAGAGTTTCAAATATAGAGAAATATTATCTTTATTTGAAAATAAAAACCTAATCTTAAAATTAAAATATATTTTTAAAATTAAAAAAGTTAAATATTAAATTAAACAATACAAGTATAGTGTCCAAACAAAAGATAATAAAATAAAAACATCCTTCATTACGTCTTAATACATAAAGATTATAATATCGGTTTCTTATCATAATGATTTAAATATAATATTATAATAATCTCTTATAATGTAATATAGAATAAGTTGTGTAATCTCTTAGTGTCAGTATTATCTTGATAAAATCAATTATTATTAAAAATAATTTATTTATTATTTATTAAATATAAAATAAAGTATGGATAAAAAATAATTATTTCAAATAATAAATTAAAGTGCAATTTAAGAATATATTATTGTCGTAATTCTTGTGTAAGTGATAAATTTTAATAAAATTAGTTTTTTATACTTTGTTGATATTAAGATTAATTATACTTAAATAATTAGTATTATATTAATTAATTTAACAATATCTACTATTAACATTCTAATTAGACATTCGATTAATTTGTGTATATCTAATGTTATTATGTTAATGTCAACATGAACAAATTAGTATTTAATTGTTGTATAATATAACTATATATAAAATGATTATATCAAATGTTAATAATACAATGTCAATCAGTTTATATAACGTTTTTTTAATTTAACGCTCTAAATTTTTAATGAGATAATTGATTAATTAGTGCATATAATTATATTTAATGTAATAATTTAATATTGTGATTTATGTACAAAACAAAAACAAAATAGATGTAAATGTAAATGTGAGCTAATTAGTTGACCAATTATTTATATTATGTATTTTTTTTATAAATAATAGTTGATATTTTTTCGTTATGTCTATACATTTTGTAAATGATGAATATAATTATATATAATGTGGGATGACCTAGATTTCGTACAATTTGATTGGGCTACGAGTTAATGCTAGATCAGTATAGTAAATTTTTCTTATCGTTTATATGCAAGCATACATAAAATTAGCACCCTCGACTAAAATCAAAAGGGCATTTTTCAATTATTCGGAATTATCGTTCAATTTCAATTTAACTACGTTTACATTCCTAGATACATTTCATAAATATAGCTGTACATACAAAAATTTAGATAAAAAAGAATACCTATTTTGGGTATACCTTTAATGCATAAGAATACTTTGCGAAAATATGGTTGTGCAAAAGAAATCTGTAAGGCCTGTACCTTCCTATGTATCCCTTATGATTCCATAAGGTATACACTTATTGCATGTAATACGAATCATAAGAGACGTAAGGTCCGTGAATTCAATGTACACACTTGTTATATGATTTTGTGATGTACACACAAGTTACGTTATATATGAATAATAAGAAATGAACATTTTCATGCTCTAAGTGGGATTAGAATGCAAAATGAGTATGGAAGTAATCGAATGTGAAGTTACCATTGGAAATCTGGGAAAATTGCAGTTGGAATGCTACAGATGAAGAGCAGATCGATCTCATTGTAAGGGGAGATTGATCTCATTGCCTTAAAATGCAATGCCAATGTATTCTGCAAAAGGGAGATCGATCCCTCATTCAAAGCAAATCAATCTCCAAAGGCCTCTGCATAACAAGGATCGATCTCATCCCCAAGACAGATCGATCTCTAAAAGATTCTGGCAAGCAAAGATCGATATCTTCACCAAGCCAGATCGATCTCTAAAGCCTTCTGCCAGGCTGATCGAACCCTAGGGGTATCTATCCGCAAGTGCACGGGTCGTCCAAGTAATAATGGGATTTGAGTCCCGAGATATCGTCCCACAGAGAAGTTTGTTAGCCTAATTAACTACCGGTTACTTTTACCCTAAGTATATCCTAGCAAATTATGAAATGACGAGGGTGATCTACTAAGGCTAATTAAAAGTAATACTGGAAAGCAATAAAATAATAAGAAATATAGAAAATAAAAACGAGTTAAAATTACTTACAAATCTCCAAGCAATTAAAATTGAAAACCTAAAAAATGCAAGTAAAATGAGTTAAATAATACAAAGCGAAACCAAACAGGGCTTTATCAACACAGCACACAAGTAGTTAAATCATTGGGCTCGTTTACCCATATTGGGCCCGATTGCACCATAATGGGCCTTAATCGACCTTAAGCCTATTCTCCACTTATTATTCAAATTATCGAGGCCTATTGGGCTCATTGGGCCCATCAATATTTATTGAACCTCGTTTTAAACTCTCAGATAGCTTAATGAATTATTTACGACAATTTATCTCTAATTCCCGAATATAATTCATTTTATGCGAAAATTAAATTCGTAATTTATGCGGTAAATTTTAACACATGTAACGATGCAAAATTATCGTAAATAAGGGTTACTTACCTGAGATTCCATGATAGTATGCAAATCGAGGCTTTCTCGAGCTCTCGTTTGACGTCAATCGTCGAGCTACAAAATTTAATATTTTTTCGAGTAAACTTACAGTCGATTATTTGTCAAATTAAATATTTTGAAATTTAAATTGGTCAATTTGATCGCTTACCGACTTACCCGTAGCTCGATTGCATCACTAGAATTTTTCTCAGTTTTTCCTCTTTTTTTCCTTTTTTTCCTTTTTCCTTTTCTTTTTGGCTAAACCGGTCTGGTCCGGTTCAGTATACCCTTACTGCGCTGAACCGGCCATACCGGTTCAGGCCTCATTTTGTCATTCCAGCATCATCCGACCGGTTGTCGGGCCATTTTCGATGCTGTTTAACGCGTCATCGCCTGGGCTTCCATCATCGGGCCTCGGGTTGGACCAAATCGACGCCGATGGCCGTCGATTTCCTTTCTCTCCCGCGACATCTCCCTCCGTCGATCTGTTGATTTCGACGACCTCACCGCGCGTCACGGCTGCCGGTGGGTCGCGCGGGTGCCGGGCCTCTTTTATCGGCCTTCGCCTGGGATTCCTGGGAGCCGGTGGCTCGCCGGTGGCTCGCTTCTTCCTCAGGATGGCCTTCAGGTTTTCTTCTTTGTTTTTCTCTTTCCTTTTGCAGATTTCGTTTTCGTTTTTTATCTGCTTTATTTATTTATTTATAATTTATTTTTAATATTATTTTAATCCAATAAAATATTATTAAAATCCCAAAATGTCTTAAAAAATCTTATTTTATTCATTTAATCAATACATGAATTTATCAGTATTATTTTGTATTTCAGGTATATTTTTCGATTATTTTCGGGATAATTTCCCAATGTAAAAATTTCGATTTATTCCAATAAATTCATATCTTGATTAATTTAACCTGAAATTTAATTTTTTCTTTGTCATTGATCAAGATTTCTCAATCTCATATTTTTAATAAATTTTTCTTCTCGAATTTATACCGACTTTCGATCTTTTGACCGTTTTACCCTTTAACGTGTTCGGGAATACCATTTCAATCCTTCATTTGATCTTTTCTCATTTCGTGTTTTAAATAAAATCGGGTCTTATAATCTCCCCCACTTAAGAAATTTGATCCTCCAAATTAAAACCAAGTCAAATAGGTCCATAAACAACTTCGGGTACGTCTATTGCATCATACTCTTGAATTCTCATGTAACTTTTTTTTTTTCGGAGTGTAATACTACCAAAGGACTTTGACTAGGGAGATCGTCTTAAACCTCAACACTTTCTCCTTCCGTCTAATACCCGAATCGATTTTTCAACATACATTATACTTTCATTGAGCTAAGCTATTGAAGCTCATATTTGATTATATATGTTGGGTCCGGATAATATTTTCGGAGCATCAAAAGATAGGACACATTGTGGATGCCTGCTAATTCAAGTGGTAATGCCAACCTATGGGCCTTATCTCCCACTTTGTCCAATCTCTCAAAGGATTAAATCTAACGAAACTCAATTTGCCTTCTTTTCGAATCTCGTTATGTCATTATGCTATGTCCTAAAGGCATGTAACTTCCAACAATACTAATTCATCCTCGGTGAATTCCAATGGTTTTTGTCTCTTGTCAGCATAGTCTTTCTGTCTGCTCTGAGGTATTCTTAATCTCTCACAATCTACTGAAACATTCTTAGAGGTTTGTCTTACCAATTCGGGAACAATTCTCTATCTGTCCCCCACTTTTCTTATCCAAGTCGGGGAACAACCCCTAAGGCCATACAATGCCTAATATAAAGTCATCCCGATACTCAAGTGATAGCAGTCATTATTAGCGAATGTGATTAGTAACAACTGATTATCCTAGGAGCTCATAAAATCAATGGCACACACTCTCATCACATCCTCTAGAACCTGTACAGTCCTCTCTGACTGACCATATGTCTGAGGACGGAAGCTGTGCTAACACTCAATCGGGTTCCCATAGCTTTAAACAAATATTCCCAGAAGTGGGAAATGAAGTGGGAATCCCTATCTAGTATCATGCTCACTGGAACGCTACATAATGTTTCACAATCTTCCTTACATATAAACCCGCCTACGTACTCAGAGTATCTGGGGATTTTCATAACTAGAAGGTGGGTAGACCTAGTCAATCTATCGACTATCACCTAGATAGCCTCGTGATTCATTCCGGGTCCTCTGTAACCCATCACAAAATTCATGGTAACTTGTTCTCTTTTCCATGTCAATATAGGTAGAGGCTGCAATAACTCTGCAGACTTCTAGTGCTCTACCTTACTCTGCTGACATACGAGACACTTTGCTACAACTCTGCAATGTCTCTTTTCATATCTGACCACCAATACCCTTTTAGAGATTTCGATATATTTATTATTTCTCGGATACACTGTATATCCCAAAGACTGAGCTTCTGACAGTAACACTATCTCAGCAACTATGGTCCTGGGGAGCACTTATACTCTCTTTGAACCTCTATAAGCCATCATCACTCACTGTGAACTTTGTCACTATACCCTTCTGAATCTGACCCAAACTATTGATACCATGTCGATCATCACGCTAAGCCTGGCAAATCCGATCACTCAAATCTGGTTCTAACCTCAGGCTAGCTGTCACAAAATCACTATCATCATCAGAAGGGATCACATCACTACTGAGGCTCATAACTGCTCTAGCAGCTCACGCTCCCTGACCATCATATGTGATACCATCCTGAGGCTCTTTATGTTCCAGGCATCAGCCATTACATTAGCCTTTCCTGGGTGGTACAATGTTCACAATCATAAGCTTTAAAAGCTCTAACCCTCTTGGTTATCTCATATTCTACTCTTTCTGTGAAAACAGATACTCGGGGCTTTTACGATTAGTGCATACCCGGAATTTCTTACCATTTAAATGGTGGTGCCAAACTTTTAGTGTAAAAGTTACGACTTCCAACTCCAAATCATGGGTCGAATAGTTTCTCTCATGATCCTTGAACTATCTGGATCCATAAACGACTATCTTCCCATTTTACATCAATACACAGCCCAATCCTTATTTTGAGGTATCCATACACACTGAAACCTCTCGAGCTGTTGGTTATGGTGAGAATAATTACGGTGGTCAGTTTATTACTTCCATATTCCAAAACTCACCGAAGCCATTTTCATACTTATCATCCCACTCATATGCAATCTTTTTCCCAATGAGACGTATCAACTGAGCAGCCCATTTCAAGAAACTCACAACACCACGTCTATAAGACAGTTTTCAATTGCTACTCATGCTCTTCCCTGGACTTCGAATACATCAAAATATCATCGCTAAAGATGACAACCAATCGGTCCAGGTAAGGTTTAAATACCTCATCGTAGTTGAGTTCTACTAAATATTTCAATCACCCATATCCTTAACCTATGTATGCATAAACGTATAATGTCATTTCGAAATCATTTCCGTTCAAGATACTAACCCACGTCATTTCCTTTTTCTTATATTAACGACTTTTATAAAATTTTAATTTGTAAACCTTCATGATTGATCGAATTCTATATTTCTTTATCGTATCAGTAAAGGTACCCAAATTTTAAATGTATAAATTATGACTGTCGATTTCAATTTATAGGTTATGTGTGCGCTTCTAGACGCTGTCAAGTCTTCAGGAGGGGAGCCTTATCCTTGACCGCAATTCATATTCACTACATATCGCTTAATCCAAATTACTTTACATATCAAAGATATTCTTACCTTGCATATGCCTCTTATTCTAATATATCTCGTATTCAAGATCTATCACATCTCAAAACTTATCTCCTTTCATATATTACTTATAACAAACTCTTTCATTACTTGTCAAAACTTACAATACACTTTTTCAGGGGTGAAAACATGACTATCTTAGGATAGCAATCTAAACATCATAGTTTGCAGCCGAATCAGTCTATTCTTAAATATTACTTCAAAATTATTCATATTCCATTGAATAAAATCGACTGACATATCTTTTTTCCCCCGTTTCAACTTACAATCCCTATACCCATATTCAGTTAGTGAAAATCATCTAACCATCATCATCTTGCCTAAGGGTATAGGTTTCACATCTTTCTCTAGCTTATAAGCAATTGAAGGCGGTATGAATATATACGTGGCACCAAGATCAATAAAATAATTACTTCATTATTTACAACCAGTGGGGTATCTTCCACCTCATCAGATGAAACATCAGTAGTGTCCTGGTCCAAGGCATACACTCACCCTCATCCAACATCTTATTTTCGGGGTATCTACCACACGTCCTACACTATTTACACTTGCTACGGAACAGATCGGGGTCCTCCAATCACAATACCCCTCGTAAGTACTGTATTTGGATACACTGGGGCATTACCAATCATCTTACCCCGTAACTCATTATCTCTAATCTTTTACCAAACTACCTTCTTCCTGTTCTGACATCTCGGTCATTCTCTATTCTCTTTTGTCTTTATTTTGACCCTTACTACCTTTTCTAATCTAAGGGGCGTGCAACTCATAATCTTATTCATACAACTGTAGTGTGAGCACTGCCTCGGCATGGTAGTGATATCTAACGGGGCTAATCGGACTCTAATTGACCATCTGAGTCGTTCCATAAACTTTTGAACATTCCGACTCTCTCTGTTCATAGTGTCGGGGTTATATCTGGGCAGGTATATAAACTGAGTTTCATACTCGTTAATAAACCGATTCCTTTGGGTCGGAGGAAAGAATTTTATCTATAATTTTCTTTAAGCAGTATCCGGGATATTCTGTCACTGGAATACATCTAGAATTTTTTTCATGTCCATTATAGATGTCTAACTCTTAAGGTGGGTAGAGTGGACTTCCACCAATGCTCCGACTCGCCCTCAAATCTCATGCATACTCTGAGTAATTAGCTCCCATAATATTCTCCACACTCCGCTCCAACCTCGCGAAGCGTGTCTCAATACTGTCTGATCTCACTGTTGGACTCTGTCCAATCCCTCTGTCGAACTTTGTGGGGCATACTCAATACCAGCCTCCACGTCAATCTCATATTGAGTCTCATGTGGTAACTCGGTACAACTCTCAGGCCTACCTTTACGGCCTCGAGCTCATGTACTCGCCCTTCTACCATAGTAGCTATTAGTTAATGAGTCTATTCTTGCATTCAAAACCAAATTCTTAGCTGCACTTCCATCTCGATATACATAATTGTATCTAAACAATGCACAGTACATGGAGATGTAAATTTCCTTAACCACTAACACTGACTCATATCAGGCCAACGTAGCTCTGATACTAAAAACTGTCATAACCCAAATTACCTAAAAATTATAGTATATTTTTTAATTTTTCATTCATTATTTAATTCTTACCTTTCTCTCATCATGCACATCCTACAAACAATTGGGCTATGATTTGGTATTAGTCACCTCTCACTTATTTACCATTCCATTTCCAAAATCACATTCACATATCAGAGTTTACTATCTTTTGACTTTAACTAAATATATATATATATAATGGTATTACATCACCTTACATCCCCGACATCATATACGTTTACAGTACTGTACATTACATGTTCAGATACAAAACTATACAAATGTGTATACTTGACTCTCGATGGGAAACAGCGGATACCAAGAATGCAAGTCCTCAGCCGCTCACTAACTATTGCGAGTGCTCTGAAAAGATGAGAAAATAAGGGGGTGAGCAAACAACACTCTCAGTAAGGCAATTATGCAGGTAAGTAGATAGCTCCACTATCTACATGCTCATAATGCCATGCCCTTAAAATCCATTTCTTTTCATTAAAATCTCCAGCATAAAACTATGCATACATCAATGGCATAGTTTATCAAAACTATTTGTGCATATAGAAATCATGTAATTCATGCATCAAAGGCATTTTATGTGACATCCTTAAATCATAATTAGCATGAAGTAAATCAAGATCATGCATTCTTTCATGTCATGTAAGACAAATCATGAATTTGAAATGAAAGCATGGAAACTATCATCATGCTACTGCATTCAAAGCATTTCCTTAAAACTGCAGTATAAACTAACCCTTCCAGGTCAATCATCTCATAAAACAATTCATTAAAATTCATTATAAAACTTTGGTTATAAAACCACCCTTCTTTCAGGGTCACATATATTAAAATCCTCTAAAACATATATTAGCATAGTAGAAAATCATAAAATCGGGGGCCTGACCCCTCCCTCGGGTCTACCCTGGTCTATCGAGACCACAAATTATATCATGTGAGACATGTAGGTGACTATATCAGTAACAACGAGGACTATGGTCATAACCTAGTGATCCCTGGCAATACGGTACCTAGTGTGCGGGGTATGACACCTGAAATGGGAGGTGGGTCGGTCCTACCCGCTAGAACAGCATAACATCAAGATTGCGAGGGCAAGGCTGTTGCCTTGTGGCTAATGCCAGTCCACTCCAACAATCCCCACGGTACAGCGTACTCCGCATGACATACACAGTACAACGTACTAAGTGAACCCAAGCTTAGCCATGGGTGCTTACAATTGGTCTTATCCACCCATACCATCTCTGTCTTAGTATGCACGTGTGGAAATATCATCTCACTGTGACACACAATCTACAGGAGGTTTCAACACGGCTATATGCATGTCATATAAATCCCTGTGCGAGTGAAACTCTAGCTCGGCTCCCTGCATATTCATGATATCAAAAAATCTCGTGCGAGCGAGACTCTAGCACGGTTTCATAAAGATTAGTAAAATTTGTGTACGAGTAGCACTCCAGTACGACTTTAAAATGAGTTATAAATTCATATAAAACTTCGTGCGAGCAAGCTCCAACATGGTGTTATGCATCAATAAATCAATTCTCGTGCGAGTTACACTCCAGCACGGCTTTATGCATAAATAAATCAAATCCCGTGCGAGTTACACTCCAGCACGGCTTTTATGCAATTATCATATCAAAACAGGACACGAGCTAGGCTCTAGCACCTCTCATGCATGTCAAATCATTAAAACTAGTGCGAGCAATTGCTCTAGCACCTTTTTATGCATATCACGTCAAAACAGTCAAAACCGTCAAAACAGTCAAAATCGTCAAAACAGTCAAAACAGGATGCGAGCTAGGCTCCAACACCTCTCATGCATTTCACAATGATAAAAATCAGTGTGAGCAACCGCTCTAGCACATTTCATGCATATGATGTCACAGAAGTCGGTGCGAGCAACCGCTCAAGCACATTTTATGCACACTCACAAACTCAGATATAGTGCGAGCTATGCGCCAGCATTATCTGTTTCCATATAAACTTAATAGTTGGCCTATTTTCCAAAGAAATTTCATTTAAATCTTAATAACACTTACGTAGTGTTATATTGTGAAATTTATGCAAATACTGGCCAATCTATTGATTTGCTTTGCTTAAAAACCAAGTAAATTCCTAAATTCCTTAAATCATGCATTTCATGCATGTCATGCTTTCACCATCCTAGGTGAACTTCCCTCAATAGGGGTAAAATAGTCTTTACCTATTTTAAGTCATTAAAATCTTTAAACCATTTTCTAGGACCTTTATACAAAATCAGTGTATACATACATATTCAGTATATACAAAAGCTATTAAAATACGCGTAGCTACCCCTAGCTAATCACACAATTCCTTTACCTCATTTTTCTGTATAGTATGACCTTTTCCACTGATGTCTCGTCACGCAGTCCGATTTGCTCCGAATCAAATCTCCGAAACTGCGGATAAATATTCATCAGGTCAAATACAATACAATTAACTGTATTTCATTTTTTTGGGCTTAATTTAAATCATTGGGCTCGTTTACCCATATTGGGTCCGATTGCACCATAATGGGCCTTAATCAGCCTTAAACCCGTTTTCCACTTATTATTCACATTATCGAGGCCGATTGGGCTCATTGGGCCCATCAATATTTTATTGAGCCTCGTTTTAAACTCTCAGATAGCTCAATAAATTATTTACGACAATTTATCTCTAATTCTCGAATATAATTCATTTTATGCGAAAATTAAATCCGTAATTTATGTGGTAAATTTTAACACGTGTAATGATGCAAAATTGTCGTAAATAAGGGTTACTTACCCGTGATTCCATGATAGTACGCAAATCAAGGTTGTCTCGAGCTCTCGTTTGACGTGAATCGTTGAGCTACAAAATTTAATATTTTTTCGAGTAAACTTTCAGTCAATTATTTATCAAATTAAATATTTTGAAATTTAAATTGATCAATTCAAACGCTTACCGACTTACCCGTAACTCGATTGCATCACTGAAATTTTTCTTAATTTTTCCTCTTTTTCTTCATTTTTTATTTCTTTTTCTTTTTGGCTGAACCGGTTCAGTCCGGTTCAACGAACCCTCACTGTGCTGAACCAGCTATATCGGTTCAGGCCTCATTTTGTCATTTCAGTGCCGTCCGCTCGGTTCTCGGGCCGTTTTCGGTGCCGTTCGTCGCGCCACCGCCTGGGCTTCCATCATCGGGCCTCGAGTTGGACCAAATTGGTGCCGATGGCCACCGATTTCCTTTCTCTCCCGCAACATCTCCCTCCGTTGATCTGCCGATTTCGACGACCTCACCGCGTGTCACGGCTGCAAGTGGGTAGTACCGGTGTCGGGCCTCCTTCGTCGGCCCTCACTTGGGGTTCCTGGCCGCCGGTGAGTCTCTTCTTCCTCGGGTCGACCTTCGCGTTTTCTCCTTTGCTTTTCTCTTTCCTTTCGCAGATTTCATTTTCGTTTTTTTATTTATTTACTTTATTTATTTATTTATAATTTATTTTTAATATTATTTTAATCCATTAAAATATTATTAAAATCTTAAGAATATCTTAAAAATTCTTATTTTATTCATTTAATCAATAAATGAATTTATCTGTATTATTTCATATTTTCGGTATATTTTTTTATTATTTTCAGGATAATTTCCCGATGTAAAAATTCTGGTTTATTCAAATAAATTCATATCTTGATCAATTTAACTCGAAATTTAATTATTTCTTCGTCATTGATCAAGATTTCTCATTCTCATATTTTTAATAAATTTTTCTTCTCAAATTTATACCGACTTTCGATTTTTTGACCATTTTACCCTTTAACGTGTTCGAAAATACTATTTCAATCCTTCATTTGATCTTTTCTCATTTCGTATTTTAAATAAAATTGGGTCTTACAATTCTTCTTTCTCTTTGGGTCTTACAATTCTTCTTTCTCTCCACCAGTTCTTGCTCACATCTCTCTTCCTCTAATCTCCTGCTGCTTCACTCTCCAAAACTCTCTTTCCCCTTCACCACTTCAATTCAGTTTCTCAATCTTTTCTCTCGTTTGCCATCATTCCTAGCTCACACTCACATAGATATATATTCTTTTGTGTTTTCCTCTTACCGAGACTTCACAATTGGATCCACTGTTTGACTTTCAATCTTCAACAACCCCCCTCGGATTGTCCATTCTTCAACAGCTAGCCATCAACTCCCTTGTTTTCTATTTGCTTTGTTACCTGCCCCTACTTCAGCTTCAGTTCTCTCTTTCTCTACTCCAGTTGCAGACCATGTCCATTGTCCTTGGTTTCCTCTATTTCTTTCGATTCTTTTGCCTTTCCCTCTCTCTCCCTGCTGCGGTTGCAGGCCTATTACCATCTTAATATATATATATATATATGTGCATATTATCTACTTCAGCACTTTAGCCCTCCTCTTTGTTCCAGACTGCTCCAGGGGTCATTTCTCACGTTTCCTTTCTGTAAGATTTAGGCTATATGTAGGCGGCACAAACCTCATGGTTGTCAGGCCATCACAAGTCCCATATTTCACGTCTTTGCCTCTCAGTCATTAGGCTTCCACATTTCCTCACATTTATTTTTCGATTTCCTTTCTTTGCTGCAGCTCAGTATGCTTTCTTTGCTTTCGATCAAACTCATCCCCATGTTAACTATTTCTCTTTACCTATTGTAGTCACCTATCTCGTTCCCTGGTCTCTCTATATTGATTTCATTTTCTACTCATCATCTTATTTTTCCCACTCTCGGTCAGTCCCTTCTTGTTTCAGTAACAGACCATACCTCCTTTCTTCGGTCTTCACTGCTTCATTTCCTACTGACTTCTTTGTTTCAATGCAGAGAATGGCATCAGGAAGTGGGGAAGGTGATTGATGAGAGACGAAAGTGATGAGGATTGATGGGGGAGGGGGACTCTGCCTTGTGATGGAGTAGGTAGGGAAGGTCAGTTTAGGTTGGAAGGTTTCCTTACCGATTCTTTTTTTTCTTTCCCACGTTTCCAGCCTTCCTTCCATTTTTGGTTTGTCATTTCTCTGCTGCAACAGCAGTCTCAAGTCTGCTTCTTTTCCTTCTCTTCCTTCCCACTGAAAACTATCCCATCATTCTCCACCATACTATCCTATCACATATCACTTCCCTTCCTTTCTTTATTTCCTTAAGCAATTGCTGCCCTCGAGATTGGCTTTATTTTAGAAGCCAATCCATATTTTGTATACATATATATATATATATGGGTATTTATACACATATATATTTACTTATATACCTACACACTAGGCTAGAAGGTTAAATATAATATTATCTATATTTATATGTCTATGTTTCTATATACTTAATAATTTTTCTCCATGCAGTATTAAAATAAATTTAATCTAATATTTGAACTTACTAATAGTAGAATAATAATAATTTTTCCCCATGCAATATTAAAATAAATTTAATCTTATATTTGAACTTACTAATCGTAGAATAATATTTTATGTATTAATCGAACTCATTAAAATTATTTTTACACCTCATAATTATTTATTCTTCAAGTCAAAATATTTCAATTAATTAAATTCACCCGAGTCTCTTGTTAAAATATAACTTTGGTTAATTTTCCACCAAAAGGCACATTTTTAATCCCAATGTTTAAATTGTTATTTACTGACAAAACCAAGTACAAGAGAATTTACGGTGTTTACATAATGTTAATGTTAAAATGGTCAAATTAGATCAATACTACTATTTCTATTAGTTTTAACATATTAGGATTTTCTAAAAAAGATTAAATATTGATTATTAATGTAGCGTGCCGATTTTCAAAGAATCTTTGAATAAATTTTTTATTTTTCTTACTTAAGTTTGTATATGTCCAGTGTAGGTTTCTACTTAGTTAAATTATTATTAATACATTATTGTTTGGGTCTCAGTCTTAGTGTGTGATGTGATTTCAAGTTGTCATTTTGTAGTTCTAGATTACTTTTTAAGTTTGAATTTAAATTTCAGTTCGTAGAAAAAATCATACTTTGACAAAATCTAATTACCAAAAGTAACATATAACACATCATATCCTAAGTATACTATAATTGACAGCTAATACAGTCAGGCATGTTGTATTTAATATCCATTACAACTCTTAGGACATCTCAAAATAATATAGAGTTTACCTCCCAACATTAAAAATTCATAAACGGTACATGATCAAGTGTTTGGAAATAACAAACTGGAATTGTTATATACCTCTAACCAAAAATAACAATGATAGGTGGAAGACACACCCTTTGATGCCCTTTTTCGAGGTGTTACTCGATCTATTGTAGAGAATTTGAAGGGAAAGAAGAAGAGGGTGAGTTTGCACCCAGTAAGGTGGGTATAGAAAGGGAAAAGTATGTAAAATGCTTTAATGCAATCTCACAAATCAATACTTATGAAAATATAGGAAAAAGTTGTAAAAACAAAATTTTCCTTAAAATTGAGTTTGGAATTCGGGGTTGTGAGATGCTTTAGAGCACCAGAATATCCCCGAATCCAACGCTTTAGTTAGAAGGTACCACACATATGGTGAATATCATAATGAATGTATATCAACTCGTTTCATCGAGATTTTGATATAAAACTGTTCAAAACTATCTTTAAAAGAGATTAAAAAACATCATTCATATCATAACAAAATTCATCGCTTACTTAAATTCTTACTTTCATAAACATGCTTAATACATAATTCATAATAAATCCATAGCTTAAAATTTCATACATTAAACATGGTCATACAATCATAGTCATAGCATAGGTGAGATGAGGCACATATCCAAATAATAACATGTAATCATAACATAAGTCTCTATAAAGGAAGTGATCTAATGGCCTTGACCAGAGTCCGTAATCCCACTGAATAGGTGAGTATTGGGAAAGTTGAAGATGTGTCCATGTCTAACACCCACTTAGCATAACATAATCATAATGGCAATACATATGCCTAGTAACATAGGGTTGGCTATGTACTGCCAACAGTGCATGTACTAAGAAGCCTACAATACCAAAACAGTATATTAAAGCATAAAAACTGTTGTTGCTCGATTACAACAATATCGAATTGCAGACGTCTTCACCTCGATCTTCGCGTCACGTGTTCTAGAATGCCTCTGCAAAAGAGAGAAAGATCAGAGGGACTCACGGGTTTTTCCCTGCGTTGGCACTCCGATGCTTAAGTCAGCCAGAGAATTGAGCAGAGTTTTAGTAGGGAAATTCAGAATTAGGTTAACGAATTGTACCTGACCCCTATTTATAGGGATTTACTCTGTCACTAATTACATTTTTGCCCTTTTTTATCTTACTCAGGGCTTGTATCATTTCTCATATGTTTTTTTCATGCGCCACGTGACATTCTTTTATTATTCTTTTATCATGCACAACAATTGCTCCCCACTCTTACGCTAGGTATAACCTTGCGGAAGAGTACATATGTTCTCATTGTAACCTTGGATCAAGCCCTTACATTGTATTCTGAAGTCAAATTCTCTGGCCATATAATTCTCAAGCTCTTGTTTGAGTGCATGGCTTACCTCGCGCATTTTTCGCTTCAAGCCCTTTGTTTGGGTGCGTGATTTACCTCACGCATTTTTCGCTTCAAGTCCTTACTCATTTTCTTCGCGGCTTACCTCGCGCACTTTTCGCTTTAAGCCCTTGGTTGAGTGCTTAGCTTACCTCGCCCATTTTTTGCTTCAAGCTCTTGCACATTTTCTTCATGGCTTACATCGCGCATTTTTTTGCTTCAAGCCATTGATTTGTGTGCTTAGCTTACATCGCGCACTTTTCGCTTCAAGCTCTCGCACATGATCTTCGTGGCTTACCTCGCACATTTTTCGCTTCAAGCCCTTGGTTGTGTGCTTAGCTTACATCGCGCATTTTTTGCTTCAAGCTCTTGCACATTGTCTTCGTGGCTTACCTCGCGCATTTTTCGCTTCAAGCCATTGATTTGTGTACTTAGCTTACATCGCGTACTTTTCGCTTCAAGCTCTTGCACATTGTCTTCGTGGCTTACCTCGCACATTTTTCGCTTCAAGCCTTTTGTCTTGAGTGCATGGCTTACCTCGTGCATTTTTCACTTCAAGCCCTTGCACATTTTCTTCGTGGCTTACCTCGCGCATTTTTCGCTTCAAGCCCTTTTCTGAATATAGCTGAAAATCTTGATATGAAATAAAATATTTAATAAATCATCATTCAATGAGTGAAACTTCAATTCATAGTTTTGATAATGACATTAAATAAATAAAATTTCACTGCCAGTATGGCTTCAGGTGATTAGCATTCCATGTCTTTACTATCCTCTTGCCTTGTGAACTTTCCATCTTCTTTCAAGGCATTGACGATGGCATAGGTAGCCCGACGATGGTAAGGGTTTCTTTTCTTTGAACTCCCTTATATGTAGTTCAGCGTCGGTATCCTTTTTATCACTTCTTCTTGAGTGATATATTTATATGCTCTAGAGAACAAGTCTGAGATCGCCGTTGGCTAATCTAAAGATAGCGACTCTTGCAACTTTTCAGACCTTGTCCCTTGTAGCATAGTTGTCACAGCTACTCCAACTTGTAGATCATGTATTTCAAGAGTAGCATTACGGAACCGATCCACATAGCTTTTGAGTGATTCCTTGCTCCCCTACCTTAAGGTAAGCAGATAGGTGGCCTCCTTCCTTTTCTGGCTTTTTATCACAAAGGCCTTCAAGAATTCGCTTCTTAATTGATTGAAAGACGAAATAGACCCCTCTGGCAAACTATTAAACCATTTTATTGCATGGTCAGTTAAAGTTGAGGGGAATGCTCTACTCATGATCTCATCCTCCCATCCATGTAATAGCATCAATGACTCATAGTTCTGAATGTGGTCATAAGGGTCAGTTTTTCCCGTATACATCGTCATATGCGGCATTTTGAATTTTGGGGGCAGCGCTTTTCCCATGATCGTTGTACTGAATGGGATTCTCCTTCTCTGGTTTTCTTCAGTTTGAACCAACCTTTTCTCTTTTAAGATTCGTTCCACCATTCTTTTCATATAAGTGGCAACTTGTGCCTAGGAGACAGGTCTGTTTTGCACTTTCTTAGCATCGTATGCATCAGCTTGGCCGCATTCCATAGCTTCTTTCCTGTTAGCTTGAGTTCGGTTTTGATGAGTCTGAGATTGAAAGTTTGTCATTCCAGTTTCAAGGTTTCGTGCTGGATCTATTTTCGAGTCTCTCTCAACATGAGACCCTGTCATTCCTACATCTTTGATTCCGTTGTTTGGTGGGCTATTTGTGTTCTGGGGCCAAGGATCTTCGATGCCCAAATATCCAGAGTCTACTCGAGCCGGACCCTCAAGGTTTCTAGTACTTTGGCGTCTCCAACCACCAATAATTTCCCGTGTTGAATTCTTTGTACCATGACGTCGTAGTTTTTTGACACTCTGATGTCTCCAGTTCATTAGAGTCTCGTGCATGGGGTCTTCTGTAACTTGGTACTGCAAGCCTTCTGAGGCCTCACGCACAGGGTCTCCCATACCCTGACACCTCATATCTTCCTCAGTCTCACACATAGGGTCTCGTGCGGCCATGCCGCGAGGATCTCGCGTACCCCTGTCGTGAGGGTCTCGCACAGAAGGGTCTCGCGTAAGCTGGCATCCCCGCGTTATGAGTGCGCTACGTGGCACGCAAAGAACGCGCCACGTAGGGCACGAAGCAAATGGGGGGTCTTGCGCGGCCATGCCGTGAGAGTTTCGTGCACCCCTGCCATGAGGGTCTCTCGCTCCACTGCCGTGAGAGTCCGCCGTGGGCATGCCGTGAGGGTTCAATGCGGGTATGCCGTGAGGGTCCAATACACTCGTGCCGTGAGAGTCAGGTGCGGGCATGCCGCGAGGGTCCAATGCAAGCATGCCGCGAGAGTCAGGTGCGGGCATGCAGCGAGGGTCCAATGCAGGCATGCCGCGAGGGTCCAATACACGCATGTCGTGAGTGTCCAATACAGGCATGCCGTGAGAGTCAGGTGCAGTCATGCCGCGAGGGTCCAATGCAGGTATGCCATGAGGGTCTTGCGGCGTGTAGCCGTGAGGGTCTTGCGGCATGTTACCGTGAGGGTCTTGCAGCAATATGCCATGAGAGTCTACCGCGGGTGTGCCGCGAGGCTTTATCGCGAGTGTACCGCGAGGGTCTGCCGCCAGTGTGCGGGGAGGCTCTATCGCCGGTGTGCCGCGAGGGTCTCGCGCATCAGGGCTTCGTGCAGTTCACCATTCTCTTACCAAATTTTGGACGGTCAGCGGCAGGTTTACTTGCGGAAAGGCTCCCTTGAACAAACCAACCATAGTCCGTAGTGCTTCGACGGTCTCTTCCCTCTGCTTCTACATGGCTTCGAATTCGGCCACAGGAACTGTCACCATATCCGACCCTCTCTCTCTCGAAACGTCATCACCCCAGTCAGTCATTGGAGAGCTCGCTATATTCTCACTTTCTTCACTTCTGATTGTTGTTGAGCGTGTTCGTACTATCGTTGTCGAAAGCTTTTCTTCCGATTCCCACAGACGGCGCCAATTGTTGTTGCTCAATTACAACAATATCGAATTGCAGACGTCTTTACCTCGATCTTCGCGTCACGTGTTCTAGAATGCCTCTGCAAAAGAGAGAAAGATCAGAGGGACGCAGGGGTTTTTCCCTGCATTGTTACTCCGATGCTTAAGTCAGCCAGAGAATTAAGCAGAGTTTCAGTAGGGAAATTCAAAATTAGGTTAACGAATTGTACCTGACCCCTATTTATAGGGATTTACTCTGTCACTAATTACATTTTTACCCTTTTTTATCTTACTCAGGGCTTGTATCATTTCTCATATGTTTTCTTCATGCGTCACGTGACATTCTTTTATTATTCTTTTATCATGCACAACAAAAACAAAATACGATTCCTTCATTTTCAATGGTGTATAGTACGTACTAACGGGAATTTTGTTCTTCTTATAAAAACATAGTGCTTTGGGATTATCATCCCCTTATAGCAAAACTATGACGCCTCGAAAATGTGGAAATATGGTCTAATTTTAGCTTTATAAATCTTTTACTTAAGTTGTATTCCTATCAGTGCCGTTTTTAACCCTTTTATTTCGTAAAACTTTCATCAGCATAACGACGTATTTTTATCCTAACCCTCATGCAAGGTACAAAACACAGTTTATAATCGCAAGCAATTGATTTTAATTTCTTTTTCTTATTCAACAGTACATTCATTCTTATTTCCATACTTTAACATTCTGGAATATATAATATTATGCAAACTGCGTATTTACAACTTCATTTACATTAATTCTTACTTAACTTACATTCGAAATGTTCTTTACAACGTCTATCTATACTTTACAAAAAGTTTGACAGTAAAGTAAAAGTATACCTCGCTTGTACAAGAGTAGCTCAAAAAGGGGGTCGGGTCCACTCGCCCATAACCACTGTACGACAGGTAGAGTCGGTAAATAACTTAAGATAATCTGGAAGAGAGAAAGGAAAGCGTGAGCTCTTCAAGCCTAGTAAGACATGCGTTTAAAGCAGTCTTATAATAAAACATGTTAAAGTAAAACATTGTAACATGCAACTTTAAAATCACGTAGTTTAGTTCAGTTTCAGATATCATATAACTTATTAACCAAGTAGCATATAACGCGTAGCATGTAAATCACGTAGTATAGAAATCACGTAGCTTATATATTTTACTTTAAATCTCATCATTAATAGATACATGGAGACTAGGCAGAGACACATAATAATAAAAGTCATGTTCGCGTAGATAATTCATGTAGGAATTTCGCGTAGATAGTTCAAGTAAACAGTATACCTATGGCCATGGCAAGGGAACTATAGACTGGATCAGAGTCGTACAACGCCTTACGCCACTTAAACAAATGGCCGAAATAAGGTATTGAGTGGCACAAATACCCAATGCGATTATGCATACACCACAAGGGACTGAACGTACACCAAATGGCATACGTCAGGCACTACCGAGGTCCAGAGTCCACACTGGCCACACATGACAAATTGCGTAGACTACATGTGGCCTCAGTCTTAAAACAATACTTTTAAAACATATTTTGGGTCTATTAACCCGTAAACTAGTGGAAACTACATTTTTATTTTCATTTCGTAAACAAATCATTATTCCATAAAACTTTTATTTTCACGTAGTAATTTGCCTTTTTTTTAAAACATCTCATAGATAGCAAAAAGTACATTTTAAGAGCTCGAAAAATGGCTTTTCGGTTTAGCGTGTATAGTACCCTTCTAGGTTCGAATATGCATTTTCGTATATATGAGCAAACTTCAATATATTTATATGTCAAATAAGGTATTGAGATACTAATACTACTTTAAAACACATCCCTTACCTCGTGGACCTTGGGGCAATGCAAAATCACTAGGACTCGGGATTATCTCAATTTATGTGTTGATTTCTCGAGCTGTCCAAAACGATACCAAATCATCATATAATGCTTAATGGCATCTTAACATATTCAAACATATGTTTAGTTTCATAAATGTTGACCAATTTTGACTTTTTTGTCAACTTTTCCTATTTCCTCGGTTTTACCAATTTAAGTGCCAATTTAAGCTAAATTTGCCTTTTTTTTTAATTCCAACTTCACATTTACCATCTTAATGACCTAAATATGCATTCACATCAATAATTCATACTTGTCATCAATCCACTTTTACCAATTCTCACACTTTCTGTTTCTTACTAAACTAAACTATAAATCGAACTTTTTCGATATAAATTTAACTGTTAACAACCTTGAATTCATCCAAATTTCATCACAAACACACTAAGCCCAGGTTGGCCGAACCTATACACTCCCATAAAAATTAATTCTTTCAATTCCATTAACTAAAAAACATTCAAAAACACCAAATAACAACATATCTCAAGTTTATCATTATTCATCAAGTTTACCTCAACTTTGACCAAGGTTGACCACATTTTTCATCCTCAAATTGATCCTTAACTGTAATTCAACATATATATTGCTTAGAATTATTAAAAACTACCCAAAAATCCAACAAAAAACTTTCAAAAATTGAACTTTCTCTCACCTCGAAACAGGGCAGATTCTGCCCCTGTTCTTCTTTCTAGTTTTTCACCTAGTAAATGAACTCCTTTAGGGCTGAGTTTTTGCTATGTTATAGAGGACTTGAAGGGGAAGATTTTATCTTCTTAATCGTCACCAGAAAAATGGTTTAAGGTTTTCAGCTTATTTTAAAAATTAATTCACTCCCTGAAGCCTCCATATTTTCACTTGATTTTTATTTCTCAAGTTAATTTCACCTTATACTAATTTTATATGGTCTCATAATAATTTTTGTGAATTTCTAAAATTTATTTCAAATTTATTTCTCTTACTAGGCCATTTTTCTCGGTTTAGAGTAAACCCAAGCTTTAATAACTTTTTCACTTCCAATACCTTAGTTTTCACTTCCAATACATTTAATTCTCAAGCAATTCTTGGGCTTAAAGCCTTACCTCGATTTTTATGCCAAAGGGCCTCATGCCACTAACCCGAGTGCTTCGGTAGTTTTGAGCCTGCATAATATTATTCCGAGTTCTCAATTACTACTTAGTTTTTCTAAATAAGAAATAAAGTGCAAAAAATTTGGGTTTCACATTTCTCCCCACCTTTTAGGAATTTGATCCTTCGAATTCAAGCTGGTCCATCGAATAACTGTAGGGACTTCTCTCTCATGTGTCTCTTTAGCTCCCACGTTCCTTCTTCTATTGAGTGGTGTCGCCAGCAATAGAATCGACTTAGATCGAAGTACCTTCTCTTTTCTGTCGAGGATCCTGATCAGTTGTTCAACATAACTCATGTCTTCGTGAATCTCCAACGGTTCATACTCAATGACATGAGAAGGGTCCGGATAATACTTTATCAACATGAAAACGTGGATGACATCATGTATTTTCGATAGATGTGGAGGTAGTGCGAGTCGATAGGCAACGTCTCTCATTCTCTCCAATATTTCAAATGGACCAATGAAGCGAGGACTAAGCTTCCCTTTCTTTTCGAAACGCGTGACACCCTTTATTGGAGACACCTTTACAAATACAGATCATAGGTTGATATTAAACAATTAATTATCATATTTTCCCATGATTTAAATTCTTGTATATGCTTAATTTTTGGATTTGGCTTATATTTTGTGTTTTGTATTAATGAATGAAGGAATATGAGTAAAATAGATTAAAGTTGCAAATTTTGATCAAGTCACAAAACCAAAAAATGTCTTCGCGTAAAGCGTGGGCACGCCTAAAGCAGTGATAAGAATTGCAACTCAAATATGTAGATTCATGTCAAGCTTCATCATTTATAGCTGAATTTGACTTAAACAGTCTAAAGATGGTAAGTGAAAGATTTTAATTATTAAAGGAGATATGGCATGACTATCTTTGGCAAAAAGCAGTCAGTGGTTGAAAAAGGAAAGAAGTTTATTTGTAATTAAACTCAATCAGAGAAGTTTCCTTTAGAAAAAGATTCTGGGGCTAGGATATTTAGTAAATATAGACTAAGAGAGGGGAAACCTGGAATCATCATCATTATAGAGACACAAGATACATTCTACTATTTTATTTTTCTTTAGGTTATTGAAAATTTCTTTGGTGTTTTTCTTTCAACTTATGACTTGATAAATTATTTAGTCCAGCCAAAGGATAATTAAAGATTTCAATTCTTTAAGAATTGTGAGATCTAACTAGTTTCATCTTGTTCTTTTACATCTTTTCTATTTATATATCTTATGTGCTTATTGAAATTATTATTTTGATTGATTGTGCAAAAAGGGCCATTTGTTCAATTGTCAATATAATTTATCACTAATTAGAAACCTGAATACGTTATTATTTAGGAATTCTAATATAAGTGGTAGATAACATAATTGATTACAAAGAGGTTTTCATTTCTATGTTATGGGGATATTTAATCTAGCTTAAATGAACCTACATGTGTGTTTGCTGGTTAGAATTGATAGTCTCTCTAGTTTTTAATGTTGCTGGTAAATTAAATCTTAAGATCGTATCTAAGGTTGTTTAACTGATAAGAGAAATAATTAGAGATCGTATCCTGATTATCGAAGAAGTAAGGAGGGGCAGGTTGTTAAGTCGTACCAATAACCATAACCAATTTGGTATAGATTAAAAGAATCCATCTTTGCATCAATGATCAATTCCATGAACAAATTCTAAAATTATTCCTTTGGTTGGATGCTTTATCATATTAATTTTCTTTCAACATTTTACATAGTGATTTCTATTTTATATATTAATTTTTCTTTTCATTTTCATTATAACAAATCCCCAAACATATTTTCCTTTTCAATATTTTACAGAAAAATAAATCTAATCAATCTCTGTTGGAAACGACATTGCTCATCTATACTACAGTTTTAATTTATTTTTGAGCAGGAATTTATATTGTTGGTCTCGACAGCCACCAACAGAGTCCCCAAGTTGAAACTCCAGAGGACGTCTTTGCACATCTGCATAACTCTTCTATCTACTTTGTGTCGTCCTCAATCTATCACAGATTAGCTAAACATCTCTAGCTACCTGTTCGACCAGTTCGTGAGTAAGTATTTTTCTGTCACCCACTTCTTCCCATGCTATAGGAGATCTACATCGTTAGCCATATAGAGCTTCATAAGGAGCCATCCCAATGCTAGCATGATAACTGTCATAATAAGCAAATTTGATGAGAGGCAAATGATTATCCCATGAGCCCTTAAAGTCTAATGCACATGCCCTTAACATATCCTCTAAGGTCTAGATAATTCACTCAGACTGATCGTCGATCTGAGGATGGTAGGCAGTGCTCAAATTCAGTCGAGATCTAATGGCTTCTTGAAAATGAATCCAAAACCTCGAAGTGACCTGAGAATCTCTATCAGAAGTAATGCTCACAAGAGCTCCATGTATTCGTGCCACCTCTCTGACATACAAATCTACTAGCTTATCCAAAGAATCAGTGCTCTTAATGGCAAGGAAGTTGGCACTCTTTGTTAATGTGTCCACAATTACCCAGATTGTATCATAACCCCTTTGGGTCCTTGGTAACTTCATAATAAAATCCATAGTAATGTGCTCTCATTTCTAGGTAGGCACCGGTAATGACTTAAGCAGTCCTGCTGGCTTCTGGTGCTCAGCCTTAATCTGTTGGCAGACTAAACTTCTAGCCATGAAGTCTACCACATATTTCTTCTTTCCAGTCCAATAATACACCTTACGGAGATCATGGTACCTTTTAGTACTACTTGGGTGCATGGTGAACAGAGAATAATGAGACTTTTTCAGAATACTCTGTCTTAGGGTGTCATAATGTGGCCCACAAATACTGCCTTGAAATCTCAACAACCCATCATCATTGACCAAGAAGTCTGACTGTGATCTCTCTTCAGCTTAGCTAACTATATCTATTAACTTCTGATCATTCTTCTGTCTTGCCCTGATCTGATCCAATATACTGGGCTTCATTTGTAGGCTAGCCACAAACCCATCATCAACCACATCAACACAGATCCTAAGCTTGGCGAGCTATATACTTGAGACTCTTATGGTCAGTGAAAATTTGGAATCTTTCACCATATAAGTAATGCCGCCATATCTTCAATGTGAAAATTATTATGACCAATTCTAAGTCATGAGTGGGATAGTTACGCTCATGGTCCTTAAGCTGACGAGAGCTATAAGTAACCACTATACCATTCTGCATCAACACGCAACCCAAACCTTGGTAGGAGGGATCACTGTAAACTACAAATCCACCTGAACCACTCGGAATGGTTAAGACTTGTGTTATGGTCAACCGACGTTTGAGCTCTTGGAAGCTCTGCTCACACTACTCAGACCATTCAAATGGGGTATCCTTACGGGTACGTCTAATCAATGGAGCTGCAATCCGAGAAAATCCTTCCACAAATCTCCAGTAGTACCCTGCCAATCTAAGGAAACTCTGAACCTCGGTTACCTTCCTCGATCTCTCCCATTTTAGTACTGCATCCACCTTAAATGGATCAACAAACACCCTATCCTTAGATATAATGTGTCTGTGGAAAGCAATCCGTTCCAACCAGAATTCACATTTATTGAATTTCTCATACAGTTTCTTCTCACGGAGGGTCTGGAGCACAGTCCTCAAATGCTTCTCGTGCTCCTCTCGGGACTTAGAATATATCAGTATATCATCAATGAACACAATCACAAACCTATCTAAAGACTCTCAAAAAATATCATTCATCAAATTCATGAAGGCAACAAGGGCGTTAGTCAGTCTAAAGGGCATCACCAAAAATTCATAGTGCCCTTATCGAGTCCAGAAAGCTGTCTTTGATACATCAGCCTTTTTAATTTTCAACTGATGATAACCCGATCTTAAGTCTATTATAGAGAACACTGAAACCCCTCTAAACTGATCAAATAAGTCACCTATTCTTGGCAGGGGTTACTTGTTCCTTGTCATTGCCTTATTTAACAGCCTATAGTCAATACACAGACGGAGACTACCATCTTTCTTTCTGACAAACAGTACTAGAGCACCCCATGGAGACACACTCAGCCTAATAAATCCCTTATCGAGCAATTCTTGCAACTACTTCTTCAGTTCCTCCAGTTTAACCAATGCTATTTGATAAGGTGGCTTAGAGATAGGCTGAGTGTTGGGTACCAGATCAATAGAAAACTCAACTTCCCTCTCTGGTGGTAGCCCCGACAATTTATCTGGAAAAGCATCGGGAAACTCACATACAACCGAAACATTCTAGATACTTGATGGTTCCCGACTATTGTCTGAAATAAAGGACAAAAATTTATACTGTTAGTAATTTTCAATTAGTTCAACACCCGATAACCTCGTAAAATTTGACACCATGCAATTTATTTATTATTAATAAAACATACATCAAACTTTTCAGGTAAGGAGACGGTTAGGGTCTCTGTGTAGCAGTCTAGACTTACATGATTGGAGGCTAGTCAATCATTGCCTAAAATTACATCAAACCCATACATATTCAATAAAACTAGATCTACTAATAATTTCCTACCTCCTACTATGATTTCACAATTTTTACATATCATATCAGTCTTTTGTGATTCGTGCATAGGTGTACTTACGTGCAACATATAATCTAAGGACTCAGGTTTTAGATGCAACTTACATGCAAATTGTGGGGAGATAAAAGAGTGGTGGAACTTGGGTCAAATAGTACATGTGCTTCATAATTACAGAGAAAGAGTGTACCTCTAACAATATTGGAGGAAGTATCAGTTGTCTCCTTGTCGATGACATATACGTGTCCCTGTAAGATAAACTTCTTGCCCTTGTCAGTTGCAGTGGATTTTCTCTGCGGGGCCTGTCTCGGGGGAATCTATACCTATCTCTTAGTTTGTCTTGGATGCTCTTGAGGCTCTTGAGGTCTCATCAACAGACAATCCCTAATTAGGTGTCCTACGTCACCACATCTGTAACAGGCACCTATAGTCATGCGGCATGGTCTATAATGTAGATTGTCACAGCTTTTACATCTATGTAACTCTTTAACAGAGCCTCGGGCAATGTCAACACTATCCATGGGGGTCTTGGACTTCCCAACCCCTGTTTGAGGCTGTTTTGTTCTCTGCCTCTTAGGCTGACCCTGTCTTAGTTCAAATCGGGATGCCTCTATTCTGTTTCCCTTGTCTCAGACTTTACCTCTATACCTATGCTCTGCCTGTGTCACATCCAAGCCCATTTCAACTTCTTGAGCTCATCCCAGGGCATCCTTGAAATTCGAGAATTGAAATCCCAGTAATCTATCCCAAATCCCTGATATTAACCCTGCCAAAAATCTCTCAGCCCAGCTTACGACATCCATAATAGTTTCTGGGTCATATCTCAACAGGGTCGTGAACTGATTCTCATACTCATCTACGGTCAAATTCCCCTGAACCAAACTTAAAAACTCCACATACACCTTCTTCCGTGCTGTGGGCAGAATGTACTGGGCCCAGAATGCATCAAGGAAGGCATCCCACGTGATATCTGCTGGATTCTTAACTAAGGCTGTCTGTGTGGCCCTCCACCAGAACTTGGCCTGACCTTTAAGCATGTAACTGGCAATGGTCACTTTCTCCGCATCAGTGCACCCCAAATACTGAAATATTGTATCGAGGTCTACTAACCATTCCTCGACCTTGATCGGATCTTTCACCCCTGTGAACTCTGGGGGATCCATTCTCAAAAAGTCTAGCAACCTCTGTGTATCTCTATTATCCTTAGGCTGTGGGGCTGTAGGCTGAGGAACTGGGGCTGTCGGAGGGTCCTGTGGTGGGGGAGGAGGAGTTGGTGCAGGTGTGGTATTAACTCCGGTATCGGACGTATTTGCCCCAAACTACTGGGCAAACAATGCAATAAGGCCACTTAATCCTTCCATCATACTCTGCATGCCTTCTTCGAGCCTCTTTATTTTGGTAGTAGGGCCTTCAGGCTGAGAGTGAGGTGGCGGAAGAGGCTTACCTGCATGTATACCAAGAGTTTAGTCATAACTTAACAGATATACTTACTTTAAACCAGACAAGTATAGACAATTTAGGATGTAATCTAGTTTCATTAGTCGACACTAACAGTACTAAACAACTTTTGCTCTAATACCACGTAAATTATTATGCCCCAAAAACGTGGAAATATGGACTAATTTTAATTCTAACCCTCCTGCAAGGTACAAAACGTAGTTTATAATCTCAACCAATTGATTTTAATTTCCTTTTCTTACTCAACAGTGCATCCATTCTTATTTCCATACTTTAACTTTATGAAATATATAATATTATGCAAACTGCGTAGTTACAACTTTATTTACATTCATTCTTACTTAACTTACATCCTAAATGTTCTTTACAATTTATGTCTAAGCTTTACAAAAAGTCTGGTAGTAAAGTAAAAGTATACCTTGCTTGTATAAGAGTAGCTCAAAAAGGGGGTCGAGTCCACTCGCCCATGACCACTGTACGGCAGGTAGAGCTGATGAATCACTTAAGATAATCTAAAAGAGAGAAAGGAAAAGGTGAGCTCTTCATGCCTAGTAAGAAATGCGTTTAAAGCAGTCTTAGCAATAAAACATGTAGAAGTAAACCATTGTAACATGTAACCTTAAAATCAAGTAGTTCAGTTCAGTTTCAAATATCATATAACTTATAAACCACGTAGCATATAACGCGTAGCCTGTAAATCACATAGTGTAGAAATCACCTAGCTTATATATTTTTCTTTAAATATCGTCATTAATAGATACATGGAGACTAGGCAAAGACACATAGTAATAAAAGCCATGTTCATGTAGAAAATTAATGTAGGAATTTCGTGTAGATAGTTCACGTGTACAGTATACTTATGGCCATTGTAAGGGAAATGTAGACTGGATGAGGGTCATACAACGCCCTAAGCCACTTGAACAAATGACGAAAATAAGGCTCCAAGTGGCACAAATACCCAACCCGGTTATGCATACGCCACAAGGGACTGAACGTACACCAAGTGGCATACAACAGGCACCACAGATGTCTAGAGTCCACATGGGCCACATATGACAAATGATGTAGACTACATGTGGCTTTAGTCTTAAAACAGTACTTTTAAAGCATATTTCGGGTCTATTAACCCGTAAACTCGTGGAAGCTACATTTTTGTTTTCATTTCATAAACAAATCATTATTCCATAAACTTTTATTTTCACGTAGTAATTTGCCTTTTTTAAAACATCTCGTAGATAGAAAAAAGTCATTTGAAGAGCTCAAAAAAGGGTTTTTCGGTTTAGCATGCATAGTACCTTTTCGGGTTCAAATGTTTATTTTCATAGATAAGAGGAAACTTCAACATATTTATATGTCAAATAAGGTATTGAGATACCAATACTACTTAAAAACACATCCCTTATCTCATGGACCTTGGGACAATGCAAAATCTCTGAGTCTTGGGATTACCTCGCTTTCCATACCGATTTTTCGAGCTGCTCAAAACGATACCAAATAATATCATAATGCTTAATCGCATCTCAACATATTTAAAAATATGTTTAGTTTCATAAATGTTGACCAATTTTGACTTTTTTGTCAACTTTTCCTATTTCCTCGGTTTTACTGATTTAAGTGTCGGTTTAAGCTAAATTGGCCAATTTTTTTATTCTAACTTGACATTCACCATCTTAATGACCTAAATATTCATTCACATCTATAATTCATACTTGTCATCTATCCAATTTTACCAATTCTCAAACATTTCAGTTTTTCACTAAACTAAACTATAAATTGGACCTTTTCGATATAAATTTAACAATTAACAACCTTGAATTCATCCAAATTTCATCACAAACACACTAAACCCAGATTGTCCAAACCTATACACTCCCATAGAAATTAATTCTTTCAATTCCACTTAACTAAAAATCATTCAAAAACACCAAATAACAACATATCTAAAGTTTATCATCATTCATCAAGTTTACCTCAACTTTGGACAAGGTTAACAACCTCTTTGATCCGCCAAATTGATCCTTAACTGTAATTCAACATATATATAGCTTATAATCATCAAAAACTACCCAAAAATCCAACAAAAACGTTCAAAAATGGAACATTCTCTCACCTCGAAACAGGACAGATTTTGTCCCTGTTCTTCTTTCTAGTTTTTAACTTGTAAATGAACTCATTTCAGGATGAATTTTTGATATGTTATAGAAGACTTGAAGGGGAAGATTTTATCATTCTTGACCATCACGTGAAAGTGAACATAAGGCTACCAAAAAAATCACACAAGTCAATTCTGGAGTTACTGCCTATGACAGAAAGAAGGGAGAGCTTCTCTCTCATCCAAGGTCGGTTGGAGATGATTTTTACTGTTACAGAAAGCTTATCTAGTGTATTTAATATATATAAAGTTTAAGGGTTAACAAATTTCTATAAGATCTCCAAATTCAAAGATTTCTCCTAGCTGGTTAGTTTCCTAAAGTAGGGGAAATTCATGTTCTGTTTTGGAAAATTCCTAAAAATTATTTCAAGCCCAATTTCATCCAATTTCATCCAATTTCTCACTTCCCAAGTGTTATATTATGTCTCTAGTCTTTCTCGTAAACATTTTGGGGTCATTTGTTTAAGAAACGTTCTTCGATTGAGCTCATTTTGCGCGATTTGGTCATTACTAAGCAAAACGACTTAAGGTTTTCAGTTCACTTTAAAAATTAATTCGCTCCCTGAAACCTCCATATTTCCACTTGATTTTTATTTTCCAAGTCAATTTCACCTTTTGCTAATTTTTTATGGTCTCGGAACAATTTTATTGAATTTCTAGAATTTATTCCAAATTTATTTCTCTTACTAGGCCATTTTTCTCGGTTTAGCGTAAACCCGAGTTTTACTAACTTTTTTACTTCCAAACCTTAGTTTTCACTTCTACATATCATTCATGCTTATAAATGTAATTCTTAAGTAATTCTTAGGCTTAGTGCCTTACCTTGATTTTCATGCCGTTGAGCCCCACGCCACTAACCGGAGTGCTTCTGTGGTTTAGAGCCTACATAATATTTTTCCATGTTCTCAATTATTTCTTAGTGTTTCCAAATAAGAAATAAAGTGAGAAAAATTTGGGTTTCACAAAAACTTATTCATTATTGAAATTCTTAGAAGCTGGTATCACTGTCCCCTTAGAAAAAACTTATACTTAATCATAGTTCTTAAACTTGGGATTTTGGTTCTCTTCGTAAAACTTATACTTATTCATATTGTAATACTTTAGAAATTGGGATCGTCATCCCCTTAATTCAAAACTTAAATCATAATCGTATCCTAATAGTCCCACTAAGAAAACAATGCTAGAAGTTAAAACATAAAACCAATGATTAAATTCTTTATTAAAAATCGATTAAAATCATAATTTATGCAACTTTATCTTAAACTTTGCAATTTATTAAAATAATATTATTTTAATAAACTTAGTGGGATTTTTAGTTTTCTCATAAATTAAATACTTAAAATCTTATCTTAACTTAATTCAAATCTTATTCTTATACATGAATCATGCAAAATGGCTTATAACTTAGAACTTAGTTTCAAGGCTTGGAAACATACTTGAGTCAAAATCGAGTTTCTAAACTTAGAAGGCATACTTAAGAATTTAACGAAACTTCAATAAATTACGATTAAATTCAATTGAAAACGCTTGAATTGATATCATGCATTTTTTACCAAGTCAATTTATTGACTTAGGTCTTGAGACAAGGATGTCTCTAGCACATGTCCCTTAACTAATAGGTTGTGCAAACTTCCCGATGTGGCCTCCAGCTAAGCTACGCTATGCATATACATAGCCTAGTCCATCCCTCTCTCTAAATGTTTCTTAGCTGTAATGCTATCCCAATTTGTCCAAATTAATTTCCAAATATGCTTAATTTGCTTCATAAACATACTTTCAAAAATCCATAAACTCAAATAATACCAACATCCAACTCTTGATTAAGTTCCAAAATCATAAATCCCAATTTCAATTCCTTACTTCAAATGCCAATACTTTAGGTCACTTAACTTATTTTTCCCTTAAATCCCTTATTTGGTTGACTTGCTTATTATGCATACCATTCATAATTCTTCATTATAATTATCATAGTTCATCTTAATTTACTTATTTCAATCCAATAAAACCATAACTAAATCAACATTCACAAGTTTCCTTTAGATTTCTTACTTAGGCTTAATGGGTAACCTTTAGTTTCTAACATTTCCTTTCTAATTTCAATACTTTAATTAGTCCTAACATATCCTTAATTGACCATAAAACACCATATTGGCCTTACCTTAGACCATTAATCCCAAATTACAAGGGTTGACCGAACTCTATAAGCCACCAAATCATCACGCCAATTCATCCTTTATTATCATTGTATTCATGATATATATATATATATATATATATATATATATATATATATCACTAATGGCATAAATATGTTTATACACTAATGCTTCCATAATAATGGTGTATTATATACACTAACATATATATATACATAATTACATCTTTATCTACCCTTGTGTTATTTTCTTAGTATACCAATGTATTCATGTGTGTGTATATATATACACACACACACACACACACACACACACACACATATTTATATATATATATATATATTGTATGTCATACGCATGTCCTTATATCTTCAACACACATTAAAAATTCATTCAATCAAATGTGGGATTACTCATCATTTAATCTTATTCTTTCATGCATGTATATATATATATAGTCCCTTAAACTCAAGCTTATAGGAACACTTACCCTTTCAGTCTTACCCTTCACGTAGTTGTTTCTTTTTGTCACGCCCCGAAAATGCGGAAAATAGGGCTAATTTAAAACTTTTTACTCGTTAATTCACAATTAAAGGTGCATTCCTGTGCAGTGTCATACATCATCATAATTATAATGCCTCAGGATCTCATCAATAGGATTTATATATCATATCAAATACATTAATCCATCTCAAGTTAATTAACCCTAATACATCCCATACAATGATACACATCAAGTGTCTGCAATTACAATAATAGTCTGGGTACATGAAAAGATAAAATATACCTCAAGATACAATTTATATGGCCTGGAGCTCGAATCCTCCACTAGCCACTACTCCGTACGTCGCAGGGAGATCCTTTTTCACTTGAAGAACTCTGGGGGGAAAGGAAAACAGGGTGAGCCTCTAAATCGCTCAGTAAGGGGGGTAAAGAACTCATTTCATAAACCAAAATACACATCACAAAAGGTTTATTTCTATGTGAAACTCATTTGAAAACCATAGTATGAAAGTACTCAAAACGATATTCTCATATCTCAAATCATGTAAAAACATGAAGTAAAAGGGCTCACTCTAGAGCATTAACAAAGCATGTGAAAATAACGCGTTAAACGCTTTCTCAAATAATGTGATAAAATCACAGTAAAAATAATGCACGTGGCACAGCCACTAAACACACGTGGCATAGCCACTGATTTAATTTCTCACGTGGCATAGCCACAAAACACACGTGGCAAAGCCACTGGTTCAATTTCTCGCGTGGCATAGCCACAGAATAGGGTTTCGCAATGTGGCGCAGCCACCAATTGGGGTATAACGTGGCACAGCCACCAATGGGGTATAACGTGGCACAGCCACCAATGGGGTTTCTACACGTGGCACAACCACCAATGGGGTATAACGTGGCACAGCCACCAATGGGGTTTCTCAACGTGGCAACGGCCACTAAGTATACGTGGCACAGCCACTGAATGGGTTATTCTCACGTTATCAGAACGGAGAAGAAATCGGGCTTACATGCTACCAGAGCAATGCCCGGTGTGTACTAACAGCTACACACCTAAGTCTTATCACATAAGACTGGTTTGCCTTCACGTAGAACTCGTAATGGTTTTTCTCTCATAAAACTCATTTGAAATCGTTTTGTACTCAACACAAAACGTAATAAACATCGAGTTCCAACCGGCAAAGCACACGCACACATTTCTCAAATCTCAATATTGCCTTAACATAGAGCCCAGTTATAAACTCATAAAAACATTGGGCTCCAACCGGCTATAAAATCGTGTGCAATTTAATCTCAACACAAAACCCAACATGCTTGTTTTATAAACCACAATTCATGCTAAAATAGTTTACAATTCACATACACAAATGGTTTAGATTTCCCTTACCTCTTTGCACCTTGTATAGTGCAATCGTTTCCCCCGTATCACGGACTAGTCTCGCATTCCACTCTGGAACTCCCGAGCTGTCCAAACGATGTTAAAACATCAATACTCAATTATCTCATAAACCTCAATTCTCAAAATCGAGCATAATTGCTCATAACTCCTCAAATCTCTTTATTCTCGTAACTCAACCCTAAACTACAACCTCATTCACAATATCTCAACGTCCTACATTTCTCATGCAAATTATCTATGCTAATTCATCACATTGTCTACATTTCCATTTATAGCACAAATTCTCAAAATTACCAAATATCTATATTACTCCAACTACATTGCAATTTCATCAATCCCTAATCCTTTCTCAACTATTTCAATGCAATGACAACCACCAATAACATCAAAATCATCTCAAATATCAAGATCGAGGTTTAGAAATTACCCAAAGCTTGTGGAGAGCTTATCTCTTGCCTCGATTCGATTCGTCCTTCGATTTCCAAGTATTATGTTCTCCCTTTGATGAGGAACAACTTTCCTTCTTGCCACAACAGCTGATTCGGTCGGAAATGGGGGATTTGGATGAGTGAGAAAGTTAGGTTTTCGGTGGAAATGGGTTTGGAAGAGAGAGAAAGTGAGTTTACAGGAGAAAAACACGGGTCCCTTATATAGACTGGAGGTAGGAGATCGATCTGCCTCTTGATGAGATCGATCTGCGTTTGAATTTTGGGGACGATCTGGGCAATTTTATGCCTAGGAGATCGATCTGTCGAGGGGTGAGATCGATCTCTTTATGGCTTTATGAGATCGATCTACTCCTCAGGAGATCGATCTTCTCCCAAACAGAATCATTTGGAGATCGATCTCTTCCTCATGAGATCGATCCTTTCTCAACCAGAATCATTTGGAGATCGATCTCTTCCATTGGAGATCAATCTGCTCCTCAAATTCTTCCTTCCTCGTCATTTTTAACTCACCAGATCGATCTCTCCTTCTCCCAAATCGATCTGTCCTCATACTTCATGCTTATTTTACACACTTAACATATAAATCTCCAATTATAATTCCCACAATTTACTTAGCTCAATAAATTACACTTCAAATTATTATTACATCAATAAAATATGTCTGAAATTCTCAGATCTCATATCCTCCCCACCTTAAAAGAATTTGGTCCTCAAAATTCAACTCAACTAGTCAAAATAGATGGGGGTATTTCTCCTTCATGAGACTCTCTAGTTCCTATGTTGCCTCTTCCATTGAGTGATGTTTCCACAAAACTTTCACTAATGGGATGCTCTTGGTTCTCAGTACCTGCTCCTTTCTATCAAGAATCTGGACGGGTTCCTCAGTATAGCTCATGTCCTCCTATATGTCCATCTCATCATACTTTATGACGTGGGAAGGGTCCGGGTGGTACTTCCTCAACATAGATACATGAAAAATATTGTGTATTCCGGACATCTGCGGGGGTAATGCTAATCTGTAAGCTACCTCTCTCACTCTCTCAAGAATCTCGAATGGTCCTATGTATCGAGGACTCAATTTCCCTTTCTTCCCCAATCGCATGATACCCTTACTCGGTGATATTCTCAAAAATACTGCATCACCAACCTCAAACTCGAGTGGCCGTCTACGCACATCCGCGTAGCTTTTCTGTCTACTTTGGGCAGCCCGTAACCTCTCACATATGAGTTTCACACTCTGTATGGCTTGCTCAACAAGCTCAGGAGCATTTATCTTTCTGTCACCGACTACTTCCCAAGCTACAGGGGATCTACACCTCCTACCATATAGAGCCACAAAAGGTGCCATTCCAATACTCGCATGATAGCTGTTATTGTATGCAAACTCTGCTAGGGGCAGGTGATCATCCCATGATCCCTTAAAATCCATCGTACACACCCTCAACATATCCACCAGGGTCTGAATAGTCCTCTCTGACTGACCATCTGTCTGAGGATGATAGGCGGTACTGAAACTCAATCGAGATCCCATGGACTCCTGAAACTGGGTCCAGAATCTAGAAGCAAAATCGGGAATCTCTATCAGAAGTAATACTCACTGGAACCCCATGTAATCTAGCTATCTCGCTGACATACAGTTCAGCTAAGGCATCACAGTATCTGTGCTCTTGATGGCAAGGAAGTGTGCACTCTTGGTCAATCTATCCATAACGACCCATATCGCATCACGACCTCTTCGGGTCCTCGATAAACCCATAATAAAGTCCATAGTGACATGCTCCCATTTCCATGTAGGTACAGGTAAAGGCTGTAGTAGTCCTCCGGGCTTTCGATGCTCAGCTTTCACTTGCTGGCATACTAAACACCTGGCCACATACTCTGCCACGTCTCGCTTCATACCACTCCACCAATACACCTTTCTCAAGTCTCGGTACATCTTAGTACTCCCTGGGTGCATGGTGTATCGCGAGCAGTGGGATTCTCTTAGTATCTGTCTCTTTAGGGTATCATCGTTCGGTACACAAATCCGTCCTCTGAACCTCAATAATCCATCCTCACTGATGGTGAGATCCGACTGCGAACTCTGCTCAGCTTGGCTAACCATATCTATCAATCTCTGATCACTGCGCTGCCCAGTTCTAATCTGATCCATGATCCTGGGCTCTATCCGCAGGCTAGCCAAAAATCCAGTCTCTACCTCTTTAACTCTGATCCGAAGTTCGGCGAACTGCTCCAGTAAATCCCATTCCCTGATCATCATAGCAGATATTATACTCTTCCTGCTCAGGGCATCAGCAACTACATTCACTTTACCCGGATGATATAGAATCTCGCAGTCATAATCCTTAAAGAGTTCCATCCATCTCCTTTGTCTCATGTTTAACTCTTTCTGATCAAAGAGATATCTCAAACTTTTGTGATCAGTGAAGATCTGGAATCTTTCCCCATATAAGTAGTGTCGCCAGATCTTCAAAGCAAATACCACAGCGGCAAACTCCAAATCATGCGTGGGGTAATTCCGCTCATGGTCCTTCAGCTATCGCGATCCATATGCGACCACTCTCCCGTGCTGCATAAGCACACACCCCAATCCTTGGTGAGATGCATCGCTATACACCGAAAATCCTCCTGATCCCTCAGGAATAGTTAACACAGGTGCCGCTGTCAACCTCCTCTTTAATTCCTGAAAACTGAGCTCACATTGGTCAGTCCATATAAATGGAGTCTCCTTGTGCGTGAGCTTAGATAAAGGAGCGGTAATCCTTGAAAATCCTTCCACAAATCTTCTGTAATACCCTGCCAAACCAAGGAAGCTTCGCACCTCAGTTACTGTCCTCGGTCTCTCCCAATTAAGCACAGCTGCTACTTTACTTGGATCCACTGATACTCCTTCCTCTGAGACCATATGACCAAGGAAAGCTATCCGGTTCAGCCAAAACTCACACTTACTAAGCTTTCCGTATAATTGCTTATCTCGGAGTATCTGAAGTACTAACCACAAATGCTGTGCATGCTCCTCATACGACCGAGAGTATACCAGGATATCATCAATAAAGACTATCACAAATTTATCTAGATAGTCTCTGAACACCTCGTTCATCAATCTCATAAATGCTGCAGGGGCATTCGTCAATCCAAAGGACATCACCAGAAATTCGTAATGGCCATACCTCGTCCTGAAGGCCGTCTTTGGAATATCTTCTTCCTTGATCCTCAATTGGTGATAGCCCGATCTCAAGTCAATCTTAGAAAAGACTGATGCCCCTCTTAGCTGATCAAGTAGATCATCAATCCTGGGCAATGGGTATTTATTCTTCACCGTGGCTTTATTCAACAATCGGTAGTCTACACATAATCTGAGACTACCATCCTTCTTCTTAACAAATAGTACTGGCGCTCCCCACGGCGAAACACTGGGTCTAATAAACCCTTGATCCAATAACTCATGTAGTTGTCTCTTCAATTCCTCAAGTTCCACTAATGCCATCCTGTAGGGAGGTTTAGAGATCGGCTGAGTATCTGGTACCAAATCAATGGTAAACTCCAGCTCTCTCTCTGGTGGTAAACCTGGTAATTCATCTAGGAAAACATCCAGAAATTCACACACCACAGGTATATCCTCAATCCTCAGATGTTCCCGCTCATCGTCTGAGATGAGTGTCTCATAACCTTCACATGAATAATCATATTTAATATTCTCCAAAATAATATCAAAATTCTCAAATTACTACTAGAATTCCCCATATTCATTTTCTCAATATCTCAATTGTACACTGTAAGGCTCAGGTAGGGAGAAAGTTACAATCTTAGTGTAGCAGTCTAAACTCACTCGATTGGTTGCCAACCAATCCATCCCCAGAATTACATCAAACCCATGTATATTTAACATGATTAGATCTACTAACATCACTCTATCTCCCACCTTTATTTCACATCCTCTACAGATTAACTCAGTTCTCTGGGATTCACGCATAGGGGTATTTACATGTAGTATGTATTCTAGAGGTTCAAACTTCAAGTTTAATCTACATGCAAAATGCTCAGAAATAAAGGAATGCGTGGATCCTGAATCAATCAACACATGAGCCTTACGATTACAGACAGAGAGTGTACCTCTTATAGTTTCTGTCGAAGTGTCTGCGGTCTCCTTATCCAGGGCAAATACACATCCCTGTGCCATAGGTTTCTTCCCTTTCTCTGCCGCAGTGGCCCGTCTCTGGGGATTCGCTCTCTGAGGCTGTTGTCTAGTGGGCTCCGGAGCATGTGGTATCTAAGGTTGGGGACAGTCCTTCAGTCTGTGACCCATGTCACCACATCTAAAACATCCATGGATCGACCCAGTACAACTTCCCTCATGCATTCGGCCACAATCTCTGCAAAACCTTGTCTCAGGCCTGACATCTCGAGGGGTCTCTCTAATATTAGGGTAACCTCTGGGTCTCTCTAATCTGCCCTTCTGTACCTCAATCCTTTCTCTTCTGAAGGAACCTCTCTGAGCCTCTATTTGGAAAAGTGTTGGCCTCTTGCCCGTATCTCTATTTACCGCTCTGAGCTCATTCTGGGATTATACCATCTCAATCCCTCTTTCAATCTCTTGTGCTCATCTTAGAGCATCTCCAAACTCCGTAATACATAGCCCTATCAATCTATCTCTGATGACAGGATTCAACCCATACACAAACTTCTCTGTGCGGAGCTCTTCACTCTTGAAGGTGTCTGGGTCATATCTTAATAGCGCTATGAATTGGCTCTCATAGTCATCCACAGACATGTCACCCTGTACCAAACTCAAAAACTCAGCTTGTTTCTTTCTCTGGACGGCTCGTGGTACATATTGGGTCCTAAAGGCTGTCTGGAACTCTTCCCAACCAATCACATCCTGGCGGGACATCAGAATACCCTGGGTAGTACCCCACCAATCTCGAGCTCTCCCCTTCAGCATGTAGGCACTCATACTGACCCTCTCAGCATCGGTGCACCCCAGAAAATCAAATATAACTCTCAATTTCGTCAACCACTCCTCAGCCTCCGTAGGATCCTTCTTTCCCCTAAATGCAGGTGGATTCATCTTCAGAAAATCCTTTAGTCGAACCATACTTCTATCCTCAGGCTGGGTGACGGGAGGCACTGGGGGTATGGGAGGTCCTTGCGGTGGTGTAGGGGTAGTATCCGAGGCATTAACTCCATAGTGTTGCGCGAATAACGCTGCCATCTGCTCAAAACCTTGCCTTACATCGGTCTCAATCTGATTAAATTGAGAGTTAGGACTCTCTGGTTGTGGGACAGGTGGCGGAGGGGACTCTGCCTGCCTCCTCGAACGACCTCGTCGTTTACTCATTCTCTATCTCAACTCGTCTCCTGCGCGTACATATCAAAATTGATTGAAATCTCAATCCTCAATTTCAGTTCATGACCAGACTATTACATACACTTGGGATGTATTTTATTTCACTTAACCGACACTGACAGTACTGGACACCCTAAGCTCTGATACAAAGAAAACTCTGTCACGCCCCGAAAATGCGAAAAATATGGCTAATTTAAAACTTTTTACTCGTTAATTCACAATTAAAGGTGCATTCCTGTGCAGTGTCATACATCATCATAATTATCATGCCTCAGGATCTCATCAATAGGATTTATATATCATATCAAATACATTAATCCATCTCAAGTTAATTAACCCTAATACATCCCATACAATGATACACATCAAGTGTCTGCAATTACAATAATAGTCTGGGTACATGAAAAGATAAAATATACCTCAAGATACAATTTATATGGCCTGGAGCTCGAATCCTCCACTAGCCACTACTCCGTACGTCGCATGGAGATCCTTTTTCACTTGAAGAACTCTGGGGGGAAAAGAAAACAGGGTGAGCCTCTAAATCGCTCAGTAAGGGGGGTAAGGAACTCATTTCATAAACCAAAATACACATCACAAAAGGTTTATTTGTATGTGAAACTCATTTAAAAACCATAGTATGAAAGTACTCAAAACGATATTCTCATATCTCAAATCATGTAAAAATATGAAGTAAAAGGGCTCACTCTAGAGCATTAACAAAGCATGTGAAAATAACGCGTTAAACGCTTTCTCAAATAACGTGATAAAATCACAGTAAAAATAATGCACGTGGCACAGCCACTAAACACACGTGGCATAGCCACTGATTTAATTTCTCACGTGGCATAGCCACAAAACACACGTGGCAAAGCCACTGGTTTAATTTCTCGCGTGGCATAGCCACAGAATAGGGTTTCTCAACGTGGCGCAGCCACCAATTGGGGTATAACGTGGCACAACCACCAATAGGGTATAACGTGGCACAGCCACCAATGGGGTTTCTCAACGTGGCACAGCCACCAATGGGGTATAACGTGGCACAACCACCAATGGGTTTTCTCAACGTGGCAACGGCCACTAAGTATACGTGGCACAGCAACTGAATGGGTTATTCTCACGTTACTAGAACGGAGAAGAAATTGGGCTTACATGCTACCAGAGCAATGCCCGGTGTGTACTCACAGCTACACACCTAAGTCTTATCACATAAGACTGGTTTACCTTCACGTAGAACTCGTAATGGTTTTTCTCTCATAAAACTCATTTGAAATCGTTTTGTACTCAACACAAAACGTAATAAACATGAAGTTCCAACCGGCAAAGCACACGCACACATTTCTCAAATCTCAATATTGCCTTAACGTAGAGCCCAGTTATAAACTCATAAAAACATTGGGCTCCAACCGGCTATAAAATCGTGTGCAATTTAATCTCAACACAAAACCCAACATGCTTGTTTTATAAGCCACAATTCATGCTAAAATAGTTTATAATTCACATACACAAATGGTTTAGATTTCCTTTACCTCTTTGCACCTCGTATAGTGCAATCGTTTCCCCCGTATCACAGACTAGTCTCGCATTCCACTCTGGAACTCCCGAGCTGTCCAAACGATGTTAAAACATCAATACTCAATTATCTCATAAACCTTAATTCTCAAAATCGAGCATAATTGCTCATAACTCCTCAAATCTCTTTATTCTCGTAACTCAACCCTAAACTACAACCTCATTCACAATATCTCAACGTCCTACATTTCTCATGCAAATTATCTATGCTAATTCATCACATTGTCTACATTTCCATTTATAGCACAAATTCTCAAAATTACCAAATATCTACATTACTCCAACTACATTGCAATTTCATCAATCCCTAATCCTTTCTCAACTATTTCAACGCAATGACAACCACCAATAACATCAAAATCATCTCAAATATCAAGATCGAGGTTTAGAAATTACCCAAAGCTTGTGGAGAGCTTATCTCTTGCCTCGATTCGATTCGTCCTTCGATTTCCAAGTATGTTGTTCTCCCTTTGATGAGGAACAACTTTCCTTCTTGCCACAACAGTTGATTCGGCCGAAAATGGGGGATTTGGATGAGTGAGAAAGTTAGGTTTTCGATGGAAATGGGTTTGGAAGAGAGAGAAAGTGAGTTTGCAGGATAAAAACATGGGTCCCTTATATAGACTGGAGGTAGGAGATCGATCTGCCTCTTGATGAGATTGATCTGCGTTTGAATTTTGGGGACGATCTGGGCAATTTTATGCCTAGGAGATCGATCTGTCGAGGGGTGAGATCGATCTCTTTATGGCGTTATGAGATCGATCTGCTCCTAAGGAGATCGATCTTCTCCCAAACAGAATCATTTGGAGATCGATCTCTTCATCATGAGATCGATCTTTTCTCAAACAGAATCATTTGGAGATCGATCTCTTCCATTGGAGATCGATCTGCTCCTCAAATTCTTCCTTCCTCGTCATTTTTAACTCACCAGATCGATCTCTCCTTCTCCCAGATCGATCTGTCCTCATACTTCATGCTTATTTTACACACTTAGCATATAAATCTCCAATTATAATTCCCACAATTTACTTAGCTCAATAAATTACACTTCAAATTATTTTTACATCAATAAAATATGTCTGAAATTCTCAGATCTCACTCTTTTGTACTCATCATTCGGTCCCTTTTAATTACCTACATCATATTTTAGTCACTCTTCATCATGACAATTATCTATATAATTATACATATATGTTATACACATATGCATCCCATATATCCCATACAAGAGGTCTCCCTTCTCTTATCAATTTTGGCAAGGGAATGAAGGCTAGCTTATCTTCCTTGTAGTTGATGTCTTAACCTCTATACAGCTACCCCAAACATAGACCAAGGCAGCTCAAAGTCACGCCTGTTCCAGGTGGTATCTCTGCAGCTTTTGGCCTCTTGGTTTGTTCAACCCCAATAACATGCCTTCAACCACTTAGCTTTAGTTTCCAATTCATCGAGAGAGAGAGCCCCTGTACTGCTAGTTAATCGAGAGAGAGAACCCTTTTTAACCTTGGGTCTCTCTCCACTGTGGGTTTTCCCTGTAATCGCTATGCCAAAACCGAGGTGAGCTAGTTGTGTCGCGTCGATTTGCTGCTGGTTTCCTTACTAACAACAGTTGTGCGAGGGTTTCCTTCAACCAAGAATGGTTTCTACTTCTCACCAACTAGCCGAGAATTGTGACGCCCTAGAAGCGCGAAAATAGGGGCTAACTTGTTCTTTAAATTCTTATTTTCTTACTTAGGTTGCATTCATGTATAATGTAGGTTACTTAATTTCTTCTATTACTTAATCCTTTAACCATATAAGATTTGCTAGAAATTTTGACACCACAACCTCTTATATTTTTAATCTATCTCCCTGCAATAAACAACAATTTCTAATCACAATGCAGTTGCTTTTATTTTGTTAAACTTTACCATCTCCCAATTAAAAATACATTACCACTACATCAAGCATATTCACACTTAACATCATCTACATTTCATTTGTTTCCTAAGCCATTTATCTACAACTCCGTAACGTTAGACTGCATCCCAAAAGTATACATATACAATCCAATATCTGTACATTACCATTGTGTGCAAATAAAAATAAGGGAATATACCTGAGCGTTACTAAAATTAGCTCAAAATTCACCAAGCTACTCAAGTACTTTGCACTAACTGAGCAGATTCTATCGCAGGTAATCTAAAATGGAGGTAAAACTCAATAAGGAAGACATTTAACGAAATCCTGACAATCCAAACAATATGTGGAAAATCAGGGTTAACATGCTTTCGTACTTACTTAAATCCATTTGCATAAGCTTACTTGCTTACTTTGAAATAAAACAATCGTACACATACTTATGGAATTCGATTTACGTACATACTTATTTACTTTGAAATGAAACATACTTACATACATGCTTACTTACTTCAAATTCACATATTTCTTACTTACTTTCGCTTACTTACTTTCTTTCATACTCAAAACGTTCATACATTAAAACATTGAGACTAGGCTATGTCCGGATAGCTATCATGCAAACATACGTCATCCTCCGTAGAGGGAATAAAGTACCGATGGCCATGGTCGGGGTTGTAGACCGGATCAGGGTCGTACAACAAATAAGTGTAGTATATGAATAAACTTTAACTAGCACATAGCTAAGGCATGGGCACCAGTGGGACTCACCATAAGGGTAACATACATGCTGTAAGACCCGTATTTTTATGTAGTTTGTTCCTTATGATTTTTATATCTACGAACACTTCATTTCGTTAGTTGAATCATAAGAAGAATATTTACTTGAAGAAAAGTGTAAGTTAAATGAGTTCACACTTATAAGCTACGTAAAAGTCGAATAAGGGCTATAAGAGCTACAGGCAAAATCGAGTGGATCAAAATCATTCTAACTAAAAAGAAGAACTTAAAATGAGAAAATATAGGGAGGTCATGAAGGAAAGTTTGTTTGATTTCGTCCCGAACATAGAAAACAAGAGTAAAAGCAAAAAAGGGCTAAACGAGTCCGAAATGGTCCGTTTAAGGTATTTTAGATATATTCACCTAATGGAAACGGCCAAAGCGTAAAGACGAGAGTGTAAACAATAAAATATGATACTTTTGGATTTTTGAGAAAAAGTCAAACGTGGTCAATGGTCAAGAAAAGTCAACTGTAGTTAAGAAAAGTGGACTTTGACCATAGTTGACTAACCATGGTTAAAAATTAACCTAAGTATGGAGAAAATTTTGGGAAAAAATATTTTTGGTCAAAATACAAGATAATCATCCCCAGAAGTAGGGAAAATTTATTTAATTGAAATCTGGATTAAATTTAACGGGTAAAAACGTAATGGGCCAAAGTGGAAATTTTAAAGCCCATTAAGGTATAACAAGTGTGGCCCGAATTTCTTAGGTCCATTAGACTGAATTGTTGGACTGATTTGTGGGACCAATATTTATACAATTGAAGGCCCGATGTATAGTAAGAATTTCAGCCCGAAATCCATTAGGAAGGCCCAAACTGAGAGGCCCAAAAGCTAGGCCTAAATTGGTAAAATTCAAGCCCATTAGTAAAAGGTAACCATAGCCAAATTGGTAACTATCACCTAACTCAATTCAATTCAAACTTGTTAGCTAAAAATTTAGGCTTAATGACTAAGTAATTGACTTATAAAATCAGCCAACACAACTTCATCTTCTTCCTTAAGAAGTCGGCAAAGAAAAGAAACCATTAAAACACATATAGTCAAGCTTTCTCTCACTAGAAATCACTAGGAAAAAGCATATTTGGAACTTACAATCTTCATGAAAGTTGTTCCAAATTGAGAGAGGATTAAAATATGTTGGAATTGGCCATCAAGGAGCCAAAGTGAGCAAATCGAGAAGCTTCAAAGTTTCGGCCAAGTGTGAAAGTGTAAGCTAGGCATAATTTCAAGCTTTCAAATTCATATATGTTAATGTATGAATTATTCTAAGTTGATTGGTATATGTTTTAAGCATTGAAACACATAAAATCACTATGAACATGAATTGGCCGAGAGTAGGCAATGGTAAATTGATGAATACCCATATGATTTTAAGTCATGAATGAGTTAATATACATGTGTTTATGATTATAGTATAGTTAGAATTAATCAATTTGATCAATTTATGGATGAATTAAGTTGGCAATCAAGGTGTTTGATAAAATGCCTAAATGAACTAAATTAAGCTTAAGAACATTGCCAACCAAGTGTTTGTGAAAATGCTTAAGTGAATGGCTAGTGAAATGGCCGACGATGGCGTGGTGATTGGCATGGCTAGGCATGCGTGGTTCTAGGTCATGGCATGTGGCCGAGAGGTCTAATGGGTCAAGCCCAATTGGTTTCGGCCTAATGTGATGAAATGGGTCTCGAAAAAGCTCAATAAGAGTTGGTGGGCTCCACAAGCCCAATAGACCTAACGAAAATGAATAGTAAAATGAAAATGGGCTTAAGGTAGAGTTAGGCCCATTAAAGTTTATCAAAGCCCATTAAGTGAAATAGACTGTATTAAATGTGAAATACAGTAGGAAAACTAAAATTAACCTGACGAATCGTTATATGCATCTCCATAGATTATCGGAGGAGCTAATCGAACTACTAGTCGAGCAACGTTGAGAAAGTAAAATTTCTCGAGTTATTTTAGGTAAGGGACTTTTGTGAGTAGTTAGAGATACCTGCACGTATTTTCATCTGCTTTTGCATTCACTTAAAAACTCTGAGGGTTAGAGAAAGTGAATAATAATTATAGCGACCCGATAGTGGCAAATTACGATTTTACCCCTAGTTAGGAAAAAAAGTCAACTTTTGGGAAAAGTTGTAAAAAGCATAGAAACAACAATTATGAGTGTTCTTACTACTGTTTAGTAGAAGAGTAGGTAGATGGGCTAATGTTTTCATGGTTGATGAGAAATAACACAATTTATAGTAATGATTTTTATGTTTGAAAATTATCCCTTTTAAAAGAGCCATCTATCGAATTATGTGAGAATAAATCGTGCTAGAGCATAACTCGCACTTGATTTCATATTTTTTCCACATATATTAGTGCTGAAGTATGATTCGTACTAGATTTGCATGACATGCATGATAAAGTGCTGGAGCTATTGCTCGTACTCAGTTTTATATGTTTTATGCATGATAGAGTGCTGAAGGTATTACTCGTACTCAGTTTTTTATGTTTTGTGCATAGCATGGTGTTGGAGCGATTGCTCGTACTTGATTTGAAACATGAACTATGCATGACTTAGTGCTGGAGGTTTACTCGCACTAGAGTTTGAGTTTGTGATGTGTGACTAAGTGTTAGAGTGGAGTATCGACTATGAGTCGCATTCAAAGGCACGCACTGTAGTTTTAGTGTGATATATAAGACATGTAGACTGAGTGTCATATTATTGAGATGTTCACACGTAGATTTAGAGACGTGGTATTGATTATCCAATGAGATAGGATCCACGGGTGTATGCTGTACCGTGTGTATATCACAGAGTACGCTGTACTGTGTGTTGTTGTGATGTGTATGAGGAGTTGATAGATGGCAGTTGTGATGGAATGATTCCCCTCCCGTTGCAGCAGTGATTTCCCCGCACATCAAGGCCTGTGTAGCCTGGGATCACCATTATAGGATATGGCTATAGTCTAGGATATTATTGCATTTAACCACAGAGTCTCATAAGATATATCACTTGATTTTATGATACGGATAGACCTGAGGGATAAGTCAAAATCCGATTGTTGTCTTAAAAATGATTTAAATGGCATATTTACTGTGATTTGAATATAAATGGCATGACTTATCTAAAGGCATTGTGAACTTATAAACATTCATTGTTTTACACGAAATGCCTACATTTGAGAACTAAGCATGATTTCTGTACATGGGATTTAATCTGTACAAGTATATGTATATATTTTAAACACATGCTTTTAAAGTGAGTTAAGGAAAAAATATTTTCGAGGCATAGCATTATTTTGAGTAGATAGTGTAGATATCTACTTGTTTGCTTGATTTCCTTTCTGAGCTGTGAGCTCACCCCTTTTTTTTACACCTCTCTACAGAGCATCCGCAATAGAGCAAGTACGATTGAGGGATAGTATTACTGTTGTCCACTGCCATTTCCTATCAATCGACAAGTATACACATTTTGTACGGTTCTGTATCTAAGCATATAAACAGCACAATGATGTAAACGATGTAAATTATAAGGGATTTATTTGTATTAGATTTTATGAGTTCACTTCTATTATAGAAAAAAAAAATTATAGTCAGTAGATAGTATATTGACATGTATATATGATAATGGATGAATGGTATGGTAACATCGAATCACAGCCCAACTATCGATAAGGAGAAAGGTAAGTAAAAAAACGAAAAAATTTGTAGTGGTTTTGGTTAAGTCACGGAGGGTCATGACACATGCATGCTGCACGGGTACGAGATACTACGGAACATGCATCACGTTAGCGAAGACAAACACCACAAAGGTGGAGACAAGCACTACATGGTCGAAACGTAACAAACACTACATGTGGCGGAGCCGGAACACCACAAGTAATGGGCATGATGTGTACACAACATAAGCTAATGGGGTAGCCCTCTACTATCAGAAAAACCTTAATGTTTTACTTGCTTTCATACGTACTTAAAATCATTTGAAGTTGAAATCTTAAAATTATAAAGTTTCTAATATGAAATATTAGTGTATTAAAACTCATACTTGATATACCAAAAATGGTTGGGTTCTGGAATTAAACCAGGTTTCTATTCCTTTCGGGAATTCCTAACAAAAAGGCTCGGTTTTCCCTGAAAACTATTCACACATCGATTAAATCATTTCATGCGATATAAATAGGTACAAGATGTCATTACTACTTTAAATTACATTCCTTACCTCAACATGATTAAGGCGACGCTAAATCATCTGGTCTCGGGTTTGCGTCGTTGTGCTGGTACCTCGAGCTACAACAAACAACCAAATTAGTATTTAATTTATCCTTATTTCATGTTCTTATTCATTTATAACTTAAACGGAGTCAATTGAACTCTTTTTCGACCATTTTTCCTACTTTCTCAATTTTACCAATTGAAGTGTCGGTTTAAGCTAATTTGGATAATTTTTATTCTTTTATCTTCAATTTCATAACTTAACAACCTAATTACTTATTCAAGTCTCTAATTCACACTTGTCAACATACGAATTTATTGATTCTTATACTTTTCAGTTTTTCACTAAACTGGGCAATAAACCAAACTTTTTCAGTATTAATTTAACCGTCTACAACATCAAACTCAACTAAATTTCACCATTTCCCTATTAATCCTAGGTTGGCCGAACCTACATGAGTGCATAGAAACTTTTTCATCAAGTTCTACTTAACCAAAAATCATCAAATATTAACATACATCAAGTTTATCATCTTCCACCAACTTCTTACCTTAGTTGACCAACTTTGACCAATCCTTTTTGCTCCAGAAAAGATTCTCAGCTGTTAATCAACTTGTATACAACTTAGAATCATCAAAAATAACATTAAAACCAAACCAAAAAGTTTCAAATTTAAGTTTTTCTCTCACCTCGAAACATGACAAATTCTGCCCCCATTCTTCTTTCTAGTTTTTCACCTATCAAATGAGCTTTGTTCTTCTCTCTTGTTTTTCACCAAGCAAATGAGCTTCTTTTTAGCTGGATTTTTTATATGTTATATAGGGGTTAGGATGGAAGATTTTATCCTTCTTAACCAAAGTTAGACAGTGGTCGAAAGGTGGCCGAAAAATCACGTAATCTGGACTAGCGAATGACGCCTACGTTAACTTTGGAGGAGTGGTTCTCTTTCGTTTCAGCTTGGTTCATGGTGTTCTTTACCTTTCCAAAAATCCCTTTAAATTATATTTATCTTGGAAAAAACCTAGCTCAAAAAGTCTAAGGTCATGAAAATGGGTTTTCTTTTTGAGCTTTCAGGTGCTGGGCCTGGGCCTGCCAACAACCCTGCTTTAGAAAATTCAGAAAAAATATTTCCATCCCATTTCTTCCCAAATTTCCACTTCTTAAGTGTTGTACAAGGTCTCTAGTATGTCTTACAAAAATTTGAGGTCACTTGTTTAAGAAAAGTTCCCGATTATGCCCATTTTGCGTGATTTGGTCATTATCAATTGAAATGGCTTAAAGTTTTCGATTTACTTTAAAAATTTATTTGATCACGAAACCTCCTTATTTCCACTAAATCTTCATTCCCCATGTCAATTACACCTTATAATAATTTCCTACAACCTCGAAATAATTTTTGTGAATTTCTAGAATTTATTCTGAACTTATTTGGCTCACTAGGCCCATTTGCTCGGTTTAGAGTAAACTTGAGTTTTACTAGCTTTTTCAGTTCCAATACCTTAGTTTCACTTTCTAACCATCAAATATTACTTATAAGCATACTTTCTTAAAGGATACTTAAAATTGGGTGTTTACCTCGAAGTTCAAGCCTCGAGCCTCGTGCCACTATTTCGGGTATCTCAACTATCTTGGGCCTTACATGAACATTTAGGTAAGTCTTAAACTTCTCGGCTTAGATTTTAAATAAACATTAGTATAAAATTTTGGGTTTCACATTTCACCCCACTTTTAAGAATTTGGTCCTTAACTTCAGCTAGGCCCATCAAACAATCGCGGGTACTTCTCCTCATAAGGCTATCCAGCTCTCACATTGCTACTTCTGTCGAGTGGTGTTATCAGAGAACCTTTACTAGTGGAATTTTCTTTTTCCGAAGTACCTTTTCCTTCTTGTCGAGGATCAGGACCAGTTCTTCCGTATAGCTCATATCTCTTTGAATCTCTAAAGCTTCATATTCAATGACATGGGAGGGATCCAGATTATATCTCCTCAACATGGAAACGTGGAAGGCATTATGTATCCCAAAGCTGTGGAGGTAAAACTAATCGATAAGCAACATCTCCCACTTTCTCAAATATCTCGAACGGACCAATGAAGCGAGGACTCAACTTTCCCTTCTTTCCAAAAAGGATGATGCCCTTACTTGGAGATACCTTAAAAAACACGGAGTCCTCAACCTAAAATTCAAGTGGTCTTCTACACACATCAGCGTAACTCTTCTATCTACTCTAAGCAACCCTTTATCTGCCATAAATAACCTGAATGCCCTTAGCTACTGTTTATTAAGAACGCGAGCCATAATCTTTCAGTCACCCACTTTTTCCTAAGCAACTGGATGTCACGACCCAAAAATCAGAGTAAATTTTTTGTTTTTCTTTTATACTTACCTGTCCTTGGATCGTGACCACACTCCACTAACAATTGGGTTGTGCGTCAATGCCAACCCCACCATTCATTCACCATATAACTTAATTCCTTATTAAAGGAAAGGTAAACACATGAGTTTTTTCACTGATTCTTTCCCATTCATTTACAAGTGTTTACAGTGTCTATATATCCCCGAAAATTACTTAGAAACATGTTACTGTGCTATTCTGATTTAAATAAAATATGTACAAGTGTATATACCACAAGTGATGGGCAGCAGCGGATATCAGGAATGCAGCACTCAGTCGCCTCAAAGTCAGCTGAAAGAAATCTGTGTATGAAAAATGAAAGGGGTGAGCATATCAAGCTCAGTAAGGCAATCCTACGAACAAGTAGGTAACCATATTACCTACATGAACGTGGTGCCGTGCATAAACCACCCTTTCTCCACACATTTCAAAACTGATGCTACAATTCATGATGTCATGTAAAACAAGTTCACATATATATTTCAAAGAGCATGGAAAAACACAACATGCAAATCCATTTAAATCATTTCATTCTTGTTAAAATTTCATAACACAGCCAGGACTCCACTCATCCCTTAGGTGTTCCTGACTCACACAAAATCATGAAATCAGATCCTTTTCAAGGCATTAATAACATGCGACAAAATGAATGTCATGTAAAACAAGTTTACATCACGTCTGGGTTTAAATAGCATGGAAATAACGTCATGCGAATTTCAGTTTAAATCCCAGTTTCATTCTTATCAAAATCACATCTCAGTCAGGATTTAACCCCTCCCTCGGGTGATCCAGACTCACACAGAAGTTCACAAACATGATTTTCAAAACATCAAGTAACAACATGCGAGACTTGGCAATATATATATATATATATCTCAGACAAATAACCAGAAGTATTGGCCATATACTCGTGATCCCACTGCTACATGGATCCTGTGTACGGGGTCTCACGACTATCAGGAACCATCCCGGGAGGTAGGTCAGTCTATCCCGTCGATCCTGTTCGATATCTCGCATTCGAAGATGCCACTCGCATTCGAAGATGCCACTCGCATTTGAAGATGCCACTCGTATCCAAAAATGCCATATAATCAATCCCAGCACGGTATAACGTACTCCATGCTACTTGCACGGTACAACGTACTCCGTGGACCCATATCTCATATCCACAATCGTGCTTGTCTCAAAATGCACATACGAGCATATTTAATCGGCGTGACACACAGTCTACCCGACGCTCCAAGCACGGCTCATCGCATGTCTCATAAAATCAGTGCCAGCGATGCTCCAACACTCTCATAAAATCAAGAAAAATCTCGTGCGAGCAAAGCTCCAGCACACGTTTCATAAAATCTCATAAGATCTAGTGTGAGCTAAGCTCCAACACTCTGTCAAAATCATGTAAAACTAGTGCGAGCTAGGCTTCAGCACTGTGTCATGAAAATCAAGTGAAAATCTAGTGTGAGTTAGACTCTAGCACATTGTCACGAAAATCATATGAAAATCTAGTGCGAGTTAGACTCCAGCACCTATGCATGTAAAACTCTAGTGCGAGCCCTTACTCTAGCACCAATGTATGCATCACACAAATCAAAACTCGTGCGAGCTGAGCTCTAGCACGTCACATTCTCAAAAATCACGTAGGCAGCTCAGTTATCTCAAAACCATTTCTAAGGAAATCACATTGTTGAAAATATGCAATGTTGTGCATTTTTATTTACAAGCTAGCCAGCCTACTCATGCACGTGTCAAAACAGCTCAAGAACAAGTAGGAACCTCTTGTTCTTGCTCCTCCCAACTTTTCCTAAATTTTTGAATTTTACCCTTCACAAGGGTATTTTGGTCATTTGACCATCTAGGGCACTAAAATTCTTATCTTAAATCTAGACCCCTCAGACAATTTTAGGGAAGGTAAATGATGTCTCAATTGTGTAAAGTTACCTCTAGCAATCCGTAAAATTCCCTTACCTGGAATCTCTTCACAAGCTTATCTTTCCTCAACCGTACCCAGTCTCTCAATCCAATTCGCTCCAAACCAAGTCTACGGAGCTACATATAACCACGTATTTGGGTCAGTTCTAATATACTTATTAGTATTTCACTCTTACTGATCGAATCTAAAGCACTGGATTCGTTTTACTTTATTGGGCCTGATTGCATCTTAATGGGTCTCGACACATTTCCAGCCCGTTTCCAATTATTAAATCCCTTCTTCGGGTCTATTGGGTTCTCAATACCCATTGGGCTTCATTCCAAACACTTTGGATAGCTCTAGTCATCTTCTCTATCTCATGTTCAGCTCTTTCTGTGAGAACAAATACTTGAGGCTCTTGTGGTCGGTAAATATCTAGAACTTTTCACCATACAAGTAGTGACGCCATACCTTCAACGCAAACACTACTGCTGCTAGCTCCAAATCATGGGTTGGATAGTTCTTTTCATGATCCTTCAGTTTTCTGGATCCATAAGCAACTACCCTCCCATCCTACATCAATACACAGCCCAATCCCTGATGCGAAGCATCGATATACACTGCAAATCCTCCTGAGCTGGTAGGGATAGTGAGAATTGAAGCGGTGGTCAATCGACACTTCAACTCCTGAAAACTCTTCTCACAATCCTCGTTCCATACAAATGGTACACTCTTTCAAGTAAGACGTGTCAACAGAGCAGTCAATTTCAAAAATCCCTCAACGAATCTCCAATAATATCTAGCTAAATCTAAAAAACTCTCGATCTCGGTGACTGTCCTTGACTGTTTCCACTGAACTACAGCCTCTATCTTAGATGGATCAACTGATACACCATCTCTCGATACAACAAGTCCCAAAAATGAGATCTGTGACAACCAAAAGTCACATTTACTATGCTTAGCATATAACTTATGCTCTCGTAGAGTCTGAAATACGATCTTGAGGTGCTCCTCATTGGATCTCGAGTATACCAATATGTCATTGATGAAGATGATAACAAACTGGTCCAAATATGGCTTGAACACATCGTTCATCAAAGCCATGAAAGCAGCTGGAGCATTTGTCAATCCAAATGGCATGACCAAGAACTCATAATAGCCATATCGGGTACAAAATGCTGTCTTGGGTACATCTCCACTCTGAACTTTCAGCTGATGATACCCAGACCTCAGGTCAATCTTGGAAAAGACCTGTGCTCCCTGAAGCTGATCTAACAAATCGTGAATGCGTGGAAAGGGATACCTATTCTTGATGGTGGCCTTATTCAACAATCGGTAATCTATACACAATTAGAGGCTCCTATCCTTCTTCTTCACAAACAAAATCGGTGCTCCCCAAGGTGAAACACTCGGTCGAACAAAACCCCTATCCAACAGCTCCTGTAACTGCTTCTTGAGCTCTTCCAGCTTCACTAAGGCCATGCGATATGGTGGTCTTGAAATAGGCTCCACACTAGGCACCAAATCTATACAGAACTCCATCTCTCTGTCTGGTGGTAACCTTGGCAACTCATCCAAAAAGACATCTCGATACTCACTGACCACAGTAATATCTAACAACTCCGGATGTGCCTTATCCATATCTGCCATGTACACAATGAAACCTTGATATGTTGAAGGTTCTCTCAATCAGTATATCATATTATAATCATAATTACTTCTTTTATTTATTCTTTTTAAACTTTACAACATATCTAGCAGGGTTAGGAAACATAACTGTCTTAGCATAACAATCTAAAACAGCATGGTTTGTAGATAGCCAATTCATTCCTAAGATTATATCAAAGTCACTCATACTTAGCAATATTAGATTGGCTGTCATCTTCTTGTTCCCTACTCTCAACTTGCAGTCATTATATACATACTCTACAACTTGACTACCATTCATAGGCGTACTAATCAACATCATCATACATAACGGTGTACGCTCTACATGTCTTGCTAATTTACATGCAAATGAAGGCGATACAAAATAATGCGCGGCACCAGGATCAATTAAAACATATGCTTCAATATCATAAATCAGGATGTTACCTCGTATCACATCCGATGAAGCATTAGCTGTCCCCTGGTCCAAAGCATGTACGCACCATTGACCAATCACTTGTTTCCCCTTTTCTTCTGTCGTTGCTCTACCTCTCTGAGAGAACTTACCAACTAGAGCTCTATCAGGCTCCCTGCCCTTCAGTGGGGCAGTATCAACCATCTCTGGGCAATCTCTAGCAATATGCCCATATTTCACGCATCAAAAACACACTATAGGAGTCAGTGGACACGGTCTACCTCCATGTTGTTTACCTCATCTTCTACAATGATCGGTAGTAGATCTCTGTCTTCCTATGACAATACCCTTTGTTGGAGCTACGATCGGATAAGCAAGAGGACTAGCAAGTCTCTCTTGTGCCTCCTCAACCCATGATCTCTTACCAAAGAGTTTCTACCCTCTTCGATAACTGAAATCCCTAGTCGGCCTCTTCTTCTGTATATCTCAACTCTGACTAAACTTCCCAAACTCGAAAGCATTCCTCTCGTAATCTTGCTCGCACAGTTGCACCCTGCATACTGCTTCCTCGTAGGTGGTTATATCTAATGGATCCAACTTGGACCGCAGAACCGCTCTCAATCCATCGATGAACCTATGGACCTTCCTAGCCTCACTATACATGATCTCTAGGTCATATCTCCTTAGGGATAGGAATCGAGTCTCATACTCGTCCATTGACAAGCTCCTATGGTTCAATCCTAAAAACTCTACCTATAGTTTTCGCTGTGCGGTATCGGGAATAAACTACCACCTAAGGCCTCCTGAAATCTCTCTCAACTAATATATATGTCGGGCTCTCAATATGGGTCAGGTGGACTTCCACCAATGCTCTGCAGCTCCCTCTAGTAGGAACGCAGCAAATGCGACCATCTCCGATGTCGTACACTTGAAGAATCTATAAAGCTTCTCCATCTCAGCTACCCACTCCTCAGCAGCTACAAGGTCCTTGACCCCACTAATAGATGGAGGTCTAAACTTCTGGAATTCTCACAACCAATGCAGATCACATCTGTACCCTAATCCACTACTACTAAAAATTGGTGGGGGTGTAGGAGCATCTACAATCCTCGGTGCATGAGCTGTCTGTGTAGGTGTATCAGGGGTAACTGCCTCTCCTGTCGCAGCTCCTGCCTCCTGTCCTTGCCTACTTGGCATTCTATGTGCCCATATCTTTACAATCATCTCTAGACTACGCTCTAATCTCGTAAAGAGCATCTCAACACACTCTGGTGCCTCAGTAGCACATGGAGTCTCATGGTAGATAATGGTTCGGCAGCAGCTCATCTCTCAAGCCTATCTCCACGACCTCGAGCCCTACCTCTCGTACCTCTACCACTATGAGTATTTACCATATAGGCAAAGTTCCTGCATTCACAATCATGAATTAGTCCATCTCCTATCTGGTATACACAGTTATATCTAAACACAGCACAGTACTATGGGGATGTAGACTTTCCTATTTTTTAACATCGACTCACATCAGACCAACGTCAGCTCTGATACCAGAATAGGTGGGCCCATAACCCACAGGTCCCAAGATCAAAACCTGGCTTTGATACCATTCTGTCAAGACCCATCCTGACTTAACCAAAAATCAATACAAATTTTTTGCATTTTTAACTAACCTTTCCTCTCTTCAATGGTTGGGCTGTGATTCGATGTTAGCTTCCTCGCATACCATATCATCCATTATCATGCATACATGTCAATATACTGTTACTGACTGTAACTACTTTTATAATACAAATGAGAACATATAAAATCTAATATAAATACATTCCCCATAATATATATCGTATACATTACTATGTTGTTTCTATGTTTAGATACATAACCATACAAAACATGTATACCTATCGATCGATAGGAAATAATAGCGGACACAGGAATACTATCCCTCAAAAGCTCTCACTCTACTGCTAATACTCTGTAGAGAGATGTAAAGAAAGGGGGTGAGCATACAATGCGCTCAGTAAGGAACTCAGGCAAGCAAGTAGACATCTACACTATCTACTCAAAATAATGCTATGCCTCAAAGCGTTATTTCCTTAACTCATTTTCAAAGCATGTTTATATATATATATACTTGTACAAATTAAATCTCATGTACAGAAATCATGCTTTCTTTCTCAAATGTAGGCATGTAGTGCAAAATAATGCATCTTTATAATATCACAATGCCTTTAGATAAATCATGCCATGTATATTTAAATCACAGTAAATATGGCATTTAAATCATTCACAACACAAAATTGGAGTCCGACCCATCCCTCAGGTCTATCCGCAATTAAATCAATCAATCAGGTGATATATCATCTGAGACTCTGTGGTGAAAATGTAAATAGTATCCTAGACTATGATCATATCCAACAATGGTGATCCCAGGCAACACAGTACTCGGTGTGTGGGGCATCACTGCTGCAACGGGAGGGGGGTTAGACCATCACAACTGCCAGCTATATCCTCCTTAACTCCACAACACCATACGGTATAGTGTACTCCATGCCACATGCATGGTACAATGTACTCCGTGGACCCTACATCACAGTCGGGTGCCTGCCATAGGTCTTAGCCCTCAAAACCATAGAATATCATACCACATCTCTAAATCCTCATGCGACCCTCTCATAGTGTGACACTCAGTCTACACGAGGAAATCAAGCATGGTTTTCAACATGTATTATATATCACATGCAGTGTGCGCCTTTGAACATAACTCACTGTCGACACTTCGCTTAAATAGTGTTCACATCACAAACTCAACTCTAGTGCGAGTAAACCTCCAGCAACTAGGTCAATGCATAGTTGATGTTTATGAGCAATAGCTCAAGTACAATGTCATGTATCTCATGTAAAATTCGAGTACGAACTAATCGCTTCAGCACTCTCTCATGCATAAATCACATAAAACTGAGTACGAGTAATAACTCCAGCACTCTATCATACATGTCATGAAAATCTAGTGCAAATCATAATCCAGCACTAATAAATGTGAAAAATATATGAAATCCAGTGCAAGCTGTGATCCAGCACGAATTATTCTCACATAATATGATAGATGGCTCTTTAAAAAAGGGATTGTTTACAAAATATCAAAATCAGCACTATAAAGTGTGCTTAATTCACATCAACCTTAAAATCATTAGCCCATATATTTATTCTTCTTCTAAACAGCAGTAAAACACTCAAAATGGTGGCCTCCATGCTTTTTACAACTTTTCACAAAAGTTGACTTTTTGACTAACTATGGGTAAAATCGTAATTTACCACTATCAGGTCACAATAATTATTATTCACTTTCTCTGACCCTCAGAGTTTTACGTGAATGTAAAAGCAGACGAAAATACGTGCAGGTATCTCTAACTACTCACAAAAGTCCCTTACCTGCAATCACTCGAAAAATTTTACTTTCTCAATGCTGCTCGATCCAGCAGTCCAATTCGCTCCTCCAATAATCTCTGGAGCTGCATATAACCATTTATCAAGTTAATTATATTTTTCCTACTGTATTTCACATTAAATACAGTCTATTTCCCTTAATTGTTCCCGTTTACTCTAAATAGGCCTAAATACTTTAATTGGGTCTTAATCCGTATTAAGCCCGTTTTCCACGTATTATTTCCCTTCATCAGGGTCTATAGACTCATTGGGCCTATCAATACCCATTGGGGTTTATTCCAAGCTCTTTGGATAGCCCGTATATCATTTATGACAATTAATTCAAAATTTCGAATATAATTCACTATATGCAAAATTTAATCTGAAATGCGTAAAATAAATCTTACATACGCAATAATCACATAAATTGTCGTAAATGAGCTTTACTTACCCGAGATTATGCAATGGCATGTAAATCGAAGTTCGATCGGGCTTCCGTTTGAAATTTATCATCGAACTGCACAATTTTGTATATTTAACTCCGGGTCCATTTTCGATTAAATATAATTTAAATAAATTTATCGAAAATCAAATCAGTCACTTTTGACCTCGTATCGACTTACCCAAAGTCCGATGAAATCTCAAAATTTTTTCTTTTTTCTTTTTCTTTCTTTTTTCTTCTTTTTCCCCTTTTCTCCTTGGTTGAACCAGTCCGATCCGTTTCAGCGCAGAACCTTCTTCACTGAACCACCGACCGGTTCAGGCTTCCTTTGGTTGTACCAGCGTCTTCTGGTCAGTTTTCGACACATTACCACCGCCATTCGGCACGCCTCAGCCTGGGGAACGTTCGACTAGCCTCAATCGGGACCAAGCACCATCGGTGGCTGTCGGATTCCTCTCTTTTCCTCCACGGCTATTCCTCTTCGATTCGTCGACCTCCGACGTTGGTGAGGCGCTTGTCACGCCCCGAAAACGCGGAAAATAGGGCAATTTTAAATCTTTTTACTCGACAATTCACAATTAAGAGTGCATTCCTGTGCAGTGTCAAACATCATAACCTATATCATACCTCAGGATCTCGTCATTAAATAGTATATATTATATCATATACATTACTTGATCTCAAGTTAATTAATCCTAATACATCCCATACAATGTTATAAATCAAGTGTCTGCAATTATGATAATTGTCTGGGTACATGAAAAGATAAAAGATACCTCAAAATACAATATATGGCCTGGAGCTCAAGTCCTCCACTAGCCACTACTCCATACGTCGCAGGAAAAACCTTTTCACTTGAAGAGATCTGAGGGGAAAGAAAACAGGGTGAGCTTCTAAATCGCTCAGTAAAGGGGGTAAAGGACTCATTTCATAAACCAAAATACACGTCACAAAATATTTATTTGTATGTGAAACTCATTAATCTCATTTGAAAACCATAGCATGAAAGTACTCAAAACGACATTCTCATATCTCAAATCATGTGAAAACATGAAGTAAAATGCTCAGTATAGAGCAATAACAAAGCATGTGAAAATAATGCAATAATCATTTTCTCAATAAACGTGATAAAATCACTGAAATAGTAATGCACATGGCGCAGCTACTAAACACACGTGGCATAGCCACTGATTTAAATTCACACGTGGCATAGCCACAGGATAGGGTTTCACGTGGCAAAGGCCACCAAATAGGGTTCTCACGTGGCAACGGCCACCAAATAGGGTTCTCACATGTCAACGGCCACCAAATATACATGGCATAGCCACAGAATGGGGTTTCTCACGTTACCAGAACGGAGAAGAATCGGGCTTACATGCTACCAGAGCAATGCCCGGTGTGTACTCAGAATTACACACCTAAGTCTTAATCACATAAGACTAGTTTGCCTTCACGTAGAACTCATAATGGTTTTTCTCTCATAAAAATCATTTAAAACCGTTTTGTACTCAACACAAAACATATTGAAACCGAGTCCCAACCGGCAAAACACGCACACATTTCTCAAATCTCAAGATCGCCTTAACGTAGAGCCCAGTTATAAACTCATAAAAACATTGGGCTGCAACCGGCTATAAAAATCGTGTGCAATTATATCACAACACAACACTCAACATGCTTGTTTTATAAATCACAAATCATGCTATAATAGTTCACAAATCACATACACAAATCCTTTAGTTTCCCTTACCTCTTTGCACCTCGTATAGTGCAATCGTTCCCCCCTTGACACAGACTAGTCTCGCATTCCAATCTGGAACTCTCGAGCTGTCCAAACGATGTTAAAACATCAATATTCGTCATCACAATAACCTCAATTTCGCTCACGACACCTCGACATCCTATATTTCCTATGCCACAATTATCTATGCTAATTCACCACATTATCTAAATCTCCATTTATAGCTCAAAATTCCAAAATTTACCAAAGTTGCCAAATATCATCATCACTCCAACTACATTGTAATTTCATCAATCCCTAATCATTTTTCAGCTATTTCAACACAATGCCAACAACTATTATCACCAAAATCATCTCAAATATAAGGATCGAAATTTAGAAATTACCCAAAACTTGTGGAGAGCTTATCTCTTGCCTCGATTCGATCCGTTTTTTGATTTCCAAGTATGTTGTTCTCCCTTTGACGAGGAACAACTTTCCTTCTTGCCACAACTTCTGATTTGGACGGAAATGGGTGCTTTAGATGAGTGAGAAAGCTAGGTTTCGATGAAAATGGGGTTGGAAGAGAGAGAAAGTGAGATTGCAGGAGAAAAACGGGAGTTCCTTATATAGGCTGAGGGTAGGAGATCGATCTGGCTCTTGATGAGATCGATCTGTATTTGAATTTTTGGGACAATTTGGGTAATTTTATGCCTAGGAGATCGACCTGTCGAGGGGTGAGATCGATCTCTTTATGGCTTTATGAGATCGATCTGCTCCTTGAGGAGATCGATCTTCTCCCAAACAGAATCATTTGGAGATCGATCCCTTCCTCATGAGATCGATCTTTTCTCAAACAGAATCATAAGGAGATCGATCCTCTTCCATTGGAGATCGATCTGCTTCTTAAATTCCTCCTTCCTTGTCATTTTTAACTCACCAGATCGATCTCTCCTTCTCCCAGATCGATCTGACCTCATAGCTTCACACTTATTTCAAACACTTAATATATAAATCTCCAAATATAATTTCCACAATTCACTTAGCTCAATAAATTACACTTCAAGTTCTTATTACATCATTCAAATATATCTAAAATTCTTAGATCTCACATCCTCCCCACCTTAAATAGAATTCGGTCCTCCAAATTCAACTCAACTAGTCGAATAGATGGGGGTATTTCTCCTTCATGAGACTCTCTAGTTCCCACGTTGCCTCTTCCATTGAGTGATGTTTCCACAAAACTTTCACTAATGGGACGCTCTTAGTTCTCAGTACCTTCTCTCTTCTATCGAGGATCTGGACGGGTTCCTCAGTGTAGCTCATATCCTCTTGAATGTCCATCTCGTCATACTCTATGACATGAGAAAGGTCCGGGTGGTACTTCCTCAACATAGACACATGAAAAACATTGTGTCTTCCGGACATCTGTGGGGGTAATGCTAATTTGTAAGCTACCTCTCCCACTCTTTCAAGAATCTCGAATGGTCCTATGTATCGAGGACTCAATTTCCCTTTCTTCCCAAATTGCATGATACCCTGACTCGGTGATATTTTCAGAAATACTGCATCACCAACCTTAAACTCGAGTGGTCGTCTACACACATCCCCGTAGCTTTTCTGTCTACTTTGTGTAACCCGTAACCTCTCACATATGAGTTTCACACTCTGTACGGCTTGCTCAACAAGCTCGAGAGCATTTATCTTTCTGTCACCGACTTCTTCCCAGGCTATAGGGGATCTATACCTCCTACCACATAGAGCCTCAAAGGGTGCCATTCCAATACTTGCATGATAGCTGTTATTGTACACAAACTCTGCTAGGGGTAGGTGATCATCCCATGATCCCTTAAAATCCATCGTACATGCCCTCAACATATCCTCCAGGGTCTGAATAGTCTTCTCTGACTGACCATCTGTCTGAGGATGATAGGCGGTACTAAAACTCAATCGAGATCCCATGGACTCCTGAAACTGGGTCCAAAATCTAAAAGTAAACTGGGAATCTCTATCAGAAGTAATACTCACTGAAGCCCCATGTAATCTAGCTACCTTGCTGAAATACAGCTCAGCTAAGGCATCCACAGTATCTGTGCTCTTGATGGCAAGGAAGTGGGCACTCTTGGTCAGTCTATCCACTATAACCCATATAGCGTCACGACCTCTTCGGGTCCTTGGTAAACCCATAATAAAGTCCATAGTGACATGCTCCCATTTCCATGTAGGTACAGGTAAGGGCTGTTGTAGTCCTTCGAGCTTCCGATGCTCAGCTTTCACTTGCTGGCATACTAAACACCTGGCCACATACTCTGCCACGTCTCGCTTCATACCACTCCACCAATACACCTTTCTCAAGTCTCGGTACATCTTAGTACTCCCTGGGTGCATGGTGTATCGCGAGCAGTGGGATTCTCTCAGTATCTGTCTCTTCAGGGTATCATCGTCCGGTACACAAATTCGTCCTCTGAATCTCAACAATCCATCCTCACTGACTGTGAGATCCGACTGCAAACTCTATTCAGCTTGGCTAATCATATCTATCAATCTCTGATCACTGCGCTGCCCAGTTCTAATCTGATCCATGATCCTGAGCTCTATTCGCAAGCTAGCCATAAATCCAGTCTCTATCTCTTTAACTCTGATCTAAAGTTTGGCAAACTGCTCTAGTAAATCCCATTCCCTGATCATCATAGCAGATATCATACTCTTCCTGCTCAGGGCATCAGCAACCACATTTGCCTTGCCCGGATGATATAGAATCTCGCAGTCATAATCCTTAAAGAGTTCCATCCATCTCCTTTGTCTCATGTTTAACTCTTTCTGATCAAAGAGGTATCTCAAACTCTTGTGATCAGTGAAGATCTGGAATCTTTCCCCATATAAGTAGTGTCGCCAGATCTTCAAAGTAAATACCACAGCGGCTAACTCCAAATCATGCGTGGGGTAATTCCGCTCATGGTCTTTCAGCTGTCGCGATCCATATGTGACCACTCTTCCGTGCTGCATAAGCACACACCCCAATCCTTGATGAGATGCATCACTATACACCGAAAATCCTCTTGATCCCTTAGGAATAGTTAACATAGGTACCGCTGTCAACCTCCTCTTTAATTCCTGAAAACTGAGCTCACATTGATCAGTCCATATAAATGGAGTCTCCTTGCGCGTGAGCTTAGTCAAAGGGACGGCAATCTGGGAAAATCCTTCCACAAATCTTCTGTAATACCCTGCCAAACCAAGGAAGCTTCGTACCTTAGTAACTGTCCTCGGTCTCTCCCAATTAAGCACAGCCTCCACCTTGCTTGGGTCCACTGATACTCCTTCCTCTGAGACTATATGACCAAGGAAAGCTATCCGATCCAGCCAAAACTCACACTTACTAAGCTTTCCATATAATTGCTTATCTTGGAGTATCTGTAGTACTAACCACAAATGCTGTGCATGCTCCTCATACGACCGAGAGTATACCAGGATATCATCAATAAAGACTATCACAAATTTATCTAGATAGTCTCTGAACACTTCGTTCATCAACCTCATAAATGCTGCAGGGGCGTTCGTCAATCCAAAGGACATCACCAGAAATTCGTAATGGCCATACCTCGTCCTGAAGGCCGTCTTTGGAATATCTTCTTCCTTGATCCTCAATTGGTGATAGCCCGATCTCAAATCAATCTTAGAAAAGACTGATGCCCCTCTCAGCTGATCAAGTAGATCATCAATCCTGGGCAATGGCTATTTATTCTTCACCGTGGCTTTATTCAACAACCGATAGTCTACGCATAATCTGAGACTACCATCCTTCTTCTTGACAAATAAAATCGGTGCTCCCCACGGTGAAACACTGGGCCTCATAAACCCTTGATCCGATAACTCCTGTAGTTGTTTCTTCAATTCCTCAAGTTCCACTAATGCCATCCTGTGGGAGGTTTAGAGATCAGCTAAGTATCTGGTACCAAATTAATGATAAACTCTAACTCTCTCTCTGGTGGTAAACCTGGCAATTCATCTGGGAAAACATCCAAAAATTCACACACCACAGGTATATCCTCAATCCTCGAATGTTTCCGCTCATCGTCTGAGATGAGTGTCTCATAACCTTCACATGAACAATCATATTTAATATTCTCCAAAATAATATCAAAATTCTCAAATTACTTACTAGAATTTCACATATTCATTTCCTCAATATCTCAATCTTACACTGTAAGGTTCAGGTAGGGAGAAAGTTACAATCTTAGTGTAGCAATCTAAGCTCACTCGATTAGCTGCCAACCAATCCATTCCCAAAAGTACATCAAATCCATGTATATTCAACATGATTAGATCTGCTAACATCCCTCTATCTCCCACCTTTATCTCACATCCTCTACAGATTAACTCAGTTCTCTGGGATTCACGCATAGGGGTATTTACATGTAGTATATATTCTAGAGGTTCAAACTTCAAGTTTAATCTACATGCAAAATGCTCAGAAATAAGCGAATACGTGGATCCTGAATCAATCAACACATGAGCTTTATGATTACAGACAGAGAGTGTACCTCTTATAGTTTCTGCAGAAGTGTCAGCGGTCTCCTTATCTAGGGCAAACACACGTCCCTGGGTAACAGTTCTCTTTCCTTTCTCTGCAGTAGTGACCCGTCCCTGGGGATTCACTCTCTGAGGCTGTTGTCTAGTGGGCTCCAAGACATGTGGTTTCTGAGGTTGAGGGCAATCCTTCACCATGTGACCCATGTCTCCACATCTAAAACATCCATGGATCGACCCAATACAACTTCCCTCATGCATTCAGCCACAATTTCTGCAAAACCTTGTCTCAGGCCTGACATCTCGAGGGGTCTCTCTAATGTTAGGGTAACCTCTGGGTCTCTCTAATCTGCCCTTCTGCACCTCAATCCTTCCTCTTCTGAAGGAACCTCTCTGAGCCTCTGTTTGGAAAATCGCTGGCCTCTTGCCCTTATCTCTATTCACTGCTCTGAGCTCATTCTGGGATTGTACCATTTCAATTCCTCTTTCAATCTCTTGTGCTCGTCTCAGAGCATCTCCAAACTCAGTAATACATAGCCCTATCAATCTATCTCTGATGATAGGCTTCAATCTATACACAAATTTCTCTGTGCGGAGCTCTTCATTCTTAAAGGTCTCTGGGTCATATCTCAATAGCGCAGTGAATTGGCTCTCATAGTCATCCACAGACATGTCACCTTGTACCAAACTCAAAAACTCGGCTTGTTTCTTTCTCTGGGCGGCTCGTGGTACATATTGGGCTCTAAAGGCTATTTGGAACTCTTCCCAACCAATCACATCCTGGTGGGACATCAAAATACCCTGGGTAGTACCCCACTAATCTCAAGCTCTCCCTTTTAACATATAGATACTCATACTGACCCTCTCAGCATCGGTGCACCCCAGATAATCATATATAATTCTCAACTCCGTTAACTACTCCTCAGCCTCTGTAGGATCCTTCTTTCCCCTAAACGCGGGTGGATTCATCTTCAAAAAATCCTTCAGTCGGACCATACTTCTATCATCAGGCTGAGTGACGGGAGGCACTGGGTCCATCTGTACTGGGGGTATGGGAGGTCCTTGTGGTGGTGTAGGAGTAGTACCCGAGGTATTAACTCCAAAGTGTTGCGCGAATAACGCTGCCATCTGCTCAAAACCTTGCCTCACATCAGTCTCAATCCGATTAAATCGAGAGTTAGGACTCTCTGGTTGTGGGACAGGTGGCCGAGGGGACTCTACCTGCCTCCTCGAACGACCTCGTCGTCCACTCATTCTCTATCTTAACTCGTCTCCTGCGCATACATATCAGAATCGATTGAAATCTCAATCCTCAATTTCAGTTCATGACCAAACTATTACAGACACTTGGGATGTATTCTATTCCACTTAACCGACACTGACAGTACTAGACACCCTAAGCTCTGATACCAAGAAAACTCTGTCACACCCCGAAAACGCGAAAAATAGGGCAATTTTAAATCTTTTTACTCGACAATTCACAATTAAGAGTGCATTCCTGTGCAGTGTCATACATCATCACCTATATCATACCTCAGGATCTCGTCATTAAATAGTATATATTATATCATATACATTACTTGATCTAAAGTTAATTAATCCTAATACATCCCATACAATGTTATACATCAAGTGTCTGCAATTATGATAATTGTCTGGGTACATGAAAAGATAAAAGATACCTCAAAATACAATATATGGCCTGGAGCTCAAGTCCTCCACTAGCCACTACTCTGTACATCGCAGAAAAACCCTTTTCACTTGAAGAGATCTGGGGGGAAAGAAAACAGGGTGAGCTTCTAAATTACTCAGTAAAGGGGGTAAGGGACTCATTTCATAAACCAAAATGCACATCACAAAATATTTATTTGTATGTGAAACTCATTAATCTCATTTGAAAACCATAGCATGAAAGTACTTAAAACGACATTCTCATATCTCAAATCATGTGAAAACATGAAGTAAAATGCTCAGTATAGAGCAATAACAAAGCATGTGAAAATAATGCGATAATCGCTTTCTCAATAAACGTGATAAAATCATTGAAATAGTAATGCACGTGGCGCAGCCATTAAACACATGTGGCATAGCCACTGATTTAAATTCACACATGGCACAGCCACAGGATAGGGTTTCACGTGGCAACGGCCACCGATTAGGGTTCTCACGTGGCAACGGCCACCAAATAGGGTTCTCACGTGGCAACGGCCACCAAATAGGGTTCTCACGTGGCAACGGCCACCAAATAGGATTCTCACATGGTAACGGCCACCAAATAGGGTTCTCACGTGGCAATGGCCACCAAATAGGGTTCTCACGTGGCAACGGCCATCAAATAGGGTTCTCACGTGGCAACGGTCACCAAATATACGTGGCATAGCCATAGAATGGGGTTTCTCACGTTACCAGAACGGAGAAGAATCGGGCTTACATGCTACCAGAGCAATGCCCGGTGTGTACTCAGAATTACACACCTAAGTCTTAATCACATAAGACTAGTTTGCCTTCACGTAGAACTCATAATGGTTTTTCTCTCATAAAAATCATTTAAAACCGTTTTGTACTCAACACAAAACATATTGAAACCGAGTCCCAAACGGCAAAACACGCACACATTTCTCAAATCTCAAGATCGCCTTAACGTAGAGCCCAGTTATAAACTCATAAAAACATTGGGCTGCAACCGGCTATAAAAATCGTGTGCAATTATATCACAACACAACACTCAACATGCTTGTTTTATAAATCACAAATCATGCTATAATAGTTTACAAATCACATACACAAATGGTTTAGTTTCCCTTACCTCTTTGCACCTCGTATAGTGCAATCGTTCCCCCTTGACACGGACTAGTCTCGCATTCCACTCTGGAACTCCCTAGCTGTCCAAACGATGTTAAAACATCAATATTCGTCATCACAATAACCTCAATTTCGCTCACGACACCTCGACATCCTATATTTCCTATGCCACAATTATCTATGTTAATTCACCACATTGTCTAAATCTCCATTTATAGCTCAAAATTCCTAAATTTACCAAAGTTGCCAAATATCATCATCACTCCAACTACATTGTAATTTCATCAATCCCTAATCATTTTTCAGCTATTTCAACACAATGCCAACAACTATTATCACCAAAATCATCTCAAATATAAGGATCAAAATTTAGAAATTACCCACAACTTGTGGAGAGCTTATCTCTTGCCTCGATTCGATCCGTCTTTCGATTTCCAAGTATGTTGTTCTCCCTTTGACGAGGAACAACTTTCTTTCTTGCCACAACTTCTGATTTGGATGGAAATGGGTGCTTTGGATGAGTGAGAAAGCTAGGTTTCGGTGAAAATGGGGGTTGGAAGAGAGAGAAAGTGAGATTGCAGGAGAAAAACAGGAGTTCCTTATATAGGCTGAGGGTAGGAGATCGATCTGGCTCTTGATGAGATCGATCTGTATTTGAATTTTAGGGACGATTTGGGCAATTTTATGCCTAGGAGATCGATCTGTCGAGGGGTGAGATCGATCTCTTTATGGCTTTATGAGATCGATCTGCTCCTTGAGGAGATTGATCTTCTCCCAAACAGAATCATTTGGAGATCGATCCCTTCCTCATGAGATCGATCTTTTCTCAAACAGAATCATAAGAAGATCGATCCTCTTCCATTGGAGATCGATCTGCTCCTTAAATTCCTCATTCCTTGTCATTTTTAACTCACCAGATCAATCTCTCCTTCTCCCAGATCGATCTGACCTCATAGCTTCACACTTATTTCAAACACTTAACATATAAATCTCCAAATATAATTTCCACAATTCACTTAGCTCAATAAATTACACTTCAAGTTCTTATTACATCATTCAAATATATCTAAAATTCTCAGATCTCACACGCGTCCTGGTGGCTGGGAGGTCACACGGCACCGGGTTTCCTTTTTTGATCGCGTGCCTGGCCGTAGGGTCGTCGGTGCTCACCATCCGGTGGTCTTTTCTCTTCCTCAGCTTGCGTCGGTTTCCTCTGTTCTCTCTCCCAGATTTTCAATCCTAATTTCTGATTTTCAATTTCTTCTTTTCTTTTTTTTTCTTTTATTTATAACATATTTTTATTATTATTTTATTCCTTAAAATAATAATAAAAATCCCAAAAATATCCCAAAAATATCTAAAAATATCCTATTAAATTCATTTAGTCCATAAATGAATTTATCAGTTCGATTTTTCCTTTTCGGTATATTTTTCCACTATTCTTGGGATCGTTTTTCGAGACAAAAATTTTAAAAATGTTAAATAAATTCATATCTTGATCAATTGGACTCGAAATTCAATATTTTCCTCGATTTTGATCAAGATTCCTCAATTTCATATTTTTAATGAAATTGTCTTATCAAAATTATACCGAATTTCAGTCATTCAACTGTTTTACCCTGCACTTGTTCGAGAATCAACTTAACCCTTATCTCGCTGTTATGTAGCTTACATGCATTTTTAATTTAAATTGTCGACTGCATGATCTTATGATTCATCTATAATAATAGAGTGTTCATACACATAGGAATCATAAGGAACAAGCTACATAAAATACGGGTCTAACAATGATGGTGTATTCTTACCTAGCTTGACTTCTTTCCTCTTTTGCGAAAATGGGAAAAATACCTCTTTGCTCCTTCAACCCAACAAATGAAATGTTAGCTCCAAGCTATTTTGTTCTTCTCCTCACCATGAACAACTTTGCTCTAATAGATTTTTCTCAAATCTTTATGGAATGAGGTGTATTCTAGAGTGAGAAAACTAGGTTGTTGTTGAAAATGGAGGAAATTTGGGTTGTCACATGGAAATAAAGGTTCCGCTGTCCAGTTTTTATAGAAAAACATTATGATATCGATCTCCAAGGGTAGCAGATCGATATGCCCTTGTTTAAACTCCTTCAAAAATTTGGCATTGCAGGCCATGAGATCGATCTGCCCATTGCATGAGATCAATAAGCTCAAGGGAATATGATCGATCTTTGTTCATGGGGTGGGATCGATTTGGTTCCGATAGAGAGCTTCAGAGATCAATCTGGCCTTAGGAGGAGATCGATCTCGCCTATCCAGAGGCTACTGGAGATCGATCTGCCTTGAGTGAGGGATCGATCTCCCTCTTTCAGAATGCTTGGCTTTGTGTTTTCAGGCCATGAGATTAATCTTCCTTGCATATGAGATAGATCTGGACTTCATCCTGCAGTACTTCAGCTACAATTGTTTCAGATTTTCAAAGTTAAACTCATATTTAATCACTTAAACGCCCAATTTGCATTTCATTCACACTTAACACTCAAAAGTATCCAATTCTTATGATTCATTTATCGTGTAACTTATCTGTACATCATGTAAATCATAAGATTACATATAAATTTACAGGCCTTACAAGTCTCCCCTAGTGGAGAGTTGTGTCTCGTAAAGGCTCATCCTATATGTAGTACTTAACCTTACTCTTAAGCTTGTTCCTTTTTACCCTAGTCAAATAAGATGGAAAAGTGTTATTAACTAAATAATTAACTATATCGGCATACCATGGTGGTGTTATTCTAATTACCATTAGATGTTCATTAGGAAACATCCTTTGTATGTGCATGTCGACTTCCTCTTTAACCATACAATTAAGGTGGTCGACCACCAAGTTTTTGACACCCTTCTTATCTTTGATTTCTAAATCAAATTCTTGTAACAAAAGAATCAACCTAGGCTTTGTCACGACCTCATTTTACCCTAAGAGCACTACAATTTTTTTGCTTTTTCTTTACCTTTTCCTCTCCGTGACCATCTTGTTAACAGTTAGGCTATGATTCGGCATTAGTCACACTATGTCACTTATCTTATCATACATTCACATTGTCATGCCCCGCTTTTGGGAACCCTTCTATCCATACATTCTCTACTACGGTTGGGCTGTGAGAAGATGCAATTACTAAAAATTCATTCATTTACAGCGAAATATTTAAAACTTTAATTCACACTCCCAGGTGTGTGTGTAAATACACAAAATTAATTGCCATGTGCTTACATTTCATCCCCATAATACTGTTTACAATTTCCAAGATATAACTGTGCGATACAATATATTAGATACAAAATACTCGTGTATACAAATCTTATACTTTTGCGGATTGTGGGAGCTGTTAAACACAAAAGATCTAGAGATCACCGCTCTCTTACTTCTCAGTACCTGGAGGGGGAAAATAGTGGGATGAGCAAACCACAGCTCAGTAAGGAAATGTATGCTAGCAGGTAGATATCGTACTACCTACATAGCCCATGCATGCATAAACCAAAACCATGTTTTCGTTATAAATGGAATTATCATACGAACAATGCATTTAAACACATATTTCTCAATAGCATTTTTGTGTAAATCAAATGTCAACTTCCATTTAAAACATGCTCATAAATAGTGCCCTCACGGCACGAATGTGAAATGAGAGGTTTATCAAAAACACGAAATCTCTTTCACTTCTCAAATCATTCTTTCCGCAATTCTCTTTCTTTTTTGAGATTATCTCTGTTTCTCAAATCTCTGAGACAGGCATGGAATTTTCGGCAATCAAATATCCACGACATATGGCCATAGTCAGTGATCCCAGGCCTCACTGATCAGGTGTACATAGGGTATCACTTCGCCTGAAGGGGGATGGGTCAGTCCTACCCTCCGGCTCATCTCAATCCACCTCATCTCCTCGTATACCCACGGTGAAGATACGTCGTGTGTCATCTACGTGATACTCGTACTCACGTGCACCCAGCACGGTACATAGTATACCAACGGTGACTACACTATTCTACGTACGACCGTGGACCCAAGTCCATACTCCAATTCCGATGGACTTTTTATCCTAAACCATGTCTCATATAACCGGCGAGCAAGCAGCGTGACACACAGTCAACGCAAAGCTCCAGTGCGGTACGATCTATCGTTAAAGCCCAGCCCGTTCAAATGGCCGTCGACTGGTATCCCCTTGGGTCCCAGACCCCCAGGTTTACCTCAACTCAACAAAACAGGTACGAGCATAGTTCTCGCACTTTCTCAAAACCCCCGTGCGAGTTAAAACTCCAACACGGTACATCAAGGCATTCAAATAGGTGTAAGTTAGCGCTTCAACACCAAATCACATCTCAAAACTGATAGAAGGCTATTTTCTCTTTTTAAAATTCAAAACATGTTTATTCATACAGCATGCCTCTTCATGCTAAAACATGTAAAATTAGCCAACCTATCATCAACGTTTCTCAATCATCAAGATTAATGTATAATAGAGAAAAACATTGAAAACATGCATATCATGCTATTTCCTTACCCTATCCCGTTTCTCAATACATATATATATCCTAGTACTTTTCATGCTTCCATATCATTTCATAGAATTATAATATCGTACTAGCTCTAGCAATATATCTACGAAATTACCGTAAAATACGTACAAACATCTCTATAGCTAACACACAGTCCCTTACCTCGTTTTACTTGTGTGCAACTATCCGCCTTTATGCTTCTTGCGTTCTCATCTCGACTTGCTCCGGCGTATCATCCGAAACTGAAATTCATCCATCAAACACTCGAGTTAACATTTCTAACTCTTGTTCAACTAATCATTTATCCAATGCCTTAAATACATATTTTACCCTTTGTGGTAAATCTCACAATTTTATCCCAATATCAACATGTCCAAACCATTCCCACAACATAATCATCCACTCAAGATATCTCATTCATCATAAACACTTCCACTCTCCACTTTCTCACACTTGACTATTTCCAAGTTATATTCATTTCATACCATTCTAGGTAGTTCTACCCACAATATGCACACCCAAATATCTTTATAATCATTAACTAAACCAATGTACTTGGATTTGTGCATTAGAACTTACCTCATTGGATTTCCTCTTGCTCCAATTAGGATTGCCCTTTATTTCTTCAATCCATCAAATGGGGAAATGCCTCTAGACTATGTTGTTCTTCTTTTTGTTGTGAACAACTTTGTCTCTAATAGACTCTCCTTAAATCTCACTGAAAATGGCTGGATTTAGTAGTGAGAAAGCTAGTTTTCTTGTGTTGAAGTGGAAAGGAAATGTTTTGTCCCGAAATCTGATGATCCAACTGCTCCCATTTATAGTTTTGACTTGATGAGATCGATCTTCCTTGGGTGGAGATCGATCTGTTCCTCAAAAATCCCTCCTTTCTAAGACATTTTAAAGGCAGGAGATCGATCTGTCGAGACTGGAGATCGATCTGCCGTCAAACAGAAGCTTAAGGAGATCGATCTGGTCTTATGGGAGATCGATCTGCTTCCAACCCGAGAGCTAAAGAGATCGATCTGCTTCCTTTGGAGATCGATCTGTTCCCTTCCATTTCTCACATAAGAGCATTCTGGCTCTCCCAGATCGATCTCTCATCCTATGAGATCGATCTGGCCTTCACAAATTCCAGATTTCTTGCAGTTCCTCTGCAACAACCCTTACCAAACACCCTTAATTTGCTACCATGATCATTTCCTCATTCATTCATCCTTGAGACTTGAAAATGGGATCCATCCTCACTACATACACATTAAAACTTGTGTAGAATCTTTGTATGACCAAATATATATGATATTACTCGAATGGAAATATACACTTATGTAAATCTTTCCTTCCATTTTACTATACTACTCATATTCCATTTCGATCACATTCTTCTCGTGTTCAAGTTTACTTCTTCCTACTCATTCATAATGCAACTTGTACGTATAATCACAATTCTTACTACAAGTGTGTACATAATCTTATAAACTTACATTGCATATACTTCACATTACAATACATCATCTTACTTATGATTTTATTTACATTCCCATGTTCCTATATACAGCTATACAAGTACGGGGTCTCACACACATCTCATATAATAGTAAATACTTATATCATTTAATGTGTATTTACATGACTTTATACATTGTATAGCCATTACATCCCCGATACTACATCCATAGTTATCACTGTGCTATGTTATGTTTAGGTACAAAACTCTACAAATGTGTATACCTTTTGATCGATGAGAATGCAGTTGTCACAATCCTCAACTTAACAAACATCATCACAAATTTTTTGCTTTTCATATATTATTTATTATTCGTTCATACCTTGTCTCGATTGTGATCAGCTCCACTCTCAACAGTTGGGCTGTGTATCGATGTCTAACTCATCCAACCATAATAATTTAATTTGCATTATAATTTAGAAGTGAACACTTTTATAAATAATCAAAGTTGTTATTTACATATGTTTACATTATTTTACATCCACAATGGTTAAATTCAAAATGCTACTGTGCTATGGCAAGTTTAGATACAAAATTATACAAGTGTGTATACATTTCGTGATGGGATATAGCAGATACCAAAAAGGAAAGCCTCCAGTCGCTCTCAGTTTATACTCAAAGCTCTGTAGAGAGGGGAAAATAAGGGGGTGAGCAAACAACATGCTCAGTAAGGGAATCATGCGAACATGTAGATACTGCACTATCTACGTGATCATGATGCCATGCTCAAAACCATACACATTTTCATTCACACCTCAAAAGCATTAGTTTATGCTTGTGTTAATAGCATGTAAAGCAAGTCATGCTATTTAAAACTCAGTGCACAATTCAAAGTCAAAGCATAGCATAAGTCATCATGCATATTTCATAAATAAGGCATGGAAAAATCATCATGCGTAAGTGCACTTTAAATCCATTATCAAACTTTCTTATCTCATAAAATCAACACTTGTCAGGACTCAGCCCCTCCCTCAGACTGTCCTAACCTACAAAGCATTTCAAATATGGATTTATTCACAAATAAGAGACATGTGAGATAGGCAATATAATAAGGGAAATCTCCTCTAGGACTATGGCCATATCCTGTGATCCCAGGCTACATTGATCAAGTGTACGAGGTATCACCACTATCTGCTTCCACACGGGAAGTGGGTCACATCCAGCCCATCGGTCCATAGCAGATCTCAACATCGTCCGAAGAGGGCATATCACAATCTCAACACGATACAATGTACTCCATGCTACTTGCACGATACAGCGTACTCCGTGAACCCATATCTACACATCATATCACGCCACATCTTAAAATGCACGTGCGAGCCTATTTAATCAATGCGACACCCAGTCTACCCGAAGCTCCTAGCATGGCTATCAACATGTCAAAAACCATGGGCGAGTAATCTCAAGCATGGGCATCTAATGTGAGCTATGCTCCAGCACCATGCCAAAACCATTATAAAGTCTGTGCGAGCTCAACTCTATCACAACATCATAAAAATCCATGTGAAACTAGTGCGAGCTAAGCTCTAGCACTCATACGTATAAAATACATCAATCTCGTGCGAGTCATGCTCTAGCACGCTTTCATTCTCACGAAATCCATGTAGGTGGCTCAATCCTTTGTAAAACATGGTTAGCAACCAAATCAAATCATTTCTTTTGTAATTCATTTCAAATGTTAGCCAACCTACCAATCACTTGCTAAAAAGCAATAAAACAAGGATTTTAAAGCATCATGCTTTTGTTTTTCCTGCACATTTCTCAAAACCTAACTCTTTGCACTTCAATCACCTAATTTCATTTCCTAGTTTCACATGCACTCTAGCCAAACATTATGCGCCCAAATTGCACACAAATATCTCTAAGAGTCCACATAATTCCCTTACCTCAATTTACTCGGGGTGCGACTCTCTTCTCGTACTTTTAGCTCAACTTGCTTCGGTATATCCTCGAGAGCTGTAACTCATTCATCAAACACTTGAGTCAACGTTGTTAACCCTCGTTCAACTATGCATTTTACCCAATGCCTTAGTTACTCATTTTACCCTTTTTGGGTAAGCCTCATAATTCATTCCATACCACCATCTTAGAATCATACCTACAACAACATTATTACTTTAAAATATCCCATTCATCATTAATATCTCTACATTTCACTTTCTCACACTAACTCATTTCTAGGTTATAATTATTTCATGGCATTCTAGGTAGTTCTACCATTAATATGCACACCAAATCAACTTCAAAATCCATAACTAAACAAATGTACTTGGATTGGTGCACTAGAAACTCACCTCTTTGGATTTCCTTCTTGCTCTAAATGAAAATGCTCCTAACTCCTTCAAGACAATGAATGGGGTAATGCCTCCAAGCTATGTTGTTCTTCTCTTTGATCAGAACAACTTTGTGTCTAATAGCCTTCCCTTAATCTCTTGAAAATGGGTGGATTTAGAGAGAGAAAACTAGGTTTTTGGATTGGAAATGGTAAAGTGAGGCTGTTTCCCAAAATCTACAGATCCAACTGCTCCTATTTATAGATTTAGCTTGATAAGATCGATCTGGTCCTCTTAAAATCCCTCTTTTTCACGACATTTGAAGTCAAGAGATCGATCTGTCGAGGGCTTGAGATCGATCTGTCTCAGGCAGAAAGTTAAGGAGATCGATCTGCTCCAACTCGAGAGCTAAGGAAATCGATCTGCTTGCATCGATCTTCTCCTTACAGAATGTTTAGGAGATCGATCTGGCTTTATTGGAGATCGATCTGCCCTGTTCCATTGCTCGAATAAGAGCATTTTGGCTCTTCGAAATCGATCTCTCATCCTATGAGATCGATCTAGCATTCATATTTTTTTCAAATTTTACTGTAGTTTTCTGCAGAAACTTACACCAAAACATCCTTAATTTGCTGCCATAGTCATTTTCCCATCCAACCACCTTTAAGACTTGAAAATGTCATCCATTCATATTTTATACACATTAAAACTTGTGTGAAATCTTTATATAACCAAAGGTATATAATATAAACTAAATGAAAGTGCACAACTCATGCAATCTTCATTCCATTTAACCACACCACACAAAATTCAATATATTTACATTCCACTCATAGAAATATCCTTCTTACACTTACTATGCACTTTAAAATTTACGTGTATTCATTTCACAATCCAATATACACATATACAAGGTCATACATATATGGGCTCTCACATTCTCCCCCACTTAGAAAATTTGGTCCTGCAAATTGGAACCAATCATTCCGTGAACAACTCAGGATACCTTTCCAGCATCAAACTCTTCAATTCCCATGTGGCCTCTTCCACCGTGTGATGTTGCCAAAAAACTTTCACCAAGGGAATTGTTTTTCTCCTCAACACTTTCTCTTTTCTATCCAATATTCGAATCGACTTTTCAATGTATGTTATGCTTTCATTGAGCTCCAAAGGCTCATACCTTATTACATGCGTTGGGTCTGGGTGGTATTTTCATAACATAGATACGTGGAAGACATTATGTACGCTCGCTAGCTTAGGTGGTAATGCAAGCCTGTATGCCGTATCTCCCACTTTATCAAGTATCTCAAATAGCCCTATATACCGAGGGCTTAACTTCCCTTTCTTCCCGAATCTCATAATCCCCTTCAAGGGAGAAATCTTTAAAAATACTGAATCACATACATTAAACTCTAGTGGTCTCTGTCTTCTATCAGCATAACTCTTTTGTCTGCTCTAAGCTATCCGTAACCTCTCACAAATCAACTGGACATCCTTAGAGGCTTGTTTAACCAAGTCAAGAGTAAATAACTATCAGTCACCAACCTCTTCCCATCTAATAGGGGAACGACATCTACGCCCATACAATGCCCCATATGGTGCCATCCCAATACTCACATGAAAACTGTTATTATAGGCGAACTATGTGAGCGACAAATGGTCATCCCAAGAGCCCCCAAAATCCAATGCACACGCTCTCAACATATCCTCCAAGGTCTGTATTATCCTCTCTGACTGACCATCTGTCTGAGGATGAAACGCGATGCTAAAACTTAACTGGGTCCCCATCGATTCCTGAAAATGTTCCTAGAAATAGGAAGTGAAGCGGGCATCCCTATCATAAACAACGCTCACTGGAACTCTATGTAGCATCACTATCTCGCGCACATACAAGTTTGCTAACTAGCTCAGACTATCATTAGCTCTCATAGCTAGAAAATAGGCTGATTTCGTCAACCGATCCACAATCACCCATATGGCATCATGACCTCTGTGGGTCCTTAGCAATCCCATCACAAAATCCATGGTGACATGCTCCCACTTCAATGTCGGTGTCGGTATCGGTAGAGGCTGCAATAACCCTGTAGGCTTCTAATGCTCTACCTTCACCCGTTGACTGACGAGACATCTAGCGACATTGTCCGCAATGTCTTTCTTCATCCTAAACCACCAATAAACTTTTCGCAGGTTTTGATACATCTTAGTAATCCTTAGATGTATCATATACCTTGATGAGTGAGCCTCTACCAAGATCAACCTTCTGATCTCTGGATCATCGGGAACATATATCCTACCTCTAAACCTCAACAAACCATCTGAACTTAATTCAAAGTCCGTCTTTGTACCCCTCTGTATCTGTCAGACAATATTAGTGCACTGCTGATCCATTCGCTGAGCCTGTCGAATTCGATTTACCAGATCCATTTCCAACCGCAGGCTAGCTATCATAAAGCCACTAATAGCGTCAGGTGGGGTCATATCCAAACTGAGGTTCGTGAACTGTTCCAATAGCTCGTGTTCCCTAATCATCATAAATGACACCAACTTGAGATGCTTCTTACTCAGTGCATCAGGCACTACATTCGCTTTACCCGGGTGGTGCAGGATCTCACAATCAAAATCCTTTAGAAGCTGGAGCCATCTCCTCTGTCTCATGTTCAACTCTTTCTGCGAGAATTGGTACTTAAGGCTTTTATGATCGGTATAAACTTGAAATCTCTCACCATAGAGAAAGTGGCGCCATATTTTCAATTGTCGTGGGTCTAGTAGTTCCTCTCATGATCCTTTAACTGTCTTGATCCATAGGCTACTACCTTCCCATCTTGCATCAACACACAGCCCAATCCTTGGTGTGAAGCATCTGTATACACCGAGAAACCTCCTGAGCTGGTAGGAATGGTGAGAATCAGAGCTGTGGTTAATCTCCTTTTCAACTCATGAAAACTCTCTTCACACTTATCGTCCCACATAAATTTTATATTCTTTCTCGTGAGACGTGTCAAAGGAGCAGCTAATCTCAAGAATCCCTCTACAAACCATCGATAATATCTAGCTAAACCCAGAAAACTTCTGATCTCTGTTACTGTCTGGGGTCTCAGCCACTGTATCACTACCTCAATCTTTGATGGATCTACTGACACACCATCTTTCGATACTATATGACCCAGAAAAGAGATCTGTTCCTACCAAAAGTTGCACTTACTGAGTTTAGCGTACAACTTCTTCTCTTGGAGGGTCTATAGCATTATCCTTAAGTGTTGTTCATGCTCCTCTCTAGATCTTGTATGCTGCAATGGATATGTGGATATAAGAGAAAAGATAGAATGAGAAATGATGACATTCGGAAAAAGGTTAGAGTGACACTTATTGAAGACAAGATGAATGAAAGTCATTTTACGTTGGTTTAAACACATATGACGTAAACCTGTGGATGCTCCAGTGTAAGACCCGAGATTCGGTGTCATTTCTTAAGAAGTTGATATTGTAAATATGGATTCATCTAATCTTGATCAATAAAGAAGAAATAATTGAATTCCAAGTCCAATTGATCAATATACGAATATATGGTGATAAATCGAAATTTTTCACCTCGAGAATTTATCTCAAAAATATGGAAAAATATTCCTGAAAAATAATAATAATAAATAAAAATATTTTCGAGAAAATAAAAATAAAAATAAATAACAATGTCTATATATATATATAAAAAAATAAATTAAATAATATATAAATTAAGATATTTAGTATAAGATATTTGTTAGGTATAACATGTCATATTATATTAAAATATATATATAATATATTATATATAAATATTAATAATAAAAGAATTGAAAAAAATAGAAACAGGATCGCGCGACACAGTCGTACGACCTATATGAAGGGAGGGATCGGACGAAATCAATCCCTCTGATTTCTCTATCACCGGGGGTAAACAACGATAAAGGACAGAGGGCGAAGGACGACTAGCATCGGGAGAACACCTGACCGCCACCACGCACTAAGATTCGTCAATGATGAGGAGAACGATGGGAGAGGAGCCAAAAGGGGGAGAAGAGAAATCGGCGGCAACGATGCTGATTTGCCCTGCACCACCGCGAACAGAACCTCCCCTAGGAGAAGATGAACTGAGGGGCGGTGGAATCGGCTAAAGAACTGGCCGACAGCACCGAAAACAATGAAAGGGAGAAAACTGACAGTGAAGCGAAGAGAGAAAAGGTCAAACTGACCACTTTCCAGCCAGCTGAGGCTTGGCTACCACTAGATCCAGGCTTCGCATGGCTAGACAGACCAGTTGAAAGTGGAAGCCAGTGAAGACTCGACCGACAAAGCCCTGAATGGCAAAGGCGTCATGACCCTCTTCCCTTGACTTTACATACTACTTACAGTTGGGCTGTGAGTCAACATCCATATCCACATCTCATCCATTCATAAATTAAATGCATTTAATGAATAGAAACTGTTCTTTTATGTATATGCGAAAACATTTACATCAGTTTCTATTATTACATCCCTTTCGTACAAAAGATGACTAGACTATTCATTAAATTATAAGATACATAATTTTTCTCTCCTAAATATATACTTCTGTATTGCTGGAGAACTGGAGAACACCTTAACAGGGACGACTGCAGTAACTCACTACTACGTAGAATCTGTGGAAGAGAAAATAAGGGGGTGAGCTAACACGCTCAGTAAGGAAAATATAAAAGTAGATAGATAACTACACTATCTGTCGGACCCGTTCTCAATCCATGACTTAACCAAAAATCACTACAAATTTTTTGCATTTTTAACTTACCTTTCCTCTCTTCAATGGTTGGGCTGTGATTCGATGTCAGAATTCTCGCTTACACATAATCCATTATCATACATACATGTCAATATAATGTTACTGACTGTAACTGCTTTTATAATACATGTGAGATTATATAAAAGCTAATACAAATACATTCCCCATAATATATATCGTATACATCACTGTGCTATTTCTATGTTTAGATACATAACCGTATAAAATATGTATACTTGTCGATCGATAGGAAATAGCAGTGGACTCAGGAATACTATCCCTCAAAAGCTCTTACTCTACTGTTGCTGCTCTATGGAGAGATGTAAAGAAAGGGGGTGAGCATACAACGCACTCAGTAAGGAAATCAGACAAGCAAGTAGATATCTACACTATCTACTCAAAATAATGCTATGCCTTGAAAATATTATTTCCTTAACTCACTTTAAAAGCATGTCTTTAAATATATATATATATGTATACTTGTACAGATTAAATCCCATGTACAGAAATCATGCTTTCTTTCTCAAATGTAGGCATGTAGTGCAAACCAATGCATCTTTATAATATCACAATGCCTTTAGATAAATCATGCCATGTATATTTAAATCATAGTAAATATGGCATTTAAATCATTCACAACACAAAATATCGGAGTCCGACCCATCCCTCAGGTCTGCCCGTAATTAAATCAATCAATCATGTGATATATCATGTGAGACTCTGTGGTGAAAATGTAAATAGTATCCTGGACTATGATCATATCTGACATGTGATCCCAAGCAACACAGTACTCGGTGTACGGGGCATCACTGTTGCAACGGGAGGGGGGTCAGTCCATCACAACCGCCAGCTATATCCTCCTCAACTCCACAATAACACACGGTACAGTGTACTCCCATGCCACATGCATGATACAAAGTACACTCGTGGACCCCACATCACAGCCGGGGTGCCTGCCATAGGTCTTAGCCCTCAAAACCATGGAATATCATACCACGTCTCTAAATCCTCATGTGAATCCTCTCACAGTGTGACACTCAATCTACACAAGGAAATCAAGTATGGTTTTCAACATGTATTATATATCACATACAGTGCGCGCCTTTGAGTGCGACTCACAGTCGACACTTCGCTCAAACACTGTTTCACATCACAAACTCAGACTCTAGTGCGAGTAAACCTCCAACAACTAGGTCAATGCATAGTTTAAGTATTCAAATCAAGTACGAGCAATAGCTCCGGTACCATGCTATGCACAATATCATCAAATCAAGTACGAGCAATAGCTCCAGTACTATGTCATGTATGAATCATGAAGAATCGAGTACGAGCAACATTCCAGCAGTCTGTCATGCATCTCATGTAAAACTCGAGTACAAGCAATAACTCCAGTACTCTATCATGCAAGTCATGGAAATCTAATGCGAATCAAAATTCAGCACTAATATATGTGGAAAATATATGAAATCCAGTGCGAGCTGTGTTCCAGTACGATTTATTCTCACATAATATGATAGATGGCTCTTTAAAAAGGGATGATTTACAAAATATCAAAATCAGCACTATAATGTGTGCTTAATTCACATCAACCTTAAAATCATCAGTCCATCTATTTATTCTCCTGCTAAACAACAGTTAAACACTCAAAATGGTGGTTTCCATGCTTTTTACAACTTTTCACAAAAGTTGACTTTTTGACTAACTAGGGGTAAAATCATAATTTGTCATTATCGGGTCACAATAATTATTATTCACTTTCTCTGACCCTCAAAGTTTTTAAGTGAATGTAAAAGAAGATGAAAATACGTGCAGGTATCTCTAACTACGCACAAAAGTCCCTTACCTGCAATCACTCGAGAAATTTCACTTTCTCTGCGCTGCTCGATTCAGCAGTCCGATTTGCTCCTCCAATAATCTCTGGAGCTGCATATAACCATTTATCAGGTTAATTACACTTTTCCTACTTTATTTCACATTAAATACAATCTATTTCCCTTATTTGTGCCCGTTTACTCTAAATGGGCCTAAATACTTTAAATTGGGCCTTAATCCGTATTAAGCCCATTTTCCACGTATTATTTCCCTTCGTCAGGGTCTATCGACTCATTGGGCCTATCAATACCCATTGGGCTTTATTACAAGCTCTTTGGATAGCCCGTATATCATTTACGACAGTTAATTCAAAATTTTGAATATAATTCACTAATTGCGAAATTTAATCCGAAATGCGTAAAATAATTCTTCACTACGTAATAATCACATAAATTGTCATAAATGAGCTTTACTTACACGAGATTATGTGATGGTATGCAAATCGAAGTTCGATCGGGCTTCCATTCGGAATTAATCATCGAACTGCACAATTTCGTATATTTAACTTCGGGTCAATTTTTGATTAAATATAATTTAAATAAATTTATCGAAAATCAAATCGGTCACTTTTGACCTCGATCGACTTACCCGAAGTCCAGTGAAATCTCAAAAAATTTCCTTTTCCTTTTTCTTTCTTTTTCTTCTTTTTCCCCTTTTTCTCCTTGGCTGAACCGGTCCGGACCGGTTCAGATCAGAACCTTCTTCACTGAACCGCCAACCGGTTCAGGCTTCCTTTGGTCGTGCAGACGACTTCCGATCGATTCCCGACGTCTCACCACCATCGTTCGGTGCGCCTCAGCATGGGGAACACTCGGCTAGGCTCGATCGAGACCAAGCACCGCCTGTGGCCATCGGATCTCATCTTTTCCTCCGCGGCTTCTCCTTTTCGATTTGTCGGCGTCCGGCATCGGTGGAGGGCATGACTGGTGGCAGAAGGATCGCGCCGACTCCCTCTCTCTTTTTCGACCGCTGGTCTGGCCGTTGGGTCGTCGGATGCTCGTCGATGACTCCTTCTCCCTCGGGTCGGCTTGTCGGTTTCCTCTCCATTTTTTTCTCTCTCCCCGCGTCCCAATTTCAGATTTCCTGATTTCGTTTTTTTTCTTTTCTTTTCTTTATAATATATTTTATTATTATTTTATTCTTAAAATAATAATAAAAATCCTAAAATATCCCAAAAATATCTAAAAAAATCATATTAAATTCATTTAGTCCGTAAATGAATTTATCAGTTCGATTTTACCTTTTCGGTATATTTTTCTAATATTCTCGGGATCGTTTTTCAAGGCAAAAATTTCGATAAATTCTAATAAATTTATATCTTGATCAATTGGACTCGAAATTAAATATTTTCCTCGATTTTGATCAAGATTCCTCAATTTCATATTTTTAATGAAATTGTCTTATCGAAATTATATCGAATTTTAGTCATTTGACCGTTTGACCCCTGCACTTGCTCGAGAATCACTTTAACCCTTATCTCGTTGTTATGTAGCTTACATGTATTTTTAATTTCTTAAATAATCGATTGCATGATAGTAAATACTCTTCTTATGATTCAACTATGAAATAAAGTGTTCGTACACATAAGAATCATAAAGAACAAGCTACATAAAATACGGGTCTGACAATCCTCCCCTACTCAAAAAATTTGGTCCTCCATATTAGAACCAAGTCAGTCATCAAATAGATAAGGGTGCTTCTCTCGCATCAGACTCTCCAGCTCCCAAGTAGCCTCCTCTAAAGTATGATGCTGCCAGAGAATCTTCACTAACCCGATGGTCTTCGATCTCAATACCTTCTCCTTCCTATCCAATATCCGAATCGATCGCTCAACATATGACATGTCCTCTCGGAGCTCCAAAGGCTCATAACTAATCACATGTGCCGGATCCGGGTGATACTTCTGAATCATTGATATGTGGAAGACGTTATGGACACCTAATAAGTCTGATGGCAATGACAACCTATAAGCCTTATCTCCCACTCGATCGAGTATCTCAAAGGGTCCAATATAGCGAGGATTTAGCTTTCCTCTCTTCCCAAATCTCGCTATTCCCTTGGAAGGAGAAACTTTCAGAAACATGGATTCACCAACTGCAAACTCTAGTGGCATACATCTCCTGTCAGCGTAACTCTTCTGTCTACTCTGAGCTGTCGTCAGTCTCTCTACTATCAAGTGGACGTCCTCAGATGCTTGTGTAACCATGTCAGGAGTGAAAATCTTACGGTCACCCACTTCTTCCTATCCAATAAGGGAATGACATCTACGGCCATACAAAGCCTCCTACGGTGTCATCCCGATACTCGAATGATAACTGTTGTTGTAGGCGAACTCGGCTAGTGACAAGTGATCATCCCAGGAGCCTTTAAAATCTAGCACACATGCTCTCAACATATCGTCCAAAGTCTGTATAGTCCTCTCTGACTGATCATCTGTCTGAGGATGGAAAGCGGTGCTCAAACTCAACTGGGTTCCCATGGCTTCCTGAAAATGTCCCCAAAAGTGAGAAGTGAAATGGGAATCCCTATCAAAGATTATGCTCACTGGTACACTGTATAACCTCACTACCTCGTGTACATACAGTTCTGCTAATGAACTCAGAGTATCGGTCACTCTCATAGCTAGGAAGTGGGCTAACTTCGTCAGTCTATCAACGATCACCTATATCACATCGTGATTCCTGCGGGTTCTCGGTAAACCCATCACAAAATCCATTGTGATATGCTCCCATTTCCATATCGGTATAGGTAGAGACTGCAATAACCTTGTAGGTTTCTGATGCTCTACCTATCTGCCTCTGAACCTCAGTAGTCCATCAGAACTCAACTCAAAATCAGTCATTGTACCCTTCTACATCTGACCACTCATATCCATACAAAACGGATCAGTCTGCTGAGCCACTCTGATCCTGTCCAACAGGTCTAGCTCCAAGCATAGACTAGCTATCACATAGCCTGTATCCACGTCAGAAGGCACGACTCCCAAACTGAGGCTAGCAAACTGCTCTAGCAAATCATGTTCCCTAACCATCATATACGATACCATCCTTAGGCTCTTCCTCCTCAAGGCATCAGCTACAACGTTAGCCTTACCTGGATGATAAAGTATCTCACAATCGTAGTCCTTCATAAGCTCTAGTCATCTTCTCTGTCCCATGTTAAGCTCTTTCTGTGAGAATAGGTACTTGAGGCTCTTGTGGTCGGTAAATATCTGGAACTTCTCGCCATACAAGTGGTATCGCTATACCTTCAACGCAAACACTACTGCTACTAGCTCCAAATCATGGGTCGAATAGTTTTTCTCATGATCCTTCAGCTGTCTGGATCCATAAGCAACTACCCTCCCATCTGCATCAATACACAACCTAGTCCCTGATGCGAAGCATCGGTATACACTGCAAATCCTCCTGAGCTGGTAGGGATAGTGAGAATCGAAGCGGTGGTCAATCGACGCTTCAACTCTTGAAAACTCTTCTCACAATCCTCATTCCATACGAAAGGTACACTCTTTCGAGTAAAACGTGTCAACGGAGCAGCCAATTTTAAAAATCCCTCAACAAATCTCCGATAATATCCTGCTAAACCTAGAAAACTCCTGATCTCGATGACTATCCTCGACTGTTCCCATTGAACTACGGCTTCTATCTTAGATGGATCAACTGATACACCATCCCTCAATATAACATGTCCCAAAAACGAGATCTGTGACAATCAAAAGTCACACTTACTGAGTTTAGCATATAACTCCTGCTCTCGTAGAGTCTGCAATACGATCCTGAGGTACTCCTCATGCTCCTCCTTGGATCTCGAATACACAAATATCTCATCGATAAAGACGATAACAAACTGGTCTAAATCTGGTTTGAACACATCGTTCATCAAAGCCATGAAAGTAGCTGGAGCATTCGTCAATCCGAATGGCATGACCAAGAATTCATAATGGCCATATCGGGTACGAAACGCTGTCTTGGGTACATCTCCACTCTGAACTTTCAGTTGATAATACCCAGACCTCAGATCAATCTTGGAAAAAACCTGTATTCCTTGAAGCTGATCTAACAAGTCGTCAATACGTGAAAGGGGATACCTATTCTTGATGGTGGCCTTATTCAACAATCGGTAATCTATACACAATCGGAGGCTCCAATCCTTCTTCCTCACAAACAAAATTGGTGCTCCCTAAGGTGAAACACTCGATCGAACAAAACCTCTATCCAACAGCTTTTGTAACTGTCTCTTGAGCTCTTTCAGCTCAACTACGGCCATGCGATATGGTGGTCTCGAAATAGGCTCCATACTAGGCACCAAATCTATACAGAACTCCATCTCTCTGTCTGGTGGTAACCCTAGCAACTCATACGAAAAAACATCTAGGTACTCACTGACCACAACGATATCTAACAACTTCGGATGTGCATTATCCATATCTACCACGTACGCAATAAAACCTTGATATGTTGAAGGTTCTCTCAGTCAGTATATCATATCATAACTACTTCTTTCATTTATTTCTTATTAAACTTTACAACAATCTAGTAGGGTTAGGAAACATAACTGTCTTAGCATAACAATCTAAAACAACATGGTTTGCAGATAACCAATCCATTCCTAATATTATATCAGTCACTCATACTTAGTAATATTAGATTGGTTGTAATCTCCTTCTCCCCTACTCTCAACTCACAGTCATTAAATACATGTTCTACAACTTGGCTACTATTTATAGGTGTAATAATAAACATCATCATACATAATGGTGTACGCTCTACACGTCTTGCTAATTTACATGCAAATGAAGGCGATACAAAAGAATGTGTGGCACCAAAATCAATTAAAACATATGCTTCAATATCATAAATCAGGATGTTACCTCGTATCACATCCGATGAAGCATCAGCTGTCCCCTGGTCCAAAGCATGTACTCGCCCTCGACCCATCACTTGTTTCCTCTTTTCTTCTGCCGTCGCTCTACCTCTCTGAGCAGACATACTAGCTGGAGCTCGATCAGGCTCCTTGCCCTTCAGTGGTGCAGTACTATCCATCTTTGGGCAACCTCTAGTAATATGCCCCTATTTCCCGCATCGAAAACACACTATAGGAGTCAGTGGACATGGTCTACCTCCATGTTATTTACCGCATCTTCTATACTGATCAGTAGTAGATCTCTGTCCTCCTATGACAATGCCCTTTGCTGGAGCTACAGTCGGATAAGCAGGAGGTCTAGCAAAAATCTCTCGTGCTTCCTCCACCTGTGATCTCTTACTGAAGAGTTTCCTCCCTCCTCGATAACTGAAATCTCTAGTCGACCTCTTCTTCTGTATATCTCGGCTCTAGCTAAACTTCCCAAACTCGGAAGCATTCCTCTCATAATCTTGCTCGTACAGTTACATCCTGCGCACTGCTTCTTCATAGGTAGCTATGTCTAATGGAACCAACTTGGACCGCAGAACCGGTCTCAACCCATCAATGAACCTGTGGACCTTCCTGGCCTCACTATACATGGTATTTAGGTCATATCTTCCAAGGGATAGGAATCGAGTCTCATACTCATCCACTGACAAACTCCCATGGTTCAGTCCCAAAAACTCTGCCTGTAGTTTTCGTTGTGTGGTATCGGGAACAAACGGCCTCCTAAAGGCCTCCCGAAATATCTCTCAACTAATATATGTGTGTCAGGCTCTCAATATGGGTCGGGTGGACTTCCACTAATGCTCTGTAGCTCCCTTTAGTAGGAACGCAACAAATGTGACCATCTTCGATGTCGTACACTTGAAGAATCCATAAAGCTTCTCCATCTCAACTACCCACTCCTCAGCAGCTACTGGGTCCTTGACCCCCTAAAAGATTGAGGTCTAAACTTCTGGAACTCTCATAATCGATATAGATCATATTCGTACCCTAATCCACTACCACCCGATACTGGTGGGAGTGTAGGAGTATCTACATTCCTCGGTGCATGAGCTGTCTATGTAGGTGTATCAGGGGCAACTGCCTCTCCTGTCGTAGCTCTTGCCTCCAGTCCCTGCCTACTTGGCATCGTCTGTGCCAATATCTCTACAATCGTCTCTAGACTACGCTCTAATATCGTAAAATGCATCTCAGCACACTCTTGTGCCTCAGTAGCACCAGGAGTCTCATGCGTAGGTAATGGTCTGACAGCAGCTCGTCTCTCAGGCCTATCTCCATGACCTCGAGCCCTACCTCTTGTACCTCTACCACTACGCGTATTTACCATATAGGTAAGTTCATGCATTCATAATCATGAATTAGTCTGTTTCCTATCTAGTATACACAGTTATATCTAAGCACAGCACAGTACTATGTAACACTGACTCACATCAGACTAACCTCGGCTCTGATACCAGTGTGTCAAGACCCATTCTCAATCCCTGACTTAACCAAAAACCACTACAAATTTTTTGCATTTTTAACTTACCTTTCCTCTCTTCAATGGTTGGGCTGTGATTCGATATCAGAATTCTCGCTTACACATCATCTAATATCATACATACATGTCAATATAATGTTACTGACTGTAACTGCTTTTATAATACATGTGAGATTATATAAAAGCTAATACAAATACATTCCCCATAATATATATCGTATACATCACTGTGCTGTTTCTATGTTTAGGTACATAACCGTATAAAATATGTATACCTGTCGATCGATAGGAAATAGCAGTGGACTCAGGAATACTATCCCTCAAAAGCTCTCACTCTACTGCTAATACTCTATAGAGAGATGTAAAGAAAGGGGGTGAGCATACAACGCGCTAAGTAAGGAAATCAGGCAAGCAAGTAAATATCTACACTATCTACTCAAAATAATGATATGCCTTGAAAACATTATTTCCTTAACTCACTTTAAAAGCATGTCTTTAAATATATATATATATATGTATACTTGTACAGATTAAATCCCATGTACAGAAATCATGCTTTCTTTCTCAAATGTAGGCATGTAGTGCAAAACAATGCATCTATATAATATCACAATGCCTTTAGATAAATCATGCCATGTATATTTAAATCACAGTAAATATGACATTCAAATCATTCACAACACAAAATATCGGAGTCCGACCAATTCCTCAAGTCTGTCCGCAATTAAATCAATCAATCAGGTGATATATCATGTGAGACTCTATGGTGAAAATGTAAATAGTATCCTCGACTATGATCATATCCGACATGTGATCCCAAGCAACACAGTACTCAGTGTGTGGGACATCACTGCTGCAATGGGAGGGGGGTCAGTCCATCACAACCGCCAGCTATATCCTCCTCAACTCTACAAAAACACAAGGTACAGTGTACTCCTATGCCACATGCATGCTACAAAGTACACCCATGGACCCTATATCACAGTCGGGGTGCCTGCCATAGGTCTTAGCCTTCAAAACCATGGAATATCATACCACGTCTCTAAATCCTCATGCGAATCCTCTCACAGTGTGACACTCAGTCTACACAAGGAAATCAAGCATGGTTTTCAACAAGTATTATATATCACATATAGTCCACGCCTTTGAGCGCGACTCATAGTTGACACTCCGCTCAAACACTGTTTCACATCACAAACTCAGACTCTAGTGTGAGTAAACCTCCAGCATCTAGGTCAATGCATAGTTCATGTATTCAAATCAAGTACGAACAATAGCTCCAGTACCATGCTATGCACAATATCATCAAATCAAGTACGAGCAATAGCTCCAATATTATGTCATGTATGAATAATGAAGAATCGAGTACGAGTAACGCTCCAGCACTCTGTCATGCATCTCATGTAAAACTCGAGTACGAGTAATAACTTCAGTACTCTATCATGCAAGTCATGGAAATCTAGTACGAATCAAAATCCAGCACTAATATATGTGGAAAATATATGGAATCCAATGCGAGCTGTGCTCCAGCATGATTTATTCTCACATAATATGATAGATGGCTCTTTAAAAAGGGATGATTTACAAAATATCAAAATCAGCACTATAAAGTGTGCTTAATTCACATCAACCTTAAAATCATTAGCCCATCTATTTATTCTCCTGCTAAACAGCAGTTAAACACTTAAATGGTGGTTTCCATGCTTTTTACAACTTTTCACAAAAGTTGACTTTTTGACTAACTAGGGGTAAAATCATAATTTGCCACTATCGAGTCACAGTAATTATTATTCACTTTCTCTGACCCTCAGAGTTTTTAGGTGAATGTAAAAGCAGACGAAAATACGTGCAGGTATCTCTAACTACTCACAAATGTCCCTTACCTGCAATCACTCGAAAAATTTCACTTTCTCTGCGCTGCTCGATTCAGCAGTCCAATTTGCTCCTCCAATAATCTCTGGAGCTGCATATAACCATTTATCAGGTTAATTACACTTTTCTTACTTTATTTCACATTAAATACAGTCTATTTCCCTTATTTCTACCCGTTTACTCTAAATGGGCCTAAATACTTTAAAATGGGCCTTAATCCGTATTAAGCCCGTTTTCCACGTATTATTTCCCTTCATCAGGGTCTATCGACTCATTGAGCCTATCAATACCCATTGGGCTTTATTCCAAGCTCTTTGGATAGCCCGTATATCATTTACGACAGTTAATTCAAAATTTCGAATATAATTCATTAAATGCGAAATTTAATCCGAAATGTGTAAAATAATTCTTAACTACGCAATAATCACATAAATTGTTGTAAATGAGCTTTACTTACTCGAGATTATGCGATGGTACATAAATCAAAGTTTGATCAGGCTTTCGTTCTAAATTAATCGTTGAACTGCACAATTTCGTATATTTAACTCCAAGTCAATTTTTGATTAAATATAATTTAAATAAATTTATCGAAAATCAAATCGGTCACTTTTGACCTCGTATCGACTTACCCGAAGTCCGGTGAAATCCCAAAAATTTTCATTTTCCTTTTTCTTTCTTTTTCTTCTTTTTCCCCTTTTCTCCTTGGCTGAACCAGTCCGGTCCGATTCAGCGCAGAACCTTCTTCACTACCGCCGACCGGTTCAGGCTTCCTTTGGTCGTGCCGATGTCTTCAGGTCGGTTCTCGGTGTCTCACCACCGCCGTTCGGCGCGCCTCAGTATGGGGAAAACTTGGCTGGGCTCGATCGAGACCAAGCACCGTCGGTGTCCATCGAATCTCATCTTTTCCTCCGCGGCTTCTCCTTTTCGATTCGTCGGCGTCCGACGTCGATGGAGGGCGTGAGCGGTGGCAGAAGGATCGCGCCGACTCCCTCTCTCTTTTCTGGCCATTGGGTCGCTGGATGCTCGCCGGTGACTACTTCTCCCTCGGGTCGGCTAGCTCGATTTCCTCTCCATTTTTTTCTCTCTCCCCGCGTCCCGATTTCAGATTTCCTAGTTTCGTTTTTTTTCTTTTCTTTTACTTATAATATATTTTTATTATTATTTTATTCTTAAAATAATAATAATAATCCTAAAATATCCCAAAAATATCTAAAAAAATCATATTAAATTCATTTAGTCCGTAAATGGATTTATCAGTCCGATTTTACCTTTTCGATATATTTTTCTAATATTCTCGGGATCATTTTTTGAGGTAAAAATTCTAATAAATTTTAATAAATTTATATCTTGATCAATTGGACTCGAAATTAAATATTTTCCTCAATTTTGATTAAGATTCCTCAATTTCATATTTTTAATGAATTTGTCTTATCGAAATTATACCGGATTTCAATCATTTAACCTTTTTACCCCTACACTTGCTCGGGAATCACTTTAACCCTTATCTCGTTGTTATGTAGCTTACATGCATTTTTAATTTCTTAAATAGTCGATTGCATGATAGTAAATACTCTTCTTATGATTCAACTATGAAATAAAGTGTTCGTACACATAGGAATCATAAGTAACAAGCTATATAAAATACGGGTCTGACATACTTAAAATATAAACATTCATATTTCCTTCTGAAACATATGCATTTCTTTGAAAATAGCTTCCATCGGTGCGAAACCATTAATTCGCTAGATGGGTATATGCATAATCATCAATTCACACAGCTCAACCTTTGAAAAACAGACAGCTTCATTTATCAGTTCACACAGAACACACTTAGCAAATCACTTAGTAAATCAATTCACTTGAGACAAATAATCGAATTTTATATCACCCTGTATCACACAGCAGGGGGGACATTTGTCACCTCACATAGTAGTAACATAATGTCGTATCACACAAATAAAAGAAGACACATGGCCATAGTTTGGATTGCAGGCAACACTGATCAAGTGTACGAGAACCCTATGCTTGGGGAGGCGGATCAACCACCCCTTCAGCCAACACAGAATCACTAAGATATCACGGCACATCGTACTCCATGGCTAATGCTCATGGTACATCATGCTCCAGTGGATCCTAATTACCCATTTTCGTTGTCTTAAAATCATGTGCGAGCAGGTCTGTGCAATATCGTTAAGCAATACATGACGGCTCCAGCACAGTTTTACTCATCACACAGCAAGCTCATAAACTCTCGTGTGAGTAACTCAGTGTAAGAACAGACAGCATACCTGAGGCATCGAGCACGATTTTGCTTATCACATAGTAAAGCTCAAGTGACCACGTGCAAGCAACTTAGCTTAAGAACATACAACATACCTGAGGCATCGAGCACGATTTTGTCCATCACTTTAAATCGAGGAGGTCACATGCGAGCAAGATCAGAGCAAGATCAGTAAGCAGTACTCTTTAGCTCTAACATGATTCTCAAAATCTAGTACGAGCTCTCGAGTGGAACACACAGCATCACCTGAGGGATCGAGCACCTTTTTTCCTTTCTCAAAATCCCTTTTAAAAATGTTGTGTGAGTAGGGCTGGTAAATTTACCGTTGCCACTTAGGCTCTAGCACAATTTCACACAGAAAATAAATAGAAGGCTTCATTCACTGAGTAAGAGTGAGAGGGTAATCTCCCTTCAATCACTTATTAAAACTGTTCATGCAAATTACTAAACCGAGAGCCCGTCCATTATTATTCTTTCTTAAAATGTTTGCAAAACCTCTTTTCACAATAATAACATGCAAGTCATGCAACTCATGCTTATAGGTTCTTCTCGTACTTAGTTTTCACCTAGATATATCAATATCTATATACCCTATCGTATTTATTCGCACACAGCAGGTAAGAAACATATTTATAGCTATCTCTAATAGCTCGCATAAATCCCTTACCTCGAATCATGCTTGAATCGCCTTCCCTGATTTCCAACGCTCGTGATCCAGTCTTATCGACTCCAACTTTATCTCCAGGAGCTGCAACCATTTACTGCTCGCATCAGTATTATTTTAATATACTCGATTCTCATTTACATGGCTTTCAAATAGATGCATTGACCCATTACATCAATATGGCCTCATTACAACTTATAGGACTCTAACCCCTTTTAAGTCCATTTCAATCGTTCTATTCGTTTCTCGAGAATCCATTAGACTCCTCAAGTCTATTGATTCATATTAAACCAGTATTAAGCTAGAATGCCTCAAGTTCATCATTTTCCTTCTCTATGGCATTTTATCAAACACCTATTATGCCTATTATCAATACTCATCTAATCTAACATATGGATTTCACAAAGTTATCTTAGAATCATCTTCACATACTTATTAATATTTATGCATGCTTAAATCATCATTAACTCCATGCCATTACAACTTTCTCTTATTAAGCCATTTCTAGGTCATTGTTGTTTAAGCATGTTCATCACATTTCATCCAACATTATATACACCAAATTACTCATCATAGTGTGTAGATTAACATACTAGAAAATGGTGTATAGAAATCTTACCTAGCTTGACCTTTTTCCTCTTTTTACCAATTTGGGAGAAATCCTCTTTTGTCCTTCAATCCAAGGTTTGAGCTTCCAATCTTTGACTATGTTGTTCTCTCCCTCACTAGGAACAACTTTGCTCAAAGGGACTTCTCTCAAAACTGATTGGAAAGTGGTGAATTTAGAGTGAGAAAGCTAGGTCACTTGTTAAAAATGGAGGAAATGAGTTTGTTCCCATGAAATGCAGATCCAACTACCCAGTTTTTATAGGAAATGCCTTAGGAGATCGATCTCCAAGGGGGGATCGATCTGCCCTTGCTTGAATTCTTGATATTTTTGATAATTTGTAGGTAGGGGATCGATCTATTGAAATGCATGAGATCGATCTGCTCAAGGTAATGAAATTCATCTGTTTTAGGTAGAAGGCTCTGAAGATCGATCTGGTCTATCCAGAGGCCAATGGAGATCGATCTGCCTATGGGAGGAGATTGATCTGGTCCAACCCGAGATAACTTGAGATCGATCTGCTTGAGTGAGGGATCGATCTCTCTCTTGCAGAATGCTTGGTATTATGTTTTCCAGGCCATAAGATTACCTCTCCTTACATGAGATCGATCTGGCATTCATCCTGGAGCATTTTAGCTATAATTTTCCAAGATTTTCCAAGTTAAACTTCAATCCAATTGATTCTATACTCATTTAGTAATTCATTCACACTTAGAACGTAAAAACATCCTTTTCTTGTAATTCATATATAGTGTAACTTGTGTGTACATTCGATAATCATAAACATTACATAGAAATTTATAGATCTTACATTCCTCTCCTCCTTCAAAAAATCTAGTCTTCCAAATTAGAACCAAGTCATTCATCGAAAAGTTGGGGGTACTTTTCCCATATCAGGTTCTCTAATTCCTAAGTAGCTTCCTCTAAATTATGGTGCTGCAAGAGAACCTTAACAAGTGGAATTGTCTTATTCCTTAACACCTTTTCCTTCCTATCCAGTATCCGGATCGATCTCTCTATATATATCAAGTCATCTTTGAGCTCCAATGGCTTATACAGAATCACATGAGTCGGATCGAGATGGTACTTCTAAAGCATCAATACATGGAAGATGTTGTGAATGCATGCTAGCTCCGATGGCAACACTAGCCTATAGTCCTTATCTCCCACTCGCTCCAATATCTCAAATAGTCTGATATACCGAGGGTTCAAGTTACCCTTCTTACCGAACCTCATAATCCCTTTCGAGGGAGAAACTTTCAAGAAAACTGAGTCACCCCCAGTGAACTCTAGTGGCCTTCGTCTCATGTCAGCGTAACTTTTTTGCCTGCTCTAGCTATTCTCAATCTCTCACATATCAATTGAACAACCTCAGAGGCTTGTTGTACCAAATCGAGAGCAAAAGTCTTTCTATCACCCACTTCTTCCCAACCAATAGGGGAACGACACCTTCTACCATACAATGCCTCATATGGTGCCATCCCGATACTCAAGTGATAACTGTTATTGTAAGCAAATTTGGCTAACAGTAGGTGATCATCCTAGGAGCCTTTAAATTCCATAACACTCACTCTCAGCATATCCTCTAAGGTTTAGATGGTTCTCTCTGACTGACCATCGGTTTAAGGGTGGAAAGAGATACTGAAACTTAACTGGGTTCCCATAACTTCCTAAAACTGTTCCAAGAAGTGGGAAGTGAAGTGGGAATCTCTATTCGTTACGATGCTCACTGGAATGCTATGTAGCCTCACTATCTCCCGTACATACAACTCTGCCAGACTACTCAAAGTATCTGTAGACTTCATAGGTAGAAAGTAGGCGAATTTCGTCAGTTTGTCTACCACTACCCAGATAGCATCATGGTTCCTCTTAGTCCTCAGCAATCCAATGATGAAATCCATGGTGACATGCTCCAATTTCCAAGTTGGTATAGGTAAAGGCTGCAATAACCTTGCAAGTTTCTGCTGCTCTACCTTCACTTACTGACATACTAGACATTTTGCCACAAACTCTGCGATATCCTTTTTCATCCCTAACCACTAATACACTTTTCAGAGATTCTGATACATCTTATTACTCCCCTGGATGCAATGTATATCTCGATGAATGAACCTCTGTCAAAATCAATCTCTTTAACTCTAGGTCATCGGGAACACAAATCATGCCTCTAAACCTCAGTAGGCCATCATCACTCACTAAGAAATTGGTCACACTACCCCTTTGAATCAGACTCGGACTATCCTTACATAGTAGATCAGCATGCTATGCATGTCATATCCGATCAATCAAATCTGGTTCTACTAGCAGGCTAGCTATCACACAGTTTCTGTCAACATCAAGAGGGTCTATATCCAACCTGACGTGAGTAAACTACTTGAGCAACTCATATTCCCTGACAATCATGTACGATACCATTCTGAGGCTCTTTCTACTTAGGGCATCTGCCATAACATTAGACTTCCTTGGATGGTACAGTATCTCACAATCATAATCCTTTAGAATCTCTATCCATCGTCTCTGCCTCAAATTTAACTATTTCTATGAAAACAGATATCTAAGGCTTTTATGATCTGTATACACCTGGAATTTCTCACCGTACAAGTAGTGGTGCCAAATCTTTAATGAAAATACCACGACTGCCAACACTAAATCTTGGGTCAAGTAGTTCCTCTCATAGTCCTCAAGCTATCTGGATCCATAGGCTACTACCTTTCCGTCTTGCATCAATACACATCCTAGTCCTTATCTCGAGCCGTCTGTATACACGGAGTAACCTCCTGAGCTGGTGGGTATGGTGAGAATAGGTGCGGTGGTCAGTTTGTGCTTTAATTCGTAAAAACGTCCTTCACATTTATTATCCCACTCGAATGCCATACTCTTTCGAGTGAGATGTGTCAATGGAGCAGCTAACATAGAGAATCCCTTGACAAACCGTCGGTAATAACATACTAAACCCAGGAAACTGCTGATCTCTATAACCGTCTTAGGTCTTTCCCACTGTATCACAGCCTCTATCTTGGACGGATCCACTGATACCAGTCTCTCGAGACTACATGACCAAAAACGATATCTCACTCAGCCAGAAATCACACTTGTTGAGTTTAGCATACAAATCCTGATGGTAACCTTATTCAACAACCTATAATCTATACAAAGTTGGAGACCTCCATCTTTCTTCTTTACAAACAGAACCGGTGCTCCCCAAGGTGATACACTCGGTCTGATAAACCCATTGTCCAACAACTCTTACAACTGTTTCTTTAGCTCCTCCAATTCCACTGGAACCATTTTATACGATGGTTTGGATATCGGTTCAGTTTTAGGCATCAAATCAATACAAAATTCCATCTCCTATCTGGTGGCAACCCTGGTAATTCTTTCGAAAATACATCGGGGAACTCTCTAACCACTGGGATGTCAACTAATTTCAAGTGTGCCTTATCCAAGTCAACCACATATCCTAAAAAACCTTCAACATATTATGATCACAATTGTTAGTAAGATCATCCACCCTTAGAAATAATTTACTACTCCTTTCATTACTCTTTAAGTCTTACAACATACTGGTCAGGGATAGAAAATATTACTGTCTTATCATAACAGTCTAAAACAACATAGTTCGCAGCCAACCAATCCATTCCTAGTATTACATCAAAGTCCTTCATGTTTAACAGAATAAGATTGGCCAACATATCCTTTTCCCTTACTTTTAACTTACAATCCTTACATACATACTCAGTTACTACATTATCTCTCACTGGAGTACTTATAAGCAATATCCTACCTAGAGGTACAGGTTTCACATGTTTAAGCAATTTACATGCAAATGTAGACGATATAAATGAATGCGTGGCACCAGGATCAATCAATTCTAATGCTTTAAAATCAAAGACTAGGATGGTACCCTTAATCACATCCGTAGAAGCTTCTGCAGATGCCTAGTCCAAAGCAAATACTCGCCCTCGACCAACAGCTTTGTTTCCCTTTCTTTTCAACTGTGACTTTCCTGTTAGGAGCAGGTGTCTCAACTGTAGCCTTCTCTAGCTCTTTCCCCTTCTGTAGGGCTGTATCAATCAACTCTGGGCATTCACGAGCGTTGTGCCCTAGTTTACCACATCTATAACATGATCTCATCATAGGGCATAGCCTACTCCCATGATATCTACCACACATCCTGCACTGCTCGGTGGTAGGTCGGGGTCCACCAATAGCGATGCCCCTCGATGCTGGAGGTAGAGCTGGGTAAGCTGAATACGTTGGAGGTTTTGCATGCCTCTCTCGTACTTCCTTAATCTTTGGCCCTTTACCAAACAATCTTCTGCTCTTTCTGAATCCTCTATCATCCACTGACCTCTTTCAATCTCTATTTGTACCCTTAGCACTCTTGCTCAACTCCGAGGCATGCAACTCATAGCTCTGCTCACATAGCTGAGCTTTGCATACTGCCTCGTCGTAAGTGGTAATGTTAAATAGGGCCAATCTAGCTCTAATCGAAGGTCTCAACCCCTCAAGAAATTTTTAGACCTTCCTATCCTGACAGCCCATGGTCACTGTGTCATTTCTGCCCAAGGATGTGAATCCTGACTCATACTCATCCACTGTACGATTCCCCTAGGTCAAGGTTAGAAATTCCATCTGCATCTTCCTTTGAGCAGTGGCTCAAGTCACCACCGAGTGACGTGCACTCAGAATCGACTATGTGGCCATCTACCAATGCTCGGCCTCACCCTCTAATACAAAGGCAGCAAAAGTAACCTTCTCTATGGCAAAGCAATGGAAGAATCTGTAGAGCTTCTCCATACTGCAAATCCAATGTTCTGCTAACACTGGGTCTTTTACCCTACTAAACGAAAGAGGTCCAAACTTCTTAAACTATCTCAGCCTGCCCAGGTCACAATCATAAACTCTTTCTCCCCCAACTTGTTGTGGAGCTACAGGATCCTAAACTGGTGGGGTCTGCAGCCCGAGGTCTCAGTACAAGCTGTGCGCGCTCATGTCTCTCATGTCATGACCCCTTTTCATGCTTTTTATCTAAAAATCACCATAATTTTTTTCTTTATTCGTTAACTTACCTAGTAGTGAACACCCTCACAAATAACAGTTGGGCTGTGAGTTAGTATTAATCATCATTGACCATGCATCTTTCAATTAATCAAAAGCAACCACATACATTGAAAGTTTAAGCTCTATACTTATACATATTTCATACACTTACATCCCTCATATTACAATTTAAAATGAATACTATGCTATTACATGTTTAGATACAAAAAGAATTCCTGTGTGTATACCTCTTGGCGATGGAGAGCAGCGGATATCCAAACACCCCTCAGTCCCTCACTGTATTACTATGCACGCTCTATAGAGGGGGAAAGTGAATGGGATGAGCAACCACATGCTCAGTAAGGCAATAATGCAAGCATGGTAGATAACTACACTATCTACATGCTTATAATGTCATGCATAAAAATCGTTAATATCAAGAGCATGAGGAAATAGTAAAACTATGCCACATGTATATACATATATCTCGTACATGAAAACATGAAATTTGGTAAGTAAACATGGAAAAGATCGTCATGTAAAACATCTCATGCTGATCAAATAAAACTTGTCAAAATAAGGAAAACTCATCACAAAACCATCCTTCAAAATTTATCACTTTCTCAAAACACAACAAAACTCGTCATAACAGCAATGCCATCTCTTTAGAACATCCCACAAGGCTCGACCACTCCCTCAGGTCTACCTTAGACAGCACAATTCATACTCAGTGTACAAAACCATGTGATATCATGTGAGACAGGTGGTCATTATATATATCGAGCACTATGTTGGCCAACTATGTCATTATCATCCCAGACCACACGGATCCCGGTATGCGGGGTATCATGTTGGAATGAAGGAAGGTTAGTCCTACGCTAGACTTTCTAATCAACATCATAACCTCACGGTATAACGTACTCCATGTGATATACACGGTACAACGTACTCTGTGAACCCATATCATGGTTAGGAGTGTCTGCCATAGGTCTTATCTACACTATGCCATGTATAACCTACTCAGTCTTAAGTGCACGTGCGAGCATCTCATCTGTGTGACTAGTAGTCCACACGAGGCCTCCAACACAGCTTGTGCGAGCATCTCATTCGTGTGACACACAGTCTACACGAGGCATACAGCATGACTCATTACATATCACAGTGTGAAAACCAGTGCGAGTTAAGCTCTAGCATGATTTATGCATCATCAATAAATTCCCTCGTACGAGCAACGCTCTAGTACAACTTTCTGCATAATAAATAATAAGGAAAATCGCATACGAGCAAAAGCTCCAGTACAGTTATATGCATAAGAAAATCGATAGAAAACCACGTACGAGCAAAAGCTTTAGTACAGTTTATAAAACATCACAACTCGAAAACAAGGCTCGAGCTGAGCTCCAGCATATTTCATACGAAATAAAGACATCAAAATCCAGTGCGAGCGAAGCTCCAGTACGATTCAACTCATACAAATCCAATAGGCGGCTCCACTTCAGCAGAACACATTCAAAAACACAATTTACACTTGACTCGTGCCATTTCATGAAATTATGAAATCATTAGCTAGCCTATCCATAAATTTGCTTAAACCAAATCAATGTATTTCATAAAAATGTCAAAACATGATATTTATACAATTATTAGCCTTACTATCCCTTTCTAAGATTCACTTCAAAACCAAATCATATATATTTGTAGTCTTTCACACAAACCATAAATTCTTTTCTAGATAGCCAAGCATTTGCAAAGCTCTATATACACCCACAAAATACGTGTAACTATCTCTAAGTACTCACAAAATTCCCTTACCTGGAATCGTGTCGAGTGATTCCACTTCCTTAGAACTGCTCTATTATGCAGTTCGATTCACATCCAATGAAATCTCCAGGACTGCACGAAATTACATATCACAATAATTTAATCCAATGTAATAAAATTCTTGCCTTTACTATAGTCGATTCGACTTATAGTTTTCATTAACACTTATAAGGCCCCATTTCCTCTTAAGTCCAGTTTGATTGCTCTATTAATGTTACGATTCTCAGTTACCAAAATACGTATAAATTTTTTCGCATTTTCATGCATCATTTATTATTCGTCCTTACCTCAATCGTGAACAGCAAATCTCCTTAATAGTTAGGCTGTGTGTCGATGTCTAACTCACTCCACTATACCAATTCAATTTGTATATTATTTATGAGTAAACACTTGTATAAATGTATATATATCAGAGTTGTTACATGTGTTTACATTGTTTTACATCCCCAATAGTTACATACAAAATGCTACTGTGTTATCGTAAGTTTAGATACAAAATTACAACTGTGTGTATACCTTACGCGATGGGATGCAGCGGATTACCAAAAGGGAACGCCTCTAGTCACGCTCAATCTATACTCAACACTCTGTAGAGAGGGGAAAATAAGGGGGTTGAGCAAACCACACGCTTAGTAAGGTAATCATGTGAACAGGTAGATACTGTACTATCTATGTGATCGTGATGCCATGCTTAAAAGCATTTAGTTCATCATTTACCTCAAAGCATGAGTGTATGGTTGTGTTAATGGTATGTAAAGCATTCATGCTATTAAAATCCAATGGACAGTTCAATTCAAAGCATGGTATAAATCATCATGCATAATTCACAATAAAGCATGGCATTACCCATCATGCATTTTCTCAAATAAGAATGGCATTAACCATCATGCAATTTCTCAAATAAGCATGACATTAAACATCATGCATTTTCTCAAATAAGCATGGCATTAAACATCATGCATTTTCTCCAATAAGTATGGCATTAACCATCATGCATTTTCTCAATTAAGCATGGCATTAATCATCATGCTTCGGTGCACTTTAAAACCATTAACAAATCAATCCAATACTTGTTAGGTCTCAGCCTATCCCTCGGACTGTCCTGACCAACAAATCATTTCAAACACGAATTTATTCACAAAGCATTAGACATGTGAGATAGGCAATTTAATAATAGGTAATAACCTCAAGGTCTATGGCCATAACCTGTGATATCGGCTACACGGATCAGGTGTGAGGGATATCACCACTATCTACTTCCACACAGAAGTGGGTCAAATCCTACCCGCCGGTCCATAGCAGATCTCGTCCGAAGATGACACATCACATCTCAACATGGTACAACGTACTCCATGCTACATGCACGGTACAATGTACGCCATAGACCCAATCAACACATCATATCACACCACATCTCAAAATGCACGTGTGAGCCTATTTAATCGGTACGACCTCTTGTCTACTCGAAGCTCCTAACACGGCTAATCAATCATGTCAAAATAATACACATGCAAGCCTATTTACTTGGTGCGACACCCAGTATGCCCGAAGCTCCAAGCACAGAAACAAGCAAGGTGGGCATCTAGTGCGAGACAAGCTCCAAGCACCATGCCAAAACCAGTATGAAATCCATGTGAAAACTAGTGCGAGCTAAGCTCTAGCACTCATGTGTATAAAACACGTCAAAACTCGTGCTAGTCATACTCTAGCACACTTTCATTCTCACGAAATCATGTAGGTGGCTCAAAACCTTACAAAGTATGGTTAACAAAACCAAAACACAGTCATTTCTTTTGCAAATCATTTCAATGTCAGCCAACCTACCAATCATTTGCTACAAAACAATAAAACATGATTTTTAAAGCAATATGCTTTTGTTTTCATGCACATTTCTCAAACACCCAACTTTTGACCTTCAATCACCTAATTTCATTTCCTAACATCTCATGCATTCTAGCAAAGCATTTAAGCGCCCAAATTATATACAGATGTCTCTAAGAGTCCACACAATTCCCTTACCTCGATTTACTTGGTGTGACTCTTTTCCTCTTAGCTTCTCACGCTCTTGGCTCAACTTGCTCCGGCGTATCCTCGGAAGCTGCAATTCAATCATCCAAACCACTTGAGTTAAAGTTGTTAACTCACATTTGACCTCATTAGTCAATATAACTCATCTTTGCATTTACCAATGCCTTAATCCCTATTTTACCCATTTTAGGTAAATCTCACAATTTATCCACTAACAACATCTTAAATTCATACCACAACACTATTATTAACTTCTACATATCTCATTCATCATTAATCTTCATACATTCCACTTTCTCACACTAGACCATTTCTAGGTCATAATCATTCCCATGCATTTTATATAGTTTCTACCCATAATGTGCACACCCAAATCAACTTCATAATCATCAACTAGACAAATGTACTTGGATTTGTGCACTAGAAACTTACCTCTTTGGATTTCCTCTTTGCTCCAATTAGTAATGTCCCTTGTTCCTTCAATCCAACAAATGGGTAAATGCCTCCAAACTATGTTATTCTCTTCCTCAAGATGAACAACTTTGCTTCTAATGGTCTCTCTTCAAATCTTACTGGAAATGGCTAATTTTAGAGAGAGAAAGTTAGGTTTTGGGGTTGAAAATGGAAGGGTGATTTTTTTCTAAATTTTTAGATTTTCAACACTCCTTTTATAGAAATAGCTTGAAGAGATCGATCTGCACTAGGAGGAGATCGATCTGGTCCCCTTATATCCCTCTGTTTCACATTATTTTAAGAATGAGATCGATCTGTCGAAGCTTGAGATCGATCTGCTCCAAACAGAGAGCTAAGGAGATCGATCTGTATGCTTGAGGATTGATCTTTTCGTTACAGAATGTTTAGGAGATCGATCTTGCCCCATTGAAGATCGATTTGCCTTGTTCCTTTACTCAAATACAAGCATTTTGGCTCACCCAGATTGATCTCTCATCCTATGAGATCGATCTATCATTCATATTTCCAGATTTTCTGCAGTAAACTTATACCAAAACATCCTTAATTTGGTGTCAAAGTCATTTTCTCATCCAATCATCTTTGAAACTTGAAGATGGCATCCATTAATACTTCATACACATTAAAACTTGTGTAGAATCTTTGTATAACAAAAGATACTTAATATTAACCAAATGGAAGTGCATACTCATGCAAATCTTCATTCCATTTACCACACTACTCATATTCCATTTTACTCACATTCTCTACATGTTTAAGTCCATTTCTTCACATTCATATATAATGTAACTTGTATGTACAATCACAACTCTTATTACAAGTGTATACATAATCTTATGGACTTACATTACATATACATCACATTACAAATGTATCATCATACAATTATACATATACGGGGTCTCACAATTAATTTCTCGAGAGTCTATTGAACTCTTTAGGCCTATTAATTCACACTAAACTGGGATTAAGCTCATAGTGCCTCTAGTTCATCATTTCCTTTACTATGGCAATTTATCAAACACCTCATAAGTTCATTTTCATCATTTGACTAATCTCATAATGTAGCTTCATTCAATCATCTCAAAATCATGCATATCACCTCACTAACACCTTAGTATAAGCCATTTATCATCAACTCAACCATATCATATTTTCTCACACTAAGCCCATTCTAGGTTATGCTTGTTCCATTACATTCTATGTAGTTTCAATCATCAATACATACACCAATCTACTCACAACAACAACTAGATAAATATACTTTGAATTGGTATATTGGACACTCACTTAGCTTAACTTTCCTCTTTTCTAAATTTGTAGACTACTTTGCTCCTTCAATCCAACAAATGAAATGTTGATTCCAAGCTATGTTGTCCTTCTTTTCACAATGAACAACTTTGCTCTAATAGCTTTTTCTCAAATCTTTATGGAAAATGGTGGTATTCTAGAGAGAGAAAGCTTGGTATTTTGGGTAAAAATGGAAGAGGTGTGTTGGTTTACTGAAGAAAGAGGCTTTACCATGGGGTTTTGATAGATTAAAAGTGATGAGATCAATCTGCTAGGGTGAGGAGATCAATCTTTCCTTATTTTTTTCCATCGAATTCTAAGGTCTTAAAACGGGGAGATCGATCATTGTTTGGCAGAGGCTTGAGGAGATCGATATGATCATATGGAGAAATTGATCTGCTCTTGACAAAATCAAATAAAGATCGATCTGCGTTTAGGAGGGGATCGATTTCAACTAGGCAAATGCATATGCAGATCGATCTGCTCATTGGGGAGATTGATATGCTCAATAGGGGGATCGATCTGTCTTCAATAGGAGATCGATTTGGCCTTTATCTGGGGCATTCCTATTGCATATTCCCAGATTTTTCTAAAATTAAACCCCCATTCAATCACTTCAATATCCATTTTGGAATTCATTCACACTTAACACTAAAAAACATCCAATTCTTATTATTCATATATAATTTAACTTGTTTGTACATCATGGAAATCATAAGATTACATAGAATTTAGCGGGTCTTACATCTCAGGTGCCGCAGCCTGACTAGCAAGGTTCTCCTGTCTACCCTCAAATCTAGTCATCGCCTGTGTAAACATCTAAAAAATGTGTCTACACTATGCTATAACTGCTCGATACGTGCCTCGGTGGCCTCACTAAGACTGGGTGGATCTCTACTAGAACTGGACCCACTACGCCTCTCGGGCTCATCTTTATGTCCCTGAGAGCGCGAACTCTCTCTTCGACGAGTACGTCGTCTATCAGACATCCTGCATACTTAATAATAACTGTCTCAATTACATTTTCAGCTTGGTATACACAATTGTATCCAAATAATGCACAGTACTTTAGGGATGTACATTTTCCTAACTATAGATACTGACTCACATCGAACCAACTCAAGCTCTGATACTAATCTCTATCACGACCCTCTTCCCGTGACTTAACATACTACTTACAGTTGGGCTGTGAGTCAACATCCATATCCACATCTCATCCATTCATAAATTAAATTCATTTAATGAATAGAAACTATTCTTTTATATATATGCGGAAACGTTTACATCAGTTTCTATTATATACATCCCTTTCGTACAAAAGATCACTAGACTGTGCATTAAATTATAGGATATAAAATTTTTCTCTCCAAAATGTATACCTCTATACTGCTGGAGAACTAGAGAACACCTTAACAGGGACGACTGCAATAACTCACTACTGCATAAAATCTATGGAGCAGGAAATAAGGGGGTGAGCTAACATGCTCAGTAAAGAAAATATGAAAGCAGGTAGATAACTACACTATCTACAAGCTTAAAATATAAACATTCATATTTCCTTATAAAACATATGCATTTCTTTGAAAATAGCTTCCATTGATGCGAAACCATTAATTCGCTATATGGGTATATTGACACGAACTAAACGTATTACCGCAAGTGCATGGGTCGTATAAGTAATAAAGGGATTTGAGTCTCAGATTATCATCCCACAGAGAAGTTGATCAGCCTAATTAACTACTGGTTAATCTTATCCTAAGTATATCCTAGCAAATTATGAATTGAAGGTGGGTGATCTACTAAGTCTAAAATTAAAATTACTGGAAAATAATAAAATAATAAAAACTAAATAAAATCGAGCTAAGATTACTTACAGTGCTCCACGCAATTAAAAGCAAGTACCTACAAAAATAATTAAAACAGTTAAAAATCCATTAACGCAACTAAAATAAAATGCAAATATGAAAATAAAGAAATAAAATTAAACTAAAATTTAAACAAACTTGAAATAAAACAAAATTCATGTAATTAAACTAATAAAAATTGCAAATTAAACTAACCTAAAATCTAATAAAAATGAAGACTAAATTAAAAATGCATGAAACACATTTAATCTAAATTAATTCTAAATGCAACTCACAAAATACTAAACTAAAATAAAGTCCTAAAACATATAATATTAAATTAACTACTAACTAAAAAATTAAAGCTGAAAATTATATTAACATGAAAAAAATATTAAAACTAACCTACAATTTTAATTGATTAAACTACCTAACTAACAACTAACAAAGGAATGGAAATACTAATAATGCATTAAACTATAGCAACAATGTAATGTGGCCAAACAAGGCCTTAACCGAAAGTGAAAACCATGCTAGTCCCGATAACTGCACTGTACACGTCTTCTTCAGTTTTGGTGCCCAGACGTGTCCAGCTCCTGCTCTGCAACTTCCACCAACTCTGCTCTTGGTTCCGTGTACAGCATCCTTCCCTGTAACAAGCACAACACGTCTCCAACTGCTTGTTCTGCTCCAGATTTCTGCCCATGCCGCTGCAGCACTAACTACCCTACTCCTACTTCAATCATCATAAGCCTTCTGCACTTGCTCAGCACAACTTCCTTGTCTAGCTGCTTCCTGCCCAGACTTGCTCTCGGATCCAGATTTGCTTCAGGTGCTATCATGCTCTCTCCAGCAAGGGTCCTACTCCAGTACTGCTCATGTACTACCCAGGTGATGGCCGCTTATGCTATGTCAAGCGTTGTCCGACTCTCCTGCTCCTACTATCCACGCAAGGCTTCAACTGCAATTAGCCGACTGCCACCTCCTACAGTAGTACCGACCAGCAAAAACAATACAATCTAAACAAAAAATTAGCATAAACACAAAAGAAACTGAACAACCATGGATTAATGCTGATTACACAAATACATGAAAATGAACAGGACACTAGTTAAATAACAGAGCAGAACAGAGGAGAGTGTGTAACCCATGTCTACTGCATTAGTTCACTCATCCTATACTCTGCTCCACACACGGCAGCAAACCTGCCCTCATCAGTACCAGCTAGCAAAAATTATAAGAAGAAAAATAAGATAATTTTGAAATAAATAAAGGCAAAACAAATATAACTAAATGCAAATATAATAACTGACAGCTTGATGATCTAAAATGCAGAGCAGTGAGGTGATAATCTAATACATTAGATGGAATTGGATAATGAAACCGAAACTACATGGCAGTAATAGTCCTTTAACTTAAAGCGAAAGAAGAAAACTCAGCAGCTAAATATGAAACTGAACTAGAGGAAACCATAAAACAGAGAAATGCAAGCTCCAGAGGTCACGCTTGACTTCATTTTCTGATCAGCTTATCGTTGCACCACTGCACCAGAACAAGGTAAGAACGGAAGCAACGTGCTTAGGCAATTCAGTAAGGTAGGTGCTTACATGAACATTAAATGAAAAATAAAAACAAGAGAAAATCGAATAGTAAAAATGGAATTTTTGATCAAAACTAAAAAAAATGAAACATAAAGGAATGAACTTTAACAAACCGAGAAGAAGGATGAACAAATGAGGCTGTAATGAAACTTAAAAAAAAGATTTAATAAAAATTGAAATTACTGAAACAGTAGCATAAAGAAATGGTGGCTAAAACAACTAACGAGAAAGCTTCTAAAAAAAATAAATTAAAACTATTCTAACACTATTCCTAACTTACTCTTACTCTAAAAACTACTTAGTTTCTTCAATTGCTATCATGTCTTATTTATACACACACTTAGGGGTACAATTGTAATTTTTTCATCCTAGATGAGTTGGCATTGTTTAGCCACTTGTCTTCACACCATTGGATCCTTGAAAAGATATTTCCATGTCATCTGTCTTCTTGTCCAATTGGATGTGCTAGGTGGCATGGCTCGTGTTGTCCGCGTGGTCCAATCTCGATTTTAACCCAATTCCAATCCATTTTCTACCGAAATTTTTCAAATTCATCCGGATTTAATTTATCTGCAATCATGAAAATTTTAGTCAAAATGAGGGGATAATTAACAAAATAATTTGAGGATTAAAATAATTAATTAAGAAATTAAGCATAAATAATTCTACTTTTATAGAATTATCACACCCCCAAACTTGAGTTTTTTCTTATCCTCAAGCAAAACAAAATAATTGTAGGAATGACAAGTACTAAACACAATAATTTCCCCAATATCATCCTCAAAGAAAAAGTACAGACTATGATCTCAAAGATTCACAATTACAAGTCCAACATTCAGAATCATTTAATCATAAGTCCTAACCCTAATTGGACTCCTCGTGAGTGTGTGAAAAATGTCAAAGTCACTTCACAGTACATTATCAGGATCAGATTATGTAAACACAGCGAATGCAAAGTCAATGACATGTGATCATTCCCATAAGTTTGCTTTTCACTTCTCTCTCCACTAATGTAGTCACACTTAATTGATTTAGGTTTAATTACCCCTTAACATGCATTACTTCTAGGATCTTAATGTAAGAGCTCAAATCATTTCCCCCAAACTCATTTATTTCACTAAACTTTTTATTCTATTTTTGTATTTTTCTTCTTTCTTCTTTTCTTTTTCTTTTTCTTTCATTCATTTTTTTTCAATACATACTCCTTCACTATCACTTGATACCCATGTAGCTCACAATATATCCTAATGACTTTTCATGCTTTTGGGGTAAGGGATAGGAACAGAGTATTTAAGCTACAGAAAAATTTTGTCGAAATATTTACAGAGAAAAGCTTATTTGGCCCAGATGGGTGACTAGGGGTGAAATATGTACAAGGATGGCTAGAAAGGCTCAAACGATCCAAAGATGGCCTAAATCATCTCCCTAATTAAGTGTGATCTAATATTTCACCTAAAGATTAGATCAAACAAATTCTAGAATATGATGCACCAAATCAATTGAACAAATGCAATCCTATGTACACATAAGCTTTCTCTAAATAAATATACCGATTATGACATGACATGTGCATAAGATGAGGCAATCACAATCAGAATTAAGACAAATTCAAGAATTCAACTTCATGCTTTTCCTATAATCATGCTTCTCAGTTCATCAAAGTCAGACTAAATCATGGGGTCATATCATCGGAATATGGGAAAACTACATGCTAAGCACTAAATCATCCAAAAATCAAACAATTTAAGCTCATATCATCGAAAAAAATTTTAAAATTCTTTCTCAGATTTTCGAAAAAAATTGAAAATTTTTCTAATTTTTCACAAAATTGCTCAAGTGATATCCCCTCCCCCAAAACTTAAAGTGCACAGTGTCCTCAGTGTGCAGATAATATAAGAATTTAAGCTCAAGAACAGAGTACTCCCCTTTCTGATGATGATGAACAACTGAAGCTTGATTGAAAGCGTAATACTAGAAAATAAATTTGCAACATAACAAAGAAAGAAACAATAGAAAAGAAAAAGAACTATATACAAAGTGAAAAGAAAAATACAACCACTTCAAATGCAGCTGAAGAAAACATGACTCAGCAGCAGGGCAAAGAGTAGGAGGGTCAGCCAAAATGGTGACAGAATATTGATAATTAAATCCTCCTTAGCTCTATTTACTTCCCTCATTTTTTCAGATTTCTTGTGATTAAGCCTTATATCCTCATTAACCTCCATCTTAAAACACTCTTTAGAGTCATCAGGGATCTTCAAAGGTTTGAAAACATTAAACTTGACTTCCTGATCTTGAACTCTCATTATTAACTCCCCCTTCTGTACATCAAGTAAAGTTCTACCAGTCGCTAGGAAAGGTCTGCCTAATATAATGGGGACTTCCCTGTCTTCTTCCATGTCCAATACAATAAAATCCGCAAGGAAAATAAATTTGTCCACCTTCACTAAGACATCCTCAATAACCCCCTTCGGATATTTAATGGATCGATCAGCCAGCTGAAGGGTCACTGTAGTGGGCTTGGCATTCCCTATTCCTAACTTCTAATAGATAGACAAAGGCATTAGATTTATACTCGCTCCTAAATCAGACAGGGCTCTACCAAAGAATAAATTTCCAATAGTGCAGGGTATGGTAAAACTCCCGGGATCCTTGAGCATGGGGGGGTAATTTCCTTTGGATAATTGCACTACATTCCTCAGTTAAGGCCACCGTCTCATAATCTTCCAATCTTCTCTTCCTCAAGAGGATATCCTTCAGGAACTTCACATAACTCGGTATTTTCTCTAAAGTATCAGCGAAAGGAATGTTGATGTGAAGTTCCTTAAAAACCTCAAGAAATTTGACAAATTGTTGGTCGAGTTTTTGATTTTGGAACCTTTGAGGAAAAGGTACTAGTGGTCTAACTGGAAGGGATGTAATGGTAACATGTGTAGCATCAGAGGACGAGGAAGGCTGTGTAGAAAAAGGTATAGATGAAGAAGAGCCTAGCTTGGATTCCTTTGCAGCCTGATCTTTTGGTTCCTACTATTTCTGAGCTGCTTCGTTAGAACTTAAGGATTCTTCAACTCTGTGTTGTTCAGGGCTGGACTTAACTTGTGGTTCATCTAGCTCTCTGCCGCTCCTAAGGGTGATGGATTTCACATGTTCTTTACCCTCCCTTTGCCTAACAGGATTAACTTCAGTATTACTGGGGAGGGTCCCTTGTGGACGCTAGTTAAGAGCACTAGCTATTTGTCCAACCTGAACTTCTAAGTTCTTAATTGAGGCAGCTTGATTTTGCAGGATAGTCGTGAGCATTTCCTCAAGCGAAGGCATCTTCTCAGCTGCTAGTGCATGGTAAAGTTGGGGCAACATAAGTGGTGTGGTTGATACGATCTAAACGTATTGTTCACAAGTGCACGGGTCGTACAAGTAATAATGGGATTTGAGTCCCGAGTTATCGTCCTACAGAGAAGTTGATTAACCTAACTAACTGCCGGTTAATCTTACCCTAAGTATATCCTAGCAAATTATGAATTGAAGTGGGTGATCCATAAAGCTAGAATTAAAAATACTGAAAACAATAAAAATTATAAACTGATGAAAATAAAACATAGCAAAATTTACTTACAGTGCTCCGAGTAATTAAAAGCAAAAACCTATAAAATAATTAAAACAGTTAAAATTAATTAACGTAATGAAATTAAAATGTTAAAATAAAGAAGCAAAATTAATTAAGCTAAAATTGAACAATCCTAAAATGCAATTAACTACTTAATCGAAATGCAAATTAAACTAACTTAAAGTTTAAAGAAATAAAATCCTAGAAAAATTAAGAAAATAACTACAAGCCTACATGTCTAAAATATTAATTCTAAATTACTCCTAATTATCTCCAATTACTAATTTAACAATAAAATTTAACTAGTGCATGAGAAATATATTTTGCATGATAAATTCTAAATTAATCCTAATGCATGATAACTTAACTAAAGCATGATAAAATAGAAATGATCTAAGGACTTAATTATATCTAATTCATGAACTAATCAAGCTATTGACTATAACTAATCATGCAACTAAGTTTAGAATTTAACTCCTTAAGCTAACACATTAAATTGAAAGTAGGCTATTCTAAAATGCAAGAAAAATGGATTATTGTGGAAAAGATAAATGCCAAACAAGCCTTAATCAATTGATCAACTAGTCTCAGTCCCATGTAGAAATGCACTGTACACGTCTTCTTCAGTTTTGGTGCCCAGGCGTGTCCAGCTGCTTCCTACTCTGCAACTCTCACCAACTCTGCTCTTGGTTCCGTGCACTTCTTCCTTCTCTGCACAACTCCAACACCAAACGTTACCAACCACTTCAACTTCATTTTCTGCCCATGCCGTTGCCTACCCAGACATACTCTACATGTCCTGGCTCTATTCCCTGCTTCTTACTCCCAATTCTATCCAACTACTGCTGATCATGCTCACTAGCCAGACTGCCCAGTTGTGCCCACGATACCAGCTTTCTTCATCATCGAACATCAGTAGACATCGAGGATGTCCAGTATTGTCACGACCCAATTCCATTCCCTTTAACCGAAAATCACTGAAAATTTTTTGCGTTTTACTGTGACCTTACCCGGTCGTGAACTAAACTCACCACACTGTTGGGCTGTGAGTCAATAATAAACACCACTTCTCATTCATTCTCAATTAATTAAAAACGATGTCAGACATGTGCATTCAATCGTGTACTTATACGAATACATGTTTTACTGACATCTACATCCCCCCATAATTACAACTCAAAAGAATACTGTGCTTTTACATTGTTTAGATACAAAAAGAATCATTGTGTATATACCTCTTAGCGATGGAGATGCAGCGGAGTCCAAAATACCACGCCTCAGTCCTTACTAGGCTACTATGCACGCTCTGTAGGGGGGAAAATAGAGTGGGATGAGCAACCACATGCTCAGTAAGGCAATAATGCAAGCATGGTAGATAACTACTCTATCTACATGCTGATAGTGTTATGCATAAATCATTTATAGTAGGAGCATGAGGAATAAAACTATGCCATGTGAATGTACATATATATATATATATATATATATATCAGGTATCAAAATCATGTCCATTAGCAAACAAAACATGGTAAAAACATCATGTATAAATCATCTCATGCTCGATCTCATTTAATTTCATAAAAAGGGCAATTCATTAAGAAACCTCCTTTTTAAACCAACATCATAAACCTCTTTCTCAACGCATAATTACCACCAAATCAACTCACAATCACAACCACATTTTCATTTCACAATTCACGCATGTGTATAAAAACTAGGTCACTATATCAAAAGTGCCTATGTGGACCATTACATCATTAATCATCCCAGACCACACGCATCCAGGTGTGTGGGGTATCATGCTGGCATGAAGATGGATTATCCCTCGCCAGACTTTCTCATCACATAACCATCATGCGGTACATCGTACTTCATGTGATATACACGGTACAGCGTACTCCTCAAACTCATATCGTGATTGGGGGTGCCATTCCTAGGTCTTATCTACCCCATACCAAGAGTTTTCCATATTCCGTGAAGGAGAGCCTCCCTGCCGAACAGAGCCTCCCCGCCTAACAGAGCCTCCCTGCCTCCTCGGGCTTAAGGATGTTAGCTTAAGGATGTAGGGCTTAAGGATCCTTCCGTAAGAGAGCCTCCCCACCGAACAGAGCCTCCCCGCCTAACAGAGCCTTCCCGCCTCTTTGGGCTTAAGGATGTTGGCTTAAGGATGTAGGGCTTAAGGATCTTACCGTACCTATGTAGGAGAGCCTCCCTGCCTAACAGAGCCTCCCTGCCTCTTTGGGCTTAAGGATGTTAGCTTAAGGATCCCACCGTAAGAGAGCCTCCCCACCAAACAGAGCCTCCCCGCCTAACAGAGCCTCCCCGCCTCTTTTGGCTTAAGGATGTTGGCTTAAGGATGTAAGGCTTAAGGATCTTACCAACTTTTACAACCTTATACGTATCCCAATGTGCAAACTTGTGCGAGCAAAGCTCTAGCACGACTCATGCATCTTCTCATAAAGAGACGCGTACGAGCATAGCTCTAGTACGGTTATACTCATAAGACAACCACTCAAAAGCCTCGTACGAGCAGAAGCTCCAGTACGGTTTATAAACATCATCATAGTTTTCAATCAAGGTGCGAGCTAAGCTCCAGCACGTTTCATACAAATGAAAACATAGAAATCCAGCACGAGCGAGGCTCTAGCGCGATTTATGTCATACAAATACGATAAGCGGCTCATACACAATCAAACAATTCCGACAATCGGGTTTAGCACTCACAATGCTTTTCCACAACAATACAATACTAGCCGACCCATCTACAAGCTTGCTTAAAACCAAGCAAATTTCATTTTGAAAAACATCAAAACATTAGATTTATGCAATTATTAGCCTTACTATCCTATTTCATAACATCCACTTCAAAACCAAAATCACGCATATACTCATCATCATTCACGAATACCATCAACATTTATTTGAGCAACCATGCATTTCATAAAACACCCGATATTCACCCACAAGTTCAAAGTACGAGCAGCTACCTCTATATACTCACAAAATTCCCTTACCTGGAATCGCGATGCGTGATTCTACTTCCTTAAGCTGCTTACTCGTACGGTTCGATTTGCCTTCAACGAACTCTTCGAGACTGCACAAAATCGTATCCCGCATTATATTCGATCCATATAATGCAACCCTTGTGCTTGCTATATCCAATATAATCTATAGCCTCTATTAAAGCTTATTTGGCCTCGTTTCATTACTTTACCCATAGCTCGAGTCTATGGATCTTCTTAGGCCTATTAACTTATTCAAAGTCGATATCAAATCGGCATAAAGCTCATAGCGTTCATATTTCATGAATCCCCTCACTATGGCATTTATCAATCATATACATACCCATTTTCACAATTCCTCCAACTCACCATGTAATTCCATCTAACCATCTAAAATCATAAACATTACCCCAATAACAACTTTAGCATGCCATAAATCATAAGCTCATTCAATCCCACATATTCTCACATTATACCCATTTTAGATTTCTAGGTCACACCAATTCCACTACATTCCTAGGTAGTTTATCCATCAATACTCATACCAACCAACTCCAAAATCAATTAAATAGCTAATGCATTTGGATTGGAGTGTTAGAATCTTACCAATATGATTTTTCTTCTTGCTCCAAATGGTAATGCCCTTAACTCCTTCAATTCCAAAAATGGGAAAATGCCCTTTCACTATGTTGTTCTTCTCTTTGATAGGAACAACTTTGCCTCTAATGATCTCTCTCCAAATCTCACTGAAAATGGCTGATTTTAGAGAGGGAAGGTTAGGTTTTTGGGTTGAAAATGTGAGATTAATATGTTTTTCCGAGATTTCCAGATTTTCAACCCTCTTTATATAGAAATAGCTTGGGGAGATCGATCTGGTTCATGAGGAGATCGATCTGGTCCCCCTTAAATCCCTCTTTTCCACGGCATTTTTAAGCATGAGATCGATTTGTCGAAGCATCAGATCGATCTGTTGAAGCATGAGATCGATCTGTCGAAGCATGAGATCGATCTGGTCCCAAACAGAGAGCTAAGGAGATCGATCTGGGTGCTTGGGGATCGATCTTTTTATCACGAAAATGCTTAGGAGATCGATTTGGCCCCATTGTAGATCGATCTGCTCTATTTCGTTGTCCAAATAAGAGCATTCTGGCTCTTCCAGATCGATCCCTCATCCTATGAAATCGATCTGGCCTTCATGTTTTCCAGATTTCCTGCAGTTTCCTTGCTGCAACTCATACCAACACATCCTTAATCTATTGCCATGGCCATTTTCTCATCCATCCACCTTTATAACATGAAAATGGCATCCATTCATACCTTATGCACATTGAAACTTGTGTGCATTCATTGTATGTTCAAAGGTATGCTACATAAAACCAAATTGAAGCATAACTCTATTCCATTTTACCACACTACTCATCTTGAGTTTCGATCACATCGATCACTTGCCAGACTCATTTCTTCATATTCGTACTCAATGAAATTTGTATGTACGTTACAATTCATATCACACATACATACATTGAATCCATGGACTTACATCAATCATACTTTATATTACAAGTCCATTCATATTATTTGATCCAATTATACATATTACCATTATACATATACGGGGTCTTACAAGTATCCTTCCTGTTAGTGATAATCGAGGATGTCTAGCAGTTAGAGCAGCAGGAATTGAGCACCCATGAAGTGATGTTGAGCAAACTTGCAACAGAACGGGGTGCACCAGTGACCATTTATCAACTAAAACCAGCAACTGCAGCAACTGATTCCTTTACACGCAGCAGCTACTCCATTTTCCTGTTAACCGAATGTAAATCTAGAAAAATGACAATGAACAGTAAATGACAAATGAAACAGAGGAGAACAGAGAGTGATTGTGGCTCTCGATTATGGCTACTGCTGCTGCTCTCGGGTTGCTGCTGCTGCTTTGCTCTTAGGTTTCTCACTTGGCTCAAGAAAGCAAATTAGCTAACCACAACCTTGAGCAACAATGAAAGCTAACGAAAAGAACAAAAAAAATAAAACCAATATGGGAACAAATCGAGAGTCATTGAACAATAACAAAATAAAAAACAACTACAAATAGGAAGCAAAACCGAGAGCTATATAAACAAAATAGAGGTTCTTCAAATAAAAACATAAGCAGTTTTAGATCAAACCGAGAGCTACCACTAGGAATTATTTGCTATGTATTAAAACTTAAAAATAAAAGAAATGGATTTAACAAAATCGAGAAGATGTAATGATATTGATTGCCATGAAAATGAATTATCCAAGACTAGAAAATGAAGAACATAAAAATGGAATGAACAGTAAAAGTAAAGATGGAAGCTAATGGAAAACTAAAAAAAAATAGGAAAGTAAATCTAAAAATTTAATCTAAAACTATTCTACTATAGACTACATAGTTTTTCAATTGCCATCCTAGATGAGTTAGCATTTTTTTTTGCCACTTGTCTTCACACCATTGGCTCCATGAAAAGATAGTTCCATGTCATCTGTCTTTTTATCCAATTGGATGTGCTAGGTGGCATGGCTCGTGTTGTCTGCGTGGTCCAATCTCGATTTTAACCCAATTCCAGTCCATTTTCTACCGAAATTTTCAAAATTCATCTGGATTTGATTTATCTGCAAACATGAGAATTTTAATTAAATAAGGGGATAATTAACAAAATAAATTGGGGATTTAAATAATTAATTAGAAAATTAAGCAAAAATAATTCTATTTTCATAGAATTATCACACCCTCAAACTTGAGCTTTTGCTTGTACTCAAGCAAAACAAAATAATTGTAGGAATGACAAGTACTATACACAATAATTTCCCCAATATCATCCTCAAAGAAAAAAGTACAGACTATGATCTTAAAGACTCACAATTACAAGTCCAACACTCAGAATCATTCAATCATAAGTCTTAACCCAAATTGGACTCCTCGTGAGTGTGTGAAAAATGTCAAAGTCACTTCACAGTATATTATCCGGATCAGATTATGCGGACACAGTGAATGCAAAGTCAATGACATGTGATCATTCCCATAAGTTTGCTTTTCACCTCTCTCCCCACTAATGTAGTCACACTTAACCAAAGATCAATAGGACTTCATTAAGCTTGTAATGTAAGGCTGGGGCTAAGGTATGATAAAGTCGATTTAGGTTTAATTACCCCTTAACATGCATTACTTCTAGGATCTTTATGTAAGAGCTCAAATTTATATCCCCCAAACTTATTTATTTCACAAAAATTTTTATTCTATTTTTGTATTTTCTTCTTTCTTCTTTTCTTTTTCTTTTTCTTTTTATGTAAGGCTGGGGCTAATGTAGTCACATGATTCTATATTTACATCACCAAATATTCCTTCATATACAATATTGTGCTGTAAGCATACTAATACAAAATTCTGTACATGGTGTATACCTGAAAGTCGATGGAAATCACAAAAATCAGTTATGTCGTCTACTCTCTACACCCGCTATCTCTATGGTGGGAACACTGAATGTGGGTGGAAAATGAAAGGGTGAGCTCCACATGCTCAGTAAGGCAATAATACAAACGGGTAGATAGCTATACTATCTACATGCTGATAAGAAATCAGGGTATATGTGAGCATGAGGTAAAAACAATGATATGCCATATATATAATATCATCTGTTCTAAAATAGGAAATCGGCATATAAAACATGGAATGATTCTCATGTGAAAACATCTCATGCTCAAATGGATCAACACATTTTAAAACACCCCATCTGGGTTAAATATGATACGCTCAAGGAATTAAATCCATTTCAATAAAATAATTTATATTAAAATTTTCATTATAAAATCACCCTTCTCACAGGGTTACAAATCATGAAAGTTTCATCAAAATTCCTCTGTGAGAAAATCAAATCTAAATCAGATTCATAAGAAAATAGAGGCCTGACCCCTCCCTCGGGTCTACCCTGATTTTTCAAAACTAAATGATTTATCATGTGAGACATGTAAGCGACTATATCGGTAACATTTCGAACTATGACCATAACCTCGTGATCCCTGGCACACGGATCCTAATGTGCATGATGTAACACCTGAAACGGGAGGTGGGTCGATCCTACCCGCCAGAACAACATAATATCAGGATTGCGATGGCAAGACTTGCTGTCTCGTGGCTAATGCCACTGCACTCCAACAATCCCCATGGTACAACGTACTCCATGTGATATACATGGTACAACGTACTCCATGAACCCAAGCTCAATCAAGGGTGCCTGTAATAGGTCTTATCCACCCATGTCAAGTATGTCTTAATATGCACGTGTGAGCATATCATCTCACTTGACCCACAGTCAGCAGGAGAAACTCCAACATGGCTCCATACATATACATTATATCTAAAAACCTCGTGCGAGCAAAGCTCCTGCACAATTTCATAGAAATCAATGAAATCTGCATACGAGCAACGCTCCAGTACGACTTAAACTGATTATAAATTCAATTCAAATCCACGTACGAGCATTTCTCCAGTACAGATAGGTATTAAAATTCAGTGAAAACCTCATACTAGAAAAACTCCAGTACAGTAGTCATGTGAAATAAATCTGTAAAATAGTGCGAGTAAGGCTCCAGCACTTTCTGTATGAGTTAAAATATAAAATCCAGTGTGAGCAGTGCTCAAGCACGAATTCAACTCATATAACACTGACAGGTGGCTCAATTTTATCAAAACATGTTAAATAAATATCAATTGGCACCTAACCTGTGCCTTTTCACTTAAAACATGAAAATAATAGCCAACCTATCCATAAATTGCTTGAATTAAATCAATATCATCATGAAAACATTAAAATCATGAATTTCATGCAATTTCATAGCCTTACTACCCTTTTTTTAAATTTTCCTAACTGGGGGTAAAATAGTAATTTGACACTATTTCCATATTTTTTTGCAAAAATTATTATTCTGTATTCGGGTAGCCTAATGAATTTAGCGTAATGTAAATCCCCTTGAAATTACGTATAGCTGCCTCTAAGTGCTCATAAATTCCCTTACTTGGAATCACGCGCGAGCTTAGCCCGACTCGACCATACCAGGTCTCTCAGTCCAATTCACTCGTCTACGGAGCTGTATATAACCACATATGGGTTCAGTTTAAATATACTGATCAGTATTTCAGTCTTACTGATCAAATCTTAAGCTCTGGGCCTGTTTTACTCTATTGGGCCTGATTGCACTTTAATGGGCCTCGACCCCTTTTTCAGCCCGTTTACATTTTTGTAATCCCTTTTTCGGGTTTACTAGGTTCATTTGGCTTATCAATAATCATCGGGCTTCGTTTCAAACTCATTGGATAGCCTAGATACTATTTACGATAATTACTTTAAAATTTCGAATAAAATTCCTTTTATGCAGAATTAATCCGTAAATCCATAAAATAATCTGAACTCTGCATTAAAGGACTCATATTATCATAATTAAAATGTACTTACCTAATATGATGTGGGGTACGAAAATCGTAGCTAAATCGGGTCTCGTTCGGGCTCTATAGTAACACTGCACAATTATATAAATCCAGGTCATTTTCCATTAAAATAATATTAAATTGAATTCTCGGGATTTATCCGCAAGTCAATCCCGACCCTCAGTCACTTATCCGAATTTCGAGTCGTCTCCGGGTACACTTTCTTCCCATTTTCCCTTTTCTGTCTTTTTTTCTTTTTCTTTTTCTTTTCTTTTCTTTTTTTCTTTTCCTCTTTCTCGGCAACGGTGCCGTTTTGGCCCGTTTACCGTCGTCGGGGATCCCGGCCGTCTCGCCGGCCACCACTAGGCCCAAAAGGACCGCCTCGACCAGAGGAGTGCTTGGCTAGGTCGAATCAACGCTGGGACACCACCGTTCGCCGGGATCGACGTAATTTCTCCTCAAATCTTTCGTCTGCCGATTCGCCAGAAATAGGGGCCGTCGGCGCTCATTACCGATACCAATGGAACCGCCGGACTTCGCTCTACCTTTTTCGACCGTCAGCTAGGCTTGTCGGTCGTCGGTTGCTCGTCGAGGGTCATAGGTTGCAATCGGGTTCGGTGGGTTCGATTTTCGGGTTCTGTTTTTTCACTTTCTCTCTTCTCAATTTTTTTATTTTCGATTTTCTTTTTTTAATTTATTTATTATTATTTTAATCAATTAAATATATTAAAAATACCCAAAATATCTCTAAAATATCCAAAAAAAATAATTTATCCATTTAATCAATAAATGGATTTATCGGTCTATTTTTGTCTTTTTCGGTATATTTTTCGATTATTTTCAGGATAATTTTTAGAATTAAAAATCTCGATTAATTCCCATAAATTTCAATAAATTTATATCTAGATCAATTGGACTCGAAATTAACTATTTTCCTCATTATTGATCCAGATTTCGCAAATTCCATATTTTAATAAAAATTACTTATCAAATTTATACCGAATTTTGGTTTTTTAACCATTTTACCATTGCACGTGTTCAGGACTAAATTGAATCGACTTTCTTTCATAAATCCAAAATCTTTTTCCTATTTTCAATTCCTTATTTTCAGTCAACTCGATTAAATTCCTTAACGAACTTGTTGGGTCCCTGCTTTCCCGATTTATCTTTATTCAATTTTACGTACGTTATTTCATTTCATCCACATTTATCAGATCCGAATCAACCATCTTATGAATCCATTAACATATAATAATGTCATACAATATGGAAATCATAAGGAATATCATACAAAGATGCGGATCTCACAATCTCCCCCACTAAAAGAATTTGGATCTCCAAATTAGAACCAAATCAATCGGTAAACAACTCTGGGTACTTCTCCTGTATCATGCTCTCTAGCTCCTAGGTAGCTTCCTCCGGAGTGTGATACTGCCACTGAACCTTCACCAGGGAGATCGTCTTAGATCGCAATACCTTCTCCTTCCTATCCAAAATCTGAACCGGTCTCTAAACATATATCATATTGTCAATGAGCTCTAACGGCTCATAGTGAATCACATGTGATGGATCCGGATGGTACTTCCGAAGCATAGAAACATGGAAGACACTGTGTATACCTGCCAACTCTGGTGGCAATGCCAATCTATAGGCCTTATCTCTCACCCGCTCCAAAATCTCAAAGGGTCCAATAAAACGAGGGCTCAGTTTACCTTTCTTACCGAACCTCATGATACCCTTGGAAGGAGAAACTCTCAAAAACACTGACTCACCCTCTGCAAACTATAGTGGTCTACGTTTCCTGTCAGCATAACTCTTTCGTCGGCTCTGAGCTATTTGCAATCTATCGCATATCAATCTGACATCCTCAGAGGCCTGCTGTACCAAGTCAGGAGCAAATAACAGTCTGTCACTAATCCCTTCCCATCCAATAGGGGAACGGCATCTGCGACCATACAGTGCCTCATACGGTGCCATCCCGATACTCGAGTGATAACTGTTATTGTAGGTGAACTCGACTAATGGCAAATGATCATCCCAAGAGCCTCCAAAATCCAGCACACACGCTCTCAACATATCCTTCAGAGTCTGTATAGTCCTCTCTGACTGACCATCTGTCTGAGGATAGAAAGCGGTGCTAAATCTCAACTGGGTCCCCAACGCTTCCTGAAAGTGTTCTAAAAAATGGGAAGTGAAGCGGGCATCCCTATCAGAAACAATGCTCACTGGAACGCCATGTAGCCTGATAATCTCTTGAACATATAAGTTCACCAACGTACTCAGAGCATCTGTAGCTCTCATAGCTAAGAAATGGGTGGACTTCGTCAGTCTATCCACAATCACCCAGATGGCATCGTGACCTCTGTAGGTCCTCGGTAATCCCGTCACAAAATCCATGGTGACATGCTCCAACTTTCATGTCGGTATTGATAGAGCCAGCAATAATCCTACAGGCTTTTGATGCTCTACCTTTACCTACTGACAGACGAGACATCTCACGACATACTTTACTATGTCTCTCTTCATCCCAGACCACCAATAAACTCTCCGGAGATTCTGATACATCTTTGTACTCCCTGGATGTACTGTATACCTCGCTGAGTGAGCCTCTGATAAATCATCCTCCTGATCTCAGGATCCTTGGGAACACATATCCTATTGCAGAACCTCAGTAAACCATTAGTAGTCAATGAAAAATTGGTATATGCACCTGCCTGTACCTGACTCCTCAACTGAATACATCCTTGATCACTCTGTTAAGCCTGCTAAATACGATCAATCAACTCCAGCTCCAATCTCAGGCTCGCAATGATCTCAACTCTGTCAATCTCAGGGGGTGCTATGTCCAAACTGAGGCTCACAAACTTCTCTAGTAGGTCATATTCCTGAACCATCATAAATGATTCCAACCATAAGCTCTTCTTGCTTAAGCATCAACAACTACATTAGCCTTACCCGGGTGGTATAATATCTCGCAATCATAATCCTTCAGGAGTTCGAGCCATCTGTCTCATGTTCAGCTCCTTTTGTGAGAATAAATACTTCGGACTCTTATGGTTTGTAAAGATCTGAAACTGATCACCATATAGGTAATGGTGCCATATCTTCAGTACAAACACTATGTCCGCCAACTCCAAATCATGGGTTGGATAGTTCCTCTCGTGATCTTTCAGCTGTCTAGATCCATAGGCAACTACCCTCCCATCCTGCATAATACACAGCCCAGTCCCTGATGCGATGCATCTATATATACTAAGAAACCTCCTGAGCCAATAGGTATGGTGAGAACCAGAGCAGTGGTCAACTGACGTTTTAGCTCTTGAAAACTCCTTTCATAGGCATCATCCCACACAAACTCAACATCCTTCCGTGTGAGACGTGTCAACGGAACAGCTAATCTGGAGAAACCCTTAACAAATCTCCTCTAGTATCATGCCAAACTCAGAAAACTCTGAATCTCTGTGACTATCCTGGGTCGCTCCCACTGAACAACTGTCTCAATCTTAGATGGGTCCACTGACACCCCATCCTTCGATACTACATGGCCCAGAAAAGAAATCTGCTCCAACCAAAAGTCACACTTATCAAGTTGGCATACAACTGTCTCTCTTTGAGGGTCTGTAGAACTATCCTCAAGTGCTGCTCGTGGTCCTCCCTAGATCTGGAGTATACTAAAATATCATTGATAAACACAATCACAAACCGATCCAGGTATGGCTTGAAGACTTCGTTCATCAAAGCCATAAATACTGCGGGCACATTAGTCAACCCGAATGGCAAAACCAAAAACTCATAATGACCATAACGGGTCCTAAATGTTATCTTGGGCACATCCTCGCTCTGTATCCTCAGCTGATGATACCCAGACCTCAGATCAATCTTAGAAAAGACCTGTGCTCCCCGAAGCTGATCCAACAAATCGTCAATACGTGGAAGGGGATACTTATTCTTAATGGTAGCCTTATTCAACAATCTGTAATCCATACACAATCGGAGGCTGCCATCTTTCTTTCTCACAAATAAGACCGGAGCTCCCCAAAGTGATACGCTCAGTCTTACAAACCCCTTCTTAAGCAAATCCTGTAACTGTTTCCTCAGCTCCTCTAACTTAATCGGAGCCATCCTATACAGTGGTCTCAAAATTGGTTCTGTACTAAGTACTAAATCTATCCCAAACTCCATCTCTTTGGCTGGTGGTAATCTTGGTAAATCATCTGAAAAGACATCGGAATCTCCCTAACCACTGGAATGTCTCTCAAATTCGATCGTACCTGGTCCGTATCAACCACATATGCGATGAATCCTTCAAAATATAAATCATAAAATCAACAAAACTTCATTGCTCCATTTAGAACAACCATTGATTTCATTACTTTTACAACACATCTTCCAGGGTATTAAACGTTAACGTCTTAGAAAAGTAATCTCACACAACACGATTGGCAGCCAACCAATCCATTCTTAGTATGACATCGAAATCTCCCATATACATCAAAATAAGGTCGACTGATATTTCTTTTTCCCCGACTTTTAATTTACAGTCCTTAACTACATACTCTACTAGCTGACTAGTGTTTATAGGGGTACGTATTAACAATTTACTACTCAGAGGGGTCAACGTTACATACTTAGACAATTTATATGCAAATAAAGGTGATACGAATGAATGCGTGGCACCAGGATCAATCAAAACATATGCTTCTAAATCAAATATCAGGATGGTACCTTTCACCACATCAGACGACTGATCTACCATATCCTGGTCCAAAGCATGAACTCGCCTTGTACCCATCACTTGCTTCCCTTTCTCTTCGGTAGTAGCTCTCATCCTCTGAGCAGGAACCTGAACTGGAGCTCTCTCCGGCTCTTTGCCCTTCTGTGGGGCAGTGTCCTGTCTCTCTGGGCAATCTCTCACTGAATGCCTTGGCCTCCCATAATGATAACATACTATTGTAGTTGCTATAGGCACTAGACAAGGTCTGGTACCATGAATACAGGGTCTATCTGTCCTCTCCTGAACCTCATCAATCTTCGACCTCTTATCAGAGAGTCGTACCCCTCTCCTAACAAATCTGTCTCTCTCGGGTCTCTTTCGGTCTCTGTCTCCACTCCTACTGATCTTTCATGACTCGAAAATGTTTCGCTCATAATCCTACTCACACAGCTGAGCTCTATGGACTGCCTCCTCATAAGTCAAAACATCAAAGGGAGCTAACCGAGATCTGATGGCTGGTCTCAATCCATCTATAAACTTCTGGACCTTTCGATCCTCACTGCCCATCGTCTCTAAACCATATCTCCCCAAAGAGATGAATCGAGTCTCATACTCTTCAATAGATTGGTTCCCCTGAACCAAACTCATAAACTGCATCCTCAACTTCCACTGTGCAGTAGCGGTAACATACTGCCTCCTAAGGGCATACGAAAATATCTCCCATGTGACTTCAGCATGTCGAGCTCTCTCAAAATAGGCTCGGTAGATCTCCACCAATACTCTGTCGCTCCCTAAAATACAAATACAGCAAAAGAAACCCTCTCAGTAGTAGTGCACCTGAAAAACCTATATAGCTTCTCCATCTAATACACCTAATCCTCAGCTACTACTGGGTCCTTCCTCCCATGGAAGACTAGAGGTCTAAACTTCTGAAAATGTCTAAATCTATCAAGGCCACACTCATATCCAACATCCTGAGCTGGCTGGAGTCTCACTGCCTTTACAGCCTGAGCTTGAACCTCAAGTAACTCTACGGCTTGTGTCGGCATCTCGGGATCAGTTGCTGCTTGTCCCACCGAATCTCGCCTATCTCTAACCCCAAGCGCTGCCTATTGCACTATAATCTCAGTCAGGCTCTTAATACTCCTCTCAAGTCTAGCGAAGCGTGCCTCAGTTTCATCTGGTCTCACAGCAATACCCTTGGGTACCTAACCAATCTGTATACCATCACCACGGCCTCTAGGCCTGCCCCTACGACCTCTAGCACGTGTACTAGCCCCTCTACCACTGCCGGTGACCGGTATAGTGTAGATCTTGTAATCCAGTTTCATTTGTTAATTTAGTTCCCACCTAGTATACACTTTGACACCTCATACAGCACAATACTAAAGGGGATGTAATTTTCCTTAATGACCACTACCAACTCTTATCCGACCAACTCTAACTCTTAATTGCTTACTTATCGATACTAATTTACATCCGACCAACCTCCGCTCTAATACCATTTTTACTGTCACGATCCAATACTTACAAAAAATCAGTACAAATTTTTCGCTTTTGGAAAATCTTTCTTATCTCCTCATGACATATCTCTCTAAACAGGTCAGATTGTGAATCAATATCGATATACCCTTTTTAACCATTAAAATATCACACGTACATATATATATATATACTAACATTAATCATATTATAATAGAGTGGTCGATATGTTTATACATCACATGATTCTATATTTACATCACCAAATATTCCTTCATATACAATATTGTGCTGTAAGCATACTAATACAAAATTCTGTACATGGTGTATACCTGAAAGTCAATGGAAATCATAAAAATCAGCTATGCCATCTACTCTCTACACCCGCTATCTCTATGGTGGGAACACTAAAAGTGGGTGAAAAATGAAATGGTGAGCTCCACATGCTCAGTAAGGCAATAATACAAATGGGTAGATAGCTATACTATCCACATGCTGATAAGAAATCAGGGTATATGTGAGCATGAGGTAAAAACAATGATATGCCATATATATAATATCATCTGTTCTATAATAGGAAATCGGCATATAAAACATAGAATGATTCTCATGTGAAAACATCTCATGCTCAAATGGATCAACACGTTTTAAAACACCCCATCTGGGTTAAACATAAACATGATATACTCAAGGAATTAGATCCATTTCAATAAAATAATTTATTTTAAAATTTTCGTTATAAAATCACCCTTCTCATAGGGTTACAAATCATGAAAGTTTCATCAAAATTCCTCTGTGGGAAAATCAAATCTAAATCAGATTCATAAGAAAATAAAGGCCTGACCCCTCCCTTGGGTCTACCCTGATTTATCAAAACCAAACGATTTATCATGTGAGACATGTAAGTGACTATATCGGTAACATTTAGGACTATGGGTATAACCTCATGATCCCTGGCACACGGATCCTAGTGTGCGGGGTGTCACACCTGAAACGAGAGGTGAGTTGGTCCTACCCGCCAGAACAGTATAATATCAGGATTGTGAGGGCAAGACTTGTTGTCTCATGGCTAATGCCACTCCACTCCAACAATCCCCACAGTACAGCGTACTCCATGTGATATACATGGTACAACGTACTCCATGAACCCAGCTCAATCAGGGGTGCCTGTAATACGTCTCATCCACCCATGTCAAGTATGTCTCAGTATGCACGTGTGAGCATATCATCTCACTGTGACACACAGTCAATAGGAGAAGCTCCAACACGACTCCATACATATACATGATATCTAAAAACCTCGTGCGAGCGAAGCTCCTGCACGGTTTCATAAAAATCAATGAAATTTGTGTATAAGCAGCGCTCCAGTATGACTTAAACTGATTATAAATTCAATTCAAATCCACGTACGAGCATTTCTCTAGTACGGATAGGTATTAAAATTCAGTGAAAACCTCGTACGAGAAAAACTCCAGTACGGTAGTCATGTGAAATAAATCTGTAAAATAGTGCGAGCAAGGCTCCAGCACTCTTTGTATGAGTTAAAATATAAAATCCAGTGCGAGCAGTGCTCAAGCACGATTTCAACTCATATAACTGTAAGACCCGAATTTAATTAAAATACGAAATGAATTACTGTTCGTGAAGGAAAGTTTGACTGAATTAATTCTCGAACATGTGCAAGGGTAAAATGGTCAAAAGACCAAAGGTCGATATAATTTCGATAAGAAAATTTAATTAAAAATATGGATTTGAGAAATCTTGGTCAATAAAGATGAAATAAATTTATTTTGGGTTAAATTGATCAAGATATTAATTTATTGAAATTAATCGAGATTAATCGAAATTTTTAGTTCGAAAAAATAGTCACGAAAATAATCGAAAAAATATACTGAAAAGTCATTCGGGACAATATCTCGAAAAATAAGGAGAAATTATACCCGAAAAAGGGTTAAAATAATTATATAAATTAAATAAATGTATTTAGAATTAAATAATAATTTTTGGGAGATATTTTGGATTTTTATAGAGTATTTTAATGAATAGTATAATAATAAAAGATAAATAATAAATGAAAAAAAAAAGGAAAAAGAATCAGAAAATGGGTATCGGGGAGAGAGAAACACAAAGCAGAGACGGAAAAAAAAACGGAAGGCAACCGAGGAACCACCGACGAGCCGTCCGGCGGCCAGGGACCCAAGCGAGGGCCGACGAAGGAAGCCCGACGCCAGGCGATCTTGCTGCCACCGGCGACGCGCCGTGAAACTCGCCGGAGATCGACGAATCGGGGAGAGAAGCCGCGGGAGAAAGAGTTCCGATCGGCGGTGAACGACGCCGATCTGGCCAACCCCACCCCCAGCCGAGGACTCCCTAGGCCTAGACGATGCGATCGGTGGTGGCCACGGCTGGTGAAACCGACGGACGACGCCGAAATCGACGGAAAAAGGGGAACCACCGACGGCGAAGAGGAGAACAGCCGGACCGACGACCTTCTGGCGGTCTTGGGTGAAGCCGAGGCCAGATTCGTGATGCGGATAACCTCGCGGAGCGACTGGTGGCGAGAACCGACGGAGAACCGGCCTACAAGGCCTTGAACCGACGGTGAACCGGCCAAACCGGAGTGAACCAACGGTCTGAACCGGTCCGAACCGGACTGAACCGGTTCAGCCAAAAAGAGGAGGAAAAAAGGAAGAAAAAGGAAAAAAGAAAAAGAGAAAAAATTGAAAAAAATTCCAGTGATGCAATCGAGCTTCGGGTAAGTCGATAAGCGATCAAATTGACCGATTTAAATTTTGAAATATTTTATTTAATTAATTTTCGACTGGAAATTTACCCGAAAAATTATGAAATTATGTAGCTCGATAATTGGCATCCACCAAGAGCTCGAGATAGCCTCGATTTAGGGACTAGCATGGAATCTCGGGTAAGTGACCCTTATTTACGATAATTTACATCGTTATGCGTGATATGAATTTAAATTCCGCATAAATTGAATTAAATTATGAAAATTTAGATAAATTGTCGTAAATATTAAATTTAGCTATTTGAGAGTTAGAATGAGGTCCAATAAATTATTGGTGGGCCCAATGAGCCCAATAGGCTTCAATAATGTGAAAATTAAATGGAAAACGGGCTTAAGGCCGATTAAGGCCCATTAAGGTGCAAACGGGCCCAATAGGGGTAAATGGGCCCAATGATTTAAATTAAGCCCAGAAAATAGAAAATACAATTAAATTGTATAATATCTGACCTGAGGAATAATTATACGCAGTTCCGGACATTTGATTGGGAGCATATCGGACTGCGCGACGAGACAACAGTGGAAAAGAAAAGGTAAGACTCGATAGGAAAATAAGGTAAGGGAATTCTACGGACTGCTAGAGGTAACTTTACGCAATTTTAGAAGGAGGGGTCGAGTCCTGACTTTATTGTCAAAATTTTAATTGAGAAAGAAATGATTTGAAATAATTGCATGTTGAATTTTCTGTGCAAACTCGATTTACATAACATCATAACTTTCATATCATCTGTTTTAAATGTGTGGAGAAAGGGTGGTTTATGCATGGCACCACGTTCATGTAGGTAGTATGGTTACCTACTTGTTCGTAGGATTGCCTTACTGAGCTTGATGTGCTCACCCATTTCATTTTCTCCCACAGATAATCTCCAGTTGAAGTTGCGACGACTCAGTACTGCATTTCGGATATCCGCTGCTGCCCATCATTTAAGGTATATACACTTGTACATATTGTATCTACATAAGCATAGCATAGTAACATGTTTGTAAGTAACTTTAGGGGATGTATAAATAATGTAAACAATATTAAATGATTAGAGAAGAAATAAGTTAGATGGTAGTTGAATGGTGGGACTGGCATTGACGCACAGACCAATTATTAGTGGAGTGTGGTCACGATTCGAGGACAGATAAGAATTTAAGTAAATAAACAAAATACGAAAAATTTACTCTGATTTTTGGGTAGTTTTGGGTCGTGACAATAACACTGATAGGTGGCTCAATTTTATCAAAACATGTTAAATAAATATCAATTAGCACCTAACCTGTGCTTTTTCACTTAAAACATGAAAATAATAGCCAACCTATCCATAATTTGCTTGAATTAAGGCAATATCATCATGAAAACATTGAAATCATGAATTTCATGCAATTTCATAGCCTTACTACCCTTTTTGAAATTTTCCTAACTGGGGGAAAAATAGTAATTTATCACTATTTCCATATTTTTCTGCAAAAATTATTATTCTATTTTCTGGTAGCCTAATGAATTTAACGTAATATAAATCCCCTAAAAACTACATACAGGTACCTCTAAGTGCTCATAAAATTCCCTTACCTGGAATCACGCGCGAGCTTATCCCGACTCGACTGTACTAGGTCTCTCAGTCTAATTCGCTCATCTACAGAGCTGTATATAACCACATATGGGTTTAGTTCAAATATACTGATCAGTATTTCACTCTTACTAATCAAATCTTAAGCTCTGGGCCTGTTTTACTCTATTGGGCCCGATTGCACTTTAATGGGCCTCGACCCTTTTTTCAGCCCATTTTCACTTTTTTTAATCCCTTTTTCGGGTTTACTGGTCTCATTTGGCTTATCAATAATCATCGGGTTTCGTTCCAAACTCATTAGATAGCCCGAATACTATTTACGATAATTATTTTGAAATTTTGAATAAAATTTCTTTTATGCAGAATTAATCCGTAAATCCGTAAAATAATTTGAACTCAGCGTTAAAGGACTCATATTCTGATAATTCAAATGTACTTACCCAATGTGATGCGGGGTACAAAAATCAAAGCTAAATCAGCTCTCGTTTGGGCTCTGTAGTAACACTGCACAATTATATAAATTCGGGTCATTTTTCACTAAAATAATATTAAATTGAATTCCCGAGATTTATCCGCAGGTCAATCCCGACCCTTGATCACTTACCTGAATTTTGAGTGTCTCCGGGTACAATTTCTTCCCTTTTTCCATTTTCTTTCTTTTTTCTTTTTCTTTTTATTTTCTTTTCTTTTTTTTCTTTTCCTCCTTCTCGGCTACGGTGCCGTTTTGGCCCGTTTACCGTCGCCGGCGATCCAGGCAGTCTCGCTGGCCGCCACTAGGCTCAAAAGGACTACCTCGACCAGAGGAGTGCTCGGCTGGGTCGTATCGGCGCTGGGACACCGTCGTTTGCTGGGACCGACGCAATTTCTCCTCGGATCTTTCGTCCGTTGATTCACAGGAAATAAGGGCCATCGGCGCGTGTTACCGGTACCAATGGAACCGTCGGACTTCGCTCTACCTTTTTCGACCGTCAGTTGGGCTCGTCGATCGCCAGTGACTCATCGGGGGTCATTGGTTGCAATCGGGTTTGGTGGGTTCGATTTTCAGGTTCCGTTTTTTCACTTTCTCTCTCCTCGATTTTTTTTATTTTTAATTTTCTTTTTCTTTTTTTAAATTTATTTATTAATTTGTTTATTATTATTTTAATCAATTAAATGTATTAAAAATACCCAAAATATCTCTAAAATATCCAAATTTTCTTAATTTATCCATTTCATCAATAAATGGATTTATCGGTCTATTTTTATCTTTTTCAGTATATTTTTCGATTATTTTCGAGATAATTTTTTGAATTAAAAATCTCGATTAATTTCGAATTAATTTCGATTAATTTCCATAAATTGCAATAAATTTATATCTAGATCAATTAAACTCGAAATTAACTATTTTCCTCGTTATTGATCCAGATTTCGTAAATTCCATATTTTAATGAAAATTACTTTTCGAATTTGTACCGAATTTTGGTCTTTTGATCATTTTACCCTTGCATGTGTTCTGACTAAATTGAATCGACTTTCTTTCATAAATCCACAATCTTTTTCCTATTTTCAATTCCTTATTTTCAGTCAATTCGATTAAATTCCTTAACGAACTTGTTGGGTCCCTGCTTTCCCAATTTATCCTTATTCGATTTTACATACGTTATTTCATTTCATCCACATTTATCAGATCCGAATCAACCATCTTATGAATCCATTAATATATAATACTGTCATACAATATGAAAATCATAAGGAATATCATACAAAGATGCGGATCTCACACTTATTACCCATATAGCTCATAATATATCCCAATGAGTTTTCATGCTTTTGGGGTAAGGGATAGGAATAGAGTATTTAAGCTACGAAAAAAATTTGTCGAAATATTTACAGAGAAAAGCTTATTTGGCCCAGATGGGTGACTAGGGGTAGAATATGTACAAGGAAGGCTAGAAAGGCTCAAACGATCCAAAGATGGCCTAAATCATCTCCCTAATTAAGTGTGATCTCATATTTCGCCTCGAGATCAGATCAAATAAATTCTAGAATATGATGCACTAAATCAATTAAACAAATGCAATCCTATGTACACATTAGCTTTCTCTAAATAAATATACAGATTCATGACATGACATGTGCATAAGATGAGGTAATCACAATCATAATTAAGATAAATTCAAGAATTCAACTTCATGCTTTTCCTATAATCATGCTTCTCAGTTAATCAAAATCAGACTAAATCATGGGGTCATATCATCGAAATATGGGAAAACTACATGCTAAGCACTAAATCATCCTAAAATCAAGCAATTGAAGCTCTAAATCATAATTGGAGCAAATCAATCTCATAAAACCATTAAGAGATCGATCTCACCTCACGACAGATTGATCTCCTAGGTATAAAATTACTCCAAATCATCCCCAAATTCAAATGTAGATCGATCTCATCAAGAGCCAAATCAATCTCCTACCTTTGGCCTCTGTAAAGACCCCTTTGTTTTCATGGAAACCAATTTCTCTCTCTCTCCCAAATCACCATTTTCAAATCCTAGCTTTCTCTCCCCTCCAAAACACCCATTTTCGTCTAAATCAAGGGTTGTGGTAAGAAGGAAAGTTGTTCCTCATCTAAAGGAGAACAACATACTTGGAAATCGAAGGACGGATTGAATTGAGCTAAGAGTTAAGCACTCCACAAGTTTTGGGTAATTTTCTAGACCTCGATCTTTGATTTTGAAGTGATTTTCGGTGATTGTGAATATGGGCATTGTGATGAAACAGTTAGGAAAGGATTAGAGTTTACAAAAATTGTGATTTTATTGGACTGATGATGAGATTAGGTAATTTTGGTAATTTTGGGAGTTTTGGGCTATAAATTCAAATTGAGGCAATGAGATGAATATCGACATGGATTTTTGTGCACAATAAATGTAGGATTGGAAATGTAGTGGATGGGATTATGAATGGTGATAGAGTTATGAGAATTGAGAGATTTAGGTGTTGGTGAGAAATATGAGCAAATGTATGCTCGATAATGAAATTGAGTCGAGATATTAATTTTTTTAACATCGTTTGGATAGCTCGGGAGTTTTAGAATGGAATACGAGGCTAGTCCGTGATACGGGGGAACGATTGCACTATACGAGGTGCAAAGAGGTAAAGGAAAACTAAACTCATTTGTGTATGTGTTTTGTGATAATATTGTAGCATAATTTTCGATTGAGAAAACAAGCATGTTTGATGTGTTGTGAATGAGAATTACACATGATTTTATAGCCGTTGGGACCCAACTTTTATGAGTTATAAACTATATGTGAAAAAATTTTATAACCATTTTGTGTTTAAAATGTGAAAAGTGTTTTGGGCCCTACGTTAAGGCGCACTGAGATTTGAGAAATGTGTGTATGGTTTTACCGGTTGAAGCTCGAGTTTAACATGTTTTGTGTTGAGTACAAAACGGTTTGAAATGAGTTTTGTGAGAGAAAACCATTATGAGCTTTACGTGAAGACAAAACGATTTTTATGATAATGGCTATTGATTGAGACTTAGGTGTGTCATTTTGAATACACACCGGGCATTACTCTAGTAGCATGTAAGTCTGATATTTCCTCCATTCTGCTAACGTGAGATGACCCCGACTCTGGTAGCATTGGTTACCTACCACGTGAGAATCTAAATCAATGGTTGTGCCATGTGTATTTAGTGGCTGTGCCACATGCGAATCTAAATCAGTTGTTATGCCACGTGTATTTAGTGGTTGTGCCATGTGCGAATCTAAATCAGTGGCTGTGCCACGTGCGAATCTAAATCAGTGGCTGTGCCACGTGTGTTTGGTGGCGGTGCCACGTGCGGATTTTAATTAGTGGTTGTGCCACGTGTAGATTTTATTTAGTGGACATGTCACGTGCATTACTATTGTAGTGATTTTATCACGTTTTCAAGAGAAAAGCTATTATCGCATCTTGATTTCTACATGCTTGTAACCTTGGATTGAGCCATTTATTATCATGTTTTTACATGAGTTTTGAGATGATGTTTTAACTATTCATGCTACATTTTCCACTGAGTTTATTGAGTTTATCATGTAAAACAAAATGATTGTGCTGTGTAAATCATTTTCTTATTAATGAATCCCTTATCCTCTTACTGAGCGATTTAGAAGGTCACCATGTTTTATCTTTCCCCCAGATTTCTTCAAGTGAAGAGAATTTTCCTGCGACGTACGGATTAATGGCCAGTGGAGGACTTGAGCTCCAGGCCACATATTGTACTTGAGGTACATTTTATTATTTCTTGTAACCAGACTATAATTGTATTTACAAACACTTGATGTACTATGATGTATAGGATGTAATAGGATAATTCAATCTGAGTTGAGGAATGTATCTGATTTGATATATTTAATTATGTGATGATTGGATCTTGAGGTGTGGTTTTATGATATATATACAACATTGATGCATGACACTGTACAGGAATGCACCTAGATATGTTTAATGATATAGAAAAAGTTTTGAATTTGCCCTATTTTTCATGTTTATGGGGGGTGACAATAGCACTATCCTTAGGTGTCGTTCATGCTCCTCTCTAGATCTTGAGTATACCAGTATATCATCAATAAACACAATAACGAATCGATCCAAATACTGGTGAAACACCTCATTCATCAACGACATAAAGCTGCGAGAGCATTAGTTAACCCGAATGGCATAACCATGAACTCATAATGTCCATACCGGGTGCAAAAAGCTGTCTTGGGTACATCTCTACTCCGTATCTTCAACTGATGGTACCTAGATCTTAGATCTATCTTGGAGAAGACCTGCGCTCCCCTAAGTTGATCCAACAAGTCATCAATGCATGGAAGGGGGTACTTATTCTTGATGGTGGCCTTATTCAACAATTGGTGATCTATACACAGTCAGAGGCACCCATCGTTCTTCCTTACAAACAAAATCGGTGCTCCCCAAAGCGAGACGCTCGGCCTGATGAACCCCTTCTCCAGCAACTTCTATAACTGCTTCCTTAATTCTTTCAACTCAACTTGAGCCATTCTGTATGGTGGCTTGGATATCGACTCTGTACCAAGTGCCAAATCTATTCAAATCTATGCAAAATTCCATCTCTCTATCTTGAGGTAACCTTGGTAATTCATCTGAAAAGACATCTGGGAATTCCCTGACCACTGGGATGTCTATCAACTTCGGACGTGCCTTATCTGTCTCAACCACATAAGCAATGAACCCTTCACATTATCTTTTCCACCGTTAGTAACACAAATCATCACATCGACATATACAATTGACAAACAGATTCATCTCTCAAATATTATGCATTAAGATTATACTCTTTTATTTATATCAAACATGTCTTTCATTTCATTTCATAAAACATACAACGAGATTTTCTATCTCTGGAAAAGTCAGTGTCTAAGAACTACAATCTATAATAACATGGTTTGCAGCCAGCTAATCCATACCTAGGATTACATCAAAATCACTCATATTTAATAAAATTAAATCGGCTGCACATTTCTTTACCTCCTATCCTCATCTTACAATTTCTATATACATGCTCAGTTAATTGACTATCATTCATAGGGGTAGATATCATCAACATCTTATCTAGCAGTGTGGGTTTTACATGCTTCAACAATTTACATGCAAAGGATGGCGATATAAAGGAATGCGTGGCACCAGGATCAAACAGTACAAATGCTTCTAAATCAAAGATTTGGATAGCACCTTTAACCACATTTGAAGACTGATCCGCAGTGTCTGGTCCAGTGTGTGCAATCGCCCTCTGCTTACACCCACTGCCTGCTTCCCCTTTTCCTTAATTATAGCTCTCCTCCTCGGTGCAACTGTACCAATTAGAGCTCTCTCTAGCTCCTTGCCCCTCTATGGAACTCTCTCTGTCATCTTTAGGCAATCCCAGATTATGTGCCCTGGTTTCCCACATCTAAAGCATACTGCAGGAGGTTCATAGCATGGTCGAGTACCATGGTACCTGCCACACTTGCCGCACTGCTCTGTAATATGTCGCGCCCTTCAATCATGATTCCCTTTGCTTAAGCTATGGTCGGATACATGAGAGGATTAACTGTCCTCTCCCGGATCTCCTCACTCCTCAGCCTCTTCCCAGTAAACCTCTTGCTCCCTTTATAAATGAAACCTCTATCCATCACTGGTCTCTTCTTATCTTTATCCCTCACTTTACCAACCTTCTCGAACTCTAAGGTGATCCTATCAATATCTTGTTCACACAATTATGCCCTGCGTACAGCCTCCTCATAGGTCGGTATATCCAAGGGAACCAATCTGGACCTAATGGTTGGTTTTAGTCCATCCACAAACTTCTGGATCTTCTCGACCTCATTACTTATCTTATTAGGATTATATCTGCCCAGGGAGATAAAAGTCATCATATACTCATCCACCGTCCTACTCCCTTAGGTCAATTCTAAAAATGTCATCTTCATCTTCCGCTGTGCAGTATCCGGAACATACTGTCTCCGGAAAGCCTCCAAAAATACATCCCCACTAATCTCTGTATGTCGGGCTCTCAAAATGGGCCTGGTGGATTTCCACCAATGTTCTGCTGATCCCTTCAGCATAAATGCGACAAACACTACCATCTTGGTAGTAGTGCACTCAAAGAACCAATATAACTTCTCGATTTCATTTATCCAATCCTCTGTTGCTATTGGGTCCTTAACTCAACTGAAAGATGATGGTCCAAACTTCTGGAACTACCGCAGTCTATCCAAATCGCATCCGTAACCCTAGTCTCTACTGCCTTGTGGTGTAACAACAGGTGTAAGCATATCTTGTGCAGGTGGGGGTGTAGGCGTGTCTGTCATCTTAGGTCTTTGGGCTGGTCGTGCCCGTGCCTCAAGAGCTACTGCCTACTCGACATCACCCTGTGTAGCAAGACTCTGTATGCCCCTAACTCCAGGCAACAACTGAGTGACCAACTTCAAGATCATCTCTATGCTCCTCTCAATCCTCGCGAAGTGTGCCTCAGTACTCTTGGGTCTCTCCTCTGGACCCTGTGGAGCATGCTCAACCTTAGCCTTCACCTCAATCTCTTGCTAAGCCTGTGTTTCTGGCTCAATACTACCCCCAGGCCTACCTCTATGGCCTCTAGCTTGCGCTCTCACCCCTCTACCTCGATTGGTGTTAGGCATAATGCTCAATTCCCTAAATACACATCAATTTCTTAGTCAACCCATCAACACACACACACAATTTGTATCTAAACAAGTACAGTAACATAGGGATGTAATTTTTCAACTTATTAAGTATTTTAGACACCGACACATGTCAGACCAACTTAGCTCTGATACCAACTTCTGTCACGACCCTCAACTTACCAAAAATCGTCATAAATTTTTCATTTTTCATACATTAATTATTTTTCGTCCTTACCTTACCTCGATCGTGATCATCTACACTCTCAACAGTTGGGTTGTTTGTCAATGTCTACCTCATCCAATCATAATAATTAAATTTGCATTATAATTTAGAAGTAAACACTTGTATAAATAAATCAGAGTTGATGTTTACATGTGTTTACATTGCTTTACATCCCCAATGATTACATTCAAAATGCTACTGTGCTATGGTAAGTTTAGATAGAAAATTTCATCAGTGTGTATACCTTACGCGATGGATGCAGCGGATACCAAAAAGAAAACCTCCAGTCGCCCTTAGACTATACTCAATGCTCTGTAGAGAGGGGAAAATAAGGGGGTGAGCAAACAACACGCTCAGTAAGGTAATCATGCGAATAAGTAGATACTGCACTATCTATGTGATCATGATGTCATGCTCAAAACCATACAATTTCTCCTTGACACCTCAAAAGCATTAGTTCTTACTTGTGTTAATGGCATGTAAAGCAAGTAATGCTATTTAAACTCAGTGTACAAATCAAATTCAAAGAATGGAATAACCATCATGCATATTTCACAAATAAAGTATTGAAAATCGTCATGCATCAGTGCACTTTAAAGCCATTAATCATACTTTCTCAAACAAATCATGCTATTTCATTTCAATGAAATCAACACTTGTCAGGACTCAGCCTCTCCCTTGGACTGTCCTGACCCACAAAACATTTTTAAACATGGATTTATTCATAAAACAATAGACATGTGAGATAGGTAATATAATAAGGGAAATCTCCTCTAGGACTATTGCCATATCCTGTAATCCCAGGCTACACTGATCAGGTGTGCGGGGTATCACCATTATCTGCTTCCACATAGGAGGTGGGTAACGTCCAGCCCGTCGGTCCATAGCAGATCTCAACATCGTCTGAAGATAGCATATCACAATCTCAACACGGTACAATGTACTCCATGCTACATGCACGGTACAGCATACTCTGTAGACCCATATTAACACATCATATCACGCCACATCACAAAAATGCACGTGCGAGCTTATTTAATCGATGCGACACCCAGTCTACTTGAAGCTCCGAGCACCGCTATCAACATGTCATAAAATCCACGTGCGAGTAATCTCAAGCATGCCAACAAGTATAGTGGACATCTAATGCGAGCTACGCTCCAGCACCATGTCAAAATGTGATACCCCTGAAGCGCGGGAAATAGGGCAAATTTAAAACTTTTTACTCATCAAATCACAATTAAGGGTGCATTCCTGTGCAGTATCATACATCATCATACATATCATGCCTCAGGATCTCATCATTTAATAGTATATATAATATCATATACATTACTCAATTCCAAGTTAATTAATCCTAATACATACCATAAAATGTTGTGTATCAAGTGTCTGTAATTACAATAATTGTCTGGGTACCTAAAAAGATAAATTATACCTCAAAATACAATATATGGCCTGGAGTTCAAGTCCTCCACTAGCCACTACTCCGTACGTCGCAGGGAAACCCTTTTCACTTGAAGAAATCTGGGGGAAAGATAAAACAAGGTGAGCTTCTAAATCGCTCAGTAGGGGGTAAGGGACTCATTAATAAAATGATGATTTGCACAGTACAAACATTTTATCTCGTAGTTGAAACTCAATTAAAATGTAGCATGAACTCATTAAAACATCATTCTCAACTCATTTCTCTAAAATCATGTAAAAACATGAGAGTACATGCTTAGTACAAATCACAGTCACAAGCATGAGGAAATCAGAATGCGATAATGGCTTTTCTCATTAAAACGTGATAAAAATCACCTCAATAGAATGCACGTGGCACAGCCACAAAACACAACTCATGTGTATAAAAAGGAGACTAGGCAATAAAACTCATATAAAACTCGTCATGGCACATTACAATAAATCTCCTCCGGGTGCATATCTCAGGCATCCTCATAAGAGGGAACATTGACATATGGTCGTGTACATGGTATATTGGACTTACGCGTTACCAAAATAAGGCCCGACCTTACATGCTACTAGAGTAATGCCTCTCCTCATGCACACTATCACGTGGTCTCCCGATTGGTTCCCAGGTGGCCCACTCTATCGGTCTTACATGCTACCAAAGTAAGGCCACCTAGCTTTACCAAAACGTGGGTCATCTCACGTTACCAAAACGGAGGAATCTTTCGTTACCAAAACGGAGGAATATCAGACTTACATGCTACCAGAGCAAGGCCTCCCAATGCTACCAAAGCGGAGGAATAATCAGACTTACATTTTACTAGAACAAGGCCCAAACTTACATGCTGCCAAAGCAAGGCCCGATGTGTATTATATAAAACGTTTTGCCTTCACGTAGAACTCATAATGGTTTTTCTCTCATAAATCTCATTTAAAACATTTGTGTATAAAACACAAAACATGTTAAAAACCAAGTCTCAACCGACAAAACCACGCACACATTTCTCAATCTCAGTACGCCTTAACGTAAAGCCCAAATCTCTTTTCACGTTTTAAACATAAAACGGTTGTAAAACATTTTTACGCTTAGTTTACAAGTCATAAAAGTTGGGCCCCAACCGGCTATAAAATCGTGTGCACTACTCCTTCACAACTCATAAAAATGTGCTTGTTTGCTCAAATCACTTTTCATGCTACAATTAACATCAAAACACATACACAAACGAGTTTAAGTTTTCCCTTACCTCTTTGCACCTCGTATAGTGCAATCGTTCCCCCATATCACGGACTAGCCTCGCATTCCACTCTGGAACTCCTGAGCTGTCCAACGATGTTAACACATAACTTATTATCACATAACCTTCAAATCTCTACATCGAGCATATTGCCCATATTCTCATTCCCATTTCTCATGACTCTATCACAATTCATAATCTCATCCACTACATCTCAACATTCTACATTTCTCATGCATAATACCCATGCCAAATCTCCTTATTGCCTCAATTTCCAATTTATAGATAAAAATCTAAATTTACCATAATTTACTTAATATCATCATCACTCCAATAAAATCACAATTTTTGTCAACTCTAGTCCTTTCCTAACTATTTCATCACAATACCCATATTCACAATCACCAAAAATCACTTCAAAATCTAAGATTGAAGTTTAGAGATTACCCAAACTTGTGGAGTGCTCAACTCACACCTCGATTCGATTCGTCTTTCAATTTTCAAGTATGTTGTTCTCCTTTGGATGAGGAACAATTTTCCTTCTTACCACAACCCTTGATTTGGACAAAAATGAGTGTTTTGGAGGGGAGAGAAAGCTAGAGTTTGAAAATGGTGATTTAGGAGAGAGAGAGATTGATTTCCAGGAAAACAAATGGGTCTTTATATAGGTCGAGGGTAGGAGATTGATCTAGCTATTGATAAGATCAATCTGCATTTGAATTTGGGGATGATTTGGGGAAATTTTATGCCTAGGAGATCGATCTGTCGTGGGGTGAGATCAATCTCTTAATAGCTTTATGAGATCGATCTGCTCCAATTATGAGATCGATCTCTAGTTTACAGAATGCTTCACGAGATCGATCTGCTCTTTAGGGAGATCGATCTTCACCTTTACAGAAACATTTTGAGATCGACTCTTTCCTCATGAGATCGATCTCTTCGTTATAGAATCATAAGGAGATCGATCCTCTTCCATTGGAGATCGATCTGCCTATCAGTTCTTGCACATTTTCTACATTCTGGAGCCATGAGATCGATCTCTCATCCTTAGAGATTGATCTGGCCTTCACAGATTGTACTACTGCTGCACCAATTTACAGAAAACTCAATGTAAAACTTCTCAAAATCTATCCCATATATTTCAATCTGTATACATTCAAGACTTAAAAAATCTTTTCTTCATATACTTCATCATGTTTAAAACTTGCGTATACATTAACATATCATAATTACGTATATCAAATTACAATTCTCATAAATGGGGTATACAAAATTCACAGTTCTCAAACAAAACCAGTATAAATCTGTGCGAGCTAAGCTCCAACACAACATCATGAAAATCCATGTGAAAACTAGTACGAGCTAAGCTCCAGCACACATGCGTATAAAACACATTAAATCTCGTGCGAGTCATACTCTAGCACGCTTTCATTCTCACGAAATCCATATAGGTGGCTCAATTCTTTGGAAAGCATGGTTATAAACCAAATCAAATCATTTCTTTTGCACACCAGTCGAAATGTTAGCCAACCTACCCATCACATGCTCAAAAGCAGTAAAACAGGATTTTCATAGCATCATGCTTTTATTTGCATGCTCGTTTCTCAAAAAACCCAACTCTTACCTTTTAATCACCCATTTCATTTCCTATTACCACATGCATTCTAGTAAAACATTATGCGCCCAAATTGTGCACAGATATCTCCAAGAGTCCACACAATTTCCTTACCTCGGTTTACTCGGGGTGCGACTCTCTTCCTCTTTGCTTCTCGCATTTTAGCTCAACTTGCTCCGGGTGTATCCTCGAAAGCTGCAATTCATTCACCAATCACTTGAGTTAATGTTGCTAACTCACCTTTTGACTTCAACTAGTCAATATATTTCATTGAGTCTATTTCGTTAAGTTTGGCCCATTTTTGCATTTGGTCATCATCAAGCCATTTTCAACCAATTCTCTAGTAACTCACTTAGTTACTTATTTAGGACTTGATGTGAAATACTCTACCTTTACTCTCTCATTCCTTTATACATTTTACCCAATGCCTTAAACATATATTTTACCCTTTTTGGGTAAGTCTCACAATTCATTCCATAATACCATCTCAAAATCATGCTCACAACACCATTATCACCTTAAGATATCCTATTCATCATTAATTTCAATACATTTCACTTTCTCACACTAACACATTTCTAGGTTATAATCATTCCATTGCATTCTAGATAGTTTCTACCATTAATAAGCACACCAATCAACTCTAAAATCAATAACTAAACAAATGTACTTGAGTTTATGCTTTAGAAACTCACCTCTTTAGATTTCCTTCTCACTCCAAATGACAATGCTCCAAGCTCCTTCAATACAACAAATGGGGTAATGACTCCAAGCTATGTTGTTCTTCTTTTTGATGTGAACAACTTTGTATCTAATAGCTTACCCTAAAATCTTTCTGAAAATGGACGGATTTAGGAGTGAGAAAGCTAGGTTTTAGGTTGAAATGGAAGAGTGAGGTTGTTTTCCTGTAATTTGCAGATTTCACTGGTCCTATTTATAGAATTAGCTTGATGAGATCGATCTGTCAAAAGCTTGAGATCGATATGGTCCTCTTAAAAATTTCTCATTTTCACGATATTTGAAGGCATGAGATCGATCTGTCAAAACCTTGAGATCAATCTGTCTCAGGCAGAGAGTTAAGGAGATCGATCTGCTCCAACTCGAGAGCTAAGGAAATCGATTTGCTTGCCTTAAGAATCGTTTAATTACAAAATGTTTAGCAGATCGATCTGGCCCTATTGGAGATCAATCTGTCCTATTCCATTACTTGAATAAGAGCATTTTTTGCTCTTTCAGGTCGATCTCTCATCCTATGAGATCAATCTGGCCTTCATATTTCTCATATTTTGCTGCAGTTTTTTATAGTAACTTACACAAAAACATCCTTAATTTGCTACCGTAGTCATTTTCTCATCCATCCACCTTTAAGACTTGAAAATGACATTCATTCATACCTTATACTCATTAAAACTTGTGTACAATCCTTATATAACCAAAGATATATAATATAAACTAAATGGAAGTACACAACTCATGCAATCTTCATTCTATTTTACCACACTACTCAAAATTCAATATATTTACATTTCACTCACGGAAATATCCTTCTTACACTCACTATACACTTTAAAACTTGTGTGTATTCATTTCACAATCCAATATACACATATACAAGGTTATACATATATGGGGTCTCAGATCATCGGGAACGTGGTGGAAGCAAGCCATGAGGATCAGGGCGTGATTAGTTTTCAGGGGACTTGTGCGCATGAATTTGGTGTTGCTCTATTGTGTGACTATTAAGGCAGAAGACGCATGGCAGTGCATGAGGTGCGACAGATGCAGATTGAAGCAGGTGCATGGATAGAAGGCACAAGGACAGAATGTTGGTATTGGAAGCAGAGACGCATGACAGCTGCTAGTTTTTGGTAGTTTTAGTTACAATAGTTTAATAGTTTAATATTAGTAGTTTAATATTATTTTAATTTAGTACAACTTTTAATTAGTTTAGGTAGCATTTTAATAGTTTAATTAATTTGCATATCTCTAAGATTATTAGATTTAATTTCTTTAGATTTTAGTTTAGGTTAAATTTTATTTTTTTATGCAAGTGAAATTTTAATTTCATTATTTTCATGCATATATTTAAGATTTAGTTGATTTTCATTTTAGGAAACTATTTATTGTTTTAAGTATATACTAGTATGATTTTAATGTTAATAGTATATTAGTGTAGTGCTTATGTATTGCATTCAGAGTTAGTTTAGTGGTAGAATCATTTGATGCATCTTTAGGGTAGTTTTCATTTTAAATTTTAAAAGCCCAAAAATATTTTATTTCTCATGCGTCATTAGAATAGATTTTATTATTTATTTAGGCATTTTATTAATTTAGTGTTATCTAGAGCTATTTATAATTTAGGATTACCAATTTAGGCATTTAGGGTTAAAGTTATACTTAGGGGTTTTTAGAATTTTTATTAGAATTTTATTTCATTAAGCTTCAGGTTAGATTATTTTGCATTTTTATTTTTTTAATTAGATTAAACACATGCAAATTTTATTTTCATATTAGGATTTTCTAGTTTTAATCAATTTATTTTTAATCTATATTTTCTTATATTATTTTCTTTAGTCAATTTACACTAATTAATTTGAGTTTTAGTATTTTCTTTCTTTTGCAGATTCTCACTTTTATTTTTCTTGGAGTTTTGTGAGTAATTTTTGCTCTATTTTGCTTTATTTTAGTGTTTCTATTATTTTCCTTGCTTTCCAGTATTTTCAAATTAAACTTTGTAGATCACCTTTTTAATATTCATAATTTGCTATGATATACTTAGGGTAAAATTAACTGGTACTAAGTTTGATTGTGTTTCTCTGTGGGACGATAATCTGGGACTCTGTTCCCTTTATTACTTCTGCGACCCGTGCACTTGCGGTATACACGTCTAGGAAAGACGAATCAGGGAGAAATACCATAATAGGTGACTCCCGGGAAGTCTCCAATCATATATTAATTGAACACAGTTTTTATACAGGACATGGATTTTTATATTATTTTTTAAAGAATTGATTTTTATATTATTTTTGAAAGAATTGAACCACCTATCTAATTTTCAAATGAAACGGTGTTGGAGCATGTGCTGACTATATCGCACGAACCGACTCACACTGACAAGACGTGCTTCAGCGCATGCAGACTATGTCGCATGGTCCGACTCACATGAGATTTTAAAATGATATATGAGTAAAAATGTGCTAGAGCCGTCGTGTACTGCTATGTGATCATGCACTGACCTGCTCGCACTAGATTTTGAGACAAGGAACTGGTTGATATTGATGCTAGGGGGTAAATCCTTGAGATTACTCAGTACCCTCATTCATATTGTATTGTATCGGGGTCATCGGAGTACGTTGTACTGCGTAGACTGATAATTCTATATTTTTAGAATTATTTGTGCTTAATTTCCTAATTATTTATTTAAATCCCCAATTTATTTTGTTAATTATCCCCTTTATTTAATAAAAATTTTCATGTTTGCAGATAAATCAAATCCGGATGAATTTTGAATATTTCGGTAGAAAATGGACCGAAATTGGGCTAAAATCGAGATTGAGCCACGTGGACAACACGAGTCATACCACCAAGCACATCCAATTGGACAAGAAGACCGATGACATGGACATATCTTTTCAAGGAGCCAATGGTGTGAAGACAAGTGGCCAAAAAAAAAATGCCAACTCATCAAGGATGTGAAAATTACCATTTTACCCCTAGTGTGTTTATAAATAGGAGAAGATGACAATTGAAAGAAATGTAATTTTAGGAGTAGAAGTTAAAGTAATTTAGGAGTAGCAGTAGTGTAATATAGTTAGGAGTAGTGTTAGGATAGTTTAATTTTTTTTTCAAGCTCCTCTTTTCCGTTTAACTCCCATTTATTTTTACTATTCACAACAATCTCCATTGTCATTTCTACAAGCTTTTTATTATAGTTTTTAGTCACCCTTTCCATCATTTTCACTCTTCTCGGTTTGTTTATAGTTGCTTATCTCTGTATGTTCATGTCCTTCTGTTCATTTGCTTATTGTTGAGCAGTTTCCATTCACAGCATTAGAGCTTCACGAGTGATCGGGGAGAACATCACATTTCCTGCTCTGTTCTCCCCTGTCCTAAGCATGGTGGCAGTGGATATCCATGCATTGATAACGTCACAAGCAGGGGACTAACTGTGAGCAACCTAGCAGCAGGAACAGCAGCAGCGGACGTGCTGGCTAGCTGGGCAGGACAGCAGCTGGGAGTAGCCTGGAACCGAGGGGATCCCGTGACCTGCAACCAAAACAGAGCCGACCAGGACGTGCAGCAGTGGGCAAGACAACGCCTGGAGAAGGAAACGTGCACGGTTATGCATGGAGCTGGTAGTGGGCAGCAGGCTTGGACAAGACCGAGCAAAGCTGGAACCGAGACCTGGACAGCAGCTGGAAATGTGGAAGAATGCAGGACCGTGCAGCAGAGCAGACCGAGAGAAGCTGCGTCACGCGTAGCACCTGGGCAGCGAATGGAAACGTGTAGATCATGCCTGGCAGCAGAAGCATGGGCAGAGAAGAAGGAGGTGCATGAAACCGAGGTAGAGTTGGTAGCCTGGCAGAACCGAAACCCGTGAGCAATCAGCTGGGCAGATCTCACCAACCCGAGCTTACCTGGAAAACCAAATTGCAAATGATGCTTGAACAGTGTTTTGGTGGGAAAGTTACTATTTGTTTAAAATCTTTAGGCCATGTTTGGTTGCTTATTTAGTGATTAATGCATTTTTCATATAGTTAGTGTTAGATTAGTTTTTAAGATTAGTTAGATGATGTAATTAGTTTAGTTAATAGTTTTAATTATGTATTTAGATGTAGTCAATCATGTTTAGTTAGTTAATTTAGATTTAATTAGTTTCTAAGTAATTTTAATCTAGCATTAGGAATAGTTTAATTTGCAATTAGTTTAATTACATGCATTTTTTAGGTTAGTTAGATTTTAGTTTAATTAATCATGTCTTTTCATTTATTTTGCATTTTATTTTAATTTGGTTAATTAGTTTTAATTGTTTTAATTTCTTTTGCAGGTTTTCGATTTTAAGTGCTTGGAGTTTTGTAAGTACTCTGAGCTCGATTTTAGTTACTTATTTTATAGTTTTATTATTTTCTTGCTTTTGGTATTTTCAATTCTAGATTAGTTGATCACCTTTGAAAATTCATAAATTTGCTAGGATATACTTAGGATAATAGTAACCGGTAGTTAATTAGGCTAACAACTTCCCTGTGGGACGATATCTCGGGACTCAAAATCCCATTATTACTTGGACGACCCGTGCACTTGCGGTAGATACCCTTTGGGCTCATCAAGTTTTTGGCGCCGTTGCCGGGGAAGTTTTAATTAGTCATTAATTAATATCGGTGAAATTATGCTTAGGTGTAATTCTAGCTTGTAAATATTTAGGTTGTAAATATTTAGAGCCTTAGCTTAGGTTAGTTAAATTTTCTCTTAATTAAAATCAAAAAAAAAAAATTCAAAAATTTAAAAAATTTAAAAAAAATTTTTAAGGACTTTTAGATGATTGCAAGCGTAGAGCCAGAAGTTTTGATTGTTTTCCTCTAGATCCTAAAATCAAACACACTCTTAGAAAAATTTAATAGGACTCGAGGAAATTATTAGCTCCGCTGCAATTCACCATGGCAGAAAATAGGAAAACTAGAACTGTTGGAGATTATGCGATGCCGACAATTGGAGAATATTATTCCGGCATTAGGCCACCAGCTGTCCATGCAAATAATTTTGAAATTAAGCCCGCAATCATCCAGATAATCCAAACATCTTTGCAGTTCAGTGGGCTTCCACATGATGACCCACATGCTCATCTCGGGCAATTCTTGGACTTATGCAACACCTTCAAGCACAATGGATTATCAGACGATGCACTTAGGCTTAGACTATTCCCTTTCTCACTTAGGGATAGGGCAAGACATTGGTTGACCTCTCTGCCTCCAGGATCCATTTCTACATGGGATGAGTTAGCCTACCAATTTTTAGCCAAATTCTTTCCTCCCTCTAAATTAGCCCAACTCCGTAGCAATATATCTTCCTTTGCCCAGTACGACTTTGAATCTCTTTATGAAGCATGGGAACGATATAAGGAGCTTCTTAGGAAGTGCCCTCACCATGGCCTACCGTTGTGGTTGCAAGTTCAGACCTTCTACCACGGACTTACAAGCCCAAATAGGACCATTGTTGACACTGCTGCGGGTGGAGCATTGATGTGCAAAACAGAGGAGGAGGCTTATGAGTTGCTAGAAAGGATGGCGACTAACAACTATCAATGGTCCTCGGAAAGGCAGATGCCAAGGAAATCGACGAGTATGTACAAGCTTGACACACTGTCCACCTTGACCTCTCAGATTGCCAATCTTACAAAGAAGGTGGAGTCGCTCAGTACCCAACATAATCCTCCTACCAGTCCTAACCCTATGTATTCTGTCCAAAGTCCTTTTCCTTCCTGCGAGCTGTGTAGTGGTACCCACTCTGTAGATAGGTGTCCGTTCAACCTAGAATCGATTCAGTATGTTGCCTATTCTCAAACGCAACAGAACAACCATTTTTCAAACACCTATAATTCAGGGTGGAGGAACCATCCTAACCTCTCCTGGAGCCAAAACCAAGGGCAAACTTCTAATTCCATATCTGTAGGACCCCCTAGTTTTCAAGCTCCACAGGTTCAGGTACCACCACAGCCACAATTTCCTTACCACCATCCACATCATCCATCTCCACCTCAATTTCAGTATCATCCATCACCACCACCACCACCACCACCAGCAGCATGTATGCAGCCCCAATTCTACCATGCACCAGCAGCTGAGAAGAAGCCCACATTAGAGGAGATGTTCACGACTATCCTGCAAGATCAAGCTACTTCACTTAAGAACTTAGAAGTTCAGGTTGGACAAATAGCTAGTGCTCTTAGCCAACATCCTCAAGGGACCCTTCCTAGTAATACTGAAGTTAATCCTGATGAGCAAGGGGAGGGTAAGGAACAAGTTAGATATATCACCCTTAGGAGTGGCAGAGAGCTAGAGGAGCCACAAGTTAAGTCCCAACCTGAACAGCACATAGTTGAAGAACACATAGGTTCTAACGAAGCAGCTCAGAATGAGCAGGAACCTAAAGATCGGGCTGCTAAGGAAACAAAGCTAAGCGCTTCTTCATCTATACCTTCTTCTTATTCATTACCTTCCTCGCCCTCTGATACTACAAAGTTGACGATGAGAGTCCAAGATCAGGAAGTAAAGTTTAATATTTTCAAACCTTTGAAGATCCCTGATGACTCTCAAGAATGTTTTAAGATAGAGATTGAGGAGAACATAAGGCTTGACCATTTAAAATCTGAAAGAAGGAGGGAAATAGATAGGGCTCAAGAGGATTTAACTGTTAACATTCTGTCACCATTTTGGCTAATCCTCTTACTCTTCGCCCTGCTGCTGAGTGTTGTCTTCTTCAGCTGCATTTGAAGTGGCTGTCTTTTCATGTTCACTTTGTATATAGTTCTTTTTCTTTTTGGCTGTTTCTTTCTTTGTTTATTTTGCAGGTTTCTTTTCTCGTTTTATGCTTTCAATCAAAGCTTCGATTGTTCATCAACATCAGAAAGGGGAGTACTCTGTTCTTGAGCTTAAATTCTTATATTATCTGCACATTGAGGACACTGTGCATGTTAAGTTTGGGGGAGGGGATATCACTTGAGCAATTTTTTTGAAAAATTGGAAAACTTTTTAAAATTTTTTCGAAAATCTGAGAAGGAATTTTCAAAATTTTTTCGATAAAATGAGCTTAAATTGCTTGATTTTGGATGATTGAGTGCTTAGCATGTAGTTTTCCCATATTCCGGTGATATGACCCCATGATTTAGTATGACTTTGATTGACTTAGAAGCATGATTATAGGAAAAGCATGAAGTTGAATTCTTGAATTTGTCTTGATTCTGATTGCGATTGCCTCATCTTATGCACATGTCATGTCATGAATCAGTATATTTATTTAGAGAAAGCTTATGTGTACATAGGATTGCAATTGTTCAGTTGATTTTGTGTATCATATTCTAGAATTTGTTTGATCTAATCTCGAGACGAAATATTAGATCACACTTAATTAGGGAGATGATTTAGGCCATCTTTGGATTGTTTGAGCCTTTCTAGCCTTCCTTGTACATATTCTACCCCTAGTCACCCATCTGGGCCAAATAAGCTTTTCTCTGTAAATACACCTGCTTATTTTTATTTTCCTTAGCTTAAATACTTTTTCCTATCCCTTACCCCGAAAGCATGAAAAGTCATTGGATATATTGTGAGCTGTATGGGTATTAAGTGATAGTGAAGGAGTATGTAAAAAAAAAAATTTTTAAAAAAAAGAAAAAAAAAGAAAAAAGAGTTTAGCAAAAGAAATAAGTTTGGGGAAAATAATTAGAGCTCTTACACTAAAGATCCCAGAAGGTAATGCATGTTAAGGGGTAACTGAACCTAAATCGACTTTATCATACCTTAACCCCAGCCTGACATTACAAGCTTAATGAAGTCCTAATGATCTTTAGTTAAGTGTTACTACATTAGTGGAGAGAGAAGTGAAAAACAAACTTATGGGAATGATCATATGTCATTGACTTTGCATTCACTGTGTTGCATAATCTGATCCGAGTAATATACTGAGAAGTGACTTAGACATTTTTCACACACTCACGAGGAGTCCAATTTAGGTTAGGACTTATGATTGAATAATTCTAAGTGCTGGACTTGTAATTGTGATTCTTTGATTTCATAGTCTATACTTTTTCTTTGAGGATAATATTGGGGAAATTATTATGTTTTGTACTTATCATTCCTAAAATCATTTTGTTTTGCTTGAGGACAAGCAAAAGCTCAAGTTTGGGGGTGTGATAATTCTATATTTTTAGAATTATTTGTGCTTAATTTCCTAATTATTTATTTAAATCCCCAATTTATATTGTTAATTATCCCCTTTATTTAATAAAAATTCTCATGTTTGCAGATAAATCAAATCCGGATGAATTTTGAATATTTCGGTAGAAAATGGACCGAAATTGGGCTAAAATCGAGATTGAGCCACGTGGACAACACGAGTCATACCACCAAGCACATCCAATTGGACAAGAAGACCGATGACAAGGACATATCTTTTCAAGGAGCCAATGGTGTGAAGACAAGTGGCCAAAAAAAAAATGCCAACTCTTCAAGGATGTGAAAATTACCATTTTACCCCTAGTGTGTTTATAAATAGGAGAAGATGACAATTGAAAGAAATGTAATTTTAGGAGTAGAAGTTAAAGTAATTTAGGAGTAGGAGTAGTGTAATATAGTTAGGAGTAGTGTTAGGATAGTTTAATTTTTTTTTCAAGCTCCTCTTTTCCGTTTAACTCCCATTTATTTTTACTATTCACAACAATCTCCATTGTCATTTCTACAAGCTTTTTATTATAGTTTTTAGTCACCCTTTCCATCATTTTCACTCTTCTCGGTTTGTTTATAGTTGCTTATCTCTGTATGTTCATGTCCTTCTGTTCATTTGCTTATTGTTGAGCAGTTTCCATTCACAGCATTAGAGCTTCACGAGTGATCGGGGAGAACATCACATTTCCTGCTCTGTTCTCCCCTGTCCTAAGCATGGTGGCAGTGGATATCCATGCATTGATAACGTCACAAGCAGGGGACTAACTGTGAGCAACCTAGCAGCAGGAACAGCAGCAGCGGACGTGCTGGCTAGCTGGGCAGGACAGCAGCTGGGAGTAGCCTGGAACCGAGGGGATCCCGTGACCTGCAACCAAAACAGAGCCGACCAGGAAGTGCAGCAGTGGGTAAGACAACGCCTGGAGAAGGAAACGTGCACGGTTATGCATGGAGCTGGTAGTGGGCAGCAGGCTTTGACAGGACCGAGCAAAGCTGGAACAGAGACCTGGACAGCAGCTGGAAATGTGGAAGAATTCAGGACCATGCAGCAGAGCAGACCGAGAGAAGCTGCGTCACGCGTAGCACCTGGGCAGCGAATGGAAACGTGTAGATCATGCCTGGCAGCAGAAGCATGGGCAGAGAAGAAGGAGGTGCATGAAACCGAGGTAGAGTTGGTAGCCTGGCAGAACCGAAACCCGTGAGCAATCAGCTGGGCAGATCTCACCAACCCGAGCTTACCTGGAAAACCAAATTGCAAATGATGCTTGAACAGTGTTTTGGTGGGAAAGTTACTATTTGTTTAAAATCTTTAGGCCATGTTTGGTTGCTTATTTAGTGATTAATGCATTTTTCATATAGTTAGTGTTAGATTAGTTTTTAAGATTAGTTAGATGATGTAATTAGTTTAGTTAATAGTTTTAATTATGTATTTAGATGTAGTCAATCATGTTTAGTTAGTTAATTTAGATTTAATTAGTTTCTAAGTAATTTTAATCTAGCATTAGGAATAGTTTAATTTGCAATTAGTTTAATTACATGCATTTTTTAGGTTAGTTAGATTTTAGTTTAATTAATCATGTCTTTTCATTTATTTTGCATTTTATTTTAATTTGGTTAATTAGTTTTAATTGTTTTAATTTCTTTTGCAGGTTTTCGATTTTAAGTGCTTGGAGTTTTGTAAGTACTCTGAGCTCGGTTTTAGTTACTTATTTTATAGTTTTATTATTTTCTTGCTTTTGGTATTTTCAATTCTAGATTAGTTGATCACCTTTGAAAATTCATAAATTTGCTAGGATATACTTAGGATAATAGTAACCGGTAGTTAATTAGGCTAACAACTTCCCTGTGGGATGATATCTCGGGACTCAAAATCCCATTATTACTTGGACGACCCGTGCACTTGCGGCAGATACCCTTTGGGCTCATCATAGACGCGCATGGAATACGTTGCACCATGTATTGAGTATTCGGACTACTGGATTGAATTGAATTGAATTGAATTGTATTGATTGGCTGACGGGCTAGACTGACACATCCCCCCAAGGCGTATGACACTTGAGCACACCTGACCCGTGAGGTGCTGGGTCACTGACTATGGCCATATGTCGACTGTATTGTTATTGATTGAATCCCAACATAGTCTCAGCAAACCGAATTGTTTATTGATAGAAAGAAAAGTGAATTAAACTGTTTACTGATTGAACGAAACATTTTAAAAAAATGAATTCAAGTGTTTTACTGCATTGATTGAATAGTAAATGGTTTCATTGTACCAACCATATTGAATGCATATGTTTTACATATGGTAAAGTATTGTATTGGAAATTGAGTGTGATTGAAACTGTTGTTCAAAGAAAGTGCATCGTTTTCAGTATTAACGAATTGAATTATATTAAAGTGTTTTACAATGTTTTATAAGTCATCATGGTATGCATGATAAGCATGTAGATAGTATGGCTGTCTACTGCTTACATAAGTTTCTTACTGAGCACGTTAAGCTCACTCCCTACTTTTCCCGACAAAGTCTCATCATTACTGGGACCGCTTCCATTAGTAGGGCATTTCGCACAGCTATGGTTCCGCGGAGTATATTTCTGCATCAAAGGTATACCTAAGTTTTAAGTTGTTCTTTTGTATCTAAAATTTTTTATAAGTACAGTAATGCATACGACATGTGTTAGGGGAATGTGAATATATTTTTGTTTAAATTGCCACTCAAAAAGAAAATTAATCAGACTGATTTATTGATTCTAACCTATTATCGACTTGTAGTCTAACCGAATTGTGTGAAATTTGGGTTGTTACATCTTCGCCTTGATCTTTTTGCCATGTGCTACCCAAAACTCTGCAAGAGAAAGAAGTATCAGAGAGACGTAGTGGTCGTTCCCTGTGTAAGCACTCCGATGCTTAAGTCCAAAAGAGAATTTTATAGAGTTTTCGTAAACAAAATAGAGTCCTCTCCCCATGGATTATACCTGGTCCCTATTTATAGGGGTTGATTCCACTTCTAATTATGGTTTTACAAGTCTTGCCCAGTCAAAGGTATTAAGTATACATTCGTCCGAACAAATTTTAACACAGACCCCTGACTGCATAATTTTTCCATGTGCATGTATGTAAAACATGATTATGGGCGTGCCATCATGGGCGGGAGGATTCTCCACTTATGTCATGGGGCTACGGGCGCACCACATGGCGCACATGCAACGCCTATGCGGGAGACCATCCCACGCTAAACGCGGGAGGAGCAGATCACACCACTTGGCGCCTTCTCCTGCCTATGCAGGAGACCCCTCTCGCGCTGCTATGCAGGAAGGTATCCTCTGACATATCCTCCCGCACATCACGGGAGGATCACTTCGGGCCACATGGTGCACTTTAGTTAGTGCCACTCAGCGTGGGTCTTCTTTTTAGCAATATCATGCGGGACTGCGCATTTACGCGTGTCAACTTTTCTTTAGTCACTTCCTTTTAAGTTATTTTTTTGAAATTTTAAAGTTTTTTCAGGTCTCATTATTCACAATAATTGCTCCCCACTCTTTCGCTAGGTATAACCTTGCGGAAGAGTATATATATCTTTCTCGATTGTTCATGTTATCCTCCGCGATTTTCTTTCATGGCCCCAGGTGTCATTCTTTTCATATGACTGTGTGCACCCTTCCACAGGTATATATATAGTAAGGGTGTTGGTTTGTTCACTTCATTAGTATGTCCAAGTGGTATCCTCAAGTCAAACCCTCGCACCATATCCTGAAGCAAAATCCTTACACCAAACCCTGATGCCATATCCTTACACCAAACCCTGACGCCAGATCCTCACCCCAAATTCTCACTTAAAACCTTTGACGCCTTTCACCAAATTCTTAAGTAAAACTCTGACACTAAATCCTTGTGCCAAACTCTGACATTAAACTCTCAAGCCAGACTCTAACATTAAACCCTCACGCGAGACTCTGATGCTAAACCCTCGCATTAGTTCCTACGGTTAAAGGTATCTGTTTATTTTCTCATACTCTCTAGTCATCGGTTGTATTGGGTTGCTCCCTAATGGCCAGATAAGGTAGTGGAAAATAAATAAATTTAGGTCATTTTTCAAGACTTAGGGAGTCTGACATTGAGTCTATTTGTAACACTTTTCCTCTTCCCGAAGGTTACTCCTATTAGCTTTCGATCAATGCAAAACACACTCCCCAAGCTGTTAGCAATGGCATTCATGTACACCGAGCCTCATTAGAATTTGGATTTCATTTATCATTACCTGAGTTTGGAGTTGCTTTCCTTTAACATTATGACGTAGTCCCTGCTCAACTTCACCCTCATGGATAGGCACAAGTGGACAGGTTCACAATTATATGTCATGGATTTGATGTTATGCCCACTATTCCTTTGTTTAACTCCTTCTTTAGAGTTCGTAATGTTCGTAACTCGACACTTTTTTGTATCCAAAAAGTTTTCAAGAGGAGCAAAATAATAAGCTTTTTTAGAATCCTCAAGCCAAGTTGTATAATTATGCCTCTGACTGGCTCGTCGTTGAGATTCCTTCAACTTTCGATATCTCAACTCAATAGTGTCTTCATGGACCTTCAAACTTTAGCCAACTATCTAATTTAAGGGATTTATATGGTCCTCTTATTTCTCAGTTGCAAGTCGATGATGAAAGTGCTTTATCATCTTTACTAACTCCGAAGAACATAACTTCCTTTGGTTGGGGATGCGTTTCAGTTGCCTTAGTTCTTGAGCCTCAGCCTGTCTTGCCCTCTAGTTTCCCCGAAGGAAGTCAAGGGGTAGGAAATTCCATTGATTCCTCTAAGGAGGACTTCAAGGAGAACTTGGGTTGAGGCAAAGGCGAGGCTTTTGGGAGCCACTTTCTAGATCTTCCTTCAGCTTGGCTAACATCCATTTTCTTTATGATTATCTAAATCCGGGTGATTTCACATTGTATTTTTATCATACGAATAACTATTTTCTTTCCTAATGGTTATTTTGACTTTTATTTTCCAGCTTTTCTTTTAGGAATGGATTCTCTCAGAGGAGCTTTTGACCGACAGAAAGGTAACAAAGATGCTACTAGGGCTACTCGTCCCCATAAGCGTAGACGCCCCAAGGACTCTGCTTGAGAACAAGTTAGGGAGACATCTTCTCGAAGCCAAGCTTGTACTTTTATTCCTCCAACTTCTCGAGGCAAAAGGTCAAGGTCTCCTCTCGCACCTCATCCATCTCGTCCTGAGGAGTCCAGTTCTCGAAATCAGGATAAGGGAAAGCAGCCAACTGTAGAGGCTCAACTTCTCGATCCCAAGTTAGAAGAGTATCACCAGACTTGTTAAGTTAATATATTTTGAAATGACAAAACAATAATTTAATAATGGATATTATAAATCTAGAAATGTTTTAAACATGTTAAGAGTTTAATTAAATACATGTCATTGCCAGAAACTGAGTATTAAAGGATAAGAGATCAATGTCATGAGATGAGAGATCGATCTCCTAAGTTTTCAATTATGAGAGATCGATCTCATGAGAATATGAGATCGATCTTCTAAAGGATTAAAAAACTCAAAGAGCATGCATAGGATGTTGAGGAAGAAGAGATCGATCTTTAAATTACAAAATGCCTAAGAGATCGATCTAGTCTAGGAAGAGATCGATCTCCTCTAAGACAAAGGTTAAAGGTATTAGATCGATCTGTAGATCGATCTATGTTCAAATAGAGAGTTTATGAGATCGATCTTCTGTGGATAGAGATCGATCTCCTCAAAGTCAAAGAGTTTAGGAGATTGACCTAGGGTGATTAGAGATCGATCTCCTCTCTATGAGAATGCTTGCTAGATCGATCTTGCTTCAAACAGAGAGATTAGAAGATCGATCTGATGGTTCGATAGATCGATCTTCATTAACATTTTTCAAAGTATAAGATCTATCTCTACAAATATGAGATCGATCTCCATGCTTCAAGTTACTTTGTAATTGCAGGAATTTAAACTAAGAGATTGATCTGGCACTCTACTGGAGGTTCCCAACGGCTCTTTCTACAAAATCTTCAACGGGAAAAATAGTATTAAATGCTTCAACTACCAATCCTGCTGTATAAAATCAAGCATTGAAGATAATGGAAAACAAGAGACTTGTGCTGTAAATTCTGAATATTCTCACGAGATCATTCTTAACATTCTCTTTGTCTTCAACATCACATTGATTGTATTGTGTTTAAAAGCTTGTGAAGAAGTTATTTTTCCTACCCACAAAAGAGAGTTTCTATTTGTATTCATTCCTAATCCAAGAGAAAATACGAGAGTTCCTCTGTGAGATAATTTTGTAAAGGGTGAATACTTATCTTTGTAAAAAGTGGTAGAGAGGTTATTCCTTAACCTTAAAAAGGGAGTTTGTATCAACTATTGAGATAGTGAAAGAAAGCTCTTGACAAGGAGGTCAAGAAGAGAGGACGTAGGCAAACGATTGGCCGAACCTCTATAAATTACTGAGTTTGTTGCTTCCTTCCCTTATCTCCTTTAATTTATTGCTCTGTACTTTATTGCTTATTCTTTGATTACTTGCAATAAGATTCAATTAAGTTTAAATTTAGCATTATCATTAGAAAACCGATTCACCCCCCTCTCGGTAGAGCCAACAAGACTAATCGGGCGGAATGCAACACTGCTCGCCCATCTTGCACCGGAAGACAAATTTTGTACATTGAGTCTGTAAGATCCACATTTTTGTATTGTACTAATTATGAATCACTATTGTAAACAGTGATATATCTTATGGGAATTGTAAGAAAGATTGAATTACGATTCCAAAAGCAAGTAAAAGTAAAAAAATGCTTTAAAAGCATAAAAGTGCCAATTGTGAGCTAAAGTGAGCTCAGGCTAAACCAAAAGGACGCCAACCATTCTAACTGAAGATAAGAACTTAAAACATGGAAATATAGAAGGTCCATGAAGGAAAGTCAGTTAAGTTTGGTCCTGATAATGTGGAAGACATAAAAAGGCAAAAAAAGGCCTAAACGAACTCGAAATGGATCGTTCGGGGTGTTTTTGGCGTATTTGCCTCCCGGAAGCAATTAAAACTCAGAGATGAGAGTCTTAACATGAGAAACATCACTTTTTAGATTTCTAGAGAAAAGTCAACATGGTCAATGGTCAAGAAAAGTCAAAACAGCCAAGAAAAATTTGACTTTGACCATAAGAACTAGCTGTTGTTAAAATTTAACCCAACAAGGTTAAAATGTGGAAAGAATTATATTTGGTTAGAACACTCAATTTTTAGCCTCTAATAGATGTAAAATTAATTAAATTAAATTTAGATTAATTTAATTGGGCTGAAATTGAAGAAAAGATATTGGGCCAAAAATTGAAATTTTAAAGGCCCATTAAGTATGGAAACTAATGGGCCAAATGTGCAAGCTTAAATGGGCCAAACTTAGGCCATAAATTGGGCTGAAATTTAAGACATATAGTAGGCCCAATTACCTATGAAAATCAAGCCCAACAATCTTGGAGAAAAGCCCAAATCGAAAGCCCAAACCGAAAGCCCAAACCGAAAGCCTATTAGTAAATATGTAAGCCCAAAAGCCACCAAACCCAAACCAAATGCAAGCCTAATTTCAAGGTCTGATTTTTAAGAAGAGTTGGCTGAAATTTGAGGAAGCAAAATTTAATTTTGCTAAGGGAAACCCAACACCATCATGTTCACCTAGCTAAACACCATTAAAAAATAAGCTTTTAAGCTTTCTCTCTCTAGTTTTCACCCATTTACAAACCGAATTGGAACAAGTTGTCTTCAGCAAAGTTGTTACCCATAGTGAGGATAATAACATAGTCCAAAATTGGCAACCAAGGAGGTGAATTGGAGAAGTCAACTCCTCCCACAATTCTCGACTAAAGAGGAAAGTATAAGCTAGGTGAGTTTTCAATCTTCCAACTTCATATATATTAATCTAGGAAATTTATGGAGTTGATTGGTGTATGAATTGCATGTCAAAACATCAGCTAAGGTGATAAACAAGCTTAGGCCGAAAATTGGTATTTGGAAATCTATGAATATGCATATGATTTTAATGCATGTATGGATAGGTTAGATCATGTACATGATGATGGCATGATTAAAAGAAACCAATTTGTTGAATTGGATATAGTTATGTTGATAGCATGGAAGGTGTTTGATAAAATGCCTAAATGAAAGAGGTTAAAGGTTTAAACCATGCCAACCATGTGTTTGGTAAAATGTCTAAGTGAATAACTAAGCAAGATGGCATGGTGATGGTAGTCATTTGGTCATGGGCGACGTGATGGTGCTCGGCCACCATGCCATGGCTGAGAGCTTTCTTAGGTCATGCCTAACTGCAATAAGCCCAATTCAGCTAATGGTCCCTAAAGTCGACCCAATAAGAGTTAATGGGCCTGAAAAGCCCAATGGGCCTTGACTGAATGAATAGTAAAATTGAAATGGGCTTGAAGTAGAGTTAAGTCCATTAAGAGGCAACGAGGCCCAATAAGAGTAATTAGGCCCATTTGATGAAATAAACTGCATAAAAAGGATAAATGGGATATCAGTCTTAATTGATGTGATTGATAACTATTTGCAGCTCCTAGAGATATATTCGAAGCCGAATAGACCGAATTGCAAAAAGTGAAAAAATGTGAAAAGTACAGTCGACGTGATGTCAGGTAAGGGATCTTTACAAGCTCTTAGAGATAGTTGTACATATATTTTTCATCATTTTCAAGTTTTTAAATTCTGTAGGGATTACAGATATAGAATAATATATCTAACGCCTAATTAGGGGAAAATTACAAAAATACCCCTAGACTTAGGAAAATTTAAAAATGCATAAAGTGCATGAATGAGATGTTTTCTATGTGAAAAAAGGATTTTGTAAAGCTGAAATAATAGACTAGCTCACAATTTGACAGTATGCATTAAATTGTATGTTTTTCTACAATTGGATTTGATTAACTAGTGATTTGATGGGAAGTTTCCTCCCGCTCTATGGGGCATCGTATTACGTATTGCACTCGATTTTGACTACCATTTGTGGGACATCAAGCCAGCTATCTATTTTATGTATTTGAAATCGTGTTGGAGCTATGATGAGATCTGTGAATTATCCAGATTCGCTCGTACTTGATTTTGATATGACATATGAACAAACCGTGCTAGAGGGACGACGATATCTATGAGTTATACAGATCTGCTCGCACTGGATTCTAATGTGATGTGAGAATGAAATTATGCTAGAGCCCTCGTGTTGACTGTGTCTCACACTGACTTGCTTGTACTAGATTTTGAAACAACAGGCTATGGTTGATAATTTATTTGGTTGGGGTGGTGAACTCTAACTCAGACACCTACAACTGTGTGGTAATTGTACTGTGGTTCACGGAGTATGTTATACCGTGTAGATAACATGGAGTACACTGTACCGTGTAACTATGAGATGTGATGTGAGTGTCTTTAGACTTGGATATGTTTTGTCTTGCTCTGGTTGTGATAGTCCCCAGATAGTAAGCTGATGGATAGACTAAACCCCTCTACGGACTCATAGACACCCCTGCCACCTAGCTGGTGAAAGCTTAGGGGTCTCGAACTTTGGTCAAATGTTATCTGGATTATGTGTGGATCCCTGCCTAGTCTTATCTGTGATTTGATTTCTGTGATGAAATTATTTAAAATGATAATGTGATTTAAATGTGAGTTTCAATACAGAACAATGAACTATTTTACTCCGAATGAGTTTTGATAGTCGATTTTATGGTAATAAATTGTTGTGTTTTACTATGATGTTTTGTGAATGACATTGGTTTTCGGCATAAACCATGCATTATGAGCATTATAGATAGTCTGGTTATCTACCTGCTTTCATATGTTCTTATTGAGCGTGTTAGCTCACCCCTTTCTCTCCTCTCTCTACAGATTAGTTCAGTGTTTGAGAGCTTTGTGCTAGATTCCTATATCTTCCTTCCGCTTATAGCTGTTATCACTTGCGAAAGATATACACACTTTTATAGTCTTTTGTATCTAAACATGACAGCGTATAGTGATATATATATGTTAGTACTAGGATATAAACCAATGTAAAATGCATGTAAATTATTGTAAATTATTATGAGTACAATTTCTTATCATAGATGTATAAGATGCAAATGAATTGAGGTATATGGGAGGCGATCGACTGACATCAACTCATAGCCCAACCAATTAGTGTGTGAAGTCATGATGTGTGATATCAAATGGTATGAATGTAAAGAAAATGGGTCTCAACAGAGTCGGCCATGAGGGATAAGCCAACGCTTCTGTAAATTATCGAGCTCAACACTTCTAGGTGCCAAGTGGATGGTGGCGAGATAGTTCATGGATAGAATTTTATTGTCTATCTAAGTGTCATTGACAACGACTCAATCCATGATCCAAGAGTTGCTTCTTGCTTGGGATGGTCGACCATACTCCCTCGAGATGAGGCAGAGTTATTCAAGGGTTTCCTTCATCCTGAAGATCGAGCTGATTGCTTAGCGATACTAGTATCTTTTTGTCTTTCCTACCTTAATTTTACTTTTTTTTAACCTTTTAATCTTTGTCCATTTTCAGACGACTCAATAGGTGATTGCTTGCAAAGCGCGATATCGGACATATAAAGCTCAAGCTAATGCTGAGCTCCATCAACTGAAGGCTGAAAAATCCAAGTGGCTTACTGAAAAGGAATTAATATAAGAGGTTTCCTAAGCAACTCGAGCAATTGAAGAAGGAGAAAAAGGATTTGAATCTCGACTACCTTCGCCTTCAGGAGAATTTTGCTAAGGACCAAGAAAAGTCTGAGCAGTATAAAGAGTCTTAGACCACTACTTATGAGGAGCTTAATTCTTTTAAGTCCAATTACGATTCTATTTTGTCCAAGCTGCAAGACCTTCAAACCAGTTATGATGAGCTGAAGTCTGATCACATGAGGTTTGAAGAGGAGATTTCTAGCCTGCGTAGAGAATCTCAGTCTTCCTCAGTTAATCAAGATGTGCGCGATAAGATTCATTTCGAAGTTGTTAGAGAATACCACCTATCACAAGACTGTCATGATAGGAAGCTTTTATTTTCTACCGGTTTTGTCAAATACAGTTTTTATATGGCGCACTCTTAGCAGGAAGAGGAGAGAAAAGGTGAGACTTTTCCTGAGCTGCAGTGGTCAAGATAGTTGGAGGACTATACCGGTGAATGTCTTCGTTACACAGATTACGAGCCTGACAGTAAAAATCTCAAAACCTATGTGGAGAAGGGGGCTTATGATAATATCTCTTTAATCTTTCGGGTCCTTGGGAGCCTCGTCAGCGAGAGCGAGTGATTAATGCCTTAGGCGATTTAGACTGTGACGACTCAAAGTCCCCCGGTGAAGGTGTTTCTCATCCGGCAGAAGAGTAATTTTAGTTTTCAATGTTTTCTTGTTGTTAATGCTTTTAATTTCTTAAGAGAATTTTTAAGTCCTTATCTGTGCTAGTAAGTCAGACTTATCATTTTATATATATGGAATTTCATTTTCATTAGTATAGCTTGTCTCATGCATTTTTTTTTAAGATGGTGATTTTTCTTGTGTATTTTTTACTTCAAATCCTTACATTATTTCTTTATAGCTTACCTTGCACACTTTTCGCTTCAAGCCCGAGTTCGAGTGCTTGGCTTACCTCGTGCGTTTTTTGCTTCAAGCCCTTGCATTAACTCTTTACTGCTTACCTTGCACACTTTTCACTTCAAGCTCTTTTTTGAGTGCGTGGTTTACCTTGCGCATTTTTCACTTCAAGCCCTTTTTTGAGTGCGCAGCTTACCTCGCGCATTTTTCGCTTCTAGCCCTTGCATTATTTCTTTATGGCTTACCTCACGCATTTTTTGCTTGAAGCCCTTTTTTGATTGCGTGGCTTACCTCACGCATTTTTCGCTTCAAGCCATTGCACTATTTCTTTATAGCTTACCTCGCACATTTTTCGCTTCAAGCCCTTGCACTATTTCTTTATGGCTTACCTCACACATTTTTTGCTTCAAGCCCTGATAAATGTAGCTGGTATGATCAGTCATCTATCAATTATTTGAAAACCTCAATAGGCAATAAAATATCAATATGGGATAAATCATAGTTTATTAAATGAAACTTCAACTTATAGTCTAATAACAAGAAATAACACTGAATAAATCGAAGTTTTACAGCCAATATGGTTTTAAATGGTTGGTTTTCCATGTCTTTGCTATCTTCTTGCCATGCAAAATTTCTAAGATACAAATGGCGGGTCCTATTATCCTTCTAACTCTATAGGGTCCTTCTCAATTTGCCCTGAACTTCTCATCTTCTTTTAAGGCATTGGTAATGGTGACTTTCGTAACACCAAATCTCCCTCTTGTGAGGGTCTATCTTTTATGCGAGAGTTGTAATAACGGGTAACCCTTTGTTGGTAAGCGGCTAATCGAACGCTTCAAGATCTCGTTGCTCATCGAGTAAATCTAGGTTCTCTAGTAGGCCCTGAGAATTTACTTCATGTACATAAGGGGTTACTCGTGGCGATATGGCTCCAATTTCAACTGCTATTAAAGCTTTGGTGTCGTACACCAGGCTAAACGACATCTCTCCTGTCGATACTCAACTTGTGGTCTTATATGCCCATAAAATACTAGGTAGTTCATCCACCTAAGCTCCTTTTGCTTTGTCCAGGTGAGTTTTAAGACCAAGAAGTATGGTCATATTACTGATTTCAGCTTGGCTGTTAGCTCGTGGGAACGATACCGAGGATATCTTGAGTTGGATCCCCAATCCCTAGTAAAAATTTTGAAATGTATCACAATCAAACTGCTTCCTGTGATCAGTATTCAAAATTCTTGGAATTTCGAATCGACAGATTATCTCCTTCCAAACCATTGCTTCAACCTACTTTTCTGTAATTGAGGCTAACTATAAACCCCTAAAATTTTTCAGAATCCAGCTCGAACGTTATCCAATTTAAATTTAATTCATTTTCGCGTGCGGATGATTAAAATTAATTGTGTCAAAAAGAAGAGATTAAGTTAAAGCAGAATTTTAGTTAAAAATTCAATTTATGAAAATAAAATTTTAACTAGATAAAATAAAATAAATAGTAAATAAAGAAAATAATAAAAATAACAAGATCAAGCAATGTGTATATAGATATCTACACATTTAATTATATTTAATTAAATAATAATAATAAATATTGCACAAAACGGTGCGTTTTGAAAGGGATGCACAGAGGCAACCCAGCGTCACGCATCGATCCGCACCCTGCAACCAAGCGCCCCGACCTGCACCAGCGCCCCATGCCAATAGCACCTGCCCTACTTGCACCTGCACCCACTACACACCCCAACGCTCAGTACACCAGCCTAGGAACACACCTAGTCTTGCATAGAACGAAAGCTAGCTGCACCGCCAACGTACCCTAGTTGCGCCCTGCGTCTGTCCCCTGTAACCAGAGCCTGTGCTCTGTGCATTCTGCATCCTGCCCAGTGCCCTACGCGCCTACACCAACTGCTGCAGCACCCAGACACAGCCTCGCGCCTGCCCCTCTGCGCACCCAGCCAGCAACAATCTGTGCACCCAAGAAACCAGTGCTCACTAGGTACCCATTCCACACCAAAAACCTACCACACGCCAGTACACCAGTCTACGCCCAATGCACCGAGCCCTAGTTTGCACACCACGACAAGCCCTGCACTAGCCTCGACATACCCAGCACTCTTGCACACTACCCAGGACCAGTGAGGCGAGCGTTGCGCGCCCCTGTATCTGGACTCTGCACTCCACACCAGGCCCTATACGTGACAGTCCTGCACCCTCAGCACACCAATCTCGCACCCCTTCCAGCCCTGCCAATCTGAGGTATAAAAATCGAGCTGAACAATGGAGGAGAAGGTTGGCTGAAGAAGTGAACAGTAGAGAGAGGTAAAACAAGGGAGAACAGAGGCTAGCTAGGAAATGATGATGATGATGATGATGATGATGATGATGATGATGATGGTGGTGGTGGTGGCCGAAGCAGAACGGTGGTGATAAGGATAGAGATGTCGAGGAGGTGAAGGAAGCCAAGAATGAGAAGATGAAGAAGAAGGAAGGAAGAGCTCGAGGAAGAAGAAGAGAGGAAAGAAATTTTGGCGCGGGAAGGTTCAAACCGAACCGAAAAAAAGAAGAGTAGAATATATATATATATATAATATAAACACTAGGAGATAGTGAAAAAGGCACGATTAGGAAACTTGAGAGATTCGAAAAAAGGGCATCGGGGAGAAATTTAACCGAGTGGGCTGGACCCACCGACTCTAGAGGTAAGGCATTTAGGACTATGTGTAGACACCCAGGTAAGGAAAATCATGTGTGCTACTAGAGATAAATTACACATTTTCTGATGATTGGTAGTTATGAAATTTTAGGACATATTTTACGGTAAGGAAAATTGGGTTGTGTCGTTAGAGATATATGCACGTATTTTCTGATGTTTTGTAGATATAAATTTAGGTCATATTTCTACTGTTGAAAAATATCTATGAACTGCTAAAAATATCTATGTATATTTTTTGTGTATTTGAGACTGCAAACTTTAGGGCAGAAATTTTTAGACACTTGAACTGTAGAAAATCCGAGGCTAAGTTTTACCATTCTGAAATTTTAGGAAAAAGTTTAAAACTTCGTAAATCACCCTGATTTCCAGTATAGTATTATTTAGCCTTTTTAAATAAATATTATAGTAGTTTTTAATCATTGTATAAAATCTAAAATTTCAAATTTTTACCCAAAGACTATGTTTTGTGGTTTTTAGCTGAAAAATGGCAAAACCAGCCCTTCTAGTTTGTTTAATTTACTAAATCGAGATTTAGAAACTTTTTGGATAAAATGGACTATTTATTAAATGACTTTGAACGAAACCATGCTAGTCGTCGTGTATTTCTATGTCATCTTGTACTGACCTGCTCGCACGAGATTTTAAGTGTTTTGATGTTAAAACCGTGCTAGATAGTCGTGTATTGTTGTGTGATCTTGCACTGACCTTCTCGCACGAGATTTAAGTGTTTTTATGTTAAAACCATACTAGACAGTTGTGCATTGTTGTGTGATCTTACACTGAACTGCTTGCATGAGATTTAAGTGTTTTAATGTTAAAATCGTGCCAGACAGTTATGTATTGTTGTGTGATCTTACACTGAACTGCTCATACATGATTTAAAGTGTTTTGATAATAAAATTGTGCTAATCAGTCATGTATTGCAGTGTGATCTTGCACTGAGCTGCTCCCACGTGATTTGAGGCAAAAAGGCGATAGTGAATTATACTGAATTGTGAATGATGCTGAGGTCTATGGAGTGCGATGTACCATGTTGTGTGCATGTGTGTACGAAGTACCGTGTTACTGGAAAATAGTGAATTGTGTGAGCCGTTTGGGTAGCTGACCACTCCCACGACACCTGATATCTCGGCATACCTAATCAGTGATTGCCCAGAGTCACTGACATTAGTCAATTGTCCTACTGAATTGAATTATAGATGATGAATATTCCGTGTTGTCTCACTTATTTAAAATTCTGAACCGATTTGATGAAATGATATACTATGTGAAATTTGTTTTATCTACAGCATTTAATTTAAGTGATATTTTGCAGTACAATTTCTATGATATCGATACTGTGATCAATGGTAATTTTTACTATGTTTTTTTATACTCATCTGTGTATTATTTATTTCAAGTCGTATAGATAGATAGTGTATTTATCTACCTGCTGCTTGATTTTTCATACTGAGCACATTAAGCTCATCCATTACTTTACTCCATAGAGCCTTATCAGTAGCAGAGACCATCTGGTTGGTAGGTTTTTATCACGCAACCATACGTCAGAGAAGTATCCTTTCCGTGAAAAGGTATACCTAGCTTAGACATTTATGTTGTGTCTAAATTTTGTAAGTACAGTAATGCAAAATTGAACATGAGTCTGGGGAAAAGTGTAGACATGAATATTTGTAACAAAACTTAGTACTGTTTAATTAAAAAAATATTTTCATGGATTTCTATTTAAATGGTTATTGTGAAACATTGTGTATCAAAACTTCTCTGTGATGATCCAGCGTCGACTCATAGCCCAACCAAAGTGTGTGTAAATCAGGTCGTTACACTAACGGTTCTGCTTTTATCTATTTAGTAAAATCGTCTATAGCCACCAACCAGAACTTCCTTTGACCAGTAGCTATTGGAAATGGTCTAAGTATATCCAAACCCCACTGGGCAAACGATGTGAGTTTGAATGTACTTTGAAGGGTTGAAACTGGTTCAGTTGTCAAGGGAGCAAATCTTTGACATTTGTCACATCTCCGAACTTTATTAAGCACATCTTGCTTAAGTGTGGGCCAGTAGAAACCTGCTCTAAGTATTTTTCCTATTAAAGCTCGAGCTCCTAAATGCTCTCCACATATCCCATCATGCACCTTGGCTAATGTGTAGTTGGCTTGTTCAGGACCTAAACATTTCAATAGTGGCATAGTATACCCCTTTTTATACAGCTCCTCGTTCACTAAAGTGAATTTTGCACTTCGGGTTCTCATTTCCAGGCTGTTTCATTGTCATCAGGGAACGTTCCTTTCGTTAAATACTATTTAATAGGTGTCATCCAATCTGTACCAACTTCGATTTCTAGCACTTCTTATTCCTCTATGCTAGGTTTATCCAACTTCTCAACCTTTATAAATCTTCCAATTGCTTCTTTAGATAATGCCAACTTAGACAAAGCATCGACATGATTGTTCTCAGATCGATCGATTTAAGTCAACTGAAAATTATCAAATGATCGAGCTAACCACTGAACCTTTTGCAAGTATGGAATAAAGGCAAATTCTCGAGTCTTATATTACTCGTTGAATTGGTTAACAACAAGCTGTGAATCACTATAGGCGAACAAGTTTCGAATTTGAAGTTCCCTTGCAAATTTCATGTCGTCAATCAAGGTTTCATATTCAACAACGTTGTTAGAACTAGAGAAGTCAAAGTGTAGAGAGTACTCAAACATTTCTCCTTCAGGTGATACTAGCACAATGTCAGCTCCACTCCCTCTGTTACTTGATACCTCATCCACAAACAACTTTCTCCATTCCACTTCTTTCCCCTTGGGATCTTCTCAACATGTGCACTCAATAATAAAATTTGTCAGGGCTTGTGCTTTAATAGCTTGTTGAGGCTAGAAAGAGATAACATATTCTCCAAGTTCGATAGCCCACTTGACTAACCTCTCTAAATGCTCAAGCTTTTGGAGTATCTATCTTAAGGGTTGATCTGTTAACACCGTTATCAAATGTGCTTGGAAATAAGGGGGCAATTTTCGTGCAGCCATAACGAGTGCTAGAGCTACTTTCTCGGCTTGGGGATACCTTGTTTCTACCTCCAGCAGCACTTTACTCACATAGTAAACTGGTCTATCCCCTTCAGCAATTTTGCTCAACAAGACTGCGCTAACAACTGTATCACCTACCCTAAGCTACATGAACAAACACTCCCCAGTTAAAGGTCTTGACAGTAACGGGAGTTCTTTTAGGTACTCATTTAACTTTTCGAAAGCCGTTTAACACTCTTCAACCCACTTGAAGTTCTTCCTACCTCAGAGTGTCTTAAAGAATGGCAGGCTTAGCAGATTTTGATAAGAAATGATTTAATGTTGCTATTCTCTCTGTCAACCTTTGCACCTCTCTAATAGTAACTGGAGGTTTCATGTCTATAATGGCTTGGACCTTCTCAAGGTTGGCTTCGATCCCTCGATTGGTTATCATAAACCCTAAGAATTTCCCAGATTGAATCCTGAATGAACACTTATTGGGATTTAATTTCATGACATACTTCCTCAAAACCTAAAAATACTTTAAATAAGTGCATAACATGAGATTCCCATTCTCTACTTTTCACAATCATGTCATCCACATAGGCTTCCATTGTATTACCGAGTAGAGCCTTAAATATTTTATTCATTATGTGTTGATATGTAGCACCCGCATTTTTTAAGCTAAAAGGCATCACTCTATAGCGGTAAGTGCCTTTATCAGTGATAAAAAACGTATTTTCTTCGTCTTTAGGGTGCATTAAGATCTGATGATAACTGGAAAAGGCATCCAAGAAGCTAAGAAACTCGTACCTCAAAGTTTTATCCACTAGTTTGTCAATCCAGGGTAATGGGTACGAATCCTTTGGACATGCCTTATTCAAGTCGGTGAAGTCTACACATCTTTTCCACTTTCTGGTGCATTTCTTCATCATTACCACGTCTACAAGCCATTTTGAATACTGGACTTCTCGAATGAATCCAACCTCAAGCAACTTGTCAATCTCTTCTTTAATAACTTGTTGTCTCTCAAGGGCGAAGTTTCTTTTCTTCTGTTTAATGGGTTTCACCCCAAGTAACACATTAAGCTCATGACAGATGACTTTCGGATTGATTCCGAGCATATCAACAGGGGTCCATGCAAAAACATCAGCATTCTCTCTTAAGCACTTTATTATCTCTTTTTTCACTTCTAGCCTCAATTGGCCCCCAATATACACTTTCTTTTCTTCATCATCGGCCCTTAACTTTATCTTTTCCATCTCTTCAACATGTTTTAGCTTAGGTGGCTCGGTGATAGCAAGGGTTTCTTTCCTTTGAGTTCCCTTACATGTAGTTTATGCAACATTACACATTCTTACACTCCTTTGATCTCCTCTGACCTGTCCCACACCTTCAAGGGTTGGAAATTCATTAATAAATAACACACAAAGAGTACGACTCTCATGTCACTCAACAATGGCCGTCCTAAAATAACGTTGTATGCTATAGACGTCGATTTGACTACCTTAAACAGAACTTATCTCGTAATGCTTTTAGGGCTCTCCCCCAAAGTAGCGGGTAGCTTGATGTACCTTGCCACCTTCACTTTCTCTCCTACAAAGCCAAATAGAGGGTAGTCATAGGCTTCAATCTGTTTTCACTTAAATTCATCTTTTCAAAACAATTCTAATAGATAAGGTTCACTGAACTTTCATTAACTACTAGAGTTCGACTTATTAGATGTTTGGCCACAACTGCCGATATGACCATAGGATCATCATGCAGGATAATCACTTCTCTTCGATCAGCAGACGTAAAGGTAATCGCTTCTTCTTCTTCGGTCATCTTCATCACAGAATGAACCTGATACGCCTGCCTAGCATAAGCTTTTCGTGAAGTGAATGAGCTACTAGCCATGTATTCTCCACCTAAAATGACATTAATAGTCACTCTAGTAAGTTTATTGTCTACCTGCTGATCCCAACGTTCTCCCCTTCTAGCCTCGTTTCTTCTTCTTTCGATTCTTCTCACATTTTCTCTGTCATTGTCGCTCCTATCATGAGGTCTATTATCTCATCGACCACGAGCTGGATATTGAATCCTTTCATTCCTCCACACATAGTGGTTAACTTCCCTTCTCTAGCCAACCTCTCAAGTTAGTTCATTAGATCCTAACATTTTTCAGTTGTATGGCTGAATGTAGAGTGAAAACTACAATAAGACCCAAGGTCTCGTCCTAAATTCTTATCGCCTCTTCTAGAGAATTGAAACATTCCAGTTCTTTCGATTGCAGCTAAGATTGAGGCACGTGGCTCTGTACATTGGGTGTAGTTAGCATACTTCAACTTTGGAGCTTTACCTGATTTATTTGATCTTCCTATGTTTTTATCATCAGGTCCTCTCTTGTTTCTTTCCTTCCTTGATGTCATGCGTTGGTATCATTTTCATCACTTCTTTTACAATAATATACTTATTTGCTCGGGAGAATAAGTCTGAAATCGTCATCGGTTGATCCAGTGATAACGACTCTTGCAATTTTTTAGACTTTGTCCCTTGTAGCATAGCTGTCACAGCTACTCTAACTTGTAGATCACGCATTTCAAGAGTAGCATCACGAAACCAGTCTACATAGCTTTTCAATGATTTTTTATTTCCTAGTCTCAAGGTAAGCAGATCAGTGGTCTCCTTCTTCTGGCTATTTATCACAAAGGCCTTCAAAAATTTACTTCTCAATTGATCAAAAGATAAAATAGACCCTTCCACCAAACTATTAAACCAATTTAGCGCATGACCAGTCAAGGTTAATGAAAATGCCCTTCACATAATTTTATCTTCCCATCCATGCAATAGCATTAACGACTCATAATTTTGAATGTGGTCATAAGGATTTATCTTCCCTGTATATGCCATTATCTGTGGCATCTTGAATTTTAGGAGCAGGGGTTTCCCCATGATTGCAGCACTGAACGAGATCTTTCTCCTCTGGTTTTCTTTAGCTGAAACTTATCTCTTTTCTTCCAAAATTTGTTCCACCATTTTATTCACATCTGTAGCCTCTTGCGCCCTAAGTGCAGGTTGATTTTACACCTTTTCGGTGTTACATGAATCAGCCTGATCACAATCAACAATCTCTTTTTCCTTGCCACGTAGATTATAAGCTAACCTTTATTGAGTCCGAGGTGGTAAGTTTACCATCTCCATTTCAAGGTTCCAAATTGGATCCATTTTTTAGTCTGTCCTCCGAGTATAGGACCCCGTCATTCCAACACTTCCTATACCATTATTTGACGGACCATTAGTATTATAGGGCCAAGAGTCTCCCGTGTTTAAATATTCAGAATCTATTATACCTTGACTCCCAAGATCTCTAACACCTTGGCGTCTCAAGCCCCTTGTAATCTCTTGTGCAGGGTCTTCCACACCCTGACGCCTTAAGTCTGCCGCAGTCTCATGGATAGGGTCTCCCGCACCCTGACGCCATGGTTCTCCTGCACCCTGACGCCTCAAGATTGTAGTAGTCTCATGCACAGGGTCTCTCGCACCCTGACACCTCAAGTTCGTCGCAGTCTCACACACAGGATCTCCCGTACCCTGAAGCCATGGTTCTCCAACACCCTAATGCCTCAAGTCTCCCGCAGTCTCACATACAAGGTCTCTTGCACCCTGACGCCTCAAGTCTATCGAAGTCTCATGCACAGGGTCTCCCGCACCCTGACGCCATGGTTCTCTAACACCTTAACAACTCAAGTCTCCCATTGTCTCACACATAAGGTCTCCCACAGTATCACACACAGGGTCTCCCGCACATTAACGCCATGGTTCTCTAGCACCCTGATGTCTCAAGTCTCCTGCAGCTTTACGTACAATGTTTTTGACAGCCTCATGCACAAGATCCCTCACAACCTTATACATAAGGTTTTCGATACCCTGGCGTTCAACATTTGCTACATTTGAAATACACCTCCTTTGGCTTCCTTCTCCTACCAGGTTTTGAACAATCGGAGGCAAGTTCATTTGTGAGAATGCACCCAAAAACAAGATAACTATAACCTGTAATGCTTGGGTTTTCTCTTCTCCTTACTTCTTTATGTTTCAAATTATGCTATAGAGACTGTGTTCATAGGTGCCTTTTTTTCTCCTTGAACGCCATGGCCTGAGTTACGAATTGGGGAACTCATGGTATCCTCGTTTTCATCACTCATCATTACTGTTGATCATATCGTCATCATTTTTATAGAGTAAAGGGCTTTTCTTTAGTTTCCCATAAATGACGCCAATTGTTGTAGCCGAACACAGCAGTGATGTATTGCTGACGTCTTTCGTACGGCCCGTATTTTCATATGTATCCCTATGATTCCCTAAGTATACACCTGTCTATGTAATATGAATCATAAGAGATGTAAGGTCCGTAAATTTGATATACACACTTGTTATATGAGTTCATGATGTACACTCAAGTTTGTTATGTATGAATTATAAGAAACAGACATTTTTAAGTGATAAATGTGGATTGAATGCAAAATGAGTAGTGAAGCAAATTGATATGAAGTTAGCTTTGAAAATCGAGGAAAAACTCCATCTAAGTATGCTGCAAAGCAAGCGGAGCTTGATCCCTCCTTCAAGCCAGATCGATCTCGGTATGCTTCTGTTAAGTAAGGATCGATTTCATCCTCAAGCAGATTGATCTCATTATGTCTCGACCAGCAGATCGATTTCATCCCTCTAGCAGATCGATCTCTGAAGCTCTCTACCTGGCCAAGATCGATCATATTTCTTAGAGCAGATCGATCTCTAAGGCTGTAAATCGTGTAATTTGAGTAAGAGGAGATCAATCTCTACCCTAGGAGATCGATCTCATAAGGTGAATTCTATATAGAGGAGCCCGACATTTAGCTTCTTCCCCAGAAAAGATCAAAAACCTTTCATCTTTGAAGCAAAGTAACCTAGTTTCTCTCTCTAAATTCTCATTACCTTTCAATCAGTGTTGAGAGAAGTTCAATTCAGCAAAGTTATTCATAAAGAGGAGGAGAACAACATAGTTGAAAGCTAGAGGTTGAGTTAATCAATTGAAGGAGAAAAGTTGAGATAGGTAAGATTTTAATACACCAACTTCTAGTATATTAATCTAGATGTTTCGATGATTTGATTGGTGTATATATTGATGGTTGAAACATCCATGAACATGCTTAATCTTCCATGACCTACAAATGGCTTAGTGTGAGAAATTAGCTTAGGCATGGAATTGATGATGAATTAGGCATGAATTGATGTTAGTGCGCATGTTTATATGATTGTGAGATAGTTGGTGAAATCCATATGCTAGAAACAATAATGGTTGAAAATAAGCATATGAGGAATATAATGAACTTAAGGCATTGTAAGATTAATGCTGATTTAATGTGAATTTGTAGAGATTCTCGATAAATAAATCGTATAATCGAAATAGACGTAAGAGAGAATCATGTACAATAAGATGTAAATGGCCAATGCATTGATTTGAATATTATGCAAGTGAAATGGAGTACATGAAAGTATACTGATGTGAGTAGTGCATAATTTCAGCTCCTGGAGATAAAATTGGAGTCGATAAGACCTGGTCACGAGCAGTGAAAATTGAAGGAAAGTGATTCGATCGTGATTCAAGGTAAGGGATTTATGCAAAGCTATAGAGATAGCTAGACGTATTTTGATAAATCCCTGTATGTGAATGATTAATATCATTAAGTAGATAGATATTCAATTATCTATTTGAAAATCGAGCATATGTATAAGCTTATATACATGAATTATATGCCTACAATGTCTTGGTGTGAAAAGATGATTGTAAATATTTTGAGTGTGTATAATCATAAATTGGCTCCTGATTGGACTATTGCATATAGAATGCATGTATTTCTGAGTGAAAAGTATTTAACGAGTGATTGAAAGGAGATTATCCTCTCACTCAAACTTGTGTGTAGAGCTAGCTATCAATTTTTATATGTGACTTGTGCTAAAGCCAATATGACAATGGTAGATATACCAGTCAAGCTCGCACATCATTTTTAAAAGGATATCTGAGAAAAGCAAAAGGGTGCACGATGCCTCGGGTGATGCTGTGTGTTCCACTTGAGAGCTCCCACTAGATTTTTAGGAACCATGTTGGATCCTTCGAGTATTGTTGTATGTCTTGCTCTGACTATGCTCACATGTAATTTCCTAGTAAAACTGTGCTCGATGCCTCAGGTATGATGTGTGCTCTTACGCTGAGTTGCTGCACGAAGTTTTTATGATTATGTTGTGTGTTGAGTAAAACCGTGCTAGAGCCGTCGTGTATTGCTGTGTGTCTTGCATTGACCTGCTCGCACATGGTTTATAGATGTGATGTAATGAGTACAAAACCGTGCTGGAGCCATCGTGTACTGCTGTGTGTCTTGCACAGACCTACTCGCACAAGATTTTAAGACAATGGAAATAGGTGATAAGGATCCATGGGAGCACGATATACCATGACCGTTAGCCATGGAGTACGATGTATCATGATTTCAGTATGAGCAAAAGGGATGTTTGATCCGCCTCCCTAGGCATAGGGTTCCCGCACACCTAATCAGTGTTGCCTGGAATCTGACTATGGCCATAAGTCCTATATTTATCTGAGTGATATGACATTGTCACTACTGTGTATGGTGACATATATTTCTCTATCTGTGTGTCTAGGGATATGATAACTCATAATTACGTCTCATGTTTATTGATTTGCTGAGTGCAAAGTGATTTCTAAAAGTGGGATTTTAAAGATGAGCTATGTGAAAAGAGTATGCTATGTGAATATGCATATACCCATCTAGCGAATTAATGATTACGCATCGATGGAAGTTATTTTAAACGAATACATATGTTTTCTAAGGAAAATGAATATTTATATATTAAGCATGTAGATAGTGTAGTTATCTACATGTTTTCATATTTTCCTTACTGCGCGTGTTAGCTCACCCCCTTATTTCTCCTCCACAGATTCTACGCAGTAGTGAGTATAATGCAGTCGTTCCTGCTATCATGTTTCTTCAGTCATCTAGCAGTATAAAGGTATACACTTGAGATAAAAAATTTTGTATCTTGTAAATTAATGCACAGTAATGTTTGTATTTTATTTTTTGGGGGATGTATATAATAGAAACTGATGTAAACGCTTCCACACATATATATAAGTCCAGTTTCTATTCTACCTCATTTAAATGAATTTATTAAATTATAAATGGATGGGATATGGATTGCGTGTTGACTCACAGCCTAACTGTTGGAAGTAAGGTAAAGGTCACAGACAGAGAGAGAGAGAGGATCGTGACAGAATTAATGATATCAGAGCAAAGTTGGTCTGATTTGAGTGAGTATCCATAGTTAGGAAATTATACATCTCTAAAGTACTGTGCATTATTAGGATACAATTGTGTATACCAAGCTGAAAAATGTGACTGAGATACTTATTTTGAGTATGCAGGATATCTGATAGACAACGTACTCGTAGAGGAGAGAGTTTGCTCTCTCAAGGGCATAGAGATAAGCCCGAGAGGCGTAGTGGGTCTAGTTCTAGTAAAGATCCACCCGCTCTTAGTGAGGCGATTGAGGTGTATATAGCGCAATTACAACGTAGTGTAGACACGATCATGGAGATGTTTACACAGGCAATGGCCAGATTTGAGGGTAGACAGGTGAATCCTGCTGGTCAGGCTGCTGCACCTGAGAGATAAGAACCAGCACAGCCTACACTGAGACCTCGAGCTGCAGAGGCAGAGATTCATGCACCCCCTCCAGTTCAGGATATTCCCCCACCAGTTTAGGATCATGTAGCTCCACAACGAGTTGGTGGTGAAGGAGTGTATGATTGTGACCTAGGTAGACTGAGAGAGTTCAGGAAGTTCAAACCACCTTCATTTAGTATGGTGAAGAATCTAGTATTAGCTGAGCATTGGATACGTAGTATGGAGAAGATCTACTGATTTTTCCATTGCTCCGCCACCGAGAAGGTCACCTTTGCTGCTTTTATATTAGATAATGAGGCCGAGCATTGGTAGATGGCCACACAGGCGATGTTGAGTGCACCGGCACCCGGTTGTGACATGGGATATATTTTTGGATGCCTTTAGGAGGCAGTACATTTCAACTACTGCTCAGAGAAAGATGCAGATAGAATTTATGACATCGACTCAGGGCAACCGGACAGTGGATGAGTATGAGTCTGGAATCACATCCCTAGGCAGATATGATATAGTCACTATGAGCCTTGAGGACAGAAAGGTTCAGAAATTTATTGAGGGGCTAAGACCTTCTATCAGAGCTCGATTAGCTCCATTGGACATTACCACATACGACGAGGCAGTATGCAGAGCTCAACTATGTGAGCAGGATTATGAGTTGCATGCCTCAGAATTAAGTAGGAGTGGTAAAGGCAGAGATAGTGACCGAAAGAGGTCAGTTGAGGATAGAGGGTTCAAAAAGGGTCGAAGGTTATTTGGTAAGGGGCCTAAGATTTAGGTGGTACGAGAGAGGCCTACGAAGCCTCCAATTCATCCAGCTTTACCTCCAACTTCAAGGGGCATAGTTATTGGCAGACCTCGACCTACCACAGAGTAGTGCAGGTTATGTGGTAGATATCATAGGGGTAAACCATGCCCGTTATCGAAGAGATCATGTTATAGGTGTGGCAAACCAGGGCACATAGCTCATGAATACCCAGAGTTGATTGATACAGCCCCATCGAAGGGCAAAAAGCCAGAGAAGGCTACAGTTGAGACACCTACACCTAAGAGGAAGGCCATAGCTGAAGAGAAAAAGAAGCAAGTTATTGGTCGAGGGCGAGTGTTTGCATTAGACTAGGCATCTACAGAGGCTTCCTCGAATGTGATTAAAGGTACCATCCTAGTCTTTGATTTTGGAGCATTATCATTAATAGATCCTGGTGCCACACATTCATTCATATCGCCTTCATTTGCATGTAAACTGTGTGAACATGTGAAACCTGTACCCTTAGGTAGAGTTTTACTAATAAGCACTCCAGTGAGAGACAATGTAATGACGGAGTATGTATATAAGAGTTGTAAGATAAAAGCAGGAGAAAAGGACATGTCAGCCGATCTCATCCTATTAACTATGAAAGACTTCGATGTAATACTAGGAATAGATTGGTTGGCTGCAAACCATGCTGTTTTAGAATGTTATGCTAAGATAGTAATGTTTTCCACCCTTGCAAAGTATGTTGTAAGATTTGAAAAGTAATGAAAGAAGTAGTAAGTTATTTTTAAGGATGGATGATGTTGCTAATAAATGTAATAATGATGTGTTGAAGGTTTTATCACCTATGTGGTTGACTTAGATAAGGTGTACCCGGATATAGCTGACATCCCAGCGGTTAGAGAATTCATCGATGTCTTTCCAAAAGAATTACTAGGGTTGCTACCAGATAGAGAAATGGAATTCTGTATTGATTTGGTGTCTGGAACTGAACCGATATCCAAGCCACCGTATAGAATGTCTTCGATTGAATTGGATGAGCTAAAGAAGCAATTGCAAGAGTTGCTGGACAAAGGGTTCATCAGACCGAGTGTATCACCTTGGGGAGCACTGGTTCTGTTTGTAAAAAAGAAAGATGGGAGTCTCCGACTTTGTATAGATTATCGGTTGTTGAATAAAACTACCATCAAGAATAAATACCCCCTTCCATAGATTGATGACCTATTGGATCAATTGCAGGGAGCACAGGTTTTTTCGAAGATTGATCTGAGGTCTGGGTATCATCAGTTGAGAATTCGGAGTGAAGATGTACCCAAGACAGCATTTCAGACCCGTTATGGCCATTATGAGTTTTTGGTTATGCCATTTGGGTTGACAAATGCTCCTGCAGCGTTTATAGCTTTAATGAATGATGTGTTTAAGCCATACTTAGATAGGTTCATGATTGTCTTTATAGATGACATATTGATGTACTCAAAGTCTAAGGAAGAGCATGAACAACATTTGAGAACAACGTTATAGACCCTCCGAGATTAGGAGATGTATATTAAACTCAACAAGTATGATTTCTGGCTGAGTGAGATATCGTTTTTGGGTCACGTAGTCTCAAGAGACAGTGTATCAGTGAATCCGTCCAAGATAGAGACTATGATACAGTGGGAAAGACCCAAGACAGTTACAAAAATTTGCAGTTTTTTGGATTTAGCAAGTTATTACCGACAGTTTGTAAAGGGATTCTCTAAGCTGGCTGCTCCGTTGACTCGTCTCACTCAAAAGAATGTGGCATTCGAGTGGGATGATAAATGTGAAAGTAGTTTCTACGAGCTAAAGCATAGACTGACCACCACACCTATCCTCACCATACCCACCAACTCAAGAGGTTACTAAGTGTATACAGATGCCTCGAGACAGGGACTAGGCTGTGTGTTGATGCAGGACGGGAAGGTAGTAGCCTATGGATCCAGACAGCTTAAGGACCATGAAAGGAACTACCCGACCTATGATTTAGAGTTGGCAGTTGTGGTATTTGCATTGAAAATATGGCGCCACTACTTGTACGGTGAGAAATTTCAGGTATAAGAGCCTCAGATATCTGTTTTCACAAAAAGAGTTGAAAATGAGGCAGAGACGATGGATAGAGCTTTTGAAGGATTATGAGTGCGAGATACTATAGCATCTAGGGAAAGCTAATGTTGTGGCTGATGCCCTGAGTAGAAAGAGCCTCGGAATGGTATCGTACATGATGGTAAGGGAATATGAACTGCTCGAGCAGTTTGTCACCTCAGGTTGGATATTGACAGTGGTTGTGTGATAGCTAGCCTGCGAGTGGGATCGACTTTGATTGACTGAATACGACAGGTGCAACATGCCGATCTATTGTGTGAGGATCGTGCGAGTCAGATTCAGAGGGGTGATGTGGTCGATTTCTTAGTGAGTGATGATGGCCTACTGAGGTTTAGAGGTAGGATTTGTGTTCCCAATGACCCAGAGTTAAAGAGATTGATTTTGACAGAAGCTCATTCATCGAGATATACATTGCACCCGGGGAGTAACAAGATGTATCAAGACCTCTAGAAAGTGTATTGGTGGTCAGGGATGAAAAAAGACATCGCAGATTTTATGGTAAGATGTCTCGTTTGTCAGCAAGTGAAGGTAGAGCATCAGAAGCCTGCAGGGTTATTGCAGCCTCTACCTATACGAACTTGGAAATTAGAGCATGTCACTATGAATTTCATCATGGGATTACCGAGGACTAAGAGGAACCATGATGCCATATGGGTAATGGTTGACAAATTGATAAAATCCACCCACTTTCTAGCTATGAAATCTACGGATACTTTGAGTAGTTTGATAGAATTGTATGTACGGGAGATAGTAAGGCTACATGGTGTTCCAGTGAGCATCGTATCGGATAGGGATTCCCGCTTCACTTCTCGCTTTTAGGAACAATCTTAGGAAGCTGTGGGAACCCGATTGAGTTTCAATACTGCTTGTCATCCTCAGATCGATGGTCAGCCGGAAAGAACCATCCAGACGTTACAGGATATATTGAGAGCAATTGTTAAAGGCTCATGGGATGATCACCTACCGTTAGTCGAATTTGCATACAACAATAGTTATCACTCTATTATCGGGATGGCACCATATGAGGCCTTGTATGGTAGAAGGTGTCGTTCCCCTATTGGTTGGGAAGAAATGGGTGAAAGGATAATTTTTTCTCCTGACTTAGTGCAGCAAGCTTTTGAGGTTATCCAGTTGATATGTGAGAGATTGAGAACAACTCAGAGTAGGCAGAAAAGTTACGTTGAGATAAGATGGAGGCTACTAGAGTTCACTATGGGTGACTCGATATTTTTGAAGGTTTCTCCCTCAAAAGGGATTATGAGGTTCAATAAGAAGGGTAAGTTAAGCCCTCGATATATCGGGTCATTTGAGATACTACAGCGTGTGGGAGATAAGGCCTATAGGCTAGCACTGCCATTAGAGCTAGCAGGCATACATAATGTCTTATATGTATCGATGCTTCTGAAGTACCATCCAAATCCAACTCATGTGTCAAGGCTCAGCCCGTTCATAGGTCGTCGATTGGCATCCCCTTGGGCTTCTCCCCAGGTTTACCTTGACTCAACCGTATTGTCTCTTTTGACAGGCCTCGGCCCCCTCACAATTTTATCACTTGGCTCGATGGTACCAGGAGTGCGTCGACTAAGACTATGTCCTGAGTTCGAGCCTCTGGGGACGCGAATTCTGGGGAAGCCCAGGATAAAACCGTTAGGGGGCCAAGGCCTGCCAAAACAGACAATACGGTTGAGTCAAGGTAAACTTGGGGAGAAGCCCAAGGGGATACCAGCCGACGGCCTATGAACAGGTTGGGCCCGTCGGCTGGCATCCCCTCCCCAGGTTTACCTTGACTCAACCGTACTATCCTCTTTGGCAGCCCACAGGCCCCTCAAGGTATAATCCTGGCCTTGGCATAATTTGCGTCCCCAGAGGCTTGAACTCAGCACATAGTCCTAGTCAACGCACATCTGGTACCATTGAGCCTACCACCTCTGTCACGACACCTTTTTACCAAAAATCGCTACAAATTTTTTACTTTTTCTTTTCCTTTCCCAATCGTGAACATTCTCACCACCAAACAGTTGGGCTATAAGTCAGTATTAGTCACCATTTATCATCTACCATGTCATCTATCTTTTAATATATTGAAAAGGAGACACGTATACTTTATAATTAAGGTTCTATATTTGTACGTGTTTACTAATATTTACATCCATCATATTACATTCTAAAATGATTATTGTGCTATTACATGTTTAGATACAAAATGATACCAGGTGTATATCTTTCGATGATAGGACGTGAATACCAAATATACAAGTCCTCAGCCGTACTCAAACTACTGAAAGTACTCTGTAGAGGGGGAAAATAAGAGGGGTGAGCTTTTTAGGCTTAGCAAGAGATACATTTAAAATAGCTTTAAATACTCAAAACAGGGTAAAACTTGTGGTTTTACAAATCATCATAAACATGGGCTATAATAAAGATGCTTAGTTTCATATATGCATTTGAAACATGCTTAAATCATTGTTTAGACATAATGCATCACTTGGGTAAAACTCAAATATAGTATGCATATCATACGGTGTAAAGAAATAGAAAGCATCTCATCTCATCAAATTATACATATCGTATCTCAAGGGCTACCTTAAAACTTCATCATAGAAAACATGTGCTAATAGCAAGTAGTATAAAAAAAGGTTGTATGAAATGTGCAAAAACATAAATATTCTTCCATCAATTCATCATAGAGCCAGACATAATCATATACTCATCCCGAAGGACATCATACATCAGGTCCTGTAGGACGTTCATCATAGGTACATATGGCCATTGTACAGGGGAGCCGTAGGATTGGATCAAGGTCGTACGCTGCCCTATCTCGCCACCACCAAGTGTGGACTATACGCACGAACTCATGTGCACCACCAAATGTGGACTATACGCGCATTTCAAGTCAAAGCCCTGCCCGTTCTCTGGCCATCGGCTAGGAAGATCCTCGATTGTCTTCATACGCTACCCTATGTATGCAAGATCGACCCCAGACCACTCTGACCATCATCACATCATGCCTTTACGGGACTTTAACACGCTTACCCCACTAAAATCATTTCGAAACTCTTACGTGTTTCATCAAAATCATTTCAGGCCTCATACCCATGTACTGAAAACCATTACAGGACTCTAACCCAATTCTCAAAATCGTTACAGGACTCTAACTCTTTTCTCATAGAAAACATGGTTTTCATAAATCATTACGGGACTCTAGCCCATGTAAACATGGAAAACATAGTTATCATAGTCATTTCTTGGGACTCAATCCGTATAATAGAAACACAGTTCTCGAGACTCCAACCCATATCATGAAAACACAATTTCATAAAACATATCGCGACTTTAACCATAATCTCACATGAAAACACTATGCTTTCATCTCAGAAGTGAAAAATCACTTTTATAAACATGTATGCTATAAAAATGTATCTCATATATAGAAAACATGCTGAAAACTCGAGAAATGGTTTTGGCTTCGGTTTAAAGACAGTTGGAAATCCATTTCACAAAATCTCATTCAATTCATATTCATAAACCGTAGGTAAGGATGGAGGAGAATTAGCGCTACTCTAAATTATATCCCGTACCTCGAATCCCGTCGAGTATGTAGCTAAATCTCTCTGTCGGAGGTTCGTCCAGTCCGACCTGCTCCTAATCCAATCTCGGAGCTGCATATAATTATTTATTAAGTCAATTTAACTTAATAAATATTTTCTCATATTTACTACAGTTGATTTAGCTAATTGGGCCAATTTTTTTCTTATTGGACCCGATTGCACCTTAATGGGCCTTAATTCGTTTTAAGCCCGTTTTCACTTATTAATTCTTTCATCAAGGCCTATTGGGCTTACTGGGTCCATCAGTACTTATTGGGCCTTTTTTTAGACTTTTTGAATAGCCCGTATATCATTTACGATAATTTAATTAAAAATTTCAATATAATCCACTAAATGCGAAATTTAATCCGTAACTCGTAAAATAAATCTTTAATACGCGATAATTACATAAATTGTCATAAATGAACTTTACTTACCCGAGATTATGTGATGGTACGCAAATCGAAGTTTGATCGGGCTCACATACGCGATCCATCGTCGAACTATCTAATTTTATATTAAATTTCGGGAAAATTTTCAATCAAATGTAATTAAAATAAATTTCTCAGAAATTAAATCGGTCACTTTTGACCTATTAGCGACTTACCCGAAGTTCGGTGTAAATCTTTCTATTTTTTCCTTTTTCTCCTTTTTTATTCTCTTTATTGGCTGAACCAGTCCGGTCCTGTTCAGCACAGTGCACTCTCACTGAACCAGTCAGTACCAATTCAAGCTTCCCCGTCGCTGTTAACCTCTTTTTCGGTTGTTTCCAAGGCCGTTTCTAGCGCCAATCGGTGCGCCTAGAGCAAGGGAACGTTCGGCTAGGGTCGGCTGGGGTCAATTGCCGATGGAACCGTCGAAATCTTCTTCTTTCCCTCGCGGCTTCCTTTCCTATATCTGCCAGAATCCGACGTTGGTGCGGATCGTTCCAATGGCAGGAGGGCCGCACGATGCCGAGCAACGGTTTTCGATAGCCGTCGGGCCTCGTTTGGCACCGATGAATCGTCGGTGCTCGGTTGGTCTCTCGATCTCTCTATTTCGTTTCTTCTTCTTCGCGTTTCTGTTTTCTTTCCTTCTCAGATTTCGTAATTCACAAAATTTTCTGTTTTCAGTTTTTTTTTATAATTATATTATATTTTATTTTAATCAAATAAAATATAATAAAATACCCAAAATATCTTTAAAAAATATATTTTATTCTTTAAATCAATTTAATGAATTTATCAGTCTTATTTTATTTTTTCTGTGTAATTTTTTTCATATTTTCGGTATAATGTCTCGGGTGAAAGTTACGATTTATCGTAATATTTTTGTATCTTGACCACGATAAATATAAATTTAATAGTAGTACCAGGAGTGCATCGACTAGGACTAGGCCCAACCCGTTCATAGGCCATCGGCTGACATCCCCTTAGGCTTCCCCCTAGGTTTGCCTTGACTCAACCGTACTGTCCTCTTTGGCAGCCCACAGGCCCCTCAAGGTTTTGTCCTGGCCTGGGCCGAAATTCGCGTCCCCAGAGGCTCGAACCTAAGACCTTAAAGTCTTAGTTCTTACACACATGATACCAATTGTTCCACTTTAAGGTTTCACTTGGATTAATTGGTATCATGTGTGTAAGAACTAGGACTTTAAGGACTTAAGTTCGAGCCTCTGGAGACGCAAATTCTAGCCAAGGCCAGGACAAAACCTTGAGGGGCCTGTGGGCTGCCAAAGAGGACAGTACGGTTGAGTCAAGGCAAACCTGGGGGGAAGCCCAAGGGGATGCCTGCCGACGGCCTATGAACGGGGTAGGTCTTGACATCATGTGATTCGGTTTGAGCCATTGGAGCTCAAGAATGATTTTTCATATCTAGAGAAATCGATCCGGATACTGGATAGGAGGGAAAAGGTGTTACGGAACAAGATGATTCCGCTTATTAAGGTTCTCTGGCAGCACCATACTTCAGAGGAAGCTACTTGAGAATTAGAGAATCTCATAGGGGAAAAGTACCCCCAACTTTTTGAGGAGTAACTTGGTTTTAATTTGGAGGACCAAATTTCTAGAAGGAGGGGAGGAATGTAAGGCCCGTATTTTCATATGTATCCTATGATTCCCTAAGTATACACCTGTCTATGTAATATGAATCATAAGAGATGTAAGGTCCGTAAATTTGATGTACACACTTGTTATGTGAGTTCATGATGTACACACAAGTTTCATTATGTATGAATTATAAGAAACAGACCTTTTTTAAGTGATAAATATTGATTGAATGCAAAATGAGTAGTGAAGCAAATTGATATGAAGTTAGCTTTGAAAATCTGGGAAAATTCTAGCTTAGTATTCTGCAAAGCAAAGGGAGATCGATCCTTCCTTCAAGCCAGATCGATCTCGGTATGCTTCTGCCAAGCAAAGATTGATTTCATCCTCGAGCAAATCGATCTCATTGTGTTTCGGCCAGAAGCAGATCGATCTCATCCCTCTGGCAGATCGATCTCTGAAGCTCTCTGCCTGACCAAGATCGATCCTATCCCTTAGAGCAAATCGATCTCCAAGGCTGTAAATCGTGTAATTGAAGCAAGAGGAGATCGATCTCATAAGGTGAATTCTAAATAGAGCAACCCGACATTTAGCTTCCTCCCCATAAAAGATCAAAAACCTTCCATTTTTGAAGCAAAGTAACCTAGTTTCTCTCTCTAAATTCTCATTACCTTCCAATCAGTGTTGAGAGAAGTTCAATTCAACAAAGTTGTTCCTAAAGAAGAGGAGAACAACATAGTTGAAAGCTAGAGGTTGAGTTAATTGAAGGAGAAAATGAGTTTTCCCCCAAAGTTGCCAAAAAGGAGAAAAGTTGAGATAGATAAGATTTTAATACACTAACTTCTAGTATATTAATCTAGATGTTTTAATGAGTTGATTGGTGTATATATTGATGGTTAAAACATCCATGAACATGCTTAATCTTCCATCACCTACAGTGGCTTAGTGTGAGAAATTAGCTTATGCATGGAATTGATGATGAATTAGGCATGAATTGATGTTAGTGAGCATGTTTATATGATTGTAAGATAGTTGGTGAAATCCATATGCTAGAAACAATAATGGTTGAAAATAAGCATCTGAGGAATATAATGAACTTAAGGCATTGTAAGATTAATGCCGATTTAATGTGAATTTGTAGAGATTCTCGACAAATGAATCCTATAATCGAAACGGACGTATGAGAGAATCATGTACAATAAGATGTAAATGGCCAATGCATTGATTTGAATATCATGCAAGTGAAATGGAGTACATGAAAGTATACTGATGTGAGTAGTACACAATTTCAGCTCCTGGAGATTAAATTGGAGTCGATAAGACCGAATCACGAGCAGTGAAAATCGAAGGAAAGTGATTCGAGTGTGATTCCAGGTAAGAGATTTATGTAAAGCTATAGAGATAGCTAGACGTATTTTGACAAATCCCTGTATGTGAATGATTAATATCAATAAGTAGATAGTTATTGAATTATCTACGTGAAAACCGAGCATAAGTATAAGCTTAAATGGATGAATTATATGCCTACAATGTCTTGGTGTGAATGTTTGTAAATGTTTTAAGTGTGTATAATCATAAACTGGCTCCCGGTTTGACTATTACATATAAAATGCATGTATTTCTAAGTGAAAAGTATTTAACGAGTGATTGAAGGGAGATTGCCCTCTCACTCAAACTTGTGTGTAGAGCCAGCTATTGATTTTTATGTGTGACTTGTGCTAGAGCCAGTATGACAATAGTAGATATACCAGTCATGCTCGCACATCGTTTTTAAAAGGATTTTTGAGAAAAGCAAAAGAGTGCTCGATGCCTCGGGTGATTCTGTGTGTTCCACTTGAGAGCTCACACTAGATTTTTGGGAACCATGTTGGAGCCTTCGAGTATTGTTGTGTGTCTTGCTTTGACGATAATCGCATGTAATTTCCTAGTAAAACCGTTCTCGATGCCTCAGGTATGCTGTGTGCTCTTACGCTGAGTTACTTGCACGATGTTTTTATGATTATGCTGTGTGTTGAGTAAAACCGTGCTAGAGCTGTCGTGTATTGTTGTGTGTCTTGCATTGACCTGCTCGCACATGGTTTATAGATGTGATGTAATGAGTATAAAACTGTGTTGGAGCTGTCATGTACTGCTGTGTATCGTGCATAGACATGCTCACACGAGATTTTGAGATAATGAAAATGGGTGATAAAGATCCACGGGAGTACGATGTACCGTGAGCGTTAGCCATGGAGTACGATGTGTCATGATTTCAGTATGAGCTGAAGGGATGGTTGATCCGTCTCCCTAAGCATATGGTTCTCGCACACCTGATCAGTGTTGCTTAGAATCCGACTATAACCATAAGTCCTATATTTATCTGAGTAATATGACATTGTCACTACTATGTGTGGTTACATATGTTTCCCTTGTTGTGTGTTTGGGGATATGATCACCCATAATTATGTCTCATGTATATTGATTTGCTAAGTGCAAAGTGATTTCTAAATGTGTGATTTTAAAAATGAGTTGTGTGAAAAGAGTATGCTGTGTGAATATGCATATACCCATCTATTAAATTAATGATTTCGCATCGATGAAAGTTATTTTAAAAGAATGCATATGCTTTTATAACGAAAATGAATATTTATATTTTAAGTATGTAGAAAGTGTACTTAACCTGTTTTCATATTTTTCTTATTGAGCGTGTTAGCTCACCCCCTTATTTATCCTCCATAGATTCTACGCAGTAGTGAGTACACTGCAGTTGTTCCTGCTATCATGTTTCTTCAGTCATCCAGCAGTATAGAGGTTACACTTGAGATGAAAAATTTTGTATCCTGTAAATTAATGCATAGTAAAGTTTGTATTTTGTATTTTGGGAGATGTATATAATAGAAACTGGTGTAAACGCTTCCGCACATATATATAAGTCCAATTTCTATTCTACCTCATTTAAATGAATTTATTAAATTATAAATGGATGAGATATGGATTGAATGTTAACTCACAACCCAACTGTTGGAAGTAAGGTAAAGGTCACAGACAAAGAGAGAGAGAGGGTTGTGACATCTTCGCCTTGATCTTTTTGCCAAATGCTACCAAAAACTTTGTAAGAGAAAGAACTATCAAAGAGACGCAGGAGTTGTTCCCTGTGTAAGCATTCTGATACTTAAGTCCGAAAGAGAATTTGACAGAGTTTCTGTAAACAAAATAGAGTCCTCTCCTCATGGATCATACCTGGTCCCTATTTATAGGGATTGATTCCACTTCTAATTACATATTTATCCGCTAATTGAGTATCTCTTACTGTTTTACGGGTTTTGCCCAGTCAAATGTATTTAAAGAATAAATTCAACTGGACAAATTTTAACACAGACCCCTGACTGCATAATTTTTCCATGTGCATGTGTGTAAAACATGATTGTGGACGCGCCATCATGGGCGAGAAAATTCTCCCACCTATGCGGGAGACCCTCCTGCGCTGAACGCGAAAGGGTATTCACCCGCTGATCCTCCCGCAAACCGCGACAGGATCTGATTACGCCACATGGCACGAGCTGATTACACCACATGGTGCCTTCTTCTGCCTATGCGAGAGACCCTTCTCGTGCTTCTACACGAGAGTGTATCCTCTCGCACATTGCAGAAGGATCATTTCACGCCGCGTGATGCTCTCAACTCGTGCCACGTGGCGTTGTGGGGCGCTCTTAACTCGCGCCACGTCGTGCACTTTAGTTAGTGCCACTCGTGTGGGTTTTCTTTTCAGCAGTATCATGCGATGCGTGTCAACTTTTTTTTAATCATTTCCTTTTAAGTTATTTTTTTGAAATCTTAAAATTTTTTCGAGTCTCGTTAGTCACAACAAATATAAAATATTATAAAATGTTTTTTATAATTGATTTATTTTTATATTAAAAATTTAAATTTTAATATGAAATAATTATAATAAAATATTATAACATTTTAACAATAAAATAAAAATTTAAATTTAATAATTTATTTATTATTTATTATTAAAAATACAATAATATAATATAAAAAATTATTTGATGTTTATAAATATATAAATCTTATTTTAAATTAATTTTATTTAATAATTAAATTTAAAGATTCAATACTTATTTTTTGATAATTTATTATTAATATAATTCTATAATAAATAATATTTATTTTCAGAATTTAAAATTTGTTAATTAAAAAAACAGATCATTTATTTATTTTTTTCCGATTACAATTGACTCAAATTTAAATATTATCAAATTTAATTTTTTGGAACTCGATTTTTTCGATTTGGAGCTTTGAACTTTTTTAATCGGGACTATCTCTCTATCCTCCTCTTCTTCCAATAATTCTTCCGTCAGCTTTTCTTCAGATAATTTTTTGGCTTCTTTTTCGTTTTTTCTTATCTCTTCTCTTTTTCTTATTGGGTTTTCAGTTTGGTTACTAAGAAAACATCATAAGTATTTATCTTTTGTTCTACGCTTGATTGTTTCTACAGGGAAGAATTTCTCACTGTTTCTCTGGAACCAAACAGTGCAAAGTTTTGTTACATGAGTATCTTGGGTGCAATGTTTTGATTAATTTCCTTCTAGTTTCCTATATAGTGCAAAATTTTGCTCTTCTTTCGATTGATTGAAGAGTGGAATTATTTTTAAGGTAATTGAGTTCTGATTAATGGGTTTTGGTTACTTTGGGCTCTAGATTAGCGGGTTCGCTTTTTGTTTGTCTAAAAGTAGTATATTTTATAGTGAGAATTTTCCTAGTCAAATTTAACCACTTACTGCTATTATTAAGCTTAATTTATTGCATCTGCATCTTGAGTTCAACCTTTTTGCTCCTTTTCTTTTTTCTTTACGCAATATATATCCTGATTGATGCGTTTTTTTTTTTTTGTTTTTCTTAATGTATAATGATTAGTTGGTTCTTTTTTGTTTGCTTAAAAATTTGCAGATTTTATTAGTGAGACGCAATGGGGAATGCTTCGTCAATGCTAACTCAATATGATATTGAGGAAGTTCAGGAGTACTGCAATAATCTATGTAGGTTGTCTGTATGTTTTCTTTTTCATACTGGTTCTTCCAATTGATTGTTCTGTTATTGAAATTTTAATGTGTTTCTGGCTGTGGGATTGCAGTCTCTCAGCAAGAAATTGTTTCATTGTACCAAAGGTTTTGCCAGTTAGATCGAAATGCAAAGGGATTTATATCTGCTGATGAGTTCTTATCAGTTCCAGAGTTTGCTATGAATCCCCTCTCTCAGGTAGTATTTCGAATTGACTTGATTAGAGTACTTAGTGAATTCTGGGATTTGAATATAATTTCATGGTCCAATGATAGTGTTTGTGTGCTGTGTTAGGGTTTTATGTAAAGATTTGAGTTTGTTTTGTTGATCTCTTGGATTTGTTGCATTTACAGAGATTGCTTAAGATGGTGGATGGTTTGAACTTTAAGGACTTTGTAGCCTTCTTGTCAGCGTTTAGTGCTAAAGCAAATGTACATCAGAAAATTCAACGTGAGGCTTCAGTCTTTTCTGTAGAGTGATTCATTTTGTTGTTTTTGGGTACAACTGAATTTTGAATCAATGGTCACAAAGTAAAGTGTTAGAGGTGATTAGTTTTTGGGCTGCCTTTTTATTGTTTGTTGCTCATTGAAGTTGTACAAATGTCTCGAAAGTTAGTTAATGTTTCTAATCTTCTCTATCTCAGTTATCTTCAAATTGTATGATTCCGACGGTAATGGAAAGGTGTCTTTTGATGACATACTAGAAGTGTTGTGTGATTTGTCTGGTTCATTTATTTCTGATGACCAAAGAGAGGTAAAAAGAAGGTTTTGTGCCTTTGTGCTTTTGCATTTTATTATTATATTCTATGATTAGGAAATGAGAGATGTGGGGTAAAACAAAGGTTTTTGCCTTTTGCTTTGCATTTTATTATTTATCGTACGATTAAGAAACAAGAGATGTGAGGTGGTTGTAACCATACATGTGCATTTTCATGTGTCCAATATGCATAACTTGACCTATGTTTTTGGTTGTACCAGTATGCATAGCTAGGCCTATTTGATTTGCTGATACTATTTATGGTGGGACAATCGAGTACTCTTACTGTTTTGTGTACTAAACAAAGATGGAAATGATCTCTTTTATGAATGAGTTTGGTTCACTTGTCTTATTAGCAATATCTCAGCAATATCTCATTTTAATGGCAAAGACAAATTAAAATACCTGTCTTGGGGTATCGGCAGCAAATAGAGGAGAATCACAGTGCAGAAATGCAAATTAGTGTCTGTGATGAATAATAACTTGGAAGGGGAGAAAGAAATATAGTATTAATTGTCTACTATTGCTTCATCTTATGTGATTCTTAGTGTAGGATTTGGACCTAGTTGGCTTTTTGTCTATCTACTAGGAAAAGAAAGAACTAATGGATCACTCTAATCACTTAAAAAAGGACCGAACTGATCTTGTAGGATCCCTTAAAATTTCTTTATTTTATTTTGGAAACAGATTATTCTCATTTTTTTTGAATTTCCAGTGTTAATTAATCTTCGTAAAGGCAGTTACATGATTGGTTTGATTTTCAAATTCAGTTAATCTATTTTGGAGAAAGAGCAGTCAAAAGAATCATTTTAGAGTTCATTCTCTTTTCATTTAAGCCATAGTTGCCTAAGCATCTTTATTATTAGTTTAAGTTAAATGACCTTTAATTATCTCCTAGAATGCCCCCATAAGAATAATTATATTGCAAAATTTAGTAATTAAACATTTGAAAGAAATAATATAACTTTGGGCTTAGGATTTCTCAATTTATAGAGTTGAGGCTGTTTATGAATATGTCTACTTTAGCTTATTAAATCCTATTTCATGACAGTAATTAAACTTCGATAGATCAAAGATGTCTCAAGTTGGTTGTTTGTTGTTAAAAATTATGTATTGGAGTGGGTGAGTGGGTAATATCTAAGTATTGGTGATTTAGTGGTTCGCATCATAAGACTCTTTGCCTACTGCATTTGAGTAGTGTAGTGATTAAGATTTTTTAATGTATGCTGTTCTGTTAAGGTTTTAAAAGTCCAACATTATTTGCAATTTGTTGAAGTAAATATTTCCATTTCATTTACTCTCACAATTTTGGTTACTAGATTACTTATAAATGGGATAGCTTGTTCTATGGTTTTTCTATTAAGGATTGCTTTTAAATGTTTTATCTCTTTCTCTCTAATCAATTTTCATTAACCATACCTTTTGATTACAAAAAATAACTTCATCATAGTTTAAGCCAACAGTTTCATGCATTTGTTCCTTGAGAATATTACATGGTTACTTAGATGTGAGTGAAGTCTAATAAAACACTTTGGCCTTTTGGTTCTTTCTCTTGCAGCAAGTCTTGATCCAACTTTTGAAAGAAGCAGGTTACTCAAGGGACTCTTACCTAATGTTGGATGATTTCATTAAGGTAGTTTCCATTCATCATCATTGCCTTTATCCCTATACTTGGGTTGGCTATATGAACCAAACTCACGCTAAGTTGTCAGTATGAATTCTTCACCTCCACTCATTCCTATTTAATGCAATGTGTTTTTTCAACTCCCGTTCTGCTATATAGTTTAGTTTTATATCTATTTTTGTTTGGCATTTTGCATACAATTTAATCTTATAAAGGCTATGAAAAAGAAAATTAGTGAAAGGGAGAGATCAATAAAGTTAAAGTTAGAGGCTAGGAGCTAGGATTAATGATATAACATTTTCCTTTTCATATGAGTGGTCCCATGAAATAGGTTGTTCTTGGACTAGATGGAAGTGTGACCCTTAGATGATGGGAACTTTTGTGGCACCATCTAAAAGATTTATTCGTATGAGATAGTGTTAAAGCCTAATGGATTACTTGACACCGTTACGTAGGGGTGTAAAATGGATGGGTTGGACTTTATCGGGCTTGGTCTGTGCGGACACATGCCTAAATAGATTTAATTTGTTTAGGCTCGCTTAAATGGACTATGGATGGCAAATCCAGTCCGGTCTTAATGCAGTCCTTTGTTTTTTTTGCTAGCAAAAAATGAAAAAAAATTAGAAAATTTGCATTAGCATACGATATTATACAAAAAACTAACTCCTACTTCAGATTGTTTAACACTAAGAATGTGTTTGATCAAATGTCAAATACCTCAAAACTATAAAACAATTCATCATATAAACAGAAAAACAATTGGGTGGAAATTGCATAAGAATTATGAAAAATCTCAAGAAGACAAAGGAATTGTATGCAATTGAATAAAAGGTCTAGATCTTAAAACAAGTAAACCCTAATAAACGTCATAAAATTTGTGCTGACATTCATAACAAGGCTTAGAAAGTAAAATCCTATGCAAGCATTGCAAGCACAAACAATTTTAATTTAAAAAGAAAACTACTAATTTATAAAAAGATCAAACAAGATATGAACCAAAAAAGCATAATTGTTAAAAACCCATGAAGGTTCATGAGTATTAGAGAAAACGGATCTAAATGAAGTAGAAGAGAATGCTCTTTATAGAAAATCCTTTATGAACCATGATACAACTATAGATCTTACGTTTTTTGGCGATTAAAAGAATTGGAGCAAATGATAACGAGGAAGATTATCTGTTTTGAAGTTTAGAAAAAGAACAAATAAAAAGAAAGAAAGTAGAGTTTATTCTTGGGAGTTGAGGAAGTAAGAATTGGGAGTAATGGAGGATTCGGCCAGGTGCTAGGGGGAGGGAAAATTAAGGGATTTAGGATTTAGGAGGGGGAAGGATGAATCTTGAATCCCCTAATGGAAAATTAGGGGAATCAAATTATTCAAGGCTTGGGTTAGGCAGGCATAAGTTTGGTGTGTTGGGCCTTGATCATTTCATTTGGGCTTGTGTAGGCTTGGCTTAAGCATAAGCTATATATATATATATATAGCTTATTTTGCTTGGACCATGGTCTGTGGATTGGTCCGTAGATCGATGATGGACTTTGGTCATGTGGATTGCTTGTCTGTTAGACCAAACCCATTTAGGGTTGTTTTTAAATGGGTCTAAAAATGAAAATCTAGTCTTATGAAAGTCCATGACCAAATGGACCGGTCTGTGAACTTTGGTCCAATTTGCACCCCTGCCACTAGGGATTCTAAAGGCCATTTGTTATATAAACCTTGCTAAAATTGTAAATAAAAACTTCTTTCATTCCCGGGTTAACTATATTCATATGGCTTTCCCTTCATCCTTAGCTCACTATATTCAAATGGCTTTTCTTTCGTCCTTGGAATGACTTCGTTGTTTCTCTGTCTCCTTCATTTGGTAAGGTTTTAATCATTTTAACTTTGGATTTCCTCAGGCTTAAGAACTCGAGCTATTGAAACATGTCAGTTTCTTGTTTGCATTACCTTGAGTACACAACCCACAATCACGCATGATATGCCTCAATAACCTCAAGTTGCTTTCAGCTTACATGGGCAAGATAACTTGGCTTTTAAGTCTTGGAAAGCTTAAATCATTTCTCTTCCTTTGATGCATGGTTATTAAGCATCCTTAAGCTACAAGGAGAGAACAATACTTGTAAATTATTTCCTAATCTATTTTCATTTTCTTTCCATTGTCTTTGATGCTTAGAATAGAATTGGAAGATTTTTTATTTTATTTTATTTTAATGATATACTATTCTTTTAAATGATATACTAACTTCTTGAAGAAATCCATGCAAAATCTTTTAACTAATATTTTTTGGATTCCGTTTTTAGTTGTCATACTTTATATTGCTTGTATGTAGAATATCGTCATCATCATCATCCTCATATGTGAACCAATATATGATCTCATATTAAATCGTCAGCATGAATTCATCACCCTAACCTTGACCCTTTTTATATTATTCATAATCTCCACTTTTCTCACTGGAGCATCTCTTTGATAGGTGCCACTCCAACTTTTTGCGAATATCCTCATTTTTCATTCTATTTCTCATATATCTACACATCCATCACAATATTTTTACTACACTAATCTTTTGTTCATGTAATCTTTTAGTTGCCTAACATTCACTATCATAGAGTAATGTTGGTCTATCAATGTTCTGTAAAACTTCTCTTCCAACCATAAAGGAATTCTTTTGTCACATGACACACTTTTAGTACTTCTCTACTTGCTTCAACCAACCTGTATCCTATGGGTTACGTGACCATCAATATTTGTATCTATCTGTATGATCGACCCAAATATCTAAACTAATCTTGCATAGAGATTGTCATCCTATCTAGCATCACTATGTTTCTATCTTATACTTTGTTTAAATTGAATTTACATTTCATGCGTTTAGTTTTAATCTGCTTAGTCTGAATCCTTGATTTTAATGTTTGTCTCCACAGTTTTAATTTCGTATTAACCTCTGTTATAGTCTTAGCACACAAGACAATATCGTCTGTAAAAATCGTACACCAAGGTACATTATACTAGATGAATTTTGCCAGCTTGTCCATTATTGTAGCTAACATGAATGGGCTTAACTCCGACCTTTGAGTTAACCCCCTTGTGATAGGGAATTCATATGTTTGCCATCCATAAATCCTAACGTGTCCTTCCATTTCCATACATGTTCTTAATTATTTCAACATAAATACCGTCACAACACCTACATAGACACTTTATCATATGCTTTCTTCAAGTTTATAAAGATTATATGAACATCTTTACTTTGTATCGGCAACGCTCTACAAGTTGTCTAAGCAAGTGAATTGCTTCTTAATTGACTGGCTAGGCATAAAACCAAATTGGTTCTTCGATATCTATACAGTTTTTTTTAATCTTCGTTTTTATCACTCTTCATCGTGTGATTCATTAGTTTTATGCCGTGATAATTAGAGCAATTTTGAATATCTCTCTTGTTTTTATAGAGGCACAAACACACTTTTCTCCTTTCTATTGGTATCTTGTTAGTGTGCCAAATCTTATTAAAAAGATTTGTTAACCAACTATTCCTACGTCTCCAAGACATTTTTAAACTTTAATAGGAATGTCATCAAGCCTGACAACTTTCCCTTCCTTTATCTTCTTTAGTGCCTCATTTACCTCTGTCTCTTTGATTCTGCGCATAAAGCATCGGTTCAAATTCTTGGGAGACATCAAGATATTGTCTACAATTTGACTTTGTCTGTCATTAAATTGTTTGTTGAAATAATCACGCCACTTTTTTTTTTTTAATATCATTGTCTTTAATTAGAGTTCTTTGGTGCTCATCTTTGATACATTTCACAACTCCTAAGTCTTGACTTCTCGCTCTTGATCATGCCAATCTATATATCTCTTTAGCTCCGTCCATCGTGTCCAACTTGTTACCAATCTCTTTCACAACCTTTGCCTTAGTCTCTGCCACAACCTTGTTTGTCTCCTTCCTAGCTAACTTGTAATCTATGAAGCCCTCTTTGGTATTGTTTGTCTTTAAAGCCTTTTAAAAATCTCTCTTAGTCTTATGGCTTTCTTAACTGATTTAGTACATCATGTTACATCCTTGTCAGTTGTTGCTTTTCTGTTTGATACTTCTAGCAACTCTTTGCCCACCTTCTAAATGTGCTTTGGTATTTTGTTCCATATTATATTTTGGGTTCTTTTTTGTTTAGTCTTCTTTCTGGTTCTAACTATTTCTACATACTGCATGACAATCTTCTTTTAGTTTCTACCATCAAATCCTCGTAGCTCCTTGTTGGTTCTTTCGATGTTTATGAATTTTCATGTCTAGGATTAGCAGTTTATGTTAGGTGGTAACGCTCTCACATGGTATCACTTTGCAGTCCAGACAATTGCTTCTATCCCTCTTCCTAGTCAAAAAGATGTCTATTTGACTTGTGCTCGATCTACTCTTAAAGGTTATAAGGTGAGGTTCTCTCTTCTTAAATAGTGTATTCATTAGGGTTAGGTCATAAGATAAAACCAAATCTAAAATCGCATCTCCACTTTCATTTCTTACATCGTAACTAAAACACCTATGTACGCTCTCAAAACCCTTTTTACTAGCACCTACATGGCCATTAAGATTACCACCAATACAAAGGTTTTCTTCTATAGACATTTCTTGTATTATTTTATCTAAATCCTCCCAAAACTGTTTTTTACTAGCATTATTATGTCCTATTTGTGGTGCATATGCGCTAATAACATTCAAAACAACATCTCTTAGAATTAACTTAACCAAAATTATTCTATCCCCTTGTCTCCCAATTTGTACAACATTCTCTGATGCTTTTTGTTTATGATGATACCTATACTATTTCAGTCTCTATACTTCCCTGTATACTAAAGCTTATACAGGCAAGGTATTATCTCCCTACTTTTCTCCCCAACCCATTTGGTCTCAAGGAGGCACAATATGTTAACCCTCTTCCTACATGACTTAGCAAATCTCCACTAATTTATCATTAAATGTACTTATATTCCAAGATCCTAACATAAGTTTATAATTATGGACCGACTTCTTTACCCACCTCCACCCATTATTGTGCGGGAATCTCTGCATATTGGGCACCACATCCAAGCGTCGATGTGGCGTGTTGCTTCCGGGCAACCACCTAGCAACCCTTGCACATTTTCACCACACTTGAGCTTCAATGCAATACGTCGTTGAGTAGGGGACGCTCCAATGAATTTCATATAATGGTTTTTCTCGTAAAAATAAGACAAGTTTTGAGTGGCTGATTGTCCAAACCTACCGCAAAACTTCCTCCTTCAGTCTTGGGATCTACTGCGTTCAACACAAAACATGCAAACCATAAACTATAATGTCTTGTTTAGTGGGTTTTTTTGTTTTTTTTTTTTTTTTTTTTTTTTTTTTTTTTTTTTTTTGAGTTCATAGCTAGGTACAAGGGAGAAAGGGGATTCGAACCTTGGATTCAATCCCTCCTAAGGAGGGGTAAGAATCGCTAGGCTAAGCATCGGTTGTTGATGTCTTGTGTTTTTAAGATTTAATAATTATGCTCTCTCTCTCTCTTGATTCTTTGGGACTTATGTCTTGTTTTGAAGTAAATATCTTTTTAGGTTCTATATCTGACCTCTCTCAGTGGTATAATCAAACAAGATCAAGTGTAGAGAGAGAATTTGAGTCTTGGATCTTGACCTTACACTAGATAAAAAGACCTTGGACCAACAACAACTATGCCAAATCTGAGTTATTTAACAATTTGACACTTGGAATAATTGTAGCTTGCATTTTCCCCTCTTGCAACCAGTAACAAATTCATGGATATGGTAATTTGCATCTATAGGATCAATTGGCTAAGCTAGTAGAGATGGCAGTGTATCAGGAATCCAACAATGATTCTTCCGAAAAGTGCAGATCAGTTCATGAATGTTTACATATTCTTCAATGAAGTAAATATGCTGAAATTCTGATGAGATTTAGGAAACATTTTTGGGAACTGCATAAAGTGTCTTAAGTGATCTGCTTGTTATGATGTTGCCAAAGCTTTCCTTCATCACTAGTTTCAAAAAACTGTCGACATCAAGCAGGGTTACTCCTGGGTGTATTACCATCATAATTAAGATGAAATTATGGCTTAGTTGAAATTTCTGACAGGTTTCATTTTGCTTAAATAATCTTCTTCTTTGGATACAATTGATATATTTATCATCATTGCTTTATATTTGGCTCAGGTTTTTGGGAGCTCTGGCCTAAAAATGGAGGTTGAAGTTCCCGTTGATTAAGCTAAATTGTGCGATCTTTAGCCTGAGTGATTAGAGAGGAGCTAGCTGCATGTATGCATCATAGGAAAGACACGTTTTAGAATCATGCACAATAGGCCTGTACTTTTGCCCTTTCTTGTTTCCTAACCTCAGTGACAAAAAATAATAAGCGAGATGTATCAAAATAAGCTTCACTCATCTGTAAATGGTTCTATATATCTTTAAAATTGTCTTGTCTCTGAGAAATGTGATATAGTTGTTCAAGATTCTTGTTTCCTTGTCCTGCTTCTCCTTCACATGCTGCACCCATTTGAGTGATAGCATTTTCTTCGACCATGTGGAAAATGAAACAGTATGAAGATTCATGGTTTTAGACTCCTAAAGCTTGTTGGACCACGTTTCTAAAATGAAATATGGCAAGTCATGGTGATTTATGCAAAGTGGTTGTACAATGGTTTAACGATTGTTAGTCTTTTAAGAGGGTATCAATTTAAGATTCAAATTTTCTTCTCTTTGTATTTCCTTGTAAATAAAAATAAATAAATAAATAAAGTTCAGCTAGATTAAGATTTGATTTTCCTTTTTTTTTTTTTTATGCAAAAATAGAGAGAGAGGGGTTCAGAAAGACGGCGACATCGGGTTTTTATGTATGTTTGAAAAGAAAGCGCGAAGGTGAAGCGGGGTAATTGCCCACTGCCTATTGTATCGATTTAAGCAGCATTCAGCAATCTGAAAGTCAACGTCAGGCCAATGTTTATGCTTGTATAGAATCAAGGTGCACCGCGCCAAGTTGAGAAAAAACCAAATTTTTATAGCTGCTATATGACTTCACAATTCACAGTTCCTCTTCAAATTTCGGACCATATAATTTCCTGTTAAATAAAGCCGTGGCAAGAGGGATATATTTTGAGAGTGACATTCTCCGTGAAAGTGCTCGGCAATTTCTCGTTAACTTCTTTCCCACTCTTTCTCAAAACTCGAATGCAAAGAACCATCTTTCTTATGCAACTTAGAGTTTGCTGCAGCTGCTTTTGACTCTGCTTGCTCCTGGCAAACTCTCTAAGAAGACAATCAAAAAGGAAGACATTCTTTCGAAAATGTTCTCAATGTTCCTGGACATATCTTTCTCAGGTAAGCAACCATCATTCACCATCATTTTCTGCAAGACGACAGCCAACTTCTCCATTTTCAGATGATTGTATGGTAGTGAAGTATTTACGCGAAACAGAATTGCAAGAAATACAATGCTAAACTTTCTAATGTTTTAATTTCTCCATAACCTTTATATTGCCTGTCAGGATCGCTCAAGCACATGCTTGCTCATTTCACAGAAAGTGTTGTTTTTGTCCTAGAACTGATAGGGAATGGTCAAGCTTCCAACGTGTTTGAAACCCAAAAATTGGATTCCATGCAACTTCTTAAAGAAATTCTACCTGGGAAGAAGATAGAATTTGCTTCAACTGAGATTGAATTAGGTTCATCAACAAAGAAGTTCAGCAATCAGTCGAGATTAAAGACAGAAGTCTCAGCAGATTTTACCGTGGAACAACAGCACTTATATTCCAAGTTCAGGAACGGAGGGGCTTCGACTTCAAAAGCGGCAATGGAGAAAACTGGAGTGATAAATCATCCAAGTACGGCTTGCAGCAGTTTTTGTAAAGGTAAGATGATTTTGCTGGCTAGTGAAGCTGAACAACTGTCTACAAGATTGAAGATCCTTGAAGAAGAAAATGAAATTTTGAAACAAGCATTCTTAGAGAGAGTGGTGGATAGGAAAAAATTAATTAATGAAATATGTCAGCTGTTTCAGACGCTGCGCTACGGCCTCCACCGTAAAGATCAAGAAGGTGGACTCTTGATCATCAAACCCTCTATGGTATTCCATTTTGAGCCGTGGTTTAATTTTTGCATTTGCTCTTTATGTTTCTAAAAACATGGGTTTGGAATTTGTATACAAGATAATAATTGAGTAAATTTTCATAACATAATTGCAAATAGAATCTTTCCTACTATTCATTTATATTTAATTTAACAAGAATTAAAAAAAAGAACAGTAGTAGCATAAGTATTAACAAAAGAAATATAAATTCAGATTGAATATGGCATATCATTACCTCTGTTTTTTAATGGCAAATTAGCACTACCTTTCTTTCGCTATAAACCTGGTAATGCTAATGCACGAGGTGTTAAACAGGGACAGGGCGGAGGAATGGGAGCTAGCTGTCTGTCACAAGTACTTTTGGAAAATCCCAGGTTCAGGTGATCCTAATGCCGACATATCAGATCAGCAATTCTTTGATAGAGTTACACGTCCACTCGTATAAATTTACATTGTAATTATATTTATTTTATCGACCATCATCATATTAGATGTCTTTGATTTTCTTCTTTGTTAAAAAAAAAGAGAATAAAAGAATATTAAAAAATGATTTTATTATTATTATTATTATTATTATTATTATTATTATTATAAAGAATACAAAGATAGTATATGGGAGAAGGATGAAATGGATAAAGAAATATAATTTTTAACTCGTTATCTAATATACACGAGATAAAGAGAAAAAAAAAAAGAGACAAAGGAATATTAACTATTTATCTCTTTATTTAAGAAAAGTCAACTAAAAAACTAGGAGATCTTAGGCATTGCTCGGTAGAGTGAAAAGTAAAATTAGTCAGATAAAAAATTAAAACGAGATAAAAATGAAAGGTTGAAAAACATATATATATATATATATATATATATATATATATATATATATTTCGTTGGTGTGTTTTGTAGAAAAAATGAAAAATATAAAAGAAAATAAAATTTTTTTCTTTCGTTGCTTCATAGGGTTGAAAAAATTTTTTTTATTAGTTTATCATTATATCATTAATTAGTTAATACAATAAAATAAAATAAAAAATAAAAAATAATTTTATAAATATATAAATTTATATATCTTATTTTTTAAAAAAATTTTTAATTTAAAATAATTTAATTTTATTAATAAAAAAATAATAACCTTTCATATTTTCTTCCTTCGTATTTTTTTCCCCTATCAACCGCTAACGAAAACAAATTTTTTTTTCACTTTCCACACATTCGAATGCATGCTTCTAGTTTTTCACCCTAAGGAGCACCCCTTTAGAGAAAAACACAAGAAGGCACATGGAATTCTACACTCCTCTCAAGGAGGGCTCTAGATATTAATATGCCTACCTTGGTAATCAAAATTTCAAATATTGGTACTCCGAAGAGCCTTTATAAGAATGTCTGCAGTTTTGAGATGTGGAGTACGGACCATCATGATTATCCCTTTCTCGATCTTTTCTTTATAAGTGACAATCAATCTCCACACCTTTATTTTGTCATGACAGAAGCTTCTTTGTGATATTTATTGCTATCATAGAATATCCTTTATTGAACAGTTGATTGAAATCTTTAGTTCTCCAAGAAGATTTTTTGCCGAATCCCCTCACAAATATAATGCACAACAACTCTCAATTCTTTCTCAGCATTGCTTCTTGAAACAAGAGATTGTGTTTACTTTTCCAAATGACAAGATTTTACCACCCAAAAACAAGGTATTGCCGATGGGAATTTTCATCAATAATACCCATAATTTTGTCGGTAAATTGATTATCAACAAATTACCAATGAAAATTTCATCAGTGAACTTGTCGAAATTCCACTCGTTAATAATTTTTTTCGTTGGTATGTTATTTTTTAGTAGTAATTCTTAAAAAAAAAAACCAAAAAAAATAATTATATTGGTAAATACTAATAGAATTTTGTAGGTAAACTCCATTGGTGAATACTGCTGGTATTTCGTTAGTATTCTTAAAAAAAATTAAAAAATAAAAAATTTCGTCGATAAAAATAAAAAAAATTACAAAATAAAAATATTCTCAATTTAACCATTTCAAAAAGATTCTAGACAATGATAATTATTATCTCTTCTTGGGAGGAAAACTCAGTTGAAGAGAAAATTGCAAATAATAGGTTCCACTTGACTCTTGGAACATGTAATGACTTTATGAGGAATGACCACCATATCACTATAGAAGTGGGTAAAATAGACTCTCTAATGTTAGATATAGCATATTTAGATTGATATGCCATTGTATTAAGAACGTTACAAGGTAAACCTATCTTAAATATGTTCTTTAAGGACTCCAATTTTGATGTTTATTGTATACACTTAACTTAGCGTGAGTGTCTTTTTATGTTGGCTCAAAAATGTACCCCATCTAATCCGGGGAAACCTGGTTAGTGTGCAGTACATACAGTGGTTCAATTAGAGTTAGTATTTTAGATAAAAGAAAGATACAATTTCAATAATTTACTGTATATTCAATAATTTAAAGGTAACCGACATGGATGTCATAGCAGCTAAGATCTCAAAGGCAAGGGTTTTCAAGATGGATTTCAATCCTTATTATCTATAATTAGAACATTGTGCTACAAGGATTTACTTGGGAGGATTTTATTTTTGATTTGCAAATTGGCAAACATTCGACAAGACAATCATGACTAGGTTTGACCAAGAATGCAATCTTCCATAAGAAACAAGAGACATGAACCTTAATTTTCTTCAAAAGATTATGTTAAAAATTGGAAACACATGTACCATGAAAATTCCAAGGTAGAATAATAATAGTGGAACTTACAAAAATGATATTAATGAGTAAGAATCCCAATTTCATACATATATCATTGTTATAAGGCTATTGGAAATATGATACGATTAATTGAAAAGTGAAAAAAATACTAAACCCCGATTTATCAGTTTTTGATATATGCTCGTACTTTAACCGAACGGACAGGTTCGTGGAGTCCACTAGAGCACACACTCATCGAGAATTGTCCAAGATACATTATTAAAGATATATGGCTTCATGTAAGCTTCTTTGTTGCATTTAAAGTTAATTTCAAGCATATCTCATAAAATGTGCAACGAATAGAAAAATAACGATTTTGTCCATAGGTCAATTTTTACACACTGACTACATGGATACCATGAATGGATTTAGGGGTACGAATTTAGTTATGTCAAACCCTTAAATTGTCATATCAGGTCTTGTATTGAAAATTAATACGAGAGGATAAAAAAACCCGAAATAGGTGAAACCGGGTGATTTCTCTATGTAATTGCATCATGGCTGGCCACACTTGGTTATTTTCACCTATAGCACATTATTTGTATGGGACATGAATGTGAATAATGAATTCGTCACCTACCATAAAAAGTGGACCAATGGGAATTAAGAAAATTGCTAAAATTGTAAAAATGTGATAAAAGGAAATATCTTTCATAGCTTATGACATAAGCTTATGAAATAAATTAAATAAGGCTTAATATAAGCCCACTTGGCTAAAATGCACCAAGTATAGGCGTCTACCACAAAAAGTCACCATTAACAGGCATTAAAACACTTAAAAATTTAAAAACAAAGTGTGAGAATTTAGTGAGAAAACCTTAAGTACCCTTTGAACCGTGACTTCCATCACCATGTCTAAGCCATTTCAACCTTTGATTTCTTTTGTAAAGATGTTCTACTAAGTTTCCTCTGCAACATATGTAAGACTCGATTTTATTATAAGAGCAAAAGAGAATGAATAGAAATTTTCGAGTGCATTTAAAAATGCAAAAGGACTGAAATGAAATTTTCGAATACATTGAAGGGCAAAATGGTCAAAAGATCGAAAGTCGGTATAAATTCATGAGAAAAATTTATTAAAAATAATGGATTGAGAAATCTTGGTCAATAAAGGTGAAATAAATTTATTCTGGGTTAAATTGATCAAGATATCAATTTATTGAAATTAATCGGGATTAATCGAAATTTTTAATTCGAAAAATCATTCCGAAAATAATCGAAAAATATACCGAAAGATTGAAATAATATTGATAAATTCAATTAGGGATTAATTGAATAAATTAATAATTTTTTTAGATATTTTTGACAAAATAATAGCATTTTAATGATTAAAATAATAATAAAAATAATTAATAAATAAAAAAAAGAAGAAGAAAAAAAAGATCGAAAATGTGAAAGTCGCGCGAAAACGAAAAACCACCGAGGAAAACCCATCACTGATGGCCACCGACGACTGCCCAGGTGAGCGACTGGTGAGGGGGAAGGCGCCGAGCCACCACCGGCCTAACGGAGACGCGAACGGCCGCGAACGGTGGAGCAAAAATCGAGAAAAATGAAACCGAGGAAGGAAAGGAAGAAAATCGACGATCGACGTCGATTTGAGACCGATCGACCCTAGCTGAATGTTTCCCAGGCGTAGGTGAGCTAATTGGTGGTGGCCACGACCGACGAAACTGTCAGCAAACATCGAAAATGACAGAAAGAGGAAATGGGTACCGACGGTGGAGAGAACAGGCCGGATCGGTAACTTTTCGGTGACCTCGATCGAAGCCGACCCCAGATCTGAGATGCGGACGACCCAGCGGAGCCATTGGCGACGAAAGTCGACGGAGAACCGGCGGTCCGAACCGGGTCTGAACCGGACCGAACCGGTTCAGCCAATGAGGAAAGAGAAAAAAGGAGAAAAAGGAAAAAAAAGAGAGAAAAAATTGAGAAAAAATCCAGACGATGTAATCGAGCTACGGGTAAGTCAATGGCAGTCGAAATTGACCGATTTAAATTTTGAAATATTTAATTTAATTAATTTTCGATTGGAAATTACCCGAAAATTTATGAAATTGTGTAGCTCGACAATTGACGTCAAACGAGAGCTCGAGACAGACGCGATTTGCATACTAGCATGGAATCTCGAGTAAGTAACCCTTATTTACGATAATTTACATCGTTATGCGTGCTTCGAATTTAATTACCGCATAAAATAAATTAAATTTTGAAAATTTAGATAAATTATGGTAAATAATAAATTGAGCTATTCGAGAGTTAGAACGAGGCCCAAGAAATTGTTGGTGGGCCCAATGAGCCTAATAGGCCTCGATAATGTGAAAATTAAGTAGAAAATGGGCTTAAGGCCGATTAAGGCCCATTAAGGTGCAATCAGGCCCAATAGGGGTAAATGGGCCCAATGATTTAAATTAAACTCAGAAAATATTAAATACAATTAAATTGTATGATATCTGACCTGAGGAATATTTATACGCAGTTTCGGATATTAAATTGAGAGTAAATCGGACTGCGTGACGAGATAGCTGGAAAAGGAAATGTCAGACTCTACAGAAAAATAAGGTAAGGGAATTCTACGGACTGCTAGAGGTAACTTTACAAAATTTCAAAGTCATATGCAGTCTTTTAAATTATCTGAAGGGTCTAGAAGTAAGTTAAAAATTGTAGTGCCCCGAATGGGTAAATTACCAAAATACCATTGTTAAGGGTAAATTTTTCAATTTTAGGAAAAATTGGGAGGAACAAGAACAAGAGATTCCTGCTCGTTCTGGAGATGTTTTGACGCATGCATGAGTAGGCTGGCTAACCTTGAAAGAAAAATGCACAACATTGCATATTTTCAACGAGGAAATTGTTTTGAAAACTGTTTTGAGGAAACAGAGCCGCCTACGTGTTTTTATTAACATGTGACGTGCTAGAGCTTAGCTTGCACGATATTTTGATTTGGGTGATGCATGCATTAGTGCTGGAGTGAGAGCTCGCACTAGAGTTTTACATGCATTGGTGCTGGAGTCTAACTCGCACCTGATTTTACATGATTTTTGTGATACGGTGCTAGAGTCTAACTCGCACCATATTTTTATATGATTTTTGAGATAAGGTGTTGGAGCATCGCTCGCGCCATATTTTCACATGGTTTGCATACAGAGTGCTAGAGCTTAGCTCGCACTAGTTTTACTTGATTTGATGAGAGTGCTGAGCATCGCTCGCACTGATTTTATGAGAACATGCGATGAGTCGTGCTTGGAGCGTCGGGTAAACTGTGTGTCACTGATTAAATAGGCTCGCACGTAAGTTCTGAGACAGGGTATGATATATGGGTCCACGGAGTACGATGTACCGTGTAAGTAGCATGGAGTACGATGTACTGTGTGGCATCTTCGGATGCGTGGTATCTTCGGATACGTGTGGCATCTTTGGATGCGTGGGATCGGATAAGACCGACGAGATGGACTGACCCACCTCCCGGGCGATTCCCGATCGTGGTGAGACCCCGCACACTAGGATCCATGTAGGCAAAGGGACTCCCGAGGACACATGGTCATAGTCCTGGTTATTATCGATATACAGATGTTGCCTAGTCTCGCATGTTGATGATTTTGACGAGATTGAAACTGGGTTTTTAAATCAAATGTGCATGATGATTATTTCCATGCTTTTTAAACCCATGTGTGATGTAAACTGATTTTCATGATTTTGTGTGAGTCAGGACCACCCGAGGGAGGGGTTGAGTCCTGACTTTATTGTGAAATTTTGAAATGAGAAAGAAATGATTTAAAAAGAGTTGTATGTTGAATTTTCCATGCGAATGTGTTTTACATGACATCATGAATCATAGCATCAATTTTAAAATGTGTGGAGAGAGGGTGGTTTACGCATGGCACCACATTCATGTAGGTAGTATGGTTACCTACTTGTTCGTAGGATTGCCTTACTGAGCTTGATGTGCTCACCCCTTTCATTTTCTCACACAGATAATCTCCAGTAGATGTTGAGGCGACTGAGTACTGCATTCTGGATATCCGCTGCTGCCCATCATTTAAGGTATATACACTTGTATATATTGTATCTAAATAAGCATAGCACAGTAACATGTTGGTAAGTAACTTTAGGGGATGTATAAATATTGTAAACACTTATAAATGACTAAGAAAGAATTAAGTTATATGGTAAATGTGAGACCCCGTATATGTATAAGGGTATATATGCACATAGAAGTGTAAATAGAGTTGTATTATGAATTCATGAGTGAAGTATATGTGATGTAAGTCCACAAGTAATGTACACACTTGTAATGAGAGTGATAATCGTACATACAAGTTTCATTATATATGAATGTGTAGTAATGGACTTAAACATGTGGAGAATGTGTGTAGAATGGATTTTGAATAGCTTGGTAAAATGGAAGTATAATTGCATAAGATGTGCATTTCCATTTTAGTTTACATTAAGTACCATTGGTCATACAAAGATCCTACACAAATTTTAATGTGTATGAAGTGAGGATGGATGTCATTTTCAAGTCTCAAAGATGAATGAATGTGGAAATGATCATGGTAGCAAATTAAGGATGTTTGGCAAGTGTTATTGCAGAGGAACTGCAGGAAATCTGGAAATTTTAAAGGGCAGATCGATCTCATGGGATGAGAGATCGATCTGGAAGAGCCAGAATGCTCTTATTTGGGCGAGAGAATAGAACAGATCGATCTCCAATGGACCAGATCGATCTCCTTAGCTCTCTGTTTGGGAGCAGATCGATCTCATGCTTCGACAGATCGATCTCATGCCTTGACAGATCGATCTCATGCTTCGACAGATCGATCTCAGGCTTAAAAATGCCGTGGAAAAGAGGGATTTTAAGGGACCAGATCGATCTCCTCTTGGACCAGATCGATCTCCTCAAGCTATTTCTATATAAGGAGTGCTGGAAATCAGAAAATTTCGGAAAAAACACAAACTTTCCACTTTCAACCCAAAAACCTAACATTCTCTCTCAAAAATCAGCCATTTTCAGTGAGGTTTGAAGAGAGATCATTAGAGACAAAGTTGTTCCTATCAAAGAGAAGAACAACATAGTTGGAAAGCATTTTCCCATTGTTGGTATTGGAGGAGTTAAGGACATTGCCATTGGAGCAGGAGGAGAGATCAAATTGGGTAAGATTCTAACACTCCAACTGTGATACATTGTTTATTAAGTGATTTTGGAGTTATTGGCATGAGTATAGATGGTTAGAAACTATCTAAATGCATTGGAATGATTTTGACCTAGAAATGGTCTAGAGTGAGAAAGTGAAATTGATTGGGATTAATGAGAAATGGGATGTCTAGAGGTGACAATAATGTTATGGGTATGATTTTAAGATGTTGTTAGTGGATAAATTATGAGATTTACCTAAAAGAGGTAAAATGGGGGTTAAGGCATTTGTAAAATGCATAAGTAAATAATGTTGACTAGTGAGGTCAATTATGAGTTAAATACGTTAACTCAATCGATTTAATGAATGAATCGCAGCTTCCGAGGATACGTCGAGGCGAGTTGAGCCAAGAGCGTGAGAAGCTAAGAGGAAAGGAGTCACACCAAGTAAATCGAGGTAAGGGAATTGTGTGGACTCTTAGAGATATTGTGCGCAATTTGGGCGCATAAATGTTTTGCTAGAATGCATGAGATTAGGAAATGTTGTTGTTGGGTGATTGAAGGGTAAAAGTTGGGAGTTTGAGAAATGTGCATGAAAACAAAAGCATATTGCTTTGAAAATCATGTTTTATTGCTTTTTAGCAAATGATTGGTAGGTTGGCTAACATTGAAATGAATTGCAAAAGAAATGAGTGTGTTTTGGTTTTGGTAACCATATTTTGCAAGTTTTGAGCCACCTACATGATTTCGTGAGTATGAAAGAGTGCAAGAGGCACTTGTTTTCACATGGATTTCATATTGTTTTGGCATTGTGCTTTGAGTTTGTCTCGCACTGGATGCCCACCTTGCATGTTGCCGTGTTTGGAGCTTCGAGTAGACTTGGTGTCACATCGATTAAATAGGCTCACACGTGCATTGTTTTGAGACATGGCATGTTAAAACAACCTGATGAGCCCGAACGAGGGATAAGGGTTGGAGATCCACCTGATGAGCCCGAACGAGGGATAAGGGTTGGAGGAACAGTTGATGAGCCCGAACGAGGGATAGGGCTGGGGGTCCACGGAGTACGTTGTACCGTGCATGTAGCATGGAGTACATTGTACCGTGTTGTGATGTGATGTGCCGTCTTCGGACGAGATCTGCTATGGACCGGCGGGTAGGATTTGACCCACCTCCCGTGTGGAAGCAGATGGTGGTGATATCCCGCACACCTGATCCGTGTAGCCGGTATCACAGGTTATGTACATAGGCCTTGAGGTTATTACCTATTGTTGAACTGCTTATCTCACATGTCTAATGCTATTTGAGAATAAATCCATGTTTGAAGTGATTGTGGCAGGAAAGCCCGAGGGATGGGCTGGGACCTGACGTTGGATTGATTTGTTAATGGTTTTTAAAGTGCACGGATGCATGATGTTTAATGCCATGCCTTATTGTGAAAATGCATGATGTTTAATGCCATGCTTTTGTTGTGAATTATGCATGATGATTTATACCATGCTTTGAGTTGAAATGTGCACTGAATTTTAATAGCATGAATGCTTTACATACCATTAACACAATCATACACTCATGTTTTGAGATAAACAATGAATTAAATGCTTTTGAGCATGGCATCACGATCACGTAGATAGTACAGTATCTACCTGTTCGCATGATTGCCTTACTGAGCGTGTGGTTTGCTCACCCCCCCTTATTTTCCCCTCTCTACAGAGATTTGAGTATAGATTGGACGTGACGGGAGGCGTTCCCTTTTGGTAATCCGCTGCATCCCATCGCTAAAGGTATACACACTTGGATCATTTTGTATCTAAACTAGACGTAGCACAGTAGCATTTTGTATGTAACTACTGGGGATGTAAAACAATGTAAACACATGTAACAACTCTGATATATATATACATTTATACAAGTGTTTACTCATAAATAATGTTTCAAATTGAATTGGTATGGTGGAGTGAGTTAGACGTCGACACACAGCCCAACTGTTAAGTGTGTGGTTGTTCACGATCAAGGAAGGATGATTAATAATCGATGCACGAAAATGCGAAAAATTTGTACGTATTTTGGTAAGTTGAGGGTCGTGACAGTAAATGAATGGCGGGACTGGCATTGAGGCACAGCCCAATTGTTAGTGGAGTGTGGTCACGATTAGAGGACAGGTAAGCATGAAAGAAAATAACAAAACGCGAAAAATTTACTCTGATTTTTGGTTAGTTTTGGGTCGTGACATATAAAGGTGGTATCAGAGCAAAATTAGTCTGATGTGTGTTAGTGTCAGTAATTAGAAAATTACATCCCCGTGTTACTGTGCTTAGTTAGATACAATAGTGTATATCGAGATGAGTTTTAACTAAGAAATGGTTGAGAATGCAGGAATACCTAATATTAGTCACGATAGAGAAGGTAGAGCATGAGGCAGAGGTCGTAGAGGTAGACCTGAGCCTACTAATCTTGTTGAGTTGACCTGTGAGAATCAGGATGAGATTGAAATAGAGGTTTATATTGAGCATGCCTCACAGAGTCCAACAGAGAGATCGGACAGTATTGAGACACGCTTCGCGAGGTTGAAACGGAGTGTGGAGAATATTTTGGGAGCAAATTGCTCAGAGTATGCATAAGATTTGAGGGCAAGTCGGAGCATTGATGGAAGTTCGCTTGACCCAAATTAAGAGTTAGACATCTAGAGCTGACATGCGAAATATTTCTGGATGTATTCCGGTGATAGAATATCCCGAACACTGTTTAAAGGGAATGATAGATAAAATCCGTACTCTGACCCAGAGGAATTGATTTATTGATGAGTATGAATTATGAGTATGAAACTCGGTTATATTGTTAGGTAGATATTACCTCGACACTATGGACAGTGACAGTCGAGATGTCTAAAAGTTTATGGAAGGGCTCAGATTGTCGATTAGAGTCCGATTGGCCTGTGAGATATTACCTATGTCGAGGCAGTGCGTAAACTACAGTGGTGTGAATAAGATTGTGAGTTGCACGTGTCAGAGCCAGATTTTTTGTAGCTTGTACCCTATGATTCCTATGTGTATGAATACTATGTAATAATAGTTGAATCATAAGAAGAGTATTTACTAGACTTAAAGTGTTCTTGGAATGAATTAACACGCAAAAGCTACATAAAATGCCTAATGTGAGCGATGGGTATCACAGGCTAAATCGAGTTATTCTAAATCATTCTGACTGAAAATAAGAACTTAAAATAAGAGAGCGTAGAGAGCTCATGAAGGAAAGTCAGCTTGATTTAGTCCCGAACATATAAAACGAGTGTAAAAGCTAAAAAGGGTAAAATGGACCTTTTTGGCAAGAAAAGGAGTTTCGGGTGAAATTATCCACCGGGAGCGGTTGGAATATAAAGACGAGAGTGTAAGACATAAGATATGATGCTCTCGAAATTTTGAGAAAAAAGTCAACATAGTCAATGGTTAAGAAAAAAATCAACTATAGTTAAGAAAGTGGACTTTTACCATAGTTGACTAATCATGGTTAAAAATTAACCTAAGTGTGGAGGAAAATTTGGGGAAAAATATTCTTAGCCAGAATACAAGATAATCATCCCCAGAAGTAAGGAAAATTTATTCGGAAGGATTTCGGGATAAATTTAATGGTTAAAAATGTAATGGGCCTAAGGTGAAAATTTTAAAGCCCATTAAGGTATACTAAACGTATATCGAAATTCTTAGGTCCTTTAGACCGAATTGTTGGACCAATTGATCGACCAAATTTTGAGACAATAAAAGGCCCGAGACATAGTAAAAATTTCAGCCCAAAAGCCCAAACCGAGAAGCCCAAATGGAAAAGCCCATGAGATAAATATCTAACCATAGTTAAAGTTAACTATGACTCATAAGGTGACTCATAAGGTGACTCATGGCTAAGGTTTGGAAAGTCAAGTATAATGGCTGAAAAGTAAAGCTTAATGGCTAAGTATATGGCTTATAAATCCAGCCACACCATTGTCATCTTCATCACACCAATTTCGGCTAGAAGAAAACACCATTGAAACATATTATCCAAGCTTTCTCTCACTAGAAATCACTAGGAATTAGGCATATTTGGAACTTGCATTCTTCATGGAAGTTGTTCCAAATTGAAAGGAGATTGACATATGTTGGAATTGGCTATCAAGGAGCCATAGAGTGCAAACCGAGAGCCTCCAAAGTTTCGGCCAAAGGGTGAACACAACAATTGGTATATTTTCTAAATTCCAATTTCATATATGTTAATGTATGAATGATTTCAAGTATGTTGATATATGTTTTAAGCATTGAAACATATTAAATCACCATGAAATGGGTTAGGCCGAGAGTGATCAATGAGATATAAAATTATGTCAATATGATTTTAAGACATAAATGGATTAGTGTACATGTATTAATGTTAATGGTGTAATTAGAATTAATCAAATTGATTGATTAATACATGTAATTTGTTGGCAACCAAGGTGTTTGATAAAATGCCTAAATGAACTATATGATGATTGGTAATGTTGCCTACCAAGTGTTTGTAAAAATGCCTAAGTGAAAATGGCTAAATAATAGGCATGGATGACATGCCATGGTAAACCAAGACATGGGTAGCTCTCGGCCATGGCATGTGGCCGAGAGGCCCAATGGGCCAAGCCCAATTATTTTAGGCCCAATAAGGTGTAATGGGCCTAGGACAAGCCCAATAAGAGTTGGTGGGCCCCACAAGCCCAATAGGCCCAACGAAAATGAGTAGTAAAATGAAAATGGACTTAAGGCCTAGTTAGTCCCATTAAGGATTTTTAAGGCCCATTAAGGGAAAATAGACTGTATTAATGTATAATACAGTAGGAAAAGTATAATTAACCTGAGGAATGGTTGTTTACAGCTCCGGAGTTTACATTGAGAGCTGACCGGACTGCGGGATTTAGCAGCACCGAGGAAGTGAGGTCACGTGACGTGATCCGAGGTAAGGGACTTTTGCGAGTAGTTAGAGATAACTGCACGCATTTTCGTCTGCTTTTACATTCACTTAAAAACTCTGAGGGTCAGAGAAAGTGAATAATAATTATTGCGACCCGATAGTGGCAAATTATGATTTTGCCCCTAGTTAGTCAAAAAATCAACTTTTGTGAGAAGTTGCAAAAAGTATGGAAAATACTATTGTGAGTGTTTAATTGCTATTAGCATGAAAATAAATAGATGGGCTAATGATTTTAAGGTTGATGTGACTTAAGCACACTTTATAGTGCTGATTTTAATGTTTTATAAACAATCCCTTTTAAATAGCCATCTATCATATTATGTGAGAATGAATCGTGCTCGTACTAGGATTCATATGTTTTTCACATACATTAGTGCTGGATTTTTATACGCACTAGATTTTCATGACATGCATGATAGAGTACTGGAGTTTTACTCGTACTCAGTTTTATATGATATATGCATGACACAGAGTGCTGGAGCGATTAGCTCGTACTCGAGTTTTACATGAGATACATGACAGAGTATTGGAGCGTTGCTCGTACTCGATTCTTCATGGTTTATACATGACATAGTACTGGGAGCTATTGCTCGTACTTGATTTAATACATAAACTATGCATTGACCTAGTTGCTGGAGATTGCTCGCACTAGAGTTGAGTTTGTGATGTGAAACGGTGTTCGAGCGTAGTGTCGACTGTGTGTCGCACTCGAGGACGCACACTGTATGTGATATTATATACATAGTACCTATTCATGCCGCATTCTTGTGTGACTGAGTGTCACATTTTGAGAGGATGGCCAGCATGAGGGTATTTGTGAATGTGATATAAATATTTCCATAGTTACGAGGGCTAAGTCCTATGGGAGGCACCCTGGCTGTGAGGGTCCACGGGTGTACTTTGTACCGTGTCTGAGTGGCACGAGGTGTACACTGTACCGTGTGTTACGTATAGTTGACGGCTGTAGTGGACTGACCATCCTCCCGTTGCAGCAGTGATGCCCCGCACACCGAGTACTGTGTTGCTTGGGATCACTTTTCGGATATGATCATAGTCCAGGATGCTATTTGCATAAACCACAGAGTCTTACATGATATATCACATTGATTGACTGATTTAAACTGCGGACAGACCTGAGGGATGGGTCGAACTCCGATTTTATGTTGTGAATCATTTGATGCCATATTTATTATGATTTAAATATACATGGCATGATTTACATAAAGGCATGATTTATATACGATGCATTGTTTTGCACTACATGCCTACATTTGAGAAAGAAAGCATGATTTTCTGTACATGGGATTTATTCTGTACAGGTATATATATTATATTTCAAGACATGCTTTTTAAAGCGAGTAAAGGAAATAATGTTTTCAAGGAATAGCATTATTTTGAGTAGATAGTGTTGATATCTACTTGCTTGCCTGATTTCATTACTGAGCGCGTTGTATGCTCACCCCCTTTCTTTACATCTCTCTATAGAGCGTCAGTAGAGCAAGAGCTATCAAGGGATAGTGTTCCAGAGTCCACTGCTAGTTCCTATCGATCGCCAGGTATACTTATATTGTACAGTTGTGTATCTAAACATAGAAACAGCACAGTGATGTATACGTTATATGAGGAATGTATTTATATGAGATTTTATATAATCTTACATGTATAATAAAAGCAGTTACAGTCAGTAATAATATATTGACATGTATGTATGAAAATGGATGATGTGGTAAGCGAAGACTCTGGCATCGAATCACAGCCCAACCATTGAAGAGAGGAAAGGTAAGTTAAAAAATGCGAAAAATTTATAGTGGTTTTTGGTTAAAGTCAAGGATTTAGAACGGGTCCTGACAGCACGCCTCTGAGATTGGGAAAGGTAGTAAGGGCCAAAATAGAGACAGAAAGAGAATTGAGAATGACAGAAATGTCAGAACGGGAAAAAGGTAATTGGTAAAAGATCTAATTTGATGAGTTATGCAGTAAGATGATTGGTAAGGTCCTAGTGCATCCAATTTCGGCACTCTTGAGGGGTATTGTGATTGGAGGACCTCGACCTACTACGGAGTAAGGTAGTAGTGTAGTAGTGTGAGCAGAGTAGCAGTGTAAGTAGTGTAGTAGTGTAACAATGTAAGCAGTGTGAGCAGTGTAGGATATGTGGTAGATACCACGAAAATAGGGCCTACACCTACACTTTATTAACTAAAATAAGCGTTAAGTGTAGTAAGATGGACCATTTATTTTGATTGCTCAGAGTAGGACGAGATTGCCCCACAGAAAGGTAAAGAGATAGAGAAAACCCTGTTAAGATAGCTGCATCGAAAAGGGAGGCCACAGCCGAAGAGAAAAGGAAAGTAGGCTGTTGGACGAAGGCGAGTGTATGTCTTGGACCAGGACACTATTGATGTTTCACAGGATGTGGTGAAAGATACCATATTGCTTATGAATAAAGAAGAAATTGTGTTAATTTATCCTGGTACCACGTATTTCTTCATACCGCCTTCATTCGCATGTAAGTGAGTAAAAGACATGAATGCCTACACTTTTGGGCACAATGCTGATAAATGAGTACCCCAATAGAGGAAGGTTAACTAACGGAATAATTATGAAGAGATTGTAAGTTGAAAACGGGGGAAGAAGTATAAGTCAGCCGATTTTATTCAATGGACTATGAATAATTTAAAGCAATATTTGAGAATAAAGTAGTCAGCTGCATATTATGATGTTCGGATTTCTATCCTAAGATAGTGATATGATTACCCCTGAAAAGTATACTATAAGTTTTGATAAGTACTAAAAAGGGGTGCAACGGTTGAAATTAAAGGCGCAAATGATGGTACTCACGAAATGAATAATGACAGAGTTTCGTTATAATTGATATACGAAGGAGATACTCTTTAAGATATGTTGATCCTAAATACAAGATGTACTGGAGTAAGAGGCGTATGCTAGGTAAGAATACCCTTAAAATATGAAGTAATTTGGATTAAAGCGATAAGTAGTAAATATGAATTATAACCAAGGATAAGGGTGGATATAACCATAACTAGTCCCTGTGGTTAAGTCTAAGGGTTAAAAAAGGTATTTCAAAATACCTCCTCGCCTAAAGACTTGACAGCGTCTAGAAATATATATATAATCTATAACTTGAAATCGACCGTGGTAAGATATATACATAAAAAATTTGGACACCTTCACTAGTACGATAAAGAATTATAAAATTTGATTAATCATGAAGGTTAAAATATTATAATTTAATAAAAGCCGTTAATATAAGAAAAAGAAAATGACGTGGGTACAACAGAAGCAAATTTGAAGTGATATTATACGCTTATGCGTATATAGGTCAAGGATATGGGCGATTGAAATATGTAGTGGAGCTCAACTACAATGAGTTATTTAAACTTTACCTAGACCGATTTGTCAGCATCCTTATTGATGATATGCTGGGTGTATTTAAAGTTCAGAAAAAATTATAAGCAACAATTGGAAATTGCTTTTACAAATGGTTGTTGCGAGTTCTAAAAAGGGTATACTTTGTTGACACGTTTAACTAAGAAAGCGTGGTATTTGAATGAAATGATAAGTGAGATGATAGACGTGACAGGAGTTTTGGTGTGATGAAGTATGAACTGACCACCGTGATTATTTTCACCATACCCAACAGCTCAAGAGGTTTCTCAGTGTATATGGATACCTCAAAATCATGAATGAGCTAGGTATTGATGCAAAAAGGGAAGATAGTTGATTGTGGATCCAGACAACTCAAGGATCATGAAATAAAGTATCTGATCCATGATTTAAAGTTGACAGCGGTAGTACTTGTACTGAGGATATGGTACTATTATGTACATGGTGAGAAATTTTGGGTATGCACTGATCATAAAGCCCCAAGTATCTGTTTTCACAGAAAGAGGCGAATATGAGAATACATAGTAGGTTAGAGCTTCTGAGAGATTTTGATTGTGGAAAATTGTACCACCCAGGAAAGGCTAATGTGATGGCTGATGCCTTGAGCAAAAAGAGCCTCGGGATGATATTACATATGATGGTCAGGGAGCGTGAGCTGCTAGAGCAGTTGTGAGCCTCAGTAGTGATGTGATCCCTTTTGATGATGACAGTAATTGTGTGACAGCTAGCCTGAGACTAGAACCGGATGAGAGTGGCTGGATTTGACAGGCTTAGTGTGATGATCGGCATGGTGTCGATAGTTTGGGTCAGATTCAGAAGGGTACAGTGACAGAGTTCACAGAAAGTGTCGATGATTTACAGAGAGGTTCAGAGACAGTATAAGTGCTCCCCAGGACCACAGTTGATGAGATAGTAATATTGTCAGAAGCTTACTCTTCGGGATATACAGTGCATACCGAAAGTAACGAATATATATATGAAATCTCTGAAAAGGGTATTGGTGGTCAGATGTGAAAAGAGATATGGTAGAGATTGTGGAAAAGTGCCTAGTATGTCAGCAGAATAAGGTAGAGTATTAAAAGTCTACAGAGTTATTCTAACCTCTACCTATATCGACACGGCACGAAAATGGGAGCAAGTCTTCATGAATTTCGTGATGGGTTATAGAGGACCCAGATGAATCACGAGGCTATCTAGATGATAGTCGCTAAATTGACTAAGTCTACCCACCTTCTGGCCATGAAAATCCCCAGATACTTTGCATGCGTATGCGAATTTATGTGTAGGGAAAATTGTGGAACATTATGTAGCGTTCCAGTGAGTATGGTATTATATAGGGATTTTCGCTTCACTTCCCACCTTTGAGAATATTTTTCAGGAAGCTACGGGAACCTGATTTAGTATTAGCACAGCTTCCCATCCTCAGACAGATGGTCAGTTAGAGAGGACGGTACAGGTTCTGGAGGATACGATGAAAGCGTGCCATTGATTTTATAAGCTCTTGGGATGATCAGTTATTACAAATTGAATCCGTCAATAACGATAGTTGGCACTTGAGTATCGGGATAACAATTATGAGGCAGTGTATGGCTGTAGGGGTTGTTCCCCGACTCAGACAAGAAAAAGTGGGTGACAGATAGAAATTTCTTCTGAATTAGTATAATAAATCTCTGAGGATATTCAGTTGAGTGAGAGATTAAGAACATCTCAGAGCAGACAAAAAGATTGGAATTCACCAAGGGTGAATTTGTATTGTTGAAGTTATTTATCCTAAGGGACTAATGACATAACGAGACTTGGGAAGAAGGCAAATTGAGTTTTGCTGAATGGAATTTTTGAGAGGTTGGACAAGTGGGAGATAAGACCTGTAGGTTAGTGTTATCACCTGAATGAATAGGCATCCACAATGTGTCCCATCTTTTGATGCTTTGGCAATACTATCCAGATCCAGCATAGGTGATCGGATATGAACTCCAACAGTTCAGCTCAATGCAAATATAAGTATATTGAAAGTTGATTAGGGCATTAAAACTGAAAGGAGAAAGTATTGAGATTTAAGACAATCTCCCTAGTTAAAGTTCTTGAAAAGTAATACACTCCGGAAAGGTCACAGAATAATTAAAGAGTATGATATGAGAAAACGTACTCGGAGTTATATGGACCCATATGACTTGGTTCTAATTTGGAGGACCAAATTTCTTAAGTGGGGGAGATTGTAAGACCCGATTTTATTGTAAGAGCAAAAGGGAATGAATAGAAATTTTCGACTGCATTTAAAAATGCAAAAGGACTGAAATGGAATTTTCGAACACGTTGAAGGGCAAAATGGTCAAAAGACAGAAAGTCGGTATAAATTCGATGAGAAAAATTTATTAAAAATAATGGATTGAGAAATCTTGGTCAATAAAGGTGAAATAAATTTATTCTGGGTTAAATTGATCAAGATATCAATTTATTGGAATTAATCGAGATTAATCGAAATTTTTAATTCGAAAAATCATTCCGAAAATAATCAAAAAATATACCGAAAAGTTGAAATAATACTGATAAATTCAATTAGGGATTAATTGAATAAATTAATAATTTTTTTTAGATATTTTTGACAAAATAATAGTATTTTAATGATTAAAATAATAATAAAAATAATTAATAAATAAAAAAAGGAAGAAAAAAAGATCGAAAACGCGAAAGTCGCACGAAAACGGAAAACCACCGAGGAAAACCTATCACCGATGGCCACCGACGGCTGCCCAGGCGAGCGACCGGTGAGGGGGAAGGTGCCGAGCCACCACCGGCCTAACGAAGACGCGAACGGCGGCGAACGGTGGAGAAAAAATTGAGAAAAACGAAATCGAGGAAGGAAAGGAAGAAAACCGACGACCGGCGTCGATTCGAGACCGATCGACCCTAGCTGAATGTTTCCCAGGCGCAGGTGAGCTGATTGGTGGTGGCCACGACCTGCGAAACTGTCGGCAAACGTCAAAAACGGCGGAAAGAGGAAATGGGTACCGGCGGTGGAGAGAACAGGCTGGACCGACGACTTTCCGGCGACCTCGACCGAAGCCGGCCCCAGATCTGAGATGCGGACGACCTAGCGGAGCCACTGGCTGCGGAAGTCGACAGAGAACCGATCAGTAAGGCCATGAACTAATCGAACTGGGGTGAACCGACGATCCAAATCGGGTCTGAACCGGACCGAACCGGTTCAGCAAATGAGGAAAGAGAAAAAAGGAGAAAAAGGAAAAAAAGAGAGGAAAAATTGGAAAAAAATTCCAACGATGTAATCGAGCTACGGGTAAGTCAGTGGCGGTCGAAATTGACCGATTTAAATTTCGAAATATTTAATTTAATTAATTTTCGATTGAAAATTACCCAAAAATTTATGAAATTGTGTAGCTCGACAATTAATGTCAAACGAGAGCTCGAGACAGATGTGATTTGCGTACTAGCATGGAATCTCGGGTAAGTAACCCTTATTTACGATAATTTACATCGTTATACGTGCTTCGAATTTAATTACCGCATAAAATAAATTAAATTTTAAAAATTTAGATAAATTGTCGTAAATAATAAATTGAGCTATTCGAGAGTTAGAACGAGGCCCAAGAAATTATTGGTGGGCCCAATAAGCCCAATAGGCCTCGATAATGTGAAAATTAAGTGAAAAACGGGCTTAAGGCCGATTAAGGCCCATTAAGGTGCAATCGGGCCCAATAGGGGTAAATGGGCCCAATGATTTAAATTAAGCCCAAAAAATATCAAATACAATTAAATTGTATGATATCTGACCTGAGAAATATTTATACGCAATTTCGGACATTGGATTGGGAGTAAATCGGACTGCGTGACGAGACAGCGGTGGAAAAGGAAAGGTCAGACTCTACAGAAAAATAAGGTAAGAGAATTCTACGGACTGCTAGAGGTAACTTTATGAAATTTCAAAGTCATATGCAGTCTTTTAAATTATCTGAAGGGTCTAGAAGTAAGTTAAAAATTGTAGTGCCCCGAATGGGTAAATTACCAAAATACCCTTGTTAAGGGTAAAATTTTCAATTTTAGGAAAAATTGGGAGGAGCAAGAACAAGAGGTTCCTGCTCGTTCTGGAGATGTTTTGACGCATGCATGAGTAGGCTGGCTAACCTTGAAAGAAAAATGCACAGCACTGCATATTTTCAACGAGGAAATTGTTTTGAAAACTGTTTTGAGGAAACAGAGCCGCTTACATGTTTTTATTGACATGTGATGTGCTAGAGCTTAGCTCGCACGATATTTTGATTTGGGTGATGCATGCATTAGTGCTGGAGCGAGAGCTCGCATTAGAGTTTTACATGCATTGGTGCTGAGTCTAACTCGCACCTGATTTTACATGATTTTCGTGTTATGGTGCTAGAGTCTAACTTGCACCATATTTTTTATGATTTTTGAGACAGGGTGTTGGAGCTTTGCTCAAGCCAGATTTTCTCATGGTTTGCATAAAGAGTGCTAGAGCTTAGCTCGCACTAGTTTTACTTGATTTGATGAGAGTGCTGGGCATCGCTCGCACTGATTTTATGAGAACATGCGATGAGCCGTGCTTGGAGTGTCAGGTAGACTGTGTGTCACTGATTAAATAGGCTCGTACATGCGTTCTGAGACAGGGTATGATATATGGGTCCACGGAGTACGATGTACCGTGCAAGTAGCATGGAGTACGATGTACCGTGTGGCATCTTCAGATGCGTGGGATCTGATAAGATCGACGAGATGGACTGACCTAGCTCCCGGGCGGTTCTCGATCATGGTGAGACTCTGCACACTAGGATCCGTGTAGGCAGAGGGACTCCCAAGGACACATTGCCATAGTCTTTGTTATTACCGATATACAGATGTTGCCTAGTCTCGCATGTTGATGATTTTGACGAGATTGAAATTGGGTTTTTAAATCAAATGTGCATGATGATTATTTCCATGCTTTTTAAACCCATGTGTGATGTAAACTGATTTTCATGGTTTGTGTGAATCAGGACCACCCGAGGGAGGGGTTGAGTCCTGACTTTATTGTGAAATTTTTAAATGATAAAGAAATGATTTAAAAAGAGTTACATGTTGAATTTTCCATGCGAACGTGTTTTACATGACATCATGAATCATAGCATTAGTTTTAAAATGTGTGGAGAAAGGGTGGTTTATGCATGGCACCACGTTCATGTAGGTAGTATGGTTACCTACTTGTTTGTAGGATTGCCTTACTGAGCTTGATGTGCTCACCCCTTTCATTTTCTCACACAGATAATCTCCAGTAGATATTGAGGCGACTGAGTACTGCATTCCAGATATCAGCTGCTGCCCATCATTTAAGGTATATACACTTGTATATTGTCACGACCCAATTCCATTCTCTTTAACCGAAAATCACTGAAAATTTTTTGCGTTTTACTGTTACCTTACCCGGTCGTGAACTAAACTCACCACACACTGTTGGGCTGTGAGCCAATAATAAACACCACATCTCATTCATTCTCAATTAATTAAAATGATGTCATACATATGCATTTAATCGTGTACTTATACGAATACATGTTTTACTGACATCTACATCCCCCATAATTACAACTCAAAAGAATACTGTGCTTTTACATTGTTTAGATACAAAAAGAATCACTGTGTATATACCTCTTAGCGATGGAGATGCAGCGGAGTCCAAAATACCACGCCTTAGTCCTTACTGGGCTACTATGCATGCTCTGTAGGGGGGAAAATAGAGTAGGATGAGCAACCACACGCTCAGTAAGGCAATAATGCAAGCATGGTAGATAACTACTCTATCTACATGCTGATAGTGTTATGCATAAATCATTTATGGTAGGAGCATGAGGGATAAAACTATGCCATGTGAATATACATATATATCATGCATCAAAATCATGTGCATTGGCATATAAAACATGGTAGAAACATCATGTATAAATCATCTCATGCTCAATCTCATTTAAATTCATAAAAAGGGCAATTCATTAAGAAACCTCCTTTTTAAACCAACATCATAAACCTCTTTCTCAACACATAATTACCACCAAATCAACTCACAATCACAACCACATTTTCATTTCACAATTCACGCATGTGTATAAATCTATGTCACTATATCAAAAGTGCCTATGTGAACCATTACATCACAAATCATCCCAGACCACACGCATCCAGGTGTGCGGGGTATCACGCTGGCACGAAGATGGATTATCCCTCGCCAGACTTTCTCATCACATAACCATCATGCGGTACATCGTACTCCATGTGATATACACGGTACAGCGTACTCCGCAACTCATATCGTGATTGGGGGTGCCATTCCTAGGTCTTATCTACCCCATACCAAGAGTTTTCCATATTCCATGAAGGAGAGCCTCCCTGCCGAACAGAGCCTCCCCACCTAACAGAGCCTCCCCACCTCTTGGGCTTAAGGATGTTGGCTTAAGGATGTAGGGCTTAAGGATCCTTCCGTAAGAGAGCCTCCCCACCGAACAGAGCCTCCCCCTCCTAACAGAGTCTCCCCGCCTCTTTGGGCTTAAGGATGTTGGCTTAAGGATGTAGGGCTTAAGGATCTTACTGTACCCATGTAGGAGAGCCTCCCTGCCTAACAGAGCCTCCCCGCCTCTTTGGGCTTAAGGATGTTGGCTTAAGGATCCCACCGTAAGAGAGGCTCCCCACCGAACAGAGCCTCTCCGCCTAACAGAGCCTCCCCGCCTAACAGAGCCTCCCCGCCTCTTTGGGCTTAAGGATGTTAGCTTAAGGATGTAAGGCTTAAGGATCTTACCAACTTTCACAACCTTATGCTTATCACAATGTGCAAACTTGTGCGAGCAAATCTCTAGCACGACTCATACATCCTCTCATAAAGAGACGCGTACGAGCATAGCTCCTAGTACGGTTATACTCATAAGACAACCACTCAAAATCCACGTACGAACAGAAGCTCCAGTACGGTTTATAAATATCAACATAATTTCCAATCAAGGTACGAGCTAAGCTCCAGCACGTTTCATACAAATGAAAACATAGAAATCCAGCACGAGCGAGGCTCTAGCGCGATTTATGTCATACAAATACGATAGGCGGCTCATACACAATAAAACAATCCCGAAAATCGGGTTTAGCACTCACAAATGCTTTTCCACAACAACCATACAATACTAGCCGACCTATCTACTAGCTTGCTTAAAACCAAGCAATTTCGTTTTGAAAAGCATCAAAACATTATATTTATGCAATTATTAGCCTTACTATCCCATTTCATAAAATCCACTTCAAATCTAAAACCACGCATATACTCATCATCATTCACGAATACCATCAATCATTTATTTGAGCAACCATGCATTTCATAAAACACCCAATATTCACCCACAAATTCAAAGTACAAGCAGCTACCTCTATATACTCACAAAATTTCCTTACCTGGAATCGCGATGCGTGATTCCACTTCCTTAAGCTGCTTACTCGTACGGTTCGATTCGTCTTCAACGAACTCTTCGGGACTGCACAAAATCGTATCCCGCATTATATTTGATCCATATAATGCAACCCTTGTGCTTGCTATATCCAATATAATCTATAGCCTCTATTAAAGCTTATTGGGCCTCGTTTCATTACTTTACCCATAGCTCGAGTCTATGGATCTTCTTAGGCCTATTATCTTATTCAAAATCGATATCAAATCGACATAAAGCTCATAGTGTTCATATTTCATGAATCCCCTCACTATGGCATTTATCAATCATATACATACCCATTTTCACAATTCCTCCAACTCACCATGTAATTCCATCTAACCGTCTAAAATCATAAACATTACCCCAATAACAACTTTAGCATGCCATAAATCATAAGCTCATTCAATTCCACATATTCTCACATTATACCCATTTTAGATTTCTAGGTCACACCAATTCCACTACATTTCTAGGTAGTTTATCCATCAATACTCATATCAATCAACTCCAAAATCAATTAAATAGCTAATGCATTTGGATTGGAGTGTTAGAATCTTACCAATATGATTTCTCTTCTTGCTCCAAATGGTAATGCCCTTAACTCCTTCAATTCCAAAAATGGAAAGATGCCCTCTCACTATGTTGTTCTTCTCTTTGATAGGGACAACTTTGCCTCTAATGATCTCTCTTCAAATCTCACTGAAAATGGCTGATTTTAGAGAGGGAAAATTAGGTTTTTGGGGTTGAGATTGTAAAGTTAAGTGTTTTTCTGAGATTTCTCGATTTTCAGCTCTCCTTATATAGAAATGGCTTGAGGAGATCGATCTGGTCCAAGAGGAGATCGATCTGGTCCCTTAAAATCTCTCTTTTTTCATGGCATTTTTAAGCTTGAGATCGATCTGTCGAAGCATCAGATCGATCTGTTGAAGCATGAGATCGATCTGTCGAAGCAAGAGATCGATCTGGTCCCAAACAGAGAGCTAAGGAGATCGATCTGGCTCCATTGGAGATCGATCTGCTCTATTCTTTTACCCAAATAAGAGCATTCTGGCTCTTCCAGATCGATCTCTCATCCTATGAGATCGATCTGGTCCTCATGTTTTCCAGATTTCCTACAGTTTCCTTGTTGAAACTCATACCAACACATCCTTAATCTGTTGCCATGGCCATTTTCTCATCCATCCACCTCTATAACTTGAAAATGGCATTCATTCATACCTTATGCACATTGAAACTTGTGTGCATTCATGGTATGTCCAAAGGTATGCTACATAAAACAAAATGGAAGTATAACTTCATTCCATTTTACCACACTACTCATCTTGAGTTTCGATTACATCCATCACTTGCCAGAACTCATTTCTTCATATTCATACTCAATGAAACTTGTATGTACGCTACAATTCATATTACACATACATACATTGAATCCATGGACTTACATCAATCATACTTTACATTACTAGTCCATTCATATTATTTGATCCAATTATACATATTACCATTATACATATACGGGGTCTTACATATATATTGTATCTAAATAAGCATAACACAGTAACATGTTGGAAAGTGACTTTAGGGGATGTATAAATATTGTAAACACTTATAAATGACTGAGAAAGAATTAAGTTATATGGTAAATGAATGGCAGGACTGGCATTGAGGCACAACTCAATTGTTAGTGGAGTGTGGTCACGATCAGAGGACAGGTAAGCATGAAAGAAAATAACAAAACACGAAAAATTTACTCTAATTTTTGGGTAGTTTTAGGTCGTGACAACATATCTTAAATTGGTAGCCTAAATCCCAAGTGTGATCAAGCAAAAATCAAAGATCCTTAAAGTTGGTAAGTTTCGACCATGGCTAGATCCAAAGGGTTAGGCTTTTATTTAATTTCCCAATTAAATATATGATGTTTAGAGTTTAATTTGAAGTTGTTTCATGGTGTTATATTAGAAGAAAACACTCCTTAAGGTGGTGGTATCAATTCGGCCTACTTAGAGAATTAAGGTGAAAAGTTTGTTTCAAGCTCTAATTTTGACATATGTTAATGAATTAAGCATGATATGATATTGTATGGTGTTGAATTGAAATGAAAATGATGGGATCAATGAGCTATAGTGTTAGACCACCTAAGGTTTTATGTGAAACTATGTGTGGATTGTTATGAAAATGATATGTGAACTGTAATTCATAATGTTAAATATGTTTATGGTGATAAATTGTATCGAATTCAAGTGGAGAAGTGAGTTGAGCATTTGGCCATTAAGGTTTGTAAGTGTGATCAAGTGTAATGCATGTGAATTTTAATGTATGTTAGGTAATTCATGTAATTAAGCATGAATCTAATGTTATTGGGCATTATAAACAATGATATGCAAATTGTATGCTCCGGCCTAGGTGAAGGGCATAATGGTAATTTTACAATTAAGGTGAAATCTTAGTGTTATGTTTGTGATAGACAAGTCACGGGATAGGTGTAATTAGAATGATCGAAAAGTAAGGAAATGTGACTTTTGTCACCTTGTCACTAATGGTAACAAAGTGATAAAGTAAGTGAAAGTGATACATGTTTAGAAGTGGCAAATGGGTAGGTTGGATTAGGTTCGGGTTGGGTTATTTCGGATTGGATCATTATGGGTTAAGGAAAAATCAGATCATTTTGGGTTCAAATCATTTCAGGTTTGAGGTTTGGGTTAAGAAAATATTGGTTCAATTCGGGTTCGGATCAATTTGGGATCGGGTCAATTTGAATTCGGGTCATTTCAGGTTCAGATTAGATATCTATAAAATAACGAGAATTTATTTTTTTAAGGACATGTAAAATTATCTTAGACTCATCCTCACCAGATAAACTCTTATTAAATTAATTTAATCAAGAGTCAACTCTTATTAATTTAATCTTATTGATTTCGTAAGGATGAGTGTAAGATAATTTTACACATCTTTAGAAAAATATGATGTGTCATTAATTTATTGATGTCTAAAATTGCCACATTTTAGGATCATCCTAATATAAATTATTCTCATACTATAATAGACTATTATACATCTCTTTAATTTCTCCTTATTTTTTATGGAATAATTGAAGACATTAAGTGTATGTGATGTTGCTTTTGTATCACGTGATAGATTAGTCATTAAATAGTTCTACATTAGCTCTTATAGAGTTTTGTTTTTGGTTAGGTGTAAGTTAATGCAATATAAAAGTAAACATTTAAGTTAATCAGATTAAAAAAAACAAGCGTATTATTGAAAAAAAAAATATTTTTACCATAATATAATATTTTGATCATTGATTTGACATCTAAAATTTTAATGTTAGTTTAATTTAAGTTTGAATCTTTTTGGGTTTGGGTCAATTTGGATTCGGATCCATTCGGGATTGAGCCAATTTGGATTCAAATCAATTCGGGTTCAGATTAGATCGGGTTTGGGTTAATCTTTATTAGGATGAATTTGGATTTGGATCAATTTGAATTCAATCGGGTTGGGTTTGGATTGTTGACTTTTTTATTCAAATAGGATCGATTGAGTTTGGAACAATCGAGTTGGTTTTTTAGATCGGGTAGGTTTTTGCCTCCTCTATATGTGTTTGATGTGAAACAATGATGTGATAGTGTATGGTGGTGAATAATGGGATTGTGCAATTTCGGTGGTGTGGTGTTGAGCATGTATCGAGCTTGAACAAGTGCTCATTTTTTAAAAATTTTGTAGGTTAATCATATAAGATTCTTGATAGCATCATATAGCATAAGTGTATGTAATTGAATTTACAAAGAGTGGAATTATGGATTGGAAATACCTCTATTTTTAATTGAAAGACTAGGTAGAGTTATATAGTAAACCTATCTTTTTATTGTGGTTTTGTGAAGTGAATAGTGAAAAAATATCAATTTCAGTGAACCATGCCCTTATTGTATTACTAATTTCAGTGAACCATGCCCTTGTTGCATCTTGCATCTTGTGCATAGTATGGTATTGATTTGATTTTAAAGCTTACATCAATTTATACTATTACATATAAAAGCTTTGAAATCTTACTATTGCATGTTTTGAAATGAATTGATCATATTGTTACTATTGCCTATGTAACTGCCTTCAGATTTAGTATATTGTTACTCTTATATCTGTGTTATCGTTATTGAATTTCAAAACAAGTGATTGAAATTGCTTCACAGCTTTACTGGCACTTCATCTTATATACGAACTGATAAAGTAATAGGAAACATGCCTCACTACTCTTATATAGGCAAATCGGCTTGTTCAACAAATTGTCATTGACAGGTTTCAGTCTTAGTTGATCACTAGGATTGGAGTTTATCTAGTCTATGACCATAGGTATTACCCTACTTTCTAGGGTATATTTATTGACTTACTACTATCTATAATGGGATAAGTCTTTATTGGTTATTTATCAGGGAGTTGCTCAGCTTATTATCAAATATTATTTTTTGAACTGAAAGTGCTATCGAACATGGGTTATCGAGTTGAAAATGTTTACTGAATATTGTTTATCGAACTTGTGTTTATCAAATATGGTTTATCATAACGAACAACGTTTTATCAAACCATGTAGGTTGTATTGAATATCGATTTATCAAAAAATGTATTGTGTACAATGGTTATCGAAAAACATACCATTTTATTGAAAAGCATATCGTATGGATTTTATCGAAGTATTGCATCGTTTACTGCATTGAACATTGTGACATGACATTGATAGGATTGTGTCATAGTGATGTAAAGTTCAAGAAGAAATGAGGTACTTTAAAATATCCTTCTATTAAATACCCCAAGAATTCTTAACCGCATCATCGAGTCTTAGTACTAAAGATTAGATGAAAAGTTATCGATTATGGAAACTGAAATGATTATATAAAGAGTGTTATAAGTATTGCTCTTGAAAACCATGTCACATTGTTTTACGTGCATGCATTACTGAATAGTTTGTTGTATGTTACTATCTCCATACTTTTATGGTTAGCTTACTAAGCTCCCTAGCTCACTCTCTTATTTTTTCTTACAGGTTAAGTTGAAACAGTATCGTTTTAGGAGATTTGGTATCCAACCTTACAAGTTCAAGCTTCAAAGCGCTATGCAGTGCATTATTCGATCTAAGATTTATCTATCTAAACGATGTTATGAATTGGGATGTCTATTATGTGAATATAAACTTACGTTACAAAAATATGTTAAATTGGGATATAAACTAATTTTTATTAGGAAATGTGTCAAAATAGAGGAAAAATATTATATCATTTTTAAGTATATATTTTGGGGAACCAATACCTTAAAAAATTATGAAACTTGGATACATGATAGATCTTAGAGTTATGAGAGTATTGTATATTGAAATTGGAATTTTGACTTTGTGTGAAAAGTGAATTGTGGACTGTCTGATATTGTGTTGGCAAGTGAAAATACGCATTTACATGGAAATTATGCCAAAATGAATTTTGAAAGTTATATTGAGTTTTAATGAATTGGAGCCTTAGGTATGACTACCTTAAACTCTATCAGGCTATAGGGACAAATATTGCTTATAGAAGATTGATTCACTTCACAAATAGTGTAAAAAAAATAGAAAAAAATTAGCCATAAAATCTATATTTCGAGTATGTTGCTGTACCTGTCTTATCTCTTGTGGCATGACAGTATTTGTTGGTATCAGAATAATTTATCTAGTTAAGTTAGTAATCAAAAGGTCCGAAGTGGAGTTTACATCCCAAATCACATCCCATAGTATTGTATTTATCTGAATATGAACTTCGGAGTTAAGTGATACTGCTATAATGCATGCACTTTTTATTATACAAAATAGTTGGTCATGTAGAGTGGTAGAGGGAGACCCACAAGAGGGAGGACAAAGGTACCTCCACCACCTAAGACACCTCCACCCACATCTTCATCGCTACGATGTCAACTAGATAGATTAGATCGCTTAGACATCTAGCAAGATAGGAGCAAAATGTTAATGATATGGCTGTTAGCCTGCGCAACCTAACTACACCAGAGATGCTAATGCATTACCACTACTACCACAAGCTCCAGCACCATTAGTCCAACTAGCACCAGTTCCTCCACAGCTGCCACCTCTACCATCTCCGCCACAGGTTATTCCTCCTCAACATGTTGTAGTACCACAAGGTGTACTAAGAGAAAATAGGCTTAAGTAATTCCAAAAGATGGACTCGTTGCATTTAAGAGGGTTAAGGATTCGGATGAGGCAGAGACCTGGTTGATGGAGATGAAGAAAGTGTTTGAGTATATGACTTGTCAGCTTGAAGAGATGGTACAGTTGGTTGTGTACATGTTCAGAGGAAAGGCAGAACACTGGTGGCTGTCTATTAAGGTTTTTTCAAGAGGATATGATGTAGTGATCCCATGCGATAGGTTTTTGACAGCTTTCCATGAGTAGTATTTTTCGGATAGTATATAAGGGATGAAACAGTTAGAGTTCTTGAATTTGACCCATGGCAATAAGATTGTGGGACAGTATGAGTCATATTATAATGTTGAGTCACTGTTATCCGCTTATTATCCAAGATGAGGTCCAAAAGACTACGAAAATTTATTGATGGATTGAAACCCGCGATCAGGGGTAGACTTTCTGTACTTAGTATTGTTTCATATTCAAAGGCTACCTTACAGGCATAGTTAGTTGAGCAGTGCCTTAACAAATCATTGACTTAATATGATACACAGAGCAAGGGTAAGGGTAAGAGACCAACTCTAAGTAAGCCAGTCTGGAGTAAGTCTCAAGGCAAAGTTAAGAGACAAAGGACTGACGAGCCTTGACCACAGGTTGTCAAGCCTAAGACTGATAAGTTATATCTCAAATGTGGTAAGGATCACTAGGATAGACATTGTTACATGACTACTAAAGCCTATTTTAATGTTATGGTTAGAAAGGACTCCTGATCAGAGACTTTCCACTTATGAAAGCTCTAGAGATTAAGATAAAGAAATCAGTAGTAGAGAAGGCTAAGGCACCGACGGATTAGGGTAGTAAGTTGGTAGCTTAAGGTAGAGTGTTCTCTCTAGATCAAGAGGCAGCTGATGCTTCAAGCTTTATGGTTAAGGGTAAGCTTCTAATTTCAAATTATGAAGCTTTATGTCACGACCTAAAAATCAGAGTAAATTTTTCGTTTTTCTTTCATATTTAATTCTTACCTTCCTCTCATCGTGACCATCCTACCAACAGTTGGGCTATGATTTAGTGTTAGTCCCCTCACACTATTTACCATTCAATTTCCATGTTACATTTACATATTATGATTTTTCTATCCTTTGACTTTAACTAAAACGTTCACAATTGCATTTACATAACCTTACATCCCTGACATCATATACGTTTACAGTACTGTGCATTTACATATTTAGATACAAAATTATACAAATATGTATACCTGACTCTCGATGGGAAGCAGCGGATACCAAGAATGCAAGTCCTCAGCTGTTCACAAACTATTGCGAGTGCTCTGAAAAGGATGGATAATAAAGGGGGTAAGCAAACCACGCGCTCAGCAAGGCAATCATGCAAGTAAGTAGATAGCTCCACTATCTACATGCTCATAATGCCATGCCTTTAAATCCATTTCTTTTCGTTTAAAGCTCAAGCACGAATTCATGCACACATCAATGCCATAATTTATAAAAGTTGTTCGTGCTTATGGAAATCATGCAACTCATGCCTCAATGGCATCTCATGTAAAATCATACAACGTAAGAATTAAATCAAAATCATGCATTTGCAATTAACGCATGGATAACCTCCTCATGCTAAAACATTTCATTTCATGAATTAAAAACAAGCATTGAAAATACATCATGCTGAGTTTCCACACAACCGTAGAAAACATTTTAATTCATTTCATGAATCCACATCCATCACACTCATCAGGACTCAACCCCTCCCTCGGGTGATCCTGATCCACATAAAATCATTTATTTCCAAGCATTTTTGAAAACATTGAAAATTCCATTTATTCACAACAAAACCAATATCATCAGTTAGGATCCAACCCCTCCCTCGGGTGGTCCAAACTCACACAAAAACCACACATTCTCAAACTTTCAAAACATCAATAGTAACATGCGAGACTAGGCAATATATATATCTCAGGCAAATAACCAGGACTATGACCATGTCCTCATGATCCCTCTGCTACCCTGATCCTGTGTGCGTGGTCTCACCACTATCGGGAATCACCCCGGGAGGTGGGTCAGTCCATCTGTCACTCCCTCCTCCCACACGCGACTTACCAAAAACCACAACAAATTTTTCACTTTTTACTTATCTTTCTCTCCTCAATAGTTGGGCTGTGATTAGGCATTAGTCTAAAGGAATGCAATACCTCAGCCGACTCAATCTACTGACAAGAATCTATAGAGATGGTGGAAAATGAATGGGATGAGCTATAAACGGGCTCAGTAAGAAAATCAGGCAAGCAAGGAGACATCCATACTATCTACTGAAAATAGTGCTTTGCCTTTCCTTCTCTCAATTTAAAAGCATGTTTAAAATATATATATATAATATAGTACAGATTTAAAATCCCATGTACTAAACACATGCTGGTTTATCAATCAGAGGCATTCATGCAAAACAATGCATATTTAATCATTTAAGAATGCCTTTATATAAAATATGCCATTTACATTCAAAACACTGTAAATATGGCATTTCTCATCACAATACAAACAAATCAATCGGGTTTCGACCCATCCCTCAGGTCTACCTGTATCATAAAACACATGTGATATATCACGCGAGACTCAGTGGCTAGATGCAAATATCTCCAGACTATGGCCATATCCTAACATGGTGAAATCCCAGGCAACACAGTACTTGGTCTGCGGGTTATCACTACTGTAACGGGAGGAGGGTCAGTCCATCACAACCGCTAGCTATCAACAACTCTCCTCCACAACTCCACAACAAAACACGGTACAGTGTACTCCATGCCACATACACGGTACAACATATACCCGTGGACCCTGCCTCATGGTCGGGATGCCTGCCATAGGTTTTAGTCCTCACACCATGAAAATACCTCATAGTTGGGGTGCCTGCCATAGGTCTTAGCCCTCATACTATGGAATAAATACCACGTCTCTAAATCCACATGCGAACATCTCAACAGTGTGACACTCAGTCTACATGAAGGAAATCATCACGGTTTTTCTAACATGTTTATATATCACGTAAAATACAGTGCGCGCCTTTGAGCGCGACTCACAGTCGACACTCCGCTCAAACACTGTTTCACATCACAAACTCAACTCTAGTGCGAGTAAACCTCCAGCAACTAGGTCAATGCATAGTTCATGTTTCAAATCAAGTATGAGCAATAGCTCCACTACCATGCTATGCACAAAACTCATCAAGTCAAGTACGAGAAATAGCTCTACTACTATGCCATGTATAAATCATGAAGAATCGAGTACGAGCAACGCTCCAGCACTCTGTCATGCATTTCATGTAAAACTCGAGTACGAGCTAATCTCTCCAGCATTCTATCATGCACAAATCATATAAAACTGAGTACAAGTATTGCTCCAGTACTCTATCATGCATGTCAAGTAAATGTAGTGCGAGTAAACCTCCAGCACTAATGTATGTGAAAAACATCTGAAATCAAGTGCGACTTGTGCTCCAGCATGATTGTTTCCACATAATTCGGTAGATGGCTCTTTAAAACTAGGGATGTTTAAAATCACTAAAATCAACACTATAAAGTGTGCTTAGTTTACATCGACCTCAAAACATTAACCCATCCACCTACTCTTTTGCTACACAGCAGTAAAAACCACTCAAAACATTATTTCCATGCTTTTTACAACTTTTCCCAAAATTTAACTTTTTTACCTAATTAGGGGTAAAATCGTAATTTACCCATATCGGGTCCCTATAATATTATTGATTTTCTCTGACCCTCAGACAATTTCAGTGAATGCAAAAGCAGTCAAAAATACGCACAGATATCTCTAACTACTTGCAAAACTCCCTTACCTCGGATCACGTAGTGTGACCTCTCTTCCTTTGAGCTATCCAAACCTCGCAGTCCGGTCACTCTCAATATGACTCTGGAGCTACATTTAACCATTCACTGGATTAATTTCACGTTTCCTACTGTATTACACATTTAATACATTTCATTTCACTTAATTATGCCCGTTTACTCTAAATAGGCCTAAATACTTTAATTGGGCCTTAATCTGTATTAAGCCCGTTTTTCACGTATTATTTCCCTTAATCAGGGTCTATCGACTCATTGGGCCTATCAATACCCATTGGGCTTTATTCCAAGCACTTTGGATAGCCCGTACATCATTTATGACAGTTAATTCGAAATTTCGAATATAATTCACTAAATGTGAAATTTAATCCAAAATGCGTAAAATAAATCTTAAATACGCAATAATCACATAAATTGTCGTAAATGAGCTTTACTTATCCGAGATTATGTGATGGTACGTAAATGAAAGTTCGATCGGGCTTTCGTTCGGAATTAATCGTCGAACTGCACAATTACGTATATTTAACTCTAGGTCAATTTTCAATTAAATATAATTTAAATAAATTTATCGAAATTCAAATCGGTCAATTTTGACCTCGTATCGACTTACTCAAAGTCGAGTGAAATCCCAAAAATTTTCCTTTTCCTTTTTTTTTCTTTTTTCTTCTTTTTCCCCTTTTCTCCTTGGTTGAACCGGTCCAGTCCAGTTTAGAGCAGAAGCTTCTTCATTGAATCGCCAACCGGTTCAGGACTTCTTTGGTCATGCCGACGTCGTCTGGCGGTTCCCAGAGTGCCGCTGCCGCTGTTCGGCACTCCTCAGCCTGGGGAACTCTCGGTTGGCCTCGATCGGAGCTAATCACCCCCGGTGGCCGTCAGATTTCCTCTTTTCCTCCGCGGCAATTTCTTCTTTGATCTGCCAGATTTCGACACCGGTGGGGTGCGTCCCGGTGGTTGGGAGGTCACACGGTGCCGGGCTTCCTTTTTCGGTCGTGTGCCTGGCTATGGGGTCGTCGATGGTGGCCGTTCGGTCTCTCCTTCTTCTCCTCGGGTCTGCGTCGATTTCCCTCGCGGGTTTGCTTTCTCTCTCTCCCCGATTTCAATTTCCAGATTTCCAAATTTCTTTTTTCTCTTTTAATATTTATAAATGATTTTAATATTATTTTAATCGTTAAAATAATATTAAAAATTCTCAAAATATCTAAAAAAATCATATTAAATTCATTTAATCCATAAATGAATTTATCAGTTTGATTTTACCTTTTCGGTATATTTTTCTAATATTTTCAGGCTCGGTTTCCTAGGCAAAATTTCAAAAATATCAAATATATTCATATCTTGATCAATTGGACTCGAAATTTAATATTTTCTTTGTTATTGATCAAGATTTCTCAATCTCATATTTTAATGAAATTTTCTCATCGAAATTATACCGAATTTCAGTCATTTGATCGTTTTACCCCTGCACTCGTTCGAGAATCAACTTAACCCTTATCTCGCTGTTATGTAGCTTACATGCATTTTTAACTTCTTAAATTGTCGATTGCATGATAGTAAATACTATTCTTATGATTCAACTATGTAAATATAGTGTTCGTACACATAGGAATCATAAGGTACAAGCTACATAAGTAAATCAAAAACACGGGTTTGACACCATCCCGTCGGTCTTGCCCGATTACTCGCATCCGAAGATGCCACTCGCATCTGAAGATGCCATATAATCAATCTCAGCATGGTACAATGTACTCCATGCTACTTGCACGGTACAACGTACTCCGTGGACCCACATCTCATATCGATAATCATGCCTATCTCATAATGCACGTGTGAGCATATTTAATCGGTGTGACACACAATCTACCCGACGCTCCAAGCACGACTTATGTATGTCTCATAAAATCAGTGCGACCGATGCTCCAGCACTCTCATAAAATCAAGGAAAATCTCTTGCGAGCCAAGCTCCAACACACGTTTCATAGATTCTCATAAGATCTAGTGCGAGCTAAGCTCCAGCACTGTATCAAAATCATGTAAAACTAGTGCGAGCTAGGCTCCAGCACTCTGTCATAAAAATCAAGTGAAAATCTGGTGCGAGTTAGACTCCAGCACCTTGTCACGAAAATAATATGAATATCTGGTGCGAGCTAGGCTCCAGCACCCATGCATGTAAAACTCTAGTGCGAGCCCCTGCTCCGGAACTAATGCATGCATCACACAGTTCAAAACTCCTGCGAGCTAAGCTCTAACCTCTCATGCATGTCAAATCATTGAAACTAGTGTGAACAATCGCTCCAGTACCCTTTTATGCATATCATGTCACACAAATCGGTGCGAGCAACCGCTCCAGCACCATTATGCACACTCACAAACTCAGATATAGTGCGAGCAAGGCTCCAACACCATCTGTTTCCATATAAACTTGATAGTTGGCCATTTTTCCAAAGAAATTTCATTTAAATCTAAATAACACTTACGTAGTGTTATCTTGTGAAATTTATGCAAATACTGACCAATCTACCAATTTACTTTGCTAAAAAGTCACGAAAATTCTTCAAATCATGCATTTCATACATGTCATGTTTTCACCATCCTTAGGTGAATTTCCCTCAGTAGGGGTAAAATAATCTTTTACCTATCCCGAGTCCTTAAAATTTTTAATCCATTTCTAGGACCTTTATACATTTTCAGTGTATACAAAAGCTATTAAAAATATGCATAGCTACCTCTGGCTACTCGTAAAATTTCCTTACCTCATTTTTCTGTAGAGTTTAACCTTTTCACTGATGTCTCGTCACGCAGTCCGATTTGCTCCCAATCAAATCTCCGGAGCTACGTATATTATTTATCGGGTCAAAAATCATTCAATTAACAGTATTTCATAATTTCTAAGCTTAATTCAAAGTATTGAGCTCGTTTACAATTTTAGGCTCGGTTGCACCTTAATAGGCCTTAATCGGCCTTAAGCCCATTTTCCACTTACTAGTCACATTATCGAGGCCTATTGGGCTCATTGGGCCCATCACTATTTATTGGGCCTCGTTCTAAACTCTAGGATAGCTCAATTAATTATTTACGAATTTATCTCAAATTTCAGAATTTAATTCATTTTATACGGAATTAATCTGTAATTTATGCAGTAATTTTTTAACACGCATAACTGTGCAAATTGTCGTAAATAAGGTTTACTTACCCGAGATATCATGATAGTACACAAATCGAGGCTGACTCGAGCTCTCGTTTGACGTCAATTGTCGAACTACACAATTACATATTTTTTCTGGTCAATTTTCAGTTGAATATTAATTATATTAAATATTCTAAAATTTAAATCGGTCAATTTCGACCGCTTACCGGCTTACCCATAGCTCGAATGCATGAATGAAATTTTTTCTAATTTTTCCTCTTTTTCTATTTCCCTTTTTCTCTTTCTTTTTCTTATTTTCTGGCTGAACCGATTCGGTCCGGTTCAGCCTGGTTCAGACCGATCCAGTTCAGCTCGGTTTAGTTCGGTCCAGTTTTCTTCTTCACCGTTCAGAGCTTCACGGGCTGGTTCTTCATCGGCTTTCGTCTCCAACAGGTCCGCGGGACTGTCCGATGCACAGATCTGGCCTCGATTTCGCCAACGGTGGCCGAAAAGTGGCTGATCCGGCCTCTTCTCTCCTCGGTCTCGCTACCGTTTCTCTTTCTCACTGTTGCTGAAGCTGGCTATCGTTTCCCGGGCCGTTTCTGCCACAAAATGGCTCATCTTTGCCTCGAGAACGTTCGACTGGGGACGGGGTTTGCCAGATCGACGTCGGTGACAACGAATTTCTCTTTTCTCTCTCTCAATTTCTTCCTCTCCTTTCGTCGCCGATCGTCGCTCCCTTCACTGGATTCGTCGTTGTTAACGTCGGCCCTGACCTTACCCTTCTCGATCGGCTCTCTCTCTTCTCCGATTACCTCCTAAGACGATCGGAGGAGAAGGCAATAGCCTTTTTCATTTTCTGGGGTCGCGCGACTGTCGTACGATCCCAATTATTATTATTATTATTATTTAATTGTTATTTAATTGTTATTTATTGTTATTATTATTTTATTCATTAAAATATTATAAAAAATCTCAAAATATCATTAAAAATTATATTTTATTCATTTAATCCATAACTGAATTTATCTGTCTTATTTCATTTTTTCCATGTATTTTTCTAATAATTTCGGGATAATTTCTCCAAGTGAAAATTTCGATTTATTCCAATAAATTCATATCTTGATCAATATAACCTGAAATTTAATTATTTCTCCTTTATTGATCAAGATCTCCTAAATTCATATTTTTAATAATAATTTCTTATCGAATTTATACCGAATGTTAGGTCTTTTGACCATTTTACCCTTGCACGTGTTCGGGACCAAACCAATCCAACTTCCCTTCATGAACCCTTTCTCATTTCAGGTTTTAAATCCTTATCTCCAATCCAAATAGTCCGAATCCCATTCATTTAATCTATGGTTATTTCAATCCTTTATTTGATCTTTAAATGCATTCGAAAATTTTTTATTCATTCCTTTTGCATTTTTCATTCACGTACAACTCTTCTTATGATTTAATTTACATCCAACCATGTTTACATCATATGAATCATAAGGAAGTTCGATAAAAATCAGGTCTTACACTTTATGTTTGATAAATTCTAGCTCTACCTATTCATTTATTTCCTTTTTATTTGCTATGAGACTGAACGTAAAGCCAGAGTCTTTAGGATGCATGTTGCATATAAGTACTCTACTCAAAGATTCCTAGATTACTGAGTCTATATGTAGAAAGTGTAAAGTTAAAGTGAGAGGCAAAAAGTTAGAGGCTAATCTTATTTTTCTTATTATATATGATATAGAAGTAATTTTGGGTATAGATTGGCTAGCCAGCAACTATTCCAGTGTCGATTGTCATAACAAGAGTGTAGCCTTTGCTCTCCAAAATGAATTATAATCAAGTTTTGATTAATGAAATGAAATGAAAGTCTTTTGGATATGGAATAATGTGAATTGTATTGTGTATTGTGAACGTTATCTAGCCTATGTGGAAGATGCTGATAGGTCACATTCGAAGCTATTTGATATCCTGATAGTCAGGGATTTCCTGATGTATTCCTGAAGTACTTATTGAGATTACCACTAGAGAGTGAGACTGAGTTTATCATCGACTTGTTACTAGGCACTCAGCCTCTCTCTAAGCCCTTATATAAAATGTTACAAATAGAATTGGATGAGTTGAAAAAATCGTTATAGGAACTACTTGATGAGGGTTTCATCAGACCGAGTGTGTCATCATGGGGTGCTTCAGTGTTGCTTATCTATAAAAAAGACAGAAGTCTTCTATTATGTATTGACTATAGGTTACTGAATCAGGCTACAGTGAAGAATAAACATCCTCTACCACAGATAGATGATTTGTTTGATTAGTTACATGGTGCACGAGTGTTCTTTAGGATTGATTTAAGATTTAGGTACCATAAGTTGAGAATCAGAGGTGAAGATGTACCCAAAATAGCTTTTAAAACCCAGTATGGACATTATGAGTTTCTAGTTATGCCATAGGTTAACCATTGCACCTACAACTTTTATGAGTCTAATGAATGAGATCTTTAAGCCCTACTTAGATAGGTTTGTGATAGTGTTTATTGATGATATCCTAGTCTATTCTAAGTACCAAGAACAGTAGCAGGAGCTTCTAAGGTTAGTTCTCCAGACTCTTCATGAGTAGCTCTACGCTAAGTTCAGTAAGTATAAGTTCTAGTTAGAATAGATTTCTTTTTTTGAGTCATGTGGTGACTAAGGATGGAGTGTCCATTGATCTATCTCAAGTCGAGGCCTTTTTGAGATGGGATACATTGAAAACTGTAACTGAAATCTGTAGCTTTTTGGGACAAGTCGGTACTGTCGTAGATTTGTTGAAGGCTTTTTCAAGATCGCTACTCCACTGATATGCCTCACATGAAAAAAATGTCAAGTTGGAGTGGATAGATCAGTGTGAGTGCACTTTTGTATAACTTAAGTAGAAGTTAATATCTGCACCTGTATTGACCCTACTAAGTGGCTCTGGGGGTTTTGTTGCGTATAGTAATGCTTCTTTCCAGGGTCTAAGTTGTGTACTGGTGCAACATGGCTAGGTAGTTGCATATGGATCTCTACAGCTGAAAGATCATGAGAAAGACTACCCCACCCATGATCTCGAGCTACCTGCAGTTGTTTTTGCATTAAGATATGACGTCACTATCTTTATGGTGAGAAATTTTAGATCTTCATTGGCTATAAAAAGCCTCAAGTATTTATTTTCATGGAAAGATTGAATATGAGACAAACACAGATAGATAGAGCTTATAAAAAACTATGATTATGAGATTCTATATCATCTGAGGAAAGCGAATGTGGTTGTTGATGCTGTGAGCCTAAAAAGCATTTGTCACACCATGAAGGACGTGACCATTTGGTAACTTATTGCAGAAGTATGGAAATCTGAACTAACATTTTAATTTTTCCTTTAACACTAGTTTGTCCTGTACGTAGTCTTATACAGTATTGTTAGGTTACTATTCACATAACTTGGTTTAAGGTATCTAAAGTCCCAGTTCAATTCAACTTATAAAATCCATCATAATCATTCCTGCGTCAAAGCAGTAATTCCTCGTCAGGAATACTTTAAGACAACAGTCAAAAGCATAGATCAATTATACACTGATTTAATTTCTTATGGCTCATCTTTCCTATACACTCTATAAACTATCATACCTCTAAGTTTCACAATTTTCAGAAACCATTCAGTCCTCTGAAATATATACATACAAATAATCCATTATTTTTATTGGTTTCCACACTGTTGGCACATAAAAATTTCTTTACATCTCCATCTCCACTACTTTATGTACGTAAACATGCTTTGACATAATATACATCCCGACTCATGTACTGGTAAATAACTGTTTGAAACTTAAATTATTCACATAGTGAAAAGATATACCAAAGGCAAACTGCGATATCTCTGAAACATGAAACTTCAAAGCAAATACTACGATCGATGTAAATGCACCTCTTATCTTAACTTGTGATGAAAAATAGTGGGGAAGTGAGCTAAAGAGCTCAGTAAGTAAACCACACAAGAACAAAGGCAATAAAATACATGGTACTATAATGTAAGATATGCTTATAATGATGTTGAATCATTTATAATGATACAATACAGTTTTCAATAAAAATGCATATAACACTTTGAATATAATCCTTTCACTTTCGATAATTGTTAGGGATGGGCTCAGCCCAAAAGATCACACCCTCGCCTAGCCTAATAAGCCCAGTCTAGATTATGCTCAGTTTCATGGTCTCTATAGTTTCATGGCCTCAAGATGGAATGATCACACTTAGATAGCCAGTCTCTATTAGACGATGACATATGACACCATCATGTGCCTCTTATAAGCCTATAAATAGGCCTTCATTTTCTTGGGAAAAGGGACCTTCACTTTCTTATTGCCTAGACTCTGTAATATTTACTTCATGCCTTAGTTCCTTTCTTATACATTTGTACCCTAGTCACACTCGGACAGCTAACTTATCTCCTTAAGAGCGTTGTATTTAGTGAACAGTTTGGTTCACATCATATACTTAGTGGTAAACTGCAAAACCCGTACTTTTGCATTGTACTCCTTATGATTTCATGTTGTAAACATTTGATATATGTAATGAGAATCATAAGAGAGTTGATTTCAACATTTTAAATGCGAATCAAATGAGAAGTGCCTATAAAGCACCAAAATGTGAAATGTGAGCTATGGCAAACTCAAACAAAACCGAGGGCATTCTGACCATTCTGACTGAATATAAGAACTTAAAACATGGAAATATAGATGGTCTATGAAGGAAAGTTAGTTTGGTTTGGTCCTAGTAAAGTGGAATGCACAAAAAGAGGCTAAATGAACTCGAAATGAACCGTTCGAGGTGTTTTTAGCGTTTTCTGTCACGACTCACTTTTCACTAAAAACCACTATAAATTTTTCATTTTTATTATTTAATTCTTACCTTCCTCTCCACATGACCATCCTACCAACAGTTAGGCTACGATTCAGTGTTAGTCCCCTTACACTATTTACTATTCAATTTCCATATTATATTTACATGTCAGGATTACTATTCTTTTTACTTTAACTAAATACATTCATAAATGTATTTACATAACTTTACATCCTCGATATCGTACCCATGTACAATACTGTGTATTTACATGTTTAGATACAAAAACTATACAAGCATGTATACCTTTTCCTCGATGGGAAGCAGCGGACAACGAGAATGCAAGACCACTGCCACTCTCGTTCTACTAAAAGTACTCTGTAGACGGGGAAAAATGAAAGAGTGAGCAACCACACGCTCAGTAAAGCAATTATGCATGCAAGTAGATAACTACACTATCTACATGAATATAATGCCATGCCTTAAAATCAGTGTTTCTTAATATCTTGCCGAAAAACCTGAGCTCATGCATACACCTATGCAACACACATGTGGAAATCATGCTCGAAATCGTAAACATAGGCATTTCATCTAAAACATTTCATTTCATGAATTTATAGTTAAAAACATGGAAACCACATCATGCTATTTCATTTCAATCACATCATGTAAAACCATGTCGCTTCAGTTCAATTCAAACCAAATCATAAATCTATCAGGACTCAACCCCTCCCTCGGGCTATCTTGATCCACATGAAACCATTTAAATCATGTAATTACATAAATCATGTAACATGCGAGACTAGGTAGGAAATCATGGAAACTGTACAGGACTATGGCCATATCCGATGGTCCCAGGCTACACGGTACCTAGTGTGCGAGGCATCACAACTTCGTGGACCTACATGGTCTGGGGTGCCTGCCATAGGTCTAATCCTACATCACGATCCAGGGGTGCCTGCCATAGGTCTAATCCTACATCACGATCCAGGGGTGCCTGCCATAGGTCTTATCCATCCTATGTCTGGGGTGCCTGCCATAGGTCTTATCCCATATCATGGTCCGAGAGTGCCTGCCATAGGTCTTATCCACCCTATACCACATCGATAACCAACCCATGTCTCAAAATCTATGTGTGAGCATCTCATCTGTGTGACACTCAGTCTACACGAGGCAATCAGCACGATTTTAAATCATGTCATGTATATCACATTAAAACTACAATGCACGTCTTGAGTGCGACACACAGTCAGCACTCCGTTTAAACACTGTCTTATGCATATCACAAAATCAACCACTAGTGCGAGTAACACTCCAGCACTAGGTCATGCATAGTTTATATTTCAAAACAACTACGAGTAATCCTCCAGTACATGCTACGTATAAAACTCATTAAATCAAGTACGAGTAAATGCTCCAATACTATGTCATGTATAAACCATGTAAAACTGAGTACGAGCAACGATCCAGGACTATAATATGCATCTTATGAAAATCTAGTGCGTGTCATACTCCAACACTAATTTATGTGGAAAACATATAAAATCAAGTGCGATTAGTGCTTTAGCACGATTTGTTCTCACAGAATTCGATAGATGACTCTTTTAAAAAAAGGATGATTTCAAAACATAAAAATCAGTGCCATAAATTGTGCTATTTCTAATCAAACATGAAAACTTTAGCCCATCTATCTACTCTTATGCTAATCAGCAGTAAAAACACTCAAAAATAAGTTTTCCATGCTTTTTACATTTTACCCTTAATAGGGGTAAATTGGTAATTTGCCCATATCGAGTCTCTATAAATTTTATTCCTTTTTTAGAACCCTCAGACTTTTTAAGTCCCTATAAATATCCTAAAAATACGTGCAGGTATCTGTAACTACTCACAAAATTCCCTTACCTCAAATCATTCTGATCACTCTACCTTTTCCATCGCTACCGATCACCCGATCCGTTTAGCTCCCAATATGTTCTCTGGAGCTATAGATAATCATTTATTGAGTTAAATACAGTACATTTTACTCGTATTTCACTTTTACTAGGCTTAATTTACAACATTGGGCCCGATTGCACCTTAATGGGCCTTAATCAGTCTTAAACCCATTTTTCACTTACTATTCCCTTCATCAAGGCCTATTAGGCTCATTGGGCCCATTAACAGTTATTGGGCCTCGGTTTAGGCTCTTTGGACAGCTCATACAATTATTTATGACAATCGATTTCCAATTCCAAAACATAATTCATTTTATACAAAAATAAATCCGTAACAATGTGATGAATTTTTAACGCGCATAACTATGCAAATGGTTATAAATGAGATTTACTTACCCGAGATTTTATTATAGCACATAAATCGAGGTTGACCTGAACTCTCGATTGTCACCAACTGTCGCGCTACACGTTTGTATAATTAAATTGGGACAATTTCAGTGAATTAAAATTTCAAATAAATTTCTCAAAAATTAAATTAGTCAATTTTAACTGCTTACCAGCTTACCCTAAGCTTGACTGCATCACCGAATTTTTCTCCCCATTTTTCCTCTTTTTCTTTTTTCTTAATATTATATATTATATTATCTTAAAATATAATATAATGTATTATATAAAAAATATCTTCACCCATATATCCCAATTATATATATATATTTAAATCAATTAAATATATATATATTTATCTTGTTTTTTCTGGGTATTTTTCCCATATTTTTGGGATAATTTCTCGAGTTGAAAATTTGGGTAATCGCGATATAATTCTATCTTGATCAATTGGACATGAAAATTAATTATTTCTTCTTTACTGATCAAAATTTCCTAAATCCATGTTTAAAATAACGATTTCTTAAGGAATTTACACCGAATTTTGGGTCTTACATTTCACCTCCTGAAAACGACTAATACACATAGACGAGAGTCTTATGTAAGACCCGTATCTCATGTGTAAATTTATGTATTCATAAGTGTGGTAATGTACTTGTAATGTGGAGTACAATTGATGTAATGTCCATAAATGTAATGTACATACGTGTAACATGAGTTTGTGATGTACATACAAGTTTCATTGTGTATGAATATGAAGAAATGAGCTTTTATAAGTGATGAATGTGCTTGGAACTCAAAACGAGTAGTGTGGTAGAATGGAATGAAGTTGTACTTCCATTTGGTTTTGTAATGTGTACCTTTGGATATACAAAGAATGCACACAAGTTCTAATATGTATAAAACTTGAATGGATGCCATTTTCAAGTCATGAAGGTGGTCGGATGAGAAAATGACTATGGTAGCAAATTAAGAATGTTTAGGGGTGGGTTGCTATAGAAAAACTGTAAAAAATCTGGAAAATATGAATGCCAGATCGATCTCATAGGATGAGAGATCGATCGGGAAGAGCCAGAATGCTCTTATTTGAGCAATGGAATAGAGTAGATCGATCTCTAATGGGGCCAAATCGATCTCCTAAACATTCTGTAAAATAAAGATCGATCCTCAAGCCTACAGATCGATCTCCTTAGCTCTCTGGTTGGACCAGATCGATCTCAAGCTTCGACAGATCGATCTCATGCTTGAAAATGTCGTGAAAAAGAGGAATTTAAGGGGACCAGATCGATCTCCTCCTAGTACAGATCGATCTCCTTAAGTGATTTATATAAAAAGGGCGCTGAAATCTTTAACTTTCAGGAAAAACATCACCCTTTCCATTTCCAGCCCAAAACCTAACTTTCACAATCCTAAATCCACCCATTTCCATTAAGATTTGAGAGGGAGTTATTAGACACAAAGTTGTTCATTTCAAAGAGAAGAACAACATAGTTTGGAACCAATGTCTCATTGTTTGTATTGAAGGAGCAAGGAGCAATTCCTATTTGGAGCAAAAAGAGAAACAAGATTTGGTAAGTTTTTAATACTCCAGCCCAAGTACATTGTTTATTTATCAACTTTGGAGTTTATTTGTAGGGGTAGTGATGGTTGAAACTACCTAAGATGTATTTGAATAAGTTAAACCTAGAAAATGGAATAAGTCTAGTATGAGAAAGTATAAATTGGATGAGTTGGTGATTTATGGGATTTGTTAAGTTGTTATTTGAGTAATGTGGGTGATTTGAATTGGTCATGAGGAGTTATATTGTGAGTTTAGAGAATTTATGAAGATGGGTATATGAGATGCTTGATAAAATGTCATAGTGAGGAAATTGACAAAATATGAACACTATGAGCCTAATATCGATTCATTATGAATAAATAGGCCTAAAGGAATCCATAGACTCGAGATATGAATAGAGAAATGAAACGGGGCCTTATAAGAGATGATAGAGGCTATAGAGTGAATTGACTATAGCAAACCCAAAGGTTACGTTATAATAGACTAAAATAATATGAAATGCGATTATGTGCGGTTTCGGAGAGTTCGTTGGAGACGAATCAAACCGCACACGTAAGCAGCTTTAAAGAAGTGGAATCAAGCGACGCGATTCTAGGTAAGGGAATTCTGTATGTATATAGAGATAGCTGCTCGTATTTTGTGGGTGTATAGGGCTTGGAAAATGTGCATGAGTTTATAGAAATATGTTTGGCGATGTATGGAAGTATCTATGAGTATTTGTATGAGATGTGGTTGTTGAAATAGTATTATAAAGAATTGGGATAGTAAGGCTAATAATTGCATAAATAAAATGTTTTGAATGCTTTCACAAAACATATTGCTTTGTTTTAAGTAAATTGATGGATAGACTGGCTAGTGTGTAAGACCCGATTTTATTTAAAACACAGAATGAGAAAAGATCAAATGAAGGATTGAAATGGTAGTCCCGAACACGTGTAAGGGTAAAACGGTCAAAAGATTAAAATTCGATATTTATCTTGAAGAGACAATTTAATTAAAAATAATGGATTTGAGAATCTTGATCAATAAAGAAGAAATAATTAAATTTCGAGTTAAATTGATCAAGACATGAATTTATTGGAATTAATCAAAATTTTCACTTCGAGAAATTACCCTGAAAATAATCGAAAAATATACCAGAAAGACGAAACATGACCGATAAATTCATTTATGGATTAAATGAATTAAATAAAAATTTTAAAGATATTTTTGGATTTTAATATTATTTTAATAGATTAAAATAATATTAAAAATAAATTATAAATAATAAAATAAAATAAAAAAATGAAATTTTCGCGAAACGTGAACTGAAGATGAAACGGATGCGAGCATCCCTCTGCCTCACCGACGAACTCACCGACAGACGGCCACCGGGAAGAGACGCCGAAGAATCTAGACGAGAGCCGAGCTACCACCGGCCTAACGGACTGACGAGTGGCGGCGATCGATGAGCGAAAGGTGGAACCGAGTGAAACTGAGAGAGGGAGAAAGAAAATTCGGTGCTCGGCGCCGATCTAGGCCTGACCACTGACAGCCGAAGGAAGCCTACGCGAATACCGGTTGATCAGCAGTTGAATCGACCGGTGGGACAGTGGCTAGCGCTGAAAAACCGCGAGGGAAGAATAGTCATCGACGTCGAAATGGAGAAGAGCCAGACTAGCCACTTTTCGTCTAGCCATGGCAAAACTGAGGGCAGATCCGTACACCTGACGACCCCGCGGAGCTGCTGGCGACGAAAACTGGTGGAGAACCGACTGACGAAGCCCTGAACCGGTCGAACCGAAGTGAACCGACTAGACTGAACAAGTCTGAACTGGGTTGAACTAGACCGACCGGTTCAGCCAAAAAGAAAAGGAAAAAGAAGAAAAAAGAAAAAAAAAGAAAAAGGAGTAAAAATTGAAAAAAATTCCAGTGATCCAATCGAGCTACAGGTAAGTCGGTAAGTGATCGAAATTGACCGATTTAAATTTCAAAATATTTAATTCGATAAATAATCGACTGAAAGTTTACCCGAAAAAATATTAAATTTTGTAGCTCGATGATTGACATCAAACGAGAGCTCGAGACAGCTTCGATTTGCATACTATCATGGAATCTCGGGTAAGTAACCCTTATTTATGACAATATTACATCGTTATGCGAGTTAAAAATTTACCGCATAAATTACGGTTTTAAATTTCACATGAAATGAATTATATTATGGAATTAGAGGTAAATTGTCGTAAATAATATATTAAGCTATCTGAGAGTTTAGAACGAGACTCAGTAAATACTGATGGGCCTAATGAGTCCAATAAGCCTTGATGTTGTGAATAGTAAGTGGAAAATGGGCTTAAGGCCGATTAAGGCCCATTATGATGCAATCGGGCCCAATATGGGTAAACAGGCCCAATGATTTAAATTAAGCCCAGAAAATATGAAATACAATTAATTGTATTGTATTTGACCTGATGAACATTTATCCGTAGTTTCAAAGATTGGATTGGGAGCAAATCGGACTGCGTGACGAGTCATCAGTGGAAAGGTCAGACTGTACAGAAAAACAAGGTAAGGGAATTGTGTGAGTAGTTAGAGGTAGCTACGCGTATTTTAATAGCTTTTGTATACATTGAATATGTACAAAGGTCCTAGAAATAGATTAAAGATTTTAAGGACTCGAAATAGGTAAAAGACTAGTTTGCCCCTACTGAGGGAAAATTCACTTAAGGATGGTGAAAGCATGACATGCATGAAATGCATGATTTAAGGAATTTTTTGAATTAAGGAATTTTATTGGTTTTTAAGCAAAGCAAATCGATAGATTGGCCAGTAATTGCATAAATTTCACAATATAACACTACGTAAGTGTTATTAAGATTTAAATGAAAATTATTTTGAAAATGGGCCAACTATCAAGTTTATATGGAAACAGATAGTGCTGGCGCATAGCTCGCACTATATTTGAGTTTGTGAGTGTGCGTAAAATGTGCTTGAGCGGTTGCTCTCACCGATTTGTGTGACATCATATGCATGAAATGTGCTGGAGTGGTTGCTCGCACTGATTTTTATTTTTGTGAAATGTATGAGAGGTGCTGGAGCCTAGCTCGCACTCTGTTTTGACTGTTTCGACCTGTTTTGACTTGATATGAATAAAAATGTGCTAGAGCGATTGCTCGCACTAGTTTTAATGATTTGACATGCATGAGAGGTGCTGGAGCTTAGCTCGCATCCTGTTTTGATATGAAATTGCATAAAGCCGTGCTAGAGTGTACCTCACATGACATTTGATGTATTTATGCATAAGGCCGTACTGGAGCGTTACTCGTATGAAGTTTTGATTTACTTGAGCATTCATTTGTGCTGGAGTGTAACTCGCACGAGGCTTTGATAGATTTTATACATAAAACATGCTAGAGCTTGCTCGCACATGATTTTCTATGGATTAATTTATAACTCATTTTAAAGACGTACTGGAGTTCTACTTGTACACAAATTTTACTGATTTTTTTTAAAATCGTGCTAGAGCTTCGTTCGCACGAGATTTTTTGATATCATGAATATGCATGGAGCCGAGCTAGAGCTTTGCTTGCACAGGGATTTTATGACATACATATAGCCGTGTTGGAGCCTTCTGTAGACTGTGTGTCACAGTGAGATGATATACCCACACGTGCATACTGAGACAGAGATGGTATGGGTGGATAAGACCTATTGCAGGTACCCTTAACTGAGCTTGGGTTCACGGAGTACGTTGTACCACGTATGTCACGCGGAGTACACTGTACAGTGGGGATTGTTAGAGTGGAGTGGCATTAGCCACAAGGCAGCAAGCCTTGCCATCGTAATCCTGATGTTATGCTGTTCTGGCGGGTAGGGCCGACCCACCTCCCGTTTCAGGTGTGATACCCTGCACACTAGGTACCGTGTTGCCAGGGATCACTAGGTTATGGCCATAGTCCTCGTTGTTACTAATATAGTCACCTGCATGTCTCACATGATATAACTTGTGGTCTCGATAGACCAGGGTAGACCCGAGGGAGGGGTCAGGCTCTCGATTTTGTGATTTATACTGAGATGTGATTTTTAACAGAATTTTATAACGAATTGTTTTAATGAATTTTTATGAGATGCTTAACCCCTTCGAGTTATTATAAACTGTAGCTTTAATGAAGTGATTTAAATGCAGTAGCATGATGAGTTTTCCATGCGTTAATCATAAATTCATGAAAGGAATTGCTTATTATAATTTGTTTTACATGGCATGATCTTGATTTACCTCATGCTAAGTATGATTTAATGATGTCACATAAAATGCCATTGATGCATAAGTAGTATGATTTATATATGCATGAATAGTTTTATAAACTAAGTCATTGATGACATACATGATTTTGTACTTGAGATTTTAATGAAAAGAAATGGATTTTAAGGGCATGGCATTATGAGCATGTAGATAATGGAGCTATCTACTTACTTGCATAATTGCCTTACTGAGCATGTGGCTTGCTCACCCCTTTATTTTTCCATCTTTTCAGAGCACTTGCAATAGTTATTGAGTGGCTGAGGACTTGCATTCTTGGTATCCGCTGCTTCCCATCAAGAGTCAGTTATACAAATTTGTATAGTTTTGTATCTGAACATGTAAAGCACAATATTGTAAACGTATATGATATCGGGGATATAAGGTTATGTAAATACCATTGTGTATGTATTTAGTTAAAGTCAAAAGATAGTAAACTCTGATATGTGAATGTTATTATGGAAATGGGATGTTAAATAGGTGAGAGGTGACTAACACCGAATCATAGCCCAACTGTTTAGTAAGATGGTCACGATAAGAGAAAGGTAAGAATTAAATAATAAATGAAAAAATGAAAAATTTACTTTGATTTTTGGTATTTTAGGCCGTGACATAGTGTCTGAATGATGTTGTGTGATAGCACATGTGAGGTGCTAAATGTGTTTTGAGATTGGTTTTTGAATGTTTATGAGTCGCCTATCATATTTATGTAAATTAAACCGTGCTAGAGCCTAGCTCGCACTGGATATTGATGTTTTCCCATGTGTCAAACGTGCTGGAGTTTAGCTCGCACTTTCATTTGAATTGTGGTAATATTTTATAAACTATACTGGAGCTTCTGCTCGTACGTGACTTTCGAGTGATTTTCTTATGCGTATAAATGTACTGGAGCTGTGCTCGTACGTGGTTTCTTTATCATATGATGCATGAGTCGTGCTAGAGCTTTGCTTGCACAAGTTTGCACATTGTGGCACGTATGATGCCGTGGAGGTGGTAAGACTCTCAAGCCCTACATCCTTAAGCCAACATCTTTAAGCCCGAGGAGGCGGAGAGGCTCTGTTAGACGGGGAGGCTCTGTTCGGTGGGGAGACTCTCTTACGGCAAGATCCTCAAGCCTTACATCTTTAAGCTCGAAGAGGCAGAGAAGCTCTGTTCTGTGGGGAGGCTCTCTTACAGAAGGATCCTTAAGCCAACATCCTTAAGCCCTAGAGGGATGGGGAGGCTCTCTTATAGAAGGATTCTTATGCCAACATCTTTAAGCCCTAGAGGGGTGGGGAGGCTCTGTTCGGTTGGGAGGCTCTCCTACATGAGTACGACAAGTTCTTGGTATGGGGTAGATAAGACCTACGACTGGCACTCCTAACCACGATATGAGTCCACAGAGTAGGATGTACCGTGTATATCACATGGAGTACGATGTACCGCGTGGTGATTTTGTGATGAGAAAGTCTGGCGAGGGATAATCCGCACACCCGGATGCGTGTGGTCTGGGATGATTTATGATATAGTTGGCCCACATAGTCTTTAATGTAGAGTGACCTGTCTCACTTGCTAATGCATAATACCACATGATTTTTATACATATGTGTGATTGTGATTGTTCAAGGTAGACCCGAGGGAGGGGTCGAGCCTTGTGGGATTTGATTTGTGAAATGGTAATGATGTTTGTGATTGAGAAAATGATTTGTGATGGGATGATATGTGTTTGAGAAAGAGGTGTGATTTCAAAAGGATGTTTCTTAAATGAATTGCCCTTTTCTATGAGATTTGACAATTGATGAGCATGAGATGATTTGTAGATGATGATTTTACCATGTTTTATATGCCAATTTTCATGATTTAAATACATGATATATATACTCATATGGCATAGTTTTAATTCCTCATGCTCCTGTTATAAAAGATTTATGCACAACATAATCAGCATGTAGATAGAGTAGTTATCTACCATGCTTGCATTATTGCCTTACTGAGCGTGTGGTTGCTCATCCCTATCTATTTTCCCCTCCTACAGAGCATACATAACAGCCCAGTGAGGACTGAGGCGTATTTTGGATATTTGCTGCCATCCATCGCTAAGAGGTATACACATGATGATTCTTTTTGTATTTAAACAACTGTAAAAGCACAGTAGTCTTTTGAGTTGTAATTATGGGGGAGTAGATGTCAGTAATCATATTTTGTATAAATAAATGATTGACGTCCAAATGTATGACATCACTTTTATTAACTGAGAATGGATATTGCGAGTGGATTATTATTGACTCACGACCCAGCAGTGTAGTGGTAAGTTTGTTCACGACCGAGTGGGGAAAAGAATAAATGTGAAAAATTTATAGTGATTTTCGGTAAAAAGAATGAAATGCGTCGTGACAGAGATTGGTATCAAAGCTGTGTTGGCCTGATGTGAGTCAGTAATAAAACGTAGGAAAAGTTACATCCCCATTTTGCTGTGCTTTTGTTTAGATATAATTGTGTATACCATGATGGATTGAGTTTGATAAATGATTTTAATACAGGAAGCTAGGCATTATGCCAATTACGCGCCAAGGTAGAGGGGCTAGAGCACGTGCTAGAGGCCGTAGAGGTAGGCCTGAGAGCCGTGCAGAGCCGCAAGTTGATCAGGCTCCACAGAACCCTACTGAGAGATCAAGGGACACTGAGGCTCCCTTCGCTAGGATAGAACGGAGTATTGAGAACCTGGTGGAGATAGTCACGCAGGCATTGGGTGCCGATGATAGACGAGGTCCCGCAGCACAGCCTATAACTGGACAGGCAGTTGCAGAGGTGGAGCGACCTCAAACTGCAGAGACAGCTACAGTTATACCACCTCTAGCCCAGGATATAGCTTCTCCTATCGCTCCACAGCATAGCAGTAGTGAGTTAGGTTATGATTGCGAGTTGAGCAGATTATGAGAGTTCCAAAGTTTGAAACCCCTAGTGTTCAGAGGGGTAAAAGACCCAGTGAGTACTGAAGATTGGGTGCATGAGATGGAAAAGTTGTACAGATTCTTTCGATGCACATCAGTGGAGAAGGTAGCTTTTGTCGTGTTTATTCTTAAAGGTGAGGCGAGCACTGGTGGAGATCCACCGAGGTTATATTGAGAGCCAAACACTCTGAGATCTCATGGGAGATATTTTTGGAGGCCTTCAGGAGACAGTACATCCCAGCCACCGTACAGAGAAAATTACGGATGTAATTCATGAATTTGGTTCAGGGGAACTGAACTGTGGACGAGTATGAGTCCAAGTTTTTGTCATTGGGGAGATATGACCCGAACACGATGGTCAGTGAGCCCTAAAGATTCAGAAGTTTGTTAATGGGTTGAGGTTAGCTATCCGAACTAAGGTAGCCCCATTTGACCTTTAGACTTATGAGGAGGCAGTACAAAAGGCTTAGTTATGCGAGTAAGACTTTGAGCGAAATGCCTCCGAGCTTGGGAGGATTAGTGTTAGGAAGGACAGAGACCGAAAGAGATCAGGGTTTGATAGAGTGGCCAAGAGAGGAGGCCAAAGGTTTTTCAAGAAGAGACCTAAGATTGAGGAGGTACACGAGAGAGCTGTAAGACCTCTCGTGTACCCTGCTTTGACTGCACCGAGGGGTATGGTTATTGGAGGACCACGACCTACTACTGAGAGGTGCAAGAGATGTGATAGATTTCATGGGACTTGACCCTATTCGATGACCCCTATGGTGTGTTACCAATGCGAGAAACCTGGACACATAGCAAAGTATTATCCCGAGAGGATGGAGACTGCCTCACAGAAGGGCAAGGAGATAGAGAGAGCTCCAATTGAGGAAACTGCCCCGAGGAAGAGGGTCACAGCTGAAGAGAAGGGGAAACAGGCAGTGGGTGTGAGCAGAGGAAGAGTGCACACGTTGGACCAGGACACTGTGGACGCATTGACAGATGTGATTGAATGTACCATCCGAATCTTTGATTTAGAAGTATTGATATTATTTGATCCTAGTGCCACACACTCCTTCGTATCACCTTCCTTTGCACGTAAATTATTGAAGCATGTGAAACCTACATTGTTTGATAAAATGATGATGATTTCCACACCCATGAATGATAGTCAATTGACGGAACATGTATGTAGGGATTGTGAGTTGATGATAGAGGAAAACGAAATCACAGCCAGTTTAATTTTATTAAATATGAATGATTTTAATGTAATTTTGGGAATGGATAGGTTGGCTGCCAATCGGGTGTGATGGATAGTCATGCAAAAACCTTGATTTTTCTCGAGATAGAAAACCATGTTGTAAGATTTATGAAATGAAATCACATGATTATGATGAATGAAATGAGTATGATTTTAATTTATAATGTTTGAGAAATGAATTCACTGTTTATTTTGAATGTGGATATGATGACTTGTGATACTAACGGTAGAAAGGATAATGTGAAGAGTTCATTGCCTACGTGGTCGATATAGATAAGGCACACCTAGAATTGAGGGACATACTCGTAATTACGGATTACCCTGATGTTTTTTCAGACGAATGACATGGACTACCACCTAAAAGGGAAATGGAATTTTGCATAGAGCTAGTGCCTGATACAGAGTCTATATTGAAACCACCCTATAGAATGGCTCCGATAGAATTGGAATAGCTAAAGAAGCAGTTGCAAGAGTTACCGAAGAAAGGGTTTATTAGGTCGAGTGTCTTACCATGGGGAGCTTCGGTTCTATTTGTAAAAAAGAAGGATGGAAGCCTCCGACTGTGTGTAGACTACCGATTGTTGAATAAGGCCACCATTAAGAACAAGTACCCCCTTCCACGCATAGATGATTTGTTGGATCAACTCTGAGGAGCCCAAGTATTTTTAAAGATAGATTTGCGGTCAGGGTACCATCAGCTGAGGATCGGGAGTGGAGATGTACCCAGGACAACATTTCGTACCCGTTATGACCATTACGAGTTCTTGGTGATACCATTCGGACTGACGAATGCCCCTGCAACATTTATGGCACTGATGAATGATATGTTTAAGCCATACCTGGACAAGTTTATAATTGTGTTCATTGATGACATATTGGTTTATTCCAAGTCCAGGGAAGATCATGAGGAGCATTTGAGAGTAGTTCTGCAGATCCTCCGAGAGAAAGAGTTGTATGCCAAACTCAGCAAGTGTAACTTTAGGTTAGAGCTGATCTCGTTTTTGGGCTATGTTGTGTCGAAGGATGGGGTATCAGTGGATCCATCCAAGATAGAGGCAGTTGTACAGTAGGAACAACCATATATAGTTACTAATATCAGAAGTTTTTTGGGATTGGTGGGGTATTATCGAAGATTTGTTGAGGGTTTCTCCAGACTAGCTGCTCTATTGACACACCTCACGCGGAAAGATGTTCAATTTGTGTGGGATGAGGCAAGTGAGAGGAGTTTTAAGGAGCTTAAGCGTCGATTGACAACGGCTGTAGTTCTTACCATTCCTACCAGCCCAAGAGGATTCTCGATGTATACGGATGTATCACAACAGGGACTGGACTGTGTATTTATGCAGGATGGGAAGGTAGTTGCCGATAGATCTAGACAGTTGAAAGATCACGAGAGGAACTACCCTACACATGATTTAGAGTTGGCGACCGTGGTGTTTACTTTGAAAATATGGCGCCACTACCTTTATGGTGAGAAATTTTAGGTTTTCACAGATCATAAGAGCCTTATATGATGGTACAGGAGCATGAATTATTAGAACACTTTGTAAACCTCAGTTTGGATGTAACCCTACCTAGAACGGAGAGGTTGGATATCATGACTAGTATGAGATTAGAGCCCGAGCTGATTGGCCGTATTCGACAAGCCCAACAGAGAGATCGACAGTGCATCAATTGGCTGAGGCAGATACAGACAGGTGTGGGTTTTGATTTTGAGCTGATTGTTTATGGGTTATTGAGGTTTAGAGGCATAGTATGTGTTCCGAGGATCTTGAGTTCAGGAGGCTAATTTTATCAGAGTGTCACTCATCGAGGTACACGATACATTCGAGGAGTATTAAGATGTATCAAAACATTCAGAAGGTTTATTGGTGGTCTGGAATGAAAAGAGATATTGCTGAATATGTTGCTAAGTGTGTCGTTTGTTAGCAGGTGAAGGTAGAGCATCAGAAGCCTGTAGGGTTATTGCAGCCTCTACCGATACCGACGTGGAAGTGGGAGTATGTCACCATGGATTTTGTGATGGGATTGTCGAGGACCCACAGAGGTCATGATGCCATATGGGTTATTATGGACCGGTTGACTAAGTCTACCCATTTCTTAGCTATGAGAGCTACCGATACACTGAGTTAGTTGGCAAACCTGTATGTTCGAGAGATAGTACAGCTACATGGGTACCAGTGCGCGTTGTTTCGGATAGGGATGCTCGCTTCACTTCCTATTTCTGGGAACATTTTCAGGAAGCGATGGATACCCACTTGAGATTTAGCTCTGCTTTTCATCCTTAGATAGATGGGCAATCAGAGAGGACTATACAGACCCTCGAGGATATGTTGAGAGTGTGTGTGCTAGATTTTAGAGGCTCCTGGGATGACTACCTGCAGTTAGTCGAGTTCACCTATAATAATAGCTCTCATGCGAGTATCGGGATGGCACCCTATGAGACACTGTATGGACGCAGATGTCGATCCCCCATTGGATAGGAAGAGGTTGGAGACAGATAGATTGTTGCTCCGAACTTAGTGCAACAGGTATCTAAAGACGTCCAATTGATATGTGCGAGATTACAGACAGCTCAAAGCCGACAAAAAAGTTATGCTGACAAGAGACAGAGACCATTAGAGTTTGATATGGGTGAGTCGGTACTCCTAAGAGTTTCACCTTTGAAGGGTATTATGAGATTTGGTAAGAAGGGCAAGCTAAGCCCTAGATACATCGGACCATTCGAGATTTTGGAGAGAGTGAGAGATAAGGCGTATAGATTGGCATTGCCACCGGACTTGGCGAATGTTCATAACGTCTTTCACGTCTCTATACTTCGAAAGTATCACCCGGACCCGACACATGTGATAAGATATGAGCCGTTGGAGCTCAATGAGTGTATGACATATGTGGAGCAGTCGGTTCGAATATTGGACAGAATGGAAAATGTGTTGAGGACAAAAACAATTCCCTTGGTGAAAGTTCTTTGGCAACATCACATGGTGGAATAGGGCACATGGGAATTGGAGAACTTGATACGGGAGAAGTACCCTAAACTTTTTGAAGAGTAACTTGGTTCTAATTTGAAGGACTAAATTCCTTGAAGGAGGGGTGGATTGTAAGACCAGAATCTCATGTGTAACTTTATGGATTCATAAGTGTGGTAATGTACTTGTAATGTGAAGTACAATTGATGTAAAGTCCAAAGATGTAATGTACATACGTGTAACATGAGTTTGTGATGTACATACAAGTTTCATTGTGTATGAATATGAAGAAATGAGCTTTTATAAGTGATGAATGTGCTTGGAACTCAAAACGAGTAGTGTGGTAGAATGGAATGAAGTTGTACTTCTATTTGGTTTTTTAATGTGTACCTTTGGATATACAAAGAATGCGCACAAGTTATAATATGTATAAAACTTGAATGGATGCCATTTTCAAGTCATGAAGGTGGTCGGATGAGAAAATGACCATGGCAACGAATTAAGAATGTTTGGGTGTGAGTTGCTACAGAAAACTGCTGAAAATCTAGAAAATATAAAGGCCAGATCGATCTCATAGGATGGGAGATCGATCTGGAAGAGCCAGAATGATCTTATTTAAGCAATGGAAAAGATCAGATTGATCTCTAATAGGGCCAGATCGATCTCCTAAACATTATGTAAAATAAAGATCGATCTCCTTCGCTCTCTGGTTGGAGCAGATCAATCTTAAGCTTCGACAGATTGATCTCATGCTTGAAAATGCCATTTCTATTATCTGCAACTTTCGGGAAAAACATCACCCTTTCCATTTCCAACCCAAAACCTAACTTTCTCACTCCTAAATCCACCTATTTCTATTAAGATTTGAGAAGGAGTTATTAGACACAAAGTTGTTCATTTCAAAGAGAAGAACAACATAGTTTGGAACCAATGTCCCATTATTTGTATTGAAGGAGCAAGAAGCATTTCCTATTTGGAGCAAAAAGAGAAACAAGATTTGGTAAGTTTCTAATACTCCAGCCCAAGTACATTGTTTATTTATCAACTTTGGATTTTATTTGTATGGGTAGTGATGGTTGAAACTACCTAAGATGTATTTGAATAAGTTAAACCTAGAAAATGGAATAAGTTTTGTGTGAGTAAGTATAAATTGGATGAGTTGGTGATTTATGGGATTTGTTAAGTTGTTATTTGAGTAATGTGGGTGATTTGAATTGGTCATGAGGAGTTATATTATGAGTTTAGAGAATTTAGGAAGATGGGTATATGAGATACTTGATAAAATGCAATAGTGAGGAAATTGACGAAATATGAACACTATGAGCCTAATATCGATTCATTATCAATAAATAGGCCTAAAGGAATCCATTAACTCGAGATATGAATAGAGAAATAAATAGGCCTAATAACTGCATAAATCAAATGTTTTGAATGTTTTCACAAAACATATTGCTTTGTTTTAAGCAAATTGATGGATAGACTGGCTAGTGTTTGAATAATGTTGTGTGATAGCACATGCGAGGTGCTAAATGTGTTTTGGGATTGGTTTTTGAATGTTTATGAGCCACCTATCATATTTATGTAAATTAAACCGTGCTAGAGCCTAGCTTGCACTGGATATTGATGTTTTTCGATGTTTCAAATGTGCTGGAGCTTAGCTCGCACTTTCATTTGAATTATGGTAATATTTTATAAACTGTACTGGAGTTTCTACTCGTACGTGACTTTCGAGTGATTTTCTTATGCGTATAAACCTATTGGAGCTGTGCTCGAATGTGGTTTCTTTATGATATGATGCATGAGTTGTGCTAGAGCTTTGCTCACACAAGTTTGCACATTGTGGCATGTATGATGCCGTGGAGGTGGTAAGACCCTCAAGCCCTACATCCTTAAGCTAATATCTTTAAGCCCGAGGAGGCAGGGAGGTTCTGTTAGGCAGGGAGGCTCTGTTCGGTGGGGAGGCTCTCTTACGGTTAGATCCTCAAGCCTTACATCCTTAAGCCCGAGGAGGCGGGGAGGCTCTGTTCGGTGGGGAGGCTCTCTTATGGAAGGATCCTTAAGCCAACATTCTTAAGCCCTAGAGGGGTGGGGAGGCTCTCTTACGGAAGGATCCTTAAGCCAACATCCTTAAGCCCTAGAGGGGTGGGGATGCTTTGTTCAGCAAGGAGGCTCTCCTACATGAGTACGACAAGTTCTTGGTTTGGGGTAGATAAGACCTACGACTGGCACCCCCAACCACGATATGAGTCTGCGGAGTATGATGTACTGTGTATATCACATAGAGTCTGATGTACTACATGGTGACTTTATGATGAGAAAGTCTGGCGAGGTATAATCCACCTTCGTGCCAGCACGATACCCCATACACTCGGATGCGTGTAGTCTGGGATGATTTATGATATAGTTGGCCCGCATAGTCTGTAATGTAGAGTGACCCATCTCACTTGCTAATGCATAATACCACATGATTTTTATACATGTGATTGTGATTGTTCAAGGTAGACTCAAGGGAGGGGTCGAGCCTTGTGGGATTTGATTTGTGAAATGGTAATGATGTTTGTGATTGAGAAAATGATTTGTGATGGGATGATATATGTTTGAGAAAGAGGTGTGATTTCAAAAGGATGTTTCTTAAATGAATTACCCTTTTCTATGAGATTTGACAATTGATGAGCATGAGATGATTTGTACATGATGATTTTACCATGTTTTATATGCCAATTTCCATGATTTAAATACATGATATATATACTCATATGACATAGTTTTAATTCCTCATGCTCCTGTTATAAAAGATTTATGAACAACACTATCAGTATGTAGATAGAGTAGTTATCTACCATGCTTGCATTATTGCCTTACTGAGCGTGTGGTTGCTCATCCCTCTCTATTTTCCCCCTCCTACAGGGCATACATAACGGCCCAGTGAAGACTGAGGCGTTGTATTTTGGATATCCGTTGCCATCCATCGCTAAGAGGTATACACATGAAGATTCTTTTTGTATCTAAACAACTGTAAAAGCACAGTAGTCTTTTGAGCTGTAATTATGGGGGATTTAGATGCCAGTAATCATATTTTGTATAAATAAATGATTGACGTCCAAATATATGACATCACTTTTATTAATTGAGAATGGATATTACGAGTGGATTATTATTGACTCACAACCCAACAGTGTAGTGGTAAGTTTGTTCACGACCGAGTGGGGAAAATAATAAATGCGAAAAATTTATAGTGATTTTCGGTAAAAAGAATGAAATGGGTCGTGACATCTTAATCATGAGAAACCACACTTTTGGACTTTTAGACAAAAGTCAAACATGGTCAATGGTCAAGGAAAGTCAAAGTTAGCTTGGAAATGTTGACTTTGACCATAAAGAACTAACCATGGTTAAAAGTTAACCCAACCATAGTTAAAGTGTGGGAAAATAACTATTTTTGCTTAGAACACTCAATTTTTAGCCTATTATATATGAAAATAAATTAAATCAATTTTGGAATAAATAGAGTGGGCTGAAATTGAAGAGAGATATTGGGCTAAGAAATTAAATGGCTAAAGCCTATTTAGGTCTTAAAAGCTAATGGGCCTAATGTGCAAGGTTAATGGGCTGAACTTTGGGCCATGTATTGGGCTCAAAATTAAGACATAATGTAAGCCCGAATTATGAATTTCTAAGCCCCAAACCGAAGCCCAAATAGCTTAAAGTCATAAAAGCCCAATTACCATTAACCAAGCCCAAATTCTTTTAAAGCCCATTACATGGGCTGATTTTAAGGAAGAGTAAAGCAATTGACAAGCAAAAAAAAAAAAATAATCAGAAATTAGAAGCTTCCCACGTTATCATCTTCCTTAGCCAAAATAATCACCATGGAAACATAAAGCTTTAAGCTTTCTCTCTCTAGATTTCACCCATTTGTAAACCAAATTAGAACAAGTTGTCTTCAGCAAAGTTGTTATCCATAGCGAGGAGAATAACATAGTCTAAAACCAGCAACCAAGAAGCTGATTTGGAGAAGTCAACCCTGTGAGACCCCGTATATGTATAGTTGTAACGTGTGTAATTGGATCAATGAATGCTAATGGACTTGTAATGTAAAGTGTAATTGATGTAAGTCTATGGATTCAATGTACATATGTGTAATATGATTTGTAATGTACGTACAAGTTTTATTGTGTATGACTATGAAGAAATGAGTTCTTATAAGTGATGAATGTGATTGGAACTCAAAATGAGTAGTGTGGTAAATGGAAGGAAGTTGCATGAATATAAATTCTTCTATTTGGTTTTATATAGTATACCTTTGGATATACAAGGAATGCACACAAGTTTCAATGTGAATAAGGTATGAATGGATGCCATTTTCAAGTCATAATGGTGGATGGATGAGAAAATGGCCATGGCAGCATATTAAGGATGTTTTGGGTGTAAGTTGCAGCAGGAAAACTTCAAAAAATCTGGAAAATATGAAGGCTAGATCGATCTAATAGGATGATAGATCAATGTGGAAGAGCCAGAATGCTCTTATTTAGGCAATGGAATAGAGCATATCGATCTCCAATGGGGCCAGATCAATCTCCTAACCATTTTGTAATGAAAAGATCGATCCTCAAGCATACAAATCGATCTCCTTAGCTCTCTGTTTGGGAGCAGATTGATCTCAAGCTTCGACAGATCGATCTCATGCTTAAAATGTCGTGAAAAAGGGAGAATTGAGGGGACCAAATCGATCTCCTCCTAGTGCAAATTGATCTGCTCAAGCTATTTCTATAAAAGGAGCGTTGAAATCTAAAAATTTCGAGAAAACAACATCACCCTTCCATTTTTCACCCAAAACCTAAGTTTATCTCTTTAAAATCAGCCATTTTCAGTAAGAATTGAGGGGAGGCCATTAGACACTAAGTTGTTTATCTTGAGGAAGAGAACAACATAGATGGAGCCCAAAATCCCATTGTTGGTATTGAAAGTGCTAAGAGCATATTCATTTGGAGCAAGAAGAGAAATCAGATTTGGTAAGCTTCTAATACTCCAGCCTAAGTATATTATGTATTTAATTGATTTTGGAGTTGATTGGCATGTATATGGATGATAAAAATCATCTAGAAAGCAATGGAACACATATAACCTAGAAAACGGAATGAGTCTAGAGTGAGAAAGTGTGATTGAGTATGTTGATGATTTATGGATTATGATAAGCTATTATAGAAGTAATAGGAATGATGTGGAGTGGTTAAATGAAGCCACATTGTGAATTTGGATGAGTTGGTGATTTGAGGGAATTGCTAAGTTGTCAATTGAGTAATGTGGATGATTTGTAATGGGTAAATGAAACTACATTGTGGGTTGAGTGGAATTAGGAAAATAAGCATATGTAGTGTTGATGGAAAAGCCATAGTGAGGAAATATATAGGCCTAAAGGAACACTATGAGCTTAATATCAGTTTAATACCGATTCATTATGAATAAATAGGCCTAAAGGAATCCATAGACTCGAGATATGAATAAAGAAATGAAATGGGGCCTTATACGAGATGATAGAAGCTATAGAGTGAATTATAGCAAAACCCAAAGGTTGCGTGTAATAGATTGAAATAATGCGGAATATGAATTTGTACAGTTTGGAAGAGTCGTTGGAGACACAATCGAACTACGCACACGTAAGCAGCTTTAAGTAAGTGGAATCACATGTTGCGATTCCAGGTAAGGGAATTTTGTGAGTATATAGAGGTAGCTGCTCGTATTTTGTGGGTATATAGGGTGTTGTAAATTTGCATGATGGTTTGGAAAAGTGGTTGAGGATGTATGTGAACAATTATGAGTACGTATATGATTTGGTTTATATGGATGTATAAAATGGGATAGTAAGGCTAATAATTGCATAAATCACGTGTTTTAAATGTTTTCACAAAACACAATACTTTGATTTGAGCAAATAAAAGTATAGGCTAGCTAGTACTTGAATGATGTTATGAAATAGCCCATGTGAGGTGCTAAACATGTTTTGAGATGTTTTGAATGTATGTGAGCCATCTATCGTGTGTATGTGATTTAATTCGCGCTGGAGCCTCACTTGCGCTGGATTTCGATGTTTTCATTTGTATGAAACGTGCTGGAGCTTAGCTCGCACTTTGGTTTGAAACTATGACGATGCTTTATAAACTGTACTGGAGCTTCTGCTCGTACGTGGATTTCGAGTGGTTTTTCTTATGTGTATAACCGTACTAGAGCTATGCTCGTACGTGGTTTCTTTATGATAGGATGCATGAGTCGTGCTAGAGCTTTGCTCGCACAAGTTTGCACATCGTAATACGTATGAGGTCATGAAAGTTGGTAAATCCTCAAGCCCCACATCCTTAAGCCTGAAGAGGCGGGGATGCTCTGTTCTGTGGGGAGGCTCTCTTACGATAAGATCCTTAAGCTAACATCCTTAAGCCTGAGGAGGCGGAGAGGCTCTATTCGGTGGGGAGGCTCTCTTACGGAAGGATCCTTAAGCCAACATCCTTAAGCCCTAAAGGGGCGAGGAGGCTCTGTTCGGCAGGAAGGCTCTCCTACATGGGTACAGAAGGATCCTTAAGCCAACATCTTTAAGCCTTAGAAGGGCGGGGAGGCTCTGTTCGGCAGGGAGGCTTTCCTACATGGATATGGAAACTTCTTGGTAAGGGGTAGGTAAGACCTAGGAATGGCACCCCTAATTACGATATGAGTCTGCAGAGTACGATGTACCATGTATATCACATTAAGTATGATGTACTGTGTAGTGGTTACTTGATTTGAGAAAGTCTGACGGAGAACTAACTCACCTTCGTTGTAGCATGATACCCCGCACATCGAGATCCGTGTGGTCTGGGATGATTTACGACATAGTTGGTCAACATAGTCTTGTGATATAGTGACCTGTCTCATTTGATTTATTTACTATCACATGTTTTGACATGTAAGTGTGATTGTGAACTATCCAAGGTAGACTCGAGGGAGGGGTCGAGCCTCATGGGATTTGATTTGTGAAATGGTAATGATGTTTGTGATTGAGAAAATGGTTTGTGATGGGATTGTATGTGTTTAAGAAAGAGCTTTATGATGTGATTTAAAAAGGATGTTTCAAGTGAATTTCCCTTTTTATTACATGATTTGTCAATTAAGCATGAGATGGCTTGTACATGATGATTTACCATGTTTTATTATGCCAATTTACCTAATTTAAATACATGATATATGTATACACAAATGGCATAGTTTTGTTTTCCTCATGCTCCGAACTATAAACAATTTATGCATAACACTATCAGCATGTAGATAGAGTAGTTATTTACCATGCTTGCATTATTGCCTTACTGAGCATGTGGTTGCTCATCCCTCTCTATTTTGCCCCTCCTACAGAGCGTACATAGTAGTCCAGTGAGGACTGAGGCATGGTATTTTGGACATCTGCTGCATCTCCATCACTTAGAGGTATATACACAGTGATTCCTTTTTGTATCTAAACAACGTAAAAGCACAGTAGTCATTTGAAATGTAATTATGGGGGATGTAGATGTCAGTAATCATATTTTGTATAAGTAAACGATTAACTTCGAATGTATGACATCGTTTCATTAAATTGTGAATGAGTGGTAAGTGGTGGTTATTATTGACTCACAGCCCAACTGTATGTGGTGAGTTGTTCACGATCGGGTAAGGTAACAGTAAAATGTGAAACATTTATGGAGATTTTTGATAAAAATTTATTGTGACAAACCCCTCCGACAAGTTTCAGCAAAGGTGGAAAGATTAAGCTTTGTATGTTTTCAACATTCCAACTTCAAGTATATTTATCTATTGATTATTTGGAGTTGATTGGTGTATAAATTGTGGATCAAAACACCTAGAACACCATGAATCCCTTGTAATCGAAAATGGGTTTAGAGAGAGAAAAGGGTTAAGCTAAGGTGGTGATGAATTGACTATACATAGATGTTGATAATGATGTATGGATGATGATTATGCAGTTTGGTAGAATCAATTTGTAGAAATTGAATAGTTTGATGCATGGGTACTTAAGGTGTTTATTGAAATGACATAAATAACCAAGTTAAGAACATAAGTCATGCATGATAGGTGTTCGACAAAAGGCCTAGGAGAACACCTAGCAAGATGGCGTGGTGATGGTGGCCAATTGGCCATGGTGTGGCGTGGTGGTGCTCGGCCGCCATGCCAGGGCTGAGAGGTGCCATAGGCTAAGCCCATGTGCATTCAACCCAATAAGACTAATGGGCCCCACGAATGACCCAATAATTGTTAATGGGCCTAATGAGCCCAATGGGCCTTGATGGAACGAATAGTAAAGTGGAAATGAGCTTAGATTGATAATGGGCCTAATAAAGAGTAATAAGGTCCAATAAGAGAAATCAATCACAATATGTCAATTGGACTGCAACGAATATGGTAAATGCAGTATCAAACATAACTGATATGATTGGTAACAAATTGCAGCTCTCGAGGACGTAAACGGAGCCATAAAGACTGCGTGATGTTGAGCGATCGAGAATTAAAAATTCGTAGTCGACCTATTTAAAGCTAAGGATTTTGTAAGCTTTGAGAGATAGCTGTACAAATTTTAGTCGCCATTTCAGAGTCTTTAAATTCTCTGAGGAGTCTAGATTTGGAATTTCCAAAATTACACTAGAAAAGGGTAAATTACCAAAATGCCCCCAATTACGAAAAAATGATATTAATTGGTGTGTTTTGCATGAATAAACATGTTTTGTGAATGAGTAATGATAAAATGGCTCTCAAATTTGATTATCTGCATTAAATTGAATGATTTTTAGAAATGATTATATGTGATGAGTGATTTGATGGAAATGTGTTCCTCTCACTCAATTGGGTGTTATTTTCTTTATTTGATTTAACCATGAGCACCACTTTTATCAGAATTGAACCATCTATCAGATTTATGTGGAAACAAATAGTGCTGGAGCTTTCTCGCACTAGATTTGATTTGGTTTTCACATGACATAGTGTTGAAGCCTTGTTTTGCTCGCATTAGATTTTTATTGTGTGATATGCACAAATTGTGTTTAGAGACGTTGTGTAGGCTATGTGAGCTGCACTGATCCTCGCACGTGATTTGATAAGCCGTACTGGAGCCTTGTGTAGACTGTGTCACACTGATATGATATGCTCGCACGTGCATTTTGAGACATAGCGCAAGCATAGTTGGTGTAAGACCCGAATTTATTTAAAAACACGAAATGAATGAGTATTCGTGAAGGGAAGTCGAGTTAAATTAATCCCGAACACGTACAGGGCAAAACGGTCAAAAGATCGAAAGTCGGTATAAATTCGATGAGAAAATTTAATTAAAATAATGGATTTGAGAATCTTGATCAATAACGAATAAATAATTAAATTTCGGGTTAAATTGATCAAGATATGAATTTAGTGGAATTAATCGAAATTTTCGCTTGGGATAATATCCTGAAAATACGGAGAAATTATACTGAAAAAGTGGAAAAATAGATTAAATAAATTAAATAAATTAAATAAATTAATTAGAATTAAATAATAATTTTCTTAGATATTTTTGCCAAATAATAATATTTAATTGAATATAATAATAATAAAAAATAATTAATTAATTAAAAAAATGAAACTGAAAAAAAGGAAAAATCGCGAAATCACGATTTGGAAAACGGAAGCCGAGCCCGACTTCTACGGCACCGTCAGAGGAGACCGATGGCAAGTTCGGACCCGAGGCGGCCATCAACCGCAGTCCAACCGAGCCACTGGCACCAACGAAGCGGTGAACGGCGGCAAACGGCGTGAGAAAGGGGGGAAGAGAGAACCCGAGGGAGAAAAGGAGATCGGTGGCGTACGGTGCCGATCCAGCCCCACCCAACCACCTTCGAACGTCCCCGAGGCCAAGACGAGCAGATTGGTGGTGGTGGCAGTCGTCGAAATCGGCGGACGACGTCGGAAACGGCGGAAAGAGGAAATGGGTACCGACGGTGGAGAGAACAGGCCAGACCGACTACTTTCTGGCGGCCTTGGACTAAAACGAGGCCAGATCTGAGAATCGAACAACCCAGCAGAGCTGCTGGCGATGGAAACCGGCGGAGAACCGGCCGACGAGGCCCAAAACCGATCGAACCGGAGTGAACCGGACTAAATCGGACCGGTCTAAACCGGTTCAGCCAAGAAAAAAAGGAGAAAAAGAGAAAAAGGAAAAAGGGGAAGATTTTCGAAGGTACACCGAACTTCGGGTAAGTCGGTAAGAGGTTAAAAGTGACTGATTTGAATTCTGAGAAATTTATTTAAATTATATTTAATCGAAAAGTAACCCGAGATTAAATATATAACTGTGCAGTTGTACAACAAAGCTCGAACGAGAGCCGATTGAGCTTCGATTTTTGTACCCCGCATCACATTGGGTAAGTATATTTTAATTTCGATGTCCTTTAATACAGAGTTTCGATTATTTTACGGAATTTACAGAATAATTCTGTATAAAAAGGAATATTAATCAAAATTGCAACGTAATTATCGTAAATAGTGTATGGGCTATCCAATGAGTTTGGAACGAAGCCCGATGATTATTGGTAAGCTGAATGAGCCTAGTAAACCCGAATAAGGGATTTAATAAGTAAAAACAGGCTGAAAATGGGTCGAGGCCCATTAAGGTGCGATTAGGCCCAATAAGAGTAAATTGGCCCAATTAGTTAAATCGACTATAGTAAACAGGAGAATTATATTTATTGGGTTAAATTGACATGATAAATAATTATTTGTAGCCCCAGAGACTGGATTAGCAGCAAATCGGATCGGACGAGCCTCCGACAGTGGAATTTAGGTACGCGTTCGACGAGAATCGAGGTAAGGGAATTTTGTAGGTGCATAGAGATTTCTATACGTATTTATTGAGGGGATTTACAGGGCTTAGAATTCCTTAAAGTATCTAGAAAATGAAATTATAATTTTACGAAAATCAGGGCATAGGTGAATAAAGAAAAAAGACAATTTTACCCCTGAGAGTAAAATTTACAAAAAGGGTAGTAAGGCAGACAAATTTCATGATTATCATGTTTTAATGTTTTATATGAATGTATTGCTTTAATTTAAGCAAATATACACATAGGTTGGCAATAGATTTCATGAATTATACGAAAGGGAATCGGGTTGTATCGGTTACTATTTTAAAAAAGATATTTTATCAAGATTGAGCCACCTATCGTATTTACATGAATAGAAAGAGTGCTAGAGTCTTTCTCGCACTCAAGTTTACTGATTTATTTCTCATGAAAAGCGGTACTGGAGCATTGCTCGTACGAGAAATTTGTGTTTGCACAAAACCGTGCTGGAGCTTCGCTCGCATGAGATTTTAGATATCATGATATGCATAGCGTGGTGCTGGAGCTTCGCTCACACTAGACGTGAGTTGACATGCATATAGTCGTGCGAAAGCCTCTTGTAGACTATGTGTCGTAGAGTTTTGAGATGCTCGCACGTATATTTTGAGACGTGGGTTGGTTATCGACATAGTATTGGGGTGGATAAGACCTACGACAAGCACCCCCAGACTATGATATGGGTCCACAGAGTACGATGTACCGTGTATGTTACACGGAGTACGTTGTACCGTGCAGTCATGATGACTCGATGATGTTACTTGATATTTTGGCGGGTAGGACTTGACCCCACCTCCCGTTGCAGTTGTGATACATCGCACACTGGGATCCGTGTAGCCTGGGATCACAGGGATAAAGTATGGCCATAGTCCTTAATTTTCATACAGTAACCTACATGCCTCACATGATATCATACGGTTTGGATAGACCAGGACAAACCCGTAGGAGGGGTAATGTCCTGATTCATGTTTTAAAAGAGATGTGATTTAATGAATCAATGTATTCCCGAGTGGTGGGTTTAGTCTTGATGTGGTTGTTTTATGATGCAACAAACAAGTTTTAACGTGAAGAGTTTATGATTAAACAAATAAGTTTTAAAGTGAAGAGTTTATGATGAAACTAATAAGTTTTAATGTGACGAGCATGAGATGTCATACATGATGATTTTTCCATGTTGGTTTTATATGCCAATTTCATGATTTCTCTTATATGATATACATACATGTGGCATCGTTTTAGTCATACCTCATGCTCCAATTATAAACGATTTTATATCATGACATTATCAGCACATAGATAGTATAGTTATCTACCTGCTTACATTATTGCCTTACTGAGCTGTTTATACTCACCCTTTCATTTTCCACCCCACAAGGTATATTCAATAGAAGAGAACGACAGTAGTCATATCCGCTGCTTCTTATCAAGACCAGGTATACATATTTGTATAATTTTTGTATCTGAACATATAGAGGCTCAATACTCTACATGGATGTAATATTAGGGATGTATTTATTTAAAATAAATTGATATGTAAATGAAATATGAAAATGGAATGGTAAATAGGTGAGAGGTGACTAACACCGAATCATAGCCCAACTGTTTAGTAGTGTAATTGTTCACGACGGGTAAGGAAATTAAAAAGCAAAAAATTAACTCTGATTTTTAGGTAATTCGGATCGTGACAGTTGGAGATGGAACTATAAGCCCCGAATTTTTGGGCACTCCTAGTCTTCTGATCTAGAATTGGGGTTCATGAAGTACGTCGTACCGTGTAGAAAACATGGAGTACATTGTACCGTGATGCTGGGTCTTTGGACTTCGATTCGTGTCTGATGAGTGGAGTAACCCCTTTGTCTTCAGCCATTTGGGGACATTCATGCACACCTAGCTAGTGATAGCATGTAGTCTATTGACTATGGCCATATGTGTGTCTGTTACATTGCTGTATGCTCTGCTTGTCTCCCTATCTGAAATTTGATCTATTTTTGAGTTCTTGATTTGTTCTGTATCTGATTTTGCATTTGACTTCCTTTTTTGTGTTTTGAAACACTTATATACATGTCATTTTGAAAGTCGACTGATTTGAAGCGATTTCAGAGAGAAATGCATATTTTCTATTTTCTGAAAGTATGATTTGTTTAAGGAATTATGTATTTCTGCATGACGAAGTGTGAGTATGTAGGTAGTATGGTTATCTACCTGCTTGCAAGATTCCTTATTGAGTGTGTTATAGCTCACCATTTTCCCCTCCTCTCCACAGAGTTACCTCAACAGTGAGGACTGCGAATTTTCCTGAGCGGGTGACAGCCTACACATCATAGTGTGCAAGGGTATACACCTATTTTGATTTTGTATCTAAACTTTTAAGGCACGATTATGTATTTAAAGGGATACTGGGATGTAAACATACGTGTGTACAATATATGTAAAGAAAGAAATCAGTTGAATTATTGTAAAACAATATCAATTGCTATGAATGTGTATTACGTGTGTAAGGTAAGTATCGGCTCGTGTGCCCAACCTTCTGGTGTTGTCTACTTCGTTATTGCATGGATAAATAATAAGAATTAAGCGTGAAACGGAGTGTGACATAAACTCACAGCTACTACCATGGATATAGGCACATTGCTGAACCACATAAATCCCGGTGTCTATCTCTTTACTTATTTTGTTCACCACTCCATAACAATAATCGATAACTTTCCATATAATTTTTGATATTAGGACTCAGTGATGCTATCAAGATCTTTCAGGGGTAGAGGATACTTTGAAATACCTCGATATTCTTTTTGATCTGACATCACAATTATGAAGCTCTATCAATGTCATGTCACAATGTTAAATGAAGTGAACAATGCAAGAGTTTGATAAAATCGATACGGTACATTTTTCAATAAAACGATCTCTTTTCAATAAACATATTTTTTCACAAATCACAATGCATATTTGGATAAATCAATATTCGATACAAATCAAATGGTTCAGTATTCAATATTCAATGGAATGTACATGTTCGATAAACAGTGTTCGTTACGGTAAATTATATTCGGTAGACACAATGTTCAATAAAGAGTATTTGATAAACACTTTTAGTTCGGTAAACAATATTTGGTAACACTTTCAATTCAATAAACAACGTTCAATATTCTTTTCAATAAAACTATTGGATCTTGAGATTAGGTGACTCCCTTATAGCAATCAATAAAGGCTTAACGCAATGGTAAATGAGTGAGCCAAGGTTAGACTAATACAATATATCACGTGAGGTCATCTTGAGACGCCTTTCATCCCCAGTATTCCATTGATAAATCAGCATGCCTGTGCTACCCGGGATGTGGGTAGCTCGATAGGGCCATATATATTCCTAGTATGGAAACTAAATCCATAAATATGCCAGATCGAAAGGGACTAATAGGTCGAAGGCTAAGCTAGATCGAAATGGACTACTTATAGTATAACTTGTGTGGTCATCATGTGATGCCTTTTATCCCAAGTGCTTTTTTGATGTAATAAATAATGGAATGATAGTATAACTAAAACATAAAAAGTCCAAGTGCATGTTTTGAAATAATATCATTGTACGGATAAAAGTCGAATAAGCTTAAATCCAAATCAGTAGACATTGACAAATAAGCTATTTATTTCACAATCTTTCAAAATAAGTCAGTAATGAGATTTAAAAAAAAAACTTTTCAATATGCAGGTAAAAAACAAAGCAAGTTTATAAATGTCACAAACACCATGCTATGCTTAATAATGCAGTATAAACTCAAAACATAATGCTTATAACACATAAAACTATCAGAAAGCATGAGGAATGTACGACATGCTTTTTCTATTCTTATAACTTATAGTAGTAAGGAAATTCTTACAATATAACTTGGCTATACAGACTCATTACCCTGCTTTGTAATAATGATTATATAATATTTCGAATCAGTATTTCATATCAATCGATCGTATAAACGAATACATATATATCACTGCAATCTATGGGATACTATGCCCATATTAGGTAGTATTTACAAGCTTGGTATATATATATATATATATCATTTTCATATACAGTTTAATCATTTCCATGTATAGTTCAATCATTTCCTTGTATCATTTTTTCTCTTTTTCCTTATCATTTGTTTATGTTGTGAGCAGTCAAGTACACTAGAATCCAATTGATATCTACTTCACACAATTTAAGGTAAACTACCTGTGGTCCTAGTCTAATGTAAATACTTACTGGCTTATGCCAATTATTCTGTTTTCTTTACTAAGAATCACTTATTTACATCTTAAACTTAAAACATTAATTGCAAAATCACACTTAACACAATACACATCCCAACTCATGTATTGATAATAAATTGTCTAAAATAAATACATATACAGTATAAAGGTATACCGATTATGAGTTGTGAAATCTTTTAAGCCTCAACTTCGAAGCCGATATTAATGGTGATACTAATGCACTTCTTATTTGAACTTGTGATGGAAAAGAGAGGGGTGAGCTTGTAAGACCCGAAATTTAGTGTCATTTCCTTAAGATGTTGTCATTGTAAACATGAATTCATGTAATCTTAATCAATAAAGAAGAAATAATCGAATTCCAAGTCCAATTGATCAAGATTTATGGTGATAACCCGAAATTTTCCCACATCGAGAATTTATCGCGGGAATATGGAAAAATATTATCGAGGAAATAAAAATAAATAACAATGTCTATACATAAATATATATAGAAATAAATTAAGTAATATATATTAAGATATTTAGGTATAAGATGTTTGTTATATATAATTTATTATATTATATATATAATATTATATACATAAATAAATAAAAAGAAACAGAAAAACGTGAATCGCATGAAACACATGAGGGACCCGATCCTCCTTGTTTCCTAATCGACAGGGCAACAGGTGGCGAAGGAGGGTGCAAGGACACCGGTGAAGGAAGACTGACATGGTGGGAGTGATTGATCACCATCACGCGCCCTGCATCGCCTGTGATGAAGAGATTGGAGGGGGGAGAGAGTCGAAAGGGAGAATGGGAGAATCGACGACACTAGGGCCGATCTACCCCAACCTAGGCCAAAGGCTCTAGGGGCGAGGCCAAACCACGTGGCGGTGGAATCGGTCAGAGAATCGACCGGTAGCGTCGAGAACGAAAAAATGGCCTCTGAACTAGATCGGACCGGTTCAGTATAAAGAGGGCAGAACCGGTTCGAGCCGGTTGAGCCAAGAGAAAAAAAGTTAGAAAAGTTCGATGATACATCGGGCTAAGGCAACAAGCCAAGGATAAGCTGCGAGACAATAGGCGACGAACGTGAGTTTTATCGAACCTTGATTTACGTGCCACCATGGAATCTTGGGTAAGTAAATCTCACTTGCTATAACTTGTCTAGTTATACGAGTTAGAAATTCATTGCATAAGTTGCGGATTATTTCTATATAAATTTCTTTATGTTTGGAATTGAAAATCAACTGTTGTAAATGATTGTATAAACTATCAAAAAGACTAGAAAAGACTTAAGATGGCGTGATGGTAGTGTTAGGCCATGTATTCGGTTAAACGTTCATAATAGGCTAAGCTTGTGAAGCAATCGGTCCAAGTTAGCTAATAGGCCCCAGGAATAGCCCAACAATTGTTAATAGGCCTAATAAGCCCAATGGGCATTGTTAGAATGAATAGTAAAGTGGAAATAGGCTTAAGATAGAATTGGGCCCAATAAGGAGCATTAAGGCCCAATAAGAATAATTGAGCATGAAATTAAAATGGAGGTCTGGATAAAGAGTGTATGTGTTAATAGGAAATAACACTGATGTAATCAATGATTAATTTCAGCTCTAGGAGATAAAATTGGTGCTAGATAGACCGAATTGCGAGAAATGGAAAAATGTGAAAAGAGCATTCGACGAGATTTCAGGTGAGGGATCTATGCAAGCTCTTAGAGATAGCTGTGTGTATATTTTTTTCCTTTTTCAAGTATTTAAATTCTGTATAGATTACAGATATGGAATAATATAAATAACGCCCAAATATGGAAAAATTATGAAAATACCCTTAGAATTGGGAAAATTTGAAAATTAGTGTGGACTGAGTGTCGCACTCAAGGCTCGCACTAGATTTTTAGACGACAGGCTATGGTTGATGTCACGACCTCTTTTTCCTTAAAATCACTATAAATGTTTCGCTTTTTCATTTCCTTACCTGTCGTGAACAGTTTCACTACTAAAATTGGGCTATGAGTCAACATTAGTCCCTTTTGTCATGTTACTTACCTCAACATCCATTTCCATATCACATTTACATATTAGGATCTACTGTCCTTTGACTTTAACTAATTACATTCATAATTGTATTTACTTAGGTTTACATCCCTGATATTCCATCTATGTATAGTACCGTGCTTCTACATGATCAGATACAAAACTGTACAATGTGTATACCTAATTCATGATGGGAACCAGCGAATAACAAGGAATGTAGTGTCTACCTGCTCTCAACTACTGTGGATGCTCTGCAGGGGTGGAAAGTGAAAGAGTGAGCACAACTTGCTCAGTAAGGTAATAATGTAAGCAAGTAGATAACTACACTATCTACATGCTTATAATGTCATGATATAAAAATCATTTATATCCAGAGTATGAGGTAAAATTAAAACTATGCCACATCTATATAAATATATCACGTACTGAAAACATGAAAATAGGCATATAAACATGAAAAATCATCATGTCAATGTCTCATGCTTAACACATTAAAAACTCATCCTAAAACAACCCCTCAATGTTTAACACCTTATTAAAACTCAGTAAAACTCATTAACACATTATAAAAACCATATTTCGTTTTAAAATCACAAATCGAGGCGTAGCCCCTCCTTCGGGTCTGCCCTGATCCATTTAGACCGTATGATATCACGTGAGGCGTGTAGGTTACTGTATAGCAAAAATTGAGGACTATGTCCTTGTGATCCCAAGCTACATGGATCCCGATGTGCGGGGCATCAAGGCTGCAATGGGAGGTGGGCCAATCCTACCCGTCAGAATATCAAATCGCCAATCTTATAGTCATGACTACGCGGTACAGTGTACTCCGTGTGACATATACGGTACAACGTACTCTATGAACCCATATCACAGTCTAGGGTTGCCTGCCATAGGTCTTATCCACCCCATTCCATGTCGATAACCAACCCATGTCTCAACATACACGTGCGAGTATGTTGTCTCACTGTGACACAGTCTACAGGAGGCTCCAGCATGGCTCTATGCATGTCAAATCACGTCTAGTGCAAGCGAAGCTCCAGCACGATGTCTTGCATATCATGATATCTACAATCTCGTGCAAGTGAAGCTCCAACATTGTTTTATGCACATACAAAATCCTTGTATGAGCAATGCTCTAGTACAGCTTTCATGCGTAATAAATCAGTAAAACTCACTGCGAGCTAGGCTCCAACACTCTGTATATGAGTTAAAATATTAAAATCCATTGCGAGCAAAGCTCCAACACGATTAAACTCATATAAATCTAATAGGCGGCTCTATTTCAACAAAACACGCTCAAAATCAAAGTTAGCACCTGACTCGTGCTATTTCATGAAATTATGAAATCAATAGCCAGCCTATCCGTAAATTTTCTTAAATCGAAGCAATATATTTCATAAAAATATCAAAAACATGATATTCATTAAATTTATTAGCCTTACTACCCTTTTTGTAAAATTTACGAAGTAGGGGCAAAACTGTCTTTTTCCATCGATACCCGATTTTTACGAAAATTATTATTTCATTTCTAGATACTTTAGGAAATTTTAGGCCTATAAATCCCCTCAAAAATATGCGTTGATATCTCTAAGCACTTACAAAATTTTCTTACCTCGTATCAAGTCGAGTGTGGTAAATTTTCACTGCTGGAAGCTTGTCCTGTCCGATCTACTCCTAATCTAGTCTCTGGAGCTGCAAAATATTATTTATCATATCAATTTAACCCAAAAAATGTATTTTCTTCATTTACTATAGTCTATTTAACTTATTGGGCTCATTTACTTTTATTGGGCTTTCCGTGGAGCCCATAATCTAAATTGGACCGATTGCTACTCAAGCTTGGCCCATCATGACCATTTGGCCGAATTCTTGGCCTAACATCATTGTTACGTTATCTTATCCAATTTCTAGTCTCTTTCGACCGTTTCAAATCATTTACGACATTCTATTTTCAATTCCAAGCATTACGAAATTTTATACGGAATAAATAGTAAATTACGCGATAAATTTCTAACTCGTATAACTATCCAATTTATAGAAATCGAGATTCACTTATCTGAGATTTTGTGATAGCATGCAAATCGAGGTTGACTCGAACTCTCGTTTGTCGTCAATTGTAGCGATACACGTTTATATATTTATCGGGTCAATTTCGTCAAATATAATTTCAATTAAATATTCCAAAAATTAAATCGATCAATTTCGACTGCTTACCGACTTACCCATAGCTCAATTGCATCCCCATATTTTTTTTCCCATTTTTACTTTTTTTTTTCAATTTCGTTTATATATATATATATATATTATATTTTGATATAATATAATATATAATATAATACAAAATATCTAAAATTTTTAACATAATTAATAAAAATATCTTAAAATTTTACACTGTTATTGTATTAATAATTATAATAATAAAACAATTATTAATATTATTATAATTATATTTTATTTCCACAATGTATTTTATACATTAATATTTATACACTTTTGGACATGTATTTTATTTAATTTATTCTTACAACAATATATGAGCATCATATTTTATTTTATTTTATTGTATATATTTATTCCTCCGGAAATATATTTTTCTATATTTCGAGGATAAATTGCCCAAAATAGGGTAATTTTCTGTTTATCATTTTCGAACCAACTTCCCTTTTCGGACTCCCTATACTTTCATGTTCGGAGTCTTTATTTTAAATCGATTTAACCTAATTTCATTCGGTTTATTCCAAATTTACCCATACTCTTATTTTGCACTTCAGTGCATTCAGACGTCTAACTTAATAATTTGGACTTAAAATCCACGCTAAATCTCTTTATTGATTAACCTATTACTACAAAGGTTCACACTAACATGTTCTTAAGGAGAAGACACTGAATTTTGGGTCTTACATTCCTCCCCTTCTTAAGAAATTTGGTCCTGCAAATTGAACCAGTCTTAGTTCTCAAATAAATGGGTATGCTTTTCTCGTATCATACCTTTTAACTCTTACGTAATTTCCTCTGAAGTGTGGAGTTGCCAAAGACCCTTAACCAATGGGATGGTCTTAGACCGTAATACTTCATCCTTCCTGTCTAATATATCAAGTACTTAGTTTACACTTCTTACTAAATCTCATAATATCTTTCGACTGAGGTACCTTTAAGAACACTGATTCACGAACCATAAATTTTAATGGTCTTTGTCTCGTGTCAGCATAGTTTATTGTCTGCTCTGAGCTATTCTCAATCTCTTACACATCAACTGAACATCCTTAGAGGCTCGTTTCACAAAATCGGGAGCAAATTGATAATTCTAGTTTTAATAGAATTATTTGTGCTTAATTTGTTAATTAATTATTTAAATCCCCACATTATTTTATTAATTATCCCCTTTATTTAATTAAAATTCTTTAATGTGCAGGTAAATTAAATCCGGATGAAACTCAGTCGGTTCAGTAAAAAATGGGTTGAAAATGGGCTAAAGAAGACTGGACCACTTTAAAATTGAAGACTGAGTTACCAGTCGTCTGGACATACGTGATGCCAGGTGTCCTTATTTTATTTTCCCTAAAATAATAAGATCGACGGACACCATGCCAACCTTCTAGAAGACTCACGTCAGGCCACATCGCACAGTGAATTGGATAAAAAGACGAGTGACGTGAAAATATCTTCTCTGCAGCAAATCAAAGGAAGACAAGTGGCCAAACAATGCCAACTCATCTAGGATGAAAAATTACCATTGTACCCCTAAGTGTGTGTATAAATAGAACATGATGGCAATTGAAAAAAACTAAGTCGTGTAGAATTTAGGAGTAGTGTAGTTTAGGGTAAATTAGTTTGTAGGAGTAGAGGTAGTTAGGGTAGAATAGTTTTTAGGGTAACTTTAAGAGTTATTTCCTTTGTTTTATTGCTTTTCAGAATTAGTTTTTTTTTTAGCTAAAAATTTTATTTCACTGTTCATAGCAATCTTCATATTTATGAAAAACTGTTTCAATTCTAGTATTTGGTAATTTCGATATTCATTAATAGCAACCAACTTTCATTTTCTTTTCTTTCTCGGTTTGATCACTTTTATTACTTAAGGAAGAGTTTTATTTTCACAATTGCTCTGAGTTTTGCTCACTTAGTTTGTTTTAGTTCTTTGTCTCCACTGCCTATTCGGTTGTTTAATCTTCTGCCTTTCGGTTCTGGTACCTTGATGTGGGTTGATGCCGAGCCTTGTTCCACATCAAGAGCAATGTGGAACCACAGTTGGAGAAGGGAATGAAGCAACTCGAGGATGATGGGTTTCCTTATTCACGTTGATACAGCTCACAGGTGTTGATTGGGTTAACTTTCATTTGTTGATTTTACATATTCTCCTTTGGTTTTCAGCTTATGTTCTACAATTCATTGTTATTCTTTTATTTTCTTATTTCATTTTTCTTTGTTTGTACTACATGAGTTGACTCTTTACTGCATTTAAACATTAGCTTAATTGTTTTTACTGCATGTTCTTAAGTTCTGTAGTTCATGACATTTGCTGCATTTCATTCTAGAAATCTTTCATTGATCCCACTAGACTCGCTAGCTAGTTTATGTTTGATAGATGTTGATTTCATTGGGTGCAGTGAGAAATGTCTCTAGTGTTGCTTTGTTCGACTCTGTTTTGTTATTAGTGTACTGTTTATTTGGTTAGTTTGCTAGAATGGTGAACTAGTTACTGGCAGCCGTAACCTTATATGTTCTTCATCGTTTATGCTTCTGTTTTCATTGTTTTACTTTCTTAAATTTGTTACAGTTTGATGTGGATACTTGTTGTCAAATACCTTAGGTTATATTTTATGTTTGATGCTTAGCTTCTGCATTGCTTGTGGGAATCTGAGATGAGCAAGGTCGGTGCAGGTGATTGTGTAAATGGCTGAGTTGTGCTTAGTAGCTGCAACATGTGGTGACAGAAGCAGTGTCGGGCGCTGCTGGACGTGGTAGCATCGGGCGTTACTGGACACTCTCTAGTGTACTCTGGGTTACTGAAGCACGACAACGAGTTGTTGATTTGCATCATTACAGGTTGCTGCTATGCCGGAGCAATGGTGGCTACCTCTCCTCGACGTGATTATAGAGCTAGCATGCAGCACCTGGACAGCAGCTGAGCAGTTGTGGCCATTGTAAAGTAGAATAGAAAGGTGACAGCGGTAATGTACAGATGCAGGACAGAACCGAGAATGGGAGCTGGACAGAATAGGCAGGTTGTCACGACCCAAATTACCTAAAATCACTACAAATTTTTCGCTTTTCGATTACTATTTAATTCTTACCTTTCTCTCATCAAGACCATCTTACCAAAGAGTTGGGCTATGATTCGGTGTTAGTCACCTCTCACCTATTTACCATTCCATTTCCATAATCATATATATATATATGTATATTAGGATTTACTATCCTTTGACTTTAGCTAAATGCATACACAATGGTATTTACACAATGGTATATACGCTTACAGTACTGTTCATTACATGTTAAGATACAAAACTATACAAATGTGTATACCTATCTCTCGATGGGAAGCAGCGGATACCAAGAATGCAAGTCCTCAGCTGCTCAATAACTATTGCGAGTGCTCTGAAAAGATGGGAAAATAAGGGGGTGAGCAAACCACAAGCTCAGTAAGGCAATTATGCAAGTAAGTAGATAGCTCTACTATCTTCATGCTCATAATGCCATGCCCTTAAAATCCATTTCTTTTCATTAAAATCCCAAGCACAAAATCATGCATATATCCATGACATTGTTTATCAAAACTATTTGTGCATATATAAATTATGTAATTCATGCATAAATAGCATTTTATGTGACATCATTAAATCCTACTTAGCATGAATTAAATCAAAATCATGCATTATTTCATGCGATATAAAACAAATCATGAGATACAATCCTTTCATAAATTTATCATTAAATCATGAAAAACTTATCATGCTACTGCATTTAAATCATTTCATTTAAAATGCAGTATAAAATAACCCAAAAGGGTTAAAGATCTCATAATTCAATTTCAAATTCATAAAGCAATTCCTTATAAAATTCTGTTAAAAAGCACATCTCAGTAAAAATCATAAAATCGGGGGCCTGACCCCACCCTCGAGTCTACCCTGGTCTATCGAGACCACAAGTTATATCATGTGAGACAAGTAGGTGACTATATCAGTAACAACAAGGACTATGGCCATAATCTAGTGATCCCTGGCAACACGGTACCTAGTGTGCGGGGTATCACACTTGAAACGGGAGGTGGGTCGGTCCTACCTGCCAGAACAGCATAACATCAGGATTGCGAGGGCAAGGCTTGCTGCCTTATGGCTAATGCCACTCCACTCCAACAATCCCCACGGTACAACGTACTCCGCGTGACATACACGGTACAACGTACTCCGTGAACCCAAACTTAGTCAGGGGTGCCTGCAATAGGTCTTATCAACCCATACCATCTCTGTCTTAGTATGCACGTGTGAGCATATCATCTCACTATGACACACAGTCTACAGGAGGCTCCAACACGGCTGTATGCATGTCATATAAATCCCTGTGCGAGTGAAGCTCTAGCACGACTCCATGCATATTCATGATATCAGAAAATCTCGTGCGAGCGAAGCTCTAGCACAGTTTCATAAAAATAAGTAAAATCTGTGTACGAGTAGCACTCCAATACAACTTTAAAATGAGTTATAAATCCAAATAAAATCACGTGCGAGCAAGCTCCAGCACGAATGAATGCTCAAGTAAATCAAAACTTCATATGAGCAACGCTCCAGTACGACTTATGCATAAATACATCAAATCTCGTGCGAGTTACACTCCAGCACGACGACTTTTTTGCAATATCATATCAAAACAGGATGCAAGCTAAGCTCCAGCATCTCTCCTGCATGTCAAATCATTAAAACTAGTGCGAGTAATCGCTCCAGTAGCTTTTTATGCATTTTAAGTCAAAATCGTCAAAACAGTCAAAACAGGGTGCGAGCTAGGCTCCAGCACCTCTCATGCATTTCACAATAGTAAAATGAGTGCGAGCAACCGCTCTAGCACATTTCATGCATATGATGTCACACAAGTCGGGGCAAGCAACCGCTCTAGCACATTTTATGCACACTCATAAATGTAGATGTAGTGCGAGCTATGCGCCAGCACTATCTGTTTCCATTTAAACTTGATAGTTGGCCCGTTTTCCAAAGAATTTTCATTTAAATCTAAATAACATTTACGTAGTGTTATCTTGTGAAATTTATGCAATTATTAGCCAATCTATCGATTTACTTTGTTTAAAAACCACAAAAATTCCTTAAGTAAAAAAAATTCCTTAAATCATGCATTTCATGCTTGTCATGTTTTCACCATCCTTAGGTGAACTTCCCTCAATAGGGGTAAAATAGTCTTTACCTATCTCGAGTCCTTAAAATCTTTAAATATATTTCTAGGACCTATATACATATTCAGTGTATACATATATATTCAGTGTATACAAAAACTATTAAAATACGCGTAGCTACCTCTAGCTACTCACATAATTCCCTTACCTCATTTTTTCTGGACAGTCTGACCTTTCACTGATGTCTCATCATGCAGTCCAATTTGCTCTCAATCAAATATCAAGAACTACGTACAAATATACATCAGGTCAAATACAATACAATTAATTGTATTTCATATTTTCTAGGCTTAATTTAAATTATTGGGCCCGTTTACCCATATTGGGCCCGATTGTACCATAATGAGCCTTAATCGACCTTAAGCCTATTTTCGCACTTATTATTCACATTATCGAGGCCTATTGGGCTCACTGGTCCCATCAGTATATATTGGACCTCGTTCTAAATTCTCGAATAGCTTATGCATTATTTACGACAATTTATCCTAATTTCTAGAATATAATTCATTTAATGCGAAATTTAAATCCGTAATTTATGCGGTAATTTTTTTAACACGTATAATGATGCAATATTGCTGTAAATAAGGGTTACTTACCTGAGATTCCATGATAGTACGTAAATCGAGGCTGTCTCGAGCTCTCGTTTGACGTCAATTGTTGAGTTACACAATTACATAATTTTTCAGGTAAATTTTTAGTCGAATATTAATCAAATTAAATATTTCAAAATTTAAATCAGTCAATTTTGATTGCTTATTGACTTACCCGTGGCTCGATTGCTTCACTAGGATTTTTCCCCAAATTTTCCTCTTTTTCTTTTCTTTTTGGCTGAACCAGTTTGATCCAATTTAACCCGGTTCAGACTGGTTCGATCTAGCTGGTTCAGTCCGGTTTAGCTGGTTCGAGGCTTCATCGATTGGTTCTCCATCGACTTTTGTCGCCAGCAGCTCCGCGGGGTCGTCCGATGCACGGATCTGGGGTCGGTTTCGTCCGAGGTGGCAGTGGTCGGTCTGGCTCTTCTCCCTTCCGCCGTCGGTGCTGGTTCTTTTCTCATCGTTTTTCGGTGCTAGCCGCCGTCCCACCGGTCGATTCAGCCACTGATCGACCGGTCTTGGCATGGGCTTCCTTCGGTTGGTGGTGGTCGGGCCTAGATCGGCGCCGGTCACCGAGTTCCTCTTTCTCCTCTCTCGGTTCGCTTTCTCGGTTTCTCTCTCGCTGTCGATCGTCTCCTCGCCCGATTTGCTTTGGGTCGGTGTCGGCGTGGGGTTCCTCCCCTACAGGCCTCTCATTCATTTCCCGACGGCCTCCGTCGGTGGAGGTAGAAGCATGGGTCGCTCCCTGGTTTTGTTTTCATTTCGCAAAATCGCGATTCTGCGATTCATTTTTTGTTTTTTTTTATAATTAAATTTTATTATTATTTAAATCATTATTTTATTATTAAAAATCCCAAAAATATCTAAAAAAATTTATATTTAATTCATTTAATCAATAAATGAATTTATCGGTATTATTTCATCTTTTCGATATATTTTTTGATTATTTTTGGGATAATTTCCCAGGGTGAAAATTTCGATTTATTCCAATAAATTCATATCTGGATCAATTTAACTTGAAATTTAGTTATTTCTTCGTTATTGATCAAGATTTCTCAATCTCATATTTTTAATTAAATTTTCTTGTCACGATAAATGTCGAATTTCGATCTTTTGACCGTTTTACCCTTACACGTGTTCGAGAATACCATTTCAATCCTTCATTTCACGAACACTCACTCATTTCGTGTTTTAAATAAAATCGGGTCTTACACAGGAAGTGAAGAAACATGCACAGTGCCAGTCAGGACCACTCAGTTGGCTTTATGGTTAAGGCCTTGTTTGGCCATTGCATTTTAGCTACAAAACTCATTTTCATGCATTTTAGATAGATTAATTTCAATTTCATTTGTTAGCTTAAGAAGTTAGAGTTTTAAATTAATTTGCATGATTAGTTATAGTACAATTGCTTGATTAGTTCAGAATTGAGATTTAATTATGTCATTAGTTAATTTTTATTTTAGTGATAGGTGTTACAGTTAGAATTAAATTAGCGTAAAATCATTTTATGCATGTTTTAAGTTTTCATTTTAAATTGAAAAATCCAAAAATATTTATTTCTCATCCATTATTTAGATTTTAGTTTAGTAATTAGTTAGAGTTAGATTTAATTTAGGATTATTTTATAGGTAGTTAATTTCTTAGTTAGATTTAAGAATTTCTCTAGATTAATAGAAGTTTTATTTTATTAGATTTTAGGTTAGTTTAATTTGCATTTTTATTAATTAGTTTAATTACATGCACATTTTATTTTAGGTTTGTTTAATTTTAGTTTGATTAATTTTGTTTCTTTATATTTGCATTTTAGTTTAATTGTGTTAATTAATTTTAACTGTTTCAATTATTTTTGTAGGTATTTGCTTTTAATTGCTTGGAGCTTTGTAAGTAATTTTTGCTCTCTTTTATTTCCTTTAGTTCATAATTTTTATTGTTTTCAGTTTTTTTTTTAATTCTAGCCTTGTCGATCACCCATTAAGAATTCATAATTTTCTAGGATATACTTAGGGTAAAATTAACCGGCAGTTAATTAGGCTAATCAACTTCTCTGTGGGACGATAATTCGGGACTCAAATCCCATTATTACTTATACGACCCGTGCACTTGCGGATAGAACGTCTAGGTCACTTATAGTTGGCACTAAGTTCGTACCAAGTTTTTGGCACCGTTGTCGTGAAAGTCTTAATTAGCCAGTAATTGATATCGGTGAAATTATGCTTAGGTGTAATTCTAGCTTGTAAATACTTAGGTTGTAAATATTTAAAGCTTTAATCTAGATCAGTTAATTTTCTCTTTCATAAAAAAAATTATTCTAATGACTTTTTGATGCTTGCATGCATAGAGCCAAGAGTTATGATTGCTTTCCTTTAGATCCTAAAATTGAATGAACTCTTAGAAAAATTCGAAAGGATTCTAGGAAATTTATAGCTCCACTACAAAACATCATGGCAGAAAATAGAGAAATTAGGACCGTTGGAGATTATGCAATGCTGACTTTTGGAGGTTATCATATCGACATTAGGCCACTAGCTGTCCCTACAAACAATTTTGAAATTAAGCCTTCCATCCTCTAAATGATCCAGACCTCTTTACAGTTTAGTGGGCTTTCGTACGACGACCCACATGCTTACGTCGGGCAATTCCTTGACCTGTGCAACACATTCTAGCACAATGGATTATCTGATGATGCGCTTAGGCTTAGATTATTCCCCTTCTCGCTTAGGGATTGGGCGCGACACTAGTTAACCTCCTTGCCTCCAAGATCCATTTCTACATGGGACGAGTTAGCCCATCAATTTCTAGCTAAGTTTTTCCCTCCCTCTTAAATGGCCAGACTCCGTAGTGACATAACTTCCTTTACCCAGTTCGATTCTGAATCTCTTTACAAAGCATGGGAATGATATAAGGAGTTTCTTAGGAAGTGCCCTCATCATAGCTTACCTTTGTGGCTACAAGTCCAAACCGTTTACAATAGACTTACAAGCTAAAATGAGACCATCGTTGATGCTGCTGCGGGAGGAGCCCTAATGTGCAAAACAGAGTAGTAAGCTTACGAGCTCTTAGACAAGATGGCTGCTAACAACTATCTATGGTCTTCGGAGAGGCAACTGCCTAAGAAGTCGATGGGTATCTATGAGCTTTACGTGCTGTCTACCTTGACCTCTCAAATTGCTAATCTTACGAAGAAGGTAGAGTCGCTCAGTACCCAGCATAATCCTTCCACCTATCCTAATCCTGTCTATTCTGTCCAAAGTCCTTTTCTTTCTTGTGATCTGTGTGGTGGTACACACTCTGTAGATAGGTGTCCACTTAATTTAGAATCGGTTCAGTATGTTTCCCCTTCTCAGACGCAACAGAATAACCCTTTTTCAAACACCTACAATCGAGGGTGTAGGAACTATCCTAACTTTTACTGGAGCCAGAACTAAAAACAATCTTCTAATTCTAGCCCTGTAGGACGCCCTAGTTTTCAAGCTCCACCGGTTCATGTACCACCACATCAGCAGTTTCCATACCATCCACCTAATCATCCCCATCCACCTTACTTCCATCAACCACCACCTCCAGACCACAACCCCAGCACTTACCAGCAGCTGAGAAGAAGCCCTTGCTTGAGGAAATGTTCACAATGATCCTGTAAAACCAAGCTGTCTCAATTAAGATTTTAGAAGTTCATGTTGGATAAATAGCCAATGCTCTTAGCCAACGTCCACAAGGGACCCTTCCTAGTAACACTGAAGTTAGTCTTGTTAGGTAAAAGGAGGGTAAGGAACATGTTAAATTCATCACCCTTAGGAGTGGCAGAGAGCTAGATGATCCACAAGTTAAGTCCAATCCTGTTAAGCCCACAGTGGTAGAGCCCTTAGGGTCTAAAGAGGCAACTTAGGAAGAATAGGAATATCAGGATTAGTCTGCAAAGGAAACAAAGTTAGGTGCTTCTTCATCTGTACCTTCTTCTTCTTCTTCATAGCCTTTCTTGTCCTCTGATGCTACACATGTTACCACTACATCCCTTTCAGTTAGACCCCTAGTACCTTTTCCTCAGAGGTTTTAAAACCAAAGGCTTGACCAACAATTCACCGAATTTCTTGAGATTTTTAAGAAAGTTTACATCAACATTCCTTTCACATATGCTTTAGAGCAAATGTCGAGTTATGTGAAGTTCCTAAAGGATATCCTCTCGAGGAAGAGAAGACTGGAAGATTATGAGACGATGGCCTTAACTGAGGAATGTAGTGCAATTATTCAGAGAAAATTACCCCCAAGCTCAAAGATCTCGGGAGTTTTACCATGCCTTGCACAACTGGAAATCTATTATTTGGTAGAGCTCTGTGTGATTTAGGAGCCAGTATTAATCTGATACCTTTGTCTATTTATCAAAAGTTAGGAGTAGGGGATGCCAAGCTCACCACAGTGACCCTTTAGCTGGCTGATCGATCCATTAAATATCCGAAGGGGGTCATTGAGGACGTGCTACTAAAGATGGATAAATTTATTTTCCTTGCAGATTTTATTGTATTAGACATAGAGGAAGACAAGGAAGTCCCTATTATACTAGGCGAACCTTTCCTAGCGACTGGTAGAACCTTAATTGATGTACAAAAGGGGGAGTTAACAATGAGAGTCCAAGATCAGGAAGTGAAGTTTAATGTTTTCAAACCTTTGAAGCTCCCCGATGACTCTCAAGAGTGTTTTAAGATGGAGATTGAGGAGGATATAAGGCTTGAGCATAAGAAATCTAAAAGAATGAGGGAAGTAGATAGAGATCAGGAGGATTTAACTGTTAACATTCTGTCACTACTTTGGTTGACCCTTCTACTCTTCGCCTTGCTGCTGAGTGTTGTGTTCTTCAATTGCATTTGAAGTGGCTTAATTTTTCTTTTCACTTTGTATATAATTCTTTTTCTTTCTCTTTTCCATTGTTTCTTTCTTTATTTTGCAAATTTCTTTTCTAGTATTACGCTTTCAATTAAGCTTCAGTTGTTCATCATCATCAGAAAGGGGAGTACTCTGTTCTTGAGCTTAAATGTTTACATTATCTGCACACCGAGGACACTATGCATTTTAAGTTTAGGGGATGGGATATCACTTGAGCAATTTTGGGTAAAATTGAAAAAATAATTTTAAAAAATTTAAGCTTACATTGTTGGATTTTAGGGTGATTTAGTGCTTAGCATGTAGTTTTCCCATATTCTGATTATATGACCCCATGATTTAGTCTGACTTTGATTAACTAAGAAGCATGATTATAGGAAAAGCATGAAGTTGAATTCTTGAATTTGTCTTGATTCTAATTGTGATTTCCTTATTTTATGCAGATGTCATGTCATGAATCTGTATATTTATTTAGAGAAAGTTTATGTGGACATAGGATTGCATTTGTTCAATTGATTTTGTGTATCATATTTTAGAATTTGTTTGATTTGATCTCGAGGTGAAATATTAGATCACACTTAATTAGGGAGCTGATTTAGGCCATCTTTGGATCGTTTGAGCCTTTCTAGCCATCCCTGTACATATTTTACCCCTAGTCACCCATCTAGGCCAAATAAGCTTTTCTCTGTAAATACACCTGCATAAATTTCCTTAGCTTAAACACTCTGTTCCTATCCCTTGCCTCAAAAGCATGAAAAGTCATTGGGATATATTGTGAGCTTTGTACATATGGGTATCTGGTGATAGTGAAAATTTGAAAAAAAAAAAGAAAAATGAAAGAAAAAGAAGAAGAAAGAAGAAGAAGAAAAATACAAAAATAGAATAAAATGTTTAGCAAAAGAAAGAAGTTTGGGGGAAATAAATATGAGCTCTTACATGAAAGATCCTAGAAAGTAATGCATGTTGAGGGGCAATTAATCCTAAATCGACTTTATCATACCCTAACCCCAGCCTTACCTTACAAGCTTAATGAAGTCCTATTGATCTTTGATTAAGTGTGACTACATTAGTGGAGAGAGAAGTGAAAAGCAAACTTATGGGAATGATCACATGTCATTGATTTTGCATTCACTATGTCTCCATAATCTGATATGGAGAATATACTGTGAAGTGGCTTTGACACTTTCACACACACACGAGGAGTCCAATTCGGGTTAGGACTTATGATTGAATGATTCTGAAAGTTGGACTTGTAATTGTGAGTCTTTAAGATCAGAGTCTGTACTTTTTCTTTGAGGATAATATTGGGGAAATTATTATGTTGGTACTTGTCATTTCGGCATGAATTTTATTTTGCTTGAGGACAAGCAAAAGCTCAAGTTTGGGGGTGTGATAATTCTATTTTTAATAGAATTATTTGTGCTTAATTTCTTAATTAATTATTTAATTCCCCATATTATTGTATGAATTAACCCCTTTATTTAATTAAAATTCTTTAATGTGCAGGTAAATTAAATCTGGATGAAACTTAGTCGTTTTAATTAAAAATGGGCTGAAAATGGGCTAAAGGAGATTGGACCACTTTAAAATTGTAGACCGAGTCACCAGTAGTATGGACACGCGTGATGCCAAGTGTCCGTATTTTATTTGCTCTGAAATGATAAGATCGACGGACACTATGCCAACCTTCTGGAAGACACACGCAGGGCCACATCGCACAACCAACTGGACAAAAAGACGAGTGACGTGAAAATATCTTCTTTGCAGCAAATCAAAGGAAGACAAGTGGCCAAATAATGTCAACTCATCTAGGATAAAAAATTACCATTGTACCCCCAAGTGTGTGTATAAATAGAACATGATGGCAATTGAAAAAAAACTAAGTAGTGTAGAATTTAGGAGTAGTGTAGTTTAGGGTAAATTAGTTTGTAGGAGTAGAGGTAGTTAGGGTAGAATAGTTTTTAGGGTAACTTTAAGAGTTATTTCCTTTGTTTTTAATGCTTTTTTGAATTAGTTTTTTTTTTTTTAGCTAAAAATTTTATTTCACTGTTCATAGCAATCTTCATTTTTATGAAAAATTGTTTCAATTCTAGTATTTGGTAATTTCGATATTCATTAATAGCAACCAACTTTCATTTTCTTTTCTTTCTCGGTTTGATCACTTTTATTACTTAAGGAAGAGTTTTATTTTCACAATTGCTCTGAGTTTTGCTCACTTAGTTTGTTTTAGTTCTTTGTCTCCATTGCCTATTCAGTTGTTTAATCTTCTGCCTTTCGGTTCTGGTGCCTTGATGTGGGTTGATGCCGAGCATTGTTCCACATTAAGAGCAATGTGGAACCACGATTGGAGAAGGGAATGAAGTAACCCAAGGATGATGGGTTTCCTTATTCACGTTGATAAAGCTCACGGGTGTTGATTGTGTTAACTTTCATTTATTGATTTTACATATTCTCCTTCGGTTTTCAGCTTATGTTCTACAATTGATTGTTATTCTTTTCTTTTCTTATTTCATTTTTCTTTATTTGTACTACATGAGTCGGCTCTATACTACATTTAAACATTAGCTTCATTGTTTTTACTGCATGTTCTTAAGTTCTGTAGTTCATGACATTTGCTGCATTTCATTCTAGAAATCTTTCATTGATCCCACTAAACTCGCCAGCTAGTTTATGTTTGATAGACGTTGATTTCATTGGGTGTAGTGAGAAGTGTCTATAGTGTTTCTATGTTCGACTCTGTTTTGTTATTAGTGTACTGTTTATTTAGTTAGTTTGCTGGAATGGTGAAGTAGTTACTGGCAGCAGTAACCTTATATGTTGTTATCGTTTCTGCTTCCGTTTTCATTATTTTACTTTCTTAAATTTGTTACAGTTTGATGTGGATACTTGTTGATAAATACCTTAGGTTATATTTTATGTTTGATGCTTAGCTTCTGCATTGCTTGTGGGAATTTGAGATGAGCAAGGCCGGTGCAGGTGATTATGTGAATGGCTGACTTGTGCTTAGCTGCTGCAGCATGTGGTGACAGAAGCAGTGTCGGGCGCTGCTGGACGTGGTAGCATCGGGTGTTACTGGACATTCTCTAGTTGTCAGGACCCTTTCTCAATCCATGACTTTAACCAAAATCACTACAAATTTTTCGTATTTTAACTTACCTTTCCTCTCTTTAATGGTTGGGCTGTGATTCGATGTCAGAGTCCTCGCTTACCACATTATCCATTATCATACATACATGTCAATATACTGTTACTGACTGTAACTGCTTTTATAATACATGTGAGATTATATAAAAGCTAACACAAATACATTCCCCATATATATATATCGTATACATCACTGTGCTGTTTCTATGTTTAGATACATAATCGTACAAAATCTGTATACCTGGCGATCGATAGGAACTAGTTGTGGACTTAGGAATACTATCCCTCAATAGCTCTCGCTCTACTGCTGATGTTTTGTAGAGAGATGTAAAGAAAGGGGGTGAGCATACAACGTGCTCAGTAAGGAAATCAGGCAAGCAAGTAAATATCTACACTATCTACTCAAAATAATGCTATGCCTTGAAAACATTATTTCCTTAACTCACTTTAAAAGCATGTCTTTATATATATATATATGTATACTTGTACAGATTAAATCCCATGTACAGAAATCATGCTTTCTTTCTCAAATGTAGGCATGTAGTGCATAACAATGCATCTTTATATAAATCATGCCTTTATGTAAATCATGCCATGTATATTTAAATCACAATAAATATGGCATTTAAATCATTCACAACACAAAATCGAAGTCCGACCCATCCCTCATGTCTGTCCGTAATTTAAATCAGTCAATCAATGTGATATATCATGTGAGACTCTATGGTGAAATGTAAATAGTATCCTGGACTATGATCATATCCGGCATGTGATCCCAAGCAACATAGATCTCGGTGTGTGGGGCATCACTGCTGCAACGGGAGGGGGGTCAGTCCATCACAACCGCCAGCTATATCCTCCTCCACTCCACAACAACACACGGTACAGTGTACTCCCATGCCACATGCACGGTACAACGTACTCCCGTGGACCCTACATCACAGTCGGGGTGCCTGGCATAGGTCTTAGGCATCAAACCATGGAATATCATACCACATCTCTAATACCCTCATGCGGCTATCCTCTCACATAATGTGACACTCAGTCACACAAGGATGCGGGCATGGGTTTGTAACATGTATTATATATGACATACAGTGCACGCCTTTAAGTGCGACTCACAGTCGACACTTCGCTCAAACACTGTTTCACATCACAAACTCAACTCTAGTGCTAGTAAACCTCTAGCAACTAGGTCAATGCATCGTTCATGTATTAAATCAAGTACGAGCAATAGCTCCAGTACCATGCTATGCACAATATCATCAAATCAAGTACGAGCAATAGCTCCAGCACTCTATCATGTATCTTATGTAAAACTCGAGTACGAGCTAATCGCTCCAGCACTCTGTCTTGCATATATCAATAAAACTGAGTATGAGAAATAACTCCAGTACTCTATCATGCATGTCATGGAAATCTAGTGCGAAATCAAAATCCAGCACTAATGTATGTGGAAAATATATGAAATCCAGTGCGAGCTGTGCTCCAGCACGATTCATTCTCACAAAATATGATAGATGACTCTTTAAAAAGGGATGATTTACAAAACATCAAAATCAGCACTATAAAGTGTGCTTAATTCACACCAACCTTAAAATCATTAGCTCATTTATTTATTCTCCTGCTAAATAGCAGTTAAACACTCAAAATAGTGGTTTCCATGCTTTTTACAACTTTTCAAAAAAGTTGACTTTTTGACTAACTAGGGGCAAAATCGTAATTTGACACTATCGGGTCGCAATAATTATTATTCACTTTCTCTAACCCTCAGAATTTTTAAGTGAATGTAAAAGTAGATGAAAATACGTGCAGGTATCTCTAACTACTCACAAAAGTCCCTTACCTGCAATCACTTGAGAAATTTCACTTTTTCTGCGCTGCTCGTTTCAGCAGTCCGAATATAATTCACTAAATATGAAATTTAATCCGAAATGTGTAAATTTAATCTTAAATACGCATAAATCACATAATTTATCGTAAATGAGCTTTACTTACTCGAGAATATGCGATGGTACGTAAATCGAAGTTCGATCGGGCTCCCGTTCGAAATTTATCGTCGAACTGTACAATTTTGTATATTTAACTCCGGGTCAATTTTTTGATTAAATATAATTTAAATAAATTTATCAAAAATCAAATCGGTCACTTTTGACCTCGTATCGACTTACCCGAAGTTCGGTGAAATCCCAAAAATTTTTCTTTTCCTTTTTCTTTCTTTTTTCTTCTTTTTCTCATTTTCTCCTTGGCTAAACCGGTCCGGTCCGGTTCAGCGCAGAACCTTCTTCACTGAACCGTCGACTGGTTCAGGCTTCTTTTGGTCGTACCAGCGTCTTCCGACCGGTTCCCGACGCATCACCACCGCCGTTCGGCGCGCCTCAACCTTGGTAACACTCGGCTGGGCTCAATCGGGACCAAGCACCGTCGATGGCCGTCAGATCTCATCTTTTCCTCTGCGGCTTCTCCTCTTCGATTCGCTGGCGTCCGGCATCGGTGGAGGGTGTGACCGATGCCGATGGGTGCGCACGGACCTCCTCTTCCTTTTTCGGCCGCTTGCCTGGCCGTGGGGTCGCCGGTGCTCGCCGTCCGGTGATCTTCTTCTTCCTCGGGTTGCATCGGTTTGCCTCTTTTTTCTCTCTCCCCAATTCCCCAATTTTCGTTTCTGATTTCTTTTTTTTGCTTTTATTTATAATATATTTTTATTATTATTTTATTATAAAAAAATAATAAAAATCCTAAAAATATCCTAAAATATCTAAAAATATCTCAAAAAATCATATTAAATTCATTTAGTCCGTAAATGAATTTATCAGTCCAATTTTACCATTTCGGTATATTTTTCCACTATTTTTGGGCTCATTTTTCGAGGTAAAAATTTTGATAAATTCTAATAAATTTATATCTTGTTCAATTGGGCTCGAAATTAAATATTTTCTTCGATTTTGATCAAGATTCCTCAATTTCATATTTTTAATGAAATTATCTTATCGAATTTATATCGAATTTCAATCATTTGACTATTTTACCCCTGCACTCGTTCGGGAATCAACTTAACCCTTATCTCGCTGTTATGTAGCTTTTGCGTGTTAAATCATTTCACTAACACTTTAAGTCTAGTAAATACTCTTCTTATGATTCAACTATAATAACGGAGTGTTCATACACATAGGAATCATAAGGTACAAGTTACAAAAATCTAGGTCTGACAATCCTCCCCTACTCAGAAAATTTGGTCCTCCAAATTAGAACCAAGTCTATCATCAAATAGGTGAGGGTACTTCTCTCGCATCAGACTCTCTAGCTCCCAAGTAGCTTCCTCTGAGGTATGATGCTGCCAGAGAATCTTCACTAACCCGATGGTCTTCGATCTCAATACCTTCTCTTTCCTATCCAATATCCGAATTGGTCTCTCAACATATGACATGTCCTCTTAGAGATCCAAAGGCTCGTAACTAATCACATGTGCCAGATCCAAGTGATACTTTCGAAGCATCGATATGTCGAAGACGTTATGGACACCTGATAAGTCTGGTGGCAATGCCAACCTATAAGCTTTATCTCCCACTCGATCAAATATCTCAAAAGGTCCAATATAGCGAGGATTTAGTTTCCCTCTCTTCCCAAATCTCGCTATGCCCTTGGAAGGAGAAACTCTCAAAAACACAGATTCACCAACTGCAAACTCTAGTGGCCTACGTCTCCTGTCAGCATAACTCTTCTGTCTGCTCTGAGCTGTCTTCAGTCTCTCTACTATCAAGTGGACGTCCTCAGATGCTTGCGTAACCATGTCAGGAGCGAAAATCTTACGGTCACCCACTTCTTCCCATCCAATAAGGGAATGACATCTACGACTATATAAAGCCTCATATGGTGCCATCCTGATACTCGAATGAAAACTGTTGTTGTAGGCGAACTCGGCTAGTGGCAGGTGGTCATCCCAGGAGCCTTTAAAATCTAGCACACATGCTCTCAACATATGCTCCAGAGTCTGTATAGTCCTCTTTGACTGACCATCTGTCTGAGGATGGTAAGCGGTGCTCAAACTCAACTGGGTTCCCATGGCTTCCTAAAAATGTCCTCAAAAGTGGGAAGTGAAGCGGGAATCCCTATCAGAGACTATGCTCATTGGTACACCGTGTAACCTCACTACCTCGCTTACATACAGTTCTGCTAATAAACTCAGAGTATCGGTCGCTCTCATAGCTAGGAAGTGGGCTGACTTCGTCAGTCTGTCGACGATCACTCATATAGCATCATGATTCCTGCGGGTTCTCGGTAAACCCATCACGAAATCCATGGTGATATGCTCTCATTTCCATGTTGGTATAGGTAGAGGCTGTAATAACCCTGCAGATTTCTGATGCTCTACCTTCACTTGCTGACATACGAGACACTTTACCACAAAGTCTGCTACATTCCTCTTCATACCCTACCACCAGTATAGCTGCTGGAGGTTTTGATACATCTTGTTACTCCCCGGATGTAACGTATACCTCGACGAATGAGCTTCTGCCAATATCAATCTCCTGAGTCCTGGATCCTCGGGAACACATAATCTACCTCTGAACCTCAGTAGTCCGTCTGAACTCAACTCAAAATTAGTCATTGTGCCCTTCTGCATCTGACTTCTCACACACATACAAAATGGATCAGTCTACTGAGCCACTCTGATCCTATCCAACAGATCCGTCTCCAAGCGTAGACTAGCTATCACATAGCCTGTATCCATGTTAGAAGGCACGACTCCCAAACTGAGGCTAGCAAACTACTTTAGCAAATCATGTTCCCTAACCATCATATACGATACCATCCCTATGCTCTTCCTACTCAAGGCATCGGCTACAACGTTAGCCTTACCCGGATGATAAAGTATCTCACAATCGTAGTCCTTCAGAAGCTCTAGCCATCTTTTCTGTCTCATGTTCAACTCTTTCTGTGAGAACAGATACTTGAGGCTCTTGTGGTCGATAAATATCTAGAACTTCTCGCCATACAAGTAGTGGCGCCATACCTTCAACGCAAACACTACTGCTGCTAGCTCCAAGTCGTGGGTCGAATAGTTCTTCTCATGATCCTTGAGCTGTCTGGATCCATAAGTAACTACCTTCCCATCTTGCATCAATACACAGCCCAGTCCCTGATGCGAAGCATTGGTATACACTGCAAATCCTCCTGAGCTGGTAAGGATAGTGAGAATCGGAGCGATGGTCAATCGACGCTTTAACTCTTCAAAACTCTTCTCACAATCCTCAATCCATACGAACGGTACACTCTTTCGAGTAAGACGTGTCAATGGAGCAGCCAACTTCGAAAATCCCTCAACGAATCTCCAATAGTATCTAGCTAAACCCAGAAAACTCTTGATCTCGGTGATTGTCTTCGACTGTTCCCACTGAACTACAGCTTTTATCTTAGATGGATCAATTGATACACCATCTCTTGATACAACATGTCCCAAAAATGAGATCTGTGACAACCAAAAGTCACACTTACTGATCTTAGCATATAACTCCTGCTCTCTAGAGTTTGCAATACAATCCTGAGGTGCTCTTCATGCTCCTCCTTGGATCTCGAATACATCAATATGTCATCGATAAAGACGATAAAAAATTGGTCCAAATATGGCTTGAACACATCGTTCATCAAGGCCATGAAAGCAGTTGGAGCATTCATTAATCCGAATGGCATGACCAAGAACTCATAATGGCCATATCGAGTACGAAATGCTGTTTTGGGTACATCTCCACTATGAACTTTCAACTGATGATACCCAGACCTCGGGTCAATCTTGTTAAAGAACTGTGCTCCCTGAAGCTGATCTAACAGGTCGTCAATGCATGGAAGGGGGTATCTATTCTTGATGGTGGCCTTATTCAACAATCGGTAATCTATACACAATCGGAGGCTCCCATCATTCTTCCTCACAAATAGAACTGGTGCTCCCCAAGGTGAAACACTCGATCGAATAAGACCCCTATCCAACAGCTCATGTAATTGTCTCTTGAGCTCCTCTAGCTCAACTAAGGCCATGTGATATGGTGGTCTCGAAATAGGCTCCGTACCAGGCACCAAATCTATACAGAACTCCATCTATCTATCTGGTGGTAACCCTGACAATTCATCCGAAAAAACATCTGGGTACTCTTTGACCACAGTAATATCTGATAACTTCGGATGTGCCTTATCCATATCTACCACGTACGCAATGAAACCTTGATATGTTGAAGGTTTTTTAAATTAGTAATCATGTAATAATCATAACTACTCCTTTCATTTATTCTTATTAAACTTTACAACATATCTAGTAGGGTTAGGAAACATAACTGTCTTAGCATAACAATCTAAAATAGCATGGTTTACAGATAGCCAATCCATTCTTAATATTATATCAAAGTCACTCATACTTAGTAATATTAGATTGGCTGTCATCTCCTTATCCCCTACTCTCAACTTGCAGTCATTAAATACATATTCTACCACTTGACTACTATTTATAGGTGTACTAATCAACATCATCATACATAATGGTGTATGCTCTACATGTCTTGCTAATTTACATGCAAATGAAGGCGATACAAAAGAATGCGTGGCACCAGGATCAATTAAAACATATGCTTCAATTTATAAATCAGGATGTTACCTCGAATCACATCCGATGAAGCATCAGCTGTCCCCTGGTCCAAAGCATGTACTCGCCCTCGACCCATCACCTGTTTCCCCTTCTCCTCTGCCGTCGCTCTACCTCTTTGAGCAGACGTACCAGCTGGAGTTCTATCAGGCTCCCTGCCTCTCAGTGGTGCAGTCACAAATGTCTCCGGGCAATCTCTAGCCATATGCCCTTGTTTCCCATATTGAAAACATATAATAGGAGTCAGCGGACACATTCTACTTCCATGTTGTTTACCGCATCTTCTGCACTGATCAACGGTAGGTCTCTATCCTCCTATGACAATGCCCTTTGCTGGGGCTACAGTAGGATAAGCAGGAGGTCTAGCATATCTCTCTCGTGCCTCCTCCACTCGTGATCTCTTACCGAAGAATTTCTTCCCTCCTCATAACCGAAATCTCTAGCCGCCCTCTTCTTCTGTATATCTCAGCTACGACTAAACTTCCCGAACTCAGAAGCATTCCTCTCGTAATCTTGCTCACACAGTTGCGCTCTGCGCACTGCTTCCTCATATGTTGCTATGTCTAATGGAACCAGCCTAGATCGCAGAACCGGTCTCAACCCGTTGATAAACCTATGGACCTTCCTGGCCTCACTATACATGGTATCGGGGTCATATCTCCCTAGGGATAGGAATCGAGTCTCATACTCATCCACAGATAAACTCCCTTGGTTCAATCCCAAGAACTCTGCCTGTAGTTTCGCTGTGCGGTGTCGGGAACAAACTGCCTTCTAAAGGCCTCCCAGAATATCTCCCAACTAATATTTGTGTGTCGGGTTCTCAATATAGATCGGGTGGACTTCCACCAATGCTCTGCAGCTCCCTTCAGTAGGAACGCATCAAATGCGACAATCTCCGAGGTCGTACACCCGAAGAATCCATAAAGCTTCTCTATCTCTGCTAACCACTCCTCAGCAGCTACAGGGTCCTTGAACCCACTAAAAAATGGAGGTCTAAACTTCTGGAATTCTCGCAACCGATGTAGATCACATCCGTACCCTAATCCAATACCACCCGAAATCGATGGGGGTGTTGGAGTATCTACTGTCCTCGGTGCATGAGTTATCTGTGTAGGAGTGTCAGGGGCAACTGCCTCTCCTGTCGCAGCTCCTACCTCCTGTCCTTGCCTACCTGGCATCGTCTGTGCCAACATCTTGATAATCATCTCAAGACTACGCTCTAATCTCGTAAAGCGCATCTCAGCACACTCGGGTGCCTCAGTAGCACCTGGAGTCTCAGGCGTAGGTAATGATTTGGCAGCAGCTCGTCCCTCGGGTCTATCTCCCTGGCCTCGAGCCCTACCTCTCATACTCCTATCACTATGCGTATTTGCCATATAGGCAAAGTTCCTACTTCATAATCATAAATTAGTCTGTCTCCTATCTGGTATACACAGTTATATCTAAACACAACACAGCACTATGGTGATGTATACTTTCTTATTTTCTAACATCGACTCACATCAGACCAACCTTTGCTCTGATACCATTCTGTCAGGACCCTTTCTCAATCCATGACTTTAACCAAAATTACTACAAATTTTTCGCATTTTAACTTACCTTTCCTCTCTTTAATGGTTGGACTGTGATTCGATGTCAGAGTCCTCGCTTACCACATTATCCATTATCATACATACATTTCAATATGCTGTTACTGACTGTAACTGCTTTTATAATACATGTGAGATTATATAAAAGCTAACACAAATACATTCCCCATATATATATATCCTAAACATCACTGTGCTGTTTCTATGTTTAGATACATAACCGTACAAAATCTGTATACCTGGCGATCGATAGGAACTAGTAGTGGACTTAGGAATACTATCCCTCAATAGCTCTCACTTTACTGCTGATGCTCTGTAGAGAGATGTAAAGAAAGGGGGTGAGCATACAACGCACTCAGTAAGGAAATCAGGCAAGCAAGTAGATATCTACACTATCTACTCAAGATAATGCTATGCCTTGAAAACATTATTTCCTTAACTCACTTTAAAAGCATGTCTTTAAATATATATATATATATGTATACTTGTATAGATTAAATTCCATGTACAGAAATCATGCTTTCTTTCTCAAATGTAGGCATGTAGTGCAAAACAATGCATCTTTATATAAATCATGCCTTTATGTAAATCATGCCATGTATATTTAAATCATAATAAATATGGCATTTAAATCATTCACAACACAAAATCGGAGTCCGACCCATCCCTCAGGTCTGTCCGCAATTTAAATCAGTCAATCAATGTGATATTCATGTGAGACTCTATGGTGAAATGTAAATAGTATCCTAGACTATGATCATATCTGACATGTGATCCCAAGCAACACAGATCTCGGTGTGCGGGGCATCACTGTTACAACGGGAGGGGGGTTATTCCATCACAACCGCCAGCTATATCCTTCTCAACTCCACAACAACACACGGTACAGTGCACTCCCATGCCACATGCACGGTACAACGTACTCCCATGGACCCTACATCACAGTCGGGGTGCCTGCCATAAGTCTTAGCCCTCAAACCATGGAATATCATACCACATCTCTAATACCCTCATGCAGCTATCCTCTCACATAATGTGACACTCAATCACACAAGGATACGGGCATGGGTTTGTAACATGTATTATATATCACATGCAGTGCGCGCCTTTGAGTGCGACTCACAGTCGCACTCCGCTTAAACACTGTTTCACATCACAAACTCAACTCTAGTGCGAGTAAACCTCTAGCAACTAGGTCAATGCATAGTACATGTATTAAATCAAGTACGAGCAATAGCTCCAGTACTAAATCATGTATAAATCATGAAGAATCGAGTACGAACAACGCTCCAGCACTCTGTCATGTATCTCATGTAAAACTCGAGTACGAGCTAATCGCTCCAGCACTCTGTCATGCATATATCATATAAAACTGAGTACAAGAAATAACTCCAGTATTCTATCATGCATGTCATGGAAATCTAGTGCGAAATCAAAATCCAGCACTAATGCATGTGGAAAATATATGAAATCCAGTGCGAGCTATGCTCCAGCACGATTCATTCTCACAAAATATGATAGATGACTATTTAAAAAAGGATGATTTACAAAACATCAAAATCAGCACTATAAAGTGTGCTTAATTCACATCAACCTTAAAATCATTAGCTCATCTATTTATTCTCCTGCTAAACAGCAATTAAACACTCAAAATAGTGGTTTCCATGCTTTTTACAACTTTTCATAAAAGTTGACTTTTTGACTAACTAGGGGTAAAATCGTAATTTACCACTATCGGGTTGCAATAATTATTATTCACTTTCTCTGACCCTCAGAGTTTTTAAGTGAATGTAAAAGCAGACGAAAATACATGCAGGTATCTCTAACTACTCACAAAAGTCCCTTACTTGCAATCACTCGAGAAATTTCACTTTTTCTGCGCTGCTCGTTTCAGTAGTCCGATTTGCTCCTCCAATAATCTCTGGAGCTGCATATAACCATTTATCAGGTTAATTATACTTTTCCTACTGTATTTCACATTAAATAAGTCTATTTCCCTTAATTGTGCTCGTTTACTCTAAATGGGCATAAATACTTTAATTGGGCCTTAATCCATATTAAGCTCGTTTTCCACTAATTATTTCCCTTCATCAGGATGTATCGACTCATTGGGCCTATCAATACCCATTGGGCTTTATTCCAAACTCTTTGGATAGCCTGTATATCATTTACGATAGTTAATTCGAAATTTCGAATATAATTCACTAAATACAAAATTTAATCCGAAATGCGTAAATTTAATCTTAAATACGCATAAATCACATAATTTATCGTAAATGAGCTTTACTTACCCGAGAATATGCGATGGTACGTAAATCGAAGTTCGATCGGGCTCTTTTTCAGAATTTATCGTCGAACTGTACAATTTTGTATATTTAACTCCGGGTCAATTTTTTGATTAAATATAATTTAAATAAATTCATCGAAAATCAAATCGATCACTTTTGACCTCGTATCGACTTACCCAAAGTTCGGTGAAATCCCAAAAATTTTCCTTTTCCTTTTTCTTTCTTTTTTCTTCTTTTTCCCATTTTCTGATTGGCTTAAGCGGTCCAGTCTGGTTCAGCGCAGAACCTTCTTTACTGAACCGCCGACAGGTTCAGGCTTCCTTTGGTCGTGTCGACGCCTTCTGATCGGTTCCCGACGCATCACCACCGCCGTTCGACGCGCCTCAACCTAGGTAACACTCGGCTGGGCTCAATCGGGACCAAGCACCGCTGGTGACCGTCGGATCTCATCTTTTCCTCTGCGACTTCTCCTCTTCGATTTGTCAACATTCGGCGTCGGTGGAGGGCGTGACCGGTGCCGATGGGTGCGCACGGACCTCCTGTTCCTTTTTCGGCCGCTTGCCTGGCCGTGGGGTCGCTGGTGCTCGCCCTCCGGTGGTCTTCTTCTTCCTCAGGTTACATCGGTTTGCCTCTCTTTCCTCTCTCCCCGATTCCCCAATTTTTGTTTCTGATTTCGTTTTTTTCTTTTATTTATAATATATTTTTATTATTATTTTATTATAAAAATAATAATAAAAATCCTAAAAATATCCCAAAATATCTAAAAATATCTCAAAAAATCATATTAAATTCATTTAGTCCGTAAATGAATTTATCAGTCCGATTTTACCTTTTTGATATATTTTTCCACTATTTTTAGGCTCATTTTTCGAGGTAAAAATTCTGATAAATTCTAATAAATTTATATCTTGATCAATTGGGCTCGAAATTAAATATTTTCCTCGATTTTGATCAATATTCCTCAATTTCATATTTTTAATGAAATTATCTTATCGATTATATCGAATTTCAGTCATTTGACCATTTTACCCCTGCACTCGTTCGAGAATCAACTTAACCCTTATCTCGTTGTTATGTAGCTTTTGCGTGTTAAATCATTTCACTAACACTTTAAGTCTAGTAAATACTCTTCTTATGATTCAACTATAATAACGGAGTGTTCATACACATAGGAATCATAAGGTACAAGCTACAAAAATCTGGGTCTGACACTAGTGCACTCTGGGTTGTTGAAACACGATAACAAGTTGCTCATCTGCATCATTACAGGTTGCTGCTGTGCAAGAGAAATGGTGGCTACCTCTCCTCAACGTGATTGCAGAGCTCGCGTGCAGCACCAGGACACCAGCTGAGCAGTTGTGGTCATGGCAACGCAGAACAGAAGGGTGACAGCAGTAATGTACAGATGCAGGACAGAATCAAAAATGGGAGCTGGACAGAATAGGTAGGAAGTGAAGAAACATGCACAGTGCCAGTCGGGACCACTCAGCTAGCTTTTTGGTTAAGGCCTTGTTCGACCATTGCATTTTAGGTCCAAAACTCATTTTCATGCATTTTAGATAGATTAATTTCAATTTCATTTGTTAGCTTAAGAAGTTAGAGTTTTAAATTAATTTGCATGATTAGTTATATTACAATTGCTTGATTAGTTCAGAATTTAGATTTAATTATGTCATTAGTTAATTTCTTTTAGTGATAGGTGTTACAGTTAGAATTAAATTAGAGTAAAATCATTTTATGCATGTTTTAAGTTTTCATTTTAAATTGAAAAATCCAAAAATATTTATTTCTCATGCATTATTTAGATTTTAGTTTAGTAATTAGTTAGAGTTAGATTTAATTTAGGATTATTTTATAGGTGGTTAATTTCTTACTTAGATTTAAGAATTTCTCTAGATTAATAGAAGTTTTATTTTATTAGATTTTAGGCTAGTTTAATTTGCATTTTTATTTATTAGTTTAATTACATGCACATTTTATTTTAGGTTTGTTTAAATTTAGTTTAATTAATTTTGTTTCTTTATATTTGCATTTTAGTTTAATTGTGTTAATTAATTTTAACTATTTTAATTATTTTTGTAGGTATTTGCTTTTAATTGCTTGGAGCTTTGTAAGTAATTTTTGCTCTCTTTTATTTCCTTTAGTTCATAATTTTTATTGTTTTCAGTTTTTGTAATTCTAGCATTATAGATCACCCATTAAGAATTCATAATTTGCTAGGATATACTTAAGCTAAAATTAACCGGTGGTTAATTAGGCTAATTAACTTCTCAGTGGGACGATAATCCGGGACTCAAATCCCATTATTACTTGTACGACCCGTGCATTTGCGGATAGAACGTCTAGGTCACTTATAGTGTGCACTAAGTTCGTACCACAAATATCTGTCGGTCACCCACTTTTCCCTATCCAATCGGAGAATGACACCTACTATTATACCATGCCTCATACGGTACTATTTCGATACTCGAGTGATAACTGTTATTATAGATGAATTTGGTTAATGATGAATGTTCATCCTAGGAGCCTTTCAAATTCATTATACATGCTCTCAACATATCCTCTTGTGTTTGGATGGTTCTCTCTAATTGTCCATCGATGTGAGGATGAAGAGCTGTGTTATAATTCACTCGGGTTCCCATAGCTTCCTGAAAATGTTCCCAAAAATGATAAATGAAGCGAGAATCCCTATCTGACACAATGCTTACAGGAATGCTATATAATGTTCCACAAGTCTCCATACATATAACTTCACCAACGCACTTAGAGTATCTGTGGATTTCATAACTAGGAAGTAGGTTGACTTCGTCAATCCATTGACTATCAACCAAATAGTCTCGTGATTCTTGCGGGTCCTCTATAACCCATGACGAAATCCATGGTAACGTGCTTCCTATATAACCCATGATGCTCTACCTTAATCTGCTGATACATGAGACACTTCGCTACAAACTCTACGATATCTCTTTTCATGCCTGACCACCAATACCCTTTTTAGAGATTCTAATACAATTATTGCTCCCCAGATGAAATGTATATTTCAAAAAGTGAGCTTCTGATAATAACAATCTCATCAACTGTGGTCCTTGGAAACACATATTCTGCCTCAGAACCTCAGTAAGTCATCATCATTCACTGTGAACTCTATCATTATACCCATCTAAAGCTGGCTCACACTATCGATACCCTATCGATCCTCACGTTGAGCCTGTCGAATCCGGTCAACCAAATCCGGTTCTGATCTCTCAGGCTAGCTATCACATAATCACTATCAGCATCAGAAGGGATCACATCACTACTGAGGCTCACAACTGCTCTAACAGCTCACGCTCCCTGACCATCATATGTAATATCATCCCGAGACTCTTTTTGTTCAAGGTATCAGCCACTACATGAGCCTTACTTGGATGGTACAATATCTCATAATCATAGTCCTTTAGAAGCTCTAACCCTCTTTGTTATCTCATGTTCAACTTTTTCTGCGAAAACAATTACTGGGGCTTTTATGATCAGTGCATACTTGAAATTTCTCACCATAAGTAGTGGCACCATATCTTCAATACAGCCACTACAGCTACCAACTCTAAATCATGGGTCAGATAGTTCCTCTCATGGTCCTTGAGTCGCCTGGATCCATAAGTGACTATATTCCCATTTACATCAATACCCAGCCCAGTCCTTATTTTGAGACATCTGTATATATTGAGAAACCTACTGAGCTGTTCGATATGGTGAGAATAGGTGCGTTGGTCAGTCTATGCTTTAATTCACCAAAACTCTTTTCACGTTTTGCCACCCCTCTTAAACACAACCTTCTTTCAAATGAGATGTGTCAACGGAGGAGCTAATTTCAAGAAACCCTCAACAACCGTCTGTAATACCTAGCCAAACTCAAAAAATTTTTAATCTCTGTGACTGTTCTGAGTCGTTCTTGCTGAACCACTGCTTCTATCTTGGACAGATCCACAAACACCCTATCTTTCGATATCATATAACCCATAAATGATATATATTCTAATCAAAAGTCACACTTACTTAGTTTGGCATACAACTGTTTCTTTCAGAGGGTTTGCAAAATAATTCTTAAGTGCGGCTCATGTTCTTCCCTGGACTTTGAATACACCTAAGTATCATCAATCAAGAAACTAACAAAATGGTTCAGGTAAGGTTTAAATACCTCGTTCATCAACGACATAACGGTTACAGAAAGCCATCTTGGGCACATCCATATTGCAAATCCTTCATTGATGATACCCAGACCTCAGATCAATCTCGAAAAAGATCTGTGCTCTCCGAAGCTAATCCAATTGCTCATCAATGCGTGAAAGGGAATACTTATTCTCGATGGTAGCCTTATTCACCAACCAAAAATCACTACATAGTCGGAGGCTTCCATATTTCTTTTTCACAAACAGAATCGATGTTCTTCAAGGAAAAACGCTAGGTCTGACGAACAACTAAAGCCATTTTAGTCCCTTCAGTTCCACTAAAGCCATTTTATACGGTGGTTTGGATATCGGCTAAGTATCAGGTACCAAATCAATACAAAACTCAATTCCTCTAACTGGTGGCAACCCTAGTAGATCATCCGAAAAGACATCAGGCAACTTTCTGACCACTGGGATATCTGTCAACTCCGGATATGTCTTATCCATATCAACCACATAGGCCATGAAATCTTCTTATCATTGTTCATTCTGTTTGTACAATCATTTACTCATTTAATTACAGCCATTACACTTTTCCATCACTTGTCAAAACTTACAGTACACTTTTTGATGTTTTCAGCCCTATCTTAGTGTAGCCGGTTAAAACAGTCTGGTTTGTAGTCAACTAATCCATCCCTATATTACATCAAAATCATTCATATTCAATTGAATAAAATTGGCTGGCCTATCCTTTAACCCACATGTTCAACTTATAATCTCAATACACATATTCAGTTGGCTGAATATCATTCATTGAGCTGCAAGTCAGCAACATTTTACCTAACGGTGTACGTTGTACATACATTAGCAATTTAGATGTAAATGAAGGCGATATAAATAAATGTGTGGCACCAAGAGGAATTAAATCAAATGCTTTAAGATCAAAATTAATATGGTACCTTCCACCATAATGGATGAAGCGTCAGTACTGTCCTAGTCCAAGGCATATACTCACCCTTGACCAACAGCCTGTTTCATCTTCTCTTCGGTAGTGGCCTTCTTTTCAAAGCATAGGTATCAGCAGGGGCCTTCTCTGGCTCTTTGGCCTTCTGTGGAGCAGTTTCACCTAGCTTTGGGCAATTCTTCATTAAACACAATGTCTTACCACATCTATAACATTCTCTAATAGCCACATGACAAGGCCCATTACCTTTCCCAAACTTAAAGGCATGCAACTCATAACCTTTTCACACCCTGTGATCTACGCACTGTCTTGTCATAGGTAAAGATATCTAACAAGGCCAATCGGACTCTGATAAATAGTCTGAGCCCTTCCATGAACTTTCGGACCTTCCAACTCTCACTGCTCATAGATTAGGGTTATACCTGCCCAGGGATATTAACCTCACTTCATACTCATCAATAGATCGGTTTAGGGGAACCAAACTTATAAATTCCACCTGTAACTTTCTCTGAGCAATGTATGGGACATACTGTCTCCAGAATGCATCCAGAAATATTTCCCATGTCAATTCAAGATGTCTAATTCTCAAGATGAGTCGGGTAAACTTCAACCAATACTCGGCCTCGACCTCAAATCTCATACATTGTCTAAGCAAATAGCTTCATAATATTCTCTAAGCTCCGCTCAACTCTAGCGAAGCGTGCTTCAGCACTCTTTGGTCTCTCTGTGGGATCCTGTGGGGTATGATCAGATGAAGACTTGTCTCGGCTCTCAAGCCTACTCCTGCGACCTCGAGCGCGTGTGCTTGCCCCTCTACCATGGTGGCTATCATTCAGGGTAACTATATTCCTACATTGACAACCTTTTCTCCGTTTAATCCCATCTCAATATACACAATTGTATCTATACAACGCACAGTACACGGGGATGTAAACTTCCTTAACTACTAACACCGACTCATATCAAACCAACTCAGCTTTGATACCACCTCTGTCATTACCTCTTTTTCCTAAAAATCACTACAAATTTTTCATTTTTCATTTCTTTACCCGTTGTGAACAGTTTCACTACTAACAATTGGGCTATGAGTCTACATTAGTCCCTTCTGTCATATTACTTACCTCAGCATCCATTTCCATATCACATTTATATATTAGGATCTACTGTCCTTTAACTTTAACTAATTACATTCATAACTGTATTTACATAGGTTTACATCCCCGATATTTGATCCATGTATAGTATTGTGCTTTTACATGATCAGATACAAAACTGTACAATGTGTATGCATGATTCGTGATGGGAACCAGTGAATAACAAGGAATGCAGTGTCTACCCACTCTCAAGATTGTGGATGCTAAGGGTGGAAAGTGAAAGGGTGAACACAACTTGCTTAGTAAGGCAATAATGTAAGCAGGTATTTAAGTACACTATCTACATGCTTATAATGTCATGATATAAAAATCGTTTATATCTAGAGCCTGAGGTAAAATTAAAACTATGCCACATGTATATAAATATATGACGTACTGAAAACATGAAAATAGGCATATAAACATAAAAAATCATCATGTTAACGTCTCATGCTCAACACATTAAAAACTCATCATAAAACAACCCCTCAATGTTTAACACCTTATTAAAACTCAATAAAACTCATTAACACATTATTAAAACCATATTTCGTTTTAAAATCACAAATTGAGGCGTAACCCCTCCTTCAGGTCTGCCTTGGTCCATCTAGATCGTATGATATCACGTGAGGCATGTAGGTTACTGTATAGGAAAAATCGAGGACTATGTCCCTGTGATCCCAGGTTACACGGATCCCGATCTGTGGTGTATCACGGCTGCAACGGGAGGTGGGTCAATCCTACCCTCCAGAATATCAAATCACCAATCTTATAGTCATGACTACACGGTACAGCGTACTCTGTGTGATATACACGGTACAACGTACTCCATAAACCCATATCACAGTCTAGGGTTACCTGACATAGGTCTTATCCACCCCATACCATGTCTATAACTAACCCATGTTTTAACATACACGTGCGAGCATGTCGTCTTACTGTGACACACAGTCTATAAGAGGCTCCAACATGACTCTATGCATGTCACACCACGTCTAGTGTGAGTGAAGCTCCAGCACAACACAATGCATATCATGATATCTAAAATCTCGTGCGAGCGAAGCTCTAGCACAGTTTTATGCACATACAAAATCCTCGTACGAGTAGAGCTCCAGTATGACTTTCATGTATAATAAATCAGTAAAACTCAGTGCGAGCGAGGCTCCAACACTGTATATGAGTTAAAACATTAAAATCTATTGCAACCAAAGCTCCAGCATGATAAAACTCATATAAATCTGATAGGCGACTCTATTTCAACAAAACACGCTCAAAATCGAAGTTAGCACCTGACTCGTGCTATTTCATGAAATTATTAAATCAATAGCCAACCTATCCATGAATTTGCTTAAATCGAAGCAATATATTTCATAAAAATATCAAAAACATGATATTCATGCAATTTATTAGCCTTACTACCCTTTTTGTAAAATTTGCTAAGTTGGGGCAAAACAGTCTTTTTCCATCGATACCTCAATTTTCGCAAAAATTATTATTTCATTTCTAGATAGTTTAGGAAATTTTAGGCCCTACAAATTGCTTCGAAAATATGCATAGATATCTCTAAGCACTTACAAAATTTCCTTACCTCTTATCAAGTCGAGTGTGGTAAATTTTCACAGTTGGAAGCTTGTCCAGTCCGATCTACTCCTAATCAAATCTCTGAAGCTGCAGAAAATTTTTTATCATATCAATTTAACCTTATAAATATATTTCGTTTGTTTACTAAAGTCGGTTTAACTTATTAGGCTCATTTACTTTTATTGGGCTTTTCGTGGGGCCCATAATCTAAATTGGATCGATTGCTACTCAAGCTTAGCCCATCATGAACATTTGGTCAAATTCTTGGCCTAACATCACTGTTACGTTATCTTATCCAATTTCTAGTCTCTTTCGACTGTTTCAAATCATTATTAAGTCGAGTGTGCTAAATTTTCACTGTTGGAAGCTTGTCCAGTCCGATCTACTCCTAATCCAATCTCTGGAACTGCAAAAAAATTTTTATCATATCAATTTAACCCTATAAATATATTTCCTTTGTTTACTAAAGTCGGTTTAACTTATTAGGCTCATTTACTTTTATTGGGCTTTCCGTGGGGCCCATAATCTAAATTGGACCGATTGCTAATTAAGCTTGGCCCATCATGAACATTTGGTCGAATTCTTGGCCTAACATCACTGTTACGTTATCTTATCTAATTTCTAGTCTCTTTTGAACGTTTCAAATCATTTATGACATTTTATTTTCAATTCCAAGCATTACGAAATTTTATACGGAATAAATCACAACTTATGCGATTATTTTTTAACTTGTATTACTATCCAATTTATAGAAATCAAGATTCACTTACCTAAGATTTTTTGATAGCACGTAAATCGAGGTTAACTCAAACTCTCGTTTGTCACCAATTATCGCGCAAAACTTTTATATATTTATCGGGTCAATTTCGGTCAAATATAATTTTAATTAAATTTTTCAAAAATTAAATCGATCAATTTCGATCCCTTACCAGCTTAACCGTAGCTCGATTGCATCCCCAGATTTTTTTCTCATTTTCCCTTTTTTTTGACTGAACCGACCCGATCCGGTTCAGCACAGTTTCATTTCAGCTGAATCGATCCAAACCGGTTCAGCTTCATCCCTTCGGTATCTGGCTCCGACGATCGGTTCTTCACTGATTTTCTCCTCCAGCGAGTCCGCCAGGCTATACGGCGCATGGATCTGGTGACGGCCATGCTTGGATCGGCGACGATGAGATCGGTTCAACCTCTGTTCTCTTTGGCCTCGGGTTGGTTTTTCTCTTGCTCCGTTCGACGCCTCTAATTTGTCGACGATGGCATTTCAACCCTTCCCCTGGCTGGTAGCTAGGTCCTCTCCCTTCTTCTGGCCTTCGTTTGCCTCTCTTTCCTCTCTTTTCTCTCTTTTTCCCTCTCTTTCTCTCAGTCTTGCCATTTCTCTCCCTCTCTCTCACCGGTCGTCGTTCCTTCAGGTCGTCGATATTGGTGGTGGCTCGGCTGCCTCGTCGCCTCTCGTCTGGGCTCTCTCTTTCTCCGACAACCTCCTCCGTTTGTCGGAGGAAAAAGTTATCCTGTCTTTTTTTTCAATTTCATTTTTTTATTTTATATATATATATATTATATTATATTATATTTTAAGATAATATAATATATAATATAATACAAAATATCTTAAAATTTTACACTATTATTTTATTAATAATTATAATAATAAAATAATTATGAATATTATTATAATTATATTTTATTTCCACAATGTATTTTATACATTAATATTTATACACTTTTGTACATGTATTTCATTTAATTTATTTTTACAACAATATATAGGCATCATATTTTATTTTATTGTATTTATTTATTCCTCCGAAAATATATTTTTTAATATTTTCGAGATAAATTGCCCAAAAATAGGGTAATTTTTGGTTTATCATTTTCGAACCAACTTCCCTTTTTGGACTCCCTATACTTTTGCGTTCTGAGTCTTTATTTTAAATCGATTTAACCTAATTTCAGTCGGTTTATTCCGAATTTACCCATACTCTTATTTTGCACTTCAGTGCATTCAGACGTCTAACTTAATAATTTCGACTTAAAATCCACATGAAATCTCTTTATTGATTAACCTATTACGTATAAAGGTTCACACTAACATGTTCTTAAGGAGAAGACACCAAATTTGGGTCTTACAGTTGATAATTTATTCGGTTTCGGTGGTGAGCTTTTGACTCATGCACCTACAACTGTGTGGTAATTGTACTGTGGCACCGAGTACGTTGTACCATGTAGACAACATGGGGTACACTGTGCCATGCCGCCATGAGATGTGATGTGAGCATCTCTGGACTCGGGCATGCTGTGTCTTGCTCTGATTTGTGATACTCCTCAGACTAATGAGTTGAAGGGTAGACTGATACTCTCCCCCAAGCTTTTGGACACCATGCACACCTGATCCGTGATTATTTGGGGTCCTAGACTTTGTCCAAATGTCATTTGATTATATATATCCCTGCCTAGTCTCATTTGTTATCGATTTTGGTGACAAAACTATTTGCGATATGAACCATGATTTAAATGTGGATTTCTGCATAGAACTATAAATGATTTTACTCCGAATGAGTTTTTGTAAATACTGAGAATTTTTATGTAATGAGTGTCATACATAAATGACTGTGGAAAATTCAATTTAATACATGGACATATATGTACACATTGGTTGGCAATGTTTAATTATTACCAATATTAATGTATAAACATACACGTACATATAAGATGAATAAATATACGCATGTATATGTGTATATGAGTGTGCATAGAAATAAATGTAGCCACGTATATAAGCGTATACATATACATACAAGAGTATATGCCTACACATATATGTGTATATTAATGTACAAATATGTGAACCGAGAGCCTTCTCTGTACCCATGCAAGGAACACCATTTAGCTATATATATGTTGTAAACAAAATTGAGTGGATTGTGTTAGTGAACCAAAGAAGAAAACGTCTGGAATGCTGATGGCAGAAGCTCACTATGGCAAAGTCTAGAAATGACCCCTCAAACAAAACAATTGGAACAGGTTAGGAGTTAGTGGAAAGAGTAAATAAACATAAAAATGTTTAGATTGAGACTTGAAACATGCTGTGTACAGAAGCAAGACAACAGTAAAGTAATGTAGTCTTTATCTTGCCAAAACTAAACAAATTTTAATGAACAACCCACTGTGTTTCTCGACACCTCCAGCAAGGAAAAAGGCAAGGGGAAGACCAAAAGAAAAAAGGAAAAAAAGAAGAGATATATTTATATATATAGATATATAAAAAATATTTGGGAATAGAAAAAGCTACAAAGGTTTTGAGAATTGGGAGACCTGAGGGAAAGAGCTCTGGGTAAACTAAACAAGTAGACAGAACCTATAGATTTTAGTCACTAAAGACATTGCAGACTGCAGGCAGACAGCAAGGTCAGGAAAATTCTCGTTGCTGCTATAGATAAATATGCGTAATTTTCGTATATTTGTAGATACAAAATTTTAGGCTGAATCTTACATTACTAAAATTACCAAAAAATCTAGGGTGAATTTTATGACTCTGAAAATTATAGAATTTAGCCTAGTTGAACAGCCTAATTTCACTGGTCGAATTTAAATGGTTTGCATAGATACTGATATAACTTGAATTATTGGTTGAAATTAAAAATCCAAAATTTTAAATTTCATAGTGTTTACTGGGATTTTAACTGAAAAAGGGCTAGTTAACCTCTTTTAAGCTATTTTACGAATCGAACTGAATTTTATGCGATTTAAGAAAAATGGTTTGTTTATATAAAAATACTGACGAAATGTGCTTGAGCATGTGCTGACTGTGTGTTGCACGGTCTGACTCGCGCTGATTTTGAGACAAAGGTGATAATTAGTCATGCTACACTGTTACTGTTACTGTTACTGAACTGTCACTGTTGCTGAATTATACTGTTATTAAACTATTACTGTTACTGTGGCCCACAAAGTACGATGTACCGTGTAATATGCACATGAGTATGATGTACCGTGTTACTAGTCTTCGGACATACTGTACTGTGAGCTGTTTGGGTAGCTGACCACTCCCACGACACCTAAAATTCGGACACACCTGATCAGTGATTGCTCGGAGTCATTGACATTGGCCAATTTTCTTACTGATTACTGTTATAGCATGCTTCGCCTTATCTCGTTCATTTAAATTATCATATTGAGAGTATGAACTGAGATACTTTATGAAATCAATTAGCTTACTGTACTCAATTTAAATGTTCACCGCAGTGAAATGTTCATGATACTGTTATTATTACCGTTAATTACTATATTGAACTGTAAATGATTTTAGACATCTCAAAGCTATATAGATATAATGTCTTGATTTGTCTGCCATGAGATTTATTTTCTCTTACTAAGCATGTTAAGCTCACCCCCTACTCTCCTCTATAGATCCTCATCAGTAACGGAGACTGTCGTTATAAGTTGTTTATTTTGCACCACCATTCTCCAGAAAAGCGTTCTTCTGCACTAAAGGTATACCCAGTATAGAGATTTATTTTTGTATCTACATTTTGGAAGTGCAGTAATGTATACAAAATGTGTATGGGGAATGTGAACATGAATGTTTTTGTAAAAGGACTATAGTGCTGATTAATTGAAGAAGCAATTACCATTATTTTTTTTAAAATTGTTATCAAGGAAATTAAATTAAATAGGTGGATTTATGAATTTGAATATGTTATCGACTTGTAGCCCAACCGAAATGAGTATAATTTGTGGAAATTTGGGTCGTTACATTTTTCTATGTTCAAATTTGTAGCAAAGATTTGCTATCTGTTTTATGATGATAAGTTTGTGAATAAGATGGATTTTCAGTGAATGCATTTGTTTAAGAAATGATTGAGCTTCTATCGATTGATGATTGTCATATAGAATGCTTCTGTTTTTTGTAAATGCAAGTGTTTTGAAAATTGAATGCATTTGTTTTACGAGATGATAAAACATGCACTATGAGCATCATAGATAGTGTGGTTATCTACCTGCTTTCATATATTTCTTACTGAGCATGTTGTGTTCATCCCTTTACTTTTACCCCTCTACACAGCACTTCCAGTAGAGTGAGTTAGTTGCGTTTGTCTTGCGATATTTTATGCACAGCTATCCAGCAGCATCGAGGTGTACACACATATGTACTTTTTGTATCTGAATAATAATGTACAGTGATATAGTCATGTTATATGGGGATGCATATGTAAGGCAATGTAAACGACTTTCTAATTATGAAATTATAACTTTATGAGCTTCCGCGATGTTAGTGCCTAAGACAAAAGCATTGCCTGATATGTATATATATAATGTATGAGACTGAGAGATTGATATTGATTCACAGCTCAACAAGTGAAGTGAGATAAGTTCACGAAAAATTTGTAGTGATTTTTTGGAAAACAGGTCACGATAGAAGTGGTATCAGAGCAGTGTTAGTCTGATGTGAGTCAGTGTCAGTAGTTAGAAAGTATACATCCCCATGTCACTTGTCACACTTGATTTTCGGGTGTCCTTTAACCATACTTACGCTACTACGGTTGGGCTGTGAGGTGATGCAATTACCAAAGTTCCTTGAATTTACAGCAAAAATATTTAAAATTTAATTCACACTCCTAGGTGTGTAAATATACAAAATTAATTGTATAATAATATCTTTACATATCAACCCTATAAAACTGTTATATTTCTTAGGTATAACTGTGTGATACATAAAGATAGATACAAAATACACACGTGTATACAATTCTTATACCTTTACAACTGGCGAGAGCTGTCCAACTCAAAAAGAAATCTAGAGACCACCACTCTCCTACTTCTTAGTACCTGGAGGGAAAAAATAGTGGGGTGAGCAAACCACAGAATAAGTAAGGAAATGAATGCTAGCAGGTAGATATTGTACTACCTACATAGTCCATGCATGTATAAACCAGAAACCATGTTTTCGATATAAATGGAAATATTATACGAAAATGCATTTAAACATACATTTCTCATTTGTATTTTCATGTAAATCATATATGTCATGCTTCCATTTTAAAACATGATTCATAAAACAATGCCCTCACAGCACAAGTGTTTAAATCAGAGATTTATCAAATACATAAGAATCTCTTTCTTTTCTCGATCATTTCTTTTTCCTCAAACCTCTGAATCTCTAAGACAGGCATGAAATTTTTGGCAATCAAATATCCACGACATATGGCCATAGTCAGTGATCTTAGGCCTTACTGATTAGGTGTGCACAGGGCATCACTTCGCCTGAAGGGGGATGGGTCAGTCCTACCCTCCGGCCTATCTCAATCAACCTCATCTCTTCATATACTCATGGTATAAGGTACACCATGTGTCATCTACCCGATACTCATACTCACGTGAACCTAGCATGGTACATAGTCTACCAACAGACAACTACACAGTACTACGTACGACTGTGGACCCAAGTCCATACTCCAACTCCGATGGACTTTTCATCCTAAACCATGTCTCATCAACCAGGCGAGCAAGCAGTGTAACACACAGTCATCGCAAGGCTCCAGCGGTACGAGCTATCGTTAAGGCCCAACCCGTTCAAAGGCCATCGACTGGCATCCCCTTGGGTCCCAAACCCCCAGGTTTACCTCAACGTATTAAAAATAGGTGCGAGCAATGCTCTAGCACTTTTCTCAAAACTATCGTGCGAGTTAATCTCCAGAACGGCACATCAAAAGCATAGAAACATGTGTGAGCTAACACCCCAGCACATAGTCAAGTCATTAAAATGGGTATGAGTTAGAGCTCCAATACCAATCTCATCTCAAATCTGATAGGTGGCTATTTTCTCTTTTAAACTCAAAACATGTTTATTTATGCAGCATGTCTTTCCATGCTAAAACATGTAAAACTAGCCAACCTATCATTATCATTTCTCAATCACCACATCAATACAAAATTGAGAAAACATTGAAATCATGCATATCATGCTATTTCCTTACCCCATCCCATTTCTCAATACATATATATCATAGTATATTTCGTGCTTCCATATCATTTCATAGAATCGTAGTATCATACTAATTCTAGTAATATATCTATGAAATTGTCGTAAAATACGTATGAACATCTCTATAGCTAACATACAGTCCCTTAGCTCGAATCGCGCTCGTATTTCCTTTGTCATGTACACTCTGTTCGTGATCTGGGTTAAAAGTGTTCCACGTTCTTTCGAGCTACACGTATAATCATCAAGTTATTTTATTTTCCCTCTTCTAAGCCTCTACATTGTCATTTATTTATTTATTCATACTCCTCAACCCATTAAATCACATTTCATCTTTCTCACAATCTCATTATACTTCCCTTAAGATTTCCCCATTTCTTATGGATTTTCTCTCCATAAATCTCCCTTAATACTACTCACCTATCACTACATTCATCTTCCATATCAACATTTCACATATCATTCAACCCACAAATGCCTAGAAACCATATTTAGAAGCTTGAAGGTTAAAGAGCTTACCCTTTTACTTAGTCAAACTTGTGGTAGCCACAACTCATTCTCTTGATCACACCAATGTGAGATTTTTGGGTATGTTGTTCTCTTTGCTTCAAAGAATAACTTTCCCTTCTTGAGCTTCTTCCAAAATTGGCTGAAATGTAGTGATTTTTTTTAGAGTGAGAAAGTTTAGGTATTGAGAGAAAATGGCAAATGAGGTTTGGTGGGAGAAGAGTTCTGAGTTTTCATCTCAATCCCATGCTCTTTTTATATATGCAGAGACATGAGATCGATTTGGCCCTTGTGGAGATCGATCTCTGCAAGGTTTGGTAATCCTTTTTACCAAACACAACCACTATAAGATCGATCTTCTTCCATGATGAGATCGATCTGTCGAAGGTAATTTTCCTCTTGGAGATTGATCTTCCCCTTGTAGGAGATTGATTTGCTCTTTACAGAACCCTTAAGGAGATCAATCCATCGAGTCTTGAGATTGATCTGTTCTCAAACAGAGAGTTAAGAATATCGATCTTCTTGCCTTAAAATCGATCTTCTCATTACAGAATGTCTAGCAGATCGATCTGGCTCTATTGGAGATCGATCTGTCTTGTCCCATTACTCAAAATAAGGTCATTTTGGCTCTTCCAGATCGATCTCTCATCCCATGAGATCGATCGATCATTTATATTTCCAGATTTTACTGTAATTTTCTACACTTGTCTACAACAACTTCATTCAAAACCTCCTTAATTTGCTGCTATAGTCATTTCATCCCCCATCCTTCCTTGAGACTTGAAAATGGCATCCAATCACACTTAGTACATATTAAAACTTGTGGGAAATCTTTGTATAGCTAAATATATACAATATATAACTAAATGGAAATGCATAACTTATGAAATTTCATTCAATTTTACTCCAATACTCATATTCTATTCCCCTCGCATTCATTATATATCAAAGTCCATTTCTTCATATAATTATTTAATGCAACTTGTAAGTACATCACAACTCTTATTACAAGTGTGTACATTAATCTTATGGACTTTGTATCACATATGCTTCACATTACTAGTACATCATCATACTTATGAATTCATTTTGCATATGTTCAAGGTTAAACCTATACGGGGTCTTACATCACTACCCATTATTAGATACAATTGTGTATACCGAGCTGTGGTTAAATTGAGAAATTGATTGTGTATGCGGGACAATTGGGATGTCAAATAGATATCGCAGTCGATGGGAGAGTTTGCATTCTGGGGGCCATAAAGATAGGTCTGAGAGATGCAGTGATTGGTCAAAGAGACCTAGTGAATCATCGCATGGTCATTTTCCATCAGGTCCAGTTAAGACTACTGATGCCCGTATTACGAGGTTAGAGCGGAGTTTGAACACATTTATGGAGTTGTTTACCCAGACGATGGTTAGGTTAGAAAGTAGGTAAGGTCCAGCTACTCAGGTGACCCATACTGAGCCGACAGGTGCTCTTGAGACACCTGTCCCTACACAGCCTGCACCTATGCCACGTGTTGCTGAGACCCTTGTACCACCATTTATAGTTCCAATAGAGACTGGTGAGGATTCAGGGTATGATTGTGAGCTTGACCGATTGAGGCAGTTTTAGAAGCTGAAGCCTTTATTGTTCAGTGGGGTCAAGAACCCCGTTGTAGCAGAGGATTGGATCAACATGATGGAGAGGTTATATGGCTTTTTTCGATGTTTGACCATTGAGAGAGTGGGCTTTGCTACATTCATGTTAGAGGGCAAGGCAGAGCATTGGTGAAAATTCACCTGACCCATCCTGAGAGCTAGATATCATGTGATTGACTGAGAGATCTTTTAGGATGCCTTCAGGATGCAATATATCCCAACCACTACTTAAAGGAGATTACAAAGGGAAGTTTTTGGTTTGATCTAGAGGAACAAGTCGGTATACGAGTATAAGTCTAGATTTACATCCCTAGAAAGGTATGAGCCGGACATCATGAGCAGTGAAATGCGGAAGGTCTGTAAGTTTATGGATAGATTGAAACCTCTATCAAAGTTAGATTAGCACCATTTGATATCACGACTTACGAGGATGCCGTGCATAAAGCTCAATTGTGTGAGCAAGACTATGAGATGCACATCCCTGACTTTGGTAAGGTCCTGAAGGGCAGAGATAGAGATCGAAAGAGATCAACAGAGGATCGTAGTGTCTAAGTGGGGAAGGGGCCATTTGTTAGGTGGTTGAGAGTCGATGAGTCATAAGGTGGAATGATTAAGCCCCCAATACCTCAGGCCTCGACTATAACTAGGGGTATAGTGATTGGAGGAACCCGACTGACTACAGATCAGTATAGAGCATGTGGTAGATAGCACGACAGTAAGCCATGCCACGTATTAATTGGATCATGTTTTAGATGAGGCAAGATGAGGCATATGATAAGGGATTGGCCAGAGTTGGTCGAGATAGCCCTATAAAAGGGCAAAGAGTCAGAGAAGGATACAACTACTACTTCTACCTCGAAAAGGAGAGCCATGATCGAAGAGAAAAGGAAGTAAGTTATCGGTCAAGGCAGAGTGTATGCGCTAGATCAGGGTACTGCAGATACTTCACCTGATGTGGTGAAATGTATAATCTTGATTTTTAATCTTAGTGCATTAGTATTATTTGTTCTTGGAGTAATGAATTCATCCATATCACCATCGTGTGCATTTAAATTATCAAAATTTGTAAAGCCTACACATTTAGGTGAAAGATTGTTAATTAGCACACCTATGGGAAATAGTCAAATGACTGAATTTGTGTGTAAGAATTGTAAATTAAGGATAAGAGATAAGAGTATGACAGTCAATCTTATCCTGTTAAGTATTTTTTATTTTGATGTAATATTAGGAATGTATTGACTCGCTGTAAATCATGCTATCCTAGATTGCAATTCTAAGAAGATAATGTTCTCTCTACCTGAGAAACATAGTGTAAAGTTTTTTAAGAATGTATAAAAGAAGTAATTATGGCCATCAAAAGAGTATATAACTGTAATGGGAAGGATGCAATATTAAATTGATTGCATGATATTGTTTTAAGGTTTTATTGCATACGTGGTTGACATGGATAAGGCACAACCGAAATTGATCGATATCCCTGTGAACAGAGAGTTTTCAAATATCTTTCCGGATGATCTACCAAGGTTACCACCAGATAAAGAGATGGAGTTTTGTATTGATTTGTTACCTGGTACTGAGCTGATATCCAAACCATCGTACCGAATGGCTCCAGTTGAGTTGCTGGAACTAAAGAAGCAATTACATGAGCTTTTGGATAAGGGGTTTATTAGACCAAGCGACTCGCCTTGGGGAGCTCCAGTCTTTTGTTAAGAAGAAAAATGGAAGCCTTCAAATGTGTAGACTACCAGTTGTTGAATAAGGCCACCATGAGGAACAACTACCCCCTTCCACGTATTGAAGATATATTAGTGTATTCGAAGTCCAGGGAGGAACATGAGCAACACTTATGAATTGTTTGCAGACCCTCCGAGAGAATCAGCTGTATGCAAAGCTCAATAAATGTGACTTCTGGTAGGAATAGATATGTTTTATGGGTCATGTGGTATCGAAGGATGGAGTTTCTGTTGATCCATCCAAGATAGAGATAGTAGTTCAGTGGAAACGACCTAGGACAATCACAAAGATCAGGAGTTTTTTAGGTTTAGCTCGATATTACAAACGATTGGTTGAGGGCCTCTCGAAATTAGTTACTCCTTCAACTCATCTCACTCGGAAGAATGTGGCATTTGAGTGGGGCGAAAGATGTGAGAAGAGTTTTCGAGAGCTGAAACAGCATCTGACCACTGCACTGGTTCTCACTATTTTGACCAGCTTAAGAGGTTTCTCTGTATAAAGAGATGACTCTAGACAGGGATTGGGCTGTGTATTGATGCAAAATGGGAGGGTAGTTGCTTATGGAACCAGACAACTTCAGGAACTTGATAAGAACTATCCGACCAATAATTTAGAGTTTACAGGCGTAGTGTTTACACTGAAGATATGGAGCCACTACTTGTAAGGTGAGAAATTTTAGGTATTCACTGATAATAAGTCTCAAGTATCTATTTTCACAGAAAGAATTAAATATGAGGTAGAGAAGATGGTTAGAGCTTCTGAAGGACTATGATTGTGAGATACTTTATCATCCGGTTAAAGTGAATGTAGTCGTTGATGCCTTGAGCAGAAAAAACCTTGAGATGGTATCATATATGATGGTGAGGGAACATGAACTGCTAGATTAGTTTACTAGCCTCAATATGGATATAGACCCTTCTAACACTGACAATGACTGTGTGATAGCTAGTCTGAGATTGGAACCAGGTTTGATTGATGGGATCAGACAAGCTCAGCATATTGATCGCTTTTGTATTGATCGAGTTAGTCAGATACATATGGGTAGAGTGACTGAGTGCACAGTTAGTGATGATGGCCTGCTAAGATTCAAAGGTCGAATTTGCGTTCCCGATGACCCACAACTGAAGAGATTGATTTTGACAGAAGCTTATTTATCGAGGTATACAGTGCATCTAGGGAGTAATAAGATGTATCAAAACCTCCAAAAAGTATATTGATTGTCAAGCATGAAGAACTAGGTGGCAGCGTTTGTGGCTAAGTGCCTTACATGTCAGCAGATTAAGGTAGAGCATTCGAAACCTGCTGGTTTATTACAGCCTTTGCCTATACTGACACGGAAATTAAAGCAGATCACCATGCATTTCTGTCACGACCCTCTTCCCGTAACTTAACTTACTACTAACATTTGGGCTATGAGTCAACATCCATATCCACATCTCATCCATTTTATAATTTAAATTCATTTGATGAAATAGAAACTGTACTTTTATATATGTGCAGAAGCGTTTACATCAGTTTCTATTATATACATCCCTTGAGTACAAAAGATAACTTAACTATGCACTAATTTACATGATACAAAATTTTTCTCTCATAAGTGTATACCTCTGTATTGTTGGAGAACTAGAGATCACGATAGCAGGAACAACTATAGTAAACTCACTACTGAACAAAATCTGTGGAGGAGGAAATAAGAGGGTGAGCTAACATGCTCAATAAGGAAAATACGAAAGCAGATAGATAATTACACTATCAACATGCTTAAAATATATACATTTATTTCCCTTATAAAAACATATGAAATTCTTTTAAAATAACTTCCATCAGTGCGAAACCATTAATTCGCTAGATGGGTATATACATATTTCATTCTCAAGTCACACAGAATCACGCGACATACTATTTAAAATCACACAACTTCTTTTTCAATTCACACAATACACATTTAGAATTTCTTGCATGTAGTAAATCACTTAGCAATTTTATAACTTGAGACTAGTATTGGATATCATATCACCCAATATCACATAGCAAGGGGACATATGTCACCTCACATAGTAGCGACAAAATGTCATATCACACAGATAAAAGACTTATGGCCATAGTTTGGATTCTAGGCAAACACTGATCAGGTGTGCGGGAATCCCATGCTTGGGGAGGCGGATCAACCATCCCTTCAGCTCACTAAGAATCACAAAAATATCGTGGCACATCGTACTCTGTGGCTAACGCTCACAGTGCAACGTGCTCCTGTGGATCCTTATCACTTATTTCCATTGTCTCAAAATCACGTGTGAGCAGGTCTGTGCAAGATCACTCAGCAATACATGATGGCTCCAACATGGTTTTACTCATGACATAGCAAAAGTCATAAAGCCTCAGGCAAGCAACTCAGCGTCTGATCACATAGCAATACCAGAGGCCTCTAGCTTGGTTTTGTCTCATCATACAAAAAGCTTATAAAACCACGTGCCAACAACTCAGCGTAAGATCACACAGCATCACCTGAGGCCTCTTGTACAGTTTTATCTCATCACACAGTAAAATAATATAACCTCATGTGAGCAACTCAACGTACGATCACAAAGTAATACATGAGGCCTCGAGCATGGTTTCATTTAAAATGACTTTAAGTCGAGGAAGTTACATGCGAGCATAGTCAGAGTAAGATCACTTAGTAATACTCGATGGCTCTAGCATGGTTTACAAAATCTAGTGTGAGCTCTCGAGTGGATCACACAACTTACACTCAGTTCCAGCACCGTTTGTTTCCTCAAAATCCTTTTAAAATGACGTACGAGCAAGGCTGGTAAATCTACCGTTGCCACGTTAGCTCTAGCATAAGTTCACATAGAAATTCAATAGATGGCTCCATTCAAGTGAAAATGGTATTCCTGACCGAATTCATTTTGACAAATCACAAAGTATGAGTGAGAGGGTAATTTCCCTTTAATCACTCGTTAAATGCTTTTCTCTTAGTAAAAACATGCATTTTATGGTAATAGTTAAATCGGGAGCTAGTCTATTATTACTCTTTCTCAAAACACTTACAAAGCATCTTTTCACACAAAGACATCGAAGGCATGCAATTTATGCATATAAGCTTCTTCTTACACTAGGTTTTCATGTAGATATTTCAATATCTAAATACTCTATAGTATTTACTTACACACATAAGGTAAGAAATATATGTATAGCTATATCTATTAGCTCGCATAAATCCCTTACCTCAAATCACGCTCGAATCACTTTCCTTTAATTTCCATTGTTCGTGATCCGGTCTAATCGTCTCCAGTTATATCTCCTGGAGTTGCAAGTATTTACTTCTCATGTCAATATATTGTAATATACTTAATTCTCACTTGCACGAAGTTCAATTTAATGCATTGGGCCATTTTACACCAATTTGGCCTCGTTACATCTTATTGGACTTTACTCTCTCTTAAGTCCATTTCGATTATACTATTCATTTCTCGAGAATCTATTAGACTCATCAAGTCTACTGATTTGTATTGATCCAGCATTTACCTCACAATGCCTTAACTTCATTAATCTCTTTCACTATGGCATTTCCTCATTCACCTTATATGCTCATTTTTAATCATTATCTATTCCAACATATGGGTTTCATATAAACATCTTAGAATCATGTATACATGCTTAATAACATCGATTCATGCTTAAATCATCATTATATCCATGCCTACTCAACTTTCTCTCACTTTCTCACACTAAGCTCATTCTAGATCATGGTTGCTTAAGCATGCTCATCAATATTTCAGCCAACAATATACACACCAATCAACTCATCAGAATGTCTAGAATAACATATTGGAAGTTGAAGTTAGTGTATAGAAATCTTACCTAGCTTAACTTTTCTCATTTTTTCCAAATTTGGGGAAAACCTCTTTGCTCATTCAATCCAAAGTTTTAGCTTTCAATCTTTGAATATGTTGTTCTCTTCCTCACTAGGAACAACTTTGCTCAAATAAATCTCTCTCAAATTTGATTGGAAGGTGTTGATTTTAGAGTGAGAAAGCTAGGTTACTTTGTTAAAAATGGAGGAGAATGAGTGGTTTTTGTGAAATGAAGAACTCAACTGTTGGGTTTTATAGAATTGGCCTAATGAGATTAATCTCCATGGGTGAGAGATTGATCTGGCCTTTGCTTAAACTCTTTCAGAATTTGATCTGCAGGCTATGGGATCGATCTACCTCTTGAGGGAGCGATTGATCTGTTCATGGGTAGGGATCGATTTGCTCATGGGTTGGGATCGATCTTAGCCAGGCAGAATCACTTAAAGATCGGTCTAACTTTGAGAAAGGATCGATCTTTGCTAGGCAGAGGAAAATAGAGATCGATCTACCTTATGGAAAGAGATCGATCTTGTTCAGGTAGAAGCAACTTGAGATCGATCATTGCTAACCAGAATCCTTCCAAGATTGATCTGTTGTGAATGAGAGATCGATCTCCCTTTTATAGAATGCTCTGGAACTGCATTTTGAGGCAATCAGCTCCATCTCCCCTTGCAATGAGATCGAGCTCCCCTTGCTTTGTAGCATTCCAGCTAAACTTTTTCCCAGATTTTTACAGGTAACTTCACATTCAATTGCTTCACTATTTATTTTGCATTTCATTCACACTTAGCACTTAAAAATATCCATTTCTTATGATTCATATATAATGTAACTTGTCTGTACATCACGAAATCATAAAGAATACATAAAAATTTACGGGCCTTACATTCCTCCCCTCCTTCAAGAAATTTGGTCCTCCAAATTAGAACTAAGTCATTCCTCAAGAAGTCGGGGGTCACTTTTCCCGCATCAGATTCTCTAACTCCCAAGTAGCCTCTTCTAAATTATGATGCTGCCAAAGAACCTTAAAAGCGAAATTGACTTAATCCATAACACTTTTTCCTTCCTATCCAGTATCCAGATCAGTCTCTCTACATACGATAGATCATCCTTGAGCTCCAATGGCTCATACTGAATTACTAGGTCGAATCTGGATGGTACTTCCGAAGCATCGATATGTGAAAGACATTATGAAGGCTTGCTACCTCTGGCGGTAACACTAGCCTGTAGGCCTTGTCTCCCACCCGCTCCTATATCTCAAATGGTCTGATATACCAAGGGCTCAACTTACCCTTCTTACCAAACCTCATAATCCCTTTCGAGGGAGAAACTCTTAAGAACACTGAGTCACCTACAGTGAACTCTAGTGGCCTTCGTCTCATGTTAGCATAACTTTTCTACGTGCTCTGAGTTGTTCTCAATCTCTCACATATTAACTGAATAACCTTAGAGGCTTGTTATACTAAATCAAGAGCAAAAATTTTCTTATCACCCACTTCTTCCCAACTAATAGGGGAACAACACCTTCTACCATACAACGCCTTATACGGTGCCATCTCGATACTCGAGTGATAACTGTTATTGTAAGCAAATTCAGCTAATGGTAGGTGATCATCCCAGGAGCCTTTAAAATCCATAACATTCGCTCTTAACATATCCTCTAACGTTTGGATGGTTCTCTCTGACTGACCATCGGTTTGAGGGTGGAAAGCGGTACTGAAACTTAACAGGGTTCCCATAGCTTCCTAAAAGTGTTCCTAAAAGTGGGAAGTGAAGCGGGAGTCCTTATCCAATACAATGCTCACTAGAACACCATGTAGCCTCACGATTTCTCGTACGAACAACTCTGCCAAAGTACTCAGAGTATCTGTGGATTTCATAGCTAGGAAGTGGGTGAATTTTGTCAATCTGTCTACCACTACCCAGATAGCATCATGGTTCCTATTAGTCCTCGGTAATCCCATGATGAAATCCATGGTAACATGCTCCCATTTCCAAGTCGGTATAGGTAGATGCTGCAATAATTCTGCAGGCTTCTGATGCTCTACCTTCACTTGCAGACATACTAGACATTTCACCACAAACTCTGTGATATCTCTTTTCATCCCTGATCACCATGATGCCACATTCAGCGTGTACAGCACCCGTTGCATCTCTACTATTCCGTTAGTTAGATACTACAAATTCTCACATGTAAAGTAAGATAACCAAGCAGTAAAACAAATAATTAAACTAAAGATAATGAAGTAATAACTCAAATAAATAAAACCAGAGCATGAAAACGGAAGAGCTGGAATTTAACATAATAAAATGAATGATCTAAGCTGACTAGCAACTGATAGGAAATGGCATCTGATTCAGCTACCATTTACCAACTAGCATCCCTATATCGATTACAACTACTGCTCCTGATGCCCCGAACACATTTTTTTGCTATTTCTTACAGCAACAGTAAGTTACCGAGGCTTAACCAAACATGCCCATCCAAGCTTTCATCTCTTCAAGCAACAACAATTTCAACCTTGCAAGCATCGGTCAGTACACATCCTGTCAACTTGCACCTATCACAGTTAGATTAATGCAGAATGTAGTCATGAAAAGAGAATGAACAATATCAAATTCTTAAAACAGAGCATAACAGAGAAGCTAACAGCTGCTAAAAAGAAAATGAAACTAATCCCCATAGTTATTAAAGAAAGTAAGTCATGCATATAATGGAAACTACAACAATTAATGAAAACCGAAAATACAACTAGATAACCAAACTGAAATTAAAAATACAGCAAGGAGTAGAGGAACGTAGCTGCTTTCACAAGCTTTCTTTTACTTAATGCAGTGAATAAAAGATAACAAAATAATCAAGCTTACAATCAAAAAAATGTAAAAACAAATGTACAGAAATTGAACACTAAACAGTGGCATCGGGATAAGCTAATTTACGGTGGTTCATGGCTCCTCACACCCGACTCATACTACCCAAAATGATACATAGGCAGTACCGACTGAGGCATGACCGAATGGTTCCCCCTATATATGTGTGGGCAGTAGAATAGTAAGCAAACAGAAAAGCAAGCACACCGAACGAACTACTGAAGAAAAGAAAATAAAAATAGATGTAGTAAAAGATTTTACTAGCAACTAGAATTAAACTTTTTCATTTAAAGAAAATAACATGGAAGCTTGAAAGATTCTATATAAATGGTGGCTAAAGAAAAATAAACTAATGGAAATTGCTTTTAAGGAAAACAAGAAAGACTAATAAAAACTACTCTACCCTAAACTACACTACTCCTAAATTACTCTACACTACTCCTAACCTAGGTTACATCTCCCTTTTTTTCAATTGCCATCATGTTCTATTTATACACACACTTAGGGGTACAATGGTAATTTTTCCATCCTAGATGAGTTGACATTGTTTGGCCACTTGTCTTCATTTGATTTGCTGCAGAGTAGATATTTCCACGTCATCAGTCTTTTTGTCCAATTGGTTGTGCAATGTGGCCCGGCGTGTGTCTTCTGGAGGGTTGGCACGATGTCCTTCGATCTTATCGTTTCGAAGCAAATAAAATATGGACACCTGATATCACGCGTGTCCAGACGACTTGATGACTCGGTCTGTAAATTGGAAGTGGTCCAGTCTCCTTTAGTCCATTTTCAGCCCAATTTCGACTGAAACGATTGAGTTTCATCCGGATTTAATTTACCTGCACATTAAAGAATTTTAATTAAATAAAAGGGATAATTAATAAAATAATATGGGGATTAAATAAATAATTATGAATTTAAGCACAAATTGTAAAACCCAATTTTTATCGTAAAAGCAAAAAGGAATAAATAGAAATTTTTGAGTGCATAAAAAAATGTAAAATGATTGAAATGGTATTCCCGAATATGGCAAGGGTAAACCGGTCAAAAGACTGAAAGTCAGTATAAATTCGACAAGAAATTTTATTAAAAAAATGGCTTGAGAAATCTTGATCAATAACGAAGAAATAATTAAATTTTGGGTTAAATTAATCAAGATATGAATTTTTTTTAATATTTTCAGAATTTTCGCCTCGAAAAATAATCCCAAAAATAATCAAAAATATACCGAAAAGGTAAAATCGGGCTGAGAAATTCATTTACAGATTAAATGAATTATATATATAGATATTTTAATTGATTAAAATATTATTAAAATCCAAAAATATCTAAATATATATATTTAATTCATTTAATCCGTAAATGAATTTCTTAGCCCGATTTTACCTTTTCGGTATATTTTTGGATTATTTTCGAGATTATTTTTCGAGGTAAAAATTTCAAAAATATTAAATAAATTCATATCTTGATCAATTTAACCTAAAATTTAATTATTTCTTCGTTATTGATCAAGATTTCTCAAGCCATTATTTTTAATTAAATTTCTTGTCGAATTTATACCAGCTTTCGATCTTTTGACTGGTTTACCCTTGCACATATTCGGGAATACCATTTCAATCCTTTTGCATTTTTTTTATGCACTCAAAAATTTCTATTTATTCCTTTTTGCTTTTACGATAAAAATCGGGTCTTACACAAATAATTCTATTAAAAATAGAATTATTAGGATGTCAGCTAATTCTAGGTGTGCCTTATCCAAATCAACCACGTATGCAATAAAACCTTCAACATATTATGATTACATTTGTTAGTAAAATAATCCATCCTTGGAAATAGTTTACTACTTCTTTTATTACTTTGCAAACCTTACAACATACTTCTTAGGGGGTGGAAAACATTACTATCTTAGCATAACAGTCTAAACATCGTGGTTTAAAGCCAACCAATCCATTCCTAGTATTACATTGAAATCCTTCTTGTCTAATAGAATAAGATTAGCTAATATATCTTTTTCCCCTACTTTTAACTTACAACCATTACATACATACTCAGTCACCACATTATCTCTCACTAGAGTGCTTATGAGCAACACCCTACCTAAAGGTACATGTTTCACATGTTCAAACAATTTACATGCAAATGAAGGAAATATAAATGAATGCGTGGCATCAGGATCAATTAATGCTAATGCTTTAAAATTAAAGACTAGGATAGTGCCTTTAATCACATCCATGGAAGCTTCTGGAGATACCTAGTCCAATGCAAACACTCGCCCTCGACCAACAGGTTGTTTCCCTTTTGCTTCAGCTGTAGTCTTCCTCTTAGGAGTAGGTGCCTCAACTATAGCCTTCTCTAGCTCTTTGCCCTTCTGTGGGGCTGTATCCACAAACTCTGGGTATTCATGAGCTACATGCCCTGGTTTACCGCATCTATAACATGACCTCATCATCAAATGGCATGGCATACTCCTATGATATCTACCATACATTCTGTACTATTCGGTGGTAGGTCGGGGTCCACCAATAACTATACCCCTCGATGCTGGAGGTAAAACTAGATAAGTTGGAGGCTTCGCAGGCCTCTTTCGTACCTCCCCAATCTTTGACCCTTGACCAAATAACCTTCAGCCCTTTCTGAATCCTCTATCATCAATTGACCTCTTTCAGTCTCTATCTCTGCCCTTACCACTCTTACTTAACTCTGAGGCATGCAACTCATAGCCCTACTCACATAGCTGAGCTCTGCGTACTGCCTTGTCATAGGTGGTAATGTCAAATTGGGCCAATCGAACTCTGATCAAAGGTCTCAACCCCTCAATAAACTTTTGGACCTTCCTGTCCTGATTGCTCATGGTAACTGTGTCATACCTACACAGGGATGTGAATCTGGACTCATACTCATAAACTGTACGGTTCCCTTGAGTCAAGGTCATAAATTCCATCTGCATGTTCCTCTGAGCAGTGGCTGAAATCTACTGCCTCCTAAAGGCATCCAAAAATATGTCCCAAGTCACAACCGGGTAACATGCACTCAAGATCGGCTATGTGGCCATCCACCAATGTTCGACCTCACCCTCTAATACAAAAGTCACAAAGGTGACCTTCTTTGTGGTAGAGCAATGGAAAAATCTTTAAAGCTTTTCCATACTACAAATCCAATGCTCCGCTAAATGAAAGTGGTTCAAACTTCTAGAACTGTCTCAATCTTCCCAGATCACAATCATAAACTCCCCCTGTTAGACCCGTATTTTATGTAGCTTGTTCCTTATGATTCCTATGTATATGAACACTCTATTATAGTTGAATCATAAGAAGAGTATTTACTAGATTTAAAGTGTATGTGAAATGATTTAGCACTCATAAGCTACATAAAAGCCTAATGTGAGCTATAAGAGTCATAGGCTAAACCGAGTGGATCTGAATCATTCTGACTGAAGAGAAGAACTTAAAATGAGAAAATATAGAGAGCTTATGAAGGAAAGTCAGTTTGATTTAGTTCCGAACACAGAGAACGAGAGTAAAAGCTAAAAAGGGTAAAATAGACCTTTTTAGCGAGTTAAGGTATTTAAGGTATTTCGAGCATATTTACCTACCAAAAATGGCTAAAATGTAAAGATGAGAGTGTAAGATATAAGATATGACACTTTCAAAATTTTGAGAAAAAGTCAACTTAGTCAATGATTAAGGAAAAAGTTAACTATAGTTAAGAAAAGTTGACTTTTACCATAGTTGACTAACCATGGTTAAAAATTTACCTAAGTATGGAGAAAAATTTGGGAAAAAATATTTTTGGTCAGAATACAAGATAATCATCCCTGAAAGTAAGGAAAATTTATTCGGAAGGATTCCAAATTAAAATTAATGGATAAAAACGTAATGGGCCTAAAGTGAAGATTTTAAAGCCCATTACGGTATACTAAACGTAGATCAAAATTCTTAGGTCCCTTAGACCGAATTGTTGGACCGATTAATAGGCTAAATATTTAGACAATTAAAGGCCTGAGGTATAGTAAAAAATTTCAGCCAGAAAGTCTATTAAGAAAGCCCAAACCGAGAGGCCCAATTGGAAAGCCCATTAGGATTAAATATCTAACCATAGTTAAAGCTAACTATGACTCATTAGATGACTCATTAGGTGACTCATAACTAAACCTTAGGAAGTCAATTTTAATGGCTGAAAAGTAAGGCTTAATGGCTAAGTAAATGGCTGATAAAATCAGCCACACCATTGTCATCTTCACCATACCATTCTTAGCTAGAAGAAGAAACCATTGAAATACATTTATCCAAGCTTTCTCTCATTAGGAATCACTAGGATTTAGGCATATTTGGAACTTGCAATCTTCATGAAAGTTGTTCCAAATTGAGAAGAGAGTGACATATGTTTGAGTTGGCTATCAAGGAGCCATAGTGTACAAATCGTGAGGCTCCAAAGTTTCGGCCAAGTGTGAACACAAATACCTGGTATATTTTCAAGCTTTCAATTTCATATATGTTAATGTATGAATGATTTTAAGTATATTGGTATATGTTTTAAGCATTGAAAGATATGAAATCACTATGATCATGGTTAGGCCAAGAGTGAGTGGTGAAATATTGATGAATGCCGATATGATTTTAAGGCATAAATGAGTTGATATAGATGTGTTAATAATTATGGTATAGTTAGAATTAACCAATTTGATTAATTAATACATGTATTAAGTTGGCAATCAAGGTGTTTGATAAGATGTCTAAATGAACTATGTGATGCTTAAGAACATTGTTAACCAAGTGTTTGTGAAAATGCCTAAGTGAATTGCAAAGGAAATGGACATAGACAGCATGCCATGGTGTGACCGACGACATGGGGTGCTCTCAGCCATGCCATGTGACCAAGAGGTCCAATGGGCCAAGCCCAATTATTTTAGGCCCAATGCGATGTAATGGGTCTATGATAAGCCCAATAAGAGTTGGTGGGTCCCACAAGCCCAATAGGCCCAACGAAAATGAATAGTAAAATAGAAATGGGCTTAAGGCATAGTTAGGCCCATTAAGGTTTATTAAAGCACATTAAGTGGAATAGACTGTATTTAATGTGAAATACAGTAGGAAAAGTATAATTAACCTGATAAATGGTTATATGCAGCTTCAAATATTATTGAAGGGGTAAATCAGACTGCTGGATTGAGCAAGGTTAAGAAAGTAAAATTTCTCGAGTGATTTTAGGTAAGGGACTTTTGTGAGTAGTTACAGATACTTGTACGTATTTTTGTCTGCTTTTACATTCATTGAAAAACTCTGAGGGTCAGAGAAAGTAAATAATAATTATTATGACCCGATAGTGGTAAATTACGATTTTACCCTTAGTTAGGAAAAAGTCAACTTTTGTGAAAAGTTGTAAAAAGCATGAAAACCACCATTTTGAGTGTTTTAATGCTGTCTAGCAGAATAATAAATAGATGGGCTAATGATTTTAAGCTTGATGTGAATTAAGCACACTTTATGGTGTTGATTTTGATATTTTGAAAACATCCCTTTTTAAAGAGCCATCTATCGAATTATGTGAGAATAAATTATGCTAGAGCACAACTCACACTTGATTTCATATATTTTCCACATATATTAGTGCTGGATTGTAATTCGCACTAGATTTCCATGTGCATGATAGAGTGCTGGAGTTATTACTTGCACTTAGTTTTTTTATGATATATGCTTGAGAGAGTGCTGAAGCGATTAGCTCGTACTCAAATTTTACATGAGATACATGATAGAGTGCTAGAGCATTACTCATACTCGATTCTTCAATATTTATACATGACATAATACTTGAGTTATTTATCGTACTTGATTTGATGATTTTGTGCATAGCATGGTACTAGAGCTATTGCTCGTACTTGATTTGAAATATGACCTATGCATGACCTAGCTACTGGAGGTTTACTCGCACTAGAGTTTGAGTTTGTGATGTGAAACCGTGTTTGAGAGGAGTGTCGACATTGAGTATCGCTCAAAGGCGCGCACTGTAATTTATGTGATATATAATACATGTTAAAAACCATGCTTGATTTCCTCGTGTACACTGAGAGGTTCGCATGTGGATTTAGAGACGTGGTATGATATTCCTTGGTTTGAGGGCTAAGACCTATGGCAGGCACCCCGACTGTGATGTAGGGTCCACGGAGTACATTGTACCGTGCGAGTGGCATGGAGAACACTGTACCGTGTGGTGTTGTGAAGTTGAGGAGGTTATAGCTGGCGGTTGTGATGGACTGACCCCCCTCCCATTGCAGCAGTAATGCCCCGCACACCGAGATCTGTGTTACCTGGGATCACCATTATAGGATATGGCCATAGTCCAAGATATTATTGCATTTCACCACAGAGTCTCACATGATATATCACCTAACTGACTTATTTATTTATGATACGGATTGACTTGAGGGATGGGTCGGAATCCAATTTTGTGTTGTGAATGATTTAAATGCCATATTTACTGTGATTTAAATATACATGGCATGATTTATCTAAAGGCATTGTGATATTATAAAGATGCATTATTTTGCACTACATGCCTACATTTGAGAAAGCAAGCATGATTTCTGTATATGGGATTTAATCTGTACAAGTATATATATATATATATTTAAGATAGGCTTTTAAAGTGAGTTAAGGAAATAATATTTTAGAGGCATAACATTATTTTGAGTAGATAGTGTAGATGTCTACTTGCTTGTCTGATTTCCTTACTGAGCACGTTGTATGCTCATCCCCCTTTATTTTTCGCTGTTATTTTCTATCGATCGACAAGTATACATATTTTGTACGGTTATGTATCTAAACATAGAAACAACACAGTGATGTATACGATATATATTATGGAGAATGTATTTGTATTAGTTTTATATGATCTCACATGTATTATAAATGAAGTTACAGTCAGTAACAGTATATTGAGATGTATGTATGATATGGATGATATGGTATGCGAGAAAGATAACATTGAATCATAGCCTAACCATTGATGAGAGGAAAGATAAGTTAAAATGCGAAAAAATTGTAGTAGTTTTGGTTAAGTTAGGAAAGGTCTTGACACCCTCACCACTAACCTGTTGTGGAACTACAGGATCCTGAACTGGTAGGGGAATATCCTAAATTGGAAAGGGTACAGGAATCTCTGCCTCTGCAGCCCGAGGTCTTGGTGCAGGCTGTGCAGGCTCATGTCTCTCAGGTGGAGCAGCCTAACCAGTAGGGTTCTCTTGTCTACCCTCAAATCTGGCCATTGCCTGTGTAAACATCTCTATGACATGTCTACACAGCGCTGTAATTGTGCTATACGTGTGTCAGACCCGTATTTTATGTAGCTTGTACCTTATGATTCCTATGTATATGAACACTCTATTATTATAGTTGATTCATAAGAAGAGTATTTACTAAATTTAAAGTGTTAGTAAAATCAATTAACACGCAAAAGCTACATAAAAAGCCTAATGTGAGCAATAAGAGTCACAGGCTAAACCAAGTGGATCTGAATCATTATGACTGAAAATAAGACTTAAAATGAGAAAATATAAAGAGCTCATGAAGGGAAGTCAGCTTGATTTAGTTCCAAACACAAAGAACGAGAGAAAAAGCTAAAAAGGGTAAAATGGACCTTTTTAGCAAGCTAAGGTGTTTTAGGAGTAATTATCTACTGGGAACGGTTGAAACGTAAAGACGAGAGTGTAAGACATAAGATATGACACTTTTAAAATTTTGAAAAAAAGTCAACTTGGTCAATGATTAAGGAAAAAGTCAACTATAGTTAAGAAAAGTGGACTTTTACCATTGTTGACTAACCATGGTTAAAAATTAACCTAAGTATGGAGAAAAAATTGGGGAAAAATATTCTTGGTCAGAACACAAAATAATCACCCCCAGAAGTAAGGAAAATTTATTCGGAAGGATTTCAGATTAAATTTAATGGTTAAAAAAGTAATGGGCCTAAAGTGAAAATTTTAAAGCCCATTAAGGCATACTAAACATAAATCAAAATTCTTAGGTCCCTTAGACCGAATTGTTGGACCGATTGATAGGCCAAATATTTAGACAATTAAAGGCCCGATGTATAGTAAAAATTTTCAGCCCGAAAGCCCATTAAGAAAGCCCAAACCGAGGAGCCTATATGGAAAGCCCATGAGATAAATATCTAACCATAGTTAAAGCTAAACATGACTCATAAGGTGATTCATTAGGTGACTCATTACTAAGCCTTAGGAAGTCAATCTTAATAGCTGGAAAGTAAGGCTTAATGGCTAAGTAAGTGGCTTATAAAATCAGCTACACCATTGTCATCTTCACTACACCATTCTCGGCTAGAAGAAGAAACCATTGAAACACATTATCCAAGCTTTCTCTCACTAGAAATCACTTGGAATTAGGCATATTTGGAACTTACATTCTTCATGAAAGTTGTTCTAAATTGAAAGGAGAGTGACATATGTTGGAATTAGCTATCAAGGAGCCATAGAGTGCAAACCGTGAGCCTCCAAAGTTTCGGCCAAGTGTAAACACAACAATTGGTATATTTTCAAGTTTTCAATTTCATATATGTTAATGTATGAATGATTTTAAGCATATTGGTATATGTTTTAAACATTGAAACATATGAAATCACTATGATCTTGGTTAGGTCAAGAGTGAGCAGTGAGATATTGATTTATGTCCATATGATTTTAAGGCATAAATAGATTAATGTACATGTGTTAATGATTATGGTGTAATTAGAATTAATCAATTTGATTAATTAATGCATGTAAATAGTTGGCAATCAAGGTGTTTGATAAAATGCCTAAATGAACTGTGTGATGTTTAAGAATGTTGCCAACCAAGTGTTTGTGAAAATGCCTAAGTGAATTAGCTAAGGAAATAGGCATGGATGGCATGCCGTGGTATGACCGGCGTCATGGATAGCTCTCGGCCATGGCTTGTGGCCGAGAGGTCCAATGGGCGAAGCCCAAGTATTTGAGACCCAATGTGATGTAATGGATCTAGAACAAGCCCAATAAGAGTTGGTGGGCCCTACAAGCCCAATAGGCCCAACGAAAATGAATAGTAAAATGAAAATGGGCTTAAGGAATAGTTAGGCCCATAAAGGATTATTAAAGCCCATTAAGGGAAATATATTGTATTTAATGTGAAATACAGTAGGAAAAGTGTAATTAACCTGATAAATGGTTATATGCAGCTCTAGAGATTATTGGAGGAGCAAATCGGACTGCTGAATCGAGCAGTGTAGAGAAAGTGAAATTTCTTAAGTAATTACAGGTAAGGAAATTTTGTGAGTAGTTAGAGATACCTGCACATATTTTCGTCTGCTTTTACATTCACTTAAAAACTCTTAGGGTCAGAGAAAGTGAATAATAATAATTATTGTGACCCGATAGTGGCAAATTACGATTTTGTGCCTAGTTAGTCAAAAAGTTAACTTTTGTGAAAAGTTGTAGAAAGCATGGAAACCATCATTTTGAGTGTTTAACTGCTGTTTAGGAGGAGAATAAATAGATGGATAAATGATTTTAAGGTTAATGCGAATTAAGCACACTTTATAGTGCTGATTTTGATATTTTGTAAATCATCCCTTTTTAAAGAGCCATCTATCATATTATGTGAGAATAAATCGTGCTGGAGCACAGCTCGCACTGGATTTCATATATTTTCCACATACATTAGTGCTGGATTATGATCCGCACTAGATTTCCATGACATGCATGATAGAGTGCTAGAGTTATTACTCGTACTCGAGTTTTACATGAGATGCATGACAGAGTGCTGGAACGTTGCTCGTACTCGATTCTTCATGATTTATACATGACATAGTACTAGAGCTATTGCTCATACTTGATTTAATGATATTGTGCATAGCATGGTATTAGAGCTATTGCTCGTACTTGATTTGAATACATGAACTCTGCATTGACCTAGTTGCTGGAGGTTTACTCGCACTAGAGTTAAGTTTGTGATGTGAAACAGTGTTTGAGCGGAGTGTCGACTGTGAGTCATGCTCAAAGGCGCACACTGTATGTGATATATAATACATGTTGAAAACCATGCTTGATTTCCTTGTGTAGACTGAGTGTCACACTGTGAGAGGATTCGCATGAGGATTTAGAGATGTGGTATGATATTCCATGGTTTTGAGGGTTAAGACCTATGGCAGGCACCCTGACTGTGATGTAGGTGAGAATTCTATATTTTTAGAATTATTTATGCTTAATTTCCTAATTAATTATTTAAATCCCAATTTATTTTGTTAATTATCCCATTTATTTAATTAAAATTCTCATGTTTGCAGATAAATTAAATTCAGATGAATTTTGAATATTTCGGTAGAAAATGGATCGAAATTAGGCTAAAATCGAGATTGAGCCACGCGGACAACACGAGTCATGCCACCTAGCACATCCAATTGGACAAGAAGACCGATAACATGGAAATATCTTTTCAAGGAGCCAATGGTGTGAAGACAAGTGGCCAAAAAAAGCCAACTCATCAAGGATGTTAAAATTATAATTTTACCCCCAGTGTGTTTATAAATAGGAAAGGATGGCAATTGAAAATGTTAGGTAATTTTAGGAGTAGAAGTAAATGAAATTTTAGGAGTAGGAGTAGTGTAATGTAATGTAGTTTAGAGTAGTTTTTAGAATTATTTCCTTTATAGTTTATTTTTATTTTCCCATTTGTTTTACTTCTTTAATTTCCGTTATCTTCCATTTCATTCCATGTCTATGCTCTTCATCTACTCGGATATTTTCTATTGATAGCAAATAATGCATCATTTTCATTTGCTCTTCTCGGTTTGGTTTTAATGAGCTCTTTTATTCTTCAAGTTATATATTTTTTTACATAGCTTTATTTCCTAGTTGTTAGTCTCGGGTTGGTATCTTTCTCCTTTCTATTTTCCTTGTTCATGCTACTGGGATGATCGGATGTGTGAACTGGCACAGAACCGTAATGCAAACTTGAACCAGCAGATGGGTACAAGGAATGGAGCCGAGGATGTAAGATTGGACTGAGCAAGGGCTGATCGAGTATGATACAACAATGGACAGGGAGCAATTTTTACCTCTATTTTGCTCTGTTTTAAGAGCTTCTCTCAGTGATTGAAGAAGATGATAGCAAGAAACTTGGTGCTTTCATGCTCTTGGTTACTCTCGATTGTAAGAAGTTGATGGACACAACAGGTTTCAGCTTAAAGCAGGAGCTGGCGCGAAGGTGTGGCAATGCAGAGCAGACCGAGAACCTTACCTGGAGCCTGGAACAGCAGCAAGGCATGAGCATAAGCTAGCAGCTGGAGCAAAATGGGGGGCTTTTGTTGCTGGATTTGGAAGCAAATGCAGGGGCAGAAGTCATGACCTGAAGAAGGAGCAGGTCTGGCCAGAAAACGCAGCTTGAAGCAGGTGGTAACGTGATGTGTTGTTGCAGGTAAGGATGTTGTACACGGAACCGAGAATGGGAGTTGGTCACGCCTAGTAGATGCAGAAAACGTAGCTTGAAGTAGGTGGAACGTGCAGGCTGTATGCGGTAGCTGGACAGAGAACAACCCGAGAGGCATGGAGCAGAAAAAACTGAACCGAGAGGCATGGATAGGCCACACTCGAGAGCATGCAGTGGACACGCCTGGACAGACCATACATGGAAACCATAAAATGAAATGAGCATGAACAGTGAATGGAGGGATTTATTGGATGATTAAAACTTAGGGCTGTGTTTGGCTAGTGCATTGTAGCAATTAATCCATTTTCATGCATTTGTTAATTGTTAGTTAGTTAGTTTAGTCAATTATAATAGTATGTTAATTTTATTATTTTTGCATGTTAATTTGTTGTGTTAATTTTTAGTTAGTAGTTAATTTTATATTAAATGTTTTAGGATTTTATTTTAGTTTAGATGCATTTAGAGTTAATTTAGATTAAATGTGTTTCATGCATTTTTAATTTAGTCTTTATTTTCATTAAGTTTTAATTTAGTTTAAATTGCAATTTGATTAAGTAGTTTAAAATTGCATTTTAGGTTAGTTTAATTGTAGTTTAATTTTATTGTTTTATTTTTATAATTGCATTTTATTTTAATTGCGTTAATTAGTTTTAACTGTTTTAATTTCTTTTATAGGTTTTTGATTTTAATTGCATGGAGCACTGTAAGTAATTTTGCTCGGTTTTAATTTTCTTTAGTTTATAGATTTTATTATTTTATTGCTTTCAGTATTTTTAATTCTAGCTATGTAGATCACCCATCTTAATTTTATAATTTGCTAGAATATACTTAGGGTAAGATTAACCAGTACTTAATTAGGCTAGTCAACTTCTTTGAGGGATGATAACTCGGGACTCAAAATCCCATTATTACTTGTACGACCCGTGACTTGCAGTAATACGTTTAGGGCGTGTCAGTAAGGTCCACAGAGTACGTTGTACCGTGCGAGTGGCATGGGGTACACTGTACCATGTGGTGTTGTGGAGTTGAGGAGGATATAGTTGGCGGTTGTGATGGACTGACCCCTCTCCCATTACAGCAATGATGCCCCGTACATCGAGATTTGTGTTGCTTGGGATCACATGTCGGATATGATCATAGTCCAGGATACTATTTACATTTTCACCACAAAGTCTCACATGATGTATCACCTGATTGATTGATTTAATTGCGGACAGACCTGAGGGATGGGTCGGACTCCGATTTTGTGTTGTGAATGATTTAAATGTCATATTTACTGTGATTTAAACATACATGGCATGGTTTATCTAAAGGCATTGTGATATTATAAAGATGTATTGTTTTGCACTACATGCCTACATTTGAGAAAGAAAGCATGATTTCTGTACATGGGATTTAATCTGTACAAGTATATATATATATATTTAAAGACATGCTTATTAAAGTGAGTAAAGGAAATGATGTTTTCAAGGCATAGTATTATTTTGAGTAGATAGTGTAGATATCTACTTGCTTGCCTGATTTCCTTACTGAGCGCGTTGTATTCTCACCCCCTTTATTTGCATCTCTCTACAAAGCATCAGCAGTATAGTGAGAGCTATTGAGAGATAGTATTCTTGTGTTCACTGTTATTTCCTATCGATCGATAGGTATACATGTTTTGTACGATTATGTATCTAAACCGAGGAACAGCACAGTGATGTATACGATATATATTATGGGGAATGTATTTATATTAGATTTTATATGAGCTCACATATATTATAAAAGAAATTACAGTCAATAGATAATTTATTAACTTGTATGTATGTAAATGGATGAATGATATGGTAAGCGAGGATTCTAACATCGAATCACAGCCCAACCATTGAAGAGAGGACAGGTAAGTTAAAAATGCGAAAAATTTGTAGTGGTTTTGGTTAAGTCAGGATGGGTCGTGACAACGTGCCTCAGCGGTATCACTAAGAGCAGGTCGATCTTTACTAGAACTTGACCTATTGCGCCTCTCGGGCTTATCTCTATGCCCTTGAGAGCACGAACTCTCTCCTCTACGAGTGTGTTGTCTATCTGACCTCCTGCATACTGGATAACAAGTGTCTCAATCACATTTCCAGCTTGGTATACATAATTGTATCCAAATAATGCACAATACTCTAGGGATGTATAATTTCCTAACTATGGATACTGACTTACATCAGATCAACTCATCTTTGATACCACCTCTGTCAGGACCCTCTTCCCGTGACTTAACTTACTACTAACAGTTGGGCTGTGAGTCAACATCCATATCCACATCTCATCCATTTTATAATTTAAATTCATTTGATGAAATAGAAACTGTACTTTTATATATGTGCGGAAGCGTTTACATCGGTTTCTATTATATACATCCCTTGAGTGCAAAAGATAACTTAATTGTGCACTAATTTACAAGATACAAAATTTTTCTCTCATAAGTGTAGACCTCTATACTGCTGGAGAACTGGAGATCAAAGTAGCAGGAACAACTGTAGTAAACTCACTATTATGCATAATCTATGGAGGAGGAAATAAAGGGGTGAGCTAACACTCTCAGTAAGGAAAATACGAAAGCAGGTAGATATCTACACTATCTACATGCTTAAAATATATACATTTATTTCCCTTATAAAAACATATGCAATTCTCTTAAAACAACTTCTATCGATGCGAAACCATTAATTTGCTAGATGGGTAGATGCATATTTCGTTCTCAAGTCACACAGAATCACACAACATACTCTTTGCTAGACAGAATCACTTAGAGATTGATCTGGCTTTGAGAGGTGTCAGACCCGTATTTTATGTAGCCTGTTCCTTATGATTCCTATGAGTATGAACACTCTATTATTATAGTTGAATCATAAGAAGAGTATTTACTAGATTTAAAAGAGTATGTGAAATGATTTAACACGCATAAGCCACATAAAAGCCTAATGTGAGCTACAAGAGTCACAGGCTAAACCGAGTGGATCTAAATCATTCTCACTGAAAATAAGAACTTAAAATGAGAAAATATAGGGAGCTTATGAAGGAAAGTCAGTTTGATTTAGTTCCGAACACAAAGAACGAGAGTAAAAGCTAAAAAGGGTAAAATGGACCTTTTTAGCGAGTTAAGGTATTTAAGGTGTTTCGGGTGTATTTATCTAACGAAAATGGCCAAAATGTAAAGACGAGAGTGTAAAACATAAGATATGAAACTTTCAAAATTTTGAGAAAAAATCAACATGATTAATGATTAAGGAAAAAGTCAACTATAATTAAGAAAAGTGGACTTTTACCATAGTTGACTAACCATGATTAGGAATTAACCTAAGTATGGGGAAAAAATTGAGGAAAAATATTCTTAGTCAGAATACAAGATAATCATCCCCGAAAGTAAGAAAAATTTATTCGGAAGGATTTCAGATTTAATTAATGGTTAAAAACGTAATGGGCCTAAAGTGAAGATTTTAAAGCCCATTAAGGTATACTAAACGTAGATCGAAATTCTTAGGTCCCTTAGACCGAATTTTGATAGGCCAAATATTGAGACAATAAAAGGCCCGAGGTATAGTAAAAAATTTTAGCCCGAAAGCCCATTAAGAAAGCCCAAACCGAGAGGCCCAATTGTAAAGCCCATTAGGTAAATATCTAACCATAGTTAAAGCTAACTATGACTCATTAGATGACTCATTAGGTGACTCATAACTAAACCTTAGGAAGTCAATTTTAATGGATGAAAAGTAAGGCTTAATGGCTAAGTAAATGGCTGATAAAATCAGCCACACCATTGTCTTCTTCACTATACCATTCTCGGCTACACAAGGAAACCATTGAAATAGATTTATCCAAGCTTTCTCACACTAGAAATCACTAGGATTTAGGCATATTTGGAACTTGCGTTCTTCATGAAAGTTGTTCCAAATTAAGAAGAGAGTGACATGTTGGAGTTGGCTATCAAGGAGCCATAGTGTGAAAACCGTGAGGCTCCAAAGTTTCAACCAAGTTTGAACACAAATACTAGGTATATTTTCAAGCTTTCAATTTCATATATGTTAATGTCTGAATGATTTTAAGTATATTGGTATATGTTTCAAGCACTGAAACATATAAAATCACTATTATCATGGTTAGGCCGAGAGTGAGTAGTGAAATATTTATGAATGCCCATATGATATTAAGGCATAAATGAGTTAATGTATATGTGTTAATGATTATGGTATAGTTAGAATTAATCAATTAGATTAATTAATACATGTATTAAGTTGGCAATCAAGGTGTTTGATAACATGCCTAAATGAACTATGTGATGCTTAAGAACATTACCATCCAAGTGTTTGTGAAAAAGCCTAAGTGAATTGGCTAAGGAAATGGACATGGACGGCATGCCATGGTGTGACCGATGGCATGGAGTGCTCTCGGCCATGGCATATGGTCGAGAGGTCCAATGGGCCAAGCCCAATTATTTTAGGCCCAATGTGATGTAATAGGTCTAGGACAAGCCCAATAAGTGTTAGTGGGCCCCACAAGCCCAATATGCCCAACAAAAATGAATAGTAAAATGGAAATGAGCTTAAGGCATAGTTAGGCTCATTAAGGTTATTAAAGCCCATTAAGGGATATAGACTGTATTTGATGTGAAATACAGTAGGAAAAATATAATTAACCTGATAAATGGTTATATGCAGCTCCAGAGATTATTGGAGGAGCAAATCAGACTGTTGGATTGAGCAGCGTTGAGAAAGTAAAATTTCTCGAGTGATTAAAGGTAAGGGACTTTTGTGAGTAGTTAGAGATACGTGCACCCATTTTTATCTACTTTTACATTCACTTAAGAACTCTGAGGGTCAGAGAAAGTGAATAATAATTATTGTGACCTGATAGTGGCAAATTATGATTTTGCCCTTAGTTAGGAAAAAAGTCAACTTTTGTGAAAAGTTGTAAAAAGAATGGAAACCACCATTTTGAGTGTTTTACTGCTGTTTATCATAAGAATAAATAGATGGGCTAATGATTTTATAGTTGATGTGAATTAAGCACACTTTATAGTGCTGATTTTGATGTTTTGAAAATCATCCCTTTTTTAAAGAGCCATCTATCTAATTATGTGAGAATAAATCATGCTAGGGCTTAACTCGCACATGTTTTCACACTGTGGTACGTATGATGCCGTGAAAATTGGTAAGATCCTCAAGCCCAATATCCTTAAGCCAAAGTGGGCGGGGAGGATATGTTCGGTGGGGAGGCTCTCTTACGGTAAGATCCTTAAGCCCAACATCCTCAAGCCAAAGTGGGCGGGGAGGCTCTGTTCGGTAAGGAGGCTCTCTTACAAGGATACGGAAAGCTTCACTTGCATTTTCGGTACTGTGTTACCTGGGATCACCATTATAGAATATGACCATAGTCCAGGATATTATTGCATTTTAGCATAGAGTCTCACATGATATATCACCTGATTGACTAATTTATTTACTGATAGACCTGAGGGATGGGTCAGAATCCGATTGTTGTGATGTGAATAAATTTAAATGCCATATTTAATGTGATTTAAATATACATGGCATGATTTATCTAAAGGCATTGTGATATTATGAAGATGCATTATTTTGCACTACAAGCCTACATTTGAGAAAGTATGCATGATTTCTGTACATGGGATTTAATCTGTACAAGTATATATATAAAGACATGCTGTTGAAGTGAGTTAAAGAAATGATATTTTCGAGGCATAGCATTATTTTGAGTAGATAGTGTAGATGTCTACTTGCTTGCCTGATTTCCTTACTGAGCGCGTTGTATGCTCACCCCCCTTTCTTTTACATCTCTCTACAGAGCATCAGCAGTAGAGTGAGAGTATTTGCGGGATAGTATTCCTGTTGTCCGCTGTTATTTCCTATCGATCGACAGGTATACATATTTTGTACGGTTATGTATCTAAACATAGAAACAGCATAGTGATGTATACGATATATATTATGGGGAATGTATTTGTATTAGCTTTTATATGATCTCACATGTATTATAAAAAGAAATTATGGTGAGTAACAATATATTGACATGTATGTATGATAATGGATGATATGGTATGCGAGGAAGCTAACATCGAATCACAGCCTAACCATTGAAGAGAGGAAAGGTAAGTTAAAAATGCAAAAAATTTGTAGTGATTTTTGGTTAAGTCATGTAGGGTTGTGACAGAATGGTATTAGAGCAGAGGTTGGTCTGATGTGTGTCGGTGTTAGAAAATAGGAAAGTGTACATCCCCATAGTATTGTGCTGTGTTTAGATATAACTGTGTATACCAGATGGGAGACGGACTAATACATGATAGTGAATACAGGAACTTTACCTCTATGGAAAATACTCGTAGTGGTAGAGGGACAAGAGGTAGGTCTCGAGGCCGTGGAGATAGCTTGAGAGACGAGCTGCTGCCGAACCATTACCTACCTATGAGACTTCAGGTGCTACTGAGGCACCAGAGTGTGCTGAGATGCGCTTTACGAGATTAGAGCATTATCTAGAGACGATAGTAGAGATATTGGCACAGACGATGCCAGGTAGGTAGGGACAGGAGGCATGGGCTGCGACAGGAGAAGTAGTTACCCATGATACACCTACATAGCCAGCTCATGCATTGAGGACTGTAGATACTCCTACACCCCTACCAGTTGCGAGTAGTAGTGGATTAGGGTACGGATGTGATCTGCATCGGTTGCGAGAGTTTTAGAAGTTTAGACCTCCATCTTTTAGTGGGGTCAAGGACCCTGTAGCTGCTGAGGAGTGGGTTGCTGAGATTGAGAAGCTTTATGGATTCTTCGAGTGTACGACATCGAAGATGGTTGCATTTGCTGCGTTCTTACTATAGGGAGCTGCAAAGCATTGGTTGAAGTCCACCAAACCCATATTGAGAGCCCGACATATATATATTAGTTGGGAGATATTTCAGGATTCCTTTAGGAGGCAGTTTGTCCCCGATACTGCACAGCGAAAACTACAGGCTAAGTTTTTGGGACTGAACCAAGGGAGTTTGTCAGTGGATAAGTATGACACTCGATTTTTATCCCCGGGGAGATATGACCCAGATACAGTGTATAGTGAGGCCAGAAAGGTCCACAGGTTCATCGATGGATTGAGACCGGTTCTGCAGTCTAGGTTGGTCCCATTGATATAACCACCTATGAGGAAGCAGTGCATAGGGTGCAACTGTGCGAGTAAGATTATGAGAGGAATGCTTTCGAGTTTGGGAAGTTTAGCCGGAGCCGTGATATAAAGAGGAAGAGATCGACAAGAGATAGGGGTTTCAGTTATCGAGTAGAGAGGAAACTCTTCGGTAAGAGACCAAGGGTTGAGGAGGCACGAGAGAGACCTGCTAGACCTCATGCTTATCCGACCATAGCTCTAGCAAAGGGTATTATCATAGAAGGACAAAGACCTACTACCGATCAGTACAGAAGATGCGGTAGACAACATGGAGGTAGACTGTGTCCACTGACTCCTATAGTGCGTTTCTAATGCGAAAAATAGGAGCATATTGCTAGAGCTTACCTAGAGATGGTAGAGACTGCTCCACTGAAGGGCAGGGAGCTAGAGAGAGCTCCAATTGATCCTTCTGCTTCGAGGAGTAAGCAATAACAAAAGAAAAGGGGAAGAAAGTGATTGGTCGAGGGCTCATACATGCTTTGGACCAGGGGACAGCTGATGCTTCATCGGATGTGATACGAGGTAACATCCTGATTTATGATATTGAAGCATATGTTTTAATTGATCCTAGTGCCACACATTCTTTTGTATCACCTTCATTTGTATGTAAATTAGCAAGACATGTAGAGCGTACACTGTTATGTATGATGATGTTGATTTGTACGCCTATAAATAGTAGTCAAGTTGTAGAGTATGTATTTAATGACTACAAGTTGAGAGTAGGGAACAAGGAGATGACAGCCAATCTAATATTGCTATAGTAGCCAAGTTGTAGAGTATGTATTTAATGACTACAAGTTGAGAGTAGGGAACAAGGAGATGACAACCAATCTAATATTACTAAGTATGAGTGACTTTGATATAATGTTAGGAATGGATTGGTTATCTGCAAACCATGCTGTTTTAGATTGTTATGCTAAGACAGTTATGTTTCCTAACCCTACTAGATATGTTGTAAAATTTAATAAAAATAAATGAAAGGAGTAGTTATGATTATTATATAATTTACTGACTTAGAAAACCTTCAACATATCAAGGTTTCATTGCGTATGTGGTAGACATGGATAAGGCACATCCGAAGTTGTTAGATATTACTGTGGTCATTGAGAACCCAGATGTTTTTACAGATGGGTTACCAGGGTTACCACTAGACAGAAAGATGGAGTTCTGTATAGACTTGGTGCCTGGTACGGAGCCTATTTCGAGACCACCATATCGCATGGCCTTAGTTGAACTGGAGGAGCTCAAGAGGTAGTTGCAGTAGCTGTTAGATAGGTGTTTTGTTCAACTGAGTGGTTTACCTTGGGGTACACCGATTTTACTCTTGAGAAAGAAGGATGGGAGCCTCCGATTGTGTATAGATTACCGATTGTTAAATAAGGCCACCATCAAGAATAGGTATCCCTTCCATGCATTGATGACTTGTTAGATTAGCTTCAGGGAGCACAAGTCTTTTCCAAGATTGATATGAGGTCTGGGTATCATCAGCTAAGAGTTCGGAGTGGAGATGTACCCAAGACAGCGTTTCACACCCTATATGGCCATTATGAGTTCTTAGTCATGCCATTCGGAATGATGAATGCTCCAGCTGCTTTCATGGCTTTAATGAACGATATGTTCAAGCCATATTTGGACCAGTTTGCTATCGTCTTTATCGATGACATATTGGTGTATTCGAGATCCAAGGAGGAGTATGAGGAGCACCTCAGGATCGTATTGCAGACTCTACAAGAGCAGAAGTTATATGCTAAGCTTAGCAAGTGTGACTTTTGGTTGTCACAGATCTCATTTTTGGGACATGTTGTATAAGGGATGGTGTATCAGTCGATCCATCCAAGATAGAGGCTATAGTTCATTGGGAATAGTCGAGGATAGTCACAGAGATCATGAGTTTTCTGGGTTTATCTGGATATTATCGGAGATTCGTTGAAGGATTTTTGAAGTTGGTTGCTTCGTTGACACGTCTTACACGAAAGAGTGTACCGTTCGTATGGAATGAGGATTGTGAGAAAAGTTTTTAGGAGTTGAAGCATCGATTGACCACCGCTCCGATTTTCACTATCCCTACTAGCTCAGGAGGATTTACAGTGTATACCGATGCTTCGCATCAAGGACTGGGCTGTGTATTGATGTATGATGGAAAGGTAGTTGCTTATGGATTGAGACAGTTGAAGGATAATGAGAAGAACTTTCTGACCCAAGATTTAGAGTTAGCAGTAGTAGTGTTTACATTGAAGGTATGGCGCCGCTACTTGTATGGTGAGAAGTTTCAGATATTTACCGACACAAGAGCCTCAAGTATCTATTCTCATAGAAAGAATTGAACATGACATAGAGAAGATAGCTAGAGCTTCTAAAGGACTACAATTGTGAGATACTTTATCATCTGGGTAAGGCTAACGTTGTAGCTAATGCTTTGAGTAGGAAGAGCCTAGGGATGGTATCGTATATGATGGTTAGAGAACATGAGTTGCTAGAGCAGTATGCTAGCCTCAGTTTGGGAGTTGTGCCTTCTGACATGGATACCGACTATGTGATAACTAGTATCTGCTTGGAGCCGGATCTGTTGGACCGGATCAGAGTGGCTTAACAGACTGATCCGTTTTGTATGGATGTGAGTGGTCAGATGTAGAAGGGCACAGTGACTGATTTTGAGTTGAGTTTTGATGAACTATTGAGGTTCAGAGGTAGATTGTGTGTTTCTGAGGATCCAGGGCTCAGGAGATTGATATTGGTGGAAGCTCATTCATCGAGGTATACATTACATCCGGGGAGTAACAAGATGTATCAGAACCTCCGAAAGGTATACTGGTGGTCAGGTATGAAGAGAGATGTAGTGGATTTTGTGGTAAAGTGTCTCATATGTCAGCAAGTGAAGGTAGAGCATCAAAAACGTGTAGGATTATTACAGCCTCTACCTATGTCGACATAGAAATGGGAGAAGATCACCATGGATTTTGTGATGGGTTTATCGGGGACCCGTAGGAATCACGATACTATATGGGTGATTGTCAACAGACTGACGAAGTTAGCCCACTGCCTAGCTGTGAGAGCGACCGATACTCTGAGTTCATTAGTAGAGCTGTATGTACGTGAGGTAGTGAGGTTACATGGTGTACCAATGAGTATAGTCTCTGATAGGGATTCCCGCTTCACTTCCCACTTTTGGGAACATTTTCAGGAAGCCATGGGAACCTAGTTAAGTTTGAGCATCGCTTTCCATCATCAGACAGATGGTCATTCAGAAAGGACTATACAGACTCTGGAGGATATGTTGAGAGCATGTGTGCTAGATTTTAGAGGCTCCTAGGATGACCACTTGCCAGTAGCCGAGTTCGCCTACAACAACAGTTATCATTTGAGTATCGGGATGGCACCGTATGAGGCTTTATATGGTCGAAGATGTCGTTCCCCAATTGGATGGGAAGAAGTGGGTGGTCGTAAGATTTTCGCTCCTGATATGGTTACATAAGCATTCGAGGACGTCCACTTGATTGTAGAGAGATTGAGGATAGCTCAGAGTAGACAGAAGAGTTACGCTGATAGGAGATGAAGGCCACTAGAGTTTGCAGTTGGTGAATCCGTGTTTCTGAAAGTTTCTCTTTCCAAGGGCATAGCGAGGTTTGGGAAGAGAGGAAAGCTGAATCCTCGTTATATTGGTCCCTTTGAGATACTTGATCGAGTGGGAGATAAGGCTTATAATATGGCATTGGCACCAGACTTATCAGGTGTCCATAACGTCTTCCACATATCGATGCTTCGAAAGAATCACCCGGATCCGGCACATGTTATTAGTTATGAGCCTTTAGAGCTCCAAGAGGACATGTCATATGTTGAGCAACCTATTCAGATATTGGACCAGAAGGAGAAGGTATTGACATCAAAGACTATTGGATTAGTGAAGGTTCTCTGGAAGCATCATACTTCAGAGGAGGCTACTTAGGAGCTAGAGAGTCTGATGCGAGAGAAACACCCCCAGCTATTTGATGACTGATTTGGTTCTAATTTGGAGGACCAAATCTTCTGAGTAGGGGAGGATTGTCAGACCTATATTTTATGTAGCTTATTTCTTATGATTCCTAGGTGTACGAACATTCTATTATTATAGTTGAATCATAAGAAGAGTATTTACTAGATTTAAAGAGTATGTGAAATGATTTAACACATAAAAGCCTAATGTGAGCTATAAGAGTCACAAGTGAAACTGAGTGGATCTGAATCATTTTGACTGAAAATAATAACTTAAAATGAGAAAATATAGAGAGCTTATGAAGAAAAGTCAGTTTGATTTAGTTCCGAACACAAAGAACGAGAGTAAAAGCTAAAAATAGTAAAATGGACCTTTTTAGCGAGTTAAAGTATTTAAGGTGTTTCAGGTGTATCTATCTACCAAAAATGGCCAAAACGTAAAGACGAGAGTGTAAAACATAAGATGACACTTTCGAAATTTTAAGAAAAAGTCAACTTGGTCAATGATTAAGGAAAACATCAACTATAATTAAGAAAAGTGGACTTTTACCAATGTTGACTAACCATGGTTAGGAATTAACATAAGTATGGAGAAAAAATTGGAGAAAAATATTCTTGGTCAGAATACAAGATAATCATCCTCGAATGTAAGGAAAATTTATTCGGAAGGATTCCAAATTTAATTAATGGTTAAAAATGTAATGGGCCTAAAGTGAAGATTTTAAAGCCCATTAAGGTATACTAAACGTAGATCGAAATTCTTAGGTCCCTTAGACAAAATTTTTGGATCGATTGATAGGCCAAATATTGAGACACTAAAAGGCTCGAGGTATAGTAAAAAATTTCAGCCCGAAAGCTCATTAAGAAAGCCCAAACCGAGAGGCCCAATTGCAAAGCCCATTAGGTAAATATCTAACCATAGTTAAAGCTAACTATGACTCATTAGATGACTCATTAGGTGACTCATAACTAAACCTTAGGAAGTCAATTTTAATGGCTGAAAAGTAAGGCTTAATGGCTAAGTAAATGGCTGATAAAATCAGCCACACCATTGTCATCTTCACCATACCATTCTCGGCTACACAAGGAAACCATTGAAATACATTTATCCAAGCTTTCTCGCACTAGAAATCACTAGGATTTAGGCATATTTGGAACTTGCATTCTTCATGAAAGTTATTCCAAATTAAGAAGAGAGTGACATATGTTTGAGTTGGCTATCAAGGAGCCATAGTGTGCAAACCGTGAGGCTCCAAAGTTTCGGCCAAGTGTGAACACAAATACTAGGTATATTTTCAAGCTTTCAAATTCATATATGTTAATGTATGAATAATTTTAAGTATACTGGTATATGTTTTAAGCATTTAAACATATGAAATCACTATGATCATGGTTAGGCCTAGAGTGAGTAGTGAAATATTTATGAATGCCCATATGTATTAAGGCATAAATGAGTTAATGTACATGTGTTAATGGTTATGGTATAGTTAGAATTAATCAATTTGATTAATTAATACATGTATTAAGTTGGCAATCAAGGTGTTTGATAAAATGCCTAAATGAACTATGTGATGCTTAAGAACATTGCTAACCAAGTGTTTGTGAAAATGCCTAAGTGAATTGGCTAAGGAAATGGACATGGACGGCATGCCATGGTGTGACCGACGACATGGAGTGCTCTCAGCCATGGCATGTGGCCGAGAGGTCCAATGGGCCAAGCCCAATTATTTTAGGCCCAATGTGATGTAATGGGTCTAGGACAAGCCCAATAAGAGTTGGTGGCCCCACAAGCCCAATAGGCCTAACGAAAATGAATACTAAAATAGAAATGAGCTTAAGGCATAGTTAGGCCCATTAAGGTTTATTAAAGCTCATTGAGGGAAATAGACTGTATTTAATGTGAAATATAGTAGGAAAAATATAATTAACCTGATAAATGGTTATATGCAGCTCTAGAGATTATTGGAGGAGCGAATCAGACTGGTGGATCGAGCAGCGTTGAGAAAGTAAAATTTCTCGTGTGATTGCAGTAAGGGACTTCTGTGAGTAGTTAGAGATACCTGCACGTATTTTCATCTGTTTTTATATTCACTTAAAAACTCTAAGGGTCAGAGAAAGTGAATAATAATTATTTTGACCTGATAGTGGCAAATTACGATTTTGCCATTAGTTAGGAAAAAAGTCAACTTTTGTGAAAAGTTGTAAAAAGCATGGAAACCACCATTTTGAGTGTTTTACTGCTGTTTAGCCGAAGAATAAATAGATGGGTTAATGATTTTAAGGTTGATGTGAATTAAGCACACTTTATAGTGCTGATTTCGATGTTTTGAAAATCATCCCTTTTTTATAGAGCCATCTATCGAATTATGTGAGAATAAATTGTGCTTGGGCTTAGCTCGCACAGGTTTTCACACTGTGGTACGTATGATGCCGTGAAAACTGGTAAGATTCTCAAGCCCAACATCCTTAAGCCAAAGTGGGTGGGGAGGCTCTATTCGGTGGGGAGGCTCTCTTACGGTAAGATCCTTAAGCCCAACATCATTAAGTCAGAGTGGGCGGGGAGCCTCTGTTCGGTAGGGAGGCTCTCTTACATTGATTCGAAAAGCTTCACTTGCATTTTCGGTACTGTGTTGCTGAGGATCACCATTATAGGATATGGCCATAGTCCGGGATATTATTGCATTTCACCACAGAGTCTCACATGATATATCACCTGATTGATTGATTTATTCACAGATGACTTGAGGGATGGGTCGAAATCCGATTGTTGTGATGTGAATAAATTTAAATGCCATATTTAATGTGATTTAAATATACATGGCATGATTTATCTAAAGGCATTGTGATATTATAAAGATGCATTATTTTGCACTACATGCCTACATTTGAGAAAGCATGCATGATTTATGTACATGGGATTTAATCTGTACCTGTACAAGTATATATATATTATTAAAAACATGCTTTTAAAGTGAGTTAAGGAAATGATATTTTCGAGGCATAGCATTATTTTGAGTAGATAGTGTAGATGTCTACTTGCTTGCCTGATTTCCTTACTGAGCACGTTGTATGCTCACCCCCTTTCTTTTACATCTCTCTACAGAGTATCAGCAGTAGAGTGAGAGTATTTGATGGATAATATTCTTGTTGTCCGCTGCTATGTCCTATCGATCGACAAGTATACATATTTTGTACGGTTATGTATCTAAACATAGAAACAACTTGGTGATGTATACGATATATATTATGGGGAATGTATTTGTATTAGCTTTTATATGATCTCACATGTATTTAAAAAGAAGTTACAATCAGTGACGATATATTGACATGTATGTATGATAATGGATGATATGGTATGCGAGGAAGCTAACATCGAATCACAGCCCAACCATTGAAGAGAAGAAAGGTAAGTTGAAAATGCAAAAAATTTGTAGTGGTTTTTGGTTAGGTCATGGAGGGTTGTGACAAGAAGGGATCGATCTTTGCTAGATAGAGGCAAATGGAGATCAATCTGCCTTATGGGAAGAGATCGATCTTGTTTAGGCAGAAGTAACTATAGTTCGATCCTTGCTAACCAGAATCCTTTCGAGATCGATCTGTTATGAATGAGGGATTGATCTCTCTTTTGAAGAATGCTTTGGCACCGCATTTCGAGGCAATAAGATCGATCTCCCCTTGCTCTGTAGCATTCCAGCTAAAATGTTTCCCAGATTTTCAAAGGTAACTTCACATTCAATTGCTTCACTACTTATTTTGCATTTCATTCACACTTAGCACTTAAAAATATCCATTTCTTATGATTTATATATAATGTTACTTGTCTGTGCATCACGAAATCATAAAGAATACATAAAAATTTAAAGGCCTTACAATTTCATCATGAGTTTACCGAGGACTCGACGGAACCATGATGCTATTTGGGTTGTTGTGGATCGATTGATACAGTTAGCTTACTTCTTAGCTATGAAGGCTATGGATACTCTAAGTGCATTGGCAGATTTATATGTACGGGAGATTGTAAGGCTACATGGCGTTCCAATGAGTATTGTGTCTGATAGGGATTCCCGCTTCACTCCCTACTTTTGTGAACATTTTCAGGATGCCATGGGAACCCAATTGAGTTTTAATACAGCTTTCCACCTTCAGTCCAATGGTCAGTCAGAGGGAACCATCCAGAATTTGGAGGATATGTTAAGAGATTGTGTGATGGATTTTAGAGGCTCCTAGGATGACCATTTACTATTAGCCGAATTCTCCTATAACAATAGATATCACTCGAGTATTAGGATGACACCGTATGAGGCATTATATGGTCGTAGGTGTCGATCTCTTATTTGATGGGAAGAAGTGGGTGACCACAAGATATTTGCTTATGATTTAATGAAGAAAGCCACTGAGGACGTCTAGTTGATATGTGAGAGATTAAGGACAGCTTAGAGTAAGCGGAAGAGCTATGCTGACATGAGGCGAAGGCCTTTGGAATTCACTGTAGGTGAATCAGTGTTTTTGAAAGTTTCCCCCTCCAAGGGTATTATGAGATTCAGGAAGAAGGGTAAGTTGAGTCCTTGCTACATTGGACCTTTTGAGATCTTAGATCGAGTGGAAGACAAGGCTTATAGGTTGGAGTTACCACCTGAGTTAGCGAGTGTGCATAATGTCTTCCACATATCGATGCTTTGAAAGTATCATTCGGAGTCGGTACATGTGATTCAATATGAGCCGTTGGAGCTTATAGAGGATATGTCATATGTTGAAAAGTCGATTTGGACATTGGACAGGAAAGAGAAGGTGTTACGGTCTAAGACGATCTCTCTTGTTAAGGTTCTCTGGCAGTACCACACTTCATATGAAGCTACGTGGGAATTGGAGTGCCTAATGCAAGAGAAGTATCTGCAGTTGTTTGAGGATTGACTTGGTTCTAATTTGGAGGACCAAATTTCTTATGGTGGGGAGGAATGTATGACCTGAAATTCGGTGTCATTTCCTTAAGAAGTTGTCATTGTAAACATGGATTCATGTAATCTTGATCAATAAAGAAGAAATAATCGAATTCCAAGTCCAATTGATCAAGATATGAATTTATGGTGATAACTCGAAATTTTCCCAACTTGGGAATTTATCGCGGTAATATGAAAGACTATTTCTGGGGAAATAAAAATAAATAACAATATATACATATAGAAATAAATTAAATAATATATATTAAGATATTTAGGTATAAGATAGTTGTTATAATAATATTTTATATTATATTAAAATATGTAAAAAGTATATTATATATATAAAACAAAAAAAGAGACAGAAAAACATGTATCACGCGAAACAGAGGAGGAACCCGATCCTCCATGTTTCCTCACTGACAGCGGCAACAGACGGCGAAGGAGGTAGCAAGGACACTGGCGAAGGAAAACCAACATGGTAGAGTGCCTTGTCATGACCCAATACTTGCCATAAATCGGTACAAATTTTTTCGCTTTTGGAAAATCGTTTCTTACCTACTTGTGACAGATCCCTCTGAAAAGGTCGGACTGTGAATAAATATCGATATACCATTTTAACCATTAAGAAATATCATACGTATATATGCATACTGATATCATTTATCATATAACAGATTGGTCGGTATGTTTTATACATTACACGATTCTCATACATTTACAATTAATCTATTAATACAAAATTCTATACATGGTGTATACCTGATAATCGATGGGAACCACAGATAATCAGCTATGCCCTCTACTCTCTACACCCGCTATCTCTAAGGTGGAAACTCTAAAAGGGGGTGAAAAATGAAAGGGTGAGCTCCACATGCTCAGTAAAGCAATAATATAAACGAGTAGATAGCTATACTATCTACATGCTGATAGGAAAATCAGGATGTGTGAGCATGAGGTAACAACAATGATATGCTATACATATATATATATATATATATCAACTGTTCTAAAACAGGAAATTGGCGTTTAAAACATGGAATAATTCTCATGTGAAAGCATCCTATGCTCAATTGAATCAATCAATTTAAAACACCCCATCTGGGTTAAAAAATGTGATAAACTCAATGAATCTAATCCAAATCAACAAAATAACTTGTTATAAAATTCCGTTATAAAATCCCCTTCTCTCAGGGTTACAAATCATGAAAGTTTCTTAAAATCCCTTAATGGAAAATTAAGTCTCAATTGAATTTATAAGAAGTTTCGGGCCTGACCCCTCCCTCGGGTCTACCCTGGTCTATCAAGACTAAAAGTTATATCATGTGAGACATGTAGGTGACTATATCAGTAATATCCAGGACTATGACCATATCCTCGTATTCCCTGGCTACATGGATCCTAGTGTACGAGGTATCACACCTGAAACGAGAGGTGGGTCAGTCCTACCTACCAAAATAGCATAATATCAGGATTACGAGGGCAAGACTTGCTACCTCGTGGCTAATGCCACTCCACTCCAACAATCCCCACGGTACAGCGTACACCATGTGATATACACGGTACAATGTACTCCATGAACCCAATCTCAGTCAGGGGGTGCCTGCAAGAGGTCTTATCCACCGATACCAATTATGTCTCAGTACGCACATGTGAGCATATCATCTCACTATGACACACAGTCTACAGGAGGCTCTAACACGGCTATATGCATGTCATATCAGTCCTTGTGTGAGCGAAGCTCTAGCACGGCTCCATACATATTCATGATATTTAAAAACCTCGTGCGAGCAAAGTTTTAGCACGGTTTCATAGAAATCAATGAAACCTGCATACGAGCAGTGCTCCAGTACAACTTAAAATAATTATAAATTCAATTAAAATCCACGTATAAGCAATGCTCTAGTACAGATATGTATAAAAACTCAGTGAAAATCTCGTACGAGTAAAAACTCCAGTACGATAGTCATGTGAAATAAGTCTATAAAATAGTGCAAGCAAGGCTCCAGTACTCTGTGTATGAGTTAAAAGATGAAATCCAGTGCGAGTAGTGCTCCAGCACGATTAAAACTCATATAAAACTGGTAGGCGACTCAATTTCATCAAAACATGTCATACAAAGTGGAAACCATAAGAAATATCATACAAAAATATGGGTCTCACAATGTCCCCCCCACTAAAAGAATTTGGTCCTCTAAATTGGAACCAAATTAGTCGGTAGACAACTTCGGGTACTTCTCTCGCATCATATTCTCCAACTCCTATGTAGTTTCCTCCGAAGTATGATACTACCACCGAACTTTCACCAGGGAGATCGTTTTGGACCGCAATACCTTCTCCTTCCTATCCAATATCCGAACCGGTCTCTCAACATAAGTCATACTGTCACTGAGTTTTAATGGCTCGTAATTGATTACATGTGACAGATCCGGATGGTACTTCTGAAGTATAAAAACGTGGAAGACACTGTGTACTCCTGCCAACTCGGGTGGCAATGCCAATCTGTAGGCCTTATCTCCCACTCACTCTAGAATCTCAAAAGGTCTAATAAAACGAGGGCTCCGTTTACCTTTCTTATGGAACCTCATGATACCCTTGGAAGGAGAAACCCTAAAAAACATAGACTCACCTACATCAATCTTTAATGGTCTGCATCTCCTGTCAGTATAATTCTTCGCGGCTCTGAGCTGTCCATAATCTATCGCATATCAATCTGACATCCTCAGAGGCCTGCTAAACTAAGTTAGGAGCAAATAACTGTCTGTCACCAATCTCTTCCCATCCAATAGGGGAACGAAATCATTGACCATACAGTGCCTCATACGGTGCCATCCCGATACTCGAGTGATAACTATTATTATAGGCAAACTCAGTTAATGGCAAATGGTCATCCCAGGAGCCTCTAAAATCCAGGACAGATGCCCTCAACATATCATCCAGAGTCTGTATGGTCCTCTCTGACTGACTATCTGTCTGAGGATGGAAAGTGGTGCTAAATCTCAACTAGGTCCCCAACGCTTCCTGAAAGTGTTCCCAAAAATGGGAAGTGAAACAAGCATCCCTATCAGAAACAATGCTCACTGGAACGTCATGTACCCTGATAATCTCTCAAACATATAGGTTCGCCAACGTACTCAGAGTATCGGTAGCTCTCATAGCTAAGAAATGGGCGGACTTAGTCAATCTATCCACAATCACCCAGATGGCATCGTGACCTTTGTGGGTCCTCGATAATCCCATCATAAAATCCATGGTAACATGCTCCCACTTCCATATCGGTATCGGTAGAGGCTGCAGTAATCCTGCAGGCTTCTGATGCTCTACCTTTACCTGCTGACAAACATAGTCAAAAAGTCAACTTTTGTGAGAAGTTGCAAAAAGTATGGAAAATACTATTGTGAGTGTTTAATTGCTATTAGCATGAAAATAAATAGATGGACTAATGATTTTAAGGTTGATGTGACTTAAGCACACTTTGTAGTGCTGATTTTAATGTTTTATAAACAATCCCTTTTAAATAGCCATCTATCATATTATGTGAGAATGAATCGTGCTAGAGCATAGCTCGCACTAGGATTCATATGTTTTCCACTTACATTAGTGCTGGATTTTTATACGCATTAGATTTCCATGACATGCATAATAGAGTACTGGAGTTTTACTCGTACTCGAGTTTTACATGAGATGCATGACAAAGTGCTGGAGCGTTGCTCGTACTCGATTCTTCATGGTTTATACATGACATAGTACTGGGAGCTATTGCTCGTACTTGATTTGATATTGTGCATAGCATAGTACTGGGAGCTATTGCTCGTACTTGATTTAATACATAAACTATGCATTGACCTAGTTGCTGGAGATTGCTCGCACTAGAGTTGAGTTTGTGATGTGAAACGGTGTTCGAGCGTAGTGTCGACTGTGTGTCGCACTCGAGGACGCACACTGTATATGATATTATATACATGGTACCTATTCATGTCGCATTCTTGTGTGACTGAGTGTCACATTTTGAGAGGATGGCCAGCATGAGGGTATTTGTGAATGTGATATAAATATTTCCATAGTTACGAGGGCTAAGTCCTATGGGAGGCACCCTGGCTGTGAGGGTCCGGTGTACTTTGTACCGTGTCTGAGTGGCACGAGGTGTACACTGTACCGTGTGTTACGTATAGCTGACGGCTGTAGTGGACTGACCATCCTCCCGTTGCAGCAGTGATGCCCCGCACACCGAGTACTGTGTTGCTTGGGATCACTTTTCGGATATGATCATAGTCCAAGATACTATTTGCATAAACCACAGAGTCTTACATGATATATCACATTGATTGACTGATTTAAACTGTGGACAGACCTGAGGGATGGGTCGGACTCCGATTTTGTGTTGTGAATCATTTGATGCCATAATTATTGTGATTTAAATATACATGGCATGATTTACATAAAGGCATGATTTATATACGATGCATTGTTTTGCACTACATGCCTACATTTGAGAAAGAAAGCATGATTTTTGTACATGGGTTTTATTCTGTACAAGTATATATATATTATATTTCAAGACATGCTTTTTAAAGCGAGTAAAAGAAATAATATTTTCAAGGCATAGCATTATTTTGAGTAGATAGTGTTGATATCTACTTGCTTGCCTGATTTCCTTACTGAGTGCGTTGTATGCTCACCCCCTTTCTTTACATCTCTCTACAGAGCGTCAGTAGAGCGAGAGCTATCGAGGGATAGCGTCCCAGAGTCCACTGCTAGTTCCTATCGATCGCCAGGTATACTTATTATGTACAGTTGTGTATCTAAACATAGAAACAGCGCAGTGATGTATACGTTATATATTATGGGGAATGTATTGGTATTAGATTTTATATAATCTTACATGTATAAGAAAAGCAGTTACAGTCAGTAATAATATATTCACATGTATGTATGAAAATGGATGATGTGGTAAGCGAAGACTCTGACATCGAATCATAGCCCAACCAGTGAAGAGAGGAAAGGTAAGTTAAAATGCGAAATTTTTTTTGTGATTTTGGTTAAAGTCATGGATTGAGAAAGGGTCCTGACAGAATGGTATCAGAGCAGAGGTTGGTCTGATGTGAGTCGGTGTTAGAAAATAGGAAAGTATACATCCCATAGTACTGTGCTGTGTTTAGATATAACTATGTATACCGGATAGGAGATGGACTAATTCATTATTATGAATGCAGGAACTTTGCCTATATGGCAAATACGCGTAGTGGTAGACGTATGAGAGGTAGGGATCGAGGCCTGGGAGATAGACCCGAGGGACAAGCCGCTGCCAGGCCATTACCTACGCATGAGACTCCAGGTGCTACTGAGGCACCCGAGTGTGCCGAGGCGTGCTTCATGAGATTAGAGCGTGGTCTCGAGACTATTATTGAGATACTGGCACAGACGATGCCAGGTAGGCAGAGACAGGAGGTATGAGCTACTACAGGAGAGTCAGTTGCCCCTGATACACCTACGCAGACAGCTGATGCACAGAGGACTATAGATACTCCTACACCCCCACCGATTTCAGGTGGTAGTGGATTAGGATATGGATGTGATCTGCATCGGTTGCGAGAATTCTAGAAGTTTAGACCTCCATCATTTAGTGGGGTTAAGGATCCAGTGGCTGCTGAGGAGTGGTTAGCAGAGCTGGAGAAGCTTTATGGATTCTTCGAGCGTACAACCTCAGAGATGGTCGCGTTTACTGCGTTCCTACTGAAGGGAGCTGTAGAGCATTGGTGGAAGTTCACCCGACCTATATTGAGATCCCGACACACAGATATCAGTTGGGATATATTTCGGGAGGCCTTCAGGAGGCAGTTTATTCCCGACACCGCACAGTGGAAACTACAGGCAGAATTTTTGGGACTAAACCAGGGGAGTTTATCTGTGGACGAGTATGAGACTCGATTCCTATCCCTAGGAAGATATGACCCGGATACCATGTACAGTGAGACCAGGAAGGTCCACAGGTTTATTGACGGGTTGAGACCGGTTCTGCGGTCCAAGTTGGTCCCATTAGACATAGTGACCTATGAGGAAGCAGTGCGCAGGGCACAATTATGTGAGCAGGATTACGAGAGGAATGCTTCCGAGTTTGGAAAGTTTAGCCGTAGCCGAGATGTACAGAAGAAGAGGTCTACTAGAGATTTCAGTTATCGAGGAGGGAAGAAACTCTTTGGTAAGAGATCACGAGTAGAGGAGGTGCGAGAGAGATATGCTAGACCTCCTGCTTATCTGACTATAGCCCCAGCAAAGGGCATTGTCATAGGAGGACAGAGACCTGCTGCAGATCAGTGCAGAAGATGCGGTAGATCACATAGAGATAGACCGTGTTCACAGGGTGCTATGGTATGTTTCCGATATGGAAAACAGGGGCACATGGCTAGAGAGTGCCCAGCGCCATTTGTGACTGCACCACAGAGGGGCAGGGAGTTTGATAGAACTCCAGCTGGTACGTCTGCTCAGAGAGGTAGAGCGACGGCAGAGGAGAAGGGAAAACAAGTGATGGGTCAAGGGCGAGTACATGCTTTGGACTAGGGAACAGCTGATGCTTCATCGGATGTGATTCGAGGTAACATCCTGATTTATGATATTGAAGCATATGTTTTAATTGATCTTGGTGCCACGCATTCTTTTGTATCGCCTTCATTTGCATGTAAATTAGTAAGACATGTAGAGCGTACACATTTATGTATGATGATGTTGATTAGTACGCCTATAAATAGTAGTCAAGTGGTAGAATATGTATTTAATGACTGCAAGCTGAGAGTAGGGGATAAGGAGATGACAGCCAATCTAATATTGCTAAGTATGAGTGACTCTGATATAATATTAGGAATGGATTGGCTATCTGCAAACCATGCTGTTTTAGATTGTTATGCTAAGACAGTTATGTTTCCTCACCCTACTAGATATGTTGTAAAGTTTAATAAGAATAAATGAAAGGAGTAGTTATGATTATTACATGGTTACTGATTTAGAAAACCTTCAACATATCAAGGTTTCATTACGTACGTGGTAGATATGGATAAGGCACATCCGGAGTTGTCAGATATCACTGTGGTCAGAGAGTAACCAGATGTTTTCCCGGATAAATTGCCAGGGTTACCACCAGACAGAGAGATGGAGTTCTGTATAGATCTGGTACCTGGTACGGAGCCTATTTCGAGACCACCATATCGCATGGCCTTAGTTGAGCTGGAGGAGCTCAAGAGACAGTTGCAGGAGCTGTTGGATAGGGGTTTTGTTCGACCGAGTGTTTCACCTTGGGGAGCACCGGTTCTGTTTGTGAAGAAGAAGGATGGGAGCCTCCGATTGTGTATAGACTACTGATTGTTGAATAAGGCCACCATCAAGAATAGATACCCCCTTCCACGCATTGACGACTTGTTAGATCAGCTTCAGGGAGCATAGGTCTTTTCCAAGATTGACCTGAGGTCTGGGTATCATCAGCTGAAGGTTCGGGGTGGAGATGTACCCAAGACAGCATTTCGTACCCGATATGGCCATTATGAGTTCTTGGTCATGCCATTCAGATTGACGAATGCTCCAGCTGCTTTCATGGCTTTGATGAACGATGTGTTCAAGCCATATTTAGACCAGTTTGTTATCGTCTTCATCGATGACATCTTGGTGTATTCAAGATCCAAGGAGGAGCATGAGGAGCACCTCAGGATCGTGCTGCAGACGTTACGGGAGCATGAGTTATATGCTAAGCTCAGTAAGTGTGACTTTTGGTTGTCACAGATCTCGTTTTTGGGACATATTGTATCGAAAGATGGTGTATCAGTTGATCCATCTAAGATAGAGGCTGTAGTTCAGTGGGAACAGCCGAGGACAGTCACCGAGATCAGGAGTTTTTTGGGTTTAGCTGGATACTATCGGAGATTCGTTGAGGGATTTTCGAAGTTGGCTGCTCCGTTGACACGTCTTACTCGAAAGAGTGCACCGTTCATATGGAACGAGGATTGTGAGAAGAGTTTTGAGGAGTTGAAGCGTCGATTGACCACCGCTCCGATTCTCACTATCCCTACCAGCTTAGGAGGATTTACAGTGTATACCGATGCTTTGCATCAGGGACTGGGCTGCGTATTGATGCAAGATGGGAAGGTAGTTGCTTATGGATCCAGACAGTTGAAGGATCATGAGAAGAACTATCCGACCAATGATTTGGATCTAGCTGCAGTAGTGTTTGCGTTGAAGGTATGGCGCCACTACTTATATGGTGAGAAGTTCCAGATATTTACCAACCACAAGAGCCTCAAGTATCTGTTCTCACAAAAGGAGCTGAACATGAGACAGAGAAGATGGCTAGAGCTTCTGAAGGACTACGATTGTGAGATACTTTATCATCCGGGTAAGGCTAACGTTGTAGCTGATGCCTTGAGCAGGAAGAGCCTGGGGATGGTATCGTACATGATGGTTAGGGAACATGATTTGCTAGAGCAGTTTGCTAGCCTCAGTTTGGGAGTCGTGCCTTCTGACATGGATACAGGCTATGTGATAGCTAGTCTACGCTTGGAGCCGGATCTGTTGGACAGGATCAGAGTAGCTCAGCAGACTGATCCATTTTGTATGGATGTGAGTAGTCAGATGCAGAAGGGCACTGTGACTGATTTTGAGTTGAGTTTTGATGGACTACTGAGGTTCAGAGGCAGATTGTGTGTTCCCGAGGATCCAGGACTCAGGAGATTGATATTGGCGGAAGCTCATTCGTCGAGGTATACATTACATCCGGGGAGTAACAAGATGTATCAGAACCTCTGGAAGGTATACTGGTGGTCGGGTATGAAGAGAGATGTAGCAGACTTCGTGGCAAAGTGTCTCATATGTCAGTAGGTGAAGGTAGAGCATCAGAAACCTACAGGATTATTGTAGCCTCTACCTATACCGATATGGAAATGGAAGCATATCACCATGGATTTCGTGATGGGTTTACCGAGGACCCGTAGGAATCACGATGCTATATGGGTGATCGTTGACAGACTGACGAAGTCAGCCCACTTCCTAGCTATGAAAGCGACCGATACTCTGAGTTCATTAGCAGAACTGTACGTACGCGAGATAGTGAGGTTACACGGTGTACCATGAGCATAATCTCTGATAGGGATTCCCGCTTCACATCCCACTTTTAGGGACATTTTTAGGAAGCCATGGGAACCCAGTTGAGTTTGAGCACCGCTTTGCATCCTCAGACAGATGGTCAGTCAGAGAGGACCATACAGACTCTGGAGGATATGTTGAGAGCATGTGTGCTAGATTATCGAGGCTCCTGGGATGACCACTTGTCACTAGCCGAGTTTGCCTACAACAACAGTTATCATTCGAGTATCGGGATGGCACTGTATGAGGCTTTGTATGGCCGTAGATGTCGTTCCCCTATTGGATGGGAAGAAGTGGGTGACCGTAAGATTTTCGCTCCTGACATGGTTACCCAAGCATCTGAGGATGTCCACTTGATAGTAGAGAGACTGAGGACAGCTCAGAGCAGACAGAAGAGTTACGCTGACAAGAGACGTAGGCCACTAGAATTTGCAGTTGGGGAATCCGTGTTTTTGAGAGTTTCTCCTTCCAAGGGCATAGCGAGATTTGGGAAGAGAGGGAAACTAAATCCTCGCTATATTGGACCCTTTGAGATACTTGATCGAGTGGGAGATAAGGCGTATAGGTTGGCATTGCCACCGGACTTATCAAGTGTCCACAACGTCTTCCACATATCGATGCTTCGGAAGTATCACCTGGATCCGTCACATGTGATTAGTTACGAGCCGTTGGAGCTCCTAGAGGACATGTCATATGTTGAGAGACCGATTCGAATATTAGATAGGAAGGAGAAGGTATTGAGATCGAAGACCATCAGATTAGTAAAGATTCTCTGGCAGCATCATACTTCAGAGGAAGCTACTTGGGAGCTAGAGAGTCTGATGCGAGAGAAGTACCCTCACCTATTTGATGACTGACTTGGCTCTAATTTGGAGGACCAAATTTTCTGAGTGGGGGAGGATTGTCAGACCCGAATTTTTTGTAGCTTGTACCTTATGATTCCTATGTGTATGAACACTATGTAATTATAGTTGAATCGTAAGAAGCGTATTTACTAGACTTAAAGTGTTCTTGGAATGAATTAACACGCAATAGCTACATAAAATACATAATGTGAACGATGGGTATCACAGGCTAAACCGAGTTATTCTAAATCATTCTGACTGAAAATAAGAACTTAAAATAAGAAAGCGTAAAGAGCTCATGAAGAAAAGTCAGCTTGATTTAGACTCGTACATACAAAACGAGTGAAAAGCTAAAAAGGGTAAAATGGACCTTTTTGGCGAGAAAAGGAGTTTCGGGTGAAATTACCCATCGGGAGCGGTTGGAATATAAAGACGAGAGTGTAAGACATAAGATATGACGCTCTCGAAATTTTGAGAAAAAGTCAACATAGTCAATGGTTAAGGAAAAAGTCAACTATAGTTAAGAAAGTGGACTTTTACCATAGTTGACTAATCATGGTTAAAAATTAACCTAAGTGTGGAGGAAAATTTGGGGAAAAATATTCTTGGCCAGAATACAAGATAATCGTCCCCGGAAGTAAGGAAAATTTATTCGAAAGGATTCCAGAATAAATTTAATGGTTAAAAACGTGATGGGCCTAAGGTAAAAATTTTAAAGCCCATTAAGGTATACTAAACGTATGTTGAAATTTCTAGGTCCTTTAGACCGAATTGTTGGACCAATTGATTAGCCAAATTTTGAGAAAATTAAAGGCCTGAGGTATAGTGAAAATTTCAGCCCGAAAACCCATTAGGAAAGCCCAAACCGAGAAGCCCAAATGGAAAAGCCCATGAGATAAATATCTAACCATAGTTAAAGTTAACTATGACTCGTATGGTGACTCATAAGGTGACTCATGGCTAAGACTTGGAAAGTCAAGTATAATGGCTGGAAAGTAAAGCTTAATGGCTAAGTATATGGCTTATAAATGCAGCCACACCATTGTCATCTTCATCACACCAATTCCGGCTAGAAGAAAACACCATTGAAACATATTATCCAAGCTTTCTCTCACTAGAAATCACTAGGAATTAGGCATATTTAGAACTTGCATTCTTCATGGAAGTTGTTCCAAATTGAAAGGATATTAACATATGTTGGAATTGGCTATCAATGAGCCATAGAGTGCAAACCGAGAGCCTCCAAAGTTTCGGCCAAAGGGTGAACACAACAATTGGTATATTTTCTAATTTCCAATTTCATATATGTTAATGTATGAATAATTTCAAGTATGTTGATATATGTTTTAAGCATTGAAACATATTAAATCACCATGAAATGGGCTAGGCCGAGAGTGATCAATGGGATATAAAATTATGTCAATATGATTTTAAGACATAAATGGATTAGTGTACATGTATTAATGTTAATGGTGTAATTAGAATTAATCAAATTGATTAATTAATACATGTAATTTGTTGGCAATCAAGGTGTTTGATAAAATGCCTAAATGAACTATGTGATGATTGGTAATGTTCCCTACCGAGTGTTTGTGAAAATGCCTAAGTGAAAATGGCTAGATAATAGGCATGAATGGCATGCCATGGTGAAATCAAGACATGGGTAGCTCTCGGTCATGGCATGTGGCCGAGAGGCCCAATGGGCCAAGCCCAATTATTTTAGGCCCAATAAGGTGTAATGGGCCTAGGACAAGCTCAATAAGAGTTGGTGGGCCCCACAAGCCCAATAAGCCCAACGAAAATGAGTAGTGAAATGAAAATGGACTTAAGGCCTAGTTAGGCCCATTAAGGATTTTTAAGGCCCATTAAGGGAAAATAGACTGTATTAATGTGTAATACAGTAGGAAAAGTATAATTAACTTGAGGAATGGTTGTTTACAGATCCGGAGTTTACATTGAGAGCTGATCGGACTGCGAGATTGAGCAGCACCGAGGAAGTGAGGTCACGTGACGTAATCCGAGGTAAGGGACTTTTGCGAGTAGTTAGAGATAACTGCACGTATTTTCATCTGCTTTTACATTCACTTAAAAACTCTGAGGGTCAGAGAAAGTGAATAATAATTATTGCGACCCGATAGTGGTAAATTACGATTTTACCCCTAGTTAGTCAGAAAGTCAACTTTTGTGAGAAGTTGCAAAAAAAATGGAAAATACTATTGTGAGTGTTTAATTGCTATTAGCATGAAAATAAATAGATGGGCTAATGATTTCAAGGTTGATGTGACTTAAGCACACTTTATAGTGCTGATTTTAATGTTTTATAAACAATCCCTTTTAAATAGCCATCTATCATATTATGTGAGAATGAATCGTGCTAGAGCATAGCTCGCACTGGGATTCATATGTTTTCCACATACATTAGTGCTGAATTTTTATACGCACTAGATTTCCTTGACATGCATGATAGAGTACTGGAGTTTTACTCGTACTCGAGTTTTACATGAGATGCATGACAGAGTGCTGGAGCGTTGCTCGTACTCGATTCTTCATGGTTTATACATGACATAGTACTGGGAGCTATTGCTCGTATTTGATTTGATATTGTGCATAGCATAGTACTGGGAGCTATTGCTCGTACTTGATTTAATACATAAACTATGATTGACCTAGTTGCTGGAGATTGCTCGCACTAGAGTTGAGTTTGTGATGTGAAACGGTGTTCGAGCGTAGTGTCGACTGTGTGTCGCACTCGAGGACGCACACTGTATGTGATATTATATACATGGTACCTATTCATGTCGCATTCTTGTGTGACTGAGTGTCACATTTTGAGAGGATGGCCAGCATGAGGGTATTTGTGAATGTGGTATAAATATTTCCATAGTTACGAGGGCTAAGTCCTATGGGAGGCACCCTGGCTGTGGGGGTCCATGGGTGTACTTTGTACCGTGTCTGAGTGGCACGAGGTGTACACTGTACCGTGTGTTACGTATAGCTGACGGCTGTAGTGGACTGACCATCCTCCCGTTGCAGCAGTGATGCCCCGCACACCGAGTACTGTGTTACTTGGGATCACTTTTCGGATATGATCATAGTCCAGGATACTATTTGCATAAACCACAGAGTCTTACATGATATATCACATTGATTGACTGATTTAAACTGCGGACATACCTGAGGGATGGGTCGAGCTCCGATTTTGTGTTGTGAATCATTTGATGCCATATTTCTTGTGATTTAACTATACATGGCATGATTTACATAAAGGCATGATTTATATACGATGCATTGTTTTGCACTACATGCCTACATTTGAGAAAGAAAGCATGATTTTTGTACATGGGATTTATTCTGTACAAGTATATATATATTATATTTCAAGACATGATTTTTAAAGCGAGTAAAGGAAATAATGTTTTCAAGGCATAGCATTATTTTGAGTAGATAGTGTTGATATCTACTTGCTTGCCTAATTTCCTTACTGAGCGCGTTGTATGCTTACCCCCTTTCTTTACATCTCTCTACAGAGCGTCAGTAGAGCGAGAGCTATCGAGGGATAGCATCCCAGAGTCCACTGCTAGTTCCTATCGATCGCCAGGTATACTTATTATGTACAGTTGTGTATCTAAACATAGAAACAGCGCAGTGATGTATACGTTATATATTATGGGGAATGTATTGGTATTAGATTTTATATAATCTTACATGTATAAGAAAAGCAGTTACAGTCAGTAATAATATATTCACATGTATGTATGAAAATGGATGATATGGTAAGCGAAGACTCTGACATCGAATCACAGCCCAACCAGTGAAGAGAGGAAAGGTAAGTTAAAATGCGAGAAATTTTTAGTGATTTTGGTTAAAGTCATGGATTGAGAAAGGGTCCTGACATATGGTGGTACCTGAACCGGTGGAGCTTGAAAACTAGGGAGTCATACAGGTCTAGAGCTAGAATTTTGCCCTTGGTTTTGGCTCAAGGAGAAGTTAGGATGGTTCCTCCACCCTGGATTATAGGTGTTTAAAAAAGGGTTATTTTGTTGCGTTTGAAAAGGGGCAACATACTGAACCGATTCTAAGTTGAGCGGACAGCTATCTACAAAGTTGGTACCACTACACAGCTCGCAGGAGAGAAAAGGACTTTGAACAGAATATACAGGGTTATGACTAGTGGGAGGATTATGTTGGGTACTGAGCGACTCTACCTTTTTCGTAAGGTTAGCGATTTGAGAGGTCAAGGTAGACAGTGTGTCAAGCTCATAAATACTTGCTGACTTCTTTGGCAATTGCCTCTCTGAGGACCATAGATAGTTGTTTGTTGCCATCTTTTCTAACAACTCGTAAGCTTCTTCCTCTGTTTTACACATTAGCGCTCCACCCGCAGCAGCATCAACAATGGTCCTATTTTGGCTTGTAAGTCCGTTGTAGAAGGTCTGTACTTGCAACCACAAAGGTAGGCCATGGTGAGGGCACTTACTAAGAAGCTCTTTATATCGTTCCCATGCTTCATAAAGAGATTCAGAGTCGTACTGTGCAAAGGAAGATATATTACTACGGAGTTGGGCCATTTTAGAGGGAGGGAAAAACTTAGATAGAAATTGATGGGCTAACTCGTCCCATGTAGAAATGGATCTTGGAGGCAGGGAGGTTAACCAGTGTCGCGCCCTATCCCTAAGTGAGAAGGGGAATAATCTAAACCTAAGCGCATCATCAGATAATCCATTATGTTTGAACGTGTTGCACAAGTCCAGGAATTGCCCAAGGTGAGCATGTGGGTCACCGTGTGGAAGCTCACTGAACTGTAAAGAAGTTTGGATCATCTGGAGGATTGCGGGCTTAATTTTGAAGTTATTTGTAGGGACAGCTGGTGGCCTAATGCCGAAATAAAATCCTCCAATCGTCGGCATTGCATAATCTCCAACGGTCCTAATTTCCCTATTTTCTGCCATCATGTTTTGCAGCGAAACTATAAATTTCCTAGAGTCCTTTCAAATTTTTCTAAGAGTTCGTTCAATTTCAAGATCTAAAGGAAAGCAATCGAAACTCCAGGCTCTACGTATGCAATCATCAGAAAGTCCTTAGAATTTTTTTTAATTTTATTTTTTTAAAAAAATTAAATGGAGAAAATTAACTAAACTAAACAAAGAATCTAAATATTTACAAGCTAGAATTACACCTAAGCATAATTTCACCGATATTAATTAACGATTAATTAAAACCTCCCCGACAATGGCGCCAAAAACTTGACACGCCCTAAGGGTATTGTACGCAAGTGCACAGGTCGTACAAGTAATAATGGGGTTTGAGTCCCGAAATTATTATCCCACAGAGAAGTTGACTAGCCTAATTAAGTACCGGTTAATCTTACCCTAAATATATTCTAGCGAATTATGAAATTAGAGTGGTGATCTACTAAGGCTAATTAAACGTACTGAAAACAATAAACATACAAAAAAATAAAGAAAATAAAACTGAACTAAGATTTTCTTACCGAACTCCGAGCGATTAAAGAAAATACCTACAAAAGAAAATTAAAACAATTAAAATTAATTAACGCAATTAAAATAAAATGCAAATATAAAGAACAAAATTAATTAAACTAAAATTAAACAACCTAAAGTAAAATGTGAATGTAATTAAACTAACTAAGTAAATGCAATTTAAACTAACATAAAGTCTAATAAGATAAAAATCTACTTACCTAAAGAAATTCTTAAACTTAACTCTAACTAAATGCTAATAAAACAAAATCTAACTAATGTATGCAAATAAATTTAATCTAAATTAATTCTAAATATTACTCATAAAATACTAAACTAGAAATTAAATCCTAACATGTATAAGCTAAAATTAATTATTAACTAAGACTTAAAACTAAAGATTAAATTGACAACTTCAAATATTAAATTTACCTATCAATTACCACTATCCTAACTAATATTAATAAAAACAACCAAAAATGCAATAGACATCAATTTGCAAAGAAGCAGTAGCCAAACGTGGCCTTAGGCATTTGCAAATCCAAGTGGTCCCGATTGTGCATGTGTACACTGTACACATTCTTCTCCAGTAGAAATTGTTATGTTTTGCCTCGGTTTTGTCCTGCTGTTCTCGTCGTGCTCCAGGCTCCAGACATTGCTACTGCTCTCGTCTGCTGTCTCTCAGCTGTACACTGTACAAAGCACCTCTCAGCTACCTGCTCCAAGTGCTACGGGTGATGTCTACTCTTGCTCTTGGCACCGTTCCTCAACCTATCCTCCGTTTTTCGCTTCTGCAAAATACACCTGCATCCCTTAAAATGGCACCCAGCAATTTACAGCAACCTGCAGTACCCTTCCTCTGCTCTGTACAACCTGCACAAAACTACCGTGTGCTTCATTCTCTGCAAAGTAAAACACACAGCAGACGCACAACAACCGTTTCCTACAACCTAGAACAACAGAGGATCAAAACAGAAGTAAAATGAGAAATATAGATAACCCGACAGAGATAATATTGCAAAGAAAGAAAATAAATTAACAAATGCCACCCCAGCAAATACCAAGCTTCGGTACAATGAAGTAATGCAAATATGCAGAAAAACAAAAAGAATTATGATGAACAGTAGTGAAATCTCAGGACAGAGCAGAATAGAGGATTGATTGGCTGCTGGTTTAGTTCTTTGTTACCCTTTAGCTGTCGAACACCCTCTCTTGGTATTACACATGATCATCTTCATGAAAGAAAGACTTAAGATGACAATACCGAAAAACAAAACTAAATGCTAAATTAGTAATGCAGAGAAATGAAAGACATGAAAACAGGAGACTCCATGCTACAGTTTCTTTCACTATCTTCTCCTACCGTGTTCCTTTTTGCTCTTGATGTGGACAAATGCTTTGCATCATCCCACATCAAGGCAACAGAATCAAAAGGAAGGAAACTGAGTGAAGAAATCTGAAACTCGAATGCAACCGAAAGCTAAAGAAAAACTATACAAAATTTTGAAACCGAGAGGTAGTAATAGAGACGTAACCCATTTTTCATTAACTTTCATCTACAACTAAATAAGTAAGAAACATACAGCAATGAATTTCTTCAAACTGAAAAGAAGAACAAGGTGAAACAAGTTTGCTAATGGAAAACCATGAAAATGAGAAAATGGAACAAATAATTTCATTAAGTGAATAATGAATGAACAATAAGGTTTTGATAAAAACAAACTAATCTTTTCGGGAAAAACAAAGACAATAAACATAAACTACCTTAGAAACTAGTCTACCCTAATTTACCTCTACTCCTAAATTACTTCTATTCTAACCTAGACTCCCCTTTTTTCAATTGCCATCATATTCTATTTATACACACACTTAGGGGTACAATTGTAATTAATAATTTTTTTCATCCTAGATGAGTTGGCATTGTTTGGCCACTTGTCTTCACACCATTGGCTCCTTGAAAATAAATATTTCCATGTCATCTGTCTTTTTGTCCAATTGGACGTGCTAGGCTCGTGTTGTCCACGTGGTCCAGTCTCGATTTTAGCTCAATTTTGGTCCATTTTTTATCGAAATATTCAAAATTCATCCGAATTTAATTTATCTGCAAACATGAGAATTTTAATTAAATAAAGGGGATAAAAAACAAAATAAATTGGGGATTTAAATAATTAATTAAGAAATTAAGCACAAATAATTCTAAAAATATAGAATTATCATTCTTCTCCTCTTTAGTGGATCTTGCCAACCTACTAGGAAAAGATGGAGGGTGAGTACCAATATTAATTGTAGGTTTATTTACCAAAGGGCACCATAGAGGTGGAAAACCGTTTTGCATATTCTCCTCCTCAATATCTTTCTTATCGACAAAAGCTTTGGGAGGTTCCCTTGCTTCATTCCCTTTCTCAAGAATATTGCATTAGTATTCTCCCTTAGATTGACAACAGCTTGGGAAGGCAACTTACCAAAATTTTGAGCATCCAATCTACTCACCATGGTGGCTAATTGTCCAAGTTAAGTTTCTAGGTTCTTGATGCTAGTCCTTGTCTCTTGCAAGTTTAATCTCGTTTCTTGTTAAAATTTAATAAAACTGTCAGTAAGAGATTTAATCATATCTTCAATTGACATACCTTGGTTTTGGGCCTGACGTCTCTCTTAGAATTGGGTCTTGGGCTATTAAAAATAATTGGGCCTATTTTAAGGTGGAATATATAGGACAAGCCTATTCATATATTGCAAGTTAGGATTAATCCTTCATCCTTGATTGTACGTATTACTATAGGGATCATACTTGCATTGTGATTGTCTAGGAAAACCACCAATAGCATTAGCATGCTCATGTGTATCATCTTACAACATTGGATACATGTTAGTGGGGTGTCTCATATTGAAGCATAAGCCACATGCAGTAGATTGTTGCTTCGTCCCTGTTAAAGAAGTTAGATCTTTAAGTTGTTGTTCAAAGGGCGAAGTACTTACCTCAAAAACAAGCTTCGAGAGTGATTTATGCCTTATATACAATTGTTGTGAATTAGCAGCCATGTTGGTTATTAAGTTTCTTGAATCTTGAGGAGTCTTGTTCATCAAAGCTCCTCTACTAGCTGCATCTATCATACCTCTATCATGAGGCAGCAATCCATTGTAAAAGTATTAGATAAGAAGTTACTCATGGATTTGATGGTGTTGGCAGCTTGCACAAAGCCTTTTAAACCTTTCTCAATACTTATACAAGGATTCATCATTGTGTTGATGGATTCCACATATCTCTCTCTTTGTGTTGGATGCTTAAGAGGTAGGAAAATACCTCTCTTAAAAGAGCCTCTTCATCTCTTTCCTTGAGCTGTGGATCCTGATGGCAAGTAGTAAAGCCAATCTTTGGCTGAGTTTGCCATAGAAAAAGGAAAAGCTCTTTATTTTGTATGATCTTTAGTGACCTTAGCAGGCTTCACGCTAGAGCACACTACATGAAGCTCCTTGAGATGCTTATGAAGATCCTCTCCTACATGACGATAAAAAGAAAGCAAGAGATGAATTAGTCCAGATTTTAATTTAATGAAAACATCAATATTAGGAAACACAATACAAAGTGGTTATTGATTTAAAGTCGGTGCCGCCAACTCCTTTAGTGTTCTTTGATGTTGGGAATCTTCTACCATGACTTCATCTTCTTACGCAGAATCACTTGAATAAACAAGGTTGGGGTAAGTGATGTCAAGTGACAGGGGTGTAGATTCGACCTCCTTGGTTGCTTGCACAAAATCCCTTATTCCATAGAGTCTATGTGAATGGGATCCATTAGACGTGCAACTCTGCAAGAGAAACAATAAAGAAAAAGATTAGAATTATAATTAAGGAAAAAAATTCAATTAAACTTACAGTCCCCGACGACGGTGCCAAAATTTTGGTAAGAGTCAAGTCACCAAAAATAAATAACTCGAAAACCACTAACAAGTAGATAGAAGAGTAGAGGTTGATCCCATATAGTCAAGTTAATTAAAGTTTAAGAAAGAAAAAGAGAAAATAAGAAAATGTGGAAGGGGGTTTTATAATTAAAGAAATTGATTTTTATATTTAACTAACTATAATATTAAATTTAAATATTAAAGAATAAAAAAGACAAAAATAAAACAATAAAATTGGTTTTAAGTCAATTTATGGAAAGACTTCAGATAATATGCATCTTAACTATCTTGGATTTCATATTGTTGATCATTGAATTCTAAAGATTTCATTAAGTTAAGCTTTCTCTCATAGTGTAGCAATGAAATCGTGTCAGCACCATCTTCTCTTACTTCTTAGTTAATTATAAGAGAACTTTGTAATTAATCCCTAACTACTTAAACTATCTAATAGAGAACTCCCTAGACATATTCATGTATGTTTGCTTAACCGAAAGGGGGTGAATTGATTTAGACTAAATTCTCAAACTTAAACATCTTTCTAAGCTAATTTCACAATATCACACCAATCAAATCTAAAAATTAAGCACAATAAGATAAATAGTTAAGGGATAAGAGAAGAAAATACTAGATGTATAGAGGTTCGACCAAACTCTTACCTACTGTAAGACCCGTACTTTTGTATTCTACTACTTTTGATTCACCATTGTAAACATTGATATATGTTATCGGAATCATAAGAAATATTGTATTACAATTCAAAGTGAAACTAAAAGTGGAAAATGCCTTAAAAACATTAAAGTGCCCAATTGTGAGCTAAAGTGAGCTTAGGCTAAATTGAAGGGATGCCAACCATTCTGACTGAAGATAAGAACTTAAAACATCCAAATAAGGATAGTTCAAGAAAGAAAGTTAGTTTGGTTTGGTCTCAATAAGGTCGAAGTAGTGAAAATGCCAAAAAGGACCCAAACAAGCTCAAAATCAACCGTTTTAGCTGTTTTTAGCGTTTTCGTCTCCCAGAAGCGACTAAAATGCAGAGATGGGAGTCTTAACCATGAGAAACCTCACTTTTGGGATTTTTGGACAAAAGTCAACATAGTCAATGGTCAAAAAAAGTCAAGTCAGCTTAGAAAATGTTGATTTTGACCATAAGAGCTAACCATGGTTAAAATGTAACCCAACCATGGTTAAAGCATGGGAAGAATTATTTTTGGTTAAAACACTAAATTTTCAACCTCTTGAATATGGAAAATAAATTAAATTAAATTTGGATTAATTTAATTGGGCTGAAATTGAAGAAAGATTTTGGGCTAAGTAGCTAAATGGCTTAAGCCCATTAAACTTTAAAACTAATGCGCCAAGTGTGTAAGCTAAAATGGGCCGAACTTCGGCCTTCAATTGGGCTGAAATTTAAGACATATTAGGCCCAATTACCTATGAAAATCCAACCCAACAACATTGAAGAAAAGCCCAAACTGAAAGCCCAAAATATAAGCCCAAAACCAAAACCCATTAGAAAATGTTAAAGCCCAAAACCTAAGCCCAAGACCAATTGCAAGTCTAAATTATGGGCTGAAATTTAAGGATAAATGGCTGAAAATTGGCTAAGGAAAAATCAGATTTCCTAGTCTTCTTCTCCTTTGCATTCTAAACCAAAACAAAGAAACCATGGAAACAAAGCTTTCTAGCTTTCTCACTCTAGAAATCACCTACCTAAAGGCATATTTAGAGTAAGGTGTCTCATGAAAGTTGTTACCCATGATGAGGAGAATAACATAGTCCAAAACCAACAACCAAGAAGATGATATGGAGAAGTCAACCCCTTCCACAAGTCTCGGCCAAGTAATAAAGTATAAGCTAGGTGAGCTTTCAATGCACCAATCTTAATATGTTAATCTAGAGATTTTATGGAGCTAATTGGTGTATGAATTACATGGCAAAACATCACCTAAGGGGATGAACAAGCTTAGGCTGAAAATGGGTATTTGAAATTCTATGAATATGCATGTGATTTTAATGCATGTATGGATAGGTTAGATCATGTACATGATGATGACATGACTAAAAGAAACCAATTTGTTGAATTGGATATAGTTATGTTGATGGCATGGAAGGTGTTTGATAAAATGCCAAAATGAACTATGTTAAAGGCTTAAGACTTGCAATCTAAGTGTTTGATAAAATGCCTAAGTGAGATTAGGCCATGGTTGGTGTGGTGATGGTTAGCAATCAGCTATGGTGGCGTGAGATAGCCCGGAAGTGCGAAAAATATGACTGACTTAAGATTTTCTTACATTAAATCTTCTTACTCGGGTAGCATTCTTGTACAACATCATTTAATCACTTATGTTTATAATAAATCATTATCCCTAAGATCACAAAATTTCTATTTCATAAAATCAAATACATAATATCCCAAAGGGGTCAGCCCACAAAACTCAATTCATTTTCTTCATATTGTCATAATTACATCCCAATAATACTTTACACAAATGTTGGTATTACATCATTGTCGGGATACAAAATGAACAGAATTTATACCTTGTGCGTGCACAAGTGATTGTCTGGGGAGATTTGTCCACCAGCCTATATCACGTATGCGATAGGTACTAGCTTGATCACTGCAAGTGATTTGGAGGGGGGACGAAAAAGGGTGAGCTCTCAAAATGCTCAGTAAGGAGGATAAGAGAGACTTTATAAAATCATTATCACATCTATCCATGGCCATGATATCCTTGAGACTTGATCAGAGTCATACAGCCTTAGTCTTACATGGTATCAAAGTAAGGCCACCCATAGCTATCAAAGCGGGGTCATTTCACGTTACCAGAATGTAGACATCAGTCTTACATGCTACTAGAGCAAGGCTCGATCTTACATGCTACTAGAGCAAGGCCACTCAACGCTATCTAAGTGGAGTATCGATGTGCATCTCATGACAAGCCTTAGTCTCAGTAAAATATGCCATTATTGTATTAAAATCGTTTTGCCTTCACGTAGAGCTCATAGTGGTTATCTCGAAAACTCATTTATGTTATAAAACATTATCTTCACGATTACACAAAATTCATCAAAACCAAGGTCAAACCAGTAAAACACTCACACATTCATCAAAACATCAAATCAACTCATTTCTCATAAACAGGCTCATTTATCAAACCTTTTTCACACTAAAAATGTATTTTCATCGTTCAGAAACTCACATGCACAAACATTTTATTTCCCTTACATCTTGCACTCTGAGTGGTGCAATGTCCCTCGGGTCTCGGATCAACCTCGTTTCCTGTGTCAAATTCTTGAGCTGTCCAAACACCATCAAATCGTCAATATACATCATTCTTATTGCCCATTTCTTTCTCTTACTCATTCTAACTCAACATTTCCCATTTCATCCTATTTATACCCATACACCCTAAACTATATCCAAGCTATAAAATCTTATATACATACATTGTCTTAAAACTCTTCCTACATCTTTATCAACCCTTAGCTAGCTCATAATCCCTTCTTGACTTAAACATTTCCAACTAAATATATATATATATATATATATTCACCAGTATATATATATATATAAAATGATAATACTTAAAAACAAGGGTCTTGTGAGCTCACCAAGCTTGTCTTCTCTTGAGCAACTTGTCGAATGCTTGTCTCTTCCCTTTTTGTTCAAACCACCCTTTAATTTTCTAGTATGTTGTTCTCTTTACCAAGAGGAACAACTTTGCCTCTTACCTCCTTTTCTTACTCTGTCCAGAATGTGATGAATCTTAGAGAGAGAAAGCTTGGTTTGGGTAAAAATGGTGAGTGTTGGTGTTTACAGGTGAGAGAGATTTGATTTTCAAGCAAAAATCTCAGGATTCTTATATAGACAAAGCGTGTGTGATCGATCTGGTATCATGGGGAGATCGATCTCTGCTTGGTTTCAACTACTCCAATTGCTCAATTACCAACTACAAGATCGATCTGGTAGAGGATGGGGATCGATCTGTTCTTCACAGAACCAAATGGAGATTGATCTATTTTCCAAGGGGGATTGATCTCTTCCACGTCGAGACAAATGGAGATTGATCTGCCCTTATGACAAGATCGATTCTTGCTAAGCAGAGGCAGTATGAGATCGATCTGCTTCCTTATGAGATCAATCTGCCTGTTTGCTATTATATACTTATTGCATTTTGGAGTTATAGGATTGATCTTTATTCCTCATGAGATCAATCTGACCATCATAAATTTCACTGTTGCTGCATAAATTTACAAAAAACTCAAGGCTTAACTTACCACAATCTACTGCATAGACCATATTTTAATCCATACACATATAAGACTTAAAAACTTTATCTTCTTATACTTCATTAAATTTAAAATTTACGTGTGCATCGAAATATCATATCTACATTATGAATCTCACATTGTAACCTCCTAGCTAAAGTACATAGAATTCTCAAGTCTCACATCCTCCCTACCTTCGAAGAATTTGGTCCTCCAAATTCAACTCGATCCATTAAATAGTTGAGGGTACTTTTTCTTCATAAGACTTTCTGTTTCCCATATTGCTTCCTCCATTGAGTGGTGCTTCCAGAGGACCTTAACCAATGGGATCCTTTTCGTCTGAAGTACCTTTTCCTTCCGATCGAGTATCCGGATGGGTTCTTCTACATAACTCATATCTCCCTGAGTATCCAATGCTTCATACTCGAAGACATGGGAGGGATCCAAATTATATTTCCTCAACATGGATACGTGAAAGACATTGTGTATCCTGAAAAACTGTGGAGGTAAAGCCAACCGGTAAGCAACGTCTCCCACTCTCTCCAAAATATTAAATAGTCCTATGTATCCAGGACTCAATTTCCCTTTCTTCCCAAAATGCATGATACCCTTACTTAGAGATATCTTAAGGAATATAGAATCTCCAACTCAAAATCGAGTGGCTATCCACGCACATCTGCATAACTTTTTTGTCGCCTCTGAGCAGCCCGTAGTCTATCAAAAATGATCTTCACATCTTGAGCTGCCTACTCAACGAGTTCTTGAGCATTTATTTTCTTGTTGCCCACTTCTTCTTATGCTATGGGGGATCTACACCTCCTACCATACTGAGCCTCATAAGGTGCCATGCCAATACACGTATGATATCTATTATTATACGTAAACTTTGCAAGGGGTAGGTGATCATCCCATGATCCCTTAAAATCCATTATGCACGCCCTCAACATGTCCTCCTAGGTCTGTATAGTCTACTCAGACTGACAATCAGTCTGAGGATGATAAGCGATACCAAAAGTCGATCGAGATCCCATGGCCTCTTGAAAATGAGTCCAAAACTTGGAGGTGAACTGAGAATCTCTATCATAGGTAATACTCATTGGAGCCCCATGCAGCCTAGCTATCTCTCTAACATATAACTCGGCTAAGGTACTTAATGTATTCATGCTCTTAATGGCAAGGAAGTGGATACTCTTCGTTAATCTATCCACTATCACCCATATTTCATCATAACCTCTTCCGGTCCTCGACAATCCCATGATGAAATCGATGGTGATATGCTCCAATTTTCATATAGGCACAGGCAAAGGTTTAAGCAATCCTCCGGGCTTCTGGTGCTCAGCTTTCACATGTTGGCATACCAAACATTTGGCCACATATTTTGCCACATCTCACTTCATACCAGTCCACCAATACACCCTTCTCAAATCCTGGTATATCTTGGTACTTCTCGGGTGTATGGTGTATCGCGAGCAATGAGACTCTCTCAGTATTTGTTGTTTTAAGGTATTATCATTCCGAACACAAATTTGACCTTTAAACCTCAATAACCCATCATCACAGACCATGAAATCTGACTGTGAGGTCTATCTAGCTTGGTAAACCATATCCAATAGCCTCTGATTAGTTCACTGCCTAGTTCTAATCTGATCCATAATACTGGGCTCTATCCGTAGGCTAGCCACAAACCTGACTTTTGTTTCCTCAACTCTGACCCTGAGTCTAGCAAACTATCCTAACAAGTCCTATTCCCTGATTATCATAGTAGATACCATACTTTTCCTGCTTTGGACATCAATAACTACATTTGCCTTCCCCGAATGATAGAGTATCTCGCAATCATAGTCTTTAAGGAGTTCCATCCATTTCCTTTGTCTCATGTTTAACTCATTTGAGTCGAATATATAACTCAGGCTCTTATGGTCAGTAAATATTTGGAACCCTTCCCCATACAAGTAATGTCGCCAGATCTTTAATACAAACACCACTGCGGCTAACTCCAAATCATTTGTAGGGTAGTTTCGCTCATGATCCTTCAGCTGTCACGAACCATAGGTGACCACTCTCCCATGCTGCATGAGCATACACCCCAATTCTTATTGAGAGGCATCACTGTACACTGTGAAACCTCCAGGTCCTTTTGGAATAGTCAACACAGGTGCCGTCGTTAATCTCCTCTTTAATTCTTGGAAACCTCACTACTCAGACCATACAAAAAGAATCTCCTTACGTGTGAGCTTGGTCAAAGGAGCGACAATCCTAGAAAATCCTTCAACAAACCTTGTATAATATCCTGCAAGCCCTAAAAAACTTTAAATCTCTATAATTATCCTCGATCTCTCCCAATTAAGTACAACCTCTATCTTAGACAGAGCAACTGACACCTCATCCTTAGATACAATATGACCGAGAAAAGCTATTTGGTCTAACCATAACTCACTCTTACTGATTTTCTCATAAAGCTGCCTATCTCTGAGTATCTGCATCATAATCCTAAAATGCTGTGTATGTTCCTCATGAGATCGAGAATACACAAGGATATATTCAATGAAGACTATGACAACCTAATCTAGATGGTCCCGAAATACCTCACTCATTAGACTCACGAAAGCAGTAGTGGTATTCGTCAAACCAATAGGCATCACTAAAAACTCGTAGTGACCATATCTAGTTTTGAAGGGCGTCTTTGAAATATCCTCTTTCCTGATTCTTAACTGATGATAGTTCGATCTCAAGTCAATCTTAGAAAAGATAGGAACCCCTCTCAGTTGATCAACCAAATCGTCTATTCTTGGCAAGGGGTATTTATTCTTTACCATAACCTTATGTAATGCCTGTAGATTTACAACTCCTTTGTATGAAGTTATGATATGTATGTACATTGTGACATGTGTATAAATGATATATGGATTTAAGGATTATAAGGATAAAGTATAATCCATGATTACAAGTTCTGCGCACAAGTTCTATTACCTAAGAACTATAAGGAATGGATGCCATTGTACGTTAATTATGCACGGATTGTAAAATTAAGGTATGAAGCAAATAAGGATGCGTGAACATTGAAAACATTATAAAAAATTACAAAAAAGATGGTGCAGGGGATGAGAGATCGATCTCATATGAAAGAGGGATCGATCTCCTCTCATAAAATGCCAGGAATTAGATTAATTAAACAAGGCAGATCGATCTCATGGGAAGGCAGATCGATCTCTTTAGCTCTCGGCCTGGAAGAGATCGATCTCTCTTAAGGAACAAATTGATCTCCCATTCAAAAATAGATCGATCTCATCATGAAGAGCAGATCGATATGGTAATAGTTACGTTAGGTAAAAGGACTACCAAACCATGCAGAGATTGATCTTCACAAGGGCCAAATCTATCTCATGTGTCTGCATCTATATAAATAGCACAAGATTGGACTGAAATATCATATTTCCTCATACCAAATCTGCACATTTCAATTTCTCTCAAAGAACCAAGCTTTCTCATTCTAAATATCACTACATTCCAGCTAGAATCTGAAGAAGCTCAAGAAGGGAAAGTTGTTCCTTGAAGTAAGGAGAACAACATACCCAAAAATCATACATTGATTTGAGCAAGAGAAAGAAATTTGGCTACCACAAGTTTGGCTAAGGAAAAGGCTAAGCTAGGTAAGCTCTTCGACCTTCAAGCTTTAAATATGGATTTCTAGACATTTTGTGGGTTGAATGGTATGTGCGATATTGATAGGAATGATGATTGTAGTGGTGAGTGAGTAATATTAAGAGGGATTTGTGAAAAGGAAATCTATGGAAAGGTGATGGGAAAACTTATGAGTGGATATAATGAGATTAGTGGGAGAGGTGAAATACAATTTAAAGGAGCTTGAGAAGCATAAATTGCTAAATAAGTGACAATGTGTATGTTTAAGAGAAAGAAAAGAAATTAACTTGATGATTTACACGTGTAGATTAAAATACGTGGAACACGATGAACCCAGATTACAAACGGAACAAAAAGAGACGAGGGAGAATACAAGCTCGATTCGAGGTAAGGGACTATATGTTAGCGATAGAGATATTCGTACGTATTTTACTGCAATTTTAGTAGTTATGACACTAGAAATAATATGTTTAGCTATTGAGGCATAAGTGAATTGAAATGTATTATGGTATGAATTGTGAAAATGGGATGTGGGAAGGAAAACGGCCTAACATGCATGTTTTAATGTTTTTATAACTATAAGTTATTTTTGTGATTGAGAAATGATGATGGATAGGTTAGCTAGTTTTACATGTTTTAGGATAGAATGACGTGCTACGTTAATAAACATGATTTAAGTCTTTAAAAGAGAAAAATAGCCACCTATCAGATTTGAGATGTGAACTAGTGTTGGGCCTTAGCTCACACTTATTTTGATGTTTTTAACTATGCTATTTTACTTGCATATGTTTTCATGATTTGACAAACCGTGCTGAAGCATAGCTCGCACAGGGTTTTATGATGATGATAATGTGCTGGAGCTTAGCTTGCACAAGTTTTATGGTTTTAATGGGTTGTGCTGGAGCCTAGCTCGCATGATGATTTGTGATGATATAGTGCTAGAAGCTGATGCTCGCACTGAGAGATACCACGTTGGAGCCTTGGGGAGACTATGTGTCCTGCTGATCTTACTCACCTGGTATAAGAGACATGGTTCAGGATGATGAGTCTATCGGCGTAGGGTGAATAGATCGGGTCTATGGGTATACGTTGAACCGTGTAGTTATCCGTGGAATACTATGTATCGTGCTGGGTGCATGTGGGTACGAGTATCACATAGATGACACATGGCGTACATTGTACCATGAGTATATGTGATTTGATGAGGAAGATGATGATGATTGAGATGAGCTGAAGGGTAGGACTGACCTATCCCCCTTCAGGCAAGTGATGCCCTATGTACACCTTATCAGTGGGCCTGGGATCACTGACTATGGCCATATGTCATGGATATTTGTTTGCCTAGATTTCATACCTGCCTCAGAGATAAGAGAAATGTGATGAAATGAAATGGTTTGTGAAAAGAAAAGAGATAATATGTCTTGATAAATATCCTGATTGAATGCTTATGCTTTGATAACATTATTTTATGGCATGTTTTTCCAAAAGGAAATGATGAGCATTGATTTTATAAAAATGCCTGTGAGAGAAAAAATGTTTTAATACATTTTTCATTGATATCTTCTATGTAAATGAAAGATGATTTTATTGATCATGCATGGGCTATGAAGATAGTACAGTATCTACCTGTTAGCATCCTTTTTCTTTTTGTGTAGATAGTACAGTATCTACCAGATCTTTTTGTGTTTGCCAGCTCCTACCAGTTGCTAAGGTATAAAGATTGTATACACAAAAGCGTTTTGTATCATTGTAATGTATCACACAATCATGAATCGAAAATGTATACAGGTTTTATGGGGATGTTATGTGAAGATAATATATTGTATAATTGATTTTGTATATCTACACACATGCCTGGGAGTGTGTGAGTTAAAGTTTTAAATGTTTTCGATATAAATGTATGGAATATAGTAATTGCATCAGCTCCTAGCCCAACCGTAAGTAGTATATGTATGGATGAAGTGCACCCAGAGTCGGGGTGTGATAGAGTTTGGTATCAGAGTAAGGTTGGTCTGATGTGAGTCGATGTTTATGACTAAGAAAATATACATCTCCAAGTTGCTGTGCGATATTTAGATACAAATGTGTATACAGAGCTTGTAGTGACCTGAGAGTTTGTTATGAATGCAGGAAAGTCAACAGGCTTGTGAACTATGCCTGAGAGACACCGCAAGAGGGGAGAGAGCTCATGGGCTCAGGGGAGGAATGATAGGACTGAGAGGCATAGCATATCGTCCTTTAGTCACGAACCCCATGATTAGGTAGAGGCTTTTGATCCTCGGGTATCCAGATTGGAGGAAGACATGCGTACGATGATGACCATGATGGGTCAGATCATGTCTAGATTGGAGGACATACCCAGTACAGTAGGGCAGGCTGCACCGAATGCCCCAGTAGTTGCACTTGAACTTGAGAATATTGTACCTATACAATCTGAACCCGATAGACCACAAGGTCCCCCTATTCAGCCAGTACCTCTTCCAGTAGCCCCGCAGCAGTATGATGATGATGATTTGGGGCATGGTTAGGATTGTGATATGGAGAGAATGAGGCATTTCATGGACTTTAAGCCTCATTCTTTTAGTGGGGTAAAGGATCCAGCAGTGGCTGAAGATTGGATAAGTCAGATGGAAAAGTTGTTTGACTTCTATAGATGTTCTGCTACAGAAAGAGTAGCGCTTGCGGCTTTTGTATTGAGAGGCGAGGTAGAGCACTGGTGGAAGTCCACCAGGCCTATGTTGAGAGCTCAGGGTACAACGATCACATCGGATATGTTTTTGGGTTCTTTTAGAGAATAATATATCCCAGATACTACTCGAAGTAAGCTACAAATGGAATTTTTGAATCTAACTCAAGGTAACTGAACAGTGGATGAGTACCAGTCACGATTCACTTCATTAGGTCGGTATGATCCAGACTCTATTAAGAGTGAAGCTATTAGGGTCTGTAGATTTGTTGATGGACTAAGGCCTTCGATTAAAGCTAAATTGGCCCCATTTGATGTTGTTACATATAGAGAAGCTATATGACGGGCCCAGTTGTGTGAGCAGGACTATGACCTATAAATTTCAGAGTTTAGTGGGGGTAAGGACAAGGGTCCGAGGAAACTGGGAGATGGCAACCATGCTAAATTTGGTCAGAGATATCCTGGTAAACGTCGGAGAGAGGCAGATAGGTCACAGAAGAAGGCTGCTAGACCTTTGATGCATCCGACTCTGACTCCAGCCAGGGTTATAGTGATTAGTGGATCTTGACCGACAACTGATCAGTGCAGAGTATGTGGTCGATGTCATGGTAGTAGGCCCTATAATTTTCAGGGTACACGATGGTTCAGATGTTGTAGGCTTACGCACTATGCAAGGGATTATCCAGAAGCAGTTGAGTAGCCCCGCAGAAGGGTAAAGAGCCAGAGAAAGTTTCTATAGTTTCACCTCCTGCAAGGAAGAGAGCCACGACTGAAGAAAAAGGGAAGCAAGTTGTAGGTCAAGGTAGAGTATATGCGATAGACCAGGCATCAACAGATACCTCTTCTGAGGTGATAGAAGGTATAATTCTGATTTTCAATTGGGAAACTATAGCTTTATTTGCTTCTGGTGCTACGCATTCCTTTATATCGCCTGTATGTGCATCAAAGTTCACATGTTTTGTAAAACCCACATGTTTAAATGGGACTCTATTAATAAGTACTCCAATAAGAGTTAGTCTATTAGCTGATCAAGTATACAAAGATTGTAAAGTGAGGGTAGGAGATAAGTGCATGACAACTAATCTAATTTTGTTGAATATGTATGACTTTTATGTAATCTTGGGAATGGATTGGTTAGCTACCAACCATGCTGTCTTAGACTGTCACTTTAAGGTTATTACATTTTCTCTACTTGAGAAACTTGTAAAATTTTGTGAGAAGTAATGAAATCTTAATTTTTGTAGCATGTAAAGTGCTTTGGTATATGAATGACGTGAATGTTATTTTGAAGGTTTTATTGCTTATGTGGTGGACTTGAACAAAATGCATCCAGATATGGATGACATTCCAGTGGTTAGAGAATTTCTTGATGTCTTTCCAGATGACCTATCGGGGTTACCATCGGATAGAGAAATGGAATTTGGTATAGATTTGACACCTGGGACAGAGCCAATATTCAAACCACCATACAGGATGGCTCCAGTTGAGCTAGAGGAATTAAGGAAGCAGTTGCAAGATATGTTAGATAAAGGGTTTATAAGACTGAGTGTCTCACCTTGGGGAGCCCTGGTATTGTTTGTGAGGGAGAGAGATGGGAGCCTTAGGTTGTGTATTGATTATCGGATGTTGAACAAGGCTACCATTAAGAATAAGTACCCTTTGCCGGGCTTTGATGATTTATTAGATCAACCTTGGGGAGCACAAATCTTTTCCAAGATAGATCTGAGGTCTGGGTACCATCAACTGAAGATTAAGAAAGAAAATGTGCCAAGACAGCTTTCCGTACCTGCTATGGTCATTACAAATTCCTGGTGATGCCTTTTGGGTTGACAAATGTGCCAGCAGCTTTCATGGCTCTAATGAATGAGGTATTCAAGCCATACTTGGATCAATTTGTGATAGTATTCATCGATGATATATTGGTTTATTCCAGATCTAGGAAAGATCATGAGCAGCATTTGAGGATTTTTTTCAAACCTTTCGAGAGAAAAAGTTGTACGCTAAGCTTAATAAATGTGACTTTTGGCTAGAACAGATTTCTTTTCTAGGTCATGTTGTATCAAAGGATGGGGTGTCAGTAGATCCATCTAAGATTGAGGCTATTGTTCAGTGGGAACAGCCCAGGACAGTCACTGAGATCAGGAGCTTTCTGGGTTTGGCTGGTTGCTACAGGAGATTTGTAGAGGGTTTCTCTAGATTGGCTGCTCCGTTGACATGTCTTATAAGGAAGAATGTGGAGTTTGCGTAGGACAAAATGTGTGAGGGGAGTTTTCAGGAACTTAAGCACAGATTAACCATCGCGCCAGTTCTTACCATTCCCAACAGCTTAGGGAACTATTCTGTTTACACAGATACTTCACACCAAGGATTGGGCTGTGTTTTAATGTAGAATGGAAGGGTAGTTGCTTATGGATCCAGACAGCTGAAGGAGCATAAGAAGAACTACCCCACTCACGATTTAGAGTTAGCAGTCGTAGTATTTGCGTTAAAGATATGGCGCCACTACTTGCATGGTGAGAGATTTCAGATCTTTACAGATCACAAGAATCTTAAGTATCTGTTCTCACAGAAGGAGTTAAATATGAGATAGAGAAGGTGGTTAGAACTCCTCAAAGACTATGATTGTGAGATTTTGTACCACCCGGGGAAGGTGAATGTGGTTGCCGATGCATTGAGTAGAAAAAGTCTCGAGTTGCTATCATATATGATGGTTAGGTAGCACTAGTTATTGGAACAATTCACGAACCTTAGTTTGGATATGACCCTACCTGAGATTAGCAATCATGAGATTATAGCTAGCATGAGATTAGAACCGGAGTTGCTTGAGAGAATTCGACAAGCTCCGTAGAATGATCAATGGTGTATTGACGTAATTAGCTAAATTCAAAAAGGTGAGGGCACAAATTTTGTATTGAGTTCAGATGGACTACTAAGGTTCAGAAATAGAATATGTGTCCCTGATGATCTAAAGCTTAGGAAGTTGATTTTATCAGAGGCTCACTCATCGAGATACACAGTACATCCGGGGAGTAATGAAATGTATCAAAATCTCTAAAAAATATATTGGTGGTTTGGAATGAAAAGAGATGTAGCTGAGTATGTCGCTAGATGTCTCATTTGTCAGTAGGTTAAGATAGAACATCAGAAACCTGGAGGATTATTGTGACCTCTACCGATACCGACATGGAAGTGGGAGCATGTCACCATGGACTTTGTTATGGGATTATAGAGAACCTGTAAGAACCATGATGCTATTTGGGTTATAGTAGATAGGTTAATGAAATCGACACACTTTTTGGCTATGAGATCTACAGATACTTTGAGTGTGTTGGCGAACTTATATGTACGAGAAATAGTGAGACTGCATGGAGTCCCAATGAGTGTTGTTTCTAATAGGGATGCCTGCTTCACTTCCCACTTTTGGGAACGTTTTTAGGAAGCGATGGGGACCCAATTGAATTTTAGCACCGCTTTTCATCCTCAGACAAATGGTCAGTTAGAGAGGACTATACAAACCTTGGAGGATATGCTAAGAGCGTGTGTGCAAGATTTTAGAGGCTCTTGGTACGATCACTTGCCATTGATTGAGTTCGCCTACAACAACAGTTATCACTCAAGTATTGGTAGAACCCCTTATGAGGTGCTATATGGTTATAGATGTCGATGGCCTATTAGTTAGGAAGAGGTCGGTGACAGATAGTTGCTCGCTCCCAATTTGGTTAGACAAGCCTTAGACTCAGAGGATGTTCGGATAATATGTGAGAGGTTGCAAACAATTCAAAGTCGACAAAAGAGCTATGCTGACAGGAGACGGAGGCCACTCGAGTTTGCTGTGGGTGATTTCGTATTTTTGAAAGTATCTCCTTCTAAGGGAATAACAAGGTTTGGGAAGAAAGGAAAACTAAGTCCTCGTTATATTGGTCCTTTTGAGATATTTGATAGAGTGGGAGATAGAGCATATAGTCTAGCCTTACCACCTGAGCTAGCGAAAGTCCACAATGTCTTCCATGTTTCCATGCTTAGGAAGTACCATCCGGATCCAGCACATGTAATTAGCTATGAGCCATTAGAGCTCAAGGAGAATATGTCCTATATAGAGAAACCGATCCGAATATTGGATAGAAAAGAGAAAGTGTTGCGGAACAAGTCAATTTCATTGGTTAAGGTCTTGTGGCAACATCATACATCAGAGGAAGCCACTTGGGAGTTAGAGGACCTGATGAAGGAGAAGTATCCCTAACGTTTTGAGGAATGAACTTGATTCAATTTGGAGGACTAAATTTTCTAAGGAGGGGAGAAATGTAATGCCTGTAGATTTACAAGTCCTTCGTATGGAGTTATGATCTGTATGTACATTGTGACATGTGTATAAATGATATATGGATGTAAAGATTATGAGTATAAAGTATAATCCAAGATTACAAGTTGTGCGTAAAAGTTCCATTACCTAAGATTACAAGTTGTGCGCAAAAGTTCCATTACCTAAGAACTATAAGGAATGGATGCCATTGTACGTTAATTGTACACGGATTGTAAAACTGAGGTATGAAGCAAATAAGGATGAGTATACATTGGAAAAATCTAACTGCAGAAAAGAGGGTGCATGGGAAGAGAGATCGATCTCATATGAAGGAAGGATCGATCTCCTCTCATGAAATACCAGTAATTAGTTAAACTGAACAAGGCAAATCGATATCATAGGAAGGCAGATCGATCTCCTTAACTCTCGGCCTTGAAGAGATCGATCTCCCATAAGGAACAGATTGATCTCCCATTCACAAACAGATCGATCTCATCATGAGGGCAGATCGATCTAGTAGTAGTTACATTAGGTAAAAGGACTACTAAACCATGTAGAGATCGATCTCCACAAGGGCCAGATCGATCTCATGTGTCTGCATCTATATAAAAAGCACGGGATTGGACTGAAAAATCAAATTTCCTCCCACCAAACCTGTACCTCTCCATTTCTCTTAAAGAACCAAGCTTTCTCACTCTAAATATCACTACATTCCAGCTAGAATCTAAAGAAGTTCAAGATGGAAAAGTTGTTCCTTGAAGTAAGGAGAACATACTCAAAAATCACACATTGGTTTGACCCAGAGAATGAAATTTGGCTACCACAAGTTTGGCTAAGGAAAAGGCTAAGCTAGGTAAGCTCTTCGACCTTCAAGCTTTAAATATGGATTTCTAGACATTTTATGGTTTGAATGGTATGTGCGATCTTGATAGGAATGATGATTGTAGTGGTGAGTTTGTAATATTAAGAGGGATTTGTGAAGAGGAAATCTATGGAAGGTGATGGGAAAACTTAAGAGTGGATATAATGAGATTAGTGGGAGAGGTGAAATACGATTTAAAGGAGCTTGAGAAGTATGAATAGGTAAATAAGTGACAATGTATATGTCTAAGAGAAAGAAAAGAAAATAACTTGATGATTTACACGTGTAGATTAAAATACGTGGAACACGATTAACCCAGATTGTAAACGGAGCAAAAATAGATGAAAGAGAATAAAAACGCGATTTGAGGTAAGGGACTTAAGTTAGTGATAGAGATATTCGTACGTATTTTACTGCAATTTTAGTAGTTATGACGCTATAAATAATATGTTTAGCTATTGAGCCATAAGTGAATTGAAATATATTATGGTATGAATTGTGAAAATGGGATGTGGGAAGGAAAATGACCTAACATGCATGTTTTAAAGTTTTTACAACTATAAATTATTTTTGTGATTGAGAAATGATGATGGATAGGTTGGCAAGTTTTACATGTTTTAGCATGGAACAGTATGCTACGTTAATACACATGATTTAAGTCTTTAAAAGAGAAAAATAATCACCTATCAGATTTGAGATGTGAACTAGTGTTGGAGCCTTAGCTCACACTTGTTTTGATGTTTTTAACTATGCTGGAGTTTTACTCGCTTATGTTTTCATTATTTGACAAATCGTACTGGAGCATAGCTCGCATGAGTTTTTATGATGATGATAATGTGATGGAGTTTAGCTTGCACATGTTTTATAGTTTCAATGGGCCGTGCTGGAGCCTAGCTCGAACATGATTTTAGATGATACAGTGCTAGAAGCTGATGCTCGCACTGAGAGATACCACGCTAGAGCCTTACGGAGATTGTGTGTCCCGTTAATCTTGCTTGCCTAGTATATGAGTCATGATTCAGGATGATGAGTCCATTGGTGTAGGGTGAAAGGACCGGGTCCATAGGTGTACGTTGAACCATGTAGTTGTCCATGGAATACTATGTATCATGCTGGGTGCACGTGGGTACGAGTATCGCGTAGATGACATATGGCGTGCATTGTACCATGAGTATATGTGATGTGATAAGGAAGATGATGATGATTGAGATGAGTCGAAGGGTAGGACTGACCCATCCCCCTTTAGACAAGTGATGCCCTATGCACACCTGATCAGTGAAGCCTGAGATTACTGACTATGGCCATATGTCGTGAATATTTGTTTGCCTAGATTCCATACCTGTCTCAGAGATAAGAGAAATGTGATGAAATGAAATGGTTTGTGAAAACAAAAGAGATAATATGTCTTGATAAATATCCTGATTGAATGCTTATGCTTTGATAGCACTATTTTATGGCATGTTTTCGAAAAGGAAATGATGAGCATTAATTTTATAAAAATGCCTATGAGAGCAAAAATGTTTTAATACATTTTTCATTGATATCTTCTTTATAAATGAAAGATGATTTTATTGATCATGCATGGGCTATGTAGATAGTACAGTATCTACCTGTTAGAATCCTTTTCCTTACTGAGCTGTGGTTTGCTCATCCTACTATTTTCCCCCTTCAGATACTAAGAAACAAAATAGTGCGGTGGTCTCCAGATCTTTTTGTGTTGGCGAGCTCCTACCAGTTACTAAGGTATAAGGATTGTATACACAAAAGCGTTTTGTATCTATTGTGATGTATCACACAATCATGAATCGAAAATGTAAAAAGTTTTATGGAGATGTTATTTAAAGATAATTTATTGTATAATTGATTTTGTATATCTACACACATGCCTGAGAGTGTGTGAGTTAAAGTTTTAAATGTTTCCGCTATAAATGTATGGAATACAGTAATTGCATCAGCTCACAGCCCAACTGTAAGTAGTATAAGTATGGATGAAGTGCACCCGGAGTCGGGGTGTGACACCTTGTTCAGCAATCGGTAATCTATGCACAATCTGAAGCTACCATCCTTTTTCTTTACAAACAAAATTGGAGCTCCCTATGGCGACACACTAGGTCGAATAAAACCCTGGTCAAGTAGTTCTTGCAACTGTTTCTTTAACTCTTCCAATTCAACTAATGCCATCATATAGGGAGGCTTAGATATTGGTTGGGTATCTGGCACTAAATCGATAGTGAACTCCAACTCTCTCTTCGGTGGTAAGCCAGGGAATTCATCTGGGAATACATCCGAAAACTCACATACTACTGGTATGTCCTCTATCCTTAGATGTTCCGACTCATGTTAGAGATGAATGTAATGTAACTTTCACATCAATAATTTAATCAATGTTTTTATGGTAACATCATTATATTCAAAAATCTTCTCACAATAGCTTCATGCATTTTCATTCCTTAACATTCAAACATACACTACATTTTTCAGGTAGGGAGAAGGTTACAGTCTTAGTAGAGTAGTCTAGACTTACACGATTGGCCGCTAACCAATCCATCCCTAGAATCACATCAAAATCATGCATACTTAACAAAACTAGATCTGCTAACATTACCCTATCTCCTACCTTGATCTCACACTTCCTACATAACGTATCAGTCCTCTGGGACTCACGCATATGGGTATTTACATGTAAAATATAATCTAGGGATTCATGCTTTAAACTCAGTTTACATGCAAAGAGTACATCAATAAAAGAATGCGTGGATCCCGAGTCAAGCAACACATGAGCCTCATGATTAAATACAAGAATCGTAGCTCGTATGGTCTTAGACGAAGTGTCTAAGGTCTCCTTATCAAAACCAAACACACGTCCTTCTGTGACCGGCTTCTTACCCTTATCAACAGACGATAACCTTAAAGGATAATTCCCTAAAGACGGGCTATGGCTGCGGGTAATTTCTCACTCTATGACCCATTTCCCCGCATCTAAAAGATCCTTGTATGGTTTTGGAACAACTTCCCTCATATGGTCGACCATAATCTCTACAAACTTTAACCTCTGGCCTAACACCTCGAGGGGTCTCCATAGCACTGGGAGGAAACCTGGGTCTATCAACTCTCCTTTTAGGTCCCTCATCCATATGTCTCTTAAAAGAACCCCTTCTGCAGTCAGTGTAGGAAGCTACAGGTCTCTTACCCTTGTCCCTAGTCATCACTAGGGAATCAGACTAGGACTATATCAACTCTAGTCCCCTCTCAACCTCCTTGCCCATCTCCGAGCATCATTAAAATCAGTAATGCAGAGCCCCATCAATTTGTCCCGAATAGCTAGTCTTAGCCCATAAACAAACCGTTCTATTCGGCGCTCCTCATCCTTGACAGTCTTTGGATCATATCTCAATAAGGCAGTGAATCGTTCTCATATTCATCGACTGTCATGCTGCCCTGTACTAGATTTAAAAATTCTACTTGCATCTTCATCTGGGCAGCGCAAGGGATATACTGGGTACTAAAGGCTGACTGAAAAGTCTCCTGCCAAATCACTGGATGGACAGCAACCAATATACTCTGGGTGGTATTCCACCAACATCGGGCTTGTTCTTTAAGCATGTAAGTACCCATATTAACCCTCTTCGCATCGGTGCATCCTAAAAGGTCAAAAATGACCCTCATCTTATTTAACCACTCCTCCGCCTCTGCTGGACTCTTCACCCCTTTAAATGCTGATAGATTCATCTTAAGAAAGTCCTTCAACCGACCCTTACCTCCATCATCAGGCCTGGTTTGTGCCGCCCTCATCTCGGTTAACCACTCTTCTGCCTCTGCTGGACCCTTCACCCCTTTAAATGCTGACAGATTCATCTAAAGAAAGTCCTTCAACCGACCCTTACCTCCATCATCAGGCCTGATTTGTGCTGAAGGTTGACCGACTGGTGGCACTGGGTCAGTCTGTATAGGAGGCGAGGGCGGATCCTATGGTGGTGTGGGAGCCGGGGTAGGTGTGGTACCTGAGGCATTAGCCTCGAAATGTTGTGCAAATAGCGTTGTCATCTACTGAAACCCCTGTCGCACATCCTGCTCAAGTCGATTAATTCGAGAGTTAGTACTCTCCGACTGTGGTTCAGGGGGTGGAGGTGGGTAAGCCTGCCTCCCGATACGACCTCGTCTCCCGCTCATCTCTTATCTCTTTCGTACCTGTGCGTATGCGTTAAGCATCGATCATAATTTTACTCATTAAATTCAATTCATTACCAGACAATGCAGACTTTTGGGTTGTAATCTATTTCCAATTACTCGACACTCACAGTACTGGCAGCCTTTGCTCTGATATCAAACAAATCTATGACATCTCAAAAGCGTAAAAAATAGGACTGATTTAAAATTTTCTTACATTAAATCCTCTTACTCGGGTTGCATTCATGTACAGTATCATTTAATCACTTGTGTTTATAATAAATCATTATCCCTAAGAACACACAATTTCTATTTCATAAAATCAAATACATAATATCCCAAAAGGGTCAGCCCACAAAACTCAATTAATTTTCTTCATATTGTCCTAATTACATCCCAGTAATACTTAACACAAATGTCTATATTACATCATTATCTGGATACAAAATGAACTGAATTTATACCTTGTGCGTGTACAGGCAATAGTCTGGGGAGATCTTGTCCACCAGCCTATATCACGTATGTGGCAGGTACTAGCTCGATCACTGCAAGTAATCTGGAGGGGGAGGAAAAAGGTTGAACTCTCAAAACGCTCAGTAAGGAGGATAAGGGAGACTTTATAAAATCATCATCACATCACAACTCATCATTTGGGCATGTAGAAACATGATTGAAGTATTCGAGCATGTAAAACAATTATGGAAAAAAATGATAACAATAATGGCAATAATTTGCATCAGTATAATTTTACGTGATAAAATCACAAATCGTCATAACATCAAATCTCAACACATGATAGAAATCATAGTCATCAAAACACGTCATTCATTAAAATAGTCGAGACTAGGCATTTAATAAAACTTAGATAAAAATAACGTCATAAGCACATCACATCAAATCATCCTCAAGGTGGGCATCCTCAAAAGAAGGAAAACGTCGACATCTATCCTTGGCCATGATATTGCTGTAGACTTGATCAGAGTCATACAACCTCGATCTTACTTGCTATCAAAGCAAGGCCACCCATCGCTGCCAGAACGGGGTCATCTCACGTTACCAGAATGAAGACGTCGGTTTTACATGCTACTAGAGGAAGGCTCGATCTTACATGCTATTAGAGCAAGGTCACTAACGTTATTAAAGCGGAGTATCAATGTGCATCTCATGACAAGCCTTAGTCTTAGTAAAATATGCCATTATTGTATTAAAATCGTTTTGCCTTCACGTAGAGCTCATAATGGTTATCTCGAAACTCATTTCTGTTATAAAACATTATGTTCACGATTACACAAAATTCATCAAAACTGAGCTCAAACTGGGAAAATACTCACACATTCATCAAAGCATCAGATCAACTCATTTCTCAGAAACATGCTCATTCATCAAACCTTTTTCACACTAAAAAGGTACTTTCATCGTTCAGAAACTCATATGCACATGCATTTTATTTCCCTTACCTCTTGCACTCTGAATGGTACAATGTCCCTTGGGTCTTGAAGCAACCTCGTTTCTCGTGTTTGATTCTCGAGCTATCCAAACACCATCAAATCGTCAATATACATCATTCTCATTACCCATTTCTTTCTCTTACTCATTCTAACTCAACATTTCCCTTTTCATCCTTTTTATACCCATACAGCCTAAACTACATCCAATCTACAACATCTTACATACATTGTCTCAAAACTCTTCCTACATCTTTATCAACCCTTAGCTAGCTCATGATCCCTTCTTGACTTAAACATTTCCAACTATATATATATATATTCACCAATATATACATATAAAATGATAATACTTAAAAACAAGGGTCTTGTGAGCTCACTTGGCTTGTCTTCTCTTGAGCAACTTGTAGAATGCTTGTCTATGCCCTTTTTGTTCAAACCACCCTTTGATTTTATAGTATGTTGTTCTCTTTACCAAGAGGAAAAACTTTGCCTCTTACCTCTTTTTCTTACTCTATCCAGAATGTGTTGAATCTTAGAGAGAGTAAGCTTGGTTTAGGTAAAAATGGTGAGTGTTAGTGTTTGCAGGTGAGAGACATTCGATTTTCAGGCAAAAATCTCGAGATTCTTATATAGATAGAGCGTGTGAGATCAATCTGGTATCATGAGGAGATCGATCTCTGCCTAGTTTCAACTACTCAAACTGCTCAATTACCAACCACAAGATCGATCTGGTAGAGGGTGGGGATCGATTTGTTCTTCACAGAACCAAATGGAGATCGATCTGTTTTCCAAGAGGGATCGATCTCTTCCAGGTCGAGACAAATGAAGATCGATCTGCCCTTGTGATAGGCTCAATTCTTGCTAGGCAGAGGCAATATGAGATTGATCTACTCCCTTATGAGATCGATCTGCCTGTCTGCTATTGTATACTAATTGCATTCTGGAGTCATGAGATCGATCTTGTCACGACCCAAAAATCAGAGTAAAGTTTTTGTTTTTCTTTCATATTTAATTCTTACCTTCCTCTCATCATGATTATCCTACCAACAGTTGGGCTATGATTCGGTGTTAGTCCCCTCACACTACTTACCATACCATTTCCATGTTTACATTCACACATCCGAATTTATTATCATTTTACTTAAACTAATACATTCAAAATTGGATTTACTTAACCATACATCCCTGACATCATATACGTTTACAGTACTGTGCATTTACATATTTAGATACAAAACTATACAAATGTGTATACTTGACTCTCAATGGAATGCAACGGATACCAAAGATGCAAGTCGTCAGCCGCTCACTAACTTTTGCGAGTGCTTTGAAAAAAGGGGATATTAAGGGAGGTGACCAAACCACGCGCTCAGTAAGGCAATCATGTAAGTAAGTAGATAGCTCCACTATCTACATGCTCATAATGCCATGTCCTTAAATCCATTTCTTTTCGTTTAAATCTTACGCACGAAATCATGCATACATCAATGCCATAGTTTTAAAAAAATATTCGTGCATACAGAAATCATGCAACTCATGCATCAATGACATTTTATGTAAAATCATAATTCGCATGAAGTAAATCAAGATCATGCATTATTTCATAACATGTAAAACAAATCATGAGAGACAATTCTTTTCATGAATTTGAAATTTAAAGCATGGAAAACTCCTCATACTACTGCATTTAAATCACTTCATTAAGGTTCAGTATAAAATAACCCCTCCAGCTCAATCATCTCATAAAAAATTTCATTATAAAATTCTGTTATAAAATCACCCTTCTTTTAGGGTCACATGCCATAAAATCCTCTGAAAAATCAATCATCATAGTAGAAAATCACATCTCAGTGAAAATCACAAAATCGGGGGCCTGACCCCTCCCTCAGGTCTACCCTGGTCTATCGAGACCAAAAGTTATATCATGTGAGACATGTAGGTGACTATATCAGTAACATCGAGGACTATGGCCATATCCTAGTGATCCCTGGCTACACGATACCTAGTGTGCGGGGTATCACACCTAAAATGAGAGGAGGGTCAATCCTGTCGCTAGAACAACATAAATACTATGACTGTGAGGGCAAGGCTTATAGCCTCGTGGCTAATGCCACTCCACTCCAACAATCCCCAAGGTACAGCGTATCCCGCGTGACATACACGGTACAACGTACTCCGTGAACCCAAATCATAGTCAGGGGGTACCTGTCGTAGGTCTTATCCACCCAACCTATGTCTCAGTATGCACGTGTGGGCATATAATCCACTGTGACACACAGTCTACAGGAGGCTCCAACACGGCTATATCCATGTCATATAAATCCCTATGCGAGCAAAGTTCTAGCACGGCTCCATGCATTCTCATGATATCTGAAAACCTCGTATGAGCGAAGCTCTAACACAGTTTTATAAAAATCAGTAAAATCTACGAACGAGTAGCACTCCAGTACGACTTTAAAAGAGTTATAAATCCATTTAAAATCACGTACGAGCAAGCTACAGCATGGTTTTATGCATAAAATCCATCAAAGCCTCGTGCGAGCAATGCTCCAGCACGACATCATGCATATATCATTCAAAATTTCGTGTGAGAAATGCTCCAGCACGAATGAATGCTCAAGTAAATCAAAACGTCGTGTGAGCAACGCTCCAACACGATTTCATGCATAAAGAAATCAAATCTCGTGCGAGTTACACTCTAGCACAGCTTTTATGCAGTTATCATATCAAAATAGGATACGAGCTAAGCTCCAGTACCTCTCATGCATGTCAAATCATTAAAACTAGTGCGAGCAATCGCTCTAGCACATTTTATGCACATGATGTCACACAAATCGGTGCGAGTAACCGCTCCAGCACCATTATGCATACTCACAAACTCAGATATAGTGCGAGAAAATGCTCCAGCACCATCTGTTTCCATATAAACTTGATAATTGGCCCATTTTCCAAAGAATTTTATTTAAATTCAAATAACATTTACGTAGTGTTATCTTATGAAATTTATGCAAATACTGGCCAATCTACCAATTTGCTTTACTAAAAACTCACAAAAATTCCTCAAATCATGCATTTCATGCATGTCATGCTTTCACCATCTTTAGGTGAATTTTCCCTCAATAGGGGAAAAATAATCTTTTACCTATCCTGAGTCCTTAAAAGTTTTAATCCATTTCTAGGACCTTTATACATTTTTAGTGTATACAAAAGCTATTAAAAATACGCATAGCTAACTCTAGCTACTCACAAAATTCCCTTACCTCATTTTTCTGTACAGTCTGACCTTTCCACTGATGTCTTGTCACGCAGTCCGATTTGCTCCCAATCCAATCTCTAAAATTGTGTATAAATATTCATCAGGTCAAATAAAATATAATTAGTTATATTTCATATTTTCTAGGCTAAATTTAAATCATTGAGCTCGTTTACCCATATTGGGCCCGATTGTACCATAATGGGCCTTTACCGGCCTTAAGCCCATTTTTCACTTACTATTCATATAATCGAGGGCTATTGGGCTCATTGGGCCCATAAGTATTTATTGAGCCTCGTTCTAAACTTTCGGATAGCTCAATTAATTCTTTACGACAATTTATCTCAAATTTTAGAATTTAATTCATTTTATTCAAAAATTAATCTGTAATTTATATGGTAAATTTCTAACACGTATGACTATGCAAATTATTGTAAATAAGGGTTACTTACCCGAGATTCCATGATAATATACAAATCGAGCTAACTCGAGCTCTCGTTTGATGTCAATTGTCGAGCTACACAATTACATATTTTTTTAGGTAAATTTTCAGTCGAATATTAATCAAATTAAATATTTTGAAATTTAAATCGATCAATTTCAACCGCTTACCGGCTTACCCGTAGCTCGATTGCATCACTGGAAATTTCCTCAATTTTTTCTCTTTTTCTTTTTCCCTTTTTCTTTTCTTTCTTTTCTTTCTTTTCTGGCTAAACCGATTCAGCCCGGTTCAGACCGGTTCAGTTCAGCTAGTTTAATCCGGTTCGATTTTCTCCTTTGTCGTTCGAAGTATCGCCAGCTGGTTCTTCATCAACTTTCGTCTCCAGCAGATCTGTGGGGTCATCCAGTCCATGGATCTAGGGTCGGTTTCGCCAAGGTTGGCTGTAAAGTGGTCGGTCCGACCTCTTCTCCCTCCGGCGTCGCTCCCCATTTCTTTCTCTCCCAATCGGCGTCCTTTCTCACCGATTTGCGCCTGGATCGATGCCGTTGGTCATCCCTTCTGGTCGGTAGCGAGGTGTTCCAACTTCCTCGGCCTCCGTTTGTCTCTCTCTCCTCAATTTTCTCTCATCTCTCTCGATTTTCTATCTCCTTTCCTCTTTCTCTCTCGTAGGCTGCGCCTCCTTGCCAGATTTCGCCTGGGGTCGGCGTCAGCTACCTCGTCGCCTCTCGTTCGGCTTCTCCTTGGTGGCTTGGTGGAGGCAGAAGGGAAGCCCTCGACTCCCTCGCTTATCTTCCTTTTGTTTCTTTCTTTTCCAGAATCGTAAATCGCGATTCTGGTTTTTTTTACTTTACTTTATTATTATTATTATTATTATTATTTTATTATTATTTTAATGGAATAAAATATAATATTTTTGCCAAAATATCCCAAAAATATTATATTTTATTCATTAAATCAATTAATATATTTATCTGTCTGATTTTATCTTTCCGATGTATTTTTCCAATATTTTTGGGATAATTTTTAGAGGTGAAAATTTTGGTTTATTCCAATAAATTCATATCTTGATCAACTCAAAATTCAATATTTTCCTCGTTATTGATCAAGATTTCTCAATTCCATATTTTTGATGAAAATTTTCTTATCGAATTTATACTGAATTTTAGTCTTTTGACCATTTTACCCTTCTACACGTTCGGGACCAAACCAATCCAACTTCCTTTCAGGAACCTTTTCTCCTTTCATGTTTTAAATTCTTATCTCTAATCCGAATGGTCCAAATCCCATTCGTTTAATTTGTGACCATTTCAATCCTTCGTTTGATCTTTAAATGCATTCAAGAATTTTTATTCATTCCATTTGCATTTTTCATTCACGCACAACTCTTCTTATGATTCAATTTACATATAACCATGTTTACATCACATGAATTATAAGGAATTTCAATAAAAATTGAGTCTTACATATCTGACCTTTATAAATTTCACTATTGCTGCATAAATTTGCAGAAAACTTTAGGCATAACTTACCACAATATACTCCATAGACCATATTTTAATCTATACACATATAAGCCTTAAAAACTTTATCTTCTTATACTTCATTAAATTTAAAACTTGCATGTACATCGAAATATCATATCTACATTCACCTGCTAAAGTACATAGAATTCTCAGGTCTCACATCCTCCCCACCTTCGGAGAATTTGGTCTTCCAAGTTCAACTCGATCTATTAAATAGTTGAGGGTACTTTTCCTTAATAAGACTTTGTGTTTCCCATGTTGCTTCCTCCATTGAGTGGTGCTTCCAGAGGACCTTAACCGATGGAATCCTTTTCGTCTGAAGTACCTTTTCCTTCCTGTTGAGTATCTGGATGTGTTCTTCTACATAACTCATATCTCCCTAAATATCCAATGCTTCATACTCGAAGACATGGGAGGGATCCGAATTATATTTCCTCAACATGGATACGTGAAAGACATTGTGTATCCAGAAAACCTGCGGAGGTAAAGCCAACGGGTAAGAAACGTCTCCCACTCTCTCCAAAATCTCAAACGGTCCTATGCATCGAGGACTAAATTTCCCTTTCTTCCCGAAACGCATGATACTCTTACTTGGAGATATGTTAAGGAATACAGAATATCCAACTCGATACTCGAGTGGCCATCTACGCACATCGGCGTAACTTTTCTGTCGACTTTGAGCAGCTCGTAGTCAATCACAAAGGATCTTCACATCCTGAGCTGTCTGTTCAACGAGTTGGGAGCATTTATTTTCCTCTCGCTCACTTCTTCCCATGCTATCAGGGATTGATAAGTTGCATATTAAACATATTAATTGTCATATTTTTCCATAATTTAAATTATTTTATATGCTTAATTTTTGGATTTGACTTATATTTTCTATTTTGTATTGTAGAGGAAGGAAAAGAGACAAAATGGACTAAAGTTGCAATTTTTGATCAAGTCACAAAATCAGGAGATATCTTGGTAGAAGACATAGGCACGCCTAAGGCAGTGACAAGCATTGCAAGTCAAATATGTGAATTCAAGTCAAAATCTATCACTTGTAGCTGAAGTTGACTTAAATAGTCTAAAGATGGCAAGTGGAAGATTTTTATTATTAAGGAAGAGATATACAATAATTGTTTTCGACAAGTGTTAGAAAAGGAAAGAAGTTTAATTGTAATCAAACTCAATCAGAGAAGTTTCCTTTGGAAACAGATTCTCGATGCTAGGATATTTAGTATTTATAGACTAAGAGAAGGCTAGGGAGAGATAGTCTGGAATTATCATACAAACAAAATTCTATATTTTTATTTTTCTTTATTGTTTTTCTCTGAACTTATCGCTTACTAAATTATTTAGTTCAGCCAAAGGATAATTAAAGTTTAGGTTCTTCAAGAATTGTGAGATCTAATTAGTTTTATCTTGTTCTTTTATATCTTTGCTATTTATATATTTTCTATGCTTGTTTAAATTATCGTTTTGATTGATTGTGCAAAAGGCTATTTGTTCAATTGTTAGGATAATATATCACCAATTAGAAACCTGAATTCGTAATTGTTTAGGCATTCTAATATAAGTGGTAAATAACATAATTGATTACAGATAGGCTTTTAATTCTATGTTAAGAAGATATATAATCTAGCTTAAATGAACCTACATGTGTGTTTGTTGGTTAGAATTGGTAGTCTCTCTAGTTTTTAATGCTGTTAGTAAATTAAATCTTAAGATCGTATCTAAGGTTGTTTAATTGACAAGAGAAATAATTAGAGATCGTATCCTAATTATCGAAGAAGTAAGGAGGGATAGGTTGTTAGGTCGTACCAATAACCATAACCAATTTGGTAAAGACTAAAAGAACTCATTTTTGCATCAATGATTAATTCCATGAACCCATTCTAAGATTATTCCTTTGGTTGGATGCTTTCATCATATTGATTTACTCCCCATATTTTACATAGCGATTTCTTTGCCTACATTTTAATTTATTAATTTTTCTTTTTATTTTCACTACAACAAAATCCCCATACATATTTACTTTTATATTTTACAAAAAAATAAATCTAACCAATCTCTTGGGAAACGACCTTACTCAACTATACTACAGTTTTAATTATTTTGAGTAGGAATTATTATTGTTGGTCTCGACAACCACCAATTTTTGGCACCGTTGCCGGGGATTGGTTTTTAATTGTATTTATTTTGATGCCTTGTTCATTTCGTACAGGTGAATTAATCTCTTACGAGCCTGAGATTGAAAAGACTACTAAGAGAAATAGGAAGAAAGCTAAATTTCAGAAAGCACATGAAGCTTTATCTTCATCACTTGGACTGAATTTAACACCTGATTTGGCCAACTCATCTAATGATTATGAGACTGAAGAAATAATGGCTAAAGAGGAGCAAACTTTATGGCAGTTGGCTGCACCATCTGTCAATCCACAACCCCTCTGCATTAATTACCCAACTCTGCAAGCATATTTTGAATTAAGATCGGGTTTGATCCATTTGCTTCCTAATTTCCATGGTCTGGAGAATGAAGATCCTCACAAGCATTTGAAATAATTTCATGTGGTATGTTCAAGCTTAAAGCCTCGAGGAGTTACTGACGAGCAAATCAAAATGTGAGCTTTTCTGTTCTCTCTAGCTGATAGAGTAAAAGATTGGCTGTTCTATTTACCTCCTGGTTCTATAACCACATAAACAGATATGGTGTGACTATTCTTGGAAAAACTTTTCCCTGCTTCAAGAGCTGCAAGCATTAGAAGAGAGATATGTGGAATCAAGCAGAAAGACAATGAGACTCTTCATGAATATTGGGAAAGATTTAAGCAACTCTGTGCAAGTTATCCTCAACATGGGATTTCTGAACAGCTCTTAATTCAATACTTTTATGAAGGATTGTTACCCATGGAAAGAAGGATGATGGACGCAGCCAGTGGATGTGTGATAGTGAACAAGACCCCTAGAGATGCTAGAGATTTGATTTCCACCATGGCTGTTAACTCCTAGCAATTTGGATTCCGACAAGATACGTCTCATAGGAGAGTGAATGAGGTAAGTACACATTCTCTTGAAAATTAAATAGCTAATCTAATATCTGTTGTTCAACAATTAGCTATAGGAATGAGAATTATGCAATAAGCTAAAGCATGTGGAATTTGTGCTGCTACTGGCCACCCAATTGACATGTGCCCCACACTTCACAATGAATCTCATTAGCACACAAATGCAGTTGGAGGATTTCTAGGTCCACCATAAAGGAATCACGATCTATATTCGAATACTTATAACCTAGGGTGGAGGGACCATCCCAACTTGAGCTATGGAGCAAGACCTCAATTTCAGAACTTTTAATATAGATAGCCTGCTCCACAGCAACATCAGCCATCTTCAAGTTCAGGTACATCTCTTGAAGAAATTGTTAAATCACTTGCGATTAACACACAACAATTTCAATAGGAAATAAGGACAAGCATAAGCTGGAGGATCAAATGAATCAGCTAGCCGCTTATGTGAGTAGATTTGAATCTCAAGGAAAATTACCCTCACAAGCAGTCATTAACCCCAAACAGAATGTTAGTGCAATGACCTTGAGGAGTGGAACCGAGTTAGGGGAGTCTAGCAAGAAAACTCGAAAGCACATTCTAGAAGAAGAAGCTGAAAAGGAAGTTACTGCATCCCAGCCATAGTTGGATCACCCTAAGGAACCTAATGGCACACAACAAAATGTTTTGGCACCAATTCCTCCTTTTCCTTTTTGATCATCCAAATCCAAAAAAGAGGAGGAGGAAAAGGAAATTTTTGACACCTTCCATAAGGTTGAGGTAAATATCCCTTTACTTGATGCAATTAAACAAGTACCTCGATATGCTAAGTTTCTTAAGGAGTGGTGCACCAACAAAAAGAAATTAAAAGGTAATGAATTTGTAAGCATGTATGAGAATGTTTCAGCTGTCCTCCAGAAAAAATTACCTCCTAAATGCAAGGATCCAGATATGTTTACTATCCCTTGTAAGGTTGGTAATCTTAAAATTGAAAGAGCAATGTTATATCTAGGAGCTTTAATTAATACTATACCTTTGTTTATCTATAAATCTTTGAATGTTGGACCATTAAAAGAGACTGGTGTGATTATTCAGCTTGTTGATAGATCTAATGTTTATCTTGAAGGTGCTCTAGAGGATGTTCTAGTGCAAGTAAATGGATTGATCTTTCCTGTTGATTTTATGTGCTTAATATGGAGGATGATGACTCATCTAGATCTATAATTTTGTTAGGAAGGCCTTTCTTAAAAACATCTAGAACCAAAATTGATGTGCATGATGGTACACTCACAATGGAATTCGATGGTGAAATTATTAAGTTTAATATCAATGATGACTATGAGAGTTCTAGGATTTATAAGGAAAAAATAATGGTCTCTCATGATTATATGGTTTCTAGGAAAAGTTTTTATGTTGGTCAGAAAGTTATACTATTTCATTCTAAATTAAAAATTTTTCCTAGTAAATTTCGTTCTAGATGGTTAGGTCCTTATATTGTTACTAACGTGTTTCCTTGTGGTGGAATTGAAATTCAAAGTTTAGATATAGGTCAGATCTCTAAGGTCAATGGTCATCGCTTAAAGCCTTTTTATGAAGGTTTACAAGTGCATGAAGTGGAACGAATAGGGTTGAAATATCCAAACTACAATTAAGCATGACTATGTCTAGCCAAAGACTTTAAAGAAAGGCGCTTTTTGGGAGGCAACCCAAAATTTCTCTTTATTTTTGGATTCGCAACTATTTTTTTTTAAATTTTTGTTGTTTTATTAGTAGTAGATAAAATTTATTTTGTTTTCGGGTTCTTAAAAAAAAATTTCAGAAGAGGTGATTCGAAAGGGCGTGCCTTCGCCCTATTGAAAACCCTCTTCAGTTAAAAGAAAAATTACAGAAGAGAGTTATTGGTAGGGCGTGCCCATGCCCTATCAATGCACCTCTTCTGCCATAAAAAAAATCAAAAAAAAAAATAGAAGAGCGTTATTGGTAAGGCGTGCCCACGCCCTATCAATGCACCTCTTTTGCCATCACAAAAAAAAAATTAAAAAAAATCTCAAAGTTTTGTTTTTTTCGACTCAGCTCTTCTTAGTTTTTTTTTTTCTGCAGATCTCTAGATTCCCAATAGTCACACAGTAGCTACCGACGAGCTCTATCGGCAACTTCACTCGTGGTTGAATTTTTGCCATCGTGTTTTAACAGCAGCCGCCATCTTTCCTCTCTCAGCTTCCAGCTTCTCCAAATTCCAAACAGCCCGTAACTCCCTTCACCCAGCTTCTAGGCTCCTTGCTACAGACCAGTCCTGATTGCAATAGCAACTACTAATTTTGTCTAGCTCCATCGCCCCGACTGCAGCATGCTCGGCACCAATAAACCATTGACTCCCTGAAGCAACCCGTTGGTCCACTCCCTGAGTCGTGCTAGTCCTCTCCCCAAGACCGGCAGCATGCCCAGATTACTGAGACCCCTGGCACCAGAGCCAAGAACCACATATCAATAGCCTTGTGAGTCGCGCCGATTCTAAACACCAACGACAGTAACCAAACACCATCAACAGTAGATATGTGAGATCTGAGAATTTCAGACATATTTAATGATGTAATAATAAATTGAAGTGTAATTTATTGAGCTAAGTGAATTGTGGGAATTATAATTGGAGATTTATGTGTTAAGTATGTAAAATAAGCTTGATCCATGAGGACAGATCGATCTGGGAGAAGGAGAGATCGATCTGGTGAATTAAACATGACGAGGAAGGGGAAATTTGAGGAGCAGATCGATCTCCAATGGAAGAGATCGATCTCCTTATGAATCTGTTTGAGAAGGGATCGATCTCATGAGGAAGAGATCGATCTCCAAATGCTTCTGTTTGGGAGAAGATCGATCTCCTCAAGGCACAGATCGATCTCATAAAGCCATAAAGAGATCGATCTCACCCCTCGACAGATCGATCTCCTAGGCATAAAATTGCCCAGATCGTCCCCAAAAATTCAAACTCAGATCGATCTCCCCAGGAGACAGATCGATCTCCTACCTCCAGTCTATATAAGGGACCCGTGTTTTCTCCTGAAATCTTACTTTCTCTCTCTTCCAAACCTCCATTTTTTCGAAAACCTAGTTTCTCACTCCTCTAAATCCCCCATTTCCAGCCGAATCAGCTATTGTGGTAAGAAAGAAAGTTGTTCCTCATCAAAGGGAGAACAACATACTTGGAAATCGAAGGACGAATCGGATCGAGGCGTGAGTTGTGCGTCTCACAAGCTTTGGGTAATTTCTAAACCTCGATCTTGATATTTGAGTTGATTTTGATGTTATTGGTGGTTGAATTTGTGTTGAAATGGCTGAAAGATGACTAGGGATTGATTAAATTTCAATGTGGTAGGAGTGATATGCATATTGAGAATTTTGGTGAATTTGGGAAATTGTGAGCTATAAATGGAAAATTAGACAATGAGGAGAATTAGCGTAGATAATTGGTATTAGAGATATCGAACATTGGGATATTGTGAATAGAGTTGTAGTTTAGGGTTGAGTTACGAGAAATCAAGAGAATTGAGGTGTTATGAGCAATTATGCTCGATTTTAAGAATTGAGGCTTATGTGATGTGGAGTATTGATGTTTTAACATCGTTTGGACAGCTCGGGAGTTCCAGAGTGGAATGCGAGACTAGTCCGTGATACGGGGGAAACGATTGCACTATACGAGGTGCAAAGAGGTAAGGGAAATCTAAACCATTTGTGTATGTGAATTGCAAACTGTTTTAGCATGATTTATGATTTATAAACAAGCATGTTGAGTGTTTTGTGTTGAGATTAAACTGCACACGATTTTATAGCCGGTTGGAGCCCAATGTTTTATGAGTTTATAACTGGGCTCTACGTTAAGGCAATATTGTGATTTGAGAAATGTGTGCGTGTGCTTTGCCGGTTGGAACTCGGTTTTACTACGTTTTGTGTTGAGTACAAAACGATTTCAAATGAGTTTTATGAGAGAAAACCATTACGAGTTCTACGTGAAGGCAACCTGTCTTATGTGATAAGACTTGGGTGTGTAGTTGTGAGTACACACCGGGCATTGCTCTGGTAGCATGTAAGCCCGAATTCTTCTCCGTTCTGGTAACGTTGAGAAACCCATTGGTGGCTGTGCCACGTATACCCCATTGGTGGCTGTGCCACGTTGAGAAACCCATGGGTGGCTGTGCCACGTATACCCCATTGGTGGCTGTGCCACGTTGAGAAACCCATTGGTGGCTGTGCCACGTATACCCAATCGGTGGCTGTGCCACGTATACCCCATTGGTGGCTGTGCCACGTTGAGAAACCCATTGGTGGCTGTGCCACGTATACCCCATTGGTGGCTGTGCCACGTTGAGAAACCCATTGGTGGCTGTGCCACGTATACCCCATTGGTGGCTGTGCCACGTTGAGAAACCCATTGGTGGCTGTGCCACGTATACCCCATTGGTGGCTGTGCCACGTTGAGAAACCCATTGGTGGCTGTGCCACGTATACCCCATTGGTGGCTGTGCCACGTTGAGAAACCCATTGGTGGCTGTGCCACGTATACCCCATAGGTGGCTGTGCCACGTTGAGAAACCCCATTGGTGGCTGTGCCACGTTGAGAAACCCTATTCAGTGGCTATGCCACGTGAGAAAATAATTCAGTGGCTTTGCCACGTGTGTATTGTGGCTATGCCACGTGTGATTTTAAATCGGTGGCTATGCCACGTTATTTGAGAAAGCGTTTAACGCGTATTTTCACATGCTTTGTTTTGCTCTAGAGTGAGCCTTTTTATTTCATGTTTTCACATGATTTGACACATGAGAGTGTCGTTTTGAGTATTTTCATGCTATGGTTTTCAAATGAGTTTCACATACAAATAAATGCTTTGTGATGTGCATTTTGGTTTATGAAATGAGTCCCATACCCCCCTTACTGAGCGATTTAGAAGCTCACCCTGTTTTTCTTTCCCCCCAGAGTTCTTCAAGTGAATAAGGACTTCCCTGCGACGTACGGAGTGGTGGCTAGTGGAGGATTCAAGCTCCAGGCTATATAATTTGTACCTTGAGGTATATTTATCTTTTCATGTACCCAGACTATTAATGTATTTGCAGACACTTGTTGTATGACATTATATGGGATGTATTAGGGTTAATTGACTTGTAATCGAGTAATGGGTATAATACAATATTTATTATATCATGAAGAGATCCTGAGGCATGATAATTATGATGATGTATGACACTGCACAGGAATGCACTCTTTATTTGTGAATTAACGAGTAAAAAGTTTTAAATTAGCCCTATTTTTCGCATATTCGGGGCGTGACAAGATATGTACCCTTTTTCACATCCCGCGACCTTCTAGCTTTAAGATCTACAATCGACAGCACACAACCGGTCATCTTCCAAACACTAGTAGTAGTGACAGCCCAATAGTTTTCCTATCCCAGCTTCACGATTTTGACACCATCAACAGCCACTTCACTCCCCTCTTCCCGAACTTCCAATCACCAATCAACAACACAACCAGCAGCACCAGCAGCATCCGAGCCCCCTGTCGACAACAGTGAGCTCGGTATCTCCACCGAAACCGACCAGTAACCACCAATAAAACCAAGAGTCCCACCGGTCATCTGCCTCTCCCAGCTTCTTTAGTTCTAACAAGATAACAACAGTGGCTTTTTGTCTAAATTTTTCAACAAAAAAAACAAAAACAACAACAATAAAAAAACAAAATAAAAAACAAATAAACTAAAAACTAAAAAAAATAAAAAAATAATAATAATACTGGAGAAAGCTGGTGATGGTTGTTTCACATAACTGACGGGTTTCACCTATACCATTCTTTTTATTAACATTTTCTGATTTAGTGTAGTAATATTTGCTTGATTGTATTTAACAATAGTGCAGTATGCGAAATTTTTCCATGGCTAGTAGTGGAAATTGGAATGGCAAAGTAGTGGACATCAATGCAATGCTTTACACTGCTCAACATTTTTCAGGGAAGTTTCTTAATTCTCTTAATTCTTTTATAGTTTATGAACAATTATTTTGATACATTGGGGACAATGTATAGTCTAGGTGTGGGGGAGGGTATTCAATTGTGACTCTGTTGTTTGTTGGGTGTTCAATTGTGACTATGCTGTTTGTTGGGTATTCAATTGTGACTCTGCTGTTAACTTTCTTTTTCTTTCATTCTTGATTATTGTTCATGTAAATTTTTGCAAATTCAAAAAAAAAATTCCAAAAGGTACATTAGTTATTATTTGTGATTTCTTTGAGTTCTAGATTTTTCCAATGCTTATACCATGGAAAAAAAATTTTGATTTACATATGTACAAAACAATTTTGAATTCTCACTAAAACACTGATTAGTTGCTTTTAATTCATTAGATGAAAAAGTGTATAGGATCTAACACATATAACCCTTTTTGGTGAGAATTGAGCCTACGAGCATTCATTACATCATGCTCTATTTCTTTGTTTGTGTGATTTTCATACATAGTTGAATATCTAGAACTTGCTCTATCATACATGTCTTAATCAACTCCTTTGATGAGTAGGATGCAATTAATCAAAAAAGGGCATTTAGGTTAACCCATTTTTCTTGTCATTATACCTTTCTTTTCAAGCCTACCTTATTATTATTAAATCCTAGAGAAACCACTTTGAGCCTGACCGTTTCCTTGGATTAAATCACATTACAAGCCATAATAAACCCTTTTTGTTATTATATCCTCTTTTTGAACCTTGAATTGATGAATCATATAGACTTATGCACATGAAATTTCAAAATATTTTTGGAAAGATTTTAACATGTTGAAAATTTAGTATTCCAAGCTATTACTTTCACTGAGTTCTTCTCTTTTGAAAAAAATGAAAAAAATAGAAAAAAGAAAAGAAAAATGAAGAAAAGAAAAAAATGATGAATAAATAAAGAGAAAGAGAAGTGTAATTTTTATTGCTTGGCAGTTAGTTCTGAAAATTAAGTGATTGAAGCAGTCTTTTGAAATTATTGAGTTGAGTTTTGTGTGAAAGTTTTGTATGATTTCTTCAATTTCTTTAACCCAAAAGTCCCTTTGTTATACCTTACCCAAGCCACAATACAACCCTTTTAAACCCTTAGATGTTTTCATCTTAATTCATTAATTGGTGGAAGAGATGTGATGAATTTGCAAGCCTATGGTAAGAATTGTTCTATGCAGTGACTTGAGAGCTCATTGATATATACCTTAAACACTTAGAGTGTGATGAGAGAAATCTAATTGCGAGGGCGTTGGATCTTATGTACTTTATGAATTTAATTGAATCATTAAGGTGTTTTTCATGTGTGTTATGAGAATTCACTTTAAGAATTTCTGTTTAAGAAAAAACTATTTTGGATAAGCATAGGAAGAGGATAAAGGAATGATGAGAAAAGATTATGAATTTAGACTATTGTATGCTTGAGGACAAGCAATGTTTAGGTGTGGGGGAATTCGATAAGTTGCATATTAAACATATTAATTATCATATTTTCCCATAATTTAAATTCTTTTATATGCTTAATTTTTGGATTTGACTTATATTTTCTATTTTGTATTGTAGATGAAGGAAAAGAGACAAAATGGACTAAAGTTACAATTTTTGATCAAGTCACAAAATAAGGAGATATCTTGGTAGAAGACATGGGCACGCCTAAGGCAGTGACAAGGATTGCAAGTCAAATATGTGAATTCAAGTCAAAATCTATCACATGTAGCTGAAGTTGACTTAAACAATCTAAAGATGGCAAGTGGAAGATTTTTATTATTAAGGAAGAGATATGCAATAACTGTCTTCAGCAAGTGTTAAAAAAGGAAAGAAGTTTAATTGTAATCAAACTCAATCAGAGAAATTTCCTTTGGAAACAGATTCTAGGGGCTAGGATATTTAGTATTTATAGATTAAGAGAAGACTAGGGAGAGATAGTTTGGAATCATCATACAAACAGAATTCTATATTTTTATTTTTCTTTATTGTTTTTCTCTGAACTTATGGCTTGCTAAATTATTTAGTTCAGCCAAAGGGTAATTAAAGTTTGGGTTCTTCAAGAATTGTGAGATCTAATTAGTTTTATCTTGTTCTTTTATATCTTTGCTATTTATATATTTTCTATGCTTGTTTAAATTATTGTTTTGATTGATTGTGCAAAAAGGCTCTTTGTTCAATTGTCAGGATAATATATCACCAATTAGAAACCTGAATCTGTAATTGTTTAGGCATTCTAATATAAGTGGTAAATAACATAATTGATTACAGATAGGTTTTCAATTCTATGTTAAGAAAATATATAATCTAGCTTAAATGAATCTACATGTGTGTTTGTTGGTTAGAATTGGTAGTCTCTCTAGTTTTTAATGCTTTTAGTAAATTAAATCTTAAGATCGTATCTAAGGTTGTTTAATTGACAAGAGAAATAATTAGAGATTATATCCTGATTATCAAAGAAGTAAGGAGGGAGAGGTTGTTAGGTCATACCAATAACCATAACCAATTTGGTAAAGACTAAAAGAACTCATTTTTGCATCAATGATCAATTCCATGAACCCATTTTAAGATTATTCCTTTGGTTAGATTCTTTCATCATATTGATTTACTCCCCATATTTTACATAACGATTTCTTTGCCTACATTTTAATTTATTAATTTTTCTTTTTATTCTCACTATAACAAAATCCCTATACATATTTACTTTTATATTTTACAGAAAAATAAATCTAACCAATCTCTTGGGAAACGACCTGACTCAACTATACTACAATTTTAATTTATTTTGAGTAGGAATTATTATTGTTGTCTCGACAACCACCAGGGATCTACACCTCCTACCATACAGATCCTCATAAGGTGCCATGCCCATACTTGTATGATAGCTATTATTATACGTAAACTTCGCAAAGGGCAGGTGATCATCCCATGATCCCATAAAATCCATCTCACACGCCCTCAACATGTCCTCCAAGGTCTGTATAGTCTGCTCGAACTGACCTTTAGTATGAGGATGATAGGCGGTACTAAAACTCAATCGACATCCAATGGCCTCTTGAAAATGAGTCTAAAACCTGGAGGTGAACCGAGAATCTCTATTAGATGTCATTAGAGCCCCATACAGTCTAGCTATCTCTCTAACATATAACTCGGCTAAGGTAATCAATGTATCCGTGCTCTAGATGGCAAGGAAGTGGGCACTCTTCATTAATCTATCCACTATCACCCATATTGCATCATGATCTCTTCGGGTCCTCGACAGTCCCATGATAAAGTCCATGGTGATTACTCTCATTTCCATGTAGGCATAGGCAAAGGTTTAAGCAATCCTCTGGGCTTTTGGTGCTCAGCTTTCACTTGTTGGCATACCAAACATTTGGCCACATATTCTACCACATCTTGCTTCATACCACTACACCAATATACCCTTCTCAAATCTTGGTACATCTTGGTACTTCTCGGATGCATGGTGTATCGCGAGTAATGAGACTCTCTCAGTATTTGTTGCTTCAGGTTATCATCATTTGAAACACAAATTTGACCTTTAAACCTCAATAACCCATCGTCACAGACCATGAAATCTAATTGTGAGTTTTGTCTAGCTTAGCTAACCATATCCAATAGCCTCTGGTTAGTTCACTGCCCGGTTCTAATCTGATCCATAATCTTGGACTTTATCTACAGACTAGCCATAAGCCCGACCTCTGTTTCCTCAACTCTGACCCTGAGTTTGGTGAATTGTTCTAACAAGTCCCATTCCCTGATCATCATAGCAGATATCATACTCTTCCTGCTTAAGGCATTAGCAACAACGTTCGCCTTGCTCGGATGATAGAGTATGTCGCAATCATAGTTATTAAGGAGTTCCATACATCTCTTTTGTCTCATGTTTAACTTCTTTTGGTTGAATATATATCTCAGGCTCTTATGGTCAGTAAATATCTGGAAACTTTCCCCATATAAGTAATGCCGCTAGATCTTTAATGCAAACACCACTGCGGCTAACTCCAAATCATGTGTGGGGTAGTTGCGCTTATGATCCTTCAGCTGCCACGAACCATAGGCGACCATTCTCCCATGCTGCATGAGCACATACCCCAATCCTTTTTGAGAGGATCAATGTACGCTGCGAAAACCTCCAGGTCCTTTTGGAATAGTCAACACAGGTGCCATCATTAATCTCCTCTTTAATTCTTGGAAACCTTGCTCACACTGCTCAGACTATACAAAAGGAATCTCCTTACGTGTAAACTTGGTCAAAGGAGCGACAATCCTCGAAAATCCTTCAACAAACCTTTTATAATATCCTGCAAGCCCTAGAAAACTCTGAATCTCTATAATTATCCTCGGTCTCTCCCAATTAAGTACAACCTCTATCTTAGACAAATCAACTGACATCCCGTCCTTAGATACAATATGATCGAGAAAAGCTATTTGGTCTAACCAAAACTCACTCTTACTGATTTTCCCATAAAGTTGCCTATTTTAGAGTATATGCAATACAATCCTCAAATGCTGTGTATATTCCTCATGAGATAGAGAAGACACAAGGATATCATCAATGAAGACTATCACAAACTAATCTAGATGGTCCCAAAATACCTGATTCATTAAACTCATGAAAGCAGAAGGGGCATTCGTCAAACCAAATGCCATCACTAAAAACTCGTAGTGGCCATATCTAGTTCTGAAGGTTATCTTCGAAATATCCTCTTCCCTGATTCTTAACTGGTGATAGCCCGATCTCAAATCAATCTTAGAAAAGACATAAGCCCCTCTCAGCTGATCAAACAAATCGTCTATTCTTGGCAAATGGTATTTATTCTTCATCGTAACCTTGTTCAGCAATCGATAATCTATGCACAATTTGAGGCTACCATCTTTTTTCTTTACAAACAAAATCGGAGCTCCCAATGGCGACACACTAGGTCTAATAAAACCCTGGTCAAGCAGTTCTTGCAACTATTTCTTTAACTCTTCCAATTCAACCAATGCCATCCTATAGGGAGGTTTTGATATTGGTTGGGTATCTGGCACTAAATCGATAGTAAACTCCAGCTCTCACTCCAGTAGTATGACAGGCAATACATCTGGGAATACATCCAGAAACTCACATACTACTGATATGTCCTCTATTCTTGGATGTTCTCGACTCAAGTCAGAGATGAGTGCGATGTAACCTTCACATCAATAATTTAATCAGTGCTTTTACGGTAACATCATTATATTCAAAAATCTTCTCACAATAAACTTCATGCATTTTCATTCATTAACATTTAAACATACACTAAATTTTTCAGGTAGGGAGAAGGTTACAGTCTTAGTAGAGCAATCTAGACTTACACGATTGGCCGCTAACCAATCTATCCCTAGAATCACATCAAAATCACGCATACTTAATAAAACTAGATCTGCTAACATTACCCTATCTCCCACCTTGATCTCACTCTTCCTACATACCGTATCAGTCCTCTGGGACTCACGCATATGGTTATTTACATGTAAAATATAATCTAGGGATTCATGCTTTAAACTCAGTTTACATGAAAAGTGTACATCAATAAAAGAATACGTAAATCCCGAGTCAAACAACACATGAGCCTCATGATTACAGACAAGAAGCGTACCTCGTATGGTCTTAGACGAAGTGTCTGCGATCTCCTTATCCAAAGTAAACACACATCCTTCTGTGACCGGCTTCTTACCCTTATCAGCAGTCGTAGCCCGTCTTTGGGGAATTATCCTCTGAGGATGCTATCTAGGAGGCTCTTAAGGAAGTGGCTTCTGTGGCTGCGGGTAATTTCTCACTCTATAACCCATGTCTCCGCATCTAAAACATCTTTGTATGGTTCTGGCATAATTTGCCTCATGTGGTCGGCCACGATCTCTAAGAACTTTAACCTCTGGTCTGGCATCTCGAGGGGTCTCCATAGCATTGGGAGGAAACCTGGGTCTATCAACTCTCCCTTTAGGTCCCTCGTCCATATGTCTCTTAAAAGAACACCTACTGAAGTCAGTGTGGAAAACTGCAAGTCTCTTACCCTTGTCCCTAGTCATCACTCAGGATTCAGACTGGGACTGTATCAACTCTAGTCCCCTCTTAACCTCCTCTGCCCATCTTCGAGCATCATTAAACTCAGTATTGCAGAGCCCCATCAGTCTGTCTCGAATGGTTGGTCTCAACTTATAAACAAACTGCTTTGTTCGATGGTCCTTATCATTGACAGTCTCTGGATCATATCTCAACAAGGTAGTGAACCGGTTCTCATATTCATCGACTGTCATGCTGCCCTGTACTAGAGTCAAAAATTATGCTTGCATCTTCCTCTGGGTAGCGCAAGGGATATACTGAGTCCTAAAGGCTGACTGAAAAGTCTCCTAGCTAATCACAGGATGGATAGTAGCCAATATACTCTGCGTGGTATTCCACCAACATCGGGCTTGTTCTTTAAGCATGTAGGTACCCATATTAACCCTTTCCATATCGGTGTATCCTAAAAAGTCAAAAATGACCCTCATCTCGGTTAACCACTCCTCCACCTCTGCTGGACCCTTCACCCCTTTGAATGTTGACAGATTCATCTTAAGAAAGTCTTTCAACTAGCCTTTACCTCCATCATCAGGCCTGGTTTGTGCCAGAGGTTGAGCGACTGGTGGTAGTGGGTCAGTCTATATAGGAGGCGAGGGCAGATCTTGTTGTGGTGTGGGAGCCGAGGTAGGTGTGGTACCTGAGGCATTAGCCCAGAAATGTTGCGCAAATAGCGCTACCATATGCTCAAACCCCTGTCGCACATCTTGCTTAAGCTGATTAATTCGAGAGTTAGGACTCTCCAGCTGTGGTTCAGGGGGTGGAGGTGGTTGTGCCTGCCTCTCGAGATGACCTCGTCTCCCGCTCATCTCTTATCTCTTTCATACCTGCGCATATGCATTAAGCATCAATCATAATTTTACCATTAAACTCAAGTCATTACCAGACAATGCAGACTTTTAGGATGTAATCTATTTGCAATTACTCGACACTAATAGTACTAGACAGCCTTTGCTCTGATACCAAACAAATCTCTGACAGCCTGGAAGCGCAAAAAATAGGGCTGATTTAAAATTTTTTTACATTAGATCCTCTTACTCGGGTTGCATTCTTGTATAGTATCATTTAATCACTTGTGTTTATAATAAATCATTATACCCAAGATCACACAATTTCTATTTCATAAAATCAAACACATAATATCCCAAAAGGGTCAACCCAAAAAACTTAATTCATTTTCTTAATATTGTCCTAATTACAGCCCAATAATACTTAACACAAATGTCTGTATTACATCATTGTCTAGATACAAAAATGAACTGAATTTATACCTTATGCGTGTACAAGCGATAGTCTGGGGAGATCTTGTCCACCATCCTATATCACGTATGCGACGGGTACTAGCTTGATCACTGCAAGTAATCTGGAGGGGGGAGGAAAAAGGGTGAGCTCTCAAAACGCTCAGTAAGGAGGATAAGGGAGACTTTATAAAATCATCATCACATCACAACTCATCATTTGGGCATGTAAAAACATGAATTAAGTATTCGAGCATATAAAATATTTATGAAAAAAATGATAACAATAATGGTAACAGTTTACATCAACATAATTTTACGTGATAAAATCACAAATCGTCATAACATCAAATCTCAATACGTGATAGAAATAACAGTCATCAAAACACGTCATTCATCAAAATAGTCGAGACTAGGCAGTTAATAAAACTCATATAAAAATAACATCATAAGACATCACATCAAATCATCCTTAAGGAGGGCATCCTCAGAAGAGGAAAAACGTCAACATTTATCCATGGCCATGATATCGCTGTAGACTTGATCAGAGTTGTACAACCTTGGTCTTACATGGTATCAACACAAGGCCACCCATCGCTGCCAGAGCGGGGTCATCTCACATAACCAAAATGGAGACAACGATCTTACATGCTACTAGAGCAAGTCCCGATCTTACATGCTACTAGAGCAAGGCCACTCAATGCTATCAAAGCGGAGTATCGATGTGCATCTCATGACAAGCCTTAGTCTCTGTAAAATATGCCATTATTGTATTAAAACCGTTTTGCCTGCACGTTGAGCTCATAGTGGTTATCTAGAAAACTCATTTCTGTTATAAGATATTGTGTTCACGATTACACAAAATTCATCAAAACTGAGCTTAAATCAGCAAAACACTTACAAATTCATCAAAGCATCAAATCAACTCATTTCTCATAAACATGCTTATTCATCAAACCTTTTTCACACTAAAAAAGTATTTTCATCGTTCATAAACTCACATGCATAAACATTTAATTTCCCTTACCACTTGCACTTTGAGTGGTGCAATGTCCCCCGGGTCTCGGATCAGACTCGTTTCCCGTGTCAGATTCTCGAGTTGTCCAAACACCATCAAATCGTTAATATACATCAATCTCATTGCCCATTTCTTTCTCTTACTCATTTTAACTCAACATTTCCCTTTCCATCCTCTTTATACCCATACACCCTAAACTACATCCAAGCTACAAAATCTTACATACATACATTGTCTCAAAACTCTTCCTACGTCTTTATCAACCCTTAGCTAGCTCATGATCCCTTCTTGACTTTAGCATTTCTAACTATATATATATATATATATTTATTCACCAATATATATAAAGTGGTATTACTTAAAAACAAGGGTCTTGTGAGCTCACCTAGGTTTGTCTTCTCTTGAGCAACTTGTAGAATGCTTGTCTCTTCCATTTTTGTTTAAACCACCCTTTGATTTTCTAGTATATTGTTATCTTTACCAAGAGGAACAATTTTGCCCATTACCACTTTTTCTTACTTTATCCAGAATGTGGTGAATCTTAGAGAGAGAAAGCTTGGTTTGGGTAAAAATGGTGAGTGTTGGTGTTTACAGGTGAGAGAGATTCAGTTTTCAAGCAAAAATCTCATGATTCTTACATAGATAAAGCGTATGAGATCGATCTGGTATCATGGGGAGACCAATGTCTGCCTGGTTTCAACTACTCCAACTACTCAATTACTAACTACAAGATCAATCTGGTAGAGGGTAGGGATCGATCTGTTCTTCACAGAACCAAATGGAGATCGATCTATTTTCTAAGGGGGATCGATCTCTTCCAGGCCGAGACAAATGGAGATCGATCTGCTATTGTATACTCATTGCATTCTGGAGTCATGGGATCGATCTTCCTTCCCCATGAGATCGATTTGACCTTCATAAATTTCACTGCTACTGCATAAATTTGCATGAAACTCAAGGCAAAACTTACCACAATCTACTCTATAGACCATATTTTAATTCATGCACATATAAGACTTAAAGGCTTTATCTTCTTATACTTCATTAAATTTAAAACTTACGTGTACATCGAAATATCATATGTATATTAACCAAATTATGAATCTCACATTGTAACCTCATAGCTAAAGTACATAGAATTCTCAGGTCTCACATCCTCCCCACCTTCAAAGAATTTGGTCCTCCAAATTTAACTCGATCCATTAAATAGTTGAGGGTACTTTTCCTTCATAAAACTTTCTGTTTCCCACGTTGCTTCCTCCATTGAGTGGTGCTTCCAGAGGACCTTAACTAATGGAATCCTTTTCCTCCGAAGTACTTTTTCCTTCCAGTCTAGTATCCGGATAGGTTCTTCTACATAACTCATATCCCCCTAAATATCCAATGCTTTATACTCGATGACATGGGAGGGATCCAGATTATATTTCCTCAACATGCATACGTGAAGGACATTGTGTATCTCGAAACACTGTGGAGGTAACGCCAACCGGTAAGCAATGTCTGCCACTCTCTCTAAAATCTCAAACGATCCTATGTATTGAGGACTCAATTTCCCTTTCTTCCTGAAATGCATGATACCCTTACTTGGAGATATCTTAAGGAATACAGAATCTCCAACTTAAAACTCGAGTGGCCATCTACGCACATCTGTGTAACATTTCTATCTACTCTGATAGCCCGTAGTTTATCACAAATGATCTTCACATCATGAGCTGCCTATTCAAGGAGTTCGGGAGCATTTACTTTCCTGTCGCCCACTTCTTCCCATGCTATGGGGGATCTACACCTACTACCGTGCAGAACCTCATAAGGTGCCATGCCAATACTCGTATGATAGCTATTATTTTACGTAAAATTCACAAGGGGCAGGTTGTGATGACCATCTCTCTCTCTCTCTCTCGTTACCTTTACCTTACCACTTACAGTTGGGCTGTGAGTCAACATCCAATCCATATCTCATCCATTATAGTTTAATAAATTCATACAAATGAAGTAGAATAGAAACTGGACTTATATATATATATATATGTGTGTGTGTGTGTGTGTGTGTGTACGAAAACGTTTACATCAGTTTTCGAAATGGACCGTTTGAGGTGTTTTTAGCAACTTCACTTCCCGGAAGCAACCAAAACGCAGAGATGGGAGTATTAAACATGAGAAACTACACATTTAGATTCTTATAGAAAAGTCAAATGTGATCGAAGGTTAAGGAAAGTCAAAGTCATCTTTAGCAATGTTGACTTTGACCATAAGAACTAACCATGGTTAAAATTTAACCCAACCAAGGTTAAAGAGTGGGAAGAATTATTTTTGGCTAAAACACTCAATCTTTAACTTCTTGAGCATGGAAAGTTAATTTATTTTAATTTTGGATAAAATTAAATAGGCAAAAAATGATGGGCCAACTAATGGAATTTTGAAGCCCATTAAGCTTAATCGAGCGTGAGCCGAAATTGTACAAGCTATTAGGATGAATTTTTAGGCCATTGGATGGGCCCAAAATTAAACAAATTGTACGCCCAATTACCTATGAAAATCTAGCCTAATAACATTGAAGAAAAGCCCAAAACTGAAATCCCAAAAGGTAAGCCTAAAACTAAAGCTCATTAGGAAATGTTTAAGCCCAAGACCAATGGTTCAAGCTCAAAACCATTAAGCCCACACCATGGGCTAAAATTTTAAGACAATTAAACATAAAAGCAAGTCTTAAGAGTTAAGAAATTTGGCTACCATCATCTTCTTCACCAAACCGAACCTAAGGCCACCATTTTTGCTTAAGTTAACAAGCTTTTTCACTCTAGAAATCACTAACCTAAAGGCATAGTTGGAACAAGTGATCTGCATGGAAGTTGTTCCAAATTGAGAGAGGAGTAACATACCTTGAAATCAGCACTCTTAAACCTGAATTGGGCAACCCAAAATCCCTTGAAGTTTCAGCTAAGAAGGGAACACTATGCTAGGTGAGTTTTCAAGCTTCTAACTTCAAGTATGTTTACCTAGGGATTATTCTAAGTTGATTGGTGTATCAATTGTATAGCAAAACAACTTAAAACACCATGAACACATGTTGGCTGAAAATGGGTATGGTGACTTTTGATGAATACCCATGTGGTTTAAATGCATATATGGATTGTTTAAGCTGCATGAATGATGATGGTATGATTATTTGTGATCAATTTGTTGAATTGGATAGCTGTATTTAGTTGGCACATAAAGTGTTTGATAAAATGCCAACATGAACTATGGAAATAGCTTAAGACATGCCATCCAAGTGTTTGATGAAATGCCTAAGTGAGAAAATGGCAAGGTTGGCGTGGTGATAGCTAACAATCGACCAAGGGTGGCATGATAGTGCTTGGCTAGCATGCCATGGCTAAGAGGCATAATGGGCCAAGTCGATATGGTCTCAGCCCAATAAGGCTAATAGGCCTCGGATAAAGTCTAATAAGTGTTAATGGGCCTAGTGAGCCTAATGGGATTTAATTGTGACTCCTCGAAAACGCGAAAAATAGGGTAAATTTAAAACTTTTTACTCATCAAATCACAATTAAGGGTGCATTCCTGTGCAGTGTCAGACATCATCTTACTTATCATGCATCAGGATCTCATCATTAAATAGTATGTATCATATCGTATACATTACTCAATTCCAAGTTAATTAATCCTAATACATCCCATAAAATATTGTACGTCAAGTGTCTATAAATACACATTAGTCTGGGTACATGAAATGTAAATTATACCTCAAATACAAATATATGGCCTGAAGCTCAAGTCCTCCACTAGCCAATACTCCGTACATCACAGGAAAACTTCTCTTCACTTGAAAAAATCTGGGGGGAAGAGAAAACAGGGTGAGCTTCTAAATCGCTCAGTAAGGGGGTCAGGGACTCATCAATAAAACAATGATTTGCACAACACAATCATTTTATCTCGTAGTTGAAACTCAATTAAAACGTAGCATGAACTCATTAAAACATCATTCTCAACTCATTTCTCTAAAATCATGTAAAAGTATGAGAGTACATAACTCAGTACAAATTACAGTCACAAGCATGTGGAAATTAGAATGCGATAATGGCTTTTCTTATAAAATGTGATAAGAATCACCTCAATATAATGCACGTGGCACAACCATAAAACACAACTCAAGTGTATAAAAGGGAGACTAGGCAATAAAACACATATAAGACTCATCATGGCACATCATAATAAATCTCCTCTGGGTGTGCATCCCAGGCATCCTTAAAAGAGCGAACGTTGACAATATGGTCGTGTACATGGTATATTAGACTTACGCGTTACCAGAACAAGGCCCGACCTTACATGCTTCTAGAGCAATGCCTCTCCTCATGCATACTATCACGTGGTCCCTAGGTCGATTCCCAGGCAGCCCACTCTATCAGTCTTACATGCTACCAAAGCAAGGCCACCCAACATTACAAAAACGGGGGTCATCTCACGTTACCAAAATAGAGGTATCTCTCGTTACCAAAACAGAGGAATATAGGACTTATATGCTACCAGAGTAAGGCCTCCCAACGCTACTAAAGCAAAGGAATAATCAGACTTACATGTTACTAGAACAAGGCCCAGACTTACATGCTACCAAAGCAAGGCCCGATGTGTATTCAACATGACACACCTAAGTCTCAATGATTAGCCATTATCATATAAAATGTTTTACCTTCACGTAGAACTCATAATGGTTTTCTCTTATCAATCTCATTTAAAACATTTGTGTACCCAACACAAAACATGTTAAAATCGAGTTCCAACCGGTAAAACCACGCACTCATTTCTCAATCTCAGTACGCCTTAACGTAGAGCCCAATTCTCTTTTCACGTTTAAAAAAAATGTTTGTAAAACATTTTCACGCTTAATTTATAACTCATAAAAGTTGGGCCCCAACTGGTTATAAAATTGTGTGTACTACTCATTCACAACTCATAAAAACATGCTTGTTTGCTCAAATCACTTATCATGCAACAATTAACATCAAAACACAAACACAAATGAGTTTAAATTTTCTCTTACCTCTTTGTACCTCGTATAGTGCAATCATTCCCTCGTATCACGGACTAGCCTCGTATTTCACTCTGGAACTCCCGAGCTGTCCAAATGATGTTAAAAACATCAATAACCCAACTCAATCGAATTATTGTACACACGTTTGCTCATATTCTCATTAACACCTCAAATAACTCGATTCTCATAACTCTATCTCAATTCACATTCTCATCCACTACATCTCAAAATTTTACATTTCTTACACCATATTCCATGCTAAATTCACCTCATTGTCTCAATTCCAATTTATAGCCATATTTCCCAAAATTACCACAATTGCAAAATAACATCTCTACTCCAACAAAATCATAGTTTCATCAATCCCTAATCATTTCCCAACTGTTTCATCATAATGCCCATGCTCACAATTACCAAAATTACTTTAAAATCAAAGATCAAGGTTTAAAAAATTACCCAAAACTTGTGGAGTACTTAACTCTTGCCTCGATTCAATCATTCCTTCAATTTCCAAGTATATTGTTCTCCTTTTAATGACTAACAACTTTCCTTCTTGCTGCAACCTTTGATTTGGATGAAAATGGATGTTTTGGAGGGGAGAGAAAGCTAGGGTTCGAAAATAGCGATTTGGGAGAGAGAGATCGATTTCCAAGAAAAACAAAGGGGTCCTTTTATAGACGGAGGGTAGGAGATCGATCTGGTCCTTAATGAGATCGATCTGCATTTCAATTTGGAACGTTTTGGGGTAATTTTATGCCTAGGAGATCAATCTGTCGTGGGGTGAGATCGATCTCTTAATGGCTTTATGAGATCGATCTGCTCTAATTATGAGATCGATCTCTAGTTTATAGAATGCTTCATGAGATCGATCTTCTCTTTACAGAATGCTTAGTGAGATCGATTCCTTCCTCATGAGATCGATCTCTTCATTACAGAATCATAAGGAGATCAAACCTCTTCCATTGGAGATCGATCTGCTCGCTTAAATTCCTCCTTCCTTATCATTTTTGGCCTACCAGATCGATCCTCTCTTCTCCAAGATTGATCTGGCCCCATAGTTTCACACTTAACATAAAATCTCATTTAAAACTCATTCATCACTTAAAATTTCATTCCATACCACCTCAATAAATGAGTACATCATATTTTGTTCAATCAATTACACTTCACGTTCTCATTACATAATTTAAATATGTCTAAAATTCTCAGATCTCACATATCCTCTAGGGTCTGAATAGTCCTCTCTGACTGACCATAGTCTGAGGGTAATAGGCGGTACTAAAACTCAATCGAGATCCCATGGACTCCTGAAATTGGGTCCAAAATCTGGAAGTGAATCGAGAATCTCAGTCAGAAGTAATACTCACTGGAGCCCCATGTAATCTAGCTATCTCGTTGACATATAACTCAGCTAAGGCATCCACCGTATCTGTGCTCTTGATGGTAAGGAAGTAAGCACTCTTTGTCAGTCTATCCACTATAACCCATATAGCGTCATGACCTCTCTAGGTCCTCGGTAAACCCATAATAAAGTCCATGTAGACATAGGTAAAAGCTGTAATAATCCTCTAGGCTTTCGATGCTCAGCTTTCACTTGCTGGCATACTAAACATCTTGCCACATACTCTGCCATGTCTTACTTCATCCCACTCCACCAGTACACCTTTCTCAAATCTCGGTACATCTTAGTACTCCCTAGGTGCATGGTGTATCGCGAGCAGTGGTATTCTCTCAGTATCTGTCTCTTCAGGGTATCATCGTCCAGTACACAAATTTGTCCTCTGAATTTCAACAATCCATTCTCACTGATTGTGAGATCTGACTGCGTAATATGCTCAACTTGGCTAACCATATCAAACAACCTCTGATCATTACGCTGCCCAGCTCTAATCTAATCCATGATCTTGGGCTCTATCCGCAGGCTAGCCAAAAATCCAATCTTTACCTCTTTAACTCTGATCCGGAGTTCGGTGAATTGCTCCAGTAAATCCCATTCCCTGATCATCATAGCAGATATCATACTCTTTCTACTCATGGCATCAGCAACTGCATTCACCTTACCCGAATGGTATAGACTCTCGCAGTCATAATCCTTAAGGAGTTCCATCCATCTCCTTTGTCTCATATTTAACTTTTTCTAATCAAAAAGATATCTCAAACTCTTGTGATCAGTGAAGATCTAGAATCTTTCCCCATATAAGTAATACCGCCAGATCTTCAAGCCAAATACCACAATAGCTAACTCCAAATCATGCGTGGGGTAATTCTGCTCATGATCTTTCAATTGTCGCAATCCATAAGCGACCACTCTTCCATGCTGCATGAGCACACACCATAATCATTGATGGGATGTATCACTATAAACTGAAAATCTTCCTAATCCCTTAAGGATAGTCAACACAGGTGCCGCTGTTAATCTCCTCTTTAACTCCTGAAAATTGAGCTGAAATTAATCAGTCCATATAAATGGAGTCTCCTTACGTGTGAGCTTAGTCAAAGGAGCTATAATCCTGGAAAATCCTTCCACAAATATTCTGTAATACCTTGCCAAACTAAGGAAGCTTCGTACCTCTGTAAATGTCCTTGGTCTTTCCCAATTAAGCACAGCTTCTACTTTACTTAGATCCATTAATACTCCTTCCTCTGAAACTATATGACCAAGGAAAGCTATTCAATCCAGCCAAAACTCACTCTTACTAAGCTTTCCATATAATTGTTTATCTCAGAGTATTTGAAGTACTAACCATAAATGTTGTGCATGCTCCTCACAAGACTGAGAGTACACAAAAATATCATCAATAAAGACTATTACAAACTTATCTAGATAGTCCCTGAACACTTTATTCATTAACCTCATAAAGGGTGCAGAGCCGTTCGTCAATCCAAAGGGCATCACTAGAAATTCATAATGGTCATACCTCGTCCTGATGGCCGTCTTCAGAATATCTTCCTATTTAATCCTTAACTGGTGATAGCTCGATCTTAAATCAATCTTAGAGAAGACTGAGGCCCCCTTTAGTTGATCAAGTAGATCATCAATCCCCGGCAATGGATATATATTCTTTACTGCGGCTTCATTCAATAGTCGGTAGTCTACGCATAATCTGATACTACCATCCTTCTTCCTTACGAATAACACTGGTGCTCCCCAAGGTGAGACACTGGGCCTAATGAATCCCTGATCCAGTAACACCTGCAGTTACTTCTTCAATTCCTCTAGTTCTACTAATGCCATCTTATACGTAGGTCTAGAGATTAGCTGAGTATTTGGTACCAAATCTATGGTAAACTTCAGCTCTCTCTCTGGTGGCAAACCAGGCAACTCATTTGGGAAAACATTCAAAAATTCACGCAGCATAGGTATATCCTCAATCCTCGGTTGTTCCCAATCATCATTCGATATGAATGTTTCGTAACCTTCACATGAATAATCAAATTTAGTACTCTAAAAAATAACATCAGAATTTTAAATTGCTTACACAAAATTTCACATTGTATTTCTTCAATACCTTAAACGTACAGGTAAGGTTCAGGTTGGGAGAAGGTCACAATCTTAGTATAGCAATCTAAATTCACTCGATTGGTTGCCAGCTAATCCATTCACAAAATTACATCAAACCTATGCATATTTAACATTAGTAGATCTGCTAACATTACTCTATCTCCTACCTTTATTTCACATCCTCTACAGATTAACTTAGTTCTCTGGGATTCACGCATAGGGGTATTTACATGTACTGTATACTTTAGAGGTTCAAACTTCAAATTTAGTCTACATGCAAAATACTCAAAAATAAACAAATGTGTGGATCCTGGATCAATCAACGCATGAGCCTTATGATTACAGATAGAGAGTGTTCCTCTTATAGTTTCTGCAGAAGTGTCAGCTGTTTCCTTATCCAGAGAAAACACACGTCCCTGTGTGACGGGTTTCTTTCATTTCTCTATAGTAGTGGCCCGCCTTTGGGGATTCACTCTCTAAGGCTGCTGCCTAATAGGTTACAAAGCATGTGGCATCTGAGGTTGAGGACAATCTTTCACTCTATGACCCATGTCACCACATCTGAAACATCCACGGATTAACCTAGTAAAACTTCCCTCATGCGGTCGGCCATAGTCTCTACAAACTCTCATCTCAGGCCTGACATATCGAAGGGTCTCCCTAATGATAGGATAAGCTCTGGGTGTCTCCATCTTGCCCTTCTGTACCTCAATCCTTCCTCTCCTGAAGGAACCTCTTCGAACATTTACCTAGGACATCGTTGTCCTCTTGCCGTTATCCTGAGTCACTGCTCCGAACTCATTATGGGATTGTAAAATTTCAATTCCCATTTCAATCTCTTGTGCTCGTCTTAGAGCATCCCAAAACTCAATAATACATAGCCTTATTAATCGATCTCTGATGATGGGTTTTAATCCATACACAAATCTCTTTGTGCTGAGCTCTTTATTCTTGAAGGTCTCTAGGTCATATCTCAATAGAGTGGTAAATCGGCTCTCATAATCGTCCACATACATGTCACCCTGTACCAGATTCAAAAACTCTGCCTGCTTCCTTCTCTGAGTAGCTCGTGGTACAAATTGAGCTCTAAAAGCCGCTTGAAACTCTTTCCAGCTAACCACCTCCTAGTTGGACATCAAAATACCCTGGGTAGTACCCTACCAATCTCGCGATCTCTCTTTCAACATATAAGAGCTCATATTGACCCTCTCAGCATCAGTGCATCCCAAATAGTCAAATATGCCTCAACTCAGTCAACCACTCTTCAGCCTCTGTAAGATCTTTCTTTCCCTTAAAAGCGGGTAGATTCAGTTTTAAAAAGTTCTTCAATCGGACCATACTTCTGTCATCAGGCTGAGTGATTGGAGGCACCGAGTCCATCTCTACTGGGGGCACGAGAGGTCCTTGTGGTGGTGTAGGAGTAGTACCCGAGGCATTAACTCCAAAATGTTACGCGAATAGTGCTGCCATTTGCTTCAATCCCAACCTCACATTGGTCTCAATCCGGTTAAATCGAGAATTAGGACTCTTAGGTTGTAGGGCAGATGGTGGATGGGACTCTGCCTGCCTCCTCGACCGACCTAGTTGTCAACTTATTCTTAATCTTAACTCGTTTCCTACGCGAACATATCAAACTTGATTGAAATCTCATCCTCAATTTCAGTTCATGACCAGACTTATACAGACACTTAGGATGTATTCTATTTCACTTAACCGACACTGATAGTGCTAAACACCCTAAGCTCTAATACCAAGAAAACTCTGTAATGCCTCGAAAACGTGAAAAATAGGAAAAATTTAAAACTTTTTACTCATCAAATCACAATTAAGGGTGCATTCCTGTGCAGTGTCATACATCATCTTACTAATCATGCCTCAGGATCTCATCATTAAATAGTATGTATCATATCATATACATTACTCAATTCCAAGTTAATTAATCCTAATACATCTCATACAATGCTGTACGTCAAGTGTCTGTAAATACACATTAGTCTTGGTACATGAAATGTAAATTATACCTGAAATACAAATATATGGCTTGGAGCTCAAGTCCTCCACTAGCTAATACTCCGTACATCACAGGAAAACTTCTCTTCACTTGAAGAAATCTGGGGGGAAGAGAAAATAGGGTGAACTTCTAAATCGCTCAGTAAGGGGGTAAGGGACTCATCAATAAAACAATGATTTGCATAGCACAATCATTTTATCTCGTAGTTGAAACTCAATTAAAACGTAGCATGAACTCATTAAAGCATCATTCTCAACTCATTTCTCTGAAATCACGTAAAAACATGAGAGTACATAACTCAATACAAATTATAGTCACAAGAATGTGGAAATCAGAATGTGATAATGACTTTTCTCATAAAACGTGATAAGAATCACCTCAATATAATGCACGTGGCATAACTACGAAACACAACTCATGTGTATAAAAAAGAGACTAGGAAATAAAACTCATATAAAACTCGTCATGGCACATCATAATAAATCTCCTTTGGGTGCACATCCCAGGCATTTTCTGTCATGACCCAAATTACCTAAAAATCACTACAAATATTTTCTTTTCGTTTGTTATTTAATTCTTACATTTCTCTGATCGTGACCATCCTACCAATAGTTGGGCAATGATTCGGTGTTAGTCCTTTCTCACCTATTTAGCATCCCATTTCCATATTCACATTCACACATCAGGATTTACTATACTTTAACTTTACTAAATCCATTCACAAGGGTATTTACATAACCTTACATCCCCGACATCATATCCGTTTACAGTACTGTGCATTTACATATTTAGATACAAAACTATACAAATGTGTATACCTGACTCTCGATGGGACACAATGGATACCAAAGATGTAAGTCCTCAGTCGCTCACTAACTACTGGGAGTGCTCTAAAAAAGAGAGATAATAAGAGGGGTGAGCAAACTACACGCTCAGTAAGGCAATCATGCAAGTAAGTAGATAGCTCCACTATCTACATGCTCATAATGCCATGCTCTTAAATCCCTTTCTTTTCATTTAAATCTCACGCATGAAATCATGCATACATCAATGCCATAGTTTATAAAAACTATCCGTGCATATAGGAATCATGCAACTCATGCATCAATGGCATTTTATGTAAAATCATAATTCGCATGAAGTAAATCAAGATCATGCATTATTTCATGGCATGTAAAACAAATCATAGGGATAATTCTTTTCATGAATTTGTAATTAAAGCATGGAAAACTCCTCATGCTACTGCATTTAAATCACTTCATTAAAGCTCAATATAAAATAACCCCTCCGGGTCAATCATCTCATAAATCAATCTAAAACTCATAAAATTCATTATAAAACTATGTTATAAAATCACCCTTCTTTTAGGGTCACATGTCATAAAATCCTCTGAAGAATCTATCCTCATAGTAGAAAATCACATCTTAGTGAAAATCACAAAATCGGGGGCATGACCCCTCCCTCGGGTCTACCCTGGTCTATGGAGACCAAAAGTTATATCATGTGAGAAATGTAGGTGACTATATCAGTAACATCAAGGACTATGGCCATATCCTAGTGATCCCTGGCTACACGGTACCTAGTGTGCGGGGTATCATACCTGAAATGGGAGGTGGGTCAGTCCTGTCGCCAAAATAACATAAATACCAGGATTATGAGGGCAAGGCTTACAGCCTCGTGGCTATTGCCACTCCACTCCAACAATCCCCACGGTACAGCGTAGTTCACGTGACATAAACGGTACAACGTACTCTGTGAACCCAAATCATAGTCATGGGGTGGCTGTCGTAGGTCTTATCCACCCAACCTATGTCTCAGTATGCACGTGTGGGCATATCATCTCACTGTGACAAACAGTCTATAGGAGGCTCCAACACGACTATATGCATGTCATATAAATCCCTGTACGAGCAAAGCTCCAGCACAGCTCCATGCATATATATGATATCTAAAAACCTCGAGTGAGCGAAGCTCCAACACGTTTTCATAAAAATCAGTAAAATCTGCATACGAGCAGCACTCCAGTACGACTTTAAAAGAGTTATAAATACATATAAAATCACATGCAAGCAAGCTCCAGAACGATTTTATGCATAAAATCCATCAGAGCCTCGTACGAGTAATGCTCCAGCACGGTATCATACATAAATCATTCAAAACTTCGTGTGAGAAATGTTCCAGCACCAATAAAAGCTCAAGTAAATCAAAACGTCGTGTGAGTAATGCTCCAACATGATTTCATGCATAAAGAAATCAAATCTCGTGCGAGTTACCATTTATGCAATTAAATTGATTAAATCACGTATGAGCAAGGCTTCAGTATGGCTTTTATGCAATTATCATATCAAAACAGGATGCGAGCTAAGCTCCAGCACCTCTCATGCATGTCAAATCATTAAAACTAGTGCGAGCAATTGCTCTAACTGTCACGACCCAATTCAATTCTCTTTAACCGAAAATCACTAAAAATTTTTCTCGTTTTCCTATTACCTTACCCGGTCGTGAACTAACTCACCACACACTGTTGGGCTGTGAGTCAATAATAAACTCCACATGTCATTCATTCTCAGTGAAATAAAACGATGTCATACATTTGCATTTAAATCTTGTACTTATACAAAAGCATGTTTTACTGACATCTACATCCCCCATAATTACAACTCAAAGAATACTGTGCTTTTACATTGTTTAGATACAAAAAGAATCACTGTGTATATACCTCTAAGCGATGGAGATGTAGCGGAGTCCAAAATACCATGCCTCAGTCCTCGTTGGGCTACTATGCATGCTCTGTAGGGGGAAATAGAGAGGGATGAGCAACCACACGCTCAGTAAGGCAATAATACAAGCATGGTAGATAACTACTCTATCTACATGCTGATAGTGTTATGCATAAATCATTTATGGTAGGAGCATGAGGAATAAAACTATGCCATATGAGTATACATATATATATATATATCATGTATTAAAATCATGTACATTGGCATATAAAACATGGTAAAAACATCATGTATAAATCATCTCATGCTCAATCTCATTTAAATTTATAAAAAGGGCAATTCATTAAGAAACCTCCTTTTTAAACCAACATCATAAACCTCTTTCTCAACACATAAATACCACCAAATCAATTCACAATCACAACCACATTTTCATTTCACAATTCACGCATGTGTATAAAAACTAGGTCACTATATCATAAGTGCCTATGTGGACCACTACATCGTAAATCATCCCAGACCACACGCATCCAGGTGTGCGGGGTATCATGCTGGCACGAAGATGGATTATCCCTCGCCAGACTTTCTCATCACATAACCATCATGCGGTACATCGTACTCCATGTGATATACATGGTACAGCGTACTCCGCAGACTCATATCGTGATTGGGGGTGCCATTCCTAGGTCTTACCTACCCCATACCAAGAGTTTTCCATATCCGTGAAGGAGAGCCTCCCTGCCGAACAGAGCCTCCCCGCCTAACAGAGCCTCCCTGCCTCCTCGGGCTTAAGGATATTAGCTTAAGGATGTAGGGCTTAAGGATCCTTCCGTAAGAGAGCCTCCCCGCCTAACAGAGCCTCCCCGCCTCCTCGGGCTTAAGGATGTTGGCTTAAGGATGTAGGGCTTAAGGATCTTACCGTACCCATGTAGGAGAGCCTCCCTGCCTAACAGAGCCTCCCCGCCCCTCCAGGGCTTAAGGATGCTGGCTTAAGGATCCCACCGTAAGAGAGCCTCCCCACCGAACAGAGCCTCCCCGCCTAACAGAGCCTCCCCGCCTCTTTGGGCTTAAGGATGTTAGCTTAAGGATGTAGGGCTTAAGGATCTTACCAACTTTCACAACCTTATACGTATCACAATGTGCAAACTTGTGCGAGCAAAGCTCTAGCACGACTCATGCATCCTCTCATAAAGAGACGCGTACGAGCATAGCTCTAGTACGGTTATACTCATAAGACAAACCACTCAAAAGCCACGTACGAGCAGAAGCTCCAGTACGGTTTATAAACATCATCATAGTTTCCAAATCAAGGTGCGAGCTAAGCTCCAGCACATTTCATACAAATGAAAATATCAATACCCGGTGCGAGCTAGGCTATAGCACGATTTAATTCACATAAACATGATAGGCGGCTCATAAGCTTTTAAAGCTATCTTAAAACATATTTGGCACTTCAAATGTGCTACAAATATCAAACCACAATAGCCAACCTATTTATCAATTCATTTAAAACCAAATACATGTTTTGTGAAAGCATTCAAAACACTTGATTTATGCAATTATTAGCCTTACTATCCCTTTTTATACATCCATGTAAAACCAAATCATCCAATATTCACAACTATTTTCACATACGAAGCAACCAATTTCTCAAACGTTCATGCATTTCATAAACACCCTATAATCCCACAAATTACGAGCAGCTACCTCTATATACTTACAGAATTCCCTTACCTGGAATCGCGATGCGTGATTCCACTTCTTTAAAGCTGCTACTCGTACCACTCGATTCGTTTCCAACGAACTCTTCGAGACTGCACAAAATCGTATCCCGCATTATACTCGATCCATATAATATGACATCGTGCGTTCACTATAGTCAATTTAATCTATAGCCTCCATTAACGCTTATATGGCCTCGTTTCATTACTTTACCCATAACTCGAGTCTATGGATCTTCTTAGGCCTATTAACTTATTCAAAATCGATATTAAATCGACATTAAGCTCATAGTGTTCATATTTCATGAATTCCCTCGCTATGGCATTTATCAAGCATATACATACCCATTTTCACAATTCCTCCAAACTCACAATGTACTTTCATTTAACCATCTAAAATCATAAACATTACCTCAATAACAACTTTAGCATGCCCATAAATCATAAACTCATTCACCCATATATTCTCACATTATACCCATTCTAGGTTTTCTAGGTCACACCAATTCCACCACATCCCTAGATAATTTATCCATCAATACTCATGCTAAACAACTCCAAAATCAATTAAATAGACAATGTATTTGGATTGGAGTGTTAGAATCTTACCAATATGATTTTTCTTCTTGCTCCAAATGGCAATGCCCTTAACTCCTTCAATACTAAAAATGGGAAAATGCCTTCCCACTATGTTGTTCTTCTCTTTGATAGGAACAACTTTGCCTCTAATGGTCTCTCTTCAAATCTCACTGAAAATGGCTGATTTTAGAGAGGGAAAGTTAGGTTTTTGGGTTGAAAGTGGAAGGTTAATGTTTTTCCCGAGATTTCCTGATTTTCAGCCCTCCTTATATAGAAATAGCTTGAGGAGATCGATCTGGTCCAAGAGGAGATCGATCTGGTCCCCTTAAATCCCTCTTTTTCACGACATTTTTAAGCATGAGATCGTCTGTCGAAGCATGAGATCGATCTGTCGAAGCATGAGATCGATCTGGTCCCAAACAGAGAGCTAAGGAGATCGATCTGGGTGCTTGAGGATCGATCTTTTCATCACAAAATGCTTAGGAGATCGATCTGGCCCCATTGGAGATCGATCTGCTCTATTCCATTGCCCAAATAAGAGCATTCTGGCTCTTCCAGATCGATCTCTCATCCTATGAGATCGATCTGGCCTTCATGTTTTCTAGATTTATTGCAGTTTCCTTGTTGCAACTCATACCAACACATCCTTAATCTGTTGCCATGGCCATTTTCTCATCCATCCACCTGTATAACTTGAAAATGGCATCCATTCATACCTTATGCACATTAAAACTTGTGTGCATTCATTGTATGTCCAAAGGTATGCTATATAAAACCAAATGGAAGCATAACTTCATTCCATTTTACCACACTACCCATTTTGAGTTTCAATCACATCCATCACTTATAAGAACTCATTTCTTCATATTCATACTCAATGGAACTTGTATGTACGTTACAAATCATATTACACATGTGTACATTGAATCCATGGACTTACATCAATCATACTTTACATTACAAGTCCATTCATATTTATTACACATTACAACTTTACATATACGGGGTCTCACATTCTCCCCTCCTTTAAGGAATTTGGTCCTCCAAATTAGAACCAAGTCACTCTTCAAAAAGTTGGGGGTACTTCTCCCGTATTAAGTTCTCCAATTCCCATGTGGCCTCTTCCGCTGTGTGATGTTGCCAAAGAACTTTCACCAAGGGAATTGTCTTATTCCACAACACTTTCTCTTTTCTGTCCAATCCGAACCGGCTTCTCAACATACGTCATACTCTCATGGAGCTCCAACGGCTCATATCTTATCACGTGTGCCGGGTCCAGGTGATACTTCCGAAGCATCGAGACGTGGAAGACGTTGTGGACATTTGCCAAGTCCGGTGGCAATGCCAACCTATACGCCTTATCTCCCACTCTCTCCAAAATCTCAAAGGGTTCGATATATCTAGGGCTCAGCTTGCCCTTCTTACCAAATCTCATAATACCCTTCGATGGTGATACCCTCAGAAAACACCGGCTCACCCTCATCAAACTCTAGTGGTCTTTGTCTCTTGTCAGCATAACTCTTTTGCCGGCTCTGAGCTGTGCGTAATCTCTCACATATCAACTGGACGTCCTCAGATGCCTGCTGCACTAAGTCTGGAGCAAAAATCTGTCTGTCACCAACCTCTTCCCATCCAATAGGGGAACGACATCTATGCCCGTATAATGCCTCATAGGGTGCCATCCCGATACTAGTATGATAACTATTATTATAAGCGAACTCGGCTAACTACAGGTGGTCATCCCAGGAGCCTCTAAAATCCAGCACACACGCTCTCAACATATCCTCGAGGGTCTATATAGTCCTCTCTGACTACCCATCTGTCTGGGGATGAAAAGCGGTGCTAAAACTCAGTCGGGTCCCCAGCGCTTCCTGAAAATGTTCCCAAAAATAGGAAGTGAAGCGGGCATCCCTATCAGAAACAACACTCACTGGTACACCATGTAGTCGTACTATCTCTCGAATATACAGGTTCGTCAACTGACTTAGTGTATCGGTAGCTCTCATAGCCAAGAAATGGGCGGACTTAGTCAACCGATCCACAATAACCCATATGGCATCATGACCTCTGCGGGTCCTCGGTAACCCCATCACAAAATCCATGGTGACATGCTCCCACTTCCAAGTCGGTATCGATAGAGGCTGCAATAATCCTGCAGGCTTCTGATGCTCTACCTTCACTTGCTGACAAACGAGACACTTAGCGACATATTCAGCAATGTCTCTCTTCATTCCAGACCACCAATAAACCTTCCGAAGGTTTTGATACATCTTGGTACTTCTCGGATGTATCGTATACTTCGATGTGTGAGCCTCTGATAAAATCATTCTCCTGATCTCAGGATCCCTGGGAACGCATACTCTGCCTCTGAACCTCAATAACCCATCAACACTCTGCTCAAAATCAATACCCACACCTGTCTGTATCTGCCTCAGCCAATTGATGCATCGTCGATCCCTCTGCTGGGCTCGTCGAATATGGCCAATCAACTCTGGCTCTAGTCTCAAGCTAGCCATGATCTCAAGTCTCTCAGATCCAGGTGGGGTTACATCTAAACTGAGGTTTGCAAAGTGTTCTAACAATTCATATTCCCGTACCATCATATATGACACCAACCCAAGGTTCTTTCTACTCAAAGCATCGGTAACTACATTTGCCTTACCCGGGTGGTACATGATTTCACAATCGTAGTCCTTCAGGAGTTCGAGCCATCTCCTCTGTCTCATGTTCAGCTCTTTCTGCGAGAACAGGTACTTAAGGCTCTTATGATCTGTGAATACCTGAAATTTCTCACCATAGAGATAGTGGCGCCATATTTTCAAAACAAATACTACAGCCGCCAACTCCAAATCTTGTGTTGGGTAGTTCCTCTCATGATCTTTCAACTGTCTCGATCCATAGGCAACTACCTTCCCATCCTGCATAAGCACACAGCCCAGTCCCTGGTGTGATGCATCCGTATACACCGAGAATCCTCCTGAGCTGGTAGGAATGGTGAGAACTGGAGCAGTCGTCAATCGACGCTTAAGCTCCTCAAAACTCTTCTCACATGCCTCATCCCACACAAACTTAACATCTTTTCGCGTGAGGCGTGTCAATGGAGCAGCTAGTCTGGAGAAACCCTCTATAAATCTTCGATAATATCCTGCCAATCCCAGAAAACTACTGATCTCAATTACTGTCTTGGGCTGTTCCCACTGTACAACTGCCTCTATCTTGGATGGATCCACCGATACCCCATCCTTTGACACAACATGCCCCAAAAATGAGATCTGTTCCAACCAAAAGTTACACTTGCTGAGTTTGGCATACAATTCTCTCTCTCGAAGGGTCTGCAGAACTATCCTCAAGTGCTCCTCATGATCTTCCCTGGACTTGGAATACACCAAAATGTCATCTATGAAAACAATCACAAACTTGTCCAAGTATGGCTTGAATATATCATTCATCAATGCCATAAATGCTGCGGGAGCATTCGTCAATCCGAATGGCATCACCAAAAACTCGTAGTGGCCATAACGGGTATGAAATGCTGTCTTAGGTACATCTCCACTCCTGATCCTCAACTGATGATACCCTGACCGCAGATCTATCTTAGAAAATACTTCGGCTCCCTAGAGCTGATCCAACAAATCATCGATTCCTGGAAGGGGGTACTTGTTCTTAATGGTGGCCTTATTCAACAACCGGTAATCTATATACAGTCGGAGGCTTCCATCTTTCTTCCTTACAAATAGAACCGGTGCTCCCCAAGGTGAGACACTCGGTCTAATAAACCCCTTCTCCAGCAACTCTTGCAGCTGCTTCTTCAGCTCTTCTAACTCTATCGGAGCCATTCTATAGGGTGGTTTCGATATCGGCTCTGTACCAGGCACTAACTCTATGTAGAATTCCATTTCCCTTTCAGGTGCTAGTCCTGGTAATTCATCCGGAAATACATCAGGGTAATCCATAATTATGGCTATGTCCCTCAATTCCGGGTGTGCCTCATCTATATCAACCATGTATGCAATGAACCCTTCACATTATCCTCTCCATCGTTAGTAACATAAACCATCACTCCACATTCAACATTTATCAAAAACAATAATTTATCTCTCAAGCAGTATGCATTTAAAATCATACTCCTTTATTTACAACTAACATGCTATTTTCATATCATTTTTTTTCATCAAAATTTACAATAAGATTGTCTAATCTCGAAAACATCAATGTTTTAGCATGACAATCCATCACAACACGATTGGTAGCCAACCAATCCATTCCCAAAATTACATCAAAATCATTCATATTCAATAAAATCAGATTGGCTATCATTTCCTTCCCCTCTATCTTTAACTTACAATCTCTACATACATGCTCAGTCAATTGACTATCATCCATGGGTGTGGAAATCATCAACATTTTATCCAACAATGTTGGTTTCACATGCTTCAATAATTTATGTGCGAAGGAAGGTGATATGAAAGAATGCGTGGCACCAGGATCAAATAATACCAATGCTTCTAAATCAAAAATTCGGATGATACCTTTAATCACATCCGTCGATGCGTCTGCAGTGTCCTGGTCCAGCGCGTGCACCCTTCCTCTGCTCACACCCACAGCTTGTTTCCTTTTTTCCTCAGCTGTAGCCCTCCTCCTTGGGGCTGTTGTCTCAACTGGAGCTCCCTCAAGCTCCTTGCCCTTCTGTGGGGCAATCTCTATCTTCTCGGGACAATACTTAGCCATATGTCCTGGTCTCTCGCATCTAAAACACACCATAGAGGTCATCAGACAGGGCCTATTCCCATGAAATCTCTCACATCTCCTACACTGATCAGTGGTAGGCCGTGGTCCTCTAATAGTCATACCCCTCGGCGCAGTCAAGGCTGGGTATATGGGAGGTCTAGTAGCTCTCTCCTGCACCTCCTCAATCTTAGGCCTCTTCTCAAAAAATCTTTGGCCACCTCTCTTGCCCACTCTTCCAAACTCGGATCTCTTCCGATCTCTGTCCTTCCTGACACTAATCCTCCCAAGCTCGGAGGCATTTCGCTCAAAGTCTTGCTCACATAACTGAGCCTTATGTACAGCCTCCTTATAGGTCAAGATGTCAAAGGGAGCTAGCTTAGTCCGGATGGCCAATCTCAATCCATCAATGAACTTCTGTATCTTTTGGGTCTCACTACCCATCGTGTCCGGGTCATATCTCCCCAAGGACATAAACTTGGACTCATACTCGTCCACAGTATGGTTCCCCTGAACCAAATTCATAAATTCCATCCGTAGTTTCCTCTGTGCGGTAGCTGGAATGTACTGTCTCCTAAAGGCCTCTAGAAATATCTCCCTTGAGATCTCAGAGTGTCTGGCCCTCAATATAGCCTCGGTGGACCTCCACCAGTACTCTGCCTCGCCTTTCAACATGAACACGGCAAAGACTACCTTCTCAGCCGAAGTGCATCGGAAAAACCTATATAGTTTCTCCATCTCGTACACCCAATCCTCCGTAACCACTGGGTCCTTCACCCTTCTAAACACTGGGGGTTTCAGCGCTTGAAACTCCCGCAACCTGCTCAAGTCGCAGTCATAACCCACATCACTACCGCTCTGCTGTGGAACGATAGGAGAATCTATATCCTGTACTGGAGGTGGTGTAACTGTAGCTGTCTCAGCAGTCTGAGGTCTATCCGCCTCTGCAGCTGCCTGTTCAATAGTAGGCTGTGCCGCGGGACCTCGTCTGTCACCAGCGCCCAAGGCCTGCGTGACTATCTCCACCGAATTCTTAATACTCCGCTCTAACCTAGCGAAGCGAGCCTCAGTATCCTCTGCTCTCTCAGCAGGATTCTGTGGAGCCTGCTCAGTCTGTGGCTCCGCACGGCTCTCAGGCCTACCTTTATGGCCTTTAGCACGTGCTCTCGCCCCTCTACCTTTGCGTGTAACTGGCAAAGTGCCTAACTTCCTGTATTATAATTCATTAAGCTCAATCCATCACGGTATACACAGTTATATCTAAACAAAAGCACAGTACCATGGGGATGTACTTTTCTACGTTTTATTAATGACTCACATCAGGCCAACACAGCTCTGATACCAATCTCTGTCACGACCCAATTCCATTCTCTTTAACCGAAAATCACTAAAAATTTTTTGCGTTTTACTGTTACCTTACCCGGTCGTGAACTAACTCACCACACACTGTTGGGCTGTGAGTTAATAATAAACTCCACATCTCATTCATTCTCAGTGAAATAAAACGATGTCATACATTTGCATTTAAATCTTGTACTTATACAAAAGCATGTTTTACTGACATCTACATCCCCCATAATTACAACTCAAAGAATACTGTGCTTTTACATTGTTTAGATACAAAAAGAATCACTGTGTATATACCTCTAAGCGATGGAGATGCAGCGGAGTCCAAAATACCACGCCTCAGTCCTCGCTGGGCTACTATGCACGCTCTGTAGGGGGAAATAGAGAGGGATGAGCAACCACACGCTCAGTAAGGCAATAATGCAAGCATGGTAGATAACTACTCTATCTACATGCTGATAGTGTTATGCATAAATCATTTATGGTAGGAGCATGAGGAATAAAACTATGCCATATGAGTATACATATATATCATGTATTAAAATCATGTACATTGGCATATAAAACATGGTAAAAACATCATGTATAAATCATCTCATGCTCAATCTCATTTAAATTTATAAAAAGGGCAATTTATTAAGAAACCTCCTTTTTAAACCAACATCATAAACCTTTTTCTCAACACATAAATACCACCAAATCAATTCACAATCACAACCACATTTTCATTTCACAATTCACGCATGTGTATAAAAACTAGGTCACTATATCATAAGTGCCTATGTGGACCACTACATCGTAAATCATCCCAGACCACACGCATCCAGGTGTGCAGGGTATCATGCTGGCACGAAGATGGATTATCCCTCGCCAGACTTTCTCATCACATAACCATCATGCGGTACATCGTAGTCCATGTGATATACACGGTACAGCGTACTCCGCAGACTCATATCGTGATTGGGGGTGCCATTCCTAGGTCTTACTACCCCATACCAAGAGTTTTCCATATCCGTGAAGGAGAGCCTCCCTGCCGAACAGAGCCTCCCCGCCTAACAGAGCCTCCCTGCCTCCTCGGGCTTAAGGATGTTAGCTTAAGGATGTAAGGCTTAAGGATCCTTCCGTAAGAGAGCCTCCCCACCGAACAGAGCCTCCCCGCCTCCTCGGGCTTAAGGATGTTGGCTTAAGGATGTAGGGCTTAAGGATCTTACCGTACCCATGTAGGAGAGCCTCCCTGCCTAACAGAGCCTCCTCACCCCTCCAGGGCTTAAGGATGTTGGCTTAAGGATCCCACCGTAAGAGAGCCTCCCCGCCTAACAGAGCCTCCCGCCTCTTTGGGCTTAAGGATGTTAGCTTAAGGATGTAGGGCTTAAGGATCTTACCAACTTTCACAACCTTATACGTATCACAATGTGCAAACTTATGCGAGCAAAGCTCTAGTACGACTCATGCATCCTCTCATAAAGAGACGCGTACGAGCATAGCTCTAGTACGGTTATACTCATAAGACAAACCACTCAAAAGCCACGTACGAGCAGAAGCTCTAGTACGGTTTATAAACATCATCATAGTTTCCAAATCAAGGTGCGAGCTAAGCTCCAGCACATTTCATACAAATGAAAACATCAATACCCGGTGCGAGCTAGGCTCTAGCATGGTTTAATTCACATAAACATGATAGGCGGCTCATAAGCTTTTAAAGCTATCTTAAAACATATTTGGCACTTCAAATGTGCTACAAATATCAAACCACAATAGCCAACCTATTTATCAATTCATTTAAAACCAAATACATGTTTTGTGAAGCATTCAAAACACTTGATTTATGCAATTATTAGCCTTACTATCCCTTTTTATACATCCATGTAAAACCAAATCATCCAATATTCACAACTATTTTCACATACCAAGCAACCAATTTCTTAAACGTTCATGCATTTCATAAACACCCTATATACTTACAGAATTCCCTTACCTGGAATCGCGATGCGTGATTCCACTTCTTTAAAGTTGCTACTCGTACCACTCGATTCGTTTCCAATGAACTCTTCGGGACTGCACAAAATCGTATCCCGCATTATACTCGATCCATATAATATGACATCGTGTGTTCACTATAGTCAATTTAATCTATAGCCTCCATTAACGCTTATATGGCCTCGTTTCATTACTTTACCCATAACTCGAGTCTATGGATCTTCTTAGGCCTATTAACTTATTCAAAATCGATATTAAATCGACATTAAGCTCATAGTGTTCATATTTCATGAATTCCCTCACTATGGCATTTATCAAGCATATACATACCCATTTTCACAATTCCTCCAAACTCACAATGTACTTTCATTTAACCATCTAAAATCATAAACATTACCTCAATAACAACTTTAGCATGCCCATAAATCATAAACTCATTCACCCATATATTCTCACATTATACCCATTCTAGGTTTTCTAGGTCACACCAATTCCACCACATCCCTAGATAATTTATCCATCAATACTCATGCCAAACAACTCCAAAATCAATTAAATAGACAATGTATTTGGATTGGAGTGTTAGAATCTTACCAATATGATTTTTCTTCTTGCTCCAAATGGCAATGCCCTTAACTCCTTCAATACCAAAAATGGGCAAATGCCTTCCCACTATGTTGTTCTTCTCTTTGATAGGAACAACTTTGCCTCTAATGGTCTCTCCTCAAATCTCACTGAAAATGGCTGATTTTAGAGAGGGAAAGTTAGGTTTTTGGGTTGAAAGTGGAAGGTTAATGTTTTTCCCGAGATTTCCTGATTTTCAGCCCTCCTTATATAGAAATAGCTTGAGGAGATCAATCTGGTCCAAGAGGAGATCGATCTGGTCCCCTTAAATCCCTCTTTTTCACGACATTTTTAAGCATGAGATCGATCTGTCGAAGCATGAGATCGATCTGTCGAAGCATGTGATCGATCTAGTCCCAAACAGAGAGCTAAGGAGATCGATCTGGGTGCTTGAGGATCGATCTTTTCATCACAGAATGCTTAGGAGATCGATCTGGCCCCATTGGAGATCGATCTGCTCTATTCCATTGCCCAAATAAGAGCATTCTGGCTCTTCCAGATCGATCCTCATCCTATGAGATCGATCTGGCCTTCATGTTTTCCAGATTTATTGCAGTTTCCTTGTTGCAACTCATACCAACACATCCTTAATCTGTTGCAATGGCCATTTTCTCATCCATCCACCTTTATAACTTGAAAATGGCATCCATTCATACCTTATGCACATTGAAACTTGTGTGCATTCATTGTATGTCCAAAGGTATGCTATATAAAACCAAATGGAAGCATAACTTCATTCCATTTTACCACACTACCCATTTTGAGTTTCAATCACATCCATCACTTATAAGAACTCATTTCTTCATATTCATACTCAATGGAACTTGTATGTACGTTACAAATCATATTACACATACGTACATTGAATCCATGGACTTACATCAATCATACTTTACATTACAAGTCCATTCATATTTATTACACATTACAACTTTACATATACGGGGTCTCACACTAACACCTTTTTATGCATATCAAGTCAAAACAGGGTACGAGCTAGGCTCCAGTACCTCTCATGCATTTTACAAAAATAAAAAAAATCAGTGCGAGCAACCCCTCTAGTACATTTCATGCATATGATGTCATACAAATCGGTGCGAGCAGCTGCTCTAGCACCATTATACACACTCACAAACTCAGATATAGTGTGAGGAAATGTTCCAGCACTATCTCTTTCCATATAAACTTGATAGTTGGCCCATTTTTTCAAAGAAATTTTATTTAAATCTAAATAACACTTACGTAGTGTTATCTTGTGAAATTTATGCAAATACTGGCCAATCTACCAATTTACTTTGCTAAAAAGTCACGAAAATTCCTCAAATCATGCATTTCATGCATGTCATACTTTCACCATCCTTAGGTGAATTTTCCTTAATAGGGGTAAAATAGTCTTTTACCTATCACGAGTCCTTAAAATTTTTAATCCATTTCTAGGACCTTTATACATTTTTAGTGTATACAAAAGCTATTAAAAATACGCGTAGCTACCTCTAGCTACTCACAAAATTCCCTTACCTCATTTTTTGTACAGTCTAACTTTTCCACTGATGTCTCGTCACGTTATCCAATTTGCTACCAATATAATTTCTGGAACTGCGTATAAATATTCATCAGGTCAAATACAATATAATTAATTGTATTTCATATTTTTTGGGCTTAATTTAAATTATTGGTCCCGTTTACCCCTTTTGGGCTCGGTTGCACCATAATGGGCCTTAACCGACCTTAAGCCCATTTTTCACTTACTATTCACATCATCGTGGCCTATTGGGCTCATTTGACCCATCACTATTTATTGGGACTCGTTATAAACTCTTGGATAACTCAATTAATTATTTACGACAATTTATCTCAATTTTCAAAATTAATTCATTTTATATGGAATTAATCCGTAATTTATGCGGTAAATTTCTAACGCGCACAACTATACACATTGTCGTAAATAAAGGTTACTTACCTGAGATTCCATGATAGTACGTAAATCGAGGTTGACTCGAGCTCTCGTTTGACGTCAATTGTCGAGCTACACAATTACATATTTTTCTGGGTAAATTTTCAGTCGAATATTAATCAAATTAAATATTTCAAAATTTCAATCGGTCAATTTCGACTGCTTGCCGTTTTACCCGTAGCTCGATTGTATCACTGAAATTTTTTTTTCTGAATTTTCCTCTTTTCTTTTTCTTTTCTTTTCTTTCTTTTCTTTTTGCCGGTCCGGTCCAATTCAGCATATCCTCATGGTATTGAACCGGTCCGTACCGGTTCAGGTTCATCTTTGTCGTTCTGGTGCCATCCGACTGATTCTCCGGTAGTTTTCGGCACCAATCGATGCTCCATCATAAGGGGGACCTTCGATTGGCCTCAGGGTGGGTCGAATCGACGCCATCGTCGGTGAATCTCCCCTTCTCTCCCTCGACACTCTCTTCTTTTGATCTCCTTATTCTGGCGAAGTCGACTCACGTGCTGGCGCTTGGTGGCTCTCCCGATGTCGGGCTCCTCTCTCCGATCGTCGTTTGCCCCTCTATCTTGCCGATAGCTCACCGGTGAGGGAAACCGATTCCCTCGGTTTCGTCTTCCTTCTCTTTCGCCTGCTTCATTTTCTTTCTGTTTTGCGTTCACGATTTCCACTTTTTTATCCAATTTCTTTTATTTATTTATAATTTATTTTATTATTATTTTATTCATTAAATATTATAAAAAATCCCAAAATATCATCAAAAATTTATATTTTATTCATTTAATCCATAAATGAATTTATCTGTCTTATTTCGTCTTTTCGATATATTTTTTAAATATTTTCGGATAATTTTTCGATATGAAAATTTCGATTAATTCCAATAAATTTATATCTTGATCAATTGGACTTGAAATTCAATATTTTCCTCGTTATTGATCAAGATTTCTTAATTCCAATTTTTTAATGAAATTTTTCTTATTGAATTTATACCAAATTTTAGTCTTTTAATCGTTTTACCCTTCAACGTGTTCGGGACCAAACCAATCCAACTTCCCTTCACGAACACTCACTCATTTTGTGTTTGAAATCCTTATCTCCAGTCCAAATCCCATTCGTTTAATTTGTGACCATTTCAATCCTTTATTTGACCTTTAAATGCATTCGGGAATTTTTATTCATTCCATTTGCATTTTTCATTCACGTAAAACTCTTCTTATGATTCAATTTACATAAAACCATGTTTACATCATTTGAATCATAAGAAATTACGATAAAAAATCAAGTCTAACATAATCTCCCCCATTTAAAAAATTTAATTCTCAAAATTAGAACCAAGTCAAATGGGTCCATAAACAACTCTGAGTACGTCTATTGCATCATACTCTTTGATTCTCATGTGACTTTTTCCAGAGTGCCATACTACCAACGGACTTGACTAGAGAGATCATCTTAAACTTTAACACTTTCTCCTTCCTGTTAACTGCCCAAATCGATTTTTCAACGTACGTTATACTTTTATTGAGCTCCAACAGCTCATATCCGATCACATATGCTGGGTTCGGATAGTATTTTCGAAGCATCAAAAGATAGGACAAATTGTGGATGCCTGCTAATTCAGGTGGTAACGCCAACCTACAGGCCTTATCTCCCACTTTGTCCAATATCTCAAAGGATTCAGTCTAACGAAACTCAATTTGCCTTCTTTCTGAATCTCGTTATGCCCTTAGGACAAGTAACTTCCAACAATACTGATACACCCTCGGTGAATTCCAATGGTTTTTTTATCTCTTGTCAGTATAGCTTTTCTGTTTGCTTTGAGGTATTTTCCATCACTCACAATCAACTGAACACCTTCAGAGACTTATTATACCAATTCGACATCAATTTTCTGTCTGTCACCCACTCTTCCTATCCAAGTCGGGAAACAACCCTTAAAGCCATACCGTGTCTTATAAAATGTTATCCCGATACTCAAGTGAGAATTATCATTATTGGGGAATTCGATTAGTAACAACTGATCATCCCAAGAGCTTATAAAATCAATGGCACATGCTCTCATCATATCCTCCAGCATCTGTACAGTCCCCTCTGACTGACCATCTCTCTGAGTATGGAACGCTGTGCTAACACTCAATTGGGTTCCCATAGCTTCTTGAAAAACATTCCCAGAAGTGGGAAGTGAAGCGGGAATCCCTATTTGATATCATGCTCCTTGGAACGCTAACATAACATTTCACAATTTTTTCATACACATAAATACGCCTACACAATCAAAGTATCTCGGGATTTCATAACCAGAAGGTTAGTAAACTTAGTCAATCTAGCGACTATCACCCAGATATCCTTGTGATTCTTGCAGTCCTCTATAACCCTTCACAATATCCATGGTAACTTGCTCCAATTTTCGTGTCGATATAGGTAGAGGCTGTAATAACCTTGCAAACTTCTATTGCTCTACCTTAATCTGCTGACATATGAGACACTTCTCCACAATCTCTACAATGTCTCTTTTCATATCTGACCACCAATACCCTTTTTAAAGATTTCAATATATTTATTACTTCCTTGGTGAACTGTATATCCCAAATAGTGAGCTTCTAATAATAAAACTATCTCATCAACTGTTGTCCTGGAGAGCAGTTATATTATCTCTTAACCTCAGTAAGCCATCATTATTCACTGTGAACTCTGTCACTGTACCCATCTGAATCTGACCCACACTATCGACACCCTACCGATCATCACGCTAATCCTGTCAAATTCGATCACTCAAATCTGGTTCTAATCTTAGGCTAGCTGTCACACAATCACTGTCATCATCAAAAGGGATCACATCACTACTGAGGCTCACAACTGCTCTAGCAGCTCACGCTCCCTGTCTATCATATGTGATACCATCTTAAGGTTCTTTCTGCTCGAGGCATCAGCCATTACATTAGCCTTTCCTGGGTGGTACAATTTCCACAATCATAATCCTTCAGAAGCTCCAACCCTCTATGTTATCTCATATTATACTCTTTTTGTGAAAACAAATACTTGGAGCTTTTATGATCAGTGCATATCCAAAAATTTCTTACCGTTTACTTAGTAATGCCATATACTCAGTACAAACACTACCGCTGCTAACTTTAAATCATGGGTCGGATAGTTTCTTTCATGATCCTTGAGTTGTCTGGATCTATAATTGACTATCCTTCATTTTGTATCAATATACAACCCATTCATTATTTTGAGGTATCCATATACACTGAGAAACCTCTTGAGCTATTGGGTATGGTGAAAATAATTACGGTGGTCAGTTCATACCTCAATACACCAAAACTCACCGAAGCTACTTTCATACTTATCATCCCACTCGTATGCAATCTTTTTTCGAACGAGATGTGTCAACTGAGCAGCCCATTTCGAGATACTCATAACACCTTGTCTGTAACACAGTTTTCAGTTGCTACTCATGCTTTTCCCTGGACTTCGAATACATCAAAATATCATCGTTAAAGATGACAACCAATCGGTCCAGGTAAGGTTTAAATACCTTGTTCATCAATGCCTTAATGGTTATGAAAATCATCTTGGGCACATTCACATTTCGAATTCTTAACGGATGTTACCCAAACTTCAAATCGATCTCTAAAAAGATATGCGCTTTTCACAGCTAATGCAATAAATCATCAACAGTGGAAGAAAACACATATTCTTAATGGTAGCCTCATTCGATAACAAATAAAAATCAATGTTAGTCGGAGGCTTTCATCTTTCTTTTTGCAAACAGAATCGGTGTTCCTCAAGGTGAAACATTCGGTCTGAGGAAGGCTTATCCAATAACTCCTATAATTGTTTCTTTAGTCCTTCCTATCACGACCCTCAACTTACCAAAATACATACAAATTTTTTGCATTTTCATGCATCATTTATTAATCATCCTTCCTCAATCGTGAACAACCACACTCTCGACAGTTGGATTGTGTGTCAATATCTACCTCATCCATCCATAACAATTTAATTTCAAAAGTAAACACTTTCATAAATATATCAGAGTTACTATTTACAAGTGTTTACATTGCTTTACATCCCCAATGTTTACATACAAAATGCTACTGTGCTATGTCTAGTTTAGATACAAAATAATTCAAGTGTGTATACCTTTACCGATGGGATATAGTGGATACCAAAAGGGAAAGCCTCCAGTCATGCTCACTCTATACTCAAATCTCTGTAGAGAGGGGGAAAATAAGGGGGTGAGCAAACCACACGCTCAGTAAGGCAATCATGCGAACATGTAGATACTGCATTATCTACGTGATCATGATGCCATGCTCAAAAGCATTTAGTTCATCATTTAATCTCAAAACATGAGTGTATGATTGTATTGATGGTATGTAAAGCAATTCATGCTATTAAAATTTAGTGTACAAAATCCCATTCAAAAAGCATGGCATTAACCATTATGCATATTTCATAAGTAAGGCATGACATTAATCATCATGTATATTTCACATGTAAAGCATGGCATTAAACATCATACATCTGTGCACTTTGAAAACCATTAACAATCGATATCTCAAAACAATTCAACACTTGTCAGGTCTCAGCCCCTCCCTCGAACTATCCTGAACCCACAAATCATTTCAAACATGGATTTATTCACAAAGTAGTAGACATGTGAGATAGGTAATTCAACAAGGAAAATAACCTCTAGGACTATGGCCATAACCTGTGATACCGGCTACACAGATCAGGTGTGCAGGATATCACCACTATTTGCTTCCACACGAGAGGTGGGTAAAATCCTGCCCGTCGGTCCATAGCAGATCTCGTCCAAAGATAGTATATCATATTGCAACACGGTACAACGTACTCCATCCTATAAGCATGGTACAACGTACTCCATGGACCCACATCAACACATCATATCACACCACATCTCAAAATGAACGTGTGAGCCTATTTAATCAGTACGACCTCTTGTCTACCCGAAGCTCCTAACACAGCTATCAACATGTCAAAATATCATAAATGCAGGTGCGAGCCTATTTAATCTATGCGACACCCAGTCTGCCCGAAGCTCCAACCACGGTAACAAATAAGGTGGGCATCTAATGCGAGCTATACTCTAAGCATCATGCTAAAACCAATAGGAAATCCATGTGAAAACTAGTGCGAGCTAAGCTCCAGCACTCATTTGTATAAAACACATCAAATCTCGTGCGAGTCATACTCTAGCACGCTTTCATTCTCAGGAAAACCATGTAGGTGACTCAAATCTTTGCAAAGTATGATTAACAAACCAAAATAACTCATTTCTTTTGCAAATCATTTCAAATGTCAGCCAACCTACAAATCATTTGCTAAAAAGCAATAAATCATGATTTTCAAAGCATTATGCTTTTGTTTTCATGCACATTTCTCAAACACCTAATTTTTACCCTTCAATCACCTAATATCAGTTCCTAACATCTCATGCATTCTAACAAAGTATTTAAGTGCCTAAATTACGCACAGATATCTCTAAGAGTCCACAGAATTACCTTACCTCAATTTACTTGAGTAAGAATCTCTTCCTCTTAGTTTCTTACGCTCTTGGCTCGCCTTGCTCCGGTGTACCCTCAGGAGTTACGATTTATTCATCAAACACTTGAGTTAACACTCTTAACTCACATTTTGACTTCACTGGTCAATATAATTCATCAATGGATTTACCAATGCCTTAATCTACATTTTACCCCTTTTTGTAAATCTCACCATTTATTCACTAACAATATCTTAAATCATACTTATAACACCATTATCACCTCAAGATATCCTATTCCTCATTAACCTCAATACATTCCACTTTCTCACACTAGACCATTTCTAGGTCATAGTTATTCCAATTCATTTTAGATAGTTTCTAACAATACTAAGCACCCCAATCAACCCCAAACATCAATAGCTTAACAATGTACTTAAGTTGGTGCTTTAAAAACTCACCTCTTTGAATTTCCTCTTTGTTCCAAATAGAAATACCCATTGTTCCTTCAATCCAACAAATGGAAAAATGCCTCCAAACTATGTTGTTCTTCTGTTTAATGTGAACAACTTTGCCTCTAATAGTCTTCCCTCAAATCTTCTCGAAAATGGTCAGATTTAGAGAGTAAAATCTAGGTTTTAGGTTTGAAATGGAAGGAAATGGTTTTTGTCTCAGAATTACAGATCTAACTGCTCCATATTTATAGAATTTTATTGATGAGATCAATATGCATTGGGTAGAGATCAATCTGATCTTCTTAAAATCCCTCTTTTCCATGACATTTTGAAGTAGGAGATTGATCTGTTAAGTAAGGGAGATCGATCTACTACAATCAGAAGGTTAAGGAGATTGATCTGGTCTTACGGGAGATCGATCTACTTCCAACCCGAGAGCTAAGGAGATCGATCTGTTCCATTAAGGATCGATCTACATTTTATAGAATGTGTTAAGAGATCGATCTGGCTCCATTGGAGATCGATCTGTCCTGATCCATAGCTCAAAATAAGAGCATTTTGGCTCTTCTAGATTGATCTCTCAACCCATGAGATCTATCTGGCCTTGATATTTCTAGATTTTTTGTAGTTTTTCTACAGCAACTCATACTCAAACATCCTTAATTTGCTGCCATAGTCATTTTCTCATCTGATCACTTTTGAGACTTGAAAACAACATCCATTAATACTTCATACACATTAAAACTTGTGTAGAATCTTTGTATAACCAAAGGTACATAATATAAACTAAATGGAAGTGCATAACTCATACAAATCTTTCTTCCATTTTACCGCACTACTCATATTCCATTCCACTCACATTCTTCATGTATTTAAGTCCATTTCTTCATATTCATCTATAATGTAACTTGTACGTACAATCACAATTCTTATTACATGTGTGTATGATAATTCTATGAAAATAGAATTATTAGTGGTTAATTTCCTCATTAATTATTTAAATCCCCAATTTATTTTGTTAATTATCCCCTTTATTTAATTAAAATTCTCATGTTTGCAGATAAATCAAATTCGAATGAATTTTGAATATTTCTGTAGAAAATGGACTGAAATTTGGTTAAAATCGAGATTGGACCACACAGACAACACGAGCCATGCCACCTAGCACATCCAATTAGACAAAAAGACAGATGACATGGAAATATTTTTTCAATGAGCCAATGGTGTGAAGACAAGTGGCCAAACAATGCCAACCAACTCATCTAGGATGGAAAAATTACAATTTTACCCCTAATGTGTGTATAATTAGGAAAGGATGGCAATTGAAAAACTATGTAGTGTAAGTAGGAGTAGGAAATGTAATGCAAGTTAGGAGTAGTGTTACTGTAGAGGTAGTTTTAGTGTAGAACTAGTTAGATTAGTGTAGGTAAAATAGTTTCTAGTTTTATTTTGATTGTTTTTAAACTTTCCCATTAATGTTAGCATTTTCCTTATTTTTCACTGTTCATTTCATTTTGATGTTCTTCTGTTGGATATTTTCTAATTCATGGAAATCAATTCATCATTCCAAGCTTCTCAGTTTTGTTAAAAATTAGCTCTCTTATTCTTCAAGTTTCATTTACATAGCATATTTTTCCTAGTGGTATCTCTCGGTTTTTGCTTCCCATTTGTAGTTTTATTTTGTTTTGTTTTTGTTCAATGATTTTCAGTTTGCTTCCCATGTTAGTTTTAGTTTTCTTTCTTTTCGTTAGCTGTCATTGTTACTGAAGATTGTGGGGAGCTGATTTGATCTCATGAGCAGACCAAAAACCCGAGAGCAGCAAATGCAGACCAAGAACTCGAGAGCAGTAAATGCAGTAGCCAGCACCCGAGAGCCACAATCACTCTCTGTTCTCCTCTGTTTCATTTGCCATTATTACTACTAATTGTCATTTTTTGTGTATGTATCTTGATTTCTGCTGGTAAGGTTTGTAGGAGTGTCGGGTCAAACGTGTCTTGTTGCAACAATCAGAATCTGAGCTAGATAAAGTCGGCCAGCTGCTGCACGAACAAATTGTAGCAGCAGTCGGGCGTGGACAATACAGCTGAGAATTTTACACAGAACCGAGCAGAGTAGGACGAGGCAGTAGGTGCTGAGCAGGAGTTGTGCAAACTCTTGGATTGTAGCAGCAGATAGCAGAGGACAGAACCGAGGATAGGAGCTGAGAATGAACCGAGAGTAAAGCTGGAACCGAGAGCAAACTTGGACAGTAGCTGGAGCTGGTAGGAGCAGTAGCTGGACATTGGCACAGAGAAGAAGAAGAAGAAGAAGCAGGTCTGGGCAGGCAGGAACGTGGGGTTGGCGTGCTGTGCTGGGTTGTTGCAGGAATGGATGCTGCACATGAAACCGAGCAGAGTGGGTGAGAGTCAGACCGAGAACAGCAGCCTGGAGCAGAGGACAACCGAGAGCACTTGGAAATGAAAATAAACAATATTAAAGACGTGCACAGTGAATGGAGGGACCTCTTGGCTGATTTAAAAATTGCTAAGGCTTTGTTTGGCTAGTGCATAACAGCTAATTAATTCATTTTCATGCATTTTTAGTATAGTTTAATTTCAATTTAATTTGTTAGCTTAGTTTAGAGTCTTTAATTAAATTGGATGTTAGTATTCTTGCTTAGTGGTATAAAACTTAGTTTTAATTAGGCTGATAGCTAATTAAGTGTTCATTTAGAATTAGATTAGGGGTAAATTTATTTCATTAAATCTTAAGTTAGTTTAAATTGCATTTTGATTAAGTAGTTTAATTACATTTTAGGTTTGTTAATTTTACTTTAATTAATCTTGCTTTGTTATTATCATAATTGCATTTTATTTTAACTGCGTTAATTAGTTTTAACTATTTTAATTATTTTTGTAGGTTTTTTATTTTAATTGCGTGGAGCACTGTAAGTAATTTTGCTCGGTTTTATTTAGTTTTTATTATTTTATTGCTTTCCCGTAATTTTAATTTTAGACTTGGTAGATCACCCACCTTAAATTTCATAATTTGTTAAAGATTAACCGATAGTTAATTAGGCTAACAAACTTCTCTGAGGGAGGATAACTCGGGACTGAAATCCCATTATTACTTGTAAAACCCGTGCACTTACGGACAATACCTTCAGGGCGTGTCAAGTTTTTGGCGCTATTGTCGGGGAAGTTTTAATTAGTCGTTAATTAATATAGGTGAAATTATGCTTAGGTGTAATTCTAGCTTGAAAATATTTAGGTTGTAAATATTTAGAAGTTTAATCTAGATTAGTTAATTAAAAATTTAAAATAAAAAAATTGAAAAATTAAAAAACTTACAAAAACTTTTTTCTAAGCACTTTTAGATGTTTGCATGCGTAGAGCCAGGAGTTACGATTGCTTTCCTTTAGATCCTGAAATTGAAAAAACCCTTAGGAAAATTCGAAAGGATTCTAGGAAATTAATAGCTCTGCTGCAAAACACTATGGCAAAAAATAGACCAATTAGGACCGTTGGAGATTATGTAGTGCCGACTATTGGAGGTTATTATACCGGCATTAGGCCACCAGTTGTCCCTGTAAACAACTTCGAAATTAAGCCTTCCATCCTCCAGATGATCCAGACCTCTTTACAGTTTAATGGGCTTCCACACAATGACCCACATGCTCACCTTGGGCAATTCCTAGACTTGTGCAACACCTTTAAGCACAATGGATCATCTGATGATGCGCTTAGGCTTAGACTATTCCCTTTATCTCTTAGGGATAAGGAGCGACATTAGTTAACCTCCTTGCCTCCAGGATCCATTTCTTCATGGGACGAGTTAGCCCATCAATTTCTAGCTAAGTTTTTCCCTCCCTCTAAAATGGCCCAACTCCGCAGTAATATATCTTCCTTTGCCCAATTTGATTCAGAAACTCTTTACAAAGCATGGGAACGATATAATGAGCTTCTTAGGAAGTGCCTTCAGCATAGCCTACCTTTGTGGTTGCTAGTCCAAACCTTCTACAACGGACATACAAGTTAAAATAGGACCATTGTTGATGCTGCTGCAGGTGAAGCCCTGATGTGCAAAACAAAAGAGGAAGCTTACGTGCTTTTGGACAAGATGGCTGCTAACAACTATCTATAGTCCTTGAAGAGGCAATTGTAAACGAAGTCGATGAGTATTTATGAGCTCGACACGCTGTCTACCTTGACCTCTCAAATCGCTAATCTTACGAAGAAGGTAAAGTCACTCAGTTCCCAACATAATCCTTCCACCAGTCCTAATCCTGTCTATTCTGTATAAAATCCTTTTCTTTCCTGCGAGCTGTGTAGTAGTACCTACTCTGTAGATAGGTGTCCATTCAACTTAGAATCGGTTCAGTATGTTGTCCCTTCTCAAACGCAACAGAACATCCCCTTTTTAAACACCTACAATCTAGGGTAGAGGAACCATCCTAACTTTTCCTGGAGCCAAAATCTAGGACAATCTTCTAATTTTAGACCTGTAGGACTCCCTAGTTTTCAAGTTCCACCGATTCATGTACCACCACAGCCGTAACTTCCTTATTATCCACTTCATCACTCTCATCACCCATTCCCATTTCAACAATTTCAGCATCATTCATCCCCACCACCACCACCTATCTAGCCATAGCATATACTTACACCAGCACCAGCAGCTGAGAAGAAGCCCTCGCTTGAGCAGATGTTCACAACAATCCTACAAAATCAAGCCACCTCAATCAAGAATTTAGAAGTTTAGGTTGGACAAATAGCCAATGCTCTTAGCCAACATCCACAAGGGACCCTTCCTAGTAACACTGAAGTTAATTCTTTTAAGCAAAGGAAGGGTAAGGAACATGTTAGATCTATAACCCTTAGAAGTGGCAGAGAGGTAGATGATCCACAAGTTAAGTCCAATCTTGTTAAGTCCACAGTGGTAGAGCCCTTAGGGTCTAAAGAGGCAGCTCAGAAAGAGCAGGAACATTAGGATCAGGCTGTAAAGGAATTCAAGCTAGGCACTTCTTCATCTATACCTTATTCTACTTCACAGCCTTCAAAGTCCTCTAATGCTATACATCTTACCCCTACATCCCTTCCAGTTAGACCACCAGTACCTTTTCCTCAGAGGTTCCAAAATCAAAAGCTAAACAAATAATTCGCCAAATTTCTTGAGGTTTTTAAGAAACTTCACATCAACATTCCTTTCGCAGATGCTTTAGAGCAAATGCCAAGTTATGTGAAGTTTATAAAGGATATCCTCTCGAGGAATAGAAGATTGGAAGATTATGAGACGGTGGCCTTAACAGAGAAATGTAGTGCAATCATCCAGAGGAAATTACCCCCAAGCTCAAGGATCCTGGGAGTTTTACCATACCATGCACTATTGGAAATTTATTCTTTGGTAGAGCCTTGTGTGATTTAGGAGCTAGTATAAATTTGATGCCTTTGTCTATCTATCAGAAGTTAGGAATAGGGGATGCCAAGCCCACTATAGTGACCCATCAGCTAGCAGATAGATTCATTAAATATCCAAAGGGGGTCATTGAGGATGTCTTAGTAAAGGTGGACAAGTTTATTTTCCCTACGAATTTTATTATTTTAGACATGGAGGAAGATAGGGAAGTTCCCATTATACTAGGTAGACTTTTCCTAGCTACTGGTAGAGCAGTAATTGATGTACAAAAAGGGGAGTTAACGATGAGAGTCCAAGATCAGGAAGTGAAGTTTAATGTTTTCAAACCTTTGAAGCTCCCTGATGACTCTCAAGAGTGTTTTAAGATGGAGATTAAGGAGGATTTAAGGCTTAAACATAAGAAATCTGAGAGAAAGAAGGAAGTAGATAGAGCTAAGGAGGAGTTAACTGTTAACATTCTGTCATCACTCTGGATAACCCTCCTACTTTTTGCCCTACTGATGAGTGTTGTTTTAGCTGCATTTGAAGTGGCTGTGTTTTTATTTTCACTTTGTATATAGTTCTTTTTCTTTTTCTTTTCTGTTGTTTCTTTCTTTGTTTGTGTTGCAGTTTTCTTTTCTAGTATTATGCTTTCAATCAAGCTTCAGTTGTTCATCATCATCAGAAAGGGGAGTACTCTGTTCTTGAGCTTAAATTCCTATATTATCTGCACACTGAGGACACCGTGCACTTTAAGTTTAGGGGAGGGAATATCACTTGAGCAATTTTGTGAAAAATTTGAAAAATTTTTAAAATATTTTCAAAAATCTGAGAAAGAATTTTTAAATTTTTTTCAATAATATGAGCTTAAGTTGTTTGATTTTGGGATGATTTAGTGCTGAGCATGTAGTTTTCCCATATTTCGATGATATAACCCCATGATTTAGTGTGACTTTGATTGACTGAGAAGCATGATTATAGGAAAAACATGAAGTTGAATTCTTGAATTTTCTTAATTCTGATTGTGATTGCCTCATCTTATGCACATGTCATGTCATGAATCGGTATATTTATTTAGAGAAAGCTTATGTGTACATAGGATTGCATTTGTTCAATTGATTTGGTGCATCATATTCTAGAATTTGTTTGATCTAATCTCGAGGTGAAATATTAGATCACACTTAATTAGGGAGATGATTTAGGCCATCTTTGGATCGTTTGAGCCTTTTTAGCCATCTTTGTACATATTCTACCCCTAGTCACCCATCTGGGCCAAATAAGCTTTTCTATGTAAATACACCTAAAAAATTTTCCTTAGCTTAAATACTTTTTTCCTATCCCTTACCCCGAAAGCATGAAAAGTCATTTTGATATATTGTGAGCTATATAGATATTAAGTTATAGTGAAGGAGTATGTGAAAAAAAAATGAATGAAAAAGAAAGAAAAAGAAAAAGAAAAGAAGAAAGAAGAAAAAATACAAAAATAGAATAAAAATTCTAGTGAAATAAATAAGTTTGGGGGAAATAATTTGAGCTCTTACATTAAGATCCTAGAAGTAATGCATGTTAAGGGGTAATTAAACCTAAATCGACTTTATCATACCTTAACCCCATCCTTACATTACAAGCTTAATGAAGTCCTATTGATCTTCGATTAAGTGTGACTACACTAGTGGAGAGAGAAGTGAAAAACAAACTTATGGGAATGATCACATGTCATTGACTTTTCATTCACTGTTTGTGCATAATCTAATTCGGATAATGTACTGTGAAGTGACTTTGATATTTTTCACACACTCATGAGGAGTCCAATTTGGGTTAGGACTTATGATTGAATAATTCTGAATGTTGGACTTGTAATTGTGAATCTTTAAGATCATAGTCTGTACTTTTTCTCTGAGGATAATATTGGAGAAATTATTGTGTTTTCTACTTGTCATTCCTATAATTATTTTGTTTTGCTTGAGGACAAGCAAAAGCTCAAGTTTGGGGGTGTGGTAATTCTATGGAAATAGAATTATTTGTGGTTAATTTTCGAATTAATTATTTAAATCCCTAATTTATTTTGTTAATTATCCCCTTTATTTAACTAAAATTCTCATGTTTGCAAATAAATCAAATCCGGATGAATTTTGAATATTTCGATAGAAAATGGACTAAAATTTGGCTAAAATCGAGATTGGACCACGCAGACAACACGAGCCATGCCACCTAGCACATCCAATTGGACAAAAAGATAGCTGACATGAAAATATTTTTCCAAGGAGCCAATGGTGTGAAGACAAGTGGCCAAACAATGCCAACTCATCTAGGATGGAAAAATTACAATTTTACCCCTAATGTGTGTATAAATAGGAAAGGATGGCAATTGAAAAACTATGTAGTGTAAGTAGGAGTAAGAAATGTAATGTAAGTTAGGAGTAGTGTTACTATAGAGGTAGTTTTAGTGTAGAACTAGTTAGATTAGTGTAGGTAAAATAATTTCTATTTTTATTTTGATTGTTTTTAAACTTTACAGTTAATGTTAGCATTTTCCTTATTTTTCATGTTCATTTCATTTTGATGTTCTTCTCTTGGATATTTTCTAATTCATGGCAATTAATTCATCATTCCAAACTTCTTGGCTCTGTTAAAAATTAGCTCTTTTATTCTTCAAGTTTCATTTACATAGCATATTTTTCCTAGTGGTATCTCTCGATTTTTGCTTCCCATTTGTAGTTTTATTTTGTTTTGTTTTTGTTCAATGATTTTCAGTTTGCTTCCCATGTTCGTTTTATTTTTTTTTTCCTTTTCGTTAGCTGTCATTGTTACTCAAGATTGTGGGAAGCTGATGATCTCATGAGCAGACCAAAAACCCAAGAGCAGTAAATGCAGACCAGGAACTCGAGAGCAACAAATGCAGCAGCAAGCACCCGAGAGCCACAATCACTCTCTGTTCTCCCCTGTTTCAATTGCCATTATTACTGCTCATTGTCATTTTCTGTTTATGTATCTTGTTTTTTGCTGGTAAGGTTTGCAAGAGTGTCGGGTCAAGCGTGTCTTGTTGCAACAATCAGAATCTGAGCTGGACAAAGTCGACCGGCTGCGGTACGAACAGATTGTAGCAGCAGTCGGGCGTGGACAGTACAGCTGAGAATTTTACAAGGAACCGAGCAGAGCAGGATGAGGCAGTAGGTGTTGAGCAGGAGTTGTGAAAACTCTTGGATTGTAGCAGCAGATTACAGAGGACAGAACCGAGGATGGGAGCTGAGCATGAACTAAGAGCAAAGCTGGAACCGAGAGCAAACCTAGATAGCAGCTGGAGCTGGTAGGAGCAGTAGCTAGACATTGGCACGAATAAGAAGAAGAATGAGCAAGTCTGGGCAAGCAGGAACGTAGGGCTGGCGTGCTGTGCTGGGTTGTTGTAGGAATAGATGCTGCACATGAAACCGAGCAAAGTTAGTGAGAGTCAGGCAGAGGACAGTAGCCTGGAGCAGAGGACAACCCGAGAGCACTTGGAAATGAAAATAAACAATATTGAAGACGTGCACAGTGAATGGAGGGACCTCTTGGCTGATTTAAAATTTGTTAAGGCTTTGTTTGTCTAGTGCATAATAGATAATTAATTCATTTTCATGCATTTTTAGTATAGTTTAATTTCAATTTAATTTGTTAGCTTAGTTCAGAGTCTTTAATTAAATTGCATGTTAGTATTCTTGCTTAGTGGTATAAAACTTAGTTTTAATTAGGATGATAGTTAATTAAGTGTTTTTTTAAAATTAGATTAGGGGTAAATTTATTTCATTAAATCTTAAGTTAGTTTAAATTGCATTTTGATTAAGTAGTTTAATTGCATTTTAGGTTTATTAATTTTAGTTTATTTAATCTTGCTTTGTTATTTTCATAATTGCATTTTATTTTAATTGCGTGGAGCACTGTATGTAATTTTGCTCGTTTTTATTTAGTTTTTATTATTTTATTGCTTTCCAGTAATTTTAATTTTAGACTTAGTAGATCAGCCACCTTAAATTTTATAATTTGCTCGACTATTCTTAGGGTAAGATTAACCGGTAGTTAATTAGGCTAACCATCTTCTCTGGGGGACGATAACTCGGGACTCAAATCTCATTATTACTTGTACAACCCGTGCACTTGCAGATAATACCTTCAGGGCGTGTCAGTGTACATTAAATGTATGGACTTACATTACATATACTTTACATTACAAGTATATCACCTTACTTATGAATTCAATTACATACATTTACAAGGTTTAACCTATACGGGGTCTCACATTCACCCCCACTTAGAAAATTTGGTCCTCCAAATTAGAACCAATCATTCTGTGAACAACTCGGGATACTTCCCCCACATCAAACTCTCTAATTCCCATGTGGCCTCTTCCACCATATGATGTTGCCAAAGAACTTTCACCAAGGGAATTGTCTTTGTCCTCAACACTTTCTCTCTTCTGTCCAATATCCGAACCGGCTTCTCAACGTATGCCATACCCTCATTGAGCTCCAATGGCTTATATCTTATCACATGAGACGGGTTTGGGTGATACTTTATTAACATGGATACGTGGAAGACGTTATGCACACTTGCCAACTCTGGTGGCAATGCTAATCAATAAGCCTTATCTCCCACCTTATCAAGTATCTCAAATGGCCCTATATATCGAGGGCCCAACTTTCCCTTCTTCCCGAATCTCATAATTCCTTTCGAAAGAGAAGATTTCAAGAACATTGTCTCACCCATCTCAAGCTCTAGTGGTCTCCGTCTCTCCATCTCTTGTCAGCGTAACTCTTTTCTCGGTTCTGAGCTGTCCTTAATCTCTCGCATATCAATCGAACATTCTCAGATGCCTGCTGCACCAAGTTAGGAGCAAAGATATGTCTGTCACCAACCTCCTCCCATCCAATAGGGGAACGGCATCGACACCCATACAATGCCTCATATGGTGCCATTCCGATACTCGCATGAAAACTGTTATTATAGGTGAACTCTACGAGTGGTAAATGGCCATCCCAGGAGCCTCCAAAATCCAATTTACACGCTCTCAACATATCTTCTAGGGTCTGTATAGTCCTTTCTGACTAACTGTCTATTTAAGGATACAACGCGGTGCTAAAACTCAACTGGGTCACTATCACTTCCTGAAAATGTTTCCAGAAGTGGAAAGTGAAGAGGGCATCCCTATCAGAAACAACGCTCACTGGAATTCCATGTAGCCTCACTATCTCGCGCATATATAAGTTTGCTAACTGGCTCAGAGTATCGGTAGCTCTCATAGCTAGAAAATGGGCTAACTTCGTCAACCGATCCATAATCACCCATTTGGCATCATGACCTATGTGGGTTCTAGGCAATCCCATCACAAAATCCACGGCGACATGGTCCCACTTCCAAGTTGGTATCGGTAGAAGCTGCAATAACCCTACAAGCTTCTGATGCTCTACCTTCACCTACTGATAAATGAGACACTTAGCAACATATTCAGCAATGTGCTTTTTCATCCCAGACCACCAATAAACCTTTTGAAGGTTTTAATACATCTTGGTACTTTCTGGATGTATCATATACCTCGTTGAGTGAGCCTTTGTCAAGATCAACCTTCTGATCTCTGCATCATTCGGAGCACATATCCTATCTCTGAACCTCAACAATCCATCTGAGCTCAATTCAAAGTCAGTCTTTGTACCCCTCTGTATCTGCCCAACAATATCACTGCACTGCTAATCAATCCGCTGAGCCTGTCAGATTCAATCTACCAGATTCGGTTCTAACTACATGCTATCTACCATAACACCACCATTAGCACTAGATGAGGTCACATCCAAACTGAGGTTCGTGAACTGTTCCAACAGTTCGTGTTATCTGATCATCATAAATGATACCATCCCGAGATGCTTCCTACTCAATTCATCAGCAACCACATTTGCTTTACCCGGGTGGTATAGGATCTCACAATCATAATCCTTTAAGAGCTCGAGCCATCTCCTCTGTCTCATGTTTAACTCTTTCTGCGAGAATAAGTACTTAAGGCTCTTATGATCTGTGTAAATCTGAAATCTCTCACCATAGAGGTAGTGGCGCCATATTTTCAACACAAACAATATAGCCACCAACTCCAAATCGTGGGTCGTGTAGTTCCTCTCATGATCCTTTAACTGCCTTGATCCATAGGCTATTACCTTCCTATCCTGCATCAATACATAGCCCAATCCTAGGTGTGAAGCATCCGTATACACTAAAAAACCTCCTGAGCTGGTAGGAATGGTGAGTATTGGAACTGTAGTCAAATGACACTTCAACTCCTAAAAACTTTCCTCACACTTATCGTCCCACACATACTCCACATTTTACCTCGTTAGACGTGTCAAAGAAGCAGCTAATCTCGAGAATCCCTATACAAACCTTCGATAATATCCATCTAAACCCAGGAAACTTCTGATCTCTGTCACTGTCTGGGGTCTCTGCCACTGAACTACGGCTTCAATCTTTGATGGATCCACTAACACTCCATCGTTCGATACTATGTGACCTGGAAAAGAGATATGTTCAAACCAAAAGTCGCACTTAATGAGTTTAGCGTACAACTTCTTCTCTCGGAGGGTCTGTAGCACTATCCTTAGATGCCTTTCATGCTTCTCTCAAGACCTTGAATATACCAGTATATCATCGATAAACACGATTATAAGCTTATCCAGATACTGGTGGAATACTTCATTCATCAATGACATAAAGGCTGCGGGAGCATTCGTCAACCCGAATGGCATAACCATAAACTCATACTGTCCATACCGAGTGCGAAAAGTAGTTTTGGGTACATCTCCACTCTGTATCTTCAACTGATGGTAGCCTGAGCTCAGATCTATCTTAGAAAAGATCTGCGCTCCCTTAAGCTGATCCAACAAGTCATTGATGCATGGAAGGGGATACTTATTCTTGATAGTGGCCTTATTCAACAATCGGTAATCTATACACAGTCGGAGGCTTCCATCTTTCTTCCTTACAAATAGAATCGGTGCTCCCCAAGGTGAGATGCTTGGCTTGATGAACCCCTTCTCCAACAACTCCTGCAACTGTTTTCTTAATTCCTACAACTCAACTTGAGCCAATCTGTATGGTGGCTTGGATATCAGCTCTGTACCAGGTGCCAATTCTATACCAAATTCCATCTCCCTATCTGGAGGTAACCCTGGTAATTCATCCGGAAAGACCTTTGGAAATTCCCTGACCACTGAAATGTCTCCCAATTTTGAACGTGCCTTATCCGTCTCAACCACATAAGCAATGTATCCTTTAGATTATTCTTTCCATTGTTAGTAACTCAAATAATCACATACAGATATGTAATTGATAAATAAATTCATCTCTCGAATATCATGAATTGAGATCATACTCTTTTATTTATGTTTAAACATATCTTTCATTTCATTTCATAAAACTTACTACGAGATTTTCTATCTCGAGAAACATTAATGTTTTAGCATGAAAATCCACAACAACATGGTTCGTAGCTAGCCAATCTATCCCTAAGATTACATCAAAATCACCCATATTTAGTAAAATTAAATCGGCTACCAGTTCTTTACCTCCTATCCTCATCTTACAACTTCTATATACATGCTCAGTCAATTGACTATCATTCATAGGGGTAGATATCATCAACATCTTATCTAGCATTATGGGTTGTACATGCTTCAACAATTTACATGCAAAGGATGACGAAATAAAGGAGTGCGTAGCACCAGGATCAAACAATACAAATGCTTCTAAATCAAAGATTTGGATGATACCTTTAACCACATCTGAAGACTGATCTGCAGTGTCCTGGTCCAATACGTGCACTCGTCCTCTGTTCACACCCACTGCTTGCTTCCCCTTTTCCTTAGCTGTACCCTCCTCCTCGAAGCAGCTGTCCCAACTGGAGCTTTCTCTGGCTCCCTATCCTTCTGTGGGGCTCTCTCTGTCATCTCTGGGCAATCCCTGATTATGTGCCCTGATTTTCCACATCGATAACATATTGCAGGATGTCCATAGCACGGTCGACTACCATGGTACTTGCCACACTTGTCGTACTGCTCTGTCGTAGGCTGTGGCCCTCTAAACACAATTCCCTTAACTGGAGCAATGGCCGGATACATGGGAGTATTAATTGTCCTCTCTCGAATCTCTTCGAACCTGGCCTCTTTCTAGAAAATCTCTTGCTTCCCTTGTAACTGAAGCCTCTATCCATCACTGGTCTCTTCTTATCTCTATCCCTCATCTTACCAACCTTCCCAAACTCTGAGGCAATCCTATCAACATCTTACTCGTACAATTATGCCCTGCGCACTGTCTCCTCGTAGGTCAATTTATCCAAGGGAACCGGTCTACACTTGATGGTCGGTCTCAATCCATCCAAAAATTTTTGAATTTTCTCATCCTTATTACTCATTGTGTTGGGATCATATCTGCCGAGGGAGATAAAGGTCGTCTCATACTCATCCACTGTCCTACTCCCTTGGGTCAGTCCCAAAAATGCCATTTTCATCTTTCTCTGCGCTGTATCCGTAACATATTGTCTCCGGAAGGCCTCAAAAAACACATCCCAACCAATCTCTATATGTCATGCTCTCAAAATAGGCCTCGTGGATTTTCACCAATGTTCTGCTGATCCCTTCAGCATGAAAGTGACAAATGCTACCATCTTGGTAGTAGTGTACTCGAAGAACCCATACAGCTTCGATCTCATTTATCCAATTATCAGCAGCTACTGGATCCTTAACTCCACTAAAAGACGGTGGTCTAAACTTCTTGAACTGCCGTAGTCTATCCAAATCACAATCGTAACCCCAACCTCTACTAGCCTGTGGTGTAGCAACAGGTGTAGGCATATCATATGCAGGTGGGGGTGTAGGTGTCTCTGTTGTTTGAGGTCTCTAGGCTGGCCGTGCCAGTGCCTCGGGTGCTACCACCTGCTCGACATCACCCTGTGTAGCGGGACTCTGTTTATCGCCAACTTCAGGTAAAGATTGGGTGACAAACTCCAATATCATCTCAATTCTCTGCTCAATCCTCGTGAAGCGAGCCTCAATACTCTCGGGTCTCTCCTCTGGGCCCTGTGGAGCATGCTCAACTTCATCATCCACCTCAATCTCTTCCTGAACCTCATGTGTTTTTGGCTCAACGCGACCCCCAGGCCTACCTCTACGGCCTCTAACTTGCGCCCTCGCCCCTCTACCGCGACTGGTATTCGACATAATTGTTCAATTCACTACATTCACATCAAATTCTTAGTCAACCAATCGACACACACAATTTGAATCAAAACAAGCACAACAACATGGGGATGTAATTTTCCTACTTATTACGTATTTTAGACATGACACACGTCAAACCAATGTAAAGCTCTAATACCAACTTCTATCACGACCCTCAACTTACCAAAATACGTACAAATTTTTGGCATTTTCATGTATCATTTATTAATCATCCTTTCTCGATCGTGAACAACCACACTTTCGATAATTGGGCTGTGTGTCAATGTTTACCTCATCCATCCATAACAATTTAATTTCAAAAGTAAACACTTTCATAAATACATCAGAGCTATTGTTTACAAGTGTTTACATTGCTTTACATCCCCAATATTTACATACAAAATGCTACTGTGCTATGTCTAGATTAGATATAAAATAATTCAAGTGTGTATACCTTTAGCGATGGGATACAACAGATGCCAAACTGGAAAGCCTCCAGTCATGCTCACACTATACTTAAATCTCTGTAGAGATGGGGAAAATAAGGGGGTGAGCAAACCACATGCTCAGTAAGGCAATCATGCGAACAGGTGGATACTGCAGTATCTACAAGATCGTGATGCCATGCTCAAAAGCATTTAATCCATAATTAATCTCAAAACATGAGTGTATGATTGTGTTAATGGTATGTAAAGCAATTCATGCTATTAAAATTTAGTGCACAAAATCCCATTCAAAGCATGGCATTAACCATCATGCATATTTCATAAGTAAGGCATGGCATTAACCATCATGCATATTTCATAAGTAAGGCATGGCATTAATCATCATGCATATTTCACAAGTAAAGGATGACATTAAACATCATGCATCTGTCCACTTTGTAAACCATTAACAATCGATATCTCAAAACAATTCAAAACTTGTCAGGTCTCAACCCCTCCCTCGGACTGTCCTGAACCCACAAATCATTTCAAACATGGATTTATTCACAAAGTAGTAGACATGTGAGATAGGCAATTCAACAAGGGAAATAACCTCTTGGTCTATGGCCATAACCGGCTACACGGATCAGGTGTGCGGGATATCACCACTATCTGCTTCCACACAGGAGGTGGGTCAAATCCTGCCCACCGGTCCATAGCAAATCTCGTCCGAAGACGGTATATCACATGTCAACACAGTACAAAGTACTCCATACTACATGCATGGTACAATGTACTCCGTGGACCCACATCAACACATCATATCACGCCACATCTCAAAATGCACGTGAAACCCTATTTAATCGGTACGACCTCTTGTCTGCCCGAAGCTCCTAACACAGCCATCAACATGCAAAATATCACAAATGCACATGCGAGCCTATTTAATCGGTGCAACACCCAGTCTGCCAGAAGCTCCAAGCACGACAACAAATAAGGTGGGAATCTAATGCGAGCTATGCTCCAAGCATCATGCCAAAACCAATAGGAAATCCATGTGAAAACTAGTGCGAGCTAAGCTCCAGTACTCATGTGTATTAAACACATCAAATCTCGTGTGAGTCATACTCTAGCACGCTTTCATTCTCACGAAAACCATGTAGGTGACTCAAATCTTTGCAAAGTATGGTTAACAAACCAGAACAACTCATTTCTTTTGCAAATCATTTCAAATGTCAGCCAACCTACCAATAATTTGCTAAAAAGCAATAAATCATGATTTTCAAAGCATTATGCTTTTGTTTTCATGCACATTTCTTAAACACTCAACTTTGTTCCTTCAATCACCTAATATCAGTTCCTAAAATCTCATATATTCTAGCAAAGCATTTAAGCACCAAAATTGCGCACAGATATCTCTAAGAGTCCACATAATTCCCTTACCTCAATTTACTTGAGTAAGACTCTCTTCCTCTTTGTTTCTTGCGCTCTTGGCTTGCCTTGCTCTGGTGTATCCTTGAGAGCTGCGATTCATTCATCAAACACTTGAGTTAATCCTCTTAACTTGCATTTTGACTTCACTGGTCAATATAATGCATCTATGCATTTACCAATGCCTTAATCTACTTTTTACCCCTTTTTGTAAATCTCACCATTTATTCACTAACAATATCTTAAATCATACTTATAACACCATTATCACCTCAAGATATCCCATTCCTCATTAACCTCAATACATTCCACTTTCTCACACTACACTATTTCTAGGTCATAGTTATTCCAATGCATTTTAGATAGTTTCTAACAATATTAGGCGCCCCAATTAACCCCAAACATCAATAGCTTAACAATGTACTTAAGTTGGGGCTTTAAAAACTCACCTTTTTGAATTTCCTCTTTGTTCCAAATAGAAATGCCCCTTGTTCCTTCAATCTAACAAATGGGAAAATGCCTCTAAACTATGTTGTTCTTCTCTTTGATGTGAACAACTTTGACTCTAATAGTCTTCCCTCAGATCTTCTCGAAAATGGTCAGATTTAGAGAGTAAAATCTAGGTTTTGGGTTTGAAATGGAAGGAAATAGTTTTTTTCTCGAAATTACAGATCCAACTGCTCCATATTTATAGAATTTTCTTGATGAGATTGATCTGCATCGGGTAGAGATCGATCTGATCTTCTTAAAATCCCTCTTTTCCTCGACATTTTGAAGTAGGAGACCGATCTGTCGAGTAGGGGAGATCAATTTGCTTCAATCAGAAGGTTAAGGAGATCGATCTGGTCTTACTGAAGATCAATCTGCTTTCAACTCGAGAGCTAAGGAGATCGATCTGTTCCATTAAGGATTAATCTGCATTTTATAAAATGTGTTAGAAGATCGATCTGGCTCCATTGGAGATCGATCTGTCCTGTTCCATAGCTCAAAATAAGAGCATTTTGGCTCTTCCAAATCGATCTCTCATTCTATGAGATCGATCTGGCCCTCATATTTCCAGATTTTCTACAGTTTTTCTGCAGTAACTTATACTCAAACATCCTTAATTTGTTGCCATAGTCATTTTCTCATCCGATCACTTTTGAGACTTGAAAACAGCATCCATTAATACTTCATACACATTAAAACTTGTGTAGAATCTTTATATAACCAAAGGTACATAATATAAACTAAATGGAAATGCATAACTCATGCAAATCTTCCTTCCATTTTACCACACTACTCATATTCCATTCCACTCACATTCTTCACATATTTAAGTCCATTTCTTCATATTCATATATAATGTAACTTATACGTACAATCACAATTCTTATTACGTGTGTGTACATTAAATTTATGGTCTTACATTACATATACTTCACATTACAAGTATATCACCATACTTATGAATTCATTTACATACATATACAAGGTTTAATCTATATGGGATCTCACATTTCCAGTTCCACTATTGCCATTTTATACTGTGGTTAGGATATCAGCTTCGTACCAGGTACCAAATCAATTCAAAACTCCATTCCTTTAATAAGTGGCAATCCTGGTAGATTATCGGGGAAAGTATCAGGAAACTCCCTAACCATAAGGATATCCGTTAACTCGAGATGTGCCTTATCCATACCAACCACACAAGTGAGGAAACATTTCCATCATTACTCCTTCCGTGAGTACAATTATTTACTCATTTAATTTCAATCGCTACACCCCTTTCATTACTTTTCAAAACTTACAGTATACATTTCAGGGGTAACCATATCACTATCTAAGGATAGAAATCTGGACAGCATAGTTTGCAGCCGACTAATTTATTCTCAAATATTACTTCAAAATTATTAATATTCCATTGAATGAAATTGACTGACTTATACTTCTTCCCCCGTTTTCGACTTATAATATCTTCGTAATTATTCCGTTAGTTAACCCTTCTTCATTGGGGTGCTAACTATCAGCATTGTGCCCAAGGGTGTAGGCATTCGCGTCTTTCACTAACTTATATGCAGATAGGAGTGGTATAAATAAATGCATGGCACTAAGATCAATTAAGATAGTTGCTTCATTATTTACAATCAAGGTGGTACCCTCCACCACATCAGATGAAACATCAGTAGTGTCCTGGTCCAAGGCTTACACTTACCCTTGTTCAACATCTTATTTCTAAGGTAACTACCACATATCCAACCCTGCTCAGTAGCAGGTCGGGGTCCTCCAATCACAATATCCCTCGTAAGTGTTGAAATTGAATACACTAGGGGTTACCAATCGTCTTACCATGACTCGACAACTCTAAATCTCTTACCAAATGGTCTCTTCCCGCTCTAACATCTCTGTCATCCACTATTCTCTTTCTGTCTATATTTTGACCCTTAGTACCTTTCCCAATCTTAGAGGCAAGCAACTCATGATCTTATTGACACAACTGAAGTGTACGTACTGCCTCAGCATAAGTAGTGATATCTAGCGGGGCCAATCAGACTCTAATTGACAATTTGAGCCCTTCCATTAACTATTGGGCTTTCCGTTTCTCCCTGCCCATAGTATCGGGTCATACCTGCCCAGGGATATAAACTGAGTTCCATACTCGTCAATCAAGCAGTTCTTCTAGGTCAGAGTATAGAATTTTATATGTAATTTCCTTTGAACAGTGTCCGAAATAATCTCTCTCTGAAATATATTATTTTCCATGTCCATTCTAAATGTCTAACTCTTCAGATGGGTCGAGCGGACTTTCACCAATGCTTCGACTCGCCCTCAAATCCTATGCATACTTTGGGCAATTAGCTCCCAAAATATTCTCCACACTCCGCTCCAACCTCGCGAAGCGTGTCTCAATACTGTCCAATCTCTCTGTCGGACTCTGTTCGATCTCTCTGTCAGACTCTATAGGGCATACTCAACATCAGCCTCCACTTCAACCTCATTTTGAGTCACATTTGGCAACTCAGAACCACTCTCAAGCCTCTCTCTATGGCCTCGAGCTCGTGTACTCGCCCCTCTACCATAGCGGCTATCAGTTAATTACTATATTCTTGCATTTGAAACCAAATTCTTATTTGCAATCTCATCTCGAAATACACAATTCATATAAACAATGCATAGTACATGGGGATGTAAACTTCCTTAACCACTAACATTGACTCATATCAGGCCAACTTAGCTCTGATACAAAAAATTATCACGACCCAAATTACCTAAAAATCACTACAAATTTTTTCTCTCTGTTTGTTATTTAATTCTTACCTTTCTCTGATCGTGACCATCCTACCAATAGTTGGGCTACGATTCGGTGTTAGTCCCCTCTCACCTATTTACCATCCCACTTCTATATTCAGATTCACACATCAGGATTTACTATCCTTTAACTTTAACTAAATCCATTCACAAGGGTATTTATATAACCTTACATCCCTGACATCATATCCGTTTATAGTACTGTGCATTTACATATTTAGATACAAAACTATACAAATGCATATACCTGACTCTCGATGGGACGTAACGGATACCAAGTCCCCAGCCGCTCACTAACTACTATGAGTGCTCTGAAAAAGAGAGATAATAACGGGGTGAGCAAACCACGCGCTCAGTAAGACAATCATGCAAGTAAGTAGAGAACTCCACTATCTACATGCTCATAATGCTATGCTCTTAAATTCATTTCTTTTTGTTTAAATCTCACGCACGAAATCATGCATACATCAATGCCATAGTTTATAAAAACTATTCGTGCATATAAAAATCATACAACTCATGCATCAATGGCATTTTATGTAAAATCATAATTCGCATGAAGTAAATCAAGATCATGCATTATTTCATGCCATGTAAAACAAATCGTGAGAGACAGTTCTTTTCATGAATTTGTAATTAAAGCATGGAAAACTCCTCATGTTGCTGAATTTAAATCACTTCATTAAAGCTTACTATTAAATAACCCCTCTAGGTTAATCATCTCATAAATCAATCTCAAACTCATAAAATTCGTTATAAAATTCTGTTATAAAATCAGCATTCTTTTAGGGTCACATGTCATAAAATCCTCTAAAGAATCTATCATCATAGTAGAAGATCACATATCAGTGAAAATCACAAAATCGGGGGCCTGACCCCTCCCTCGGGTCTACCTTGGTCTATTGAGACCAAATGTTATATCATGTGAGACATGTAGGTGACTATATCAGTAACATCGAGGACTATGGCCATATCCTAGTGACCCCTGGCTACACGGTACCTAGTGTGCGAGGTATCACACCTGAAATGGGAGGTGGGTCAGTCCTGCTGCCAAAACAACATAAATACCAGGATTGTGAGGGCAAGGCTTACAGCCTCGTGGCTAATGCCACTCCACTCCAACAATCCCTACAGTACAGTGTACTCCACGTGACATACACAGTACAATGTACTCCGTGAACCCAAATCATAGTCAGGGGGTGCCTACCGTAGGTCTTATCCACCTAAACTATGTCTCAGTATGCACATGTAGGCATATCATCTCACTGTGACATACAGAGTACAGGAGACACGGCTATATATATATGTCATATGAATCCCTGTGTGTGCAAAGGTCCAGCACGATTCCATATATCTTCATGATATCTGAAAACCTCGTGCGAGCGTAGCTCCAACACGTTTTCATAAAAATTAGTAAAATCTGAATACGAGCAGCACTCCAATATGACTTTAAAAGAGTTATAAATACATATAAAATCACGTGCGAGTAAGCTCCAGCACGGTTTCTTGCATAAAATCCAACAAAGCCTCGTGCGAGCAATGCTCCAGCACGGTATCATGCATAAATTATTCAAAACTTCATGTGAGAAATCTTTCAGTACTAATAAATGCTCAAGTAAATCAAAACTTCATGCGAGCAACGCTCCAACACCGTTTCATGCATAAAGAAATCAAATCTCGTGCAAGTTACGCTTTAGCACAACTTTTATGCAATTAAATCACGTAAGAGAAAGGCTCTAGTACGACTTTTATGCAATTATCATATAAAAACAGGATGCGAGCTTAGCTCCAGCACCTCTCATACATGTCAAATCATTAAAACTAGTGCGAGCAATCGCTCTAGCACCTTTTTATGCATATCAAGTCAAAACAGGGTACGAGCTAGGCTCTAGCACCTCTCATGCATTTCACAATAATAAATATCAGTGCGAGCAACCGCTCTAGCACATTTCATGCGTATGATGTCACACAAAGCAGTGCGAACAACTGCTCCAGCACCATTATGCACACTCACAAACTCAGATATAGTGCGAGGAAATGCTCCAGCACTATCTGTTTCCTTATAAACTTGATAGTTGGTGTTATCTTGTGAAATTTATGCAAATACTAGCCAATCTACCAATTTCCTTTGCTAAAAAGTCACGAACATTCCTCAAATCATGCATTTCATGCATGTCATGCTTTCACCATCCTTAGGTGAATTTCCCTCAGTAGAGATAAAATAGTCTTTTACCTATCCCGAGTCCTTAAAATTTTTAATCCATTTCTAGGACCTTTATACATTTTCAGTGTATACAAAAGCTATTAAAAATACACGTAGCTACCTCTAGCTACTCACAAAATTCCCTTACCTCATTTTTCTTATAGTTTGACTTTTCCACTGATGTCTCATCACGCAGTCCGATTTGCTACCACTCTAATCTCTGGAACTCCATATAAATATTCATCAGGTCAAATACAATATAATTAATTGTATTTCATATTTTCTAGGCTTAATTTAAATCATTGGGCCCGTTTACCCCTATTAGGCCCGATTGCACCATAATGGGCCTTAACCGGCCTTAAGCCCGTTTTTCACTTACTATTCACATCATCGAGGCCTATTGATCTCATTGGACCCATCAGTATTTATTGGACCTCGTTCTAAACTCTCGGATAGCTCAATTAATTATTTACGACAATTTATCTCAATTTCCAGAATTTAATTCATTTTATACGGAATTAATCCGTAATTTATGCGATAAATTTCTAACACGTACAACTATGCAAATTGTCATAAATAAGGGTTACTTACCCTAGATTCCATGATAGTACGTAAATCGAGGCTAACTCATGCTCTCGTTTGAGTCAATTGTCGAGCTACACAATTACATATTTTTCTAGGTAAATTTTCACTCGAATCTTAATCAAATTAAATATTTCAAAATTTAAATTGGTCAATTTCACCGCTTTCCGTTTTACTCGTAGCTCGATTGCATCACTAAAATTTTTCCCTAGTTTTTCCTCTTTTTCTTTTTCTCCTTTTCTCTTCTTTTCTTTCTTTTCTTTTTGGCTGAACCGGTCCGTACCGGTTTAGGCTCATCTTTGTCGTTTCGACGCCGTCCGTCTAGTTCTCCGGTAGTTTCTGACACCAATCGTTGCGCCATCGCGAGGGGGACCTTCGACTGGCCTTGAGGTTGGTCAAATCGGCATAATTGTCGGTGAATCTTCCCTTCTCTCCCATAGTACTCTCCTCTTCCGATCTTTTCTTTTCGACGACGTTAGCGCATGTGCCGGCGCCTAGTGGCTCTCCCTGTGTTGGGCTCCTCTCGTCGGTCGTCGCCTACCCCTCTGTCTCGTCGGTGGCTCGCCAGTGAAGGAAACCAATTCCCTCAGTTTCGTCTTCCTTTGCTTTCACCTGCTTCATTTTCTTTCTGTTTCACGTTTCGCGATTTCCAGTTTTTTTTTCAATTTCTTTTATTTATTTATAATTTATTTTATTATTATTTTATTTATTAAAATATTATAAAAAATCCTAAAATATCATCAAAAATTTATATTTTATTCATTTAATCCATAAATGAATTTATCTGTCTTATTTCGTCTTTCCGATATATTTTTCCAATATTTTTAGGATAATTTTTCGATGTGAAAATTTCGATTAATTCCAATAAATTCATATCTTGATCAATTGTCCTTGAAATTCAATATTTTCCTCATTATTGATCAAGATTTCTCAATTCCATTTTTTTGTAATGAAATTTTTCTTATCGAATTTATACCGAATTTTAGTCTTTTGACTGTTTAACCCTTCAACGTGTTCGGGACCAAACCAATCCAACTTCCCTTCACGAACACTCACTCATTTTGTGTTTTAAATCCTTATCTCCAGTGCAAATCTCATTCGTTTAATTTGTGACCATTTCAATCCTTTATTTGACCTTTAAATGCATTCGGTAATTTTTATTCATTCCATTTGCATTTTTCATTCACGTAAAACTCTTCTTATAATTCAATTTACGTAAAACCATGTTTACATCATTTGAATCATAAGAAATTACAATAAAAAATCAGGTCTTACATCCTCAAAAGAGGGAATGTCTACAATATGGTCGTGTACATGGTATATTGGACTTAAGCGTTACCAGAACAAGACCTAACCTTGCATGCTTCCAGAGCAATGCCTCTCCTCGTGCACAATATCACGTGATCCCTGGGTTGGTTCCCAGGCGGCCCACGCTATCGGTCTTACATGCTACCAAAGCAAGGCCACCCAACATTACCAGAACGGGGGTCATCTCATGTTACTAAAACGGAGGCATATCTTGTTACCAAAACAGAGGAATATCAAACTTACATGCTACCAGAGTAAGGCCAGGACTTACATGCTACTAGACCAAGGCCTCCCAATGATACCAAAATGGAGGAATAATCAGATTTACATGTTACCAGAACAAGGCCCAGACTTACATGCTACCAAAGCAAGGCCCGATGTGTATTCAACATGACACGTTTAAGTCTCCATCATTACCCATTATCATATAAAACGTTTTGCCTTCATGTAGAACTCATAATGGTTTTCTCTTAGAAATCTCATTTAAAACATTTGTGTACCCAACACAAAACATGTTAAAATCGAGTTCCAACTGGTAAAACCACGTACACATTTCTCAATCTCAGTATGCCTTAACGTAGAGCCCAAATCTCTTTTCATGTTTTAAACACAAAACGTTTGTAAAACATTTTCACGCTTAGTTTATAAGTCATAAAAGTTGGGCCCCAACCGACTATAAAATCGTGTGCACTACTCATTCACAACTCATAAAAACATGCTTGTTTGCTAAAATCACTTTTCATGCTACAATTAACATCAAAACACAAATACAAACGAGTTTAAATTTTCCCTTACCTCTTTGCACCTCGTATAATGCAATCGTTCCCCTGTATCATGGACTAGCCTCGCATTCCACTTTGGAACTCCTGAGCTGTCCAAATGATGTTACAAACATCAATAACCCAACTCAATCACATTATTGCACACACATTTGCTCATATTCTCATTAACACCTCAAATAACTCGATTCTCATAATTATATCTCTATTCATATTCTCATCCACTACGTCTCAAAATTCTACATTTCTTACACCATATTCTATGCTAAATTCACCTTATTATCTCAATTCCAATTTATAGCCATAATTTTTAAATTTACCACAATTGCAAAATAACATCTCTACTCCAACAAAGTCATAGTTTCATCAATCCCTAATCTTTTCCCAACTATTTCATCACAATACCCATGCTCACAATTACCAAAATTACTTTAAAATCAAAGATCGAGGTTTAGAAAATTACCCAAAACTTGTGGAGTGCTTAAATCTTGCCTCGATTCAATTCGTCCTTCGATTTCCAAGTATGTTGTTCTACTTTCGTTGAGGAATAACTTTCCTTCTTGCCACAGCCTTTAATTTGGATGAAAATGGGTTCAAAAATGATGATTTGGGAGAGAGAGATCGATTTCTAGAAAAACAAAGGGGTCCTTTTATAGACGGAGGGTAGGAGATCGATCTGGTCCTTGATGAGATCGATCTGCATTTGAATATGGGAACGTTTTGAGGTAATTTTATGCTTAGGAGATCAATCTGTCATGGGGTGAGATCGATCTCTTAATGGCTTTATGAGATCGATATACTCCAATTATGAGATCGATCTCTAGTTTATAGAATGTTTCATGAGATCGATCTACTCCTTGAGGGGATCGATCTTCTCCTTACAGCATGCTTAGTGAGATTGATTCCTTCCTCATGAGATCGATCTCTTTACAGAATCATAAGGAGATCAATCCTCTTCCATTGGAGATCGATCTGCTCACTTAAATTCATCTTTCCTTGTCATTTTTGGCCTACCAGATCGATCCTCTCTTCTTCAAGATTGATCTGGCCCCATAGATTCACACTTAACATATAATCTCATTTAAAACTCATTCATCACTTAAAATTTCATTCCATACCACCTCAATATATGAGTACACCATATTTAGTTCAATCAATTACACTTCATATTCTCATTACATAATTTAAATATGTCTAAAATTCTCAAATCTCACATTAATAGAAGGAATAGTGAAGTGAAAATGGACTTAAGACAAGGTTAGGCTTATTAAGGTGTAATAAGACCCAATAAGAGTAAACGAGCCCAATAAGTTAAATTGACCGTAGAAACATAAGAATTATATTTATCAAGTTAAACTAATTCGATAAATAATTATCTGCAGCTCCAGAGACTGTACAAGGAGCTAAACGGACTGAGTGATTCGGCAGCATTGGAAAAGTAAGCACGTTCAATGTGATTTGAGGTAAGAGAATTTTGTAAGTAGTTAGAGATAGCTACACGTATTTTTAAAGGCATTTACAGGGACTTAAAAAGTCTGAGGGTTCTAGAAATGAAATAATTTTATAGAGACCAGATATAAGCAAATTATGATTTTACCCTTATTAAGGGTAATTTTGTCAAAATTTGTAAAGTCACGAAGTGAATGAAATGCATGTTTTTGACTGTTTTACTGCTTTTTAACAAGTACATGGATAGGTTGGCTAGTGTTTGCATGATTTACACAAAATAACACATTTTAGTGCTGATTGTGAGTGTGAAACTATTTCGTTGAAATAGAGCCATGTATTGGGTTTGTCTGGAAACGGTTCGTGCTGGAGTCTCGCTCGCATTGTGTTTTCATATTGTACCATGCATAAGATGTGCTAGAGCTTTGCTCGCACTGTATTTTGATATGATCTATGTGATAACGTGCCAGGGTATTGCTCGCATTATATTTTGACATGATATGCATAAAAGTCGTGTTAGAGCTTTACTCGCACGAGATTTTCTTATGATATGCATAAAACCGTGTTGGAGCTTTACTCATACGTGATTTGATATGACATGCATAAGGTCATGCTAGAGCCTCATGCAGACTGTGTTTCACATTGATATGATATGCTCGCACGTGCAATTTGAGACATGGCATGGGTGATTGACATGATATAGGGTCCACAGAGTACGTTGCACCGTGTACGTAGCACGGAGTACATTGTACCATGCAGTCCTTGAACTATATGAGTTTTCGGACTATATGATATTATAGGCTGGTAGGTAGGATTTGACCCACCTCTCATTACAGCCTGATGCCCAGTACACTAGGATTCATGTAGCTTGGGATCACATATGAGGATATGGCTATAGTTCCTATATGCTTACCACAATACCTACCTAGTTCTCGCATGGCATATGGTTTATATAATTACACGAATTCATATGGTTTTATATGGATCAAGGTATCTCGAGGGACGGGAGGAGCCTTGATATATGTTACATGAACATATGTTTTATATGGTTTCATATGGATTAGGATAACCCAAGGAAATGGTTGAGTCCTGATACTGGTCTTACTTGTTAAATGTGAAAAGAAAATATCCATAACTGATTTACATGAAACGCCCTTTTGTGCATGAGATTCCATGATTTCCATAAATACGATAGTTATTATGTACGTCGCATAGGTGTATGCATGAAATCATGTTTCAGGCTTGACTTGGAAAATAAAGGTTTAAAGTCTGGCATTATGATCATGTAGATAGTGCAGTTATCTACTTGCTTGTATAGTTGCCTTACTGAGCTATTAAGCTCACCCTTTTCATTTTCTCTATCCACAAATCACTTTCAGTAGCTAAAGAGTGATTGAGGACTTGCATTTAGACATCTGTTGCTTCCCATCAATCAAAAGGTATACACATTCGTATTGTTTTATACCTAAACATGTAACAGCACAATAATGAATACAGATATAATATCGAGGATGTAAATATTTGTAAAATGTGTAAGGCCATGTAAATACACGTTATAAAATATAAGTATTTACAGTTGTAAGATTGAGGATCTTGATATCCGAATGTGATAAGAAATGAATGATGAGATAGGTAACATAATATGGCTAATGCCGAATCATAGCCTAACTGTTAATAAGATAGTCACGAAGGGAAAAAGGTAAAGAAAAAGTGAAAAATTAGTAGTGTTTTTAGGTTAAAAGAAGTCGTGATAACATCTCTACCAGTGGCCTCACGTCAGGGTAATGATGATTTGGGTTACGACTGTTAGTTAGATAGACTGAAGTAATTTCAGAAGCTTCAGCCACCGTCTTTTAGTGGGGTTAAGGATCCGGGAGTGGCCAAGGACTGAATCAACAAAATGGAGAAGCTTTATAGGGTTTTTCAGTGTTCTTCGAGAGACAAAGTGGCCTTTGCAGCCTTTGTATTAGAGGGAGAGGCAAAACACTGGTGGAAATCTGCCATACCTATTTTGATAGTCATATATTGGGAACTGTCATGTGAGATTTTTTTGGATGCCTTTAGGAGGTAATACATTTTTGCTACTGCTCAGCAAAAGCTATGGATAAAGTTTTTGAGTTTGACCCGGGGAAGCAAGTCTGTAGACGAGTATGAATCTTGGTCTACATCTTTGGGCAGGTATGATCCCGATACTTTGAGCAGCGAATCGAGGAAGGTCCTTAAGTTTATGGAGAACCTGAGACCATCGATCAGAGCTCGACTGGCCCTTATAGACATTGCAGCTTGTGAGGAAGTAGTCAGACAGGCTTAGTTATGTGAGCAAGATTACAAGCTCCATGCTTCATAGTTTGGAAAGATTGGTAAGGGTAGAGATAGAGACCGAAAGAGATTCAGGGATGATCGAGGTCCTAAAGAGAGCAAGAGGCCTTTTGGTATGCGACGAAGGATAAAGGAGTCGCAGAATAAGTCCATTAGACCCCCTATGCATTCGACAGTAACTCTGGCTTGGGGTATTATGATTAGAGGACCCGACCTAATTTCGATAAGTGTAGATTTTGTAGAGGGAAACACAGGAACAATCCTTGTTGTAGGATGTCTACAAAGTGTTTTAAATGTGGTAAGACAGTGCATATGATAAGAGATAGCCTAGAACCAGCTGAGATACCTCCTCAGAAGGGTAAGGAACAGAGAAAGTTCCACCTGCTACTCCTACTCCGAGAAGGAGAGCCACAGTCGAGGAGAAAGGGAAGCAAACAGTCGGTGTCACGACCCTCAGTGACTTAACCAAAACCACTACAAATTTTTTGCTTTTTACTTACCTTTTTCCTCATCAATAGTTGAGCTGTGATTTGATGCTAGTATCCTCGCTTACCATACCACTCATCCATTATCATACGTACATGTCAATATACTATCTACTGACTCTAATGTCTTTTATAATATAAGTGAACTCATATAAAATCTAATACAAATACATCCCTCATAATTTACATCAAATACATCATTGTGTTGTTTACATGTTTGGATACAGAACTGTACAAAATATGTATACCTGTCGATCGATAGGAAATGATAGAGGACAATAGGAACACTATCCCTCTCTCATAATCACTCTACTGCGGATGCTCTATAGAGAGGTGTAAAAAAAGGGGTGAGCTCACAACTCAATAAGGAAATCAGGCAAGCCAGTAGACATCTACACTATCTACTCAAAATAATAATATGCCTTGAAAATATCATTTCCTTAACTCACTTTAAAAGCATGTCTTTAAATATATTTATATAGTTGTATAGATTAAACCCCATGTACAGAAATCATGCTTAATTCTCAAATATAGGCATTTAGTGCAAAACAATGCATTTTTATAATTTCACAGTGCCTTTAGAGAAATCATGCCATTTATATTCAAATCATAGTAAATATGGCATTTAAATCATTCACAACACAATAATCAGATTCCGACCCATCCCTCAGGCCTATTCGTATTATAAAACAATCAAGTGATATATCATGTGATACTCTATGGTGAAATGCAATAATATCCTAGACTATGACCATATCCTATAATAGTGATCCCAGGCTACACAGGCCTCGATGTACGGGGTATCACTACTGCAACGAGAGGGGGGTCAGTCCATCACAACTGCCAACTGTCAACTCTTCAACTCCACAACAACATAACAACACAACAACACATGGTATAGTGTACTCTATGCCAGTTGCAGGGTACAACGTACACCTGTAGACCCTATCTCAATGGATAATCAATACCACGTCTCTAAATCCACATGTGAACATCTCACAGTGTGACACTCAGTCTACACAAAGAAATCAGCATGGTTTTTCAACATGTCTTATAAATCACATAAAAATACAATGCGCACCTTTTAGCGTGACTCACAGTCGATACTTTGCTCAAACACTGTTTCACATCACAAACTTAAACTCTAGTACGAGTAAACCTTTAGCACTAGGTCATGCATAGTTCATGTCTCAAATCAAGTACGAGCAGTACCATGCTATAAACAAAACTCATCAAATCAACTACGAGCAAATCGTTCAAGTACTATGTCATGTATAAATCATGAAGAATCGAGTACGAGCAATGCTCTAGCACTCTCTCATGTATCTCATGTAAAATTTGAGTACGAGCTAATCGCTCTAGTACTCTATCATGCATAAATCATATAAAACTGAGTACGACCAATAACTCCAGCACTCTATCATGCATGTCATGGAAATCTAGTGCGAATCATACATCAATACTAATATATGTGAAAAATATATGAAATCAAGTACGAGCTGTACTCTAGTATGATTTATTCTCGCATAATTCGATAGATGACTCTTTAAAAAGGGATGATTCTCAAAATATCAAAAGCAGCACTATAAGTTGTGCTATGTCTTATCAACCAAGAAAACATTAGCTCATCTACCTACTCTTCTGCTAAATAGTAATAAAAAACTCATAATTGTGGTTTCCATGCTTTTTACATTTTTTCCCAAAAGTTGACATTTTTCCTAACTAGGGGTAAAATCATAATTTGCCACTATCGGGTCGCTATAATTATTATTCACTTTCTATAAGCCTCAGAGTTTTTAAGTGAATGCAAAAGCAGATGAAAATATGTGCAGGTGTCTCTAACTACTCATAAAAGTCCCTTACCTGTAATTACTCGAGAAATTTTACTTTCTCAACGCTACTCGATCCAGCAGTCCGATGCACTCCTCCAAAAATTTCTAGAGCTGCTTCTAACCATTCATCAGGTTAATTATACTTTTTCTATTGTATTTCACATTTAATACAATCTATTTCACTTAATGGGCTTTGATAAACCTTAATAGGCCTAACTCTACCTTAAGCCCATTTCCATTTTACTATTTATTTTTGTCAGGCCTAATGGGTTTGTGGGGCCCACCAACTCTTATTGGGCTTATTCGAGACCCATTACATCACATTGAGTCAAAATCAATTGGGTTTGGCCTATTGGACCTCTCGACCACTGGCCATGGCCGAGACCACGCATGCCTAGCCATGTCGAGCCCCACGCCACTGATGGCCATTTGCTAGCTAATTCACTTAGGCATTTTCACAAACACTTGGTTGACAATGTTCTTAAGCTTCTCTTAGTTCATTTAGGCATTTTATGAAACACCTTGATTGCCAACTTAGTTCATCCATCAATTGATCAAATTGATTAATTCTAACTATACCATAATCATGAACACATGTGTATTAACTCATTTATGCCTTAAAATCATATGGGCATTCATCAATTTATCACTACTCACTGTCCGCCAATTCATGTTCATAGTGATTCCATATTTTTCAATGCTTAAAACATATACCAATCTACCTAGAATCATTCATACATTAACATATATGAATTTAAAAGCTTGAAATTATACCTAGTATATGCGTTCACACTTGGCTGAAACTTTGAAGCCTCTCAGATTTCACACAATGGCTCCTTGATAGCCAATTCCAACATATGTTAATCCTCACTTAATTTGGAACAACTTTCATGAAGAAGGAAAGTTCCAAATATGCCTTTTTCCTAGTGATTTCTAGTGAGGCTTGAATTTATATGTTTTAATGGTTTCCTTCTTCTAGCCGAATTCTTAAGGAAGAAGATGTAGTTGTGTTGGCTGATTTATAAGTCCATTACTTAGTCATTAAGCCTTACTTTTCAATTAACAAAATTCAATGTGGATTGATTTAGGTAATGGTTACCAAATTGACTATGGTTACCTTTTACTAATGGGCTTGATTTTAATCAATTTGGGCCTAGCATTTGGGCTTCTCGGTTTAGACCTTCCTAATGGGATTTCAGGCTGAAATGTTTACTATATATTGTTTCTTCAATTTTCTAAATATTTGACCTACCAATCGGTCCAACATTTCGATCTAATGGACCTAAGAAATTCGATCTACACTTACTATACCTTAATGAGCTTTAAAACTCTTCACTTTGACCCATTACGTTTTTACCCATTAAATTTAATCCGAAATTCATCAAAATAAATTTTCCTTACTTTCGGGTATGATTATCTTATATTCTAACCAAAAATATTTTCCCCAAAGTTTTCTCCATACTTAGATTAATTTTTAACCATGGTTAGTCAACTATGGTAGATGTCCACTTTTCTTGACTATAGTTGACTTTTTCCCTAATCATTGACCATGTTGACTTTTTCTAAAAAATTCAAAAGTGTCATATCTTATGGTTTACACTCCCTTCTTTACGTTTTGACCGTTTTCGGTAGGTAAATATACCTTAATTACCTTAAACCGTTGAAAAGGTCTATTTTACCCCTTTTCACCTTTTACTCTTGTTCTCTGTGTTCGGGACTAAATCAAACCGACTTTGCTCCATGCATTTTAAGTTCTTCTTTTCAGTCAGAATGATTCAGATCCACTCGGTTTAGCCATATGACTCTTATAGCCTTTTTTGACTTTTATGTAGCTTTTAAGTGTTAAAGCATTTCACTAACACTTAAATCAAGTAAATACTCTTATTATGATTCAAATAACTTAATACAATGTTTGTACATATATAAATCATAAGGAACAAGCTACATAAAAATACGAGTCTTACAGTCAGTCAGGCCGAGTGTATGCGATTGACGAGGGCTCTGCAAATGCTTCACCTGATGTGGTGAAAGGTATAATTCTGATTTTTAATCTTTAGGAATTAGCACTATTTGATCGTGGTGCAATGCATTCATTCATATAACCATCGCGTGCATTTAAATTGTTAGAGTTTGTAAAGTTTACACACTTAGGTAAAAGATTGTTAATTAGCGCACCCATGGGAAATAGTCAGATGACTGAATTTGTGTGTAATCAGTGTAAGTTAAGGATAGGAGATAAGAGTATAACAGCCGATCTATCCTATTAATTATGTTTGATTTTGATGTATTATTAAGAATGGATTGGTTGGATGCAAATCATGCTATTTTAAATTGCCATTCTAAGATGATAATGTTCTCTATGACCGAGAAACATATTGTAATGTTTTTCTAAGAATTTATAAAAGAAGTAGTTGTGGCAATCGAAAGAATATATTACTGTGATGAGAGGGATGCAATATTAAATTGATTGCATAACATTATTTCGAAGGTTTTATTGCATACGTGGTTGACATGGATAACATTATTTTAAGTTGGCTGCTTCTTTGACTCGTCTTACTCATAAGAATGTAGCATTTGAGTGGGATGACAAATGTGAGAAGAGTTTTTAAGAGTTGAAACACTGCCTGACCACAACATTAATTCTTACCATTCTGACCAGCTTAGGAGGTTTCTCTATAAACACTGATGCCTCTGGATAGGAGCTGGGCTGTGTATTGATGTAAAACAGGAAGGTAGTTGGTTATGGATCTTGACAGCTTAAGGACCATGAGAAGAACTATCCAACCCATGATTTAGAGTTGGCTATCGTATTGCTTTCACTGAAGATATGGCGCCATTATTTGTACAGTGAGAAATTTTAGGTATTTACAAATCACAAAAACCTGAAATATCTGTTTTCACAGAAAGAGTTGAATATAAGGCAACGAAGATGGTTAGAGCTTCTAAAAGACTATAATTATGAGATACTGTATCATTCAGGTAAGGCAAATGTAGTTACCAATGCTTTGACCCGAGAGAGCATTGGGATGGTATCGTACATGATGATTAGGGAACGTGAGCTGCTAGAGCAGTTTGTGAGTTTTTGTTTAGATATTGTCCCTTCTGATATTGATGCATATTCTGTGATAGCTAGTCTGAGATTGGAAATGGGTCTGATTGACTGGATCAGACAAGCTAAATGAATTGATCATTTATGTATTGATATGGCTAGTAGATTCAGATGGGTATCGGTGTCGACTATAAGTTGAGCACTGATGGACTACTAGATTTAGAGGCAAAGTGTGTGTTCCCTAAGATTCTGAGTTGAGAAAACTAATTTTGTTCGAAACTCATTTATCATGGTATACATTGCGTTCGAGGAGCAATAAGATGTATCAGAATCTCCGAAAAGTGTATTGGTGGTCATGGATGAAGAAAGACATAGCAGAGTATGTAGCGAAGTGTCTAGTGTGTCAACAGGTTAAGGTAGAGCATCAGAAACCTGCAGGGCTATTGCAGCCTCTACCTATACCGACATGCAAATAGGAGCACATCACCATGGATTTTATAATGGGTTTATCGAGGACCCGACGGAATCATAATGCCATTGGAGTGATTATGGATAGATTAACGAAGTCAGCTCACTTCTTAGCCATGAAGGCTACAGACAATCTGAGTGTGTTGATGAATCTGTATGTACAGGTAATTGTGAGGCTACATGGCGTTCTAGTGAGTATTGTGTTTAATAGGGATTCTTGCTTCACTTTCCACTTTTGGGAACATGTTCAGGAAGCCATGGGAACCCGATTGAGTTTCAGTACAACTTTCCACCCACAGTCAGATGGTCAGTCAAAGACAATCATCTAGACTCTGAAGGATATATTGATGGCTGGTGTGATGGACTTTAGAGGCTCTTAGGATGATCATTTTCCATAAGCCAAATTCGCCTATAACAATAGTTATCACTCGAGTATTAGGTAGGCATCGTATAAAGCGTTATATGGTCGTAGGTGTTGATAACTAATTAGATGGGAAGAAGTGGGTGACCAAAAGATGTTTGTTCCAGATTTAGTGAAGCAAGCCCTGAGGATGTCTAGTTGATATATGATAGATTGATGACAGCTCAGAACAGGCAGAAGAGCTATGTTCACACAAGGCGAATGCCTTTGGAATTCATTGTAGGTGAATTAGTGTTTCTTAAAGTTTCCCTCTTAAAGGTATTATGAGATTTGAGAGGAAAGACAAGTTGAGTCCTCGCTACATTGGACCTTTTGGGATCTTAAATCGAGTGGAAGATAAGGCTTATAGGTTGACATTGCCACCTAACTTAGCGAGTGTGCATAACGTCTTCCACATTTTGATGCTTCAAAAAATATCATCTGGACCTGACACATGTGTTTCAGTGTGAGGCATTGGACCTCACAGAGGATATGTCATATGTAGAGAAGCCGATTCAGATATTGGACAAAAAGGAGAAGGTCTTACGGTCTAAGATGATCTCTCTAGTTAAGGTTCTCTCACAATACCACACTTCAGAAGAAGCTACGTGGGAATTAGAGAGCTTGATGAGAGAAAAGTACCTAGAGTTGTTTGAGGATTGACTTGGTTCTAGTTTGGAGGACTAAATTTCTTAAGGTGGGGAGGAATGTCAAACCCGTACATTTGTATTATACTACTTATTATTCACTATTGTAAACATTGATACATGTTATCAGAATCATAAGAAAGATTGTATTACAATTCAAAGTGCAAGTAAAAGTGGAAAATGCCTTAAAAGCATAAAAGTGCCTAATTGTGAGCTAAAGTGAGCTCAGGCTAAACCGAAGGGATGCCAACCATTCTAGCTGAAGATAAGAACTTAAAACATCGAAATAATGATAGTTCAAGAAGGAAAGTCAGTTTGATTTGGTCCCAATAAGGTCAAAATAGTCAAAATGCCAAAAAGAACCCAAACAAGCTCAAAATCAATCATTTTACCTTTTTTTTAGCATTTTTATCTCCCGGAAGTGACTAAACTGCAGAGATGGGAGTCTTAACCATGAGAAACCTCAATTTTGGGATTTTTGGACAAAAGTCAACGTGTTCAATGGTCTGGAAAATTCAAGTTAGATTAGAAAAATGTTGACTTTGACCATAAGAGCTAACCATGGTTAAAATGTAACCTAACCATGCTTAAAGCATGGGAAGAATTATTTTTGGTTAAAACACTAAATTTTCAATCTCTTGAATATGGAAAATAAATTAAATTAAATTTGGATTAGTTTAATTAGGCTGAAATTGAAGAAAGATTTTGGGCCAAGTAGCTAAATGGCTTAAGCCCATTAAGCATTAAAACTAATGGGCCAAGTCTGCAAGCTTAAATGAGCCGAGCTTGGGCAATCAATTAGGCTGAAATTTAAGACATATAGTAGGCCCAATTACCTATGAAAATCCAGCCCAATAACATTGAAGAAAAGCCCAAATTGAAAGCCCAAAATGTAAGCCCAAAACCAAACCCATTAGAAAATGTTAAAGCCCAAAACCTAAGCCCAAAAGTTACCAAGCCCAAGACCAATTGCAAGCTCAAATTATGGGCTGAAGTTTAAGGTTAAATGGCTGAAAATTAGCTAAGGAAATATCAGATTTCCTAGTCTTCTTCTCCCTTGCATTCTCGGCCAAAACAAAGAAACCATGGAAACATAAGCTTTCAAGCTTTCTTACTCTAGAAATCACATACCTAAGGGCATATTTGGAATTAGGTGTCTTCATGAAAAGTTGTTACCCATGATTAGGAGAATAACATAGTCCAAAACCAATAAGTAAGAAGTTGATTTGGAGAAGTCAACCCCTTCCAGTAGTCTCGACCAAAGAACAAAGTATAAGTTAGGTGAGTTTTCAATGCACTAATCTTACATTTGTTAATTTAGGGATTTTATGGAGTTGATTGGTGTATGAATTGCTTGGCAAAACATCACCTAAGGTGATGAACAAGCATAGGATGAAAATGGATATTTGAAATTCTATGAATATGCATATGATTTTAAAGCATGTATGGATAGGTTAGATCATGTACATGACGATGGCATGATTAAAAGAAACCGATTTGTTAAATTGGATATAGTTATGTTGATGGCATAGAAGGTGTTTGATAAAATGCCAAAATGAACTATGTTAAAGGCTTAAGACTTGCTATCCAAGTGTTTGATAAAATGCCTAAGTGAGATTAGGCCATGATTAGCCTGGTGATGGCTAGTAATCGACCATTGTGGCGTGATGGGTGTTCGGCCACCATACCGTAGCCAAGAGGTTCTATGGTCCAAGCCTAAATGCAATCGGCCCAAATATAGCAAATAGGCCCCACAAATGGCCCAATGAGTGTTAAGGGGCCTAAGGAGCCCAATGGGCTTTAATGGAATAAATTGTGAAGTGAAAATGAGCTTAAGACAAAGTTAGGCAATTAAGGTATAATAAGGCCCATAAGAATAATTGGGCCTAATACCTTAAATTAACTGTATAGAAAGTGAAATACGGGTTAATAAGATTTATTGATGTGATTGGTAATTATTTGTAGCTCTCGGAGATATATATGGAGCCGGATAGATTAATATATGAAAAATGGAAAAGGTGGAAAATGCATTCGACGGGGATTCAAGGGGTCTATGCAAGCCCTTAGAGATAGCTGTGCATATATTTTTTGCCATTTTCAAGTATTTAAATTATGTATAGAGTATAGATATGGAAAAATATAAATGATGCCTAAATATGGGATAATTACAAAAGTACCCTTAAAATTGGGAAAATTTAAAAATGCATAAAATGCATGAATTCAATGTTTTCTATGTGAAAAAGGGATTTAGTAAAGCTGAAATGATAGACTGGCTCATGATTTGACTGTATGCATTAAACTGCACATTTTTCTAAAATTTGATTTGATTTGATGGGAAGTTATACTCTCACTCTGTTTTGCATCATTTTACGTATTGCACTCAATTTTGAGTACCATGTCTATTGGAAAGCGAGCCATCTTTCTATTTTGTGCGTGTGAAATGGTGCTGGAGCTCTGGCGATGTCTGTGAGTTACATAGAACTGCTCGCACTAGATTTGATGTGATATGTGAATAAAATCGTGCTGGAGCTATGATGATGTCAGTGAGTTACACTGAACTGTTCGCACTAGATTTGATGTGATATGTGGATAAAATCGTGTTTGAGCGGGGTGTTGACTAATTGTCACACTTAAGGCTTGCACTGAATTTTGAGACAGTATATGGTTGATGATTTATTGTTAGGGTGATAAGTCCCTGAGTCGGGCACCCCACGAGTCTTCTGATTATCTGTTGTGGTTCACGAAGTACGTTGTACCGTGTAGACACACGAAGTACGCTGTACCGTACCACTAGTCCTTGGACATCTGATTTGCATGCTTCTAGACACCTTTGCACACGTAGCTAGTGATTGCTTGGGGTCACTAACTATGGCCATATGTTGTCTGATTTACTGTATATCCCTGCCTGGTCTCTCTGACTGATCACATTTTTTTGTTCTGTTCTGTACTCTAAACTGATTTTGATTTCTGTACTGAATTGCTTTCTGTATGATCTGAATTTTGAACCAACTACTTTCTGATCTATTTTTTGAACTCTGATATGTTTTTGAAATCTGAATCTAATTTCTATTTTATGATCCGTTTCTGATTCATTTGGTATTTTGATTCCAATCTGATTTCTGAAATGATTTTTGAACTGACATTTGAACTGATCCTAAATGATACGGATCTGCAAGTTTTAATACATGACTTGACATTATATTCTAGTATTTGGCAAAGTGAATGTATTTGTTTTGAAATCTGATAAGTGGAATGCATATGTTTTACAAGATGATGAAACATGCATTATGAGCACTGTAGATAATATGGATATCTACCTACTTTCATGCCACGATCCTTTCCCCGTGACTTAACTTACTACTAACAGTTAGGTTGTGAGTCAACATCCATGTCCACATCTCATCCATTCATAATTTAAAACTCATTTAAAGAAATAGAAATTGTACTTTTATATATATGCGAAAACTTTTACATCAGTTTCTATTATACATCCCTTTCGTACAAAAGATAGCTTTATTGTGCATTAATTTAAAGGATACAAAATTTTTTCTCTCATAAGTGTATACCTCTGTACTGCTGGAGAACTGGAGATCACGGTGGCAGGAACAACTGTAGTAAACTCACTATTGCATAGAATCTATGGAGGAGGGAAATAAAGGAGTGAGCTAACACGCTCAGTAAGGAAAATATGAAAGTAGGAAAATAACTACACTATCTACATGCTTAAAACATAAACATTTATTTTCCTTGTTAAACATATGCATTCTTTTAAGACAACTTCCATCAGTGCGAAACCATTAATTCGCTGGATGGTTACATGCATATTCTTTTCAAACCACACAGAATCACACAGCTCAGTCTTTAAAACCACACAGCTTCATCTTTCATTACACACAGTACACACCTATAAATTACTTTGCACATAGCAAATCACTTAGTAAAAATCAATTTACATGAGACATAGAATGTGATATCATATCACCTTGTATCACACAGCTGGGGGACATATGTCACCTCACACAGTAGCGACAAAATGTCATATCACACAGATAAAAGGACTTATGGCCATAGTCTAGATTCTAAACATCACTGATTAGGTGTGCGGGAATCCCATGCTTAGGGAGGTAGATCAACCATCCCTTCAGCTTATACAGAATCACTAAGATATCACAGCACATCGTACTCCATGGCTAACGCTCATGGTACTGTGTACTCCCATGGATCCTTATCACCCATTTTCGTGGTCTCAAAATCACATACGAGCAGGTTTGTGCAAGATCACTCAGCAATACACGACGGCTCCAGCACGATTTTACTCATCACACAGCAAAGCTTATAAAACCTCGTGCGAGCAACTCAGCGTAAGATCACACAACAATACCTAAGGCCTCTAGCACAGTTTTTACTTATCACACAGTAAACATCATAAAACCATGTGCGAGCAACTTATAATCACTTTAAATCGAGGGAGTCACATGTGAGCATAGTCAGCGTAAGATCAGTTAGCAACACTCGATGGCTCTAGCATGATTCCCAAAATCTAGTGCGAGCTCTCGAGTGGATCACACAGCTTCACTCAACTCTAGCACCTTTTGCTTTTCATAAAATCCTTTTAAAATGTTGTGCGAGCAAGGCTGGTAAATCTACCCTTGTCACATAGGCTCTAACACAAGTTCACACAGAAAAAGAAATAGAAGGCTCCATTCACTAAGTAAGAGCGAGAGGGTAATCTCCCTTCAATCACACATTAAAAGCTTTTCACTTTGTAAATCATGCATTTTATGATAATAATTAAATTGGGAGCCAGTCTATTATTACTCTTCTCAATCATTTACTAAACATTCACCAAAACAACTTTTCACAATCAAGACAATGAAGGCATTCAAATTTGTGCATGTAAGCATACTTCTCATACATTGTATTAACGTAGATATATCAATATCGAAATACTCTATCGTATTTATGTACACACAACAGGTAAGAAATATACGTATAGCTATCTCTAATAGCTCACATAAATCCCTTACCTCGAATTACGCTCGAATCACTTTCCTTTGTTTCCCAATGCTCGTGATCCGGTCTTATTGGCTCTAATTATATCTCCAGGAGCTACAGTGATTTACAATTCACATCAGTATACTTTAATATACTTCATTTTCACTTGCATGAAGTTCAATTCAATGCATTGGGCCATTACATCTTATTTGGCCTCGTTTTATCTTACCGGACCTTACTCTCTCTTAAGTCCTTTTTGATTACATAATTCATTTCTAGAGAATCTATTAGACTCATCAAGTCTAGTGATTTGTATTGAGGTGGCATTAATCTCACAATGCTGTAAGTTCATCAATCTCTTTCACTAAGGCATTTCATCATATACCTCATATGCCTATTTTCATTCATTATTAATTCCAACATATGGATTTCACAAAAGCATCTTAGAATCATCTATGCATACTTAATATGTAAGACCCGAATTTAATTAAAATACGAAATAAATGAGTATTCGTGAAGGGAAGTCGGGTTAAATTAATCTCAAACACGTGTAAGGTCAAAACGGTCAAAAGACCGAAAGCCAGTGTAAATTCGATGAGAAAAATTTATTAAAAATAACGGATTAAGAAATCTTGGTCAATAAAGGTGAAATAAATTTATTTTGGGTTAAACTAATCAAGATATTATTTTATGGAAATTAATCAGGATTAATTGGAATTTTTAGTTCGAAAAAATAATCCCGAAAAATACGAAAAAATTATACCCGAAAAAGGATTACAATATAATAAATAAAATAAATTAAATTAAATAGATTAAATTTGGAATAAAATAATATAGTTTGTAGATATTTTGGATTTTTATAGAGTATTTTAATGAATAGTGTAATAATTAAAATAAATAAAATTAAACTAATTGTAAAAAAAAAAAAAGAAAAAGAAGTGAAATCTGAAAACTTAATCGGGGAGAGAGAAAATAACAAGGAAACTGAGGAAGCTACCACGCGCGGCTCGTCCGACCGACGGCCACCGGGCACCGACGGCCCCGACGAATAGCCGGGCAGGAAGAGGAGCGACCGACGAAGCTATTGGCGCCGGCGACGGGCGCCAAGGAGGCCGAAAATTGTCGAACGGAGGAAGAGAAGCCCGCGGGGAGAACATTATCGGTACCGGCGATCCACGACAGCTGGGGGCAAACGGCGGGCACCGGCGTGATCGGGAAGAGGAGCCGGTTCTTTTAAGACCGGTATTGGTCGACGAAACCGTCGAAATCCTCCGGATCGGGAGGTGACAGCCGCGGGGGAGAAGGAAAAATTCATCGGCGATGGCTGCGTTTCGATTCCAGCCGAGGCCCGATCTTAGATGCCCAGGTGCAGATGCGTCGAACGGCGGTGGTGAGGCACCGGGAACCGGCCGAACGGAGCCGGAATGACCAAATGGGGATCGAACCGACCGAACCGGACCAGACCAAATCGATGGTCTGAACCGGTCTGAACCGGTTCAGCCAAAAAGAAGAGGAAAAAAGGAAGAAAAGGGGAAAAAGAAAAAGAGAAAAAATTAGAGAAAAATTCTAACGATGCAATCGAGCTACGGGCAAGTCAGTAGTGGTCGAAATTAACCCGATTTAAATATCGGAGTATTTAATTTAATTAATTTTTAGACTGAAAATTTACCCAAAAAATTATGAAATTATGTAGCTCGACAATTGGCATCCAACGAGAGCTCGAGACAGCCTCAAATTTCCTACTATCATGGAATATCGGGTAAGTGACCATTATTTACGACAATTTACATCGTTATGCGTGATATGAATTTAAATTCCGCATAAATTGAATTAAATTATGGAAATTTAGATAAATTGTCGTAAATAATAAAATTAGCTATTCGAGAGTTAGAACGAGGCCCAATAAATTGTTGGTGGGCCCAATGAGCCCAATAGGCCTCGATAAAGTGAAAAGTATGTGAAAAACGGGCTTAAGGCCGATTAAGGCCCATTAAGGTGCAATCGGGCCCAATAGGGGTAAACGGGCCCAATGATTTAAATTAAGCCTAGAAAATAGGAAATATAATTAAATTGTATAATATCTTACCTGAGGAATATTTATACGCAGTTCCGAAGGTTTAATTGGGAGCATATCGGACTGCGTGACGAGACAATAGTGGAAAAAGGAAAGGTCAGACTCTACAGGAAAATAAGGTAAGGGAATTTTGTAAGTGCATAGAGATGCCTATACGTATTTTTGAGGGTATTTACAGCGCTTAGAATTTATCTAAGTATCTAGTAAATGAAATTATAATTTTTACGAAAATCGAGGCATAGGTGAATAAAGGAAAAAGACGATTTTGCCCCTGAGAGTAAAATTTACAAAAAGGGGTAGTAAGGCAGGTAAATTGCATGATTTCATGTTCTTAATGTTTTATATGAATATGTTGCTTTGATTTAAGCAAATATGCACATAGGTTGGCTGTTGATTTTAAGAATTACCCGAAAGGAAACCGGTTTGTACCGGTTACGATTTTAAAAGATGTTTTATTAAAATTAAGCCACCTATCATATTTACACGAGTAAAAAAGAGTGTTAGAGTCTTACTCGCACTCAAGCTTACTGATTTATTCTCATGAAAAGCCATACTGGAGCATTGCTCGTACGAGAAATTTGTGTGTGCACAAAATCGTGCTGGAGCTTCGCTCGCACGAGATTCTAGATATCATGATATGCATAGCGTGGTGCTGGAGCTTCACTCGCACTAGACGTGAGTTGACATGCATATAGTCGTGCGGAAGCCTCCTGTAGACTGTGTGTCACAGAGAGTTGAGATGCTCGCACGCATACTTTGAGACATGGGTTGGTTATTGACATAGTATTGGGGTGGATAAGACCTACGGCAGGCACCCCCAGACTATGATATGGGTCCACGGAGTACGATGTACCGTGTATGTCACACGGAGTACGCTGTACCGTGCAGTCATGATGACTCTATGATGTTACTTGATATTCTGGCGGGTAGGACTTAACCCACCTCCCGTTGCAGTTGTGATGCCCCGCACACCGGGATCCGTGTAGCCTGGGATCACAGGGACATAGTATGGCCATAGTCCTCGATTTTTCATACAGTAACCTACATGCCTCACATGATATCATACGGTCTGGATAGACCAGGACAAACCCGATGGAGGGGTAGTCTCGATTTATGTTTTTAAAAGAGATGTGATTTGATAAATCAAGGTATTCCCGAGAGATGGATTTGACCTCGATGAAGTTGTTTTATGATGAAACAAATGAGTTTTAAAGTGAGAGTTTATGATGAAATAAATGAGTTTTAAATGTGATGAATTTATGATGAAACATATAAGTTTCAAAGTGACGAGCATATAAGTTTTAAATAAGTTTTAATGTGACGAGCATGAGATGTCATACATGATGATTTTTCCATGTGTGCTTTATATGTCGATTTCATGAGTTCTCTTATATGATATATACATACATGTGGCATCGTTTTAGTCATACCTTATGCTCCAAATGTAAACGATTTTTATATCATGACATTATCAGCACGTAGATAGTATAGTTATCAACCTGCTTACATTATTGCCTTACTGAGCACGTTTCGCTCACCCTTTCATTTTCCACCCCACAGGGTATATTCGTAGAAGAGAGCGACAATAGCTTCGCAATTCGGTTATCCGCTGCTTCTTATCAAGATCAGGTATTACACATTTGTACAATTTTGTATCTGAACATATAGATGCACAGTACTGTACATGGATGTAATATTGGGGATGTATTTGGTTTAAATTAATTGATATGTAAATGAATTATGAAAATGGAATGGTAAATAGGTGAGAGGTGACTAACACCGAATCATAGCCCAACTGTTTAGTAGTGTAACTATTCACGACGGGTAAGAATTAAAAAGTGAAAAATTTACTCTGATTTTAGGTAATTTGGGTCGTGACAATTAAATGGTATCAGAGCAGAGTTGGCCTGATATGAGTCGGTGTTAGTAGTTAAGGAAAATTACATCGACATGTACTGTGCATTGTTTAGATACAATTGTGTATATCAAGATGGAACAGCAGCTAAGATTTTAGTTTCGAATGCTAGAATCTAGTTTTATAAATGGTAGCCGCTATGGTAGAGGGGTGAGTACACATGCTCGAGGCCATAGAGATCGACCTGAGAGTCGAATGAGTCGTCACATGAGACTCAAGATGAGAGTAAGGTGGAGGCTGATGTTGAGCATACTCCACAGGGTCTTATAAAGAGACCAAACAGTATTGAGACACGCTCTAAGAGGATGGAGTGAAGTGTAGAAAATATTTCGAAATTGTTTACTCAGTCTATACAAGTAGTTGAGGATAGGCAGGGTAAAGCCTAAACAGATGCCTCAGACTATAAAGATTTTCACACCCCTCCAATTTATAGCAAAGTAAAGAAACCAATAGTTACTGAGGACTGGGTGTATGAGATAGCGAAGTTGTATGGATTTTTCGGAGTATGTCGACTAAGAAAGTGATTTTTAAAATACATTTATGTTGGAGGGCGAGGCGGAGCATTGATGGGAGTTCGCCCGACCCATCTGAAGAGTTAGATGTCTAGAGCTAACATGAGAATATAATTCTAGATATATTCCGGTGACAGAATATCCTGGACATTTAAAGGAAATTTTAGATGAAATTATTTACTCTGACCTAGAGAAACTAGCTGATTAACGAGTATGAAACTCAGATTACATCCCTCGGCAAGTATGAACCCGATATTGTGGACGGTGAGAGTTGGAAAAGCCCAAAAGTTCATGAAATGACTCAAATTGTCGATTAGAGTCCGATTGGCTAGCTACTTATGTCGAGGTAGTGCGCAGAATACAGTTGCATGAATAAGATCGAGTGTTGCACGCCTCTGAGATTGAGAAAGGTAGTAAGGGTCGAAATAGAGACAGAAGAGAATAAAGAATGACAGAGATGTCAGAGCAGGAAAGAGACCAGATGGTAAGAGATTAGAGTTGATAAATCACGGGGTAAGATGATTGGTAAGGCCTAGTGCATCCAATTTTAGCACTTTTAAGGGATATTGTGATTGGAGGACCCCGACCTGCTACGAAGCAGTGTAGCAGTGTAAGCACTGTAAGCAGTATGGGATGTGTGGTAGATACCACGGAAAGAGGGTCTATACCTACACTGTATTGATGAAAATGGCCGTTAAGTGTGGTAAGATGGACCATTGATTTTGATTGCACAAAGTTGGGCGAGATCGCCCCACAGAAAAGTAAAGAGATAGAGAAAAACTTCGTTGGTATTGCTGCAACGAAAAGGGAGGCCATAGCCGAAAGGAAAAAGGAAAGTAGGCTGTTGGACGAAGGCGAGAGGATGTCTTGGACCAGGACACTATTGATGTTTCATGGATGTGGTGTAAGATACCACACTTGTTATGAATAATGAAGTACATATGTTCATTGATCCTGGTGCCACACATTTATTCATACCGCCTTCATTCACATATAAGTGAGTAAAAAGCATGAATGCCTACATCATTGGGCACAATACTGATAAATGAGTACCCCAACAGAGGAGGATTAATTAACGGAATATGGATATAGAGATTTTAAGTTGAAAACAAGAGTGAAAACATCACTGAAGAGTATACTGTAAGTGTTGACAAGTGATAAAAAGGGGTGCAACGGTTGAAATTAAAGGAGTAAAGGATTGTACTCACGGAATGAATAATGAAAGAATTTTGCCATGATTGATATACTAAGGAGATAATCTTTGAGACATGCTTGATTCTGAATGCAAGATGTATTGGAATAAGATACGTATGCAAGGTACGAACATCTTTACGATATGAAGTAATTAGGATTAAAGCAATTAGTAGTGAATATAAATTGTGACCCCAGGGACCGATATGTAAAGTAATTGTGGTTAAGTCTAAGGGTTAATAAAGGTATTTCAAAATACCTCCCTGCCTGAAGACTTGACAGCGTCTAAAAGTATGTATATATAACCTATAACGTAAAATTGATCGTCGTAATAAATACCTTTAGCATTAGGATACCTTTACTAAGACGATAAGAATATTAAAATTCGACAAATCATAAAGGTTAACATAGTAAGAATTTAATAAGAGCCGTTAATATAAGAAAAGGAAATGACGCAGGTTAGTACCTGAAAACGTAAGCGATTTTGAAGGATATGGACGATCCAAATAAGTAGTGGAGCTCGACTACGATGAAGTATTTAACTTTACCTGAACCGATTTGTGATCATCATTATTGATGATATTTTGGGGTGTATTTAAAGTCCAGGGAAAATTATAAGCAACAATTGAAAAATTACTTTTACAGATGGTTGTTGCGAGCTCTCAATATGGTCTACTTGGTTGACACGTGTAACTAAGAAAATGTGGTCTTTGAATGAGATGATAAATAAGATGATAGATGTGATATGAATTTCGGTGTGGTGAAGTATGTACTGACCACCGTGATTAATTTCACCATACCCAATAGCTCAAGAGGTTCTCAGTGAGTATGGATACCTCGAAATAATGAAGGAGCTGTGTATTGATGTATAATGGGAAGATAGTCAATCTTGGAGTCAGACAACTCCTTGATCACGAAATAAACTATCTGACCCATGATTTAAAGTTGGCAGCGTAGTACTTGTACTGAGGATATGGTACTATTATGTACAGGGTGAGAAATTTTGGATATGCATTAATCATAAAAGTCCCACGTATCTGTTTTCACACAAAGAGACGAATATGAGAATACATAGTAGGTTAGAGCTTTTGAGAGATTTTGATTGTGAAAAAATTGTACCAACCAGGAAAAGCTAATGTAATGGCTGATGCTTTGAGCAGAAAGAGCATCGGGATAGTGCCACATATGATGGTCAAGGAGCGTGAGCTGCTTGAGCAGTTATGAGCCTCAATATTGATGTGATCCCTTCTGATGATGACAGTGATTGTGTGACAGCTAGCCTGAGACTAGAACCAGATAAGAGTGCCCGGACAGGCTTAGCGAGATGATCGACATGGTGTCGATAGTTGGGTCAGATTCAGAAGGGTACAGTGATAGAGTTCACAGAGTGTGATGATGATTTACAGAGGTTCAGAGATAATATAAGTGCTCCCCGGGACCACAGTTGATTAGATAGTAATATTGTCAGAAGCTCACTCTTCGGGATATACGGTGCATATGGAAAGTAAAGAATGTATCAAAATCTCGAAAAGGGTATTAGTGGTCAGATATGAAAAGCGATATGGTAGAGATTGTGAGAAAGTGCCTAGTATGTCTGCAGAATAAGGTAGAGTATTGAAAGTCTGCAGGGTTATTGCAGCCTCTACATATATTGACACAGCACGAAAAATGGGGAGTAAGTCTCCATGAATGTTGTGATGGGTTACAGAGAACCCAGGTGAATTACGAGACTATTTGGATGATAGTCGATAGAGTGACTAAGTCTACCCACCTTCTGGTTATGAAATCCCCAAATACTCAGAGTGTATATGAGGATTTATGTATAAGGAAAATTGTGGAACATTTTGTAGCGTTCCAGTGAGCATGGTATTATATAGGGATTCCCGTTTCACTTCCCACCTTTGAGGATATTTTAGGAAGTTATGGGAACCCGACTGAGTACTAGCACAGCTTTTCATCCTCAGACAGATGGTCAGTCAGAGAGGACTGTACAGGTTCTGAAGGATCCGATGAAAGCGTGTGCCCTTGATTTTTATGCTCCTGGGATGATCAGTTATTACAAATCGAATTCGTCAATAGTGACAGTTGTCATTCGAGTATTGGGATAACAAATATGAGACAGTGTATGGTCGTAGGGGTTGTTCCCCAAATTGGATAAGAAAAAGTGGGTGACAAATAGAATTATTTTCGACTTTGGATAATAGGTCTCTGAGGATGTTTAGTTAAGGATGAGAGATTAAGAACACCTCAGAGCAGATAGACAAGTATTGAAATTCACCTTTGGTGAATTAGTATGGTTGAAAGTTACTAGTCCTAAGAGAATAAAGACATAACGAACTTTTGGAAGAAGGTAAATTGAGTTACGCTGGATGGAATATTTTGAGAGATTGGACAAGTAGGAGATAAGACCTGTAGGTTAGTGTTATCACCTGAATTAACAGGCACCCACAATGTGTCCCATCTTTTGATGCTTCGAAAATACTATCCGGATCCAGCATAGGTGATAGGATATGAGATCCAATAGTTCAGCTTAATTCAAATATAAGTATATTGATAAGTTGATTCGGGCATTAAACAGGAAAGAGAAAGTATTGAGGTTTAAGATGATCTCCCTAATTGAAGTCCTTTGGTAGTGTTACACTCCGAAAAGAAGGTCACATAAGAATTTAAGAGTATGATACGATCGATGTACCTGGAGTTGTATATGGACTCATATGACTTGGTTCTAATTTGGAGGACCAAATTCCATAAGTGGGGGAGATTTGTAAGACCCGAATTTAATTAAAATACGAAATAAATGAGTATTCGTGAAGGGAAGTCGGGTTAAATTAATCCCGAACACGTGTAAGGGAAAAACGGTCAAAAGACCGAAAGCCAGTGTAAATTCGATGAGAAAAATTTATTAAAAATAACGGATTAAGAAATCTTGGTCAATAAAGGTGAAATAAATTTATTTTGGGTTAAACTGATCAAGATATTAATTTATGGGAATTAATCAGGATTAATTGGAATTTTTAGTTCGAAAAAATAATCTCGAAAAATACGAAGAAATTATACCCGAAAAAGGATTACAATATAATAAATAAATTAAATTAAATTAAATAGATTAAATTTGGAATAAAATAATATAGTTTGTAGATATTTTGGATTTTTATAGAGTATTTTAATGAATAGTGTAATAATTAAAATAAATAAAATTAAACTAATTGTAAAAAAAAAAAAGAAAAGAAAAAGAAGTGAAATCTGAAAACTTAATCGGGGAGAGAGAAAATAACAAGGAAACCGAGGAAGCTGCCGCGCGTGGCTCGTCCGACTGACGGCCACTGGGCACCGACGGCCCCGACGAACAGTCGGGCAGGAAGAGGAGCGGCCGGCGAAGCTATTGGCGCCAGCGACGCGCCCCAAGGAGGCCAAAAATCGCCGAACGGAGTAAGAGAAGCCCACGGGGAGAACATCGTCGGTACCGGCGATCCACGACAGCTGGGGGCGAACGGCGGGCACCAGCGTGATCGGGAAGAGGAACCGGTTCTTTTGAGACCGGTATTGGCCGACGAAACCGTCGAAATCCGTCGGATCGGGAGGTGACAGCCGCAGGGGGAGAAGGAAAAATTCGCTGGCGATGGCTGCATTTCGACTCCAGCCGAGGCCCGATCTTGGATGCCCAGGTGCAGACGCGTCGAACGGCGGTGGTGAGCACCGAGAACCGGCCGGACGACGCCGAAATGACCAAATGGGGATCGAACCGGCCGAACCGGACTGAACCGATAGAACCGGACCAGACCGAACAGGCGGTCTGAACCGGTCTGAATCGGACTGAACCGGTTCAGCCAAAAAGAAGAGGAAAAAAGGAAGAAAAGGGGAAAAAGAAAAAGAGGAAAAATTGGAGAAAAATTTCGACGATGTAATCGAGCTACAAGTAAGTCAGTAGTGGTCGAAATTGACCCGATTTAAATATCGAAGTATTTAATTTAATTAATTTTTGGACTGAAAATTTACCCGAAAAATTATGAAATTATGTAGCTCGACAATTGGCATCCAATGAGAGCTCGAGACAGCCTCAAATTTCGTACTATCATGGAATCTCGGGTAAGTGACCATTATTTATGACAATTTACATCGTTATGCATGATATGAATTTAAATTCCGCATAAATTGAATTAAATTATGGAAATTTAGATAAATTGTCGTAAATAATAAAATTAGCTATTCGAGAGTTAGAACGAGGCCCAATAAATTGTTGGTGGGCCCAATGAGCCCAATAGGCCTCGATAAAGTGAAAATTAAGTGGAAAACGGGCTTAAGGCCGATTAAGGCCCATTAAGGTGTAATCGGGCCCAATAGGGGTAAACGGGCCCAATGATTTAAATTAAGCCAGAAAATAGGAAATAAAATTAAATTGTATAATATCTGACCTGAGGAATATTTATACGCAGTTCCGGAGGTTTAATTGGGAGCATATCGGACTGCGCAACGAGACAACAGTGGAAAAAGGAAAGGTCAGACTCTACAGGAAAATAAGGTAAGGGAATTCTGTAAGTGCATAGAGATGCCTATACGTATTTTTGAGGGTATTTACAGGGCTTAGAATTTATCTAAGTATCTAGTAAACGAAATTATAATTTTTATGAAAACCGGGGCATAGGTGAATAAAGGAAAAAGATGATTTTGCCCCTGAGAGTAAAATTTACAAAAAGGGGTAGTAAGGCAGGTAAATTGCATGATTTCATGTTCTTAATGTTTTATATGAATATGTTGCTTTGATTTAAGCAAATATGCACATAGGTTGGCTGTTGATTTTAAGAATTACACAAAAGGAAATCGGTTTGTACCGATTACGATTTTAAAAGATGTTTTATTAAAATTAAGCCACCTATCATATTTACACGAGTAAAAAAGAGTGTTAGAGTCTTACTCGCACTCAAGCTTACTGATTTATTCTCATGAAAAGCCGTACTGGAGCATTGCTCGTACGAGAAATTTGTGTGTGCACAAAACCGTGTTGGAGCTTCGCTCGCACGAGATTTTAGATATCATGATATGCATAGCGTGGTGTTGGAGCTTCGCTCGCACTAGACGTGAGTTGACATGCATATAGTCGTGCGGAAGCCTACTGTAGACTGTGTGTCACAGAGAGTTGAGATGCTCGCACGCATACTTTGAGACATGGGTTGGTTATCGACATAGTATAGGGGTGGATAAGACCTACGGCAGGCACCCCCAGACTATGATATGGGTCCACGGAGTACGATGTACCGTGTATGTCACACGGAGTACGCTGTACCATGCAGTCATGATGACTCTATGATGTTACTTGATATTCTGGCGGGTAAGACTTGACCCCACCTTCCGTTGCAGTTGTGATGCCCCGCACACCGGGATCCATGTAGCCTGGGATCACAGGGACATAGTATGGCCATAGTCCTCGATTTTTCATACAGTAACCTACATGCCTCACATGATATCATACGGTCTGGATAGACCAGGACAAACCCGATGGAGGGGTAGTCCCGATTTATGTTTTTAAAAGAGATGTGATTTGATGAGTCAAGGTATTCCCGAGAGATGGGTTTGACCTCGATGAAGTTGTTTTATGATGAAACAAATGAGTTTTAAAGTGAGAGTTTATGATGAAATAAATGAGTTTTAAATGTGATGAATTTATGATGAAACATATAAGTTTCAAAGTGACGAGCATATAAGTTTTAAATAAGTTTTTAATGTGACGAGCATGAGATGTCATACATGATGATTTTTCCATGTGTGCTTTATATGCCGATTTCATGAGTTCTCTTATATGATATATACATACATGTGGCATCGTTTTAGTCATACCTCATGCTCCAAATGTAAACGATTTTTATATCATGACATTATCAGCACGTAGATAGTATAGTTATCTACCTGCTTACATTATTGCCTTACTAAGCACGTTTCGTTCACCCTTTCATTTTCCACCCCACAGGGTATATTCGTAGAAGAGAGCGACAATAGCTTCGCAATTTGGTTATCCGCTGCTTCTTATGAAGATCAGGTATTACACATTTGTACAATTTTGTATCTGAACATATAGATGCACAGTACTGTACATGGATGTAATATTGGGGATATATTTAGTTTAAATAAATTGATATGTAAATGAATTATGAAAATGGAATGGTAAATAGGTGAGAGGTGACTAACACCGAATCATAGCCCAACTGTTTATTAGTGTAACTATTCACGACGGGTAAGAATTAAAAAGTGAAAAATTTACTCTGATTTTAGGTAATTTGGGTCGTGACATAATATCATCAATTCATTCTTAAATCATCATTACATCCATGCCTACGTAACTTTCTCTCACTAAGCCCATTCTAGGTCATGGAAGATTAAGCATGCTTATGGTTGTTTCAGCCAACAATAAATACACCAATCAACTCATCAAAATTTCTAGATTAACTTTGTCACGACCCAAAAATCAGAGTAAATTTTTTTATTTTTCTTTCATATTTAATTCTTACCTTCCTCTCATCGTGACCATCCTACCAACAGATAGGCTATGATTCGGTGTTAGTCCCCTCACACTACTTACCATTCCATTTCCATGTTACATTTACACATTAGGATTTTTTTATCCTTTGACTTTAACAAATACATTCACAATTGGATTTACTTAACCTTATATCCCCGACATCATATACGTTTACAGTACTGTGCATTTACATATTTAGATACAAAGCTATATAAATGTGTATACTTGTCTCTCGATGGGACGCAGCAGATACCAAGAATACAAGTCCTCAGTCGCTCACTAATTACTGCGAGTGCTCTAAAAAGAGGATAATAAGGGGGTGAGCAAACCACACGCTCAGAAGGCAATTATGCAAGTAAGTAGATAGCTCTACTATCTACATGCTCATAATGTCATGCCTTTAGATCCATTTCTTTTCGTTTAAATCTCACGCACGAAATCACGCATACATCAATGCCATAGTTTATAAAAATTATTCGTGTATATAGAAATCATGCAACTCTTCCATCAATGGCATTTTATGTAAAATCATAATTCACATGAAGAAAATCAAGATCATGTATTATTTCATGCCATGTAAAACAAATCATGAGAGACAATTCTTTTCATGAATTTATACTTAAAGCATGGAAAACTCCTCATGCTGCTACATTTAAATCACTTCATTAAAGCTTAGTATAAAATAACCCCTCCAGGTCAATCATCTCATAAATCAGTCTCAAACTCATTAAAAATTCATTATAAAAATTCTATTATAAAATCACCCTTCTTTTAGGGTCACATGTCATAAAATCCTCTGAAAAATCTAGCATCATAATAGAAAATCACATCTCAATGAAAATCACAAAATCGGGGCCTGACCCCTCCCTCGGGTCTACCCTGGTCTATCGAGATCAAAAGTTATATCATGTGAGACATGTAGGTGACTATATCAGTAACATCGAGGACTATGGCCATATCCTAGTGATCTCTGGCTACACGGTACCTAGTGTGCGGGGTATCACACCTAAAACGGGAGGTGGATCAGTCCTGTCGCCAAAACAACATAAATAATAGGATTATGAGGGCAAGGCTTACAGCCTCATGACCAATGCCACTCCACTCCAACAATCCATGGTACAGCGTACTCCACGTGACATACACGGTACAACGTACTCCGTGAACCCAAATCATAGTCAGGGGGTGCTTGCCGTAGGTCTTATCCACCCAACCTATGTGTCAGTAAGCACATGTGGGCATATCATCTCACTGTGACACATAATCTACAGGAGGCTCCAACACAGCTATATGCATGTCATATAAATCCCTTTGCGAGTTAAACTCCAGCACGGCTTCATGCATATTCATGATATCTAAAAACCTCGTGTGAGCGCAATCTCTAGCACAGTTTTATAAAAATTAGTAAAATCTGCATACGAGCAGCACTCCAGTATGACTTTAAAAGAGTTGTAAATCCATATAAAATCACGTACGAGTAACTCCAGCACAGTTTTATGTATAAAATCCATCAAAGCCTCGTGCAAGCAATGCTCCAGCACGATATCATGCATAAATCATTTAAAACTTCATGTGAGAAATGTTCCAGCATGAATGAAGCTCAAGTAAATCAAAACTTCGTGCATGCAACGCTCCAGCATGGTTTCATGCATAAAGAAATCAAATCTCATGCAAGTTACACTCTAGCACGGCTTTTCTGCAATTAAATCGATTAAATCACGTACGAACAAGGCTCCAGTACGACTTTTATGCAATTATCATATCAAAACAGGATGCGAGCTAAGCTCCAGCACCTCTCATGCATGTCAAATCATTAAAACTAATGCGAGTAATCGCTCTAGTACCTTTTTATGCATATCAAGTCAAAAGGGTGCGAGCTAGGCTCTAACACCTCTCATGCATTTCATAATAATAAAAATCAGTGTGAGCAAACGCTCTAGCAAATTTCATGCATATGATGTCACACAAATCTGTACGAGCACTCCAGTACCCTTTTATGCACACTCACAAACTCAGATATAGTGCGAGGAAATGCTCCATTACCATCTGTTTCTATATAAACTTGATAGTTAGCCTATTTTCCAAAGAAATTTCATTTAAATCTAAATAACACTGACGTAGTGTTATCTTGTGAAATTTATGCAAATACTGGCCAATCTACCAATTTGCTTTGCTAAAAAGTCACCAAAATTCCACAAATCATGCATTTCATGAATGTCATGCTTTCACCATCCTTAAGTGAATTTCCCTTAGTTGGGGTAAAATAATCTTTTACCTATCCCGGGTCCTTAAAAATTTTAATCCATTTTTAGGATCTTTATACAGTTTCAGTGTTTGTAAAAGTTGTTAAAAATACGCGTAGCTACCTTTAGCTACTCGCAAAATTTCGTTACCTTATTTTTCTGTACAGTTTGACCTTTCCACTGATGTCTCGTCACGCAGTTGGATTTGTTGCCAATCTAATCTCTGAAACTGCGTATAAATATTCATCAGGTCAATTACAATATAATTAATTATATTTCATATTTTAGGGCTCAATTTAAATCATTGAGCCCGTTTACCCATAGTAAGCCCGATTGTACCATAATGGGCCTTAACTGGCTTTAAGCCCATTTTTTAGTTACTATTCACATCATCAAGGCCTATTGGGCTCATTGGGCCCATCAGTATTTATTGGGCCTTGTTCTAAACTCTCGGATAGGGCAATTAATTATTTACGATAATTTATCTCTAATTTCAGAATATAATTCACTTTATGTGGAAATTCAATCCGTAATATATGCGGTAAATTTTTAACGCGCATAACTATGCAAATTGTCGTAAATATGAGTTACTTACCCGAGATTCCATGATAGTACACGGATCGAGGTTGAGTCGAGCTCTCGTCTGATGTCAATTTGTCGAGCTACACATTTACATATTTTTTCGGGTCAATTTTCAGTCGAATATTAATCAAATTAAATATTTTGAAATTTAAATCGGTCAATTTCTACCGCTTACCCGCTTACCTGTAGCTCGATTGCATCATTGAGAATTTTTCTCAACTTTTCCTCTTTTTCTTTTTCCCTTTTTCTTTTCCTTTTCCTTTTTTGTTCCTTTACGGTATACGCTGTCGTTTTCCCTTATTGTGGTTGCCGGCGCTAGTGGCCATTTCATCAGCCGATTTTGGCGCCAATCGTTGCGCCTGCACTGGGGGAGCTCTAGGCTAGGGTCAGTTGGGATTGATCGCTGGCAGAATGGCCAGATTTTCTCTTCTCTCCCCCTCGGTTTCTCTCCCTCGATTCGTCGGATTCTGACGCTGTTGGCCGTCTACTGGTACCAGGAGGGTCGCGTGAGTGTCGGCTTCATTTTGTGGTGGTCGCCTGGCTTCTTGGTCACCGGAGGTTGTCGGGCAGAGGATCGGTCCTCATAGTCTTCGTTTTTCTTCTTCGTGGGATTCTGCAAATTTCGCTTATTTTTTTATTTATTTATTATTATTTTAATCAATTTAAAATACATTAAAAATCCAAAATTATTCTCAAAAAATATTATTTTATTCATTCAATCAATAAATGAATTTATCTGTCTTATTTTGTTTTTTCGGTATATTTTTTCAATATTTTCGGGATAATTTCCCGAGGTGAAAATTCGATTTATTCCAATAAATTCATATCTTAATCAATTGGACTCGAAATTTAATTATTTCTTCATTATTGATCAAGATTTCTTAATTCCAATTTTTAATAAAATTTTTCTTGTCAAATTAATATTAAATTTTAGTCTTTTGATCGTTTCACCCTTCAACGTGTTCGGGGCCAAACCAATCCAACTTCCCTTCATGAACACTAACTTATTTCATGTTTTAAATCCTTATCTCCAGTCTAAATCACATTTGTTTAATTTGTGACCATTTCAATCCTTCATTTGACCTTTAAATGCATTTGAGAATTTTTATTCATTCCATTTGCATTTTTCATTCACGTACAACTCTTCTTATGATTCAATTTACATATAACCATGTTTACATCACATGAATCATAAGGAATTTCGATAAAAATCGGGTCTTACAAACATACTAGAAGATTGTGTATTGAAATCTTACCTAGCTTGACTTTTCTCCTTTTTACCAAATTTGGGGAAAAATCACTTTGCTCCTTCAATCCAAAGTTTCAGCTTCCAATCTTTGACTATGTTATTCTCTTCCTCACTAAGAACAACTTTGCTCCAAGGAATGTCTTTCAAATTTGATTGGAAGGTGATGATTTTTAGAGTGAGAAAGCTAGGTCACTTGTTAAAAATGGAGGAAATTTGATGTTCAGGGTATGAAGGCTCAAACATCGGGCTTTTTATAGAATTTGGCCTTATGAGATTGATCTTCCAGGGTGAGAGATCGATCTGCCCTTACTTGGACTCCTTCAGAATTCAACTTGTTGGCTGGGGGATCGATCTGCCTCTTGAGGAAGGGATCGATCTGCTAATTGGTAGGGATCGATCTTGGCTAGGCAGAATCACTTAGAGATTGATCTAGCTTTGAGAAGAGATCGATCTTTGCTAACCAGAGGCAACTAGAGATCGATTTGCCTTATGGGAAGAGATCAATCTTTGCTTATCAGAATCCATCCGAGATCGATTTGCTTTGAATGACGGATCGATCTCCCTTTTGCAGAATGCTTTGGCATTGCATTTCAAGGCAATGAGATCGATCTCCCCTTGAAATGAGATCGATCTGCCCTTCAGCTACAACATTTCAGCTGTAATTTTCCTAGATTTTCAAAGGTAACTTCACATTCAATTACTTCAATACTCATTATGAAATTCATTCACACTTAACACTTAAAATATCTATTTCTTATGATTCATATATAATGTAACTTGTTTGTACATCACGAATTCATAAAGAATACATAGAAATTTACGGGCCTTACATTCCTCCCCTCCTTCAAGAAATTTGGTCCTCCAAATTTTGACCAAGTTACTCCTCAAAAAGTCGAGGGTACTTTTCCTGCATTAGGCTCTCTAACTCCCAAGTAGCTTCTTCTGAATTGTGGTACTACTAAAGAACCTTAACAAGCAGAATTGTCTTATTTCGTAATACCTTTTCCTTCCTATCCAGTATCCGGATCAGTCTCTCTACATATGACAGATCATCCTTGAGCTCTAATGGCTCATAACGAATCACATGAGTCGGATCTAAATGGTACTTTCGAAGTATCAATACGTGGAAGACACTATGAATGCCTGCTAGCTCTGGTGGCAATGTTAGCCTATAGGCCTTATCTCCCACTTTCTCTAATATCTCAAATGATCCGATATATCGAGGGCTCAACTTACCCTTCTTACTGAACCTCATAATCCCTTTCGAGAGAGAAACTCTCAAGAATACTGAGGCACCTACAGTGAACTCTAGTGGCCTCCGTCTCATGTCAGCATAACTTTTCTGCCTGCTTTAAGCTATTCTCAATCTCTCACATATCAGCTGAACAAATTCAGAGGCTTGCTAAATCGGGAGCAAAAATTTTACTTTCATCCAGTTCTTCCCAACCAATAGGGGAACAATACCTTCTACCATACAATGCCTCGTATGGTGCCATCGCGATACTCGAGTGATAACTATTATTGTAAGAAAATTCGGCTAATGGTAGGTGATCATCCCAGGAGCCTTTAAAATCCATAACACTTGCTCTCAACATATCCTCTAACGTTTGGATGATTCTCTTTGACTGACCATTGGTTTGAGGGTGGAAAGCAGTACTGGAACTTAACTGGGTTCCTATAGCTTCATAAAAATGTTCATAAAAGTGGAAAGTGAAGCGAGAATCCCTATTCGATACGATGCTCACTGGAACACCATGTAGCCTCATAATCGCCCGTACATACAACTCTGTCAAAGTACTTAGAGTATTTATGGATTTTATGGTGAGAAAATAGGCGAATTTCGTCAATCTGTCTACCACTACCCAGATAGCATCATGGTTCCTCTTAGTCCTCGATAATCCCATGATGAAATCCATGGTGACAGACTCCCATTTCAAAGTCGGTATAGGTAGAGGCTGCAATAATCATGCAGACTTCTGATGCTCTACCTTCACTTGCTAACATACAAGGCACTTCACTATAAACTCTACGATATCTCTTTTCATCCTTGACCACCAACACACTTTCCAGAGGTTTTAATACATCTTGTTACTCCCCGAATGTAATGTATATCTCGATGAATGAGCTTCTTTCAAATTCACTTTCTTTAACTCTGGGTCATCGGGAACGCAAATCCTGCCTCTAAACCTCAGTAAGCCATAATCGCTTAGTAAGAAATTGGCCACTTCACCCCTCTAAATCAGACTTGCACAATCATCACACAATAGATCGGTATACTGAGCTTGTCATATCCGATCAATCAAATCTATTTCCACTCACAGGCTAGCTATCCACAGTCGCTGTCAATATCTTGAGGGTCTATATCCGAATTGAGGTGAGCAAACTGCTTGAGCAACTCATATTCTTTGACCATCATGTACGATACCATTCTAAGGCTCTTTCTACTCAGGGCATCAACCACAATATTAACCTTTCCTGGATGGTACAATATCTCGCAATCATAATCCTTCAGAACCTTTATGCATCGTCTCTGCCTCATAGTTAGCTCTTTCTGCGAAAATAGATATTTGAGGCTCTTATGGTCTTTAAACACCTGAAATTTCTCACCGTATAAGTAGTGGCTCCAAATTGTTAATGCAAATACCATGGTTGCCAACTCTAGATCATGGGTCGGGTAGTTCCTCTCATGATCTTTAAGCTATATGGATCCATAGGCTACTACCTTCCCGTCCTGCATCAACACACAGCCCAATCCCTGTCCCGAGGCATCTGCAAACAATGAGTAACCTCTTGAGCTGGTGGGTATAGTAAGAATAGGTGCGGTGGTCAGTCTATGTTTTAGCTCGCAAAAGCTTCTTTCAAACTTATCATCCCACTCAAATATCACATTCTTTCAAGTGAGACGTGTCAACGGAGTAGCCAACTTAGAGAATCCCTCGACAAACCGTCGATAATAACTTTCTAAACCCAAAAAACTGCAGATTTCTGTAACTGTCTTGGGTCTTTTCCACTATATCACAGCCTCTATCTTGGACGGATCCACTAATACCCCTTCTCTCGAGACTACAAGACCCAAAAATGATATCTCACTAAGCCAGAAATCACATTTATTGAGTTTAGCATACAACTCCTGATCTCAGAGTGTCTGTAACATTGTTCTCAAGTGCTGTTCATGCTCTTTCCTGGACTTTGAGTATACGAATATGTCATCTATAAAGACAATCACGAAGCTGTCTAGGTATGGCTTAAATACATTATTCATTAAAGCCATAAATGCTGCAGGAGCATTCGTCAACTCAAATGGCGTAACCAAAAACCATAATGGCCATAACGGGTCCGAAATGTTGTCTTAGGCACATCTCCACTTCGAATCCTCAACTAATGATATCCAGACCTTAGATCGATCTTCGAAAAGATCTGTGCTCCCTACAACTGATCCAATAGATCATTAATCCCTAGAAGGGGATATTTATTCTTGATGGTAGGCTTGTTCAACAACCGATAATCTATACATAATTGGAGACTCCCATCTTTCTTTTTTACAAACAAAATTGGTGCTCCCCAAGGTGATACACCCGGTCTGATAAACCCCTTGTCTAACAACCCTTGCAATTGTCTCTTTAGCTCCTCCAATTCCACTGGAGCCATTCTATACGATGGTTAGATTTTGGTTCCATTCCAAGCACCAAATCAATACAGAATTTCATCTCTCTGTTTGGTGGCGACCTTGGTAATTTTTTCAAAAAGATATCAGGAAATTCTCTAACCACTGGGATGTTGGCTAATTTCGGGTGTGCCTTATCCAAATCAACCACATATTCAATAAAACCTTCAACATATTATGATTACATTTGTTAATAAATCGTCCATCCTTAAAAATAATTTACTACTTCTTTTATTACTTTGCAAATATTACAACATACTTCTCAGGGGTGGAAAACATTATTATCTTAGCATAACATTCTGAAACAACATCGTTTGCAGCCAACCAATCCATTCCTAGTATTACATCAAAATCCTTCATATTTAATAGGATGAGATCGACCAACATATCTAGTTCCCTTACTTTTAACTTACAACCATTACATATATACTTAATCACTACATTATCTCTCACTGGGGTGCTTATAAGCAGCACCCTACCTTAAGGTAAGGTTTCACATGTTCAAATAATTTACATGCAAATGAAGGCAATATAAATGAAGGCATGGCTCCAGGATCAATTGATGCTAATGATTCAAATTCAAAGACTAGGATGGTACCTTTAATCACATCAGTAGAAGCTTCTACAGATGCTTGGTCTAATGTAAACACTCACCTTTGACCAATAGCCTGTTTTCCTTTCTCTTCAACTGTGGCCTTCCTCTTGGGAGTAGATGTCTCAACTGTGGCCTTTTCTTGCTCTTTGCCCTTTTATGGGGTTGTATCAACCAACTTTGGGCATTCCCGAGCTATGTGTCTTGGTTTGTCACATCTATAACAGGATCTTATCAAATGGCATGGCCTACTCACGTGATATCTACCACACATTCTGGACTGTTTGGTGGTAGGTTGGGGTCCGCCAATAACTATACCCCTCGAGGCTAGAGGTAAAGCTGGATACACTAGAGACTTCGAAGGCCTCTCTCATACTTCCTCAATCTTTGGCCCTTTACCAAATAACCTTCGGCCCTTTCTGAATCCTCTATCTTCAACTGACCTCTCCCAGTCTCTATCTCTACACTTACCACTCTTACTTAGCTGTGACGCATGCAACTCATAATCCTGCCTACATAGTTGAGCTCTGCGTACAACCTTGTCATAGGTGGTAATGTCAAATGGGGCCAATTGAGCTCTGATCGAAGATCTCAACCCCTTAATACATTTTTGGACCTTCCTATCTTTGGCAGCTCATGGTGACTGTGTCATACCTGCCTAGGGATGTGAATCCAAACTCATACTCATCAACTGTACGGTTCCCCTGAGACAAGGTCATAAATTCCATCTGCATTTTCCTCTAAGCAGTGGTTAGAATATATTGCCTCCTAAAGGTATCCAAAAATATGTCCCAAGTCAAAAATCGGGTGTCGTGCACTCAAGATCAGCTGTGTGGCCATCCACTAATGCTCGGCCTCACCCTCTAACACAAAAGAGGCAAATGTGACCTTCACTGTGGCAGAGTAATGGAAAAATCTGTAGAGTTTCTCCATAATACGAATCCAATGCTCCGCTAACACAGGGTCATTTACCCCACTAAATGAAGGTGGTCCAAACTTCCTGAACTCTCTCAGTCTAACCAGATCACAATCATAAACTCCTTCACCACTAACCTGTTATGGAGCTACAGGATCCTGAACTGGTGGGGGAATATCCTGAACTGGAGGAGGTGCAGGAATCTCTGCCTCTGTAGCCCGAGGTCTCGGTGTAGGCTATGCAGGCTCATGTCTCTTAGGTGCAGCAACCTGACCAATAGGGTTCTCCTGTCTACCCTTAAATCTGGCCATCGCATGTGTAAACATCACCATAATAGTGTCTACACTATGCTGTAATTGAGCTATATGTGCCTCAGCAGCATCACTAAGACCAGGTGGATCTCTACTAGAACTGGACCCACTATGCCCTCGAGCTCATCTCTATGCCTCTGAGAGCGCGAACTCTCTCCTCTACGAGTACGTCGTCTATTTGACATCCTGCATACTCAATAACAAGTCTCTCAGTCACATTTCCAGCTTAATATACACAATTGTATCCAAATAATGCACAGTACTTTAAGGATATATCATTTCCTAACTATGGATACTGACTTACATCAGACCAACTCAGCTCTTATACCACCTCTGTCACGACCCTCTTCTCGTGACTTAACTTACTACTAATAGTTAGGATGTGAGTCAACATCCATATCCACATCTCATCCATTCATAATTTAAAATTCATTTAAAGAAATAGAAACTGTACTTTTATATTTATACGAAATCTTTTACATCAGTTTCTATTATATACATCTCTTTCGTTAAAAAGATAGCTTTACTATGCACTAATTTACAGGATATAAAGTTTTTTCTGTCATAAGTTTGTACCTCTGTACTGCTGGAGAACTTGAGATCACAGTGACAGGAACAACTGCAGTAAACTCACTACTGCACATAATCTGTGGAGGTGGAAATAAGGGGATGAGCTAACATGCTCAGTAAGGAAAATATGAAAGCAGGTAGATAACTACGCTGTCTACATGGTTAAAACATAAACATTTATTTTTTCTTATAAAACATATGCATTCTTTTAAAACAACTTCCATCTGTGCGAAACCATTAATTCGCTGAATGGTTACATGCATATTCTTTTCAAACCACACAGAATCATACAACTCAATCTTTAAAACCACACAGCTTCATCTCTCATTTCATACAGTACACACTTATAAATTACTTTGCACTTAGCAAATCACTTAGTAAAAATCAATTTACATGAGATATATGTCACCTCTATCACAGAGCAGGGGGACATATGTCACCTCACACAGTAGCGATAAAATGTCATACCACACAGATAAAAGGACTTATGGCCATAGTCTGGATTCCAGGCATCACTGATCAGGTGTGCGAGAATCCCATGCTTGGGGAGCTGGATTAACAATCCCTTCAACTCACATAGAATAACTAAGATATCACAATACATCGTACTCCGTGGCTAATGTTCACGGTACAGCGTGCTCCCATGGATCCTTATCACCCATTTTCGTTGTCTCAAAATCATGTGCGAGCAACTCTGTGCAAGATCACTAAGCAATACACAATGACTCCTGCACGATTTTACTCATCGCATAGCAAAGCTTATAAAACCTCGTACGAGCAACTCAGCGTAAGATCACATAGCAATACCTGAGGCCTCTAGCATGATTTTTACTTATCACACAGTAAACATCATAAAACCACATGCGAGCAACTCAACGTAAGATCAAACAACAATACTTGAGGCCTCTATCATGGTTTTGCTTAAAATCACTTTAAATCGAGGGAGTCACATGCGAGCATAGTCAGAGTAAGATCACTTAGCAATACTCGATGGCTTTAGCATGATTCCTAAAATCTAGTCCGAGCTCTCGAGTGGAACACACAACTTCACTCACCTCTAACACCTTTTATTTTTCTCAAAATCCTTTTAAAATGTTGTACGAGCAAGGCTGGTAAAACTATCCTTGCCACATAGGCTCTAGCACAAGTTCACACAGAAAATAATAGATGGCTCCATTCACTAAGTAAGAGTGAGAGGGTAATCTCCCTTCAAGCACTCGTTAAAAGCTTTTCACTTCGTATATCATGTATTGTATGATAATAATTAAATCGAGAGCCAGTCTATTATTACTCTTCTCTATCACTTACTAAACATTCACCAAAACATCTTTTCACAATCAAGACATTGAAGGCATTCAAATTTGTGCATGTAAGCATACTTCTCATACTTAGTTTTCACGTGGATATATTAATATCTAAATACTCTATCATATTCATGTACACACAATAGGTAAGAAATATACATATAGCTATCTCTAATAGCTCGTATAAATTGCTTATCTTGAATCACACTCGAATCACTTTCCTTTGATTCCCAATGCTCGTGATTCAATCTTATTGGCTCTAATTATATCTCCAAGAGCTACAATGATTTACAATTCACATCAGTATACTTTAATATACTTCATTTTCACTTACATGAAGTTCAATTCAATGTATTGGGTCATTACATCTTATTTGTCCTCGTCATATCTTACCGAACCTTACTCTCTCTTAAGTCCTTTTCGATTACATAATTTATTTCTCAAGAATCTATTAGACCCATTAAGTCTACTAATTTGTATTGAGGTGGCCTTAATCTCCCAATGCCTTAAGTTTATCAATCTCTTTCACTATGGCATTTCATCATATACCTCATATGCCTATTTTCATTCATTATTAATTCCAACATATGGATTTCACAAAAGCATCTTAGAATCATCTATACATGCTTAATATCATTAATTCATGCTTAAATCATCATTATATCAATGCCTACTCAACTTTCTCTCACTAAGCCCATTTTAGGTCATGAAAGATTAAGCATGCTTATGGATGTTTCAGCCAACAATACATACACTAATAAACTCATCAAAATGTCTAGATTAACATACTAGAAGATGGTGTATTGAAATCTCACCTAGCTTGACCTTTCTCGTTTTTACCAAATTTGGGGAAAAATCACTTTGCTCCTTCAATCCAAAGTTTCAGCTTCCAATCTTTGACTATGTTGTTCTCTTCCTCACTAGGAACAACTTTGCTCAAAGGAATGTCTTTCAAATCTGATTGGAATGTGATGATTTTTAGAGTCAGAAAGCTAGGTCACTTGTTAAAAATGGAGGAAATTTGATATTCAGGGGAAGAAGGCTCGAACGTCAGGCTTTTTATACAATTTGGCCTTATGAGATCGATCTCTTAGGGTGAGAGATCGATCTACCCTTGCTTGGACTCCTTTAGAATTTGACTTGCAGGTTGGGGGATCGATCTGCCTCTTAAAGAATGGATCGATCTACTCATTGGTATGGATCGTTCTTGGCTAGGCAGAATCACTTAGAGATTGATTTTGTCTTGAGAAGAGATCGATCTTTGCTAACCAAAGGAAACTTGAGATCGATCTGCCTTATGGGAAGAGATCGATCTTTACTTATCATAATCCATCTGAGATCGATTTGCTTTGAATGAGGGATCGATCTCCTTTTTACAGAATGCTTTGGCATTGCATTTCAAGGCAATGAGATCGATCTCCCCTTGAAATGAGATCGATCTGCCCTTCATCTGCAACATTTCAGCTGTAATTTTATTAGATTTTCAAAGGTAACTTCATATTCAATTACTTCAATACTCATTTTGAAATTCATTCACACTTAACACTTAAAATTATCAATTTCTTATGTTTCATATATAATGTAACTTGTCTATACATCATGAATTCATAAAGAATACATAGAAATTTATGGGACTTACATTTCATATGTTCCTCACTGAGCCTGTTAGCTCACCTCTTTCTCTACTCTCTCTACAGATTAGCTCCAGTAGTGAGAGCTCTGTGGTAGATTCCTATATTTTCCTTACGTTTGCAACTATTATCACTTGCGAAATGTATACACACTTTTGTCATCTTTTGTATCTAGACATGACAGCGCAGAGTGATGTATCTATGTTAGTATTGGGATGTAAACCAATGTAAACGCATGTAAATTTTTTAAATTATTATGAGTACAATTCCTAATCATGGATGCATAAGATGTGAATGAATCGAAGTATATGGGAAGTGATCGACTCACATTGACTCATAGCTTAATAAATCAGTGTGTGTAGTCGTGATGTGTGGTAATTAATGGTATGAATGTAAGGAAACGGGGTCACGACACCTACAACGTCTCTTCTTGACCTTTTTTAAAAAAGATGATTCCACTATTTTGGAAATCAATACACTTCTTTTTCAAGGCTCAAGATGAAACCTTTTACACTTCATTTTGATTAAGCTAAGGAAAGAACCTTTTTATCCCTCTTACTAAGGGTCTACGCAAACTCACACAAATGATCCTCATAAGGGTAACACTCCTCTTGAGTTCAGAATTTAATAAAGTGAGGGATTGTGGTGTAAACAATGAATGCCTCTTGAAGGTAGGTGTTTATAATTGTAAAACCCAAAACCCATTAGTTTTCCTTCAGAGACATGTTAACAGTACACTTTTAACCGAATAAGTAAGGTTGAATTGTGATCTGAAAGGAACCTCTGGAAGTTCAAAACTTAAATCTGAGTATGGCAAGTGGCTATAGAGCCCACGGTATAGTTAAGCTACGGACCCATGCCTTAATTTTCCACGCGATTTAAGTTAGTTGGAGTTTTGATGAATAATTAGGAAAAAAAGGTAGTTAAGGAATTAGCCTGGATTAAATTAGGTGGAATGAGACTAATCTAACTGATAGTGATGATTAAGAACAACAAAATAAGAGTAGGTTATGAAGGAAAGTTAACTTGGATAGGTCCCAACTATGTAGAAATCGACAAAATGCCAAAAAAGAGGGCATAAACGAGTTCAAAATCAATTGTTTAAGCTGTTTTTAGCATTTTGAGCCTCAATGGGTAGTCAAACTCTAAAAGGGGGAAACTTTTACATGGGAAACTCTATATGAGGGATAGTCAAACATGGTCAAATGTGGTCAAAGGTCAAAGGTCAAAGTCAAAGTCAAGAAGTAGCTTTGACCAAGAGACCTAACCATAGCTTAACTGACCCAACCATGGTTAATGCATGGAAAATTAATCTTAGGGTTAATAAATTCTTATTTTCATAATTTTGATTTATTAAATAAAATAAAATAAATTAAAAGCAATGTATGGGCTGAACATCCTAAAGCCAACATCCTTAAGCTTGAGTAGGCGAGGAGGCGGGGAGGCTCTGTTAGACAGGAAAGCTCTCCTACATAGGTATAGAAGAATCCTTAAGCCAACATCCTTAAGCCTTTGAGGGGCGGGGAGGCTCTGTTTGGTAGGGAGGCTCTCCTACATGAGTACGATAAGTTCTTAGTATCGGGTAGATAAGACCTAGGACTGGTACCCCCCACTACGATATGGGTCCGCGGAGTATGCTGTACCGTGTATATCACATGGAGTATGATGTACCGCGTGATGATTATGTGATGAGAAAGACTAGCGAGGGATAATCCACCTTCGTGCCAGCACTATACCCCGCACACCTGGATGCGTGTGGTCAATTGGGATATAGTGACTTGGTTTTTATACATATGTGTGACTGTGACTGTCCAAGGTAGACCCGAGGGAGGGGTCGAGCCTTGTAGACTTGATTTGTGAAAAGATAATGATGTTTGTGATTGAGAATTGATTTTGATGGGATATTATGTATTGAGAAAGAGCTTTATGATGCGATTTAAAAAGGTGGTTTCTTATATGAATTGGCTTTTTTATGAGACTAAATGAGAATGAGCATGAGATGGTTTTACATGTTGATGTTTCCATGTTTTATATGCCAATTTTACATGATTTCGATACATGATATATGTATATTCATATGGCATAGTTATAATTCCTTATCCTCCTATTATAAATGATTTATGCATAACACTATCAGCATGTAGATAGATCAGCATGTAGATCGAGTAGTTATCTACCATGCTTGCATTATTGTCTTATTGAGCGTGTGGTTGCTCATCCCTCTCTATTTTCCCCCTCATTCGGAGCAAGCATAGTAGCCCAGCGAGGACTGCGGCATTTTATTTTTTACATCTACTGCTTCCATTGCTAAGAGGTATATACACAGGATTTTTTTGTATCTAAACAAATGTAAAAGAACAGTAGTCTTTTGAGTTGTAATTATGGGGGATGTAGATGTCAGTAATCATATTTTGTATAAATGAATGATTGACGTTCAAATGTATGACAACACTTTTATTAACTGAAAATGGATATTACGAGTGGATTATTATTGACTCACAGCCCAACAGTGTAGTGGTAAGTTTGTTCACGACCGAGTAAGGAAAGGAATAAATGCAAAAAATTAATTGATATTTTCAGTAAAAAAGAATGAAAAGGGTTATGACAGAGATTGGTATCTGAGCTGAGTTGGCTTGATGTGAATCAGTAATAAAATGTAGGAAAAGTTACATCCCTATATTACTGTGCTTTTGTTTAGATATAACTGTGTATACCGTGATGGATTGAGCTTGGTAAATGATTTTAAATACAGGAAGTTAGGTATTATGCAAATTATGCACCAAGGTAGAGGGCATGTGCTAGAGGCCGGAGAGGTAGGCCTGAGAGTTGTGTAGAGCCATAGACTGATCAGGCTCCACTGGACCCTACTGAGAGAGTAGGAGATACAGAGGCACGCTTCGTTAGGATAGAGTAGAGTATTGAGAATCTGGTGGAGATAGTCACGTAGGCATTGGGTCCCAATGATAAACAAGGTCTCGCAGCACAGCCTACGATTGGATAGGCAGCTGTAGAGGCAGAGAGTCCTCAAAGTGTAGAGACAGCTACAGTTACACCACCTCCAGTCTAGGATACAGCTTCTCCTATCACTCCACAACAGAGCGATAGTGATTTGAGTTATAACTGCGACTTGAGCAGGTTGCGAGAGTTCTAAGCACTGAAACCCCTAGTAGTCAAAAGGGTAAAGAACCCAGTGGTTATGGAAGATTGGGTGTATGAGATTAAGAAACTGTATAGGTTCTTAAGATGCACATCAGCGAAGAAGGTAACCTTTGCTGTGTTTATGCTTAAGGGCGAAGCAGAGCACTGGTGGAGATCCATCGAGGTTATATTGAGTGCCAAACACTTCGAGATCTTATGGGATATATTTTTGGAGGCTTTCAGGAAATAATACATTCCAACCATCGTACAAGAAAATTACAGATGGAATTCATGAATCTGGTTTAAGGGAACCGTACTATGGATGAATATGAGTCCAAGTTTATGTCATTGGGGAGATATGACCTGGACACGATGGGTAGTGAGACCCGAAACATTCAGAAGTTTGTCGATGGATTGAGATTGGCCATCCGAACTAAGCTTGCCCCATTTGACCTTTAGACTTATGAGGATGCTGTGCACAATGCTCAATTATGCGAGTAAGATTTTGACAAAAATGCCTCTGAGCTGGGGAAGATTAATGTTAGAAGAGATAGAGATCAGAAGAGATCTGGAATGGACAGAGTGGCCATGAGAGGAGGCCAGAGATATTTTGAGAAGAAGCTTGAGATTGAGGAGGTGTAAGAGAGAGTTGCCAGACCTCCCGTATACTCGGCTTTGACTGGACCAAGGGGTATAGTTATTGGAGGACCACGGCCTACTACTGATAGGTGTAGGAGATGTGATAGATTTCATGGGACTAGGCCCTGTCCGATGACCCCTATGGTGTGTTTCAGATGATAGAGACTAGGACATATAGCTAAGTATTATCCCGAGAAGATGGAAACTACCCCACAGAAGGGCAAGGAGCCAAAGAGAGCTCCAGTTGAGATGGCTGCCCCAAGGAGGAGGGCCACAGCTGAGGAAAAAGGGAAGCAAGTAGCGGGTGTGAGCAAAGGAAGAGTACATGCACTAGATCAGGACACCACAGATGCTTCGACGGATGTGATTAAAGGTACCATCCTAATCTTTGGTTTAGAAGCATTGGTATTATTTGATCCCGATGCCACACACTCTTTCATATCACCTTCCTTTGCACATAAATTGTTGAAGCATGTGAAACCTACATTAATGGATAAAATGTTGATGATTTCCACACCTATGAATGATAGTCAATTGACTGAGCATGTATGTAGGGATTGTTAGTTAAAGATAGGGGAAAAAAGATGATAGCCAATTTGATTTTATTGAACATGAATGATTTTGATGTAATATTGGCAATGGATTGGTTGGCTACCAATCGTGTGTTTATGGATTGTCATGCCAAGAAATTTTTGTTTTTAGGATTAGACAATCTTATTGTAAACTTTGATGAAAAGAAATGATATGAAAAGAGTATGTTTTAAATGAAAGAGTATAATCCTAATATATGATATTTGACAGATGAATTCGTTTGTTTATTTTGAATGTTGATGTAATGACTTGTGATACTAACAGTGGAACCAATGATGTGAAGGGTTCATTACCTACGTGGTCAATATAGATGAGGCACACCTAAAATTGAGAGACATACATGTAATTACGGATTACCTTGATGTCTTTTCGGATGAATTACTAGGACTACCACCTAAATGGGAAATGAAACTTTACATAGAGTTAGTGCCTGGTACCGAGCCGGTGTCGAAACCACTATACAAAATGGTACCAATTGAGTTAGAAGAGCTGAAGAAATAGCTGCAAGAGTTATTGGAGAAGGGGTTTATAAAACCAAGTGTCTCACCTTGGGGAGTACCGGTACTGTTTGTAAGGAAGAAGGATGGAAGCCTTCGATTGTGTATAGATTATCGATTGTTGAATAAGGCCACCATTAAGAACAAATACCTGTTTCCATGCATAGATGATTTGCTAGATCAGCTCTAGAGAGCCCAAGTATTTTCTAAGATAGATTTACGGTCAGGGTATCATCAATTAAGGATCAGGAGTGGGGATGTACCCAAGATAGCATTTCGTACCCGTCATGGCCACTACGAGTTTTTGGTAATGCCATTCGGATTGACGAAAGCTCCCGCAGCATTTATAGTGTTGATAAATGATTTGTTTAAGCCATACCTAGATAAGTTTATGATTATATTTATAGATGATATTTTTGGTTTATTCCAAGTCCAGGGAAGATCATAAGGAGTATTTGAGGATAGTTCTGCAGACCCTCCAAGAGGAAGAGTTATATGCCAAACTCAGCAAGTGTAACTTTTAGTTAGAGCAGATCTCATTTCTAGGCCATATTGTATCGAAGGATGAGGTATCAGTGGATCCATCCAAGATAGAGGCAGTTGTACAATAGGAACAGCCCAAGATAGTTACTGAGATCAGAAGTTTTTTGGGATTGGTAGGGTATTATCGAAGATTTGTAGAGGGTTTCTCCAGACTAGCTTCTCCGTTGACACGCCTCATGCAGAAAGATGTTAAGTTTGTATGGGATGAGGCATGTGAGAGGAGTTTTGAAGAGTTTAAGAGTCAATTGACCACTGCTCCAGTTCTCACCATTCCTACGTGCTCAGAAGGATTCTCGGTGTACACGGATGCGTCACACCAGGGACTGGGCTGTGTATTGATACAGGATGAGAAAGTAGTTACCAATGGATCTAGACAGTTGAAAGATCATGAGAAAAACTACCCGACACATGATTTGGAGTTGGCGATCATGGTGTTTGCTTTGAAAATATGGCGCCACTATCTCTTTGGTGAGAAATTTTAGGTGTTCACAGATCATAAGAGCCTTAGGTACTTGTTCTCGCAAAAAGAACTGAATACGAGACAAAGGAGATGGTTCAAACTCCTGAAGGACTATGTTGTGAAATCATGTACCATCCGGGTAAGGAAAATGTAGTTATCGATGCTTTGAGCAGAAAGAACCTTGGGTTGGTGTCTTATATGATGGTACGAGAGCATGAATTGTTGGAACACTTTACGAACCTCAGTTTGGATGTAACCCTACCTGGATCAGAGAGATTGGATATCATGGCTAGTATGAGATTAGAGCCAGAGTTGATTGGTCGTATTCGACAGGCCCAACAGAGTGATCGACGGTGCATCGATTAGCTGAGGCAGATGCAGACTGGTGTGGGTATTGATTTTGAGCTAAGTACAGATGGCTTATTGAGGTTTAGGGACAGAGTATGTGTTCTCGAGGATCCTGAGATCAGGAGACTGATTTTATCAGAGGCTCATTTATCGAGGTACACGATACATTCGGGAAGTACTAAGATGTATCAAAACCTTTGAAAGGTTTATTGGTGGTTTGGAAAAAAAGAGACATTGCTAAATATGTCATAAAGTGTCTTTTTTCAGTAAGTGAAGGTAGAGCATCAGAAGCCTACAGGATTATTGAAGTCTCTTTCGATACCGACTTGGAAGTGGGAGCATGTCATATAGATTTTATGATGGGATTACCGAAGACTCGCAAAGGTTATGATGCCATATGGGTTATTGTGGATCGATTGACTAAGTCTGCCCATTTCTTGGCTATGAGAACTACCGGTACACTGAGTCAGTTGGTGAACCTGTATATTCGAGAGATAGTACGGCTACATGGTATTCCAGTAAGTGTTGTTTCTAATAGGGATGTCCGCTTCATTTCCCATTTTTGTGAACATTTTCAGGAAGCGTTAGGGACACGATTGAGTTTTAGCACCGCTTTTCATCCTCAGACAGATGGGTAGTCAGAGAGGACTATATAGACCCTCGAGGATATGTTGAGAGCATGTGTCCTGGATTTTAGAGGCTCTTGGATGATCACCTGTAGTTAGTCGAGTTCGCCTATAATAATAGTTTTCATACGAGTATCGAAATGACACCCTATGAGGCGCTGTATGGACGCAGATGTCGATCCCCCATTGGATGGGAAAAGGTTAGCGACAGATAGATTTTTGCTCTTAACTTATTGCAGCAGGCATCTGAGGACATCCAATTGATATGTGAGAGATTACGGATAACTCAGAGCTGACAAAAGAGTTATGCTGGCAAGAGATGGAGACCACTGGAGTTTGATGTTGGTGAGTCGATATTTCTTAGGGTTTCACCGTCGAAGGGCATTATGAGGTTTGCTAAGAAGGGTAAGTTGAGCCCTAGATATATCGGTCCCTTTGAGATTTTGGAGAGAATGGGAGAGAAGGCGCATAGGTTACCACTGCCACCAGACCTGGCAAACATTCATAACGTCTTCCACGTCTCTATGCTTTGGAAGTGTCATCCGGACCCGGCACATGTGATAAGATATGAGCTGTTGGAGCTTAGTGAGAGTATGACATATGTTGTGAAACTGCTTCGGATATTGGACAGAAAAAAGAAAGTGTTACAAAATAAGACAATTTCCTTGGTGAAAGTTCTTTGGCAACATCACACGGTGGAAGAGGCAACATAGTTATTGGAGAGCTTGATACGGGAGAAGTACCCCCAACTTCTTGAAGAGTAACTTGGTTCTAATTTGGAGGACCAAATTCCTTGAAGGAGGGGAGGATTGTAAGACCCATATTTCATGTGTAACTTTATGAATTCATAAGTGTGGTAATGTACTTGTAATGTGAAGTACAATTGATGTAAAGTTCATAATGTAATGTACATACGTGTAATATGTGTTTGTAATGTACATACAAGTTTCATTGTGTGTGAATATGAAGAAATGAACTTTTATAAGTGATGAATGTGCTTAGAACTCAAAATGAGTAGTGTGGTAAAGTGGAATGAAGTTGAACTTCCATTTAGCTTGGTATGGAATACCTTTGGCTATACAAAGAATACACACAAGTTCTAATGTGTATAAGGTATGAATGGATGCCATTTTCAAGTCTTAAAGGTGGTTGGATGAGAAATTGACTATGACAGCAAATTAAGGACATTTGAGTGTGAGTTGCTTTAGAAAAATTGTAAAAATCTAGAAAGTATGAAGGCTAGATCGATCTCATAGGATGAGAGATCGATCTGGAAGAGCTAGAATGCTCTTATTTGAGCAATGGAATAGAGAAGATCGATCTCCCATGGGGCCAGATCGATCTCCTAAACAATCTGTAATGAAAAGATCAATCCTTAAACATACAGATCGATCTCCTTAGCTCTCTCTTTGGGGCAGATCGATCTCAAGCTTCGACAGATCAATCTCATGCTTAAAATGACATGAAAAAAGAGGGAATTAAGGGGACCAGATCGATCTCCTCCTAGTGCTGATCGATTTCCTCAAGCTATTTCTATAAAAGGAGCGTTGAAATCTGAAATTTTTGGGAAAACAACATCACCCTTCCATTTTTCACCAAAAACCTAAGTTTATCTCTCTAAAATCAGTCCATTTTCAGTAAGAATTGAGGGGAGGCTATTAGATACAAAGTTGTTCATCTTGAGGAAGAGAATAACATAGTTGAAACCCAAAACCTTATTATTGGTATTGAAGGAGCAAGGAACATTTTCATTTAGAGCAAGAAGAGAAATTTGATTTGGTAAGTTTTTAGTACTCCAATCCAAGTGCATTTTTTATTTAAGTGATTTTGGAGTTGATTTGCATGTGTATGGATTATAGGAAACACCTAGGATGAGATGGACTTAGTATGTGACTTAGAAATAGAATGAGTCTAGTATGAAAAATTGTAGATTGGGTAAGTTGGTGGTTTATAGATGTTGATAAGTTGCTATTGGAGTAATGTGGATGATTTGAGATGGGTAAATTTAGCCACATTGTGAGTTTAGAGAATTTATGGAAATGAGTAGGTAAAATGCTTGATAAATGCCATAGTGAAGAAATCAAGGAAAATTGATGAAATAGGAATGTTGTGAGCTTAACATCGATTTGATATCGATATGGTATGAATCAATAGGCCTAAAAGAATCATTGAGTTCAAGATATGAATAGAACAATGGACCTAGGCCTTATGAGAGCTAATGAGGATTATAGGTCGAATCAACTATAGCAAACATAATGGTTGCATCATAATGGACTAAAATAATGTGAAATACGATTATGTGCAGTTCTTAAGAGTACGTCGGAGACGAATCGAACCACATGAGTAAGCAGCTTTAAGGAAGTGGAATCACGCATTGCGATTCCAGGTAAGGGAATTCTGTAAATATATAGAGGTAGCTGCTCATATTTTGTGGGATTATAAGGTGTTTATGAAATGCATGAATGTTTGAGAAATTGGTTGTTTGGTATGCGAAAATAGTTGTGAAGGTTATATGATTTTGTTTTATATGGATGTATAAAAAGGGATAGTCAGGCTAATAATTGCATAAATCACGTGTTTTGAATGCATAAGAGCCGCCTATCGAGCTATGTGAATTAAATCGCGCTAGAGCCTTGCTTGCACTGGATTTTGATGCTTTGACTTACATGAAAGTGTTGGAGCTTAACTCGCACTTTGATTTTATTTCTGATGATATTTTATTAACCGTACTGGAGCTTTTACTTGTATGTGACTTTCGAATGATTTTCTTATGTGTATAAACGTACTATAGTTGTGCTCGTATGTGGTTTCTTTAAGATATGACGCATGAGTCGTTGTGGAGCTTTGCTCGCATAAGTTTGCACATTGTGGTACGTATAAGGCCGTGGAAGTTGGTAAGATCCTCAAGCCTTACATCCTTAAGTTAACATCCTTAAGCCCAGGGAGGCGAGGAGGCTTTGTTAGGCAGGGAGGCTCTGTTCAGTGGGAAGGCTCTCTTACGGTAAGATCCTTAAGCCCTACATCCTTAAGCTCAAAGAGGTAGGGAGGCTCTGTTAGGCAGGGAGGCTCTATTTGGTGGGGAAGCTCTCTTACGAAAGGATCCTTAGGCCAACATCCTTAAGCCCGAGGAGGCCAGGAGGCTTTGTTAGGTAGGAAGGCTCTCCTACATGGGTGTAGAAGGATCCTTAAGCCAACATCCTTAAGCCCTAGAGGGGCAGGGAGGCCCTGTTTGATAAGGAGGCTCCTACATGAGTACGACAAGTTCTTGGTATGAGGTGGTTAAGACCTAGGGCTGGCACCCCCAACTACAATATGGGTCCGCGAAGTACATTATATTGTGTATATCACATGAAGTATGATGAATCGCGTGATGATTATGTGATGAGAAAGACTAGCGAGGGATAATCCACCTTCGTTCCATCATGATACCCTGCACACCTGGATGCGTGTGGTCTGGGATGATTTATGATGTAGTTGGTCCACATAGCCACTTGGGATATAGTGACCTGGTTTTTATACATATGTGTGACTGTGACTCTCCAGGGTAGACCCAAGGGAGGGGTCGAGCCTTTTAGACTTGATTTGTGAAGTGATAATGATGTTTGTGATTGAGAATTGATTTCAATGGGATTTTATGTATTGAGAAAGAGCTTTATGATGGGATTTAAAAATGAGGTTTCTTATATGAATTGCCTTTTTTATGAGACTAAATGAGAATGAGCATGAGACGGTTTTACATATTGATGTTTTCATGTTTTATATGCCAATTTTACATGATTTCGATAGTGATATATGTATATTCATATGGCATAGTTTTAATTCCACATGCTCCTATTATAAATGATTTATGCATAACACTATCAGCATGTAGATAGATCAGCATGTACATAGAGTAGTTATCTACCATGCTTACATTATTACCTTACTGAGCGTGTGGTTGCTCATCCCTCTCTATTTTCCCCTCCTACAGAGCGTGGATGTAGCCCAACGAGGACTGCGACATTTTATTTTGGACATCCGCTGCTTCCATTGCTAAAAGGTATATACACAAGATTATTTTTGTATCTAAACAAATGTAAAAGCATAGTAGTCATTTGAGTTGTAATTATGGGGGATGTAGATCTCAGTAATCATATTCTGTATAAATGAATGATTGACGTTCAAATGTGTGACATCACTTTTATTAACTGAGAATGGATATTGCAAGTGGATTATTATTGACTCACAGCCCAACAGTGTAGTGGTAAGTTTGTTCACGATTGAGTATGGAAAGGAATAAATGCGAAAAATTTATTGAGATTTTCTATTAAAAAGAATGATGTCAAACCCAGATTTTTTGTAGCTTATTTCCTTATGATTCCTATGTGTATGAACACTCTGTAATTATAGTTGAATCATAAGAAGAGTACTTACTAGACTTAAAGTGTTAGTGAAATGAATTAACACACAAAAGCTACATAAAATGCATAATGTGAGCGATGAGTATCACAGGCCAAACCGAGTTATTCTAAATTATTCTAACTGAAAATAAGAACTTAAAATAAGAGAGCGTGGAGAGCTCATGAAGAAACGTCAGCTTGATTTAGACCCAAACATACAAAATGAGTGTAAAAGCTAAAAAGGGTAAAATGGACCTTTTTGGCGAGAAAAGGAGTTTCGGGTGAAATTATACACCGGGAGCGGTTGGAATATAAAGACGAGAGTGTAAGACATAAGAAATGACACTTTCGAAATTTTAAGAAAAAGTCAACATGGTCAATGGTTAAGGAAAAAGTCAACTATAGTTAAGAAAGTGGACTTTTACCATAGTTGACTAATCATGGTTAAAAATTAACCTAAGTGTGGAGGAAAATTTGGGAAAAAATATTCTTGGCTAGAATACAAGATAACCATCCCCGAAAGTAAGGAAAATTTATTCGGAAGGATTTCAGAATAAATTTAATGGTTAAAAACGCAATGGGCCTAAGGTGAAAATTTTAAAGCCCATTAAGGTTTACTAAACGTATATCGAAATTCTTAGGTCCTTTAGACCAAATTGTTGGGCCAAGTTGTGGGCCAAAAATTGAGACAAATGAAGGCCCAATGGGTAGAAAAAATTTTAGCCCAAAAGCCCAAAGGAAAAGCCCAAACCGAGAAGCCCAATTGAAAGCCCATGTGAATAAGTTAAAAGCCATTAATGAAAGGTAACAAAGCATAAAATGATAACCATTACCTAAACTTTTTGGAAGTCAATTAAGGTGGCTGGATTTTTAGCTTAATGACTAAGCAATGGACTTATAAATACCAGCCAACACATAATCATCTTCATTCTTTCATTTTTGGCAAAGTGAAGAAACCATAACCGAAAAGTTTTCTAAACTTTCTCTCACTAGAAATCACTAGGAAACAGGCATATTTGGAACTTGCAATCTTCATGAAAGTTGTTCCAAATTGAGAGGAGAGTGACATATGTTGGAATTGGCTATCAAGGAGCCATAGTGTGCAAACCGTGAGGCTCCAAAGTTTTGGCCAAAGGGTGAACACAACAATTGGTATATTTTCTAATTTCCAATTTCATATATGTTAATGTATGAATGATTTCAAGTATGTTGATATATGTTTTAAGCATTGAAACATATTAAATCACCATGAAGTGGGTTAGGCCGAGAATGAGTAATGGGATATTAAATTATGTCAATATGATTTTAAGACATAAATGCATTAGTGTACATGTATTAATGTTAATGGTGTAATTAGAATTAATCAAATTGATTAATTAATACATGTAATTTGTTGGCAATCAAGGTGTTTGATAAAATACCTAAATGAACTATATGATGATTGGTAATGTTGCCTACCAAGTGTTTGTGGAAATGCCTAAGTGAAATTGGCTAAATAATAGGCATGGATGGCATGCCATGGTAAAACCGAGGCATAGGTAGCTCTCGGCCATGGCATGTGGCCGAGAGGCCCAATAGGCCAAGCCCAAATATTTTAGGCCCAATAGAGTGTAATGGGCCTAGGACAAGCCCAATAAGAGTTGGTGGGCCCCACAAGCCTAATAGGTCCAACGAAAATGAATAGTAAAATGAAAATGGGCTTAAAGCCTAGTTAGGCCCATTAAGGATTATTAAGGCCCATTAAGGGAAAATAGACTGTATTAATGTGTAATACAGTAGAAAAATTATAATTAACCTGAGGAATGGTTATTTACAGCTTCGGAGTTTACATTGAGAGCTGATCGGACTGCGAGAGTTAGCAGCACCGAGAAAGTGAGGTCACTTGACGTGATCCGAGGTAAGGGACTTTTGCGAGTAGTTAGAGATACCTGCACGTATTTTCGTCTGGTTTTACATTCACTTAAAAACTCTGAGGGTCAAAGAAAGTGAATAATAATTATTGCGACCCGATAGTGGCAAATTACGATTTTGCCCCTAGTTAGTCAAAAAGTCAACTTTTGTGAAAAGTTGCAAAAAGCATGGAAACTATTATTGTGAGTGTTTAATTGCTGTTTAGCATGAAAATAAATAGATGGGCTAATGATTTTAAGGTTGATGTGACTTAAGCACACTTTATAGTGCTGATTTTAATATTTTGTAAACAATCCCTTTTTAAAGAGCCATCTATCATATTATGTGAGAATGAATCGTGCCAGAGCACAGCTCACACTCGATTTCATATGTTTTCCACATACATTAGTGCTGGATTTTTATACGCACTAGATTTCCATGATATGCATGACAGAGTACTGGAGTTTTACTCGTACTCAGTTTTATATGATATATGCATGACAGAGTGCTGGAGCGATTAGCTCGTACTCGAGTTTTACATGAGATACATGACAGAGTACTGGAGCGTTGCTCGTACTCGATTCTTCACGGTTTATACATGACATAGTACTGGAGCTATTGCTCGTACTTGATTTAATACATGAACTATGCATTGACCTAGTTGCTGGAGGTTTACTCGCACTAGAGTTGCGTTTGTGATGTGAAACAGTGTTCGAGCGTAGTGTCGACTGTGTGTCGCACTTAAGGACCCGCACTGTATGTGATATTATTTACATGTTACCTATTCATGCCGCATTCTCGTGTGACTGAGTGTCACATTTTGAGATGATGGCCAGCATGAGGGTATTAGAGATGTGGTATGATATTCCACAGGCGCGAGGGCTAAGACCTATGGTAGGCACCCTGACTATGATGTTGATATTCCACGGGTGCGATGGCTAAGACCTATGGCAGGCACCCTGACCGTGATGTAGGGTCCACGGGTGTACCTTGTACCGTGCCTGCGTGGCGCGAGGAGTACGCTGTACCGTGTGTTACACATAGCTGACGGCTGTAGTGGACTGACCATCCTCCCGTTGCAGCAGTGATGCCTCGCAAACCGAGATTTGTGTTGCTTGGGATCACATTTCGGATATGATCATAGTCCAGGATACTATTTGCATTTAACCACAGAGTCTCACATGATATATCACATTGATTGACTGATTTAAATTGCGGACAGACCTGAGGGATGGGTCGGACTCCAATTTTGTGATGTGAATTATTTAATGCCATATTTATTGTGATTTAAATATACATGGCATGATTTACATAAAGGCATGATTTATATAAAGATGCATTGTTTTGCACTACATGCCTACATTTGAGAAAGAAAGCATGATTTCTGTACATGGGATTTAATCTGTACAAGTATATATATTATATTTCAAGACATGCTTTTAAAGTGAGTTAAGGAAATAATGTTTTCAAGGCATAGCATTATTTTGAGTAGATAGTGTAGATATCTACTTGCTTGCCTGATTTCCTTACTGAGCGTGTTGTATGCTCACCCCCTTTCTTTACATCTCTCTACAGAGCGTCAGTAGAGCGAGAGCTATCGAGGGATAGTATTCCTGAGTCCACTGCTAGTTCCTATCGATCGCCAGGTATACAGACTTTGTACGGTTATATATCTAAACATAGAAACAGCACAGTGATGTATACGATATATATTATGGGGAATGTATTTGTATTAGATTTTATATAATCTTACATGTATGATAAAAGCAAGTACAGTCAGTAATAGTATATTGACATGTATGTATGATATTGGATGATGTGGTAAGTGAGGACTCTGACATCGAATCACAACCCAACCATTGAAGAGAGGAAAGGTAAGTCAAAATGCAAAAAATTTGTAGTGATTTTGGTTAAAGTCATGGATTGAGAACGGGTCCTGACAAATGAAAAGGGTTGTAACAGATATTGTGGTAGTAGACTTTGTTCGATGACTTTTGTAGTTTATTTTCGTTGTGGGAAACCAGGGCATGTTGCAAGAGCTTGCGCAGAGTGGATTGAGCTTGCCCCACAGAAGGGCAAGGAGCCAGAGAGAGCTCCCATTGATATGTTTGCTCCGAGGAGGAGAGAGACAATAGAAGAGAAGGGGAAGCAAGTGATTGGTCGAAATCGAGTACATGCTTTGGATCGGGGCATAGCTAATGCTTCATCAGATGTGATTAAAGGTAACATCATGATTTTTTATCTTGAAGCATATGTTTTATTTGATCCTGGTGCCACGCATTCATATGTATCACTTTCATTTACTTGTAAGTTAGCTAAACATGTAGAGTGTACACCTTTAAGTTGGATGATGTTGATTAGTACGCCTATGGATAGCAGTCAGCTAGCTGAGTATGTGTTTAATGACTGCAAGTTAAGAGTATGGGAAAAGGATATGATAGCCAATATAATATTGCTGAATATAAATGATTTTGAGGTAAAACAATCCATTCCTAAATTGGTTAGCTGCAAACCGTGCTGTTTTAGATTATTATGCTAAGACGGTTATGTTTCCTACCCCTAAAAAATTTATTCTAAAGTTTATTGAAAAGAAATGAAAGATGTAGTTGTAGTACTTAGTAAAAAGATTTACTATGCTGACTAAGAAATCAATATGTTGAAGGTTTCATTCCGTACATGGTTGATACGGATAAAGCGCATCCAGAGTTGGTAGATATCTCTGTGGTTAGGGAGTTTATAGATGTTTTCCCCAATGAATTGTCAGGGTTACCACTAGAAAAAGAGATGGAGTTCTGTATAGATTTGGTGCCTAGTACCGAGACTATTTCGAAACCACTGTATCGTATGACCTTAGTGAGTTGGAGGAGCTCAAGAAACAGTTGCAGGAACTGTTAGATAGAGGATTCATCTGATCGAGTGTTTCACTTTGGGGAGCACCGATTTTGTTTTTTGAAAGACAATGATGGAAGTCTCTAATTATGTATAGATTACGGATTGTTGAATGAGCTCACAATCAAGAATAGATATCCCCTTCCATGGATTGATGATTTGTTAAATCAGCTTCGAGGAGCGCAGGTCTTTTTTAAGATTGATTTGAGGTCTAGGTATCATCAGTTGAGAGTTCGGAGTGGAGATGTACCCAAGACAGCATTTCAGACCCGATATGTCCATTACGAGTTCTTGGTCATCCGATTCGAATTGAAGAATGCTCTCGTAGCTTTTATGGCTTTGATGAACGATGTGTTCAAGCCATATCTAGATCAGTTTATTATCGTCTTTATCGATGACATTTTGGTGTATTTGAGATACGAGGAGGAGCATGAGCGACACTTGAGGATTTTATTGCAGACTCTCCTAGAGAAGGAGTTGTATACTAAACTTAGTAAGTGTAACTTCTGGTTAGCGTAGATCTCAGTTTTAGGACACGTTGGGTCGAAAGATGGTATATCAGTAGATCCATCCAAGATCGAGGTTGTACTTCAGTGGGAATAGTTGAGGACAGTTACCGAGATCAGGAGTCTACTGGGTTTAGCTAGATATTACCAAATATTTATTGAGGGAGTTTCGAAGTTAGCTGCTCCGTTGACACGTCTCACTGGGAAGAATGTGGCATTCGTGTGGGACGATGATTGTGTGAGAAGTTTTCAGGAGCTAAAGCATCGATTGACCACCGTTCCGATTCTCACTATTCCTACCAACTCAGGAGGTTTTTCTATTTATACATATGCTTCGCATCAGGGACTGGGTTGTGTGTTGATGCAGGATGGAGGGTAGTTGCTTATGAATTCAGACAGCTGAAGGACCATGAGAAGAACTATCCGACCCATGATTTGGAGTTAGTAGCAGTAGTGTTTGCGTTGAAGGTATGACGCCACTACTTATATGGTGATAAGTTTCAGATTTTTACCGACTACAAGAGCCTCAAGTATCTATTCTCACAGAAGAAGCTGAATATAAGACAGAGAAGATTTCTAGAGCTTTTGAAAGACTACGATTGCGAGATACTTTATCATTCAGGTAAGGCTAGTGTTATAGCTGATGCTTTGAGCAAGAAGAGCCTTGGGATGGTATCGTATATGATGGTCAGGGAACATGAGCTATTAGAGTAGTTTGCTAGCCTTAGTTTGGGTGTTGTACCTTCTGACATGGATACAAACTGTATGATAGCTAACCTACGGTTGGAACCGATCTATTGGACAGGATCAGACAGGCCCAGCAGAGTGATCCGTATTGTGTTGATATGACTAGTCACATGCAAGCGGGCACAGTGATCGAGTATGAGATGAGTTCTGATAGACTACTGAGGTTCAAAAGTAGGGTGTGTGTTCCAGAGGACCCAGAGCTCAGGAGATTGATTTTGTCAGAAGCTCATTCTTCGAGGTAGATATTGTATCCGGAGAGTAATAAGATGTACTAGAACCTCCGGAAGGTGTAATGGTGGTCAAGTAGGAAGAAGGATATGGCAGAGTTTATTGCGAGATGTCTCGTTTGTCAGCAGGTGGAGATAGAGCATCAAAAGCCTGCAGGGTTATTGCAGCCTCTACCTATACCAACATAGAAATGGGAGCATATCACCATGGATTTCGTGATGGGTTTAACGAGGACCTGCAGGAATCACGATGCCACATGGGTGATCGTTGATAGACTGACGAAGTCAGCCCACTTCTTAGATATGAGAGCTACCGATACTCTGAGTTCATTAGCAGAGTTGTATGTACGCGAGGTAGTGAGGTTACATGGTAATCCACTAAGCATTGTCTCTGATAAGGATTCTCACTTCACTTCCCACTTTTGGGAACATTTTCAGGAAGCCATGGAACCCAGTTAAGTTTGAGCACATCTTTCCATCCTCAGACAAATGGTCAGTCAGAGAGGACTGTACAGACTCTGGAAGATATATTGAGAGCGTGTGTACTAGATTTTAGAGGCTCCTGGGATGATCATTTGCCACTAGCCAAATTCGCCTATAACAACAGTTATCATTCGATATCGGGATGGTACCATATGAGGTTTTGTATGGTCGTAGATGTTGTTCCCTTATTGGATGAGAAGAAGTGGGTGACCGAAAGATATTTGCTCCTGATTTAGTCACGAAAGCCTCTGAGGATGTATGATTAATTGTTGAGAGATTAAGGACAGCTTAGAGCAGACAGAAGAGTTATACTGACAGGAGGCGGAAGCCACTAGATTTTACTGTTGGTGAGTCAGTGTTCTTGAAAATTTCTCCTTCCAAGAGTATAGCGAGATTTGGGAAGAGAGGTAAGCTGAGTCCTCGCTACATTAGACCCTTTGAGATATTAGATAGTGTGGGAGATAAGGCCTATAGGTTGGCGTTACCACCGAACTTATCAGGTGTGTATAACATCTTCCACATTTCGATACTTCGGAAGTATCACCCGGATTTGGCATATGTGATTCAATATGAGCCGTTGGAGCTCAGAGAGGATATGTCATATATAGAGAAGCCGATTTAGATATTGGATAGGAAGGAGAAGGTATTAAGGTTGAAGACGATCCGGTTAGTGAAGGTTGTTTGACAGCACCACACTTTAGAGGAAGCTACGTGTGAATTAGAGAGCCTGATACGCGAGAAACACCCCCACTTATTTGAGGATTAACTTGGTTCTAATTTTGAGAACCAAATTTCTTAAGTTGGGGAAGATTGTAAGACCCAAAATTCAGTGTCATTTTTAAGAAGTTATGATTATAAACATGGATTCACGAAATCTTGGTCAATAAAGAAGAAATAATTGAATTCTAAGTCTAATTGATCAAGATATGAATTTATCATGAAAGCCAAAATTTATCCACATCGAGAATATATATCGAAAATAGGGAAAAATATTTTTGGGGAATAATAATAATAAATAAAAATATTTTCGAGGAAATAAAAATAAATAATAATATCTATATATAAATATATATTGAAATAAATTAAATAACATATATTTGTCGAGATAAATTAAATAATATATATTTACATATGTGTGTGAATATTAATGTATAAAAATACATTATGATAATATATTATTTTTATAATAATATAAGATATTTTGTAATATTATTATTATAATAATATTACTACTATAAGATATTTTATATATATATATATATATATATATATATATATATCTTTGTGTATTATTATTTTTTGTTAAAGTATAACATATTATATATATATATATAATAAAAGAAAAATAAAGAAGAAGTAAATGAAAAAAAGAAAGAAGAATAAGAAAATGTAAAACGCGCGAGGAACAGGAGGCAACCGATCTTCCCCTGATTTCCCACCAGCAGCGTCGGGAACGACGAAGAAGAAGGCTGAACAGGTACGAACCGGTTCAGTAAAGTGAATATGGGCTGAACCGGTATGAACCGTTTCAGCCAAGGAAAAAGGAAAAAAAAGAAACAAAAGGAAAAAAGGGAGAAAAAGTCGGTGATGCCTCGAGATTAAGGATAAGCCGGTAAGCGGTCGAAATTGACCAATTTAATTTTTGAAAATTTTATTTGGAATTATATTTAATCGAAATTGATCTGTTTAAAAATATAAATGTGTAATGCGACAATAGCCGAGGGATGAGAGTTTAATGAAGCCTCAATTTTTGAAACATCATGGAATCTCGGATATGTAAATCTCATTTACGACAACTTGTATAATTATAAGAGTTAGAAATTCATCGCATAAGTTGTGAAATAATTCCGTATAAAATGCCCTATGAATAGAATTGAAAATTGACTATCGTAAATGATTATATGAGCTATCCAAAGAGACTAAAAAATGTTTAAGATGACGTGATGGTGATTTAGGCCAAGTATTCGGCCAAAAGTTTGTAATGGGCCAAGCTTGTGCAACAATCGACCCAATTTACATTATGGGCCCATGGGCGGCCCAGTATGTGTTAATGGCCCAATAAGTCAAATCGACTGTAGTAAACGCAAGAATTATATTTATTGGGTTAAATTGATGTGATAAATAATTATCTGCAGCTCCGAAGAATATATTAGGAGCGAAATCGGACTGCGGGATTGAGCAGCGTTGGAAAAGTGATTTTGCTCAATGTGATTCCACGTTAGCAGATTTTGTGAGTAGTTAGAGATACCTGCACGCATTTTTGAGGGTATTTACAGGGACTTAAAAAGTCTGAGGGTTCTAGAAAAGGAATAAAATTTACAAAGACCCGATATCGATAAATTACAATTTTACCTCTATTAAGGGTAAAATTTGGAAAATTAAAAAAGGGTAAATAAAGCATGGAAAACCTGTTTTTTGAGTGTTTTTACTGCTGTTTAGCAGAAGAATAGATAGATTGGCCAATGTTTTCATGATTGATGAGAAATAGCATAATTATGGTGCTGATTTTACTAATTTGAAATCATCTCTTTTAAAAAAACCATCTATTGAATTTTATGAAAACAAATCGTGTTGGAGCACTGCTCGCACTTGATTTCATATGTTTTCTACGTAAATTAGTGCTGGAGTATGAATCGCACTAGATTTCTATGACATGCATGACAGAGTACTGGAGCATTGCTCGTACTAACGTTTATGTGATTTATACATGATGGAGTGCTAGAGCGATTGTTCTTATTCAGTTTTACATGGGTTGTACATGGCATCGTACTAGAGCGTTGCTCGTACTTGATTTTAATGAGTTTTGTGCATAGCATGGTACTGGAGCGATTGCTCGTACTTGTTTTGAGATGTGAATTATGCATGACCTGGTGCTGGAGTGTTACTTGCACTGGCGATTGATTTTGTAATATGCATAAGATAGTGTTTGAGCGGGATGCTGACTGTGTGTAGCACTCAAGACGCGTACTGTAGTTTTAATGTGATATATATGGAATAATTTAAAATCGTCTTGATTGCCTCGTGTAGACTGAGTGTCACACGGATGAGATACTCGTATGTGGATTTTGAGACATAGGTTGGTTACCGATGTGGTATACGGTGGATAAGACCTATAGCAGGCACCCCAGACATAGGGTGGATAAAACCTATGGCAGGCACCCTAGACATGGGGTGGGTAAGACCTATGGCAGGCACCCCCAAACTGTGATGTGGGATAAGACCTATAGCAGGCACCCCAGACTATGTGGGTCTACGGAGTTGTGATGCCCCGCACACCGAGGCCTGTGTAGCCTGGGATCACAGTATAGGATATGGCCATAGTCCAGGTTTGTCACGACTGCGGGTGACTTACCAAATCCACTACAAATTTTTTGCATTTTACTTACCTTTCCTTCTGTCACAATTCAGTCACTAAACTGTGGGGTTGTGATTCGATATTAGTCACCTCAACCACATTCATTTCATAACATGCATACATGTCAATACAATTATCTATTGACTGTAAATACTCTTTCATATAATTAATTTACATATATTAAATACAATTACTTGTACATAGACATCCTTAACCGTACATTCGTTTATATATCTGTGCTTTTACATTGTTCAGTACAAAACGTTCGAATGTGTATACCTTTCGTAAGATGGGTATGCAGCAGATAAAGGAATACCAGTCCTCAGCCGTGTCCAACTACTACGGGCGCTTTGTAGAGAGGGGAAAAATAAAGGGGGTGAGCTCACAGATCAGTAAGGAAAGAAGGCAAGCAAGTAGATAACCACACTATCTATAAAATATAATGCTTAAGCCATTAAATCATTTCCTTTTCAATTCACATCTAAAGCATGTATCTTTCTCGAAACATTTGTACAAGTATATATATACAAATCGTCTGTATGAACTGAAAACATGTTGGTTTAATAACATCAGCAATTTATGCAAAACATTGCATTGTTATGTAAATATTATAAATCACATTTCATTATGCCATCTCAATTAAATCAAAACAAAGATGGCATATCATCATGTAAAAACATGGAAATACGGGCCTCACCCATCCCTCAGGTTACCCTTTCACACACAAGGTCACATGTCGAGGCTCAGCCCATCCATCGGGTCTACCTAATTTATAAACAATCATGTGACAATTCAAACAAGAAATATCGGTAAGGTGAGATTGGAGACTACTTGTTCCGAGATTATGATTATATCTCATTTTTCGTGATCCCAGGCTACACAGTACTTGGTGTGCGGGGCCTCACATGTAAGGCCCATGAATTTCTATGTAATCTTATGATTTCCATGATGTACAGACAAGTTACACAATAAATGAATCTTAAGATTTGGATGTTTTTTAGTGTTAAGTGTGAATAAAATGCAAAATGGGTATTGAAGTGATTAAATATGAGTTTAACTTTGAAAATCTAAAATATTGCAGGTGATATACTGCAGGATGAAAGCCAGATTGATCTCATTGCCTTGAAATACAATGTCAAGCATTTTGCAAGAGGAAGATCGATCCCTCATCCAAAGAAGATCGATCTCGAGTTTCTTTTGTTTGGGCCAGATCAATCTCTTCCCATGAGGTAGATTCGTCTCCAGTTGCCTCTGGATAGGCCGAATTGATCTCGTCTTAAGGCCAGATAGATCTCTAAAGCCTTTTTCCTAGTCAAGATCGATCCCATCCTATGAATAAAGATCGATTTTAAGCTGATCGATCTCATGCAAATAGGCAGATCGATCTCATACAATAAGCAGATCGATCCATTAGGCTGCATTGCCAAATTTTAGAGTTTAAAGAAGGGTAGATCAATCTCTCACCCTAGGAGATCGATCTGGTGAAGCCAATTCTATAAAACCTGACAGTTGAATCTTCATTTTCCATGAGACATCCCAAAAATCCTCCATTTTAACAATAACCTAGCTTTCTCACTCTAAAAATCAGCACCATCCAATCAGTTTTGAGAGAGGTTCCTTTGAGCAAAAGTTGTTCCTAGTGAGGAAGTGAACACCATAGTCAAAAATTTGAAGCTCAAACTTTAGATTGAAGGAGCAAAGAGGTTTTTCCCCAATTTGGCAAAAAGAGGATAAAGTCAAGCTAGGTAAGATTTCTATATACCATCTTCTAGTATGTTGATGTAGACATTTTGATGAGTTGATTGGTGCATATAATGTTGGCTAAAATGTTCATGTACATGTTTAAACAACCATGACCTATAATGGGTTTAGTGAGAAAAAGTTGAAATAGCATGGAATTGATGATGATTTAAACATGTAGAGATGTTAGTAAGCATGTATAGATGATTTTAAGATAACTTTGTGAAACCCATAGGTTGGAATGGATGATGATTGGAAATGGGCATAAGAGGTGTTTGATAAATTGTCAGAGTGAAGGAAAAGATGAACTAGAGGCATTATGAGCTTAATGTCAGTTTAGTGTGAATCGATAGACTTGAAGAGTCCAATAGATTCTTGAGAAATGAATAGAGCAATCAAAATGGATTTAAGAGAAAGTAAGGCCCAATAAGCGTTAATGAACCCAATAAGTTGAATCGACTATAGTAAACACAAAAATCGTATTATATTGGGTTAAATTAATGTGATAAGTAATTTGTGTAGCTCCAGAGATTACATTGAAGCGAATCGGACTGCACGATTGAGCAGTTTTAAGGAAGTGGAATCACTCGACACGATTCCAGGTAAGGAAATTTTGTGAGTATCTAGAGGTAGCTGCACGTATTTTGAGGGTACTTATAGGGCTTTGTAATTGCTTGGTTATCTAGAAAAGAAATAATGATTTGTACGAATGATTTCGGATATAGATGATTTTGGTTTTGGAAGTGAATCCCACAAAAAGGGAAGTAAGGCTAATAATTGCATAAATCTCACATTTTTATATTTTTACAAAATACATTGCTTTGGTTTAAGCAAATCTACGAATATGTTGGCTATTGACTTCATAATTTCATGAAATAACACGAGTCAAGTGCTAATTGTGGTTTTAAGTGTGTTTTGTTCAAATAGAGCCGCCTATAAGATTTATATGTGTTAAATCGTGCTGGAGCCTAACTCGCACCATATTTTGAGTTGTGATGTTTTACAAGCTGTATTGAAGGTTTTGCTCGATCATTGGTTTCGATTGATTTTCTTATGCATATAACCATACAAGAGCTATGATCCTACATTATTTCCTCATTATTTATTATGCATAAAGCTATACTAGAGCGTTGGTCGTACGAGGGTATTTACCGATGATGCATGAAATCATAATAGAGCTTTGCTCGCACTGGACTTTTCACACTATGATATGTACAGAGTCATGCTGGATGCCTCGTGTAGACTTTGTGTCACATGGATGAGATGCTCGTACGAGCTATGCTGGATGCCTCGTGTAGACTCCTAGTCACACGGATGATATGCTCGCACATGCACTTGAGACTGAGTAGGTTATACATGGCATGGTTTAGATAAGACCTATGGTAGGCACCCTTAACCATGATATGGGTCCACGGAGTACGTTGTACCGTGTATATTAGATGGAGTACGTTGTTCCATGTGGTTGTGATATTGATTTAAAAGTTTGGCGCAGGATTAACCCACCTCTGTTCCAGCATGATGCCCCACACACCAGGATCCGTGTGGTCTAGGATGATAGTGACATAGTTAACCAACAGAGTCCTCGATTATATGTAGTGATCACCTGTCTCACATGATATCACATGGTTTTGTATACTAAACATGATTTATGTTGTCCAAGATAGACTCGAGGGAGGGGTCGAACCTTGTGGGATATTTTTAAAGGATAATAAGTTGTTATGATGAGTTTTACTAAGTTTTAATTTGATATTAAACCCTGCAGAATGGTTTTGTGATGAGTTTTATTACTATGAGCATAAGAAGTTATACATGATGGTTTTTCCATGTTTACCTACCTATTTTCATGTTTTCAATACATGATATATGTATATACATATGGCATAGTTTCAATACTTCCTCATGCTATGGATGTAAATGATTTTTATGCCATGACATTATAAGCATGTAGATAGTGTAGTTATCTACCATGCTTGCATTATTGCCTTACTGAGCGTGTTGTTGCCAATCCCTATCATTTTCCCCTCTACAAAGCGCACATAGTAGTCTAGTAAAGGACTGAGGAGTTGTATCTAGATATTCGTTACTCTCCATTGCTAGGAGGTATACACATAGGAAATCTTTTTGTATCTAAATATGTAATTGTACAGTAATCATTTTGAATTGTAATATGGGGGATGTAAGTGTTAGCAAACATGTATAAGTATAGATCTTAAAATTTTGAATGTATGTGTTTGCTTTTGATTAATTAAAAGATGAATGATAATTGATGATTAATACTAACTCATAGCCTAACTATTATTGGTGAGAGTTGTTCATGAACGGGTAAGGAAATGAAAAAGCGAAAAAAAATTATGGTGATTTTTGGATAAAAAGAATGAAAAGGGGTTGTGACAGAGATTGGTATCAGAGTTAAGTTGGCTTGATATGAGTCAGTACTAATGAGTAGGAAAGGTACATCCCCATATGACTGTGCTTTTATTTAGATATAACTGTGTATATCGAGATGGAATGAGACTAATATATGGTATGGATACAGGAAATTAGGCATTATGCCTGTCACTCGCCAAGGTAGAGGGGCGAGTTCACATTTTAGAGGCCGTAGGGGTAGGCCTGAGAGCCGTGGGAAGCCACAGACTGATCAGACTCCATAAGACCCTATTGAGAGGCCAGGGGATATTGAGGCATGCTTCGCTATGATAGAGTGGAGTATTGAGAGCCTTGTGGAGATAGTCACATAGGTGTTGGGTGCTGGTGATAGATAAGGCCTAGCCATGCAACCTACTACTACTGGATAGGCGATCGTAGAGGCAGATAGACCTCAGACTACAGAGACTGTCACACCACCCCCAGTTCAGGATATGTCTTCTCCTATTGCTCCACAACTGATCGGGAGTGACCTAGGATATGATTATGAGTTGAGTAGGTTACGATAGTTTCAGGAGTTGAAACCTCCAGTATTTAGAGGGGTGAAGGACCCGATCATGGCTGAGGATTGGGTATATGAGATTGGAGAAATTTGATGGGTTCTTCATGTGTACATCGAATGAGAAGGTTGTCTTTGCCTTATTTATGTTGAAAGTTGAGGTAAAGCACTGGTAGAGATCCACCGTATCTATTTTGAGAGCCCGACGCTCCGAGATTACAGTGAGATATTCTTGGAGGCCTTTAGGAGGCAATATATTCCAGCCACTGCATAGAGAAAGCTGCGAATGGAGTTTATGAATTTGGTTTAGAGGAACCGCTCCGTTTACAAATATGAGTCTAGGTTCATATCCTTAGGGAGGTATGACCCTGCTATGTTGAGCAGTAAGGCTATGAAGGTCGAGAAGTTCATGGATGGACTGAGACTGACCATCAGATCCGGATTGGCTCCGTTTGACATCCTCACTTATGAAGATACAGTGCACATGGCTCAGTTATGTAAATATGACTTTGAATATAATGCCTCTGAATTTGGAAAGGTTAGTGGTAAAAGAAAAAGAGACCGGTAGAGACCTAAGGTTGATAGAGTGATCAGGAGAGGAGATCAGAGACTATTTTAGAAGAGGTAAAAGATTGAAGAGGTGTAGGATAGAGCTGCTAAACCTTTTGTGTACCCAGCTTTAGCTCCATCGAGGGGGTAGTCATTGGAGGACCACGGCCTACTACTAAACAATGTATGAGATGTGGCAGATTTCATGGTACCAAGCCTTGTCCGATAACCCTTGTTGTGTGTTACAGATGTGGGAAGCCAGGACATATCATGAGGTATTATCCAGAGATGATTGAGACTGTCCCACAGAAGGGCAAGGAGTCGGAGAAAGCTCCTGCTGAGACTTCTGCTCCAAGGAGGAAAGCTACAATTGAGGAAAAAGGGAAACATGCGGTTGGTAGAGGATGAGTACATACACTAGACCAGGACACCGCGAACACTTCAATGGAGGTGATTAAAGGTACCATCCTAATTTTTGATTTAAAAGCATTTGTATTGTTTGATCCTGGTGCCAAGCATTCCTTTATATTGCCTTCCTTTGCACTTAAGTTGTTGAAGCATGTAAAGCCTACATTGTTAGATAGAATGTTGTTGATTTCTACACCTATGAATAATAGTCAGTTGACTAAATATGTATAAAGGAATTGTAAGTTGAAGATAGGGGAAAAGATATGGCAGCCGATTTAATTCTATTGAATTTAAGCAATTTTGATGTAATTTTAGGAATGGATTAGTTAGCTATAAATCGTGTTCTTTTGGATTGTTATGCTAAGACAATGATGTTTTCAGAGATAGATAATCTTATTGTAAGTTTTGTTGAAAAGAAATGAAAGACATGATTATTGTATATGAGAAGAGTATAATTTTCATTTATCATATTTAAGAGATGAATTTGCTTGTTAATCATTATGCTACTAACGGTGGAAAGGATAATGCGAAGGGTTCATTACATACATGGTTGACACAGATAAGGCACACCTGGAATTGAGAAACATTCCAGTGATTGCAAAATTTTTTGATATCTTTCCGGACGATTTACGAGGGCTACCACCCGACAGTGAAATGGAGTTTTGTATAGAGTTGGTACTTGGTATAGAGCCAATATCTAAGCCACTATATAGAATGGCTCCGATTGAGTTGAAGGAGTTAAAGAAGTAGTTGCAAGAGTTGCTAGAGAAGGGGTTTATTAGACCGAGCGTCTCATCTTGGGGAGCTCCGGTTCTGTTTGTGAGGAAAAAGGATAGGAGCCTCCAACTGTGTATAGATTATCGATTGTTGAATAAGGCCACCATTAAGAACAAATACCCCCTTCCACGCATTGATGATCTGTTGGATCAGCTTCAGGGAGCATAGGTCTTTTCTAAGATAGATCTATGATCTGGGTACCATCAGCTGAGGATACGGAGTGGAGATGTACCCAAGATAACATTTTGTACCCGTTATGGCCACTATGAGTTCTTGGTTATGCCATTCGGATTGACGAAAGCCCCGGCATCATTTATGGCTTTGATGAATGATGTGTTCAAGTCATATCTAGACCAGTTTATGATAGTGTTTATTGATGATATATTGGTTTATTTCAAGTCCAAGGAAGATCATGAGAAGCATTTGAGGATAGTTCTGCAGACCCTATGAGAGAAGGAATTATATGCCAAGCTCAGTAAGTTTAATTTTTGGCTAGAGCAGATCTTATTTTTGGGCCATGTTGTATCGAGGGATGGGGTATCAGTTGATCCATCTAAGATTGAGGCAGCTGTACAGTGGGAACAGCCCAATACAGTTACTGGGATAAGAAGTTTTTTGGGATTAGCAGGTTATTATCAGAGATTTGTAGACGGTTTCTCCAGACTAGATGCTCCGTTGGCACGTCTCAAGTGGAAGGATGTTAAGTTTTGTGGGACGAGGCATGTGAGAGGAGTTTTCAAGAGCTTAAGCGTTGGTTGACCACTGCTCCGATTCTCACCATTCCTACCAGCTCAGGAGGTTTCTTTGTGTATACGGATGCATCACACTAGGGATTGGGCTATGTACTTATACAGGATAAGAAGGTAGTTGCCTATGGATCTAGACAGTTGAAGGATCACGAGAGGAACTATCCGACTCACGATTTAGAGTTGGCGACTATAGTGTTTGCATTGAAGATATGGCACCACTATCTCTATGGTGAGAAATTTTAGGTATATACGGATCATAATAGCCTTTAGTATCAGTTCTCATAGAAAGAGTTGAATATGAGACAAAGACAATGGCTCAAACTCCTGAAGGACTATGATTGTGAACTCAGGTACCACCTGAGTAAGGTGAATGTAGTTGTCGATGCCTTGAGCAGGAAGAACCTTAGGTTGGTGTCTTATATGATGGTTCAGGAACAATAGTTGTTGGAACAGTTCGCGAACCTCAGTTTGGATGTAGCCTCCTAGATACAGAGAGATTTGATGTTGTGGCTAGTTTGAGATTGGAGCCAGAGTTGATTAGTCGTATTCAACAGGCTCAGCAAAGTGATCGACAATGTACCGATTGGTTGAGACAAGTATAGATAGGTTTGGGTACTAATTTTGAGTTGAGTACAGATGGATTGCTAAGGTTTAAGGGCAGAATATGTGTTCCCGAGGATCCAGAGATCAGGAAATTGATTTTATTAGAGGCTCACTCATCGAGGTATACGATACATCCGGGGAGTACCAAGATGTATCAAAACCTTAGAAAGGTTTATTGGTGGTCTGGAATGAAGAGAGACATCACTGAGTATGTCGCTAAATGTCTCGTCTGTCAGCAGGTGAAGGTAGAGCATCGGAAGCTTGCAGGGTTATTGTAGCCTCTACCGATACTGAAATGGAAGTGGGAGCACGTCATCATAGATTTTGTGATGGGTTTACAGAGGATCCGCAAAGGTCATGATGCCATTTGAGTGATTGTGGATCGCTTGACGAAGTCAACCCATTTCTTAGCTATGAGAGCTACCGATACTCTAAGTCAGTTGGCGAACTTGTATGTTCAAGAGATAGTTCGGTTACATGGAGTTCCAATGAGCTTTATTTCTGATCGGGATGCCCACTTCACTTCTCATTTCTGGGAACATTTACAGAAAGCGATGGGGACCCAAATGAGTTTTAGCACCACTTTTCATCTTCAGATAGATGGTCAGTCAAAGAGGACTATACAGACCCTGGATAGTGGTGCTAAAGTATCTCACAATCATAGTCCTTCAGAAGCTCTAGCCATCTTCTCTGTTTCATGTTTAGCTCTTTCTGCGACAACAGATACTTGAGGCTCTTGTGGTTGATAAAAATCTAGAACCTCTCACCGTATAATTAGTGGCGCCATACCTTCAATGCAAACACTACTGCTGCACCTTCCTTCTCTGAGAAACAGAAATCCCTATTGAAACAAAGTGAAACCTAACTTTCTTACTCTAGAAATCTTCACCTTCCAATCAGTTTTGAGAGAAATTTGTTTCAGCAAAGTTGTTCCTTGTGAGGAGGAGAACAACATAGTTAAAAACTGGAGGTTGAAATCATGGATTGAATGAGCAAAGTGGATTTCCCCTAATTTTTCAAAAAGAGAAAAAATCAAGCTAGGTACGATTTCAATACACCAACTTCAAGTATGTTAATATAGGTATCTTGCTGAATTGATTGGTGTATGTTTTGTTGGTAGAAAACACCTTGAACATGTTAAATCTCCATGACCTAAAATTTGAGAAAATGAGAGAAAGTTGAGCAGGCATGGATTTGATGATGATTTAAGTATGTAGTGATGTTATTAAGCATGTATATATGATTGTAAGATAGTTTCGTGAAAAATGTGTCTTGGAATGGACTGAAGAAAGAGTAAGGTCCAATGAGATGTAATGGGGCCAAATGGGTATAAAAGGGGCTAAATACATTGATTAAAATTCATGCAAGTGAAAATTAAGTATCTTAAGGTATACTGATGTGAATGGTTATCTACAGCTTCGGAGTTTATATTAGAAGTTGATCGGACTGCGAGGCTTAACAGCACCGATGAAGTGAGGTCACGTGACGTGATCAGAGGTAAAAGAATTTTGTGAGTAGCTAGAGGTAGCTATATGTAATTCGAATAGAATTTTGAGTATTTAAATCGTATATGGATTTCCAAATATGGAAAATTCGGTAGGAACCGACAAGGTAAAATTGCGATTTTACCCCAATTAAGGCTAAAAAGCTTATGAAGCATGTTTGTGACTAGTTTTGACATTGTTTGACAGTTACATGGATAGAATGGCTAATGTTTTCATGTTATATGCGAAAATAGCACGTTATAGTGTCGATTTGACTTAATTGAGTGAATTTATTTGAAATAAGCCATCTATCGGTTTGTGTGAAAACCATTGGTGCTAGAGTGATACTCGTACTAGATTTTACCAAACATGCATCACATAGTACTTGAATATTTCTCGTACTTGATTTTAATGTGATTTGTGGATGATAGATACCATGAAATGCGTGTATTTACGAACTCAACATGATTTCAGTACACATGATTAAATATGTACGTATTATATCAATTTTCCAAATCATACTTTTAATGTGAAATTAAGGAAATAGTATTTCAAGGCATGGCATTATTTTCAGTAGATAGTGTGGTTATCTACTTGCTTGCCTGATTTCCTTACCGAGCTAGTGAGCTCACCCTGTGAGAACCCTGCTGCCCTCCCCTCACCAGGTCACAGGCTTACGGCGAACTCATCACAAACCCGTATTGTCCTCTTTGCAGGCCTCACCCTTGTTCGTGCACTCCTAATGCCACTTGAGCTCGACCCGAATTTAATTAAAATACGAAATGAATGAGTATTCGTGAAGGGAAGTCGGGTTAAATTAATCTCGAACACGTGTAAGGGTAAAATGGTCAAAAGACCGAAGGTCGGTATAATTTCGATAAGAAAATTTAATTAAAAATATGGATTTGAGAAATCTTGGTCAATAAAGGTGAAATAAATTTATTTCGGATTAAATTGATCAAGATATAAATTTATTGGAATTAATCGGGATTAATTGAAATTTTTAGTTCGAAAAAAAATAATCTCGAAAATAATCGAAAAATATACTGAAAAGTCATTCGGGACAATATCCCGAAAATACAGAGAAATTATACCCGAAAAAGGATTAAAATATAATAAATAAAATAAATTAAATTAAATAGATTAAATTTGGAATAAAATAATATAGTTTGTAGATATTTTGGATTTTTATAGAGTATTTTAATGAATAGTATAATAATTAAAATAAATAATAAAACAAATTGTTAAATAAAATAATAATTGTAAAAAAAAAGAAAAAAAAGAAATCAGATTGGAAATCGGGGAGAGAGAAACACAAAGCAGAGATGAAAAACGAAGCAAAACGAGGATCACCGGCAAGCCACCACCGGCGCCAGATGAGAGGTCACGACCACCGAAAAAGGGAGAGGAGAGGCCGGCGAGCAAGACAGCACCAGCGACGCGCCGTGAAACTCGCCAGAGATCGACAAATCGGGGGGAGAAGTCGCGGGAGAAAGAGTTCCGATCGGCGGCGAACGGCGCCGATCTGGCCGACCCCACCCCCAGCCGAGGACTCCCCAGGCAAGGACGATGCGATCGGTGGTGGCCTCGGCTGGCGAAACCGACGGATGGCATCGGAATCGACGGAAAAAGGAAACGGTACCGACGGCCGAGAGAGAACAGGCCGGACCGACGACCTTTCGGCGGCCTTGGACGAAGCCGAGGCCAGATTCGTGCTGCGGACAACCTTGTGGAGCTACTGGCGGTGGAAGCCGATGGAGAACCGGTCGGCAAGGCGGTGAACCGGCAGAACCGGAGCGAATCGGAGTGAACCGGCGATCTGAACCGATCCGAACCGGACTGAACCGGTTCAGCCAAAAAAAAGGAAAAAAGGGAGAAAAAGGGAAAAAGAAAAAGAGAAAAAAATTGGAGAAAATTTCAGTGATGCAATCGAGCTTCGGGTAAGTCGATAAGCTGTCAAAATTGATCGATTTGAATTTTGGAATATTTTATTTAATTATTATTCGACTAAAAATTTACCCGAAAATTATGAAATTGTGTAGCTCGACAATTGGCATCCAACGAGAGCTCGAGACGGCCTCGATTTGTGGACTAGCATGGAATCTCGGGTAAGTGACCCTTATTTACAACAATTTACATCGTTATGTGTGCTTCAAATTTAATTATCGCATAAAATTAAATTAAATTTTGGAAAGTCGAATAAATTGTCGTAAATAATAAATTGAGCTAATTGAGAGTTAGAACGAGGCCCAATAAATTGTTGGTGGGCTCAATGAGCCCAATAGGCCTCGATAATGTGAAAATTAAGTGGAAAATGGGCTTAAGGCCGATTAAGGCCCATTAAGGTGCAATCGGGCCCAATAGGGGTAAATGGGCCCAATGATTAAAATTAAGCCTAGAAAGTATTAAATACAATTAAGTTGTATAATATCTGACCTGAGGAATATTTATACGCAGTTCTGGACATTGGATTGAGAGCAGATCGGACTGCGCGACGTGACATCAGAAGAAAGGTCAGATTCGATAGGAAAATCGAGGTAAGGGAATTTTGTAGGTGCATAGAGATAATTATACGTATTTATTGAGGGGATTTACAGGGTTTAGAATTCCTTAAAGTATCTAATAACGAATAATAATTTTGCAAAAACCGGGGCTTAGATGAATAAAGAAAAAAGACGATTTTGCCCCTTGAAGTAAAATTTATAAAAAGGGTAGTAAGGCAGATAAATTGCATGATTATCATGTTTTAATGTTTTATATGATTATATTGCCTTAATTTAAGCAAGTATGCACATAAGTTGGCTATTGATTTCATGAAATATACGAAAGGGTACCGGTTTGTACCGGTTGCTATTTTAAAAGATGTTTTGTCAAGATTTAGCCACCTATCATATTTATACAAGTAAAAAGAGTGCTAGAGTCTTTCTCGCACTCAAGTTTACTGATTTATTCTCATGAAAAGCCGTACTGGAGCATTGCTCATACGAGAAATTTGTGTGTGCACAAAATCGTGTTGGAGCTTCGCTCGCACGAGATTTTAGATATCATGATATGCATAGCGTGGTGCTGGAGCTTCGCTCGCACTAGACGTGAGTTGACATGCATATAGTCGTGCGGAAGCCTCCTGTAGACTGTGTGTCACAGAGAGTTGAGATGCTCGCACATATACTTTGAGACATGGGTTGGTTATCGACATAGTATTGGGGTGGATAAGACCTACGGCAGGCACCCCCAGACTATGATATGGGTCCACGGAGTACGATGTACCGTGTATGTCACATGGAGTACGCTGTACCGTGCAGTCATGATGACTCTATGATGTTACTTACTATTCTGGAGGGTAAGACTTGACCCCACCTCCCGTTGCAGTTGTGATACCCCGCACACCGGGATCCGTGTAGCCTGGGATCATAGGGACAAAGTATGACCATAGTCCTCGATTTTTCATACAGTAACCTACATGCCTCACATGATATCATACGGTCTGGATAGACCAAGACAAACCCGATGGAGGGGTAGTCCCGATTTATATTTTAAAAAAAAGATGTGATTTAATGAATCAAGGTATTCCCGAGAGATGGGTTTAACCTTGATGAAGTTGTTTTATGATGAAACAATGAGTTTTAACGTGATGAGTTTGTGATGAAACAAATGAGTTTTAAAGTGATGAGTTTATGATGAAACTAATAAGTTTTAATGTGACGAGCATGAGATGTCATACATGATGGTTTTTCCATGTGTGTTTTATATGTCGATTTCATGATTTCCCTTATATGATATATACATACATGTGGCATCGTTTTAGTCATTCCTCATGCTCAAAATATAAAGGATTTTATATCATGACATTATCAGCACGTAGATAGTATAGTTATCTACCTGCTTACATTATTGCCTTACTGAGCACGTTTCGCTCACCCTTTCATTTTCCACCCTACAGGGTATATTCAATAGAAGAGAATGACAGTAGTCATATCCGCTGCTTCTTATTAAGATTAAGTATACACATTTATATAATTTTTGTATCTGAAACATATAGATGCACAGTACTGTCTATGGATTTAATATTGGGGATGTATTATGTTTAAATAAATTGATATGTGAATGTGAATATGAAAATGGAATGGTAAATAGGTGAGAGGTTACTAACACCGAATCATAGCCCAACTGTTTAGTAGTGTAACTGTTCACGACGGGTGAGGAAATTAAAAAGCGAAAAATTTACTCTGATTTTAGGTAATTTGGGTCGTGACACACCCCTTTCATTTTCCACCTCTCTACAGAGCATCCGCAGTAGATAGTATATGGCTAAGGACTTGCATTCTTTGTATCCGTTGCATTCCAATCAAGCGAAAGGTATACACATTACATACGATTTTGTATCTGAACATATAAATAGCATAGTGATGTAAACAAATGTAATATTGGGGATGTGTTTGTATATTAATATAGTGAGCTCACTTCTGATGTAAAAGAAATTACAGTCAATAGATAGTTTATATTGACATGTATGTATGTTATAGATAATGGATGACACGGTAAGTAAGAAAGGTGGAACTAATACCGAATCACAGCTCAACTGTTGGTAAAGAGAAAAGTAAGTATAAAGCGAAAAAATTTGTAGTGGTTTTTGATAAAAGTCGATCGTAGCAGTATGTATGGATGTGAATTTATTTTCACTGTATGATACTTGTAAACTCTGTATATACTGTTTTTTATTTTCAAAGTTAATGATATTGGCATAAATTACCATCACTATTTTACTGCATGACATTTCATTACAAGCACATAATATCTACATGTTTACTTATTTTCCTTACCAAGCATGTTGGGGTCACCCTTTCATTTCATCTCCACAGACTACCTTCAGTAGCGAGGACCCCGCTGTATTATTAAGGATCTTTTGAGGAGTACATATCATTGCATAGCTTCCCTTTGTGCATAGGTATACACATTATATTATTCTTTTTTGTATCTAAACATTTGTTGCGTTGTAATGTATATAGACATGTATTTGGGGGATGTGAACATGTATAAGTACCGATGATAAGATAGATGAACACTGAAGTGTATAGAATATGATTTTGATTTTGTATAAAGAAGTGCTAAGTTTTTGTTTTGTTTATAAATAAATGTTAATATGAATTACTGCGTGGACTGATACTGACTCATAGCCCAACCAAAAGTGTAAGAAATAAAAAATGAATTTGTATGGTTTTGTAAGTAAAATAGCTGTGATAATAATTAATGAAAATCACTATAGAGAATGAGAAAAATTCAAGCTTTGAGTACAATGAAAGAGATTTTGCTTCGCTCAATGAATTCAGATCAATTTTTTACCTCCAAGCATCTTCAATGTGGGTATTTATATGTCTCATACGTTGGTAAAGCATTAAATGCAAATAGTCCAATTGAAACCTTCAAAATATAGCTATTAGAGCCTTTCATCACGATAGGGGATCCGTCCTCTCTTCAAGGGGGTCAGTCCTTTCTTCTCAAAGGCCTACAAACAGAAACCAAAATAAACAGGGGATTGGTCCTCTTTGCTTAAGGATTGGTCATTTTCTGACGATTTGAATCCAGTGGCTTACTGACTTACATAGGATCGGTCCTTGCTTACCAAGGGATGGGTCTTTTTACCTATTTTTGCAAACAAAAGCTTATTGACTTGTAGGGGATCGATCCTTACTCTTAAGGGATCAATCCTCTCACTTTCAAGACTATTTTCCAAGCTACAAATCAAGTTGAAATTACTTTTAAAATATTTTTCAATTTTATTTGATTATAGTTTGACTTTTTAGTGCATTAAATTGAGCCCTGAAAATATTCAAGTAATTTTTTAAAAATTGTGTTCAATAAATCCATAGAAAAATTATTTAGAATTAAGTTTAATTTTGGTTTGAAAATATAATATGAATTATTTCAATAACCATACTTAGGTTTTTTCATTTCAAAATATATGTATCACTTTAAAGCTAACAATCTCTCATTTTTTGATATGATAAAACTTTACGCACTTAAACTTTGAAAATTTTACTCCTACTTAAGATAGGTATTATTTTCAAGGAGATTAAATTTCTAATTTGATTTCAAACTAAAAGTTTAAGACTAATTCTCCCCCTTTTTATGATATCAAAAAGATATGCTCCCCCTAATGACATACTCTCATCAATTAATGAGTGGGCAAATGGATATTGAGGTGCTTATGCAACATAGAATGGTTCACTTTAAAGCAACATGAGCAATAGAGTATTATAAGCAATAATGCAAACTTATCGACCAACACATAAATATCTCATGAAACATATATAGGATGACAAAGGAAAGCCCAAGGATCAGAGCAACATAGATTGATTACTATATGAAAAGGTAGTAAGGTTTAATACATACTAATATCAACTAAGTTAAGAACATATCTGAAATTAGTCGAAGGTGAATAAACAAGTAAGTATAGACAAAAGTATCACCCAAAATCATAACAAAAGTCCCTAAAAATAAGACATAAATAACTACGATGAGGGTGGTGGTGGAAATCAATGAAAAAGATTATGAAGCTTGTTGACTTGTACTTTAGTGGATTGAAGCTCGTCAAACATGGCCTTTTGACGTGCCTCAATAACATCAAGTCAAGTGTCAATATGGAGGCAAAAATCAGTGAACATAATAACAATAGAGTCCAATGTAGCACCTAAGGCAGCTGGCTGTGATGGTTAGGCATCGAGCTCTAGATCGAACTCAATTTCGATGCAATATCATGACGTTGATGCCTCTATCCCGAAGGCTCCATAACCTTCTTACACCATTCTCCTTGATCGTCTTGATAATAATGCATATGTTAGACAGTGGCGACATCAATGGAGGTCTAAAGGGGATCACTGCTCTCACATGGACTATTAATGCTGAGCCGAGAGAAAAGATAAGTAAGTGACCTAACAAATACTATAGTCTCAATCGACTCATTTATGATCTTTACTCAATCTTTAAAAAAGAAGTGGATGAGATTGGGTTTTTTACCATTGCCTTCATAAATGAGATGTAGCAAAAAATGATCAAGCTTGCGGATGGTAATGTACTTGGTGCCAAGAGGGCACAGGTTCCACGAGATGATGAGTTGAAGTATCCGAGCATGTAACGGAAGGTCACTAGCCCAGTCATTGTAATGGAAAAGACTAATGGAACTTCCTCTTCTTCCCTTTGTGAGGCCCTCATTCTAATCTCAAAACATTGGCTAGACTATCTCGAATAATCTTAATGGATTTGTTGATCAAGTATGATCGAATCACAATAATACAGCAGGGATCATCCAAAGAGGTGAGAAGCTTGGCATTAGCAAAAAATGAACGAGTGATATTGAGTGGAACCCGAGTGTTTAACTTAAGGAAGTTAGTCCACCCATCTCATTGAACCGATCGAGATAGGAAAAGTCGATCGATTCAAGGAATGTAAAATTAATCTTTTACGAAAGATGAATTTGAAGATTGGTAAAATGATCGCTAAAGAGCTTGTGATCAGCGGGAATTTTAAAGTAAGGAGTGAAGGATGTAGAGGTAGGGGGTTCGAAACAGATGGAAGATGAGGTGATGGTGGTTGTTTTGCACTCCTTGGAAAAGGAAATGGAAGGCTTAGTGGCAACAGATGTTTTGCAAATAGGCAAGTGTTAAGGAAGAAATGAAAAATCAAATTGAGTGGAAAAAGGGGTTCAGAAACTAGTTAAGGATTTTTTTTTCCACACTTGGTGTGCTAGTGTTTCAAGAAATAGAGATAGAGGATATGAAGAAATGGAAACCACAACCTTCAACCTAGATTTGTCTAGCATCATAGAACCATAAAAATAACACCTAAGAACTATACAGAATGGAACTAAAACAAATAGAATAGAAATGAAATGTAAGAATGATATGGAAATGTAATTACCTTTATTAAGGGGAACAAGAGTGAGCAGTGAGAGATATGAGAGGAATCGAGAATTAGATGAATTTGCAATAAGGAATGAAAGAAGAGAAGAGAAATGTGTTGAGGACGGCGTGAAGTAAAATGGTCACAAGTTTTTTGCGAGGAAGAGCTGAAGGGTTTTAAGAAAAATGAAAGGAAAGGGGAAGTGGAATGATGCAGATGAAAGGAAGGAATAGAAGATGAGATGCTAGGTAAAATAAAAAAGAAATGGGATTTTTTTGAGGAAATAAATTTTAGGCATAAAAGATGAAGAGGGAATATGTTAGAAAGAAATTTAGGAATTTTTGACAAATCGCATAAAAAGGTGTCTTAAACCCTAAAGGGATTAGTCCCTTTACTAAGGGGATCGGTCCCTAAACATAGAATAGCAAAGGGGATCGGTCCCATAAACACAGAATGTTATTCTGTGTTTAGGTTTAATGCAAGGGAGTGTGTCAGACCCAGATTTTTGTACCTTGTACCTTATGATTCTTATGTGTATGAACACTATGTAATTATAGTTGAATCATAAGAAGAGTATTTACTAGACTTAAAGTGTTAGTGAAATGATTTAACATGCAAAAGCTACATAAAATGCCTAATGTGAGTGATGAGTATCATAGGCTAAACCGAGTAAATCTAAATCATTCTGACTGAAAATAAGAACTTAAAATAAGAGAGCATAGAGAGCTCATGAAGGAAAGTCAGCTTGATTTAGTCCCGAACATAGAAAACAAGAGTAAAAGCTAAAAAGGGTAAAATGGACCTTTTTGGCGAGAAAAGGTGTTTCGGGTGAAATTATCCACCGGAAGCGGTTAGAATATAAAGACAAGAGTGTAAGACATAAGATATGACGCTTTCAGAATTTTAAGAAAAAGTCAAATAAGTCAATGGTTAAGGAAAAAGTCAACTATAGTTAAGAAAGTGGACTTTTACCATAGTTGACTAATCATGGTTAAAAATTAACCCAAGTGTAGAGGAAAATTTGGGAAAAAATATTCTTAGCCAGAATACAAGATAATCATCCCCAAAAGTAAGGAAAATTTATTCGGAAGGATTCCGGAATAAATTTAATGGTTAAAAACGTAATGGGCCTAAGGTGAAAATTTTAAAGCCCATTAAGGTATACTAAACGTATATCGAAATTCTTAGGTCCTTTAGACCGAATTGTTGGACCAATTGATCGGCCAAATTTTGAGACAATTAAAGGCTCGAGACATAGTAAAAATTTCAGCCCAAAAACCCATTAAGAAAGCCCAAACCGAGAAGCCCAAATGGAAAAGCCCATGAGATAAATATCTAACCATATTTAAAGTTAACTATGACTCATAAGGTGACTCATGGCTAAGGGTTGGAAAGTCAAGTTAAATGGCTGAAAAGTAAAGATTAATGGCTAAGTATATGGCTTATAAATTCAGCCACACCATTGTCATCTTCAACACACCAAATTCGGCTAGAAGAAGAAACCATTGAAACATATTTTTCAAGCTTTCTCTCACTAGAAATCACTAGGAATTAGGCATATTTGGAACTTGCATTCTTCATGGAAGTTGTTCCAAATTGAAAGGAGAGTGACATATGTTGGAATTGGCTATCAAGGAGCCATAGAGTGCAAACTGAGAGCCTCCAAAGTTTCGGCCAAAGGGTGAACACAACAATTGGTATATTTTCTAATTTCCAATTTCATATATGCTAATGTATGAATGATTTTAAGTATGTTGATATATGTTTCAAGCATTGAAGCATATTAAATCACCATGAAGTGGGTTAGGCCGAGAGTGAGAAATGGGATATTGATTTATGTCAATATGATTTTAAGACATAAATGGATTAGTGTACATGTATTAATGTTAATGGTGTAATTAGAATTAATCAAATTGATTAATTAATACATGAAATTTGTTGGCAATCAAGGTGTTTGATAAAATGCCTGAATGAACTATATGATGATTGGTAATGTTGCATACCAAGTGTTTGTGAAAATGCCTAAGTGAAATTGGCTAAATAATAGGCATGGATAACATGCCATGGTAAAACCGAAGCATAGGTAGCTCTCGGCCATGGCATGTGGTCGAGAGGCCCAATGGGTCAAGCCCAAATATTTTAGGCCTAATAAGATGTAATGGGACTAGAACAAGCCCAATAAGAGTTGGTGGGCCCCATAAGCCCAATAGGCCCAACGAAAATGAATAGTAAAATGAAAATGGGCTTAAGGTATAGTTAGGCCCATTAAGGGAAAATGGACTGTATTAATGTATAATACAGTAGGAAAATTATAATTAACCTGAGGAATGGTTATTTACAGCTCCGGAGTTTACATTGAGAGCTGATCGGACTGCGAGATTGAGCAGCACCGAGGAAGTGAGGTTACTTGACGTGATCCGAGGTAAGGGACTTTTGCAAGTAGATAGAGATACCTGCACGTATTTTCATCTGATTTTACATTCACATAAAAACTCTGAGGGTCAGAGAAGGTGAATAATAGTTATTGCGACCCGATAGTGGTAAATTATGATTTTACCCCTAGTTAGTCAAAAAGTCAACTTTTGTGAAAAGTTGCAAAAAGCATGAAAACTATTATTGTGAGTGTTTAAACTACTGTTTAGCATGAAAATAAATAGATGGGCTAATGATTTTAAGGTTGATGTGACTTAAGCACACTTTGTAGTGCTGATTTTAATTTTTTGTAAACAATCCCTTTTAAAGAGCCATCTATCATATTATGTCAGAATGAATTGTGCTAGAGCATAGCTCGCACTGGATTTCATATGTTTTCCACATACATTAGTGCTGGATTTTGATACGCACTAGATTTCCATGACATGCATGATAGAGTACTGGAGTTTTACTCGTATTCAGCTTTAAATGATATATGCATGACAGAGTGCTGGAGCGATTAGCTTGTACTCGAGTTTTACATGAGATACAAGACAGAGTATTGGAGCGTTGCTCGTACTCGATTTTCCATGGTTTATACATGAGATACATGACAGAGTACTGGAGTTATTGCTCGTACTTGATTTGATATTGTGCATAGCATAGTACTGGAGCTATTGCTCATGCTTGATTTAAAAACATGAACTATGCATTGACCTAGTTGCTGGAGGTTTATTCGCGCTAGAGTCGAGTTTGTGATGTGAAACAGTGTTTGAGCGGAGTGTCGACTGTGGGTCGCACTCAAGACGCACACTGTATGTGATATATAATACATGTTAAAACCCATGCCCGAGTCCTTGTGTGACTGTGTGTCACATCTTGTGAGAGGATATCTGCATGAGGTTAATATAGACGTGGTATGATATTCCACAGGTGCGAGGGCTAAGACCTATGTTAGGCACCCTGACTGTGATGTAGGGTCCATGTGTGTACTTTGTACCGTGCTCAGGGCACGAGGAGTACGCTGTACCGTGTGTTACGCATAGTTGACAGATGTATTGGACTGACCATCCTCCCGTTGCAGTAGTGATGCCCCGCACACCGAGTACTGTGTTGCTTGGGATCACATTTCGGATATGATCATAGTCGAGGATACTATTTGCATTTAACCACAGAGTCTCACATGATATATCACATTGATTGACTGATTTAAATTGCGAACAGACCTGAGGGATGGGTCGGACTCCGATTTTGTGATGTGAATTATTTCAATGCCATATTTATTGTGATTTAAATATACATGGCATGATTTACATAAAGGCATGATTTATATACGATGCATTGTTTTGCACTACATGCCTACATTTGAGAAAGAAAGCATGATTTTTGTACATGGGATTTAATATGTACAAGTATATATATTATATTTCAATACATGCTTTTGAAATGAGTTAAGGAAATAATGTTTTCAAGGCATAGCATTATTTTGAGTAGATAGTGTAGATATCTACTTGCTTGCCTGATTTCCTTACTGAGCACGTTGTATGCTCATCCCCCTTTCTTTACATCTCTCTACAGAGCGTCAGTAGAGCGAGAGCTACCGAGGGATAGTATTCCTGAGTCCACAGCTAGTTCCTATCGATCGCCAGGTATACCTATTCTGTACAATTGTGTATCTAAACATAGAAACATCACAGTGATGTATACGTTATATATTATGGGGAATGTATTTGTATTAGATTTTATATAATCTCACATGTATAATAAAATCTGTTACAGTCAGTAATAGTATATTGACATGTATGTATACTGGAAAATGTGGTAAGCGAGGACTCTGACATCGAATCACAGCCCAACCATTGAAGAGAGGAAAGGTAAGTTAAAAATGCGAAAAATTTATAGTGGTTTTTGGTTAAAGTCATGGATTGAGAACGGGTCCTGACAGAATGGTATCAGAGCAGAGGTTGGTCTGATGTGAGTCGGTGTTAAAAAATAGGAAAGTGTACATCCCCATAATACTGTGTTGTGTTTAGATATAACTGTGTATACCAGATAGGAGACGGACTAATTTATTATTATGAATGCAGGAACTTTACCTATATGGCAAATACGCGTAGTGGTAAAGTTACGAGAGGTAGGGCTCGAGGTCGGGGAGATAGACTCGAGGAACGAGCCGCTGCCAGACCATTACATACGCATGAGACTCCAGGTGCTACTGAGCCACCCGAGTGTGCTGAGACGCGTTTCACGAGATTAGAGCGTGGTCTCGGGACTATTAAAGAGATACTTGCATAGACGATGCCAAGTAGGCAGAGACAGGAGGCAGGAGCTGCGACAGGAGAGGCAGTTGCCCCTGATACACCTACACAGACAGCTGATGCACAGAGGACTGTAGATACTCCTACACCCCTACCAGTTTCGGGTGGTATTGGATTAGGGTATGGATGTGATCTGCATCGGTTGCAAGAATTTGAGAATTTAGACCTCCATCATTTAGTGGGGTCAAGGACCCCGTAGACGCTGAGGAGTGGTTAGCAGAGTTGGAGAAGCTTTATGGGTTCTTTGAGTGTACGACCTCGGAGATGGTCACGTTTGCTGCATTCCTACTAAAGGGAGCTGCAGAACATTGGTGGAAGTCCACCCGACCTATAGTGAGATCTCGACACACAGATATCAGTTAGGAGATATTTCGGGAGGCCTTCAGGAGGCAGTTTGTTCCCGACACCGCACCGCGGAAGCTACAGGCAGAGTTTTTGGGACTAAACCAGGGGAGTTTATCTGTGGACGAGTATGAGACTCGATTCCTATCCCTAGGAAGATATGACCCTGATACCATGTATAGTGAGACCAGGAAGGTCCACAGGTTTATCGACGGGTTGAGACCAGTGCTACGGTCTAAGTTGGTCCCATTAGACATAGTGACCTATGAGGAAGCAGTGCGCAGGGCGCAACTGTGTGAGTAGGATTACGAGAGGAATGCTTCTTAGTTTAGGAAGTTTAGCCGTAGCCGAGATATACAAAAGAAGAGGCCGGCTAGAGATTTCAGTTATCGAGGAAGGAAGAGACTCTTCGGTAAGAGATCACGGGTAAAGGAGGCACGAGAGAAGTATGCTAGACCTCCTACTTATTCGACTGTAGCCCCAGCAAAGGGCATTGTCATAGAAGGACAGAGACCTGCTATTGATCAGTGCAAAAGATGCGATAAACAACATGGAAGTAGACAGTGTCCGCTAACTCCTATTGTATGTTTTCGATGTGGAAAACAAGGGCACATTGCTAGAGAGTGCCCAGAGACATTTGTTGCTGCACCACTGAGGGGCAGGGAGCCTGATAGAACTCCAGCTGGTACGTCGGCTCAGAGAGGTAGAGCGATGGCAGAGGAGAAGGGGAAACAAGTGATGGGTCAAGGGCGAGTACATGCTTTGGACCAGGGGACAGCTGATGCTTCATCGGATGTGATTCGAGGTTTCATTGTGTACGTGGTAGATATGGATAAGGTATATCCGGAGTTGTCAGATATTACTGTGGTCAGTGAGTACCCAACTGTTTTTCTAGATGAATTGTCAGGGTTACCACCAGACAAAGAGATGGAGTTCTGCATAGATTTGGTACTTGGTATGGAGCCTATTTTGAGACCACCATATCGCATGGCCTTAGTTGAGCTGGAGGAGCTCAAGAGACAGTTACAAGAGCTATTGGATAGGGGTTTTGTTCGACCGAGTGTTTCACCTTGGGGAGCACCGATTCTGTTTGTGAGGAAGAAGGATGGGAGCCTCCAATTCTGTATAGACTACCGATTGTTGAATAAGGCCACCATCAAGAATAAGTACCCCCTTCCACGCATTGACGATTTGTTAGATCAGCTTCAGGGAGCACAGGTCTTTTCTAAGATTGACCTAAGGTCTGGGTATCATCAGCTGAAGGTTCGGAGTGGAGATGTACCCAAGACAGCATTTCGTACCTGATATGGCCATTATGAGTTCTTGGTCATGCCATTCGGATTGACGAATGCTCCAGTTGCTTTCATGGCTTTGATGAACGATGTGTTCAAGCCATATTTGGACCAATTTGTTATCATCTTCATCGATGACATATTGGTGTATTCGAGATCTAAGGATGAGCATGAGGAGCACCTCAGGATCGTGTTGCAGACGCTACGGGAGCATGAGTTATATGCTAAGCTCAGTAAGTGTGACTTTTGGTTGTCACATATCTCGTTTTTGGGACATGTTGTATCGAGAGATGGTGTATTAGTTGATCCATCTAAGATAGAGGCTGTAGTTCAGTGGGAACAGCTGAGGATAGTCACAGAGATCAGGAGTTTTTTGGGTTTAGCTGGATACTATGGGAGATTCGTTGAGGGATTTTCGAAGTTGGCTGCTTCGTTGACACGTCTTACTCGAAAGAGTGCACCATTAATATGGAACGAGGATTGTGAGAAGAGTTTTGAGGAGTTGAAGCGTCGATTGACCACCGCTCCGATTCTCACTATCCCTACCAGATCAAGAGGATTTACAGTGTATACCGATGCTTCGCATCAGGGACTGGGCTGTGTATTGATGCAGGATGGGAAGGTAGTTGCTTATGGATCTCGACAGCTGAAGGATCATGAGAAGAACTATTTGACCAACGATTTGGAGCTAGCATCAGTAGTGTTTGCGTTGAAGGTATGGCGCCACTACTTGTATGGCGAGAAGTTCCAGATATTTATCGACCACAAGAGCCTCAAGTATTTGTTCTCGCAGAAAGAACTGAACATGAGACAGAGAAGATGGCTAGAGCTTCTGAAGGACTACGATTGTGAGATACTTTATCATCCGGGTAAGGTTAACGTTGTAGCCGATGCCTTGAGTAGGAAGAGCCTGGGATGGTATCCTATATGATGGTTAGGGAACATGATTTGCTGGAGCAGTTTGCTAGCCTCAGTTTGGGAGTCATGCCTTCTGACATGGATACAGACTATGTGATAGCTAGTCTACGCTTGGAGCTGGACCTGTTGGATAGGATCAGAGTGGCTCAGCAGACTGATCCATTTTGTATGGATGTGAGTAGTCAGATGCAGAAGGGCACAGTGACTGATTTTGAGTTGAGTTCAAACGGACTACTGAGGTTCAGAGGCAGATTGTGTGTTCACGAGGATCCAGGACTCAGGAGATTGATATTGGTGGAAGCTCATTCGTCGACGTATACGTTACATCCGGGGAGTAACAAGATGTATCAAAACCTCCGGAAGGTATATTGGTGGTCGAGTATGAAGAGGGATGTAGCAGACTTCGTGGCAAAGTGTCTCATATGTCAGTAAGTGAAGGTAGAGCATCAGAAACCTGCAGGGTTATTGCAGCCTCTACCTATACCGACATGGAAATGGGAGCATATCACTATGGATTTCGTGATGGGTTTACAGAGAACCTGCAGGAATCACGATACTATATGGGTGATCGTTGACAGACTGACGAAGTCAGCCCACTTCCTAGCTATGAGAGCGACTGATACTCTGAGTTCATTAGTGAAACTGTATGTACGCGAGGTAGTGAGGTTACACGGTGTACCAGTGAGCATAGTCTCTGATAGGGATTCCCGCTTCACATCCCACTTTTGGGGACATTTTCAGGAAGCCATGGGAACCCAGTTGAGTTTGAGCATCGCTTTCCATCCTCAGACAGATGGTCAGTCAGAGAGGACTATACAGACTCTGGAGGATACGTTAAGAGCATGTGTGCTAGATTATCGAGGCTCTTGGGATGACCACCTGCCACTAGCCGAGTTCACCTACAACAACAATTATCATTCGAGTATCGGGATGGCACCATATGAGGCTTTGTATGACTGTAGATGTCGTTCCCCTATTGGATGGGAAGAAGTGGGTGACCATAAGATTTTCGCTTCTGACATGGTTACGCAAGCATCTGAGGACATCCGTTTGATAGTAGAGTGACTGAGGACAGCTCAGAGCAGACAGAAGAGTTACGTTGACAGGAGATGTAGGCCACTAGAGTTTGCAGTTGGTGAATCCGTGTTTTTGAGAGTTTCTCCTTCCAAGGGCATAGCGAGATTTGGGAAGAAATGGAAACTAAATCCTCGCTATATTGGACCCTTTGAGATACTTGATCGAGTGGGAGATAAGGCGTACAGGTTGGCATTGCCACCGGACTTATCAGGTGTCCATAACGTCTTTCACATATCGATGCTTCGAAAGTATCACCCGGATCCGACACATGTGATTAGTTACGAGCCTTTGGAGCTCCGAGAGGACTTGTCATATGTAGAGAGACCGATTCGAATATTGGATAGGAAGGAGAAGGTATTGAGATCGAAGACCATCGGATTAGTGAAGATTCTCTGGCAGCATCATACTTCAGAGGAAGCTACTTGGGAGCTAGAGAGTCTGATGTGAGAGAAGTACCCTCACCTATTTGAGGACTGACTTGGTTCTAATTTAGAGGACCAAATTTTTTGAGTGGGGGAGGATTGTCAAACCCAGATTTTTGTAGCTTGTACCTTATGATTCTTATGTGTATGAACACTATGTAATTATACTTGAATCATAAGAAGAGTATTTACTAGACTTAAAGTGTTAGTGAAATGATTTAACACGCAAATGCTACATAAAATGCCTAATGTGAGTGATGAGTATCACAGGCTAAACCGAGTAAATCTAAATCATTCTGACTGAAAATAAGAACTTAAAATAAGAGAGCATAGAGAGCTCATGAAGGAAAGTCAGCTTGATTTAGTCCCGAACATAGAAAACAAGAGTAAAAGCTAAAAAGGGTAAAATGGACCTTTTTGGCGAGAAAAGGTGTTTCGGGTGAAATTATCCATCGGAAGTGGTTGGAATATAAAGACGAGAGTGTAAGACATAAGATATGACGCTTTCAGAATTTTAAGAAAAGTCAACTTAGTCAACGGTTAAGGAAAAAGTCAACTATAGTTAAGAAAGTGGACTTTTACCATAGTTGACTAATCATGGTTAAAAATTAACCTAAGTGTGGAGTAAAATTTGGGGAAATATATTCTTGGCCAGAATACAAGATAATCATCCCCAAAAGTAAGGAAAATTTATTCGGAAGGATTCCGAAATAAATTTAATGGTTAAAAACGTAATGAGCCTAAGGTGAAAATTTTAAAGCCCATTAAGGTATACAAAACGTATATCGAAATTCTTAGGTCCTTTAGACCGAATTGTTGGACCAATTGATCGGCCAAATTTTGAGACAATTAAAGGCCCGAGTCATAGTAAAAATTTCAGCCAGAAAACCCATTAAGAAAGCCCAAACCGAGAAGCCCAAATGGAAAAGCCCATGAGATAAATATCTAACCATAGTTAAAGTTAACTATGACTCATAAGGTGACTCATAAGGTGACTCATGGCTAAGGGTTGGAAAGTCAAGTTAAATGGCTGAAAAGTAAAGCTTAATGGCTAAGTATATGGCTTATAAATTCAGCCACACCATTGTCATATTCAACACACCAAATTCGGCTAGAAGAAGAAACCATTGAAACATATTTTCCAAGCTTTCTCTCACTAGAAATCACTAGGAATTAGGCATATTTGGTACTTGCATTCTTCATGGAAGTTGTTCCAAATTGAAAGGAGAGTGACATATGTTGGAATTGGCTATCAAGGAGCCATAGAATGCAAACTGAGAGCCTCCAAATTTCGGCCAAAGGGTAAACACAACAATTGGTATATTTTCTAATTTCCAATTTCATATATGTTAATGTATGAATGATTTTAAGTATGTTGATATATGTTTTAAGCATTGAAACATATTAAATCACCATGAAGTGGGTTAGGCCGAGAGTGAGAAATGGGATATTGATTTATGTCAATATGATTTTAAGACATAAATGGATTAGTGTACATGTATTAATGTTAATGGTGTAATTAGAATTAATCAAATTGATTAATTAATACATGTAATTTGTTGGCAATCAAGGTGTTTGATAAAATGCCTAAATGAACTATATGATGATTGGTAATGTTGCCTACCAAGTGTTTGTGAAAATGCCTAAGTGAAATTGGCTAAATAATAGGCATGGATGGCATGCCATGGTAAAACCGAGGCATTGGTAGCTCTCGGCCATGGCATGTGGCCGAGAGGCCCAATGGGCCAAGCCCAAATATTTTAGGCCCAATAAGATGTAATGGGCCTAGAACAAGCCTAATAAGAGTTGGTGGGCCCCACAAGCCCAATAGGCCCAACGAAAATGAATAGTAAAATGAAAATGGGCTTAAGGTATAGTTAGGCCCATTAAGGATTTATTAAGGCCCATTAATGGAAAATGGACTCTATTAATGTGTAATACAGTAGGAAAATTATAATGAACTTGAGGAATGGTTATTTACAGCTCCGGAGTTTACATTGAGAGCTGATCGGACTGCGATATTGAGCAGCACCGAGGAAGTGAGGTCACTTGACGTGATCCGAGGTAAGGGACTTTTGCAAGTAGATAGAGATACCTGCATGTATTTTTGTCTGCTTTTACATTCACTTAAAAATTTTGAGGGTCAGAGAAGGTGAATAATAATTATTGCGACTCGATAGTGGTAAATTACGATTTTACTCCTAGTTAGTCAAAAAGTCAACTTTTGTGAAAAGTTGTAAACAGCATGGAAACTATTATTGTGAGTGTTTAAACTACTGTTTAGCATGAAAATAAATAGATGGGCTAATGATTTTAAGGTTGATGTGACTTAAGCACACTTTGTAGTGCTGATTTTAATATTATTTAAACAATCCCTTTTAAAGAGCCATCTATCATATTATGTGAGAATGAATCATGCTAGAACATAGCTCGCACTGGATTTCATATGTTTTCCACATACATTAGTGCTGGATTTTGATACGCACTAGATTTCCATGACATGCATGATAGAGTACTGGAGTTTTACTCGTACTCAGCTTTAAATGATATATGCATGACAGAATGCTAGAGCGATTAGCTCGTACTCGAGTTTTACATGAGATACATGATAGAGTACTGGAGCGTTGCTCATACTCGATTCTTCATGGTTTATACATGACATAGTACTGGAGCTATTGCTCGTACTTGATTTAAATGCATGAACTATGCATTGACCTAGTTACTGGAGGTTTACTCATGCTAGAGTCGAGTTTGTGATGTGAAACAGTGTTTGAGCGGAGTGTCGACTGTGGGTCGCACTCAAGACGCACACTGTATGTGATATATAATACATGTTAAAACCCATGCCCGAGTCCTTGTGTGACTGTGTGTCTCATCTTGTGAAAGGATATCCGCATGAGGTTAATATAGACGTGGTATGATATTCCACAGGTGCGAGGGCTAAGACCTATGTTAGGCACCATGACTGTGATGTAGGGTCCACGGGTGTACTTTGTACCGTGCTCGGGGCACGAGGAGTACACTGTACCGTGTGTTACGCATAGCTGATGGATGTATTGGACTGACCATCCTCCCGTTGTAGTAGTGATGCCCTGCACACCGAGTACTGTGTTGCTTAGGATCACATTTCCGATATGATCATAGTCCAGGATACTATTTGCATTTAACCACAGAGTCTCACATGATATATCACATTGATTGACTGATTTAAATTGCGGACAGACTTGAGGGATGGGTCGGACTCTGATTTTGTGAGGTGAATTATTTCAATGCCATATTTGTTGTGATTTAAATATACATGGCATGATTTACATAAAGGCATGATTTATATATGATGCATTGTTTTACACTACATGCCTACATTTGAGAAAGAAAGCATGATTTTTGTACATGGGGTTTAATTTGTACAAGTATATATATTATATTTCAAGACATGCTTTTGAAATGAGTTAAGGAAATAATGTTTTCAAGGCATAGCATTATTTTGAGTAGATAGTGTAGATATCTACTTGCTTGCCTGATTTCCTTACTGAGCACGTTGTATGCTCACCCCCCTTTTTTTACATCTCTCTACAGAGCGTCAGTAGAGCGAGAGCTACCGAGGGATAGTATTCCTGAGTCCACAGCTAGTTCCTATCGATCGCCAGGTATACCTATCATGTACAGTTGTGTATCTAAACATAGAAACAGCATGGTGATGTATACGTTATATATTATGGGGAATGTATTTGTATTAGATTTTATATAATCTCACATGTGTAATAAAAGCTGTTACAGTCAGTAATAGTATATTGACATGTATGTATAATGGAAAATGTGGCAAGCGAGGACTCTGACATCGAATCACAGCCCAACCATTGAAGAGAGGAAAGGTAAGTTAAAAATGCAAAAAATTTATAGTGGTTTTTGGTTAAAGTCATGGATTGAGAATGGGTCCTGACAGATTGGTTCTTTGAAGGAGGGGATCGGTCCCTTGAAACACAAAAGCATTCTGTGTTTTAGAGGTCAAGGGGACCAATCCCATGGATAAGGGGTTTGGTCCTCATAACAAAAACCCAAACTTTAGGCCTCCTGAATTGTAAAACCCGTATTTTTGGTTGTAATCTTATGAATTCACAAGTATATCCATGTACATGTAATATGAGTCATAAGTGATGTAAAGTCCATAAAATCGATGTACACACTTTTAATATGAGTTTGTAATGTACACACAAGATTTATTTTGTATGAATGAGAAGAAAGGACTTTTGTGAGTGATAAATGTGGATAGAATGTAAAATGAGTAGTGCAGCAAATTGAATGCAAGTATACCTTAGAAATTTTGGGAAAAAATGCAGCTAAGTATGGTGCAGAATAAGAGGAGATCGATCTCAAAGCAGGGGAGATCGATCTCATTGCCCAAAATGAAGAGAATAAAGCATTCTGTGATGACGAGATCGATCCTCAATGCAAGCAGATCGATTCCTTTAGCTCTCGGCTAAGAGCAGATCGATTCATCCTTGTGCCAGATCGATCTGTTTAGCTCTCTGCCTGGAGAAGATCGATCTCACCCAATAGAGCATATTGATCTCATAGCAATGAGCAGATCGATCTCATGCCTCAACAGATTAATCTCACAGGCTTAAAAATGGCATTCTGAAAGGCTTAAAACAAGGGAAGATCTATCTTTAACCTAAGGAGATCGATCTCATCAAGGCAATTTCTATAAAACAAGGCCTGCTGAACTGCAATTCACAGGAAAAATATAAACCTTTCCATTTTTTAAGCTAAGTAACCTAAATTCCCTCTCTAAACCATCCATACTTTCCTTAGAGATTGGAAGTTCATTTCATCAAAGTTGTTCATAGAGTGGAGAAGAACAACATAGTTGAAAGCTAGAAGTTGAGTTGAGCTATTGAAGGATAAAAGGAGTTTTCTCCCAAATTGTGCAAAGTGGAGAAAAGTTGAGATTTGTAAGATTTCGATACTCCAATCTGATATATGTTAATCTATATACTTCTATGAGTATATTGGGATATAGTTTATGATTGAAACATCTTAGAACATGCTAAACTCTCTATAACCTATAAAATGGTTAAATGTGCCAAAATGAGGATTTGATGAGTAGGCATGGATTTGAGGATGATTTAACCATGCATAGATGTTATTAAGCATGTATAGATGCCTGTAAAATGATTTGTTGAAATCCACAAGCTAGAATGGATAATGGTGGAAATTTAGTTTATGAGGTGTTTGATGAAATGCCTTAATGAAATGAAATTATGAACTAATTGCATGGGGAATTAAATGCCGGTTCAATATGGAATAATGGACTCGAGGAGTCTAATAGACTCTTAAGAAAACAAATGAAACAATTGAAAAGGGACTTAAGGAAGAAAAGTATGATATTTATATAACAAGGCCAATGAGATGAAAATGGCCCAAAATGCAAGAATTTGAATATAGTGCTAGTAAAATGAAGTATATGGGAATATATTGATGAGAGTTGTGAATCATTGTAGCTCCTGGAGATAAAGACGGAGTTGACAAGTCCGGATCATAAGCTATTGGAATCAAAGAAAGCGATTCAAGCATGATTCGAGGTAAGGAATTTATATGACCTATAGAGATAGCTATACGTTTCTTTTCTTTCCTACTGAATGCACAAGTATGCGATAAATACATTGATATTGATATGGCTAGATAGAAAACTACATATGAGAATAAGTCGATAGTATGAATTTGCATGACTTCTATGATTGTTGTGGAAAGAGGTTTTTGCAAACGGTTTGAGAAAGAATGATATTAGAATGGCTCCCGGTTTAATCAATTGCATGAAATGTTTATAAAGAGTGATTGAAGGGAGAATTGCTCTCTCACTCTTAACTATACATGGAGCCCTTCTATTTCTTTTTTGTGTGAAATCGTGCTAGAGCATAGAAATCATGCTAGAGCATAAGAGGCAACGGTAGATTGACCAGCCCGTTCACACATTATATTCAAAGTGTTTTTGAGAAAAGCTAAAGAGTGCTCGATGCCTCGGGTGATGATGTGTGTTCCACTCAAGCTGTTCGCACTAGATTTTAGGAATCATGTTGGAGCTATAAAGTACTTCTTAGTGATCTTACTCTGATTATGCTCGCATGTGACCCTCTCGATTTAAAGTGATGGGACAGTTGTGCTAGATACCTCGATGATACTATGTGTTCTATTCGAGAGCTCGCACCGTCCTCGATGCCTCAGATATGCTGTGTGCTTCCCTCTAAGTAGCTCGCACGTAGTCTCCTGAACTTCTGTGTGATGAGTAAAATCATGCTTGATGCCTCATGTATGTTGTTTATCTTACACTAAGTTGCTCGAACGAGAGTTTATGAAATTATTGTGTGATGGATAAACCGTGCTTAACCGTCGTGTATTCCTGTGTTTCTGAAACTGACTTGCTCGCACGTGATTCTGAGACAAAAGAAATAAGTGATAAGGATCCACGGGAGCACGATGTATCGTGAGCGTTAGCCATGGGGTACGATGTGCCGTAACTATCTGTGTGATATTTGTGAGATGCTGAAGGGATGGTTGATCCGCCTCCCTAAGCGTAGGGTTCCTGCACACTGATCAGTGTAGCCTAGAATCCGACTACAGCCATAAGTTTTCTTGATGTATCTGAGTGATACGATATCATCACTACTGTGTGAGGTGACGGATTCTTCCCTTGCTGTGTGTCTGGGGAATGTGTTAACCCATGATTATGTCTCATATGAACATTAACTTGCTATGTGCCAAGTGATTTCAAAATGAATCTATGTGGTTTTAAGTAAAGCATTTTCTATATATAAAATGTGTGAATAGATTATGTTGTGAAAAGTTATATGCTACTGTGTGAATATGCATATACCCATCTAGCGAATTAATGATTTCGCATTAATGGAAGTTGTTTTAAAGAAATGCATATGGTTTTATAAGGAAAATGAACATGTATGTATTTAAGCATGTAGAAAGTGTAGTTATCTACCTGCTTACACATTTTCCTTACTGAGCGTGTTATGCTCACCCCCTTATTTCCTCCTCCACAGATACTACGCAGTAGTGAATACTGTAGTCGTCCCTGCTAAGGTGTTCTCCAGTTCTCTAGCAGTATAGAGAGATATACATTGTGTTGAGAAAAAATTTGTATCCTGTAAACTAATGCACAGTCTAGTGATATTTTGTACGAAACGGATGTATAGATAATAGAAACTGATGTAAACGTTTCCGCATATTTATAAAAGTCCAGTTTCTATTCTATTTAAATTAAATGAATGTATATGAGATGTGTCACGACCCAACTATCCAAAAATCAGAGTGAATTTTTTTCGCGTTTTTGTTTATTTTCTTACTTAATTCTTACCTGTCCTCGAATCGTGACCAACACTCCACTACTAATTGGGCTGTGCGTCAATGCCAGTCCCACCATACATCTACCCTAGTACTTATTTCTTCTCCAGTCATTTATAATTGTTATATTATTTATACATCCCCTAAAGTTACTTACAATCATGTTACTGTGCTATGCTTATGTAGATACAATAAGTACAAGTGTATATACCTTATGTTGATGGGCAGCAGCGGATATCTGGAATGCAGTACTGAGTCGCCTCAACTTCAACTGGAGATCATCTGTGGGAGAAAATGAAAGGGGTGAGCACATCAAGCTCAGTAAGGCAATCCTACGAACAAGTAGGTAACCATACTACCTACATGAACGTAGTGCCATGCATAAACCACCCTTTCTCCACACATTTTAAAACAATGCTATGCATTATGATGATATGTAAAATACATTTGCACGGAAAATCAACATGCAATTATCATAAATCATTTCTTTCTCAATTAAGATTTTGACAATAAAGTCAGGACTCGACCCCTCCTGCGGGTGATCCTGACTCACACAAAATCATGAAAACATTTACATCACACGTGGGTTTTGAAATGCATGGAAATACCATCATGCAATTTAGTTTTAAAACCCAGTTTAAATCATCATAGAAATCATCAACATGCGAGACTAGGCAACGTCTGTATATAGGTAAATAACTAGGACTATGGCCACATCTGTCCTCGTGAGTTCCTCAGCTACACGGATCCTAGTGTGCGGGTTCTCACCATGATCGGGAACCGCCCGGGAGGTGGGTCAGTCCATCCCGTCAGTCTTATCCGATCCCCGGCATCCGAAGATGCTGCATCCGGAGATGCCGTATCCGAAGATACAACACGGTACATCGTACTCCATGCTACTTGCACGGTACATCGTACTCCATGAACCCATGTAATATCTCTAGGTACTCCGGCCCAATTGGCCTGCTTCCCACAGAGGTTTGTTTCTCAATACTCATGCCATGTCTCAAAACGCACGTGCGAGCCTATTAAATCGGTGACACACAGTCTACCCGATGCTCCAAGCACGGCTCATCGCATGTTCTCATAAAATCTGTGTGAGCGATGCTCAGCACTCTCATCAAAACACGTCAACTGGCAGAGCCCGCTTACATCCCCACAAGGCCGCCAACCTCATCCCTCACTCTCACCCCACCTAAGAGGTCTCTTGAGCCTGTTGGGCCTTTTGGCTGACTCCAAGGGCAGACAGCGGTACTCCACAAATCCGGTAAAACTAGTGCGAGCTAAGCTCAGCACTCTGTATATTATAAATCACATGAAAATTTTATAAATACTGGTGCGGGTTAAACTCCAGCACTCTGTCTCGAAAATCATGTAAAAATATGGTGCGAGTCAGACTCTAGCACCGTGTCACGAAAGAGCATGTGAAATCTGGTGCGAGTTATACTCTAGCACCTATGCATGTAAAACTCTAGTGCGAGCTCTCGCTCCAGCACTAATGCATGCATCACACAAATCGAAATTACCGTGCGAGCTGAGCTCTAGCACGTCATATGTCAATAAAACACGTAGGCGGCTCTATTTACTCAAAACAGTTTTCAAATCAATTTCACGTTGAAAGTATGCAATGCGGTGCACTTTCTTTCAAGGCGAGCCAGCCTACTCATGCATGCGTTGAAATATCTCCAGAACGAGCAGGAACCTCTTGTCCTTGCTCCTCCCAATTTTTCCTAGATTTTTAGAATTTTACCCTTAACAAGGGTATTTTAGTAATTTGCCCATTCGGGGCACTAAAATTATTATTTGACCTCTAGACCCTTCAGGATATTTTAAAGGACTGCATATGAATTTAAAATTGCGTACTGTTACCTCTAGCAGTCCGCAGAATTCCCTTACCTCGATTCTCGTCGAGTCTGACCTTTCTCTTTTCCAATGTAGTCCCATCGCGCAGTCCGATATGTTTCCAATCCAATGCCCGGAACTGCGTATTAATATTCCTCAGGTCAGATATTATGATTTAATTGTACTTAATCTTTTCTGGGCTTAATTTAAATCATTGGGCCCGTTTACCCCTATTGGGCCCGATTGCACCTTAATGGGCCTTAATCGGCCTTAAGCCCGTTTTCCACTTAATTTTCTCTTTATCGAGGCCTATTGGGCTCATTGGGCCCATCAATAATTTATTGAGCCTCGTTCTAATTCTCGAATAGCTAAATTTAATATTTACGACAATTAATCTAAATTTCCATAAATTAATTCAATTTATGCGTAAATTTAATCAATATCACGCATAACGAGGAAATTGTCGTAAATAGGGGTCACTTACCCGAGATTCCATGCTAGTCCGCAAATCGAGGCTGTCTCGAGCCCTCGGTGGATGCCAATCGTCGAGCTACACAATTCCACAATTTTTCCGGGTAAGTTCTCAGCCCAAAATTAATTAAATAAAATATTCCAAATTTAAATCGGTCAATTTGACCGCTTATCGACTTACCCGAAGCTCGATTGCATCACCGGAATTTTCCCCAATTTTTTTCCTCTTTTTCCTTTTCCCTTTTTCTCCCTTTTTTCCCCTCTTTTTGGCTGAACCGGTTCAGTCCGGTTCGGACCGGTCAGACCGCCGGTGTTTCTCCGGTTCGGCCGGTTCACTGCCGGTTCACTGCCTTGCCGGCCGGTTCTCCGCCGGCTTCCACCGCCAGCAGCTCCGCAAGGCCGTCCGCATCTCGAATCTGGGCTCGGATTCGCCCAAGGCCGCCGGAATGCCGCCGGTCCGGCCTCTTCTCTCCTCGCCGTCGGACCCATTCTCTTCCCTTGGCCGTCGCCGCCGATTCCGGCCGTCTCGCTGAGTGCCACCGGTGCCAAAAGCACCGCCGTCGACTGGGCTCTCCAAATCGGGCCTTGGTTCTGGTCGGATCGCCGCCGTTCGCCGGGACCGAGCCCCTCAATCCCGTCGGCCTTCTCCTCCTCCGATCGGCTTCCTCCGGCGTCGGTTGGCTACACCGCCGGTACCATCGTGCTCATCGGCGTCCCCTCTTTCTTTTCCGGCCCTTGGCCGGGCCGTTGGCAGCCGGACGGCTCGCCGGCCTTCTCCTCCTTTCCGGCTTCGTTTCTTTTTCGTTTCCTTCGCGTTTCTATCGTCTGTTTCGTTTCTTTTTTTTTTTTTTTTTTTTGTTTCAATTACTTTTTTTTTTTCTTCTATTTTATCAATTTTATTATTTTTATTTTTATTTATTTTAATTATTTTACTATTCATTTAAAATATATTAAATACCTCAAAACATCTACAAAATTATTATTTTATTCTAATTTAACTAATTTAATTTTATTTAATTTATTTTTAATCCTTTTTCGGGTATAATTGCTCCGTATTTTCGGGATATTGTCCCGGGTGACCTTTCGGCATATTTTTCGATTATTTTCGGGATTATTTTTCCGAACTAAAAATCTCGATTAATCCCGATTAATTTTCATAAATTAATATCTTGATCAATTTAATCCGAAATAATTTTATTTCATCTTTATTGACCAAGATTTCTTAAATCCTTATTTTTAATTAAATTTCCTTATCGAATTTACTCCGGCTTTCGGTCCTTTGACCGTTTTGCCCTTACACGTGTTCGGGATTAATTTAACCCGACTTCCTTCATACTTCCTCTATCTTTTCTTATTTAGTTTTTGTATTTTTATTAAATTCGGGTCTTACAATTCTCCCCCACTTAAGGAATTTGGTCCTCCAAATTAGAACCAAGTCATATGAGTCCATATACAACTCCGGGTATATCGATCATATCATACTCTTAAAATTTATGCGACCTTCTTCGGAGTGTATTACTACCAAAGGACTTTAATTAGGGAGATTATCTTAAACCCCAATACTGTCTCTTTCCTGTTCAATGCCCGAATCAACTTCTTCAATATACTCATATTTTCATTAAACTGAACTTTTGGAGTTCATATCCTATCACCTCTGCTGGATCTGGATAGTAGTACCGAAGCATCATAAGCTGGGACACATTGTGGGTGCCTATTAATCCAAGTGATTAACAACAACCTACAGGTCTTATCTCCCACTTGTCCAATCTCTCAAGAATTCGATCCAGCTCAACTCAATTTACTTCTTCCAAAAGTTCCGCTATGTCCTTATTCTCTTAGGACGTGTAACTTTCAACCATAATAATTCACCAAGGGTGAATTCTAATATTTTTCTATCTGTTCTGAGGTGTTCTTAATCTCTCATCCTTAACTAAACATCCTCAGAGACTTATTATCCAAAGTCAGAAATAATTTCTACCTGTCACCCACTCTTTCTTATCCAATTTGGGGAACAGCCCCTACAGCTATACACTGCCTCATATCTCGTTATCCCGATACTCAATTGCCAATTGTCGTTATTGGCGACTTCAATTAGAAATCAACTGATCATTCCAGGAGCTTATAAAATCAATGGCACACGCTTTCATCGGATCCTCCAGAACTTGTACAGTCCTCCCTGACTGACCATCTGTCTGAGGATGTAAAGCTGTGCTAATACTCAGTCGGGTTCCCATAGCTTCCTAAAAATATTCCCTGAGGTAGGAAGTGGAGCGGGAATCCCTATATGATACCATGCTCACTGGAACGCTACTTAATGTTCCACAATCTTTCTTATACCTGAATCCTCATACACACTCTGAGTATCTGGAGAGTTCATAACCAGAAGGTGGGTGGACTTAGTCACTCTATCGACTACCATCCAACTAGTCTCCTGATTTATCCGGGTCTCCTATAACCCATCACGACATTCATGGAGACTTACTCTCGTTTTTCGTGCCGTGTCGATATAGGTAGGTGCTGCAATAACTCTGCAGACTTTTAATACTCTACCTTACTCTGCTGACACACTAGGCACTTTTCTACAATCTCCACCAATATCTCTTTTCACATCTGACCACCCATACCCCTTTTGAGATTTTAATATATATTATTATTACCTTCCGCATGCACTGTATATCCCGAAGAGTGAGCTTCTGACAATATCACTATCTCATCAACTGTGGTCCTGGGGAGCACTCATACTGTCTCTGAATCCTCAGTAACTCATTATCACCCACTGTGAACTCTATCACTGTACCCTTCTGAATCAGACCCAAACTATCGACATCCGGTCGATCATCACGCTAAGCCTGGCAAATCCGGGCACTCTCATCCGGTACTAGTCATCAGGCTAGCTGTCACACAATCACTGTCATCCTCAGAAGGGATCACATCAATACTGAGGTCCACAACTGCATCTAGCAGCTCACGCTCCCTGACCATCATATGTGGTACCATCCCGAGGCTCTTTCTGCTCAAGGCATCAGTCATCACATTCGCCTTTCTTGGGTGGTACAATTCTCATAAATCAAAATCTCTCAGAAGCTCTAACCCAATATGTATTTTCATATTCGCCCCTTTCTGTGAAAACAGATACTCGGGCTCTATGATCAGTGCATATCCATAATTCCTCACCCTGTACATAATAGTACCATATCCTCGGTACAAATACTGTTGCCAACTTTAAATCATGGGTCAGATAGTTTATTTCGTGATCGAAGAGTTGTCTGACTCCAAAATTGACTATCTTCCCATTATACATCAATACACAGCTCCATCATAACTTTGAGGCATTCATACTCACTGAAAAACCTCTTGAGCTGTTGGGCATGGTGAAATTAATCATGGTGGTCAGTTCATACTTCATCACGCCAAATTCACGTCACATCTATCATCTTATTTATCATCTTATTCCAAGATCACGTTTTCTTAGTTAAACGTGTCAACAGGGTATACCATTTTAAATCTCGCAATAATCCATCTGTAAAAGCTATCTTCCAATTGTTGCTTATAATTCGCCCTAGGCTTTAACTACTCCCAGCATATCACCGTTAATGATGATTACACTCGATCTAATCCTTGACTTATTTACGCAAGGCGTACAAGATCCTTCTCAACCGCTTACGTTTTCCAGGTGCTAACCTGCGCTATTTCCTTTTCTTATCTTAACGGCTCTTATCAAATTTTACTACGTTAACCTTTATAATTTGTCGAATTTTAATGTTCTTATCGTCTTAGTAAGGTAACCTAATGCTAAAGGTATTTATTACGATGATCGATTTCCCGTTATAGATTATATATATATATATATATATATCTAGATGCTGTCAAGTCTTCAGGCGGGGAGGTATTTTGAAATACCTTTATTAGCCTTCAGACTTAACCACAACTACCGGTTATGGTTATACCCATCTTTGTCCTTGGTTATAATTTGTATTCGCTACTAATTGTTTAACCTCAATTACTTCGCATATTAAAGGTATTCCTTATCTAGCATATATCTCTACTCCAATACATCTTGTACTTAGGATCTATCTTATCTCGAAGATTTTCTCCTTTGCGTATCAATTATAATGAAACTCTTGTCTTTATTCATTCTGTGAGTACATCCTTTACTCCTGTAATTTCAACCGTTACACCCCTGTTTATCAACTTAAAATCTCTATATCTATATTCCGTTAATTCATCCTCCTCTATTGGGGTACTCATTTACCCATATTGTAACCGATGACGTAGGCATTCATGCCTTTTACTCACTTATATGCGAATGAAGGCGGTATGAATAAATATGTGGCACCAGGATTAATGAACATATGTACTTCGTTATTCATAACAAGTGTGGTATCTTACACCACATCCATGAAACATCAATAGCATCCTGGTCCAAGACATCCACTCGCCTTCGTCCAATAGCCTACTTTCCTTTTTCTCTTCGGCTATGGCCTCCCTTTTCGTTTTCAGCTATAACAACGAAATTTTTCTCTGTCTCTTTACTTTTTTGTGGGGCGATTTCGCCCAACTCTGTGTAATCAAAATCAATGGTCCATCATACCACACTTAACGACCATTTTCATCAATACCGTGTAGGTATAGACGCTCCTTCTGTGGTATCCACCACACATTCCACAGTAATGACACTGCTACTCTGCTTCGTAGCAGGTCGGGGTCCTCCAATCACAATGCCCACAAGAGTGCCCAAAATTAGATGCACTAGGGCCTTACCAATTATCTTAGCCCATAACTCGTTACATCAGATCTTTTACCAATTACCAATTTTCCCATTTTTGACATCCTTGTCATTTCTCGCTTTTCTTTCTGTCTCTATCTCGGCCCTCACTACCTTTCCAAGTCTCAGAGGCGTGCAATTCATGTTCTTATTTACCCAACTGTAAATCTGTGCACTGCCTCGGTATAGGTAATATCTCACGGGCCAATCGGACTCTAATTGAAAATCTGAGCCCTTCCATAAACTTTTAGACATCTCGACTGTCACTTTTCATAGTGTCGAGGTAATATCTGCCCAGAATATAATCGAGTCTCCATACTCGTCAATAAATTAAATCCTCTGGGTCAGAGTAAGGACTTTAATCCAAAATTTCCTTTAAATCATGTCCAGGATATCCTGTCACCGGAATACATCCATAATCATTTCTCATATCAGCTCTTAAGATGGGTCGAGCGGGTTTTCACCAATGCTCCGCTGCGCCCTCTGATCTCGTACATAATCTGAGTAATTAGCTCCTCAAAATAATCTCCACACTCCGCTCCAATCTCGCGAAGCGTGTCTCAATACTGTCCGATCTCTCTGTCGGACTCTGTGAGGCATGCTCAACATTCGCCTCTATTTCAATCTCATACTGATTTTCATAGCCAAACTCAGCACGACTTAGCAGACTCAGGTCTACCTCTACGACCTCTGCCTCGTGCACTATCTCATTTAGCGCGACTCATATTAGGCATTCCTGCATTCTCAACCATTTCTTAGTCAAGCCCATCTCGATATACACTATTGTATCTAACTAAGCACAGTAACACGGGGATGTAATTCTTAACTTCTGACACTGACACACATCAGACCAATTACGCTCTGATACCAAAATAATTGTCACGACCCAACTATCCAAAAATCAGAGTGAATTTTTTTCGCGTTTTTGTTTATTTTCTTACTTAATTCTTACCTGTCCTCGAATCGTGACCAACACTCCACTACTAATTGGGCTGTGCGTCAATGCCAGTCCCACCATACATCTACCCTAGTACTTATTTCTTCTCCAGTCATTTATAATTGTTATATTATTTATACATCCCCTAAAGTTACTTACAATCATGTTACTGTGCTATGCTTATGTAGATACAATAAGTACAAGTGTATATACCTTATGTTGATGGGCAGCAGCGGATATCCGGAATGCAGTACTGAGTCGCCTCAACTTCAACTGGAGATCATCTGTGGGAGAAAATGAAAGGGGTGAGCACATCAAGCTCAGTAAGGCAATCCTACGAACAAGTAGGTAACCATACTACCTACATGAACGTAGTGCCATGCATAAACCACCCTTTCTCCACACATTTTAAAACAATGCTATGCATTATGATGATATGTAAAATACATTTGCACGGAAAATCAACATGCAATTATCATAAATCATTTCTTTCTCAATTAAGATTTTGACAATAAAGTCAGGACTCGACCCCTCCTGCGGGTGATCCTGACTCACACAAAATCATGAAAACATTTACATCACACGTGGGTTTTGAAATGCATGGAAATACCATCATGCAATTTAGTTTTAAAACCCAGTTTAAATCATCATAGAAATCATCAACATGCGAGACTAGGCAACGTCTGTATATAGGTAAATAACTAGGACTATGGCCACATCTGTCCTCGTGAGTTCCTCAGCTACACGGATCCTAGTGTGCGGGTTCTCACCATGATCGGGAACCGCCCGGGAGGTGGGTCAGTCCATCCCGTCAGTCTTATCCGATCCCCGGCATCCGAAGATGCTGCATCCGGAGATGCCGTATCCGAAGATACAACACGGTACATCGTACTCCATGCTACTTGCACGGTACATCGTACTCCATGAACCCATGTAATATCTCTAGGTACTCCGGCCCAATTGGCCTGCTTCCCACAGAGGTTTGTTTCTCAATACTCATGCCATGTCTCAAAACGCACGTGCGAGCCTATTAAATCGGTGACACACAGTCTACCCGATGCTCCAAGCACGGCTCATCGCATGTTCTCATAAAATCTGTGTGAGCGATGCTCAGCACTCTCATCAAAACACGTCAACTGGCAGAGCCCGCTTACATCCCCACAAGGCCGCCAACCTCATCCCTCACTCTCACCCCACCTAAGAGGTCTCTTGAGCCTGTTGGGCCTTTTGGCTGACTCCAAGGGCAGACAGCGGTACTCCACAAATCCGGTAAAACTAGTGCGAGCTAAGCTCAGCACTCTGTATATTATAAATCACATGAAAATTTTATAAATACTGGTGCGGGTTAAACTCCAGCACTCTGTCTCGAAAATCATGTAAAAATATGGTGCGAGTCAGACTCTAGCACCGTGTCACGAAAGAGCATGTGAAATCTGGTGCGAGTTATACTCTAGCACCTATGCATGTAAAACTCTAGTGCGAGCTCTCGCTCCAGCACTAATGCATGCATCACACAAATCGAAATTACCGTGCGAGCTGAGCTCTAGCACGTCATATGTCAATAAAACACGTAGGCGGCTCTATTTACTCAAAACAGTTTTCAAATCAATTTCACATTGAAAGTATGCAATGCGGTGCACTTTCTTTCAAGGCGAGCCAGCCTACTCATGCATGCGTTGAAATATCTCCAGAACGAGCAGGAACCTCTTGTCCTTGCTCCTCCCAATTTTTCCTAGATTTTTAGAATTTTACCCTTAACAAGGGTATTTTAGTAATTTGCCCATTCGGGGCACTAAAATTATTATTTGACCTCTAGACCCTTCAGGATATTTTAAAGGACTGCATATGAATTTAAAATTGCGTACTGTTACCTCTAGCAGTCCGCAGAATTCCCTTACCTCGATTCTCGTCGAGTCTGACCTTTCTCTTTTCCAATGTAGTCCCATCGCGCAGTCCGATATGTTTCCAATCCAATGCCCGGAACTGCGTATTAATATTCCTCAGGTCAGATATTATGATTTAATTGTACTTAATCTTTTCTGGGCTTAATTTAAATCATTGGGCCCGTTTACCCCTATTGGGCCCGATTGCACCTTAATGGGCCTTAATCGGCCTTAAGCCCGTTTTCCACTTAATTTTCTCTTTATCGAGGCCTATTGGGCTCATTGGGCCCATCAATAATTTATTGAGCCTCGTTCTAATTCTCGAATAGCTAAATTTAATATTTACGACAATTAATCTAAATTTCCATAAATTAATTCAATTTATGCGTAAATTTAATCAATATCACGCATAACGAGGAAATTGTCGTAAATAGGGGTCACTTACCCGAGATTCCATGCTAGTCCGCAAATCGAGGCTGTCTCGAGCCCTCGGTGGATGCCAATCGTCGAGCTACACAATTCCACAATTTTTCCGGGTAAGTTCTCAGCCCAAAATTAATTAAATAAAATATTCCAAATTTAAATCGGTCAATTTGACCGCTTATCGACTTACCCGAAACTCGATTGCATCACCGGAATTTTCCCCAATTTTTTTCCTCTTTTTCCTTTTCCCTTTTTCTCCCTTTTTTCCCCTCTTTTTGGCTGAACCGGTTCAGTCCGGTTCGGACCGGTCAGACCGCCGGTTTTTCTCCGGTTCGGCCGGTTCACTGCCGGTTCACTGCCTTGCCGGCCGGTTCTCCGCCGGCTTCCACCGCCAGCAGCTCCGCAAGGCCGTCCGCATCTCGAATCTGGGCTCGGATTCGCCCAAGGCCGCCGGAATGCCGCCGGTCCGGCCTCTTCTCTCCTCGCCGTCGGACCCATTCTCTTCCCTTGGCCGTCGCCGCCGATTCCGGCCGTCTCGCTGAGTGCCACCGGTGCCAAAAGCACCGCCGTCGACTGGGCTCTCCAAATCGGGCCTTGGTTCTGGTCGGATCGCCGCCGTTCGCCGGGACCGAGCCCCTCAATCCCGTCGGCCTTCTCCTCCTCCGATCGGCTTCCTCCGGCGTCGGTTGGCTACACCGCCGGTACCATCGTGCTCATCGGCGTCCCCTCTTTCTTTTCCGGCCCTTGGCCGGGCCGTTGGCAGCCGGACGGCTCGCCGGCCTTCTCCCCCTTTCCGGCTTCGTTTCTTTTTCGTTTCCTTCGCGTTTCTATCGTCTGTTTCGTTTCTTTTTTTTTTTTTTTTTTTGTTTCAATTACTTTTTTATTTTTCTTCTATTTTATCAATTTTATTATTTTTATTTTTATTTATTTTAATTATTTTACTATTCATTTAAAATATATTAAATACCTCAAAACATCTACAAAATTATTATTTTATTCTAATTTAACTAATTTAATTTTATTTAATTTATTTTTAATCCTTTTTCGGGTATAATTGCTCCGTATTTTCGGGATATTGTCCCGGGTGACCTTTCGGCATATTTTTCGATTATTTTCGGGATTATTTTTCCGAACTAAAAATCTCGATTAATCCCGATTAATTTTCATAAATTAATATCTTGATCAATTTAATCCGAAATAATTTTATTTCATCTTTATTGACCAAGATTTCTTAAATCCTTATTTTTAATTAAATTTCCTTATCGAATTTACTCCGGCTTTCGGTCCTTTGACCGTTTTGCCCTTACACGTATTCGGGATTAATTTAACCCGACTTCCTTCATACTTCCTCTATCTTTTCTTATTTAGTTTTCGTATTTTTATTAAATTCGGGTCTTACAAGATGTGGATTGGATTTGACTCACAGGCTAACTGTAAGTGGTAAGTGGTAAGGTAAAGGTCACAGACTAGTATAGAGGGTCATCGTGGTCGTGACAAAATGGATATGGGATCAACCCTATTGCATTAAGGGACCGATCCTTGTCTTATTTTGCCAGAAATTATTCAAAAAATGACTTTAAAAAATCCTTGAAAATTGATTTTAAGTTTTTCAAAGTATGAAAGTGTTTTGAACACTTGAAAAACCTTATGATGGACTTAAGTGAAGATTAAAAATGAGAAAAATCCATTAAAAAGCAAATTTGGCAATTTCTTAAGGTTTTTCATGAAAAATGCAATTTAAGTGCCAAAGATAGTCAAAGTTTCTGTTTTGCACATTTTGGCACTGCAAACAAGTTTGCTAACAGATACAGAGCCTAGTACACATGTTCACATAGCTAATAACCAATTAAATCTTTAAATCACACATGTGAACAATATATTTCATAGTTCAACAACACATGCTAATTCATTCTTAAAGCTCTCAAACAACAGTAAGCATGGTTTTGCATGGTAGGCACAAAACAAGCGTAACATGTTTTCAATGAATTTTAAACATGCTTAATATGTGAGCACTTCAAACAAACACCAATTTATGAATTTTTTTTTTTTACGCTCATGGTGCATTCATCAAACCTAATTCACCTCTAAGTGTTGTGACCCGTTTTCCTTAAAACCACTACAATTTTTTTCTTTTTCACGACAAGTTATAGTTTAAATAGTTGGGCTATGAGCCGACATCAGTCCAACCACTTTACTTATCTTACCATCCATTTTCTATATCACTTTACTAGTAGGATCGACTGTAAGACCCATATTTTCATATGTATCCTTATGATTCTGTAAGTATACACTTGTTCATGTAATATGAATTATAAGAGATGTAAGGTCCGTAAATATGATGTACACACTTGTTATATGAGTTCATGATGTACACACAAGTTTTGTTATGAATGAATTATAAGAAATGGACATTTTTAAGTGATAAATGAGGATTGAATGCAAATTGAGTAGTGGAGAAAATTAATTTAAAGTTAGCTTCAAAAATTGGGGAAACATTTCAGCTAGAATGCTGCAGAGCAAAAGTAGATTGATCCCTCCTTTAAGCCAGATCGACCTTGGTATGCCTCTGCCAAGTAAGGATCAATCTTATCCCCAAGAAGATCGATCTTATTGGGTCTCGGCCAGAAGTAGATCAATCTCATCCCTCTGCCAGATCGATCTCTGAAGCTCTCTGCCTAACCAAGATCGATCCTATCCCTTAAAGCAGATGGAATTAAAGATGAATTAGGCATGAATTGATGTTAGTGAGCATGCTTATGTGATTGTAAGATAGTTGGTGAAATCCATATGCTAGAAACAATAATGGTTGAAAATAAGCATATGAGGTATATAATGAACTTAAGGTATTATAAGATTAATGCCGATTTAATGTGAATTAGTAGTGATTCTCAAGAACTGAATCGTATAATCGAAATGGACATAAGAGAGAATCATGTACCATAAGATGTAAATGGCTCAATGAATTGATTTGAATATCATGCAAGTGAAATGAAGTATATGAAAGTATACTGATGTGAGTAGTACACAATTTTAGCTCCTGAAGATAAAATTGGAGTCGATAAAACCGGATCACGAGCAGTGGAAATCGAAGGAAAGTGTTTAAAGTGTGATTCGAGCTAAGGGATTTATGCAAAGCTATAGAGATAGCTAGACATATTTTGATAAGTCCCTGCATCTGAATGATAAATATCAATAAGTAGATAGATATTGAATTATATATGTGAAAAACGAGCATTAGTATAAGCTCATAAGCATGGATTATATGTCTACAAGTAATCATAAATTAGCTCTCGGTTTGACTATTGCATATAAAATACATGCAATTCTGAGTGAAAAGTATTTAACGAGAGATTGAAGGGAGATTACCCTCTTACTCATACCTGTCTGTACATCCAGCTATCATTTTTTTGTGACTTGTGCTAGAGCTAATCTGACAATGGTAGATATACCAATCATACTCGCACATCATTTTAAAAGGATTTTTGAGAAAAGCAAAAGGGTGCTCGATGCCTCGGGTGATATTGTTTGTGCTACTCGAGAGCTCACACTAGACTTTTAAGAATAGTGTTAGAGCCTTCGAGTATTGTTGTGTGTCTTGCTTTGACTATGCTTGCATGTAATTTCCTAGTAAAATCGTGCTAGGTGCCTCAGGTATGCTGTGTGCTCTTACGCTAAGTTGCTCGCACAAGGTTTTTATGATTATGCTGTGTGTTGAGTAAAATCATACGAGAGTTGTCGTGTATTACTGCGTGTCGTTCATTGACTACTCGCACGTGGTTTATGGATGTGATGTAATGAGTACAAAATCGTGCTGGAGCCGTCGTGTACTGCTGTGTGTCTTGCACAGACCTGCTCGCACGAGATTTTAAGACAATGAAAATGGGTGATAAGGATCCATGGGAGCACGATGTACTGTAAGCATTAGCGATGGAGTACAATGTGCTGTGATTTTAGTATAAGCTATAGGGATGGTTGATCTACCTCCCCAAGCATAGGGTTCCGCACACCTGATCAGTGTTACCTGGAATCCGACTATTTCTATAAGTCCTATATTTATCTGAGTGATATGACATTGTCACTACTCTGTGTGGTGACATATGTTTCCCTTTCTGTGTGTTTGGGGATATGATAACCCATGATTACGTCTCATGTATATTGATTTGCTGAGTGTAAAGTGATTTCTAAATGTGTGGTGTTAAAGATGAGCTGTGTGAAAAGAGTATGTTGTGTGAATATACATATACCCATCTAGCGAATTAATGATTTCGCATCGATGGAAGTTATTTTAAAGAATGCATATGTTTTATAAGGAAAATGAATATTTATATTTTAAGCATGTAGATAGTGTAGTTATCTACCTGCTTTCATATTTTCGTTACTTAGCGTGTTAGCTCACCCCCTTATTTCTCCTCCACGAATTCTATGCAGTAGTGAGTACACTACAATTGTTCCTGCTGCCGGGTTGCTTTAGTCATCCAACAGTATAGAGTCATACATTTGAGATGAAAAATTTTGTATCCTGTAAATTAATGCACAGTAAAGTTTGTCTTTTGTATTTTGGGGGATGTATAAAATAGAAACTAATGTAAACGCTTCCGCACACATATATAAAAGTCCAGTTTCTATTCTATTTCATTTGTATGAATTTATTTAATTATAATGGATGTGATGTGGATTGGATGTTGACTCACAGTCCAACTGTTGGAAGTAAGGTAAAAGTCATGGACACAGAGAGAGAGAGGGTCGTGACATCGACAGTCAGTAAACTTTATACGGAAGCATTTCATAACTATAAATACATATGTTTACATCCCCAAATATTACATCCATGTACAATACTGTGCTGTTACATGTCCAGATACAAAAGATATATAAATATGTATACCTTCTCGCACAATGGGAAGTTGGGAGCGATAGGAATGCAGAACTGGCGCCGACTCTGCTATGACAAGTGCTCTATAGAGATGGGGAAAATGAAAGAATGAGCACAACTTGCTCAGTCAGGCAAATATACAAGCAAGTAGATAACTACACTATCTACATGCTCATAATGCCATGCAGTAAAACAACCACTTTCATATAAAATAATAGTAATAAATCCTGCATGTAATCTATTGAATAGATTGAAAGCTCGTTCAGTGAAAAGCATGCTCAGTTCAGTACAGTAAATCAGTTCGATTCAGTATAGTAATTCAGTTCAGTTTAATACAGTAATTCAGTTTAGTACAGTAAATTAGTCCAATTCAGTATAGTAAATCATTCGATCAAGGTTCCAACTCATCCCTGGGTGTGATAACCCAAAATTTTCCCACCTTGGAAAATTTATCTCAAAAATATGGAAAAATATTTCCAAGAAAATAAATATAAATAATAATGTCTATATATATAATATATATAGAAATAAATTAAATATATATATATACATGTAGATTTTTGTACACTTATAATATAATTGTCAGAGCCCGCTTTACATCCCCACAAGGCCGCTATCCTCACCCTCACTACCTCACTGGTAGACTTTGGGCCTGTTGGATAACTCCAAGGGCAGACAGCGCTACTCCACAACATCCACGTATTGTCCGCTTTGGCCCATTGGACCTCACGGCTTTGTTTCATTCGGGTACTCCAGCCCAACTGGCTTGCTTCCCTTCAGAACGCGTCCTCGGAGGCTTGAACCAGGGACAACACCCTTAGTTCTTGCACTCCTTATGCCGTCGAGCTCAATGGCACCAAGAGTGCAAGAACAAGGGTGAAGACCCGAGTTCGAGCCTCGAGGGTGACGCGTCTGGCTGGAGATGGGCTTGCCCCCCAGCGGAACAAAACCTTGAGTGGGCCGAGGCCTGCAAAGAGGACAATACTGGTTTGTGATGAGTTCGCCGTAAGCCTGTGACCTGGTGAGGGGCGGGCAGCAGGGTTCTCACAATAATATAATTATATATTGTATATATGTCTAGATATTTGAAGTATAATATATTATATTTAAATATATATATATTATTGTATATATATATATATGAAAAAAAAAAAAGAAAAGAAGCTGGAAAACAAAAACAAAGAATGATCAGAAGAAGAGGAGAGTACCGGTGAGAGAGAGAGAGGGGCGAGGAGAGAAGACCGGCCAGAGGGACTAAGGAGCCATCGCTGATGCCAGCCCAAGAGAGCTCCGATGAGAAACGAAAAATATCGGAGAGAAAGAAGGGAGAGTAGCAACGCTAAGAGAGAGAATGGCCTAACCGGGCACTTTCCAATCAGCCCAGACATAACCCTGCTAAACCCACGCGTCGCGGAGCCGTGTGGAGCTGATGGAGGTGAAAATCGGCGAAAAACCGATCGCCAGAGCCAGAAACGATAAGATTGTGCTGAACCGATTCAGACCAGTTCAGCTGAAGAAAAGGGGTTAAACTGATCTGAACCGGTTCAGCCAGAAAAGAAAAAAAAAGGAAAAAAAGAAAAAAAAGAACGGAGAAAACTCAGTGATGCCTTGGGTTTAAGGAGAAGCTAGTAAGCAGTCGGATTATACCATTTTAATTTTTGGAAAATTTATTTAAACTTATATTGATCAAAATTAACCCGATTTAATTATAAAAATGTGTAGCCCGACAATAGGCGATGAGCGAGAGCTTGATTCACCCTGATTTACGTGCCAACACGGAATCTCAGGTAAGTGAACCCCACTTGCTACCACTTGTATTATTATACTGGTTAAATTTTAATTGCCTAATTTGCAAGTAAATTCCTTATGAATTGCATTATGCTTTGGAATTAAACAATTGTTATTGTAAATAATCATTTAAACTTTTCAAAGACATATGTGAACCGTTTAATCGATTTGAAAGATGACAAAGTGATGAATCAACTAGATTGGGAATATAAATTTGTAAGACCCCGTATATGTATAATGGTAATGTGTGTAATTGGATCAAATAATATGAATGGACTTGTAAAGTAAAGTATGATCGATGTAAGTCCATGGATTCAATGTACGTATGTGTAATATGATTTGTAACGTACATACAAGTTTCATTAAGTATGAATATGAAGAAATGAATTCTTGTAAGAGATGAATGTGATCGAAACTCAAAATGAGTAGTGTGGTAAAATGGAATGAAGTTATGCTTCCATTTGGTTTTATATAGCATACCTTTGGACATACAATGAATGTACATAAGTTTCAATGTGCATAAGGTATGAATGGGTGCCATTTTCAAGTTATAAAGGTGGATGGATGAGAAAATGGCCATGGCAACAGATTAAGGATGTGTTGGTATGAGTTGCAGCAAGGAAACTGCAGGAAATCTGGAAAACATGAAGGCCAGATCGATCTCATAGGCTGAGAGATCGATCTGGAAGAGCCAGAATGCTCTTATTTGGGCAATGGAATAGAGCAGATCGATCTCCAATGGGGCCAGATCGATCTCCTAAGCATTCTGTGATGAAAAGATCGATCCTCAAGCACCCAGATCGATCTCCTTAGCTCTCTGTTTGGGACCAGATCGATCTCATGCTTCGACAGATCGATCTCATGCTTCAGCAGATCGATCTCATGCTTCGACAGATCGATCTCAAGCTTAAAAATACCGTGAAAAAGAAGGATTTTAAGGGACCAGATCGATCTCCTCTTGGACTAGATCGATCTCCTCAAGCTATTTCTATATAAGGAGGGCTAAAAATCAAGAAATCTCAGGAAAAACACTAACCTTTCACTTTCAACCCAAAAACCTAACTTTCCCTCTCTAAAATCAGCCATTTCCAGCAAGAATTAAAGAGAGACCATTAGAGGCAAAGTTGTTCCTATTAAAGAGAAGAACAACATAGTGTGAAGGCATTTTTTCATTGTTGGTATTGAAGGAGTTAAGGGCATTGCCATTTGGAGCAAGAAGAAAAATCATATTTGGTAAGATTCTAACACTCCAATCCAAATACATTGTCTATTTAATTAATTTTGGAGTTGTTTGGCATGACTATTGATGGATAAATTATCTAGGGATGTGGTGGAATTGGTGTGACCTAGAAAACCTAGAATGGGTATGATGTGAGAATATATGGGTTGAATGAGTTTATGATTTATGGGCATGCTAAAGTTGTTAGTGAGGTAATGCTTATGATTTTAGATGGTTAAATGAGAATACATTGTGAGTTTGGAGGAATTATGGAAATGAGTATGTACATGCTTGATAAAATGCTATAGTGAGCGAATTCATGAATTATGAACACTATGAGCTTAATGTCGATTTAATATCGATTTGGAATAAGTTAATAGGCCTAAGAAGATCCATAGACTCGAGTTATGGGTAAAGTAATGAAACGAGGCCATATAAGCGTTAATAGAGGCTATAGATTAAATTGACTATAGCAAGCACAAGGGTTGCATTATATGGATCGAATATAATGCGGGATATGATTTTGTGCAGTCCCGAAGAGTTCGTTGAAGACGAATTGAACCGTACGAGTAAGCAGCTTAAGGAAGTGGAATCACGCATCGCGATTCCAGGTAAGGGAATTTTGTGAGTATATAGAGGTAGCTGCTCGTACTTTGAACTTGTGGGTGAATATTGGGTGTTTTATGAAATGCATGGTTGCTCAAATAAATGATTGATGGTATTCGTGAATGATGAGGAGTATATGCGTGGTTTTGGATTCGAAGTGGATTTTATGAAATGGGATAGTAAGGCTAATAATTGTATAAATCTAATGTTTTGATGCTTTTCAAAATGAAATTGCTTGGTTTTAAGCAAGCTAGTAGATGGGTCGGCTAGTATTGTATGGTTGTTGTGGAAAAGCATTTGTGAGTGCTAAACCCGATTGTCGGGATTGTTTGATTGTGTATGAGCCGCCTATCCTATTTGTATGACATAAATCGCGTTAGAGCCTCGCTCGCGCTGGATTTTTATGTTTTCATTTGTATGAAACGTGCTGGAGCTTAGCTCGCACCTTGATTTGGAAACTCTGATGATGTTTATAAACCGTACTGGAGCTTCTGCTCATACGTGGATTTCGAGTGGTTGTCTTATGAGTATAACCGTACTAGAGCTATGCTCGTACGCGTCTCTGTATGAGAGGATGCCTGAGTTGTGCTAGAGCTTTGCTCGCACAAGTTTGCTCATTGTGACACGTATAAGGTTGTGAAAGTTGGTAAGATCCTTAAGCCTTACATCCTTAAGCCAACATCCTTAAGCCCAAAGAGGCGGGGAAGCTCTGTTAGGCGGGGAGGCTCTGTTTGGTGGGGAGGCTCTCTTACGGTGGGATCCTTAAGCCAACATCCTTAAGCCCTGGAGGGGTGGGGAGGCTCTGTTAGGCAGGGAGGCTCTCCTACATGGGTACGATAAGATCCTTAAGCCCTATATCCTTAAGCCAACATCCTTAAGCCCGAGGAGGCGGGGAGGCTCTGTTAGGCGGGGAGGCTCTGTTCGGTGGGGAGGCTCTCTTATGGAAGGATCCTTAAGCCCTACATCCTTAAGCTAACATCCTTAAGCCCGAGGAGGCAGGGAGGCCCTGTTAGGCGGGGAAGCTCTGTTCGGCAGGGAGGCTCTCCTTCACGGATATGGAAAACTCTTGTTATGGGGTAGGTAAGACCTAAGAATGGCACCCCCAATCACGATTTGAGTCTGCGGAGTACCCTGTACCGTGTATATCACATGGAGTACGATGTACCGCATGATGGTTATGTGATGAGAAAGTCTGGCGAGGGATAATCCATCTTCGTGCCAGCATGATACCCCACACACCTGGATGCGTGTGGTCTGGGATGATTTATGATGTAGTGGTCCACATAGGCACTTTTGATATAGTGACCTAGTTTTTATACACATGCGTGAATTGTGAAATGAAAATGTGGTTGTGATTGTGAATTGATTTGGTGATATGTATGTGTTGAGAAAGAGGTTTATGATGTTGGTTTAAAAAGGAGGTTTCTTAACGAATTGCCCTTTTTATAAATTTAACTGAGATTGAGCATGAGATGATTTATACATGATGTTTATACCATGTTTTAATATGCCAATGTACATGATTTTAATACATGATATATATGTATACTCACATGGCATAGTTTTACTTCCTCATGCTCCTACTATGAATGATTTATGCATAACACTATCAGCATGTAGATAGAGTAGTTATCTACCATGCTTGCATTATTGCCTTACTGAGCGTGTGATTGCTCATCCCACTCTATTTTCCCCCTACAGAGCGTGCATAGTAGCCCAGTAAGGACTGAGGCGTGGTATTTTGGACTCCGCTGCGTCTCCATTGCTAAGAGGTATATACACAGTGATTCTTTTTGTATCTAAACAATGTAAAAGCACAGTATTCTTTTGAGTTGTAATTATGGGGGATGTAGATGTCAGTAAAACATGTATTCGTATAAGTACACGATTAAATGCAAATGTATGACATTGTTTTAATTAATTGAGAATGAATGAGATTTGGTGTTTATTATTGACTCACAGCCCAACAGTGTGTGGTGAGTTTACTTCACGACCGGTTAAGGTAACAGTAAAACGAGAAAAATTTTCAGTGATTTTCGGTTAAAAAGAATGGAATTAGGTCATGACAGAGATTGGTATCAGAGCTGTGTTGGCCTGATGTGAGTCATTAATAAAACGTAGGAAAGTACATCCCCATAGTACTGTGCTTTTGTTTAGATATAACTGTGTATACCGTGATGGATTGAGCTTAATGAATTATTATAATACAGGAAGTTAGGCACTATGCCAGTTACACGCAAAGGTAGAGGGGCAAGAGCACGTGCTAGAGGTCGTAGAGGTAGGCCTGAGAGCCGTGCGGAGCCACAGACTGAGCAGGCTCCACAGAATCCTACTGAGAGAGCAGAGGATACTGAGGCTCGCTTGGCTAGGTTAGAGCGGAGTATTGAGAATTTAGTGGAAATAGTCACGCATGCATTGGGTGCCGGTGGTAGACGAGGTCCCGCGGCACAGCCTACTACTGAACAGGCAGCTGCAGAGGCGAAGAGACCTCAGACTACAGAGACTGCTACTGCTACACCACCTCCAGTACAGGATACAGATTCTCCTATCGCTCCACAGCAGAGCGATAGTGATTTGGGTTATGACTGCGACTTGAGCAGGTTGCGAGAGTTTCAAGCGTTGAAACCCCTAGTGTTCAGAGGGGTGAAGGACCCAGTGGTTACGGAGGATTGGGTGTCTGAGATGGAGAAACTATATAGGTTTTTCCAATGCACTTCAGCTGAGAAGGTTGCCTTTGCCGTGTTTATGCTGAAAGGCGAGGCAGAGCACTGGTGGAGATCCACCGAAGCTATTTTGAGGGCTAGACACTCCGATATTTCATGGGAGATATTCTTGGAGGCCTTCAGAAGACAGTATATCCCAGCTACCGCACAGAGGAAACTACGGATGGAATTTATGAATTTGGTTCAGGGGAACCATACTGTGGACGAGTATGAGTCCAAGTTTATGTCCTTGGGGAGATATGACCCGGACACGATGGGTAGTGAGACCCGAAAGATACAAAAGTTCATGGATGGATTGAGATTGGCCATCCGGACTAAGCTAGCTCCCTTCGACATTGTGACTTATGAGGAGGCTATACATAAGGCTCAGTTGTGTGAGCAAGACTTTGAGCGAAATGCCTCCGAGCTTGGGAGGATTAGTGTCAGGAAGGACAGAGACCGGAAGAGATCCGGGTATGGAAGAGTGGCCAAGAGAGATCGCCAAAGATTTTTCGAGAAGAGGCCAAAGATTGAGGAGGTGCAGGAGAGAGTTGCTAGACCTCCCGTATACCCAGCCTTGACTGCGCCGAAGGGCATGACTATTGGAGGACCACGGCCTACTACTGACCAGTGTAGGAGATGTGGGAGATTTCATGGGAATAGGCCCTGTCTGATGACCCCTATGGTGTGTTTTAGATGCGGGAGACCAGGACATATGGCTAAACATTATCCCGAGAAGATGGAGATTGCCCCACAGAAGGGCAAGTAGCCTGAGGGAGCTCCAGTTGAGACAGCAGCCCCTAGGAGGAGGGCTACAGCTAAGGAAAAAGGGAAACAGGCTGTGGGTGTGAGCAGAGGAAGGGTGCACGCGCTGGACCAGGACACTGCAGACGCATTGTCGGATGTGATTAAAGGTACCATCCGAATCTTTGATTTAGAAGCATTGGTATTATTTGATCCTGGTGCCACGCATTCTTTCATATCGCCTTCCTTCGCACATAAATTATTGAAGCATGTGAAACCAACATTGTTGGATAAAATGTTAATAATTTCCACACCCATGAATGATAGTCAATTGACTGAGCATGTATGTAGAGATTGTAAGTTAAAGATAGAGGGGAAGGAAATGATAGCCAATCTGATTTTATTGAATATGAATGATTTTGATGTAATTTTGGGAATGGATTGGTTGGCTACCAATTGTGTTGTGATGGATTGTCATGCCAAAACATTGATGTTTTCAGGATTAGACAATCTTATTGTAAACTTTGATGAAAAGAAATGATATGAAAATAGCATGGTTGTTGTAAATAAAGGAGTATGATTTCAAATGCATATTGCTTGAGAGATAAATTATTGTTTTTGATAAATGTTGAATGTGGAGTGATGGTTCATGTTACTAACGATGGAGAGGATAATGTGAAGGGTTCATTGCATACGTGGTCGATATAGATGAGGCACACCCGGAATTGAAAGACATACCCGTAATTGCAGATTACCCTGATGTCTTTCCGGATGAATTACCAGGACTACCACCTGAAAGGGAAATGGAATTTTACATTAAGTTAGTGCCTGGTACAGAGCCGATATCGAAACCACCCTATAGAATGGCTCCGATAGAATTGGAAGAGCTGAAGAAACAGCTGCAAGAGCTGCTGGAGAAGGGGTTTATTAGACTGAGTGTCTCACCTTGGGGAGCACCGGTTCTATTTGTAAGGAAGAAGGATGGAAGCCTCCGACTGTGTATAGATTACCGGTTGTTGAATAAGGCCACCATTAAGAACAAGTACCCCCTTCCAAGAATCGATGATCTGTTGGATCAGCTCCAGGGAGCCGAAGTATTTTCTAAGATAGATCTGCGGTCAGGGTATCATCAGTTGAGGATCAGGAGTGGAGATGTACCCAAGACAGCATTTCGTACCCGTTATGGCCACTACGAGTTTTTGGTGATGCCATTTGGATTGACGAATGCTCCCGCAGCATTTATGGCATTGATGAATGATATATTCAAGCCATACCTGGACAAGTTTGTGATTGTTTTCATAGATGACATTTTGGTGTATTCCAAGTCCAGGGAAGATTATGAGGAGCACTTGAGGATAGTTTTGCAGACCCTCCGAGAGAGAGAATTGTATGCCAAACTCAGCAAGTGTAACTTTTGGTTGGAACAGATCTCATTTCTGGGGCATGTTGTGTCAAAGGATGGGATATCGGTGATCCATCCAAGATAGAGGCAGTTGTACAGTGGGAACAGCCCAAGACAGTAACTGAGATCAGGAGTTTTCTGGGATTGGCAGGATATTATCGGAGATTTTTAGAGGGTTTCTCCAGACTAGCTGCTCCATTGACACGCCTCACGTGAAAAGATGTTAAGTTTGTATGGGATGAGGCATGTGAGATGAGTTTTGAGGAGCTTAAGCGTCGATTGACCACTGCTCCAGTTCTCGCCATTCCTACCAGCTCAGGAGGAATCTCGGTGTATACGGATGCATCACACCAGGGACTGGGCAGTGTGCTTATGCAGGATAGGAAGGTAGTTGCCTATGGATCTAGACATTTGAAAGATCACGAGAGGAACTACCCAACACATGATTTGGAGTTGGCGGCTGTAGTATTTGCTTTGAAAATATGGCACCACTATCTCTATGGTGAGAAATTTCAGGTGTTCACAAATCATAAGAGCCTCAAGTACCTGTTCTCGCAGAAAGAGCTAAATATGAGACAAAGGAGATGGCTCAAACTCCTGAAGGACTATGATTGTGAAATCATGTACCACCTGGGTAAGGCAAATGTAGTTGCTGATGCTTTCAGTAGAAAAAACCTTGGGTTGGTGTCTTATATGATGGTATGGGAACATGAATTGTTAGAACACTTTGCGAACCTCAGTTTGGATGTAACCCTACCTGGATCTGAGAGACTTGAGATCATGGCTAGTTTAAGACTGGAGCCAGAATTGATTGGCCATATTCGGCAAGCCCAGCAGAGCGATCGACGGTGCATCGATTGGCTGAGGCAGATACAGACAGGTATGGGTATTGATTTTGAGCAGAATGGTGATGGCTTATTGAGGTTCAGAGGCAGAGTATGTGTTCCCAGGGATCCTGAGATCAGGAGAATGATTTTATCAGAGGCTCACTCATCAAAGTATACGATACATCCAGGAAGTACCAAGATGTATCAAAACCTTCAGAAGGTTTATTGGTGGTCTGGAATAAAGAGAGACATTGCTGAATATGTCGCTAAGTGTCTCGTTTGTCAGCAAGTGAAGGTAAAGCATCAGAAGCCTGGAGGGTTCTTGCAGCCTCTATCGATACCGACATGGAAGTGGGAGTATGTCACCATGGATTTTGTGATGGGGTTACCGAGGACCCGTAGAGGTCATGATGCCATATGGGTTATTGTGGACCGATTAACTAAGTCCGCCCATTTCTTGGCTATGAGAGCTACCGATACACTGAGTCAATCGACGAACCTATATATTCGAGAGATAATAGGGTTACATGGTGTACCAGTGAGCGTTGTTTCTGATAGGGATGCCCGCTTCACTTCCCATTTTTGGGAACATTTTCAGGAAGCGCTGGGTACCCGACTGAGTGTTAGCACCGCTTTTCATCCTCAGACAGATGGGCAGTCAGAGATGACTATACAGACCCTCGAGGATATGTTGAGAGCGTGTGTGCTGGATTTTAGAGGCTCCTGGGATGACCACCTGCAGTTAGCCGAGTTCCCTTATAATAATAGCTATCATGCTAGTATCGGGATGGCACCCTATGAGGCGTTATATGGGCGTAGATGTCGTTCCCCCATTGGATGGGAAGAGGTTGGTGACAGACAAATTTTTGCTCCGGACTTAGTGCAGCAGGCATCTGAGGACGTCCAATTGATATGTGAGAGATTACGGATAGCTCAGAGCTGACAAAAGAGTTATGCTGGCAAGAGACGAAGACCACTGGAGTTTGATGAGGGTGAGTCGGTGTTTCTGAGGGTATCACCATCGAAGGGTATTATGAGATTTGGTAAGAAGGGCAAGCTGAGCCCTAGATATATCAGACCCTTCGAGATTTTGGAGAGAGTGGGAGATAAGGCGTATAGGTTGGCATTGCCACCGGACTTGGCAAATGTCCACAACGTCTTCCACGTCTCGATGCTTCGGAAGTATCACCCGGACTCGGCACACGTGATAAGATATGAGCCGTTGGAGCTCCATGAGAGTATGACGCATGTTGAGAAGTCGGTTCGAATATTGGATAGAAAAGAGAAAGTGTTGCGGAATAAGATAATTCCCTTGGTGAAAGTTCTTTGGCAACACCACACGGCGGAAGAGGCCACGTGGGAATTGGAGAACTTGATACGGGAGAAGTACCCCCAACTTTTTGAAGAGTGACTTGGTTCTAATTTGGAGGACCAAATTCCTTGAAGGAGGGGAGAATGTAAGACCCCGTATATGTATAATGGTAATGTGTGTAATTGGATCAAATAATATGAATGGACTTGTAAAGTAAAGTATGATCGATGTAAGTCCATGGATTCAATGTACGTATGTGTAATATGATTTGTAATGTACATACAAGTTTCATTAAGTATGAATATGAAGAAATGAATTCTTGTAAGAGATGAATGTGATCGAAACTCAAAATGAGTAGTGTGGTAAAATGGAATGAAGTTATGCTTCCATTTGGTTTTATATAGCATACCTTTGGACATACAATGAATGCACAAAAGTTTCAATGTGCATAAGGTATGAATGGGTGCCATTTTCAAGTTATAAAGGTGGATGGATGAGAAAATGGCCATGGTAATAGATTAAGGATGTGTTGGTATGAGTTACAGCAAGGAAACTGCAGGAAATCTGGAAAACATGAAGGCCAGATCGATCTCATAGGATGAGAGATCGATCTGGAAGAGCCAGAATGCTCTTATTTGGGCAATGGAATGGAGCAGATCGATCTCCAATGGGGCCAGATCGATCTCTTAAGCATTCTGTGATGAAAAGATCGATCCTCAAGCACCCAGATCGATCTCCTTAGCTCTCTGTTTGGGACCAGATCGATCTCATGCTTTGACAGATCGATCTCATGCTTCAGCAGATCGATCTCATGCTTCGACAGATCGATCTCAAGCTTAAAAATGCCGTGAAAAAGAGGGATTTTAAGGGACCAGATCGATCTCCTCTTGGACCAGATCAATCTCCTCAAGCTATTTCTATATAAGGAGGGCTGAAAATCAGGAAATCTCGAGAAAAACACTAACCTTTCACTTTCAACCTAAAAACCTAACTTTCCCTCTCTAAAATCAGCCATTTCCAGCAAGAATTAAAAAGAGACAATTAGAGGCAAAGTTGTTCCTATTAAAGAGAAGAAGAACATAGTGTGAAGGCATTTTTCCATTGTTGGTATTGAAAGAGTTAAGGGCATTGCCATTTGGAGCAAGAAGAAAAATCATATTTGGTAAGATTCTAACACTCCAATCCAAATACATTGTCTATTTAATTGATTTTGGAGTTGTTTGGCATGACTATTGATGGATAAATTATCTAGGGATGTGGTGGAATTGGTGTGACCTAGAAAACCTAGAATGGGTATGATGTGAGAATATATGGGTTGAATGAGTTTATGATTTATGGGCATGCTAAAGTTGTTAGTGAGGTAATGCTTATGATTTTAGATGGTTAAATGAGATTACATTGTGAGTTTGGAGGAATTGTGGAAATGAGTATGTATATACTTGATAAAATGCCATAGTGAGCGAATTCATGAAATATGAACACTATGAGCTTAATGTCGTTTTAATATCGATTTGAAATAAGTTAATAGGCCTAAGAAGATCCATAGACTCGAGTTATGGGTAAAGTAATGAAACGAGGCCATATAAGCGTTAATAGAGGCTATAGATTAAATTGACTATAGCAAGCACAAAGGTTGCATTATATGGATCGAATATAATGCGAGATACGATTTTGTGCAGTCCCGAAGAGTTCGTTGAAGACGAATCGAACCGTACGAGTAAGCAGCTTAAGGAAGTGGAATCACACATCGCAATTCCAGGTAAGGGAATTTTATGAGTATATAGAGGTAGCTGCTCGTACTTTGAACTTGTGGGTGAATATTGGGTGTTTTATGAAATGCATGGTTACTCAAATAAATGATTGATGGTATTCGTGAATGATGAGGAGTATATGCGTGGTTTTGGATTCGAAGTGGATTTTATGAAATGGGATAGTAAGGCTAATAATTGTATAAATCTAATGTTTTAATGCTTTTCAAAATGAAATTGCTTGGTTTTAAGCAAGCTAGTAGATGGGTCGGCTAGTATTGTATGGTTGTTGTGGAAAAGCATTTGTGAGTGCTAAACCCAATTGTCGGGATTGTTTGATTGTGCATGAGCCGCCTATCGTATTTTTATGACATAAATCGCACTAGAGCCTCGCTCGCGCTGGATTTCTATGTTTTCATTTGTATGAAACGTGCTGGAGCTTAGCTCGCACCTTGATTTGGAAACTCTGATGATATTTATAAACCGTACTGGAACTTCTGCTCGTACATGAATTTTGAGTGGTTGTCTTATGAGTATAACCGTACTAGAGCTATGCTCGTAAGCGTCTCTGTATGAGAGGATGCCTGAGTCGTGCTAGAGCTTTGCTCGCACAAGTTTGCTCATTGTGACACGTATAAGGTTGTGAAAGTTGGTAAGATCCTTAAGCCTTACATCCTTAAGCCAACATCCTTAAGCCCAAAGAGGCGGGGAGGCTCTGTTAGGCGGGGAGGCTCTGTTCGGTGGGGAGGCTCTCTTACGGTGGGATCCTTAAGCCAACATCCTTAAGCCCTGGAGGGGCGGGGAGGCTCTGTTAGGCAGGGAGGCTCTCCTACATGGGTACGGTAAGATCCTTAAGCCCTAAATCCTTAAGCCAACATCCTTAAGCCCGAGGAGGCAGGGAGGCTCTGTTAGCGGAGAGGCTCTGTTCGGTGGGGAGGCTCTCTTATGGAAGGATCCTTAAGCCCTACATCCTTAAGCTAACATCCTTAAGCCCGAAGAGGCAGAGAGGCTCTGTTAGGCGGGGAGGCTCTGTTCGGCAGGGAGGCTCTCCTTCACGGATATGGAAAACTCTTGTTATGAGGTAGGTAAGACCTAGGAATGGCACCCCCAATCACGATTTGAGTCTGCGGAGTACGCTGTACCGTGTATATCACATGGAGTTCGATGTACGGCATGATGGTTATGTGATGAGAAAGTCTGGTGAGGGATAATCCATCTTCATGCCAGCATGATACCCCGCACACCTGGATGCGTGTGGTCTGGGATGATTTTTGATGTAGTGGTCCACATAGGCACTTTTGATATAGTGACCTAGTTTTTATACACATGCGTGAATTGTGAAATGAAAATGTGGTTGTGATTGTGAATTGATTTGGTGATATGTATGTGTTGAGAAAGAGGTTTATGATGTTGGTTTAAAACGGAGGTTTCTTAACGAATTGCCCTTTTTATAAATTTAACTGAGATTGAGCATGAGATGATTTATACATGATGTTTATACCATGTTTTAATATGCCAATGTACATGATTTTAATACATGATATATATGTATACTCACATGGCATAGTTTTACTTCCTCATGCTCCTACTATGAATGATTTATGCATAACACTATCAGCATGTAGATAGAGTAGTTATCTACCATGCTTGCATTATTGCCTTACTGAGCATGTGGTTACTCATCCCACTCTATTTTCCACCTACAGAGCATGCATAGTAGCCCAGTAAGGACTGAGGCGTGGTATTTTGGACTCTGTTGCATCTCCATTGCTAAGAGGTATATACACAGTGATTCTTTTTGTATCTAAACAATGTAAAAGCACAGTATTCTTTTGAGTTGTAATTATGGGGGATGTAGATGTCAGTAAAACATGTATTCGTATAAGTACACGATTAAATGCAAATGTATGACATCCTTTTAATTAATTGAGAATGAATGAGATTTGGTGTTTATTATTGACTCACAACCCAACAGTGTGTGGTGAGTTTAGTTCACGACCGGGTAAGGTAACAGTAAAACGCGAAATATTTTCAGTGATTTTCGGTTAAAGAGAATGGAATTGGGTCGTGACATTTTTTTTTGCTTTGCAAGCTAGGTCATGAGCAAATAATACTCGATCTTATTGCATAAATTTTGTACATTATCGGTATTCCGAATTAAGATCTCTGGACTATCGAACACTTGATTTTAAGTCGTTATGACATGTTTTCAAAACTCGTAATGATTTTCGGACATTAAAATCATTGTTGGCGTTTCGTGGAAAATTTAGATACTTATGAAAATTTTGTTTGGATAATCTCATTCAATTGAGTTTTGAACTAAATGGAACATATTGCTTATTTCACTTATGCTTAGTGATTCAAATTTAAGCATAAACTGCTTTCTGTCTCGATTGTAATAAAATTTTGAAACACACGTTTGTCGAACGTTTTCATTCATGGGCGTCCTAGATAAGTTATTTTCGATAGAGTATATAGAGACTTCCAAATCTTTAAGAAAAGGTAATACCCTATTCGCCGGAGTAATTTCAGCTCACAAATAGCAACAATGAGAAAGTCTTTATTGGAATATAATTGTGGACGCCGTTTATATTCGTAAGATCGAATTATCAAACTCTATGAATAAGATATCGGGTTAGTAGTTCCCTTTCAAGATGCAAATAAGCATCATATGGGATAATTATGAACTTAGAAAATTCTAAGTTAAATCCATAGTTGCAAGGCAGCATTATATGAAGTAAATATGAGTTTTCGAACAGAAATTATATAATTCTTGAGAATTATAAGTCTGAAAGAATACGTGATTAGAATATTGATAAGAATATGAAATTGATTAGTGTTCATTTAGGTACGAAGTAGCACCATGAAGTATAATCTAATTCCGTAGATGCGTGATAGAATCATATGGAATGAAATGAGTCCTAAAACATAAATTGAAGAATCTTTCAAGGACTAGGTGTAATTGGTATGAGTGATGGATAAGTGATCCTTGGGATACAAAGTAGTATCTTAAGGTATGAATTAGTTTTCGTTGATGCGAGGAAGCATCGTATTGATTATCGGGTTTTAGAGTAAGAACCGAATGATGTTTAAGGATCTTAAATGTTACAAGTATATGGAAACATCAGCAATAAGATTATCAAAAAGGATATGTTCTTATGTCAACCTTGTTTTACATTACAATTTGCATCTTAATGTATATTATGATTTGGTGAGATTTAGAAAGTTTGCATTGATTTATATTTGCACTAAAGAAGCTTTAAAATCTCACTTACAACATGTTTTGAGAGTATGTGTCAGGCCCATAAATTTCTATGTATTGTTTATGATTCTGGGATGTACAGACACGTTGCATTATATATAAATCATAAGAAATGGATATTTTTAAGCTCTAAGTGTGGATGAAATGTAAAATGAGTATTGAAGCAAGTAAATGCAAAGTTTCCTTTGAAAATCTGGAAACATTTCAGTTGGAATGCTACAGAACAAGGGGCGATTGATCTCATTAACTTGAAATGCAATGCCAAAGCATTCTGCAAAAGGGAGATCGATCCCTTATTCAAAGAAGATCGATCTCGAAAGGATTTCGGTTCGCAAGGATTGATCTCTAGTTGCTTCTGCCTGGACACGATCGATCTCTTCCCATAAGGTAGATCGATCTATAATTTCCTTTGCCTAGCAAAGATTGATCATTCTCAAAGGCAAATCGATCTCTAAGTGATTCTGCCTAGCCAAGATCGATCCCTACCCATTAGTAGATCGATCCCTTCCTCCAGAGGCAAATCGATCCCAGAGCCTGCATATCGAATCCTGAAAGAGTTCAAGGAAAGGGCAAATCGATCTCTCACCCTTAGAGATCGATCTCATTAGGCCAATTCTATAAAACCCGACAGCTGAGTTCTTCTTCCACGAAACAGCTCATTCTCCTCCATTGAAAACAAAGTAACCTAGCTTTCTCACTCTAAAAATCATCACCTTACAATCAGATTTGAGAATGATTACTTCGAGCAAAGTTGTTCCTTATGAAAAGAAGAACAACATAGTTGAGAACTAGAGGTTGAGTTGCTGAATTGAAGAAGCAAAGGGATTTTTCCCAAATTTGGTAAAAATGAGAAAATTTAAGTTAGGTAAGATTTCAATACACCAACTTCAATTATGTTAATCTAGAAATTTTGATGAGTTGATTGGTGTGTGTATTATTGGTTGAATTATCTTTGAACATGCTTAACCCTCCATGACCTAAAATGAGCTTAGTGTGAGAAAGTGAGAGAAAGTTCATATGGCATGGATTAATGATGATTTAAGCATGCATTGATGTTATTAAGCATGTATACATGATTCTAAGATAGTTTCATGAAATTCATATGCTGGAATAGATGATGATTGAAAGTAACCATATGAGGTGTTTGATAAACTGCCTTAGTGAAGGAATGTAATGAACTTAAGGCATTGTGAGCTTAACATCGACTCAATACGAATCAATAGACTTGGTGAGTCTAATAGATTCTCAAGAAATGAATAATACAATCGAAATGGACTTAAGAGAGTAAAGTCCAATAAGATATAACGAGGCCAAATTAGTGTAAAATGGCCCAATGCATTAAATTAAACTTCATGCAAGTGAGAATTAAGTATATTACGATATATTGACATAAGAAGTAAATACTTACAGCTCTTGGAGATATAATTAGAGACGATTAGACCGGATCACGAGTTTTGGAAATTAAAGGAACGTGATTCGAGCGTGATTCGAGGTAAGGGATTTATGTGAGCTATTAGAGATAGCTATACGTATATTTCTTACCTTCTGTGTGCAAATGACTACTATAGAGTCTATAGATATTTGAATATCTACGTAAAAATTAAGCTATAAGAAGAAGCTTATAAGCGTGCATTACATGCCTTCAATGTCTTTGTTGTGAAAAGATGTTTTGTAAGTGTTTTGAGAAAGAGTAATAATAGATTGGTTCTCAATTTAACGATTACTATAAAATTGCATGTTTTATTAAGCAAAAAGTGTGTAACGAGTGATTGAAGGGAAAATTGCTCTTTCCCTCATACTTTGTGATTTGTCGAAGTGAATTCGGTCAGGGATACCGTTTTCACCTTATTGGAGCCATCTATCGGATTTCTATGTGAACTTATGCTAGAGCCAATGTGGTAACAGTAGATTTACCAACCTTGCTCACAGATAATTTTAAAAGGATTTTTAGAAGGAAAATGGTGCTAGAGCTGAATGCTGTGTGATACACTTGAGAGCTCGCACTAGACTTTGGAAATCATGTTAAACCCATTGAGTATTGCTAGGTGATCTTGCTTTGACTATGCTCACATGTAACTTCCTTGACTTAAAGTGATTTTAAGCAAAATCGTGTTAGAGGCCTCAGGTATTGCTATGTGATCTTACGCTGAGTTACTCGAATGAGGTATTATGATTTTGCTATGTGATGAGTAAAATCGTGTTATAGGCATCAAGTATTACTATGTGATCTTACATTAAGTTGCTCGCACGAGGTTTTCTGAGTTTTGTTATGTAATGAGTAAAACTGTGCTGGAGCCGTTGTGTATTGCTAAGTGATCTTGCACAAACCTGCTCACACGTGATTTTGAGCCAATGGAAATGAGTGGTAAAGGATCCACGGGAGCACGTTATACCGTGAGTGTTAGTAATAAAGTACGATATGCCGTGATATCTTATTGATGCTTAGTGGGCTGAATGGATGGTTGATTCGTCTCCCCAAGCATAGGATTCCAGTACACCTGATTAGTGATTGCCTGGAATCCAGACTATGGCCATAAGTCCTTATTCTATGTGATATGATATTTTGTCACTACTGTGTGAGGTGACATATGTCCCCTGCTATGTGATACTAGGTGATATGATGTCCTATCTTATGTCTCATATATATCGATTTACTATATGATTTTGCTAATGGTAAAGCACTTTCAAAGAGTATGCTGTGTGATTTGAAAAGAATATGCATACACCTATCTAGCAAATTAATGATTTTGCATTGATGGAAGTTATTTTAAAAGAATACATATGTTTTTTAAGGAAAATGAATGTATATATTTTTAGCATGTAGATAGTGTAGTTATCTACCTACTTTCATATTTTCCTTAATGAGCATGTTAGCTTACTCTCTTAATTCCTCCTCCAAAGATTCTACTCAGTAGTGAGTTCACTATAGTTTTTCCTGCTACCATGTTCTCCAGTTCTCCAGAAGTACAGAGGTATACATTTGTGAGAAAAAAATTTGTATCCTGTAAAATAGTGCACAGTAAAGCTATCTTTTGTACAAAGGGATGTATATAATAAAAACTGATGTAAATGCTTCCGTATATATATATATATATATATATATATAAATATATATATATAAGTACAGTTTTTATTTCATTAAATGAATTTAAATTATAAAATGGATGAGATGTGGATATGGGTGTTGACTCATAGCCCAACTATTAGTAGCAAGTTAAGTCACAGGAATAGGGTCGTGACAAAGGTGGTATCAGAGCTGAGTTGGTCTGATGTGAGTCAGTATCCAGAGTTGGGAAATTATACATCCCTAAAGTACTGTGCATTATTTGGATACAATTGTGTATACCAAGCTAAAAATGTAACTGAGACACTTGTTATTGAGTATGTAGGATGTCGGATAGACGACGCACTCGTAGAGGAGAGAGTTCGCGCTCTCAGAGGTATAGAGATAAGCCTGAGAGGCGCAGTAGGTCTAGCTCTAGTAGAGATCCACATGGCCTTAGTGATGCCGTTAAGGCACTTATAGCACAATTACAGTGCAGTGTAGACACTGTCATGGAGATGTTTACACAGACAATGAAAAGATTTGAGGGTAGATAGTAGAACCTTACTTGTTAGGCTGCTGTACATGAGAGATATGAGCCTGCACAGCTTGCACCGAGACCTTGAGCTGCAGAGGAAGAGATTCTCGCGCCTCTTCTAGTTCAGGATATTCCTCCACCAGTTCATGATCCTGTAGCTCCACAATAGGTTGGTGGTAAAGGAGTTTATGATTGTGATCTGGGCAGATTGAGATAATTCAAAAAGTTTGGACCACCTTCATTTAGTGGGGTGAAGGATCCAATGTTAGCCAAGCATTGGATTCGTAGTATGGAGAAGCTTTACGGATTTTTCCATTGCTCTGCCACAAAGAAGGTCACCTTTGCAGCTTTAGTATTAAAGGGTGAGACTGAGCATTGGTGGATAGCAACACAGCTGATCTTGAGTGTACAACACCCAGTTGTGACTTGAGACATATTTTTAGATGCCTTTATGAGGTAGTACATTCCAACCACTGCTCAGAGGAAGATGTAGATGGAATTTATGACCTTGACTCAAAGGAACGGTACAGTTGATGAGTATGAGTCTAGATTTACATCCCTGGGTAGGTATGACACATTCATCATGAGCAGTCAGGATAAAAAGGTTCAAAAATTTATTGAAGGGTTGAAACCTTCGACCAGAGCTCAGTTAGCCTCATTTGACATTACCACATATGACGAGGCAGTAGGCAAAGCTCAGCTATGTGATCAGGATTATGAATTGCATACCTCGGAGTTAAGTAAAAGTGGTAAGGGTAGAGATAGAGACCAGAAGAGGTTAGTTGATGATTAAGGATTTAGAAAGGGTCGAAGGTTATTTGGTAAAGGGCCAAAGATTGAGGAAGTACGAGAGAGGCCTGTGAAGCCTCCAGCTTATCCTGTTTTACCTCTAGTACTGAGGGGTATAGTTATTGGCGGACCTCGACCTACCACCGAACAGTGTAGGATGTGTGGTAGATATCACGGGAGTAGGCCATGCCATTTGATGATGAGGTCCTGTTATAGATGTGGTAAACCAGGGCCTATATTTTGTGAATGCCCAGAGTTTGTGGATACAACCCCACAAAATGGTAAAGAGCCAGAGAAGGTTACAGTTGAGACACCTACTCCTAAGAGGAAGGCCACAGCTGAAGAGAAAGGGAAACAAGTTGTTGGTCGAGGGTGAGTGTTTGTATTGGACCAGACATCTGCAGAAGCTTTCATGGATGTGATTAAAGGTACCATCCTAGTCTTTGAATTTGAAACATTAGCATTAATTGATCCTGGTGCTACACATTCATTTATATCGCCTTGATTTACATGTAAATTATTTGAATATGTGAAACCTATACCTTTAGGTAGAGTGTTGCTTATAAGCACACCAGTGAGAGATAGCGTAGTAACTGAGTATGTATGTAGTGGTTGTAAGTTAAAAGTAGGGGAAAAGGATATGTTGGCCAATCTTAGTCTGTTAGATATGAAGGATTTTGATGTAACACTAGGAATTGATTGGTTGACTGTAAACCATATTATTTTAGACTGTTATGCTAAGATAGTAATGTTTTCCACCCCTGAGAACTATGTTGTAAGATTTGCAAAGTAATGAAAGAAATATTAAATTATTTCAAGGATGGACAATCTTACCGACAAATGTAATCATAATATGTTGAAGGTTTTATTGCATACGTGGTTGATTTGGATAAGGCACACCAGGAATTAGCTGACATCCCAATGGTTAGAGAGTTCCCTGATATCTTTCTGGATGAATTACCAGGGTTGCCACTAGATAGAGAAATGGAGTTCTATATTGATTTAGTGCCTGGTATTGAACCAATACCCAAACCACCGTATAGAATGACTCAAGTGGAATTAGAGGAGCTAAAAAGACAGTTGTAAGAGTTGTTGGACAAGGGGTTTATCAGACCGAGTGTGTCACCTTGGGGAGCATCGATTTTGTTTGTAAAGAAGAAAGATGGGAGTCTCTGACTGTGTATAGATTATCGATTGTTGAATAAGGCTACCATTAAGAATAAGTACCCCCTACCATGGATTGATGATCTATTGGATCAGTTGCAGGGAGCATAGATCTTTTCGAAGATTAATTTGAGGTCTGGGTATCATCAGTTGAGGATTCGGAGTGGATATGTGCCCAAGACAGCGTTTCAAACCCGTTTGTGGCCATTATGAATTTTTAGTTATGCCATTTGGGTTGATGAATGCTCCTGCAGCGTTTATGGCTTTGATGAATGATGTGTTTTAGCCATACCAGGACAGCTTCGTGATTATCTTTATAGATGACATATTAGTGTACTCGAAGTCCAGGGAAGAGCCTGAGAAGCATTTGAGAACAGTGTTATAGACCCTTCGAGATCAAGAGTTGTATGTTAAACTCAATAAATGTGATTTTTGGCTAAGTGAGATATCATTTCTGGATCATGTAGTCTCGAGAGATAGGGTATCAGTGGATCCATCCAAGATAGAGGCTATGATACAGTGGGAAAGATCCAAGAAGGTTACAGTGATCCACAGTTTTCTAGGTTTGGCAGGTTATTATCGAAGGTTTGTTGAAGGATTCTCTAAGCTGGCTGCTCTGTTGACACGTCTCAATCGAAAGAATGTGGCATATGAGTGGATGATAAGTGTGAAAATAGTTTCTACGAGTTGAAAATTAGATTGACAACTGAACCTATTCTCACCATACCCACCAGCTCAAGAGGTTACTCGGTGTATACAGATGCCTCGGGACAGGGATTGGGTTGTGTGTTGATGCAGAACGAGACAGTAGTAGCCAATGGATCCAAATAACTTAAGGACGATGAGAGGAACTACCCGACCCATGATTTAGAGTTGGCAGCCGTGGTATTACATTAAAGATTCGGTGCCACTATTTGTACGGTGACATATTTCAAGTGTTTACAGATCATAATAACCTCAGATATCTGTTTTCGCAAAAAGAATTAAATATGAGACAGAGACGGTGGATAGAGCTTCTGAAGGATTATGTAAGGCTCGTATTTTCATATGTAACCTTATGATTTCATAAGTATGTATATGCACATGTAATGTGACTCATAAGTAATGTAAGGTCCTTGAATTTGATGTATACACTTGTAATATGAGTTCGTGATGTACACATAAGTCTCATTAAGTATGAATAATAAGAAATGGACATTTTGAAGTGCTAGATATGGATAGAATGTAAAAATGAGTAGTACAACAAATTGAATGTAAGTATCCCTTGGAATATTTTGAGAAAAATGCAGCTAAGTGTCCTACAGAATAAGAGGAGATCGATCTCAATGCAAGGGAGATCGATCTCATTGCCCAAAATGAAGAGAATGAAACATTCTGTGATGAGGAGATCGATCCTCAATGCAAGCCAGATCAATCTCCAGGTAGACGAGATCGATTTCATCCCAAGCAGATCAATTTCCTAAGCTCTTGGGCAAGAGCAGATCGATCTCACCCTTATGCCAAATCGATCTGTTTAGCTCTCTGCCTGGAGAAAATCAATCTAATCCTTCAGAGCAGATCGATCTCATAGCAATGAGTAGATCGATGTCATGTCTTGACAGATTGATCTCATAGGCTTATAATGGCATTTTGAAAGGCTTAAAACATGGAAAGATCGATCCTTAACTTATGGAGATCGATCTAATCAAGCAATTTCTATAAAAACAAAGCTGATGAGCAGCATTTCACGAGAAACAACCATCCTCTTCCGTTTTTGAAGAAAAGTAACCTAAATTTCCTCTTTGAATTCTCAACCCATTCCACAAAGATTGGAGAGAAACTTATTTGAGTAGAGTTGTTCCTATAGAGGAAGAGAACAACATAGTTGGAAACTAGAGGTTGAGTTGAGCCATTGAAGGAGAAAACGAGTTTTCCCCCAAATTGTGTAAAGTGGATAAAAGTTGAGATTGCTCCATGGAATATCATTAGAATAGATAGAGTGGATCACGAGAAGTGAAAATTGAAGGAAAGCGATTCAGGCGTGATTCGAGGTAAGGGACTTATACGAGCTATAGAGATAGCTATACGTATGTTTTCTTACCTGCTGTGTGCGAATGTATGCGATAAATACATAAATATGGATATATCTACGTAGAAGACTACGTATGAGAATAAGTCCATAGTATGAGTTGCATAACTTCTATGATTATTGTGAAAAGAGGTTTTGCAAATGTTTTGAGAAAGAATAACAATAGACGGGCTCACGGTTTAACTATTACTTGAAATAGCTTTAAAGAGTGATTGAAGGGAGATTTGCCCTCTTACTCATGATAGTACATGGAGCCCTTTCTATTTCTTTTCTATGTGAAATCGTACTAGAGCATGAGACGCAACGGTAGATTGACCAGCCCTACTCGAACGTTATTTTCAAAGGGATTTTTTAGAAAAGCAAAAGAGAGCTTGATGCCTCGGGTGATGTTATGTGTTCCACTCGAGATGCTCGCACTAGATTTTGGGAATCATGCTAGAGCCTTCTAGTATTACTGTGTGTCTTGCTCTGACTATGCTTGCATGTAATTTCCTAATAATACCGTGCTCGATGCCTCAGGTATGCTATGTGTCTTACACTAAGTTGCTCGCATGAGGTTTTCATGATTGTGCTGTGTGTTGAGTAAAATCGTGCTAGAGCTGTCATGTATTGTTGTGTGTCTTGCATTGACTTGCTCACACGTAATTTGTGAATGTGATGTCATGAGTACAAAATCGTGCTTAAGCCATCGTGTGCTACTGTGTGTCTGACACTAACCTACTCGCATAAGATTTTAAGACAACAAAAATGGGTAATAAGGATCCACGGGAGCACGATGTACTATGAGCGTTAGCATGGCGTACAATGTGCAATGATTGAGTATGAGTTGAAGGGACGGTTGATCCGCCTCCCCAAGCGTAGGGTACTCACAAACCTGATCAGTGTAACTTGGAATCTCATTATGGCTATAAGTCTTTTTGTATCTGAGTGATACGACATTGTCACTACTGTGTGAGGTGACAGATGTCTTCCCTTGCTGTGTGTTTGGGGATATGATAACCTATGAATTATGTCTCAACATGTATTGATTTACAAAGTATAAAGCATTTTTTATATATGAACTATGTGAATAGATTATGTTGTGTGAAGTTGTGTGCTACTGTGTGAATATGCATATACCCATCTAGCGAATTAATGATTTCTCATTGATGGAAGTTGTTTTAAAGAAATTCATATGTTTTGTAAGGAATAATGAATATATGTGTATTTTAGCATTTAGATAGTGTGGTTATCTACCTGCTTATAGATTTTCCTTACTGAGCGTGTTATGCTCACCCTCTTATTTCCTCCTCCACAAATACTACGCAGTAGTGAGTACACTGCAATCATCCCTGCTATCGTTTTCTCTAGTCATCCAGCAGTACAGAGAGGTATACACTTGTGATGAGAAAAATTTTATATCTTGTAAATTAGTGCACAATAAAGTTTGTATTTAGTATTTTGGGGGATGTATATAATAGAAACTGATGTAAACGCTTCCATACTTATTTATAATAATCCAGTTTCTATTATACTTCAGTAAATTGAAATGATTAAACTATAAATGTATGAGAAATGGATCGGATGTTGACTCACAGCCCAACTGTAAGTGGTAAAGTAAAAGTTACGGATTGGTATAGAGGGTCGTGATAGGAATTAATGGTATCAAAACTGAGTTTGTCTGATGTGAGTCAGTATCCATATCTAGGAAATTATACATCCCTAAAGTACTGTGCATTATTAGGATATAAATGTGTATACCAAGCTAGAAATTGTGACTGAGACACTTATTTTGAGTATACAGGATGTCTGATAGACGACGTACTCCTAGAGGAGAGAGTTTGCACTCTCAAGGGCGTAGAGATGAGCCCGAGAGTCACAGTGAGTCAGTTCTAGTAGAGATCCACCCGATCTTAATGAGGCCTCGAGGAGTGTATAACGCAGTTACAGAGCAGTGTAGACACGGTTATGGAGATGTTTATACAGGCTATGGCCAGATTAGAGGGTAGACAGGAGAACCCTACTGGCCAAGCTGCTACACTTGAGAGGCAAGAGCCAGCATAGCCTGCACAGAGACCTCGTGATATAGAGGCAAAGATACCTGTACCCTCTCTAGTTCAGGACATTTCCTCACCAGTTCAGGATCCTGTAGCTCCAAGACAAGTTGGTGGTGAGGGAGTTTATGATTGTGATCTGGGTCGATTGAGAGAGTTCCAAAAGTTCAGACCACCTTTATTTAATGGGGTGAAGAACCCAGTATCAGCTAAGCATTGGATACGAAGTACGGAGAAGCTATACAAATTTTTCCATTACTCCGACACCAAGAAGGTCACATTTGCAGCTTTTGTATTAAACGATGAGGCCGAACATTGGTGGATGGCCACACAGCAGATATTGAGTGTAGGACACTCGGTTGTGACATGGGACATTTTCTTGGATGCCTTCAAGAAGAAATACGTTCAAGCTACTGCTTAGAGAAAGATGCAGTTCGAATTCATGACGTTGACTCAGGGGAACCGGACAGTGAATGAGTATGAGTCTAGGTTCAGATCTCTGGGCAGATATGACACAGTCATGATGAGCCTTGAGGACAGAAAGGTTCAGAAATTCCTTAAGGGAGACCTTCGATTAGAGCTCGACTAGCTTTATTAGATATTACTACTTACGATGAGGCAGTACGTAAAGCTCAGTTGTGTGAGCAAGATTATGAGTTGCACGCCTCAGAGTTGAGCAGCAGTGGTAAAGTCAAAGATAGAGATCGGAAGAGGTCAGTTGATGACAGAGGATTCCGGAAGGGCTGAAGGTTATTCAGTGAGGGGCCTAAGATAGAGGAGATGCGAGAGAGGCCTGCGAAGCCTCCAGTTCATCCAACTTTGAGGGCATATTTATTGGTGGACCTCGACCTACCACAGAACAGTACAGGTCATGTGGTAGATATCAAGGGGGTAGACCATGCCCATTATTGATGAGATCATGCTATAGGTGTGGTAAACCAGGGCACATAGCTTGAGAATACCCAGAGTTGATTGATACAGCCCCACAAAAGGGCAAAGAGAAGGCTACAGTTGAGACACCTACACCTAAGAGGAAGGCCATAGCTGAAGAGAAAGGGAAACAAGCTGTTGGTCGAGGGTGAGTGTTTGCATTGGACCACGCATCTGCAGAGACTTCCTTGGATGTGATTAAAGGTACCATCCTTATCTTTGATTTTGAAGCATTAGCACTGATTGATCCTGGTGCCACGCATTCATTCATATTGCCTTCATTTGCATGTAAACTGTGTAAACATGTGAAACCTGTACCCTTAGGTAGAATCTTCCTTATAAGCACTCCCGTGAGGGACAATGTAATGACAGAGTATGTGTGTAAGAGTTGTAAGTTAAAAGTAGGAGAAAAAGACATGTCGATCGATCTCATTCTATTAGCTATGAAGGATTTTGATGTAATACACGAATGGATTGGTTGGCTGCAAACCATGCTGTTTTAGACTGTTATGCTAAGATAGTAATGTTTTCTATCCTTGAAAAGTATGTTGTAAGATTTGAAAAGTAATGAAAGATATAGTGAATTAATCTTTAAAGATGAAGGATGTTAATAATGAATGTAATGATAATGTATTGAAGGTTTTATCGCCTATGTGGTTGACTTGGATAAGGTATACTCAGATATAGCTGACTTCCCAATGGTTAAAGAGTTTTCAGATGTCTTTCCGGAAGAATTGTTAGGGTTGCCACCAGACAGAGAAATGGAATTTTGTATTGAATTGGTGCCTGGAACTGAACCGATTTCCAAGCCACCGTATAGAATTGCTCCGATCGAATTTGAAGATCTAAAGAAGCAATTGCAAGAGTTGTTGGACAAGAGGTTTATCAAACCGAGTGTATCATCGTGGGGAGCACTGATTCTATTGTAAAGAAGAAAGATGGGAGTCTATGACTGTGTATAGACTATCGATTGTTGAACAAGGCTACCATCAAGAATAAGTATCTCCTTCCACGGATTGACGATCTATTGGACCAGTTGTAGAGAGCACAGGTCTTTTCAAAGATTGATCTGAGGTCTGGGTATCATCGGTTGAGGATTCGAATTGGAGATGTACCCAAGACAACATTTCGGACCCGCTATGGCCATTATGAGTTTTTGGTTATGCCATTTGGGTTGATGAATGCTCTTGTAGCGGTTATGGCTTTAATGAATGATGTGTTTAAGCCATACTTGGACAGATTTGTGATTGTCTTTATAGATGACATATTGGTGTACTCGAAGTCCAGGGAAGGGCATGAGCAGCATTTGAGAATAGTGTTGTAGACCCCCCGAGATCAAGAGTTGTATGCTAAACTCAACAAGTGCGATATCTGGTTAAGTGAGATATTGTTTTTGGGTAATGTAGTCTCAAGAGACAGTGTATCAGTGGATCTGTCTAAGATAGAGGATGTGATACAGTGGGATAGACCTAAGATGAGAGATTCATAGTTTTTTAGGTTTAACAGGTTATTACTAACGATTTGTAGAGGGATTCTCTAAGCTGGTTGCTCCATTGATACGTCTCACTCAAAAGAATGTAGCATTTAAGTGGGGTGATAAGTGTGAGAAAAGTTACTACGAGCTAAAGCACCGACTAACTATCGCACCTATTCTCACCATAACCACCAGCTCAGGAGGTTATACAATATATACAGATACCTCGGGATAGGGACTGGGTTGTTTATTGATACAGGACGGGAAGGTAGTAGCCTATGGATCCAGATAGCTTAAACACCATGAGAGGAACTACCTAACCCATGATTTAGAGTTGGCAGCTGTAGTATTTGCATTGAAAATATGGCGCCACTAATTTTACGGTGAGAAATTCTAGGTGTATACAGATCATAAGAGCCTCAGATATCTGTTTTCACAGAAAGAGTTGAATATGAAGCAGAGATGATGGATAGAGCTTCTAAAAGATTATGAGTGCTAGATATTGTACCATCCAGGAAAGGCTAATGTTGTGGAAGATGCCCTGAGTAGAAAGAGCCTCAGAATGGTATCACACATGATGGTCAGGGAATATGAGCTGCTCGAGCAGTTTGCTCACCTCAGGTTGGATATAGACCCTCTTGACATTGACAGAGATTATGTGATAGCTAGCCTGCGAGTGGAACCGAATTTGATTGACCGGATATGCCAGGCTCAACATGCCAATCTATTGTGTGAGGATCGTGCAAGTCAAATTCAGAGGGGTGATGTGGTCGATTTCTTTGTGATTGATGATGACCTACTGAGGTTTAGAGGTAGAATTTGCATTCCCGATAACCCAGAATTAAAGAGATTGATTTTGATAGAAGCTCATTCATCGAGATACACATTGCATCCGGGAGGTAATAAGATGTACCAGAATCTCTGAAAAGTGTATTGGTGGTGATAATTCTATATTTTTAAAATTATTTATGCTTAATTTCTTAATTAATTATTTAAATCCCCAATTTATTTTGTTAATTATCTCCTTTATTTAATTAAAATTCTCATGTTTGCAAATAAATTAAATCTGGATGAATTTTAAATATTTTGGTAGAAAATGAACCGAAATTGAGCTAAAATCGAGATTAGACCACGCGGACAACACGAGCCTAGCACATCCAATTGGATAAAAAGACAGATGACATGGAAATATTATTTTTCAAGGAGCCAATGGTGTAAAGACAAGTGGCCAAACAATGCCAACTCATCTAGGATAAAAAAATAATAATAATTACAATTGTACCCCTAAGTGTGTGCATAAATAGAATATGATGGCAATTGAAAAAGGGAGCCTAGGTTATGAGTAGTGTAGAGAAATTTATGAGTAGTTTTAATTTAGGGTAGAATAGTTTTAGGTTAATTTTAAAGCTTGTTTTAAATTTTCGAATGTTTTCTTTTTCCAACAAATAATTTGTTTTTACTGTTCATGGCAATCAATTTAATTTTTTATTTGCTCTCGGTTTGTTCATACGTTTTGTTCTTCAATACTCATTCACGTTAATCGATTTCATCCATTAATGTCTTTGATTATGATGTTTTAATGCGGGTTGGGTGCTGGGTATTATTTCCACATCAATGGTAATGTGGGATCACAACAGTAGGAGGAAGATTGGAAGCAACCCGAGAGTGTTAGTTTCTCAAATTTGTGTGATTTACAGGTAGTGATAACTTGGGTTAATTGTTTTTGTTGTTGGTATTCACTTAGTTCTCTTCGTTTTTAAGTTTTTAGTTAGCAATGCACTGTTATTTGAATTTCTTTTCATTTTTAGTTAGCTGCATTTCACTGATTCTGCATTTTACTGCATATTAATGATAGTTTCTGTTATGCTCTAATGCATGTTATTCATTCTTCTCGGTTTTGCATTTGTTCATCATTGCATTTCCTATCTTTCCTTTATTTAGTTATTGATTTTCACCTTGCTTTGTTACTTATTGTCACCATTCATCGTAGAACATAGATTGAGTGCATCATGGGAGTAATTGGGGATTAACAGCATACTCTGTTAGGCTCTGTTTAAGTGCAATAGTACCTTTTAATTCTGGGATTATTTATAATCTGCATTGCTCATTGTTTTTGCTAGGTTATGTGAGGCATGAGGTAAGGTTAATGCATCAGTATTAAGTGGATAGCTAGAGTAGCGGGCAGCAGCTAGTTGTGGCAGTCTAGTGCAGGAGATAAGGGTCCATTACAGAAACAAACTGTTGCGGTGCAGGTTGCTAGCAGGAATTGTTGCAGATTATCAATATGAGTTTGTTGCATAAGGATGAAACTACTGATGACTTACAGCAGCACGCGGGTAGGATAGCAGCTGGGAGCATGATCAACAAAAAATGCAGGAGCAGAAGTCATGACCTGAAACCGAGAGCAGTACAACAGAACATGTCTACTGTAATTTAGCTTCCTGTATAGCAGAGTGCAGGAACTCATCTGGCCAGCAACTGGCCAAGCTGAGAATTACGCTTATACTTTGCTGGACCATACAGGAATGGATGCAGAAGCAACACACCTGGGTAGAAGACAATCGTGGAGATGGCGCACGTTGCAGAGCAGACAATACAAGCTGAGAACGGGGAATACCAGCGGGAAAGGGCATAGCCGAGAGAAAAACTTGATGTAGTAGTAGCTGGAGCACCTGGACAGTAGCTAGGAAAGAAGACAAAAGGCACGACAGGCAGCCGCACGGCAGGAGCAGAATGCGGGACAAAGCAAACCGAAAGCACATTTGTAGCACCTGGAGACAAAACCGAAAATCAAAGAAGACAGTGTACAATGACATGCTCGGGACCACTTTGGTGGTTTTGCAAATTAGCCTAAGGCCATGTTTGGCCATATCCTTTTTGTGTTTAGTTTAATTTTTATTGCATTTTTATTGTTTTGATTGATTCATTAGTTGTTAGTTTAGTGTAGTGCTAGTTGATAATTTTAGGTTAAATTTAATATTTTAAGTGTTAATTTAATCTTTAGTTTTAAGTTTTAGTTGATAGTTAATTTAAGGTTTTATGTTTTAGGACTTTATTTTAGTTTAGTCACATTTAGAATTTGATTCATGCATTTTTAATTTAGTCTTTATCTTCTTTAAATTTTAGTTTAGTTTAATTTGCATTTTTATTAGTTAGTTTAATTACATGCATTTTTATTTTAAGTTTGTTTAAATTTTAGTTTAATAAAATTTTATTGCTTTATTTTCATATTTGCATTTTATTTTAATTGCGTTAATTAATTTTAATTGTTTTAATTTTCTTTTGTAGGTATTTTCTTTAATTGCTCGAAGTTCGGTAAGCAAATCTTAGTTCAGTTTTATTTTCTTTAATTTTTTTATGTTTATTGTTTTCACTACGTTTAATTAGCCTTAGTAAATCGCCACTTTAATTTCATAATCCGCTAGAATATATTTAGGGTAAGATTAACAAGTACTTAATTAGGCTGGTCAACTTCTCTATAGGACGATAATTTCGAGACTCAAATCCCATTATTACTTGTACAACCCGTGCACTTGCGGTAATACCTTTAGGGCGTGTCAAGTTTTTGGCGCCGTTACCGAGGAAGTTTTAATTTGTCGTTAATTAATATCGGTGAAATTATGCTTAGGTGTAATTCTAGCTTGTGAATATTTAGGGTGTAAATATTTAGATGTTTAATCTAGATTAGTGAATTTAAAAATAAAAAATATTAAAATAAAAAATAAAAAAAATTCTACGGACGTTTTGATGTTTGCATGCGTAGAGCCAGGAGTTTTGATTGCTTTCCTTTAGATCTTGAAATTGAACGAACACTTAGAAAAAATCGAAAGTATTCTAGGAAATTTATAGCTTCGTTGCAAAACATTATGGCAGAAAATAGGGAAATCAGGACTATTGGAGATTATGCAATGCCGACGATTGGAGGATATTATTCCGGTATTTGGCCACCAGCTATCCCTACAAATAACTTTAAAATTAAGCCTTCAATCCTCTAGATGATCTAGACTTCATTGCAGTTCAGTGGGCTCTCTCATGACGACCATCATGCTCACCTTGGGCAATTCCTTGACTTGTACAACACGTTTAAACACAATGGATTATCTGATGATGCGTTTAGGCTTAGATTATTCCCCTTCTCGCTTAAGGATAGGGCACGACACTAGTTAACGTCCTTGCCTTTAGGATCCATTTCTACATGGGACGAGTTAGCCCATCAATTTCTAGCTAAGTTTTTCCCTCCCTCTAAAATGGCCAGACTCCGTAGTGACATATCTTCCTTTGCTCAGTACGACTCTGAAACTCTTTACGAAGCATGGGAACGATATACGGAGCTTCTTAGGAAGTGCCCTCACCATGGCCTACCTCTATGGTTGCAAGTCCAGATCTTCTACAATGGACTTACAAGCCCAAATAGGACTATTATTGACGCTACTGCGGGTGGAGCACTAATGTGTAAAACAGAGGAGGAAGCTTACTAGTTGTTAGAAAAGATGGTGGCTAACAACTATTTATGGTCCTCGGAGAGGCAATTGCCAAAGAAGTCGGTGGGCATTTATGAGCTTGACACGTTGTCTACCTTGACCTCTCAAATCGCTAATCTTACGAAGAAGGTAGAGTCGCTCAGTACCCAACATAATCCTTCCAGTCCTAATCCTGTCTATTCTGTACAAAGTCCTTTTCTTTCCTGCGAGTTGTGTAGTGGTACCCACTCTGTAGATAGGTGTCCGCTCAACTTAGAATTGGTTTAGTATGTTTCCCCTTCTCAAACGCAACAGAACAACCCTTTTTTAAACACCTATAATCCAGGGTGGAAGAACCATCCTAACTTCTCCTGGAGCTAAAACCAAGGGCAAACTTCTAGCTCTAGACCTGTAGGACTCCCTGGTTTTCAGGCTCCACCGGTTTAGGTACCACCACAGGTACAATTTCCATACCATCCACCACATCATCCATCCCCACCTCAATTTCAATATCATCCACCACCACCACCAGCACAGCCTATGCAACCCTAGCACTTACCAGTAGCTGAGAAGAAGCCCTTGCTTGAGGAAATGTTCACGACTATCCTGTAAAATCAAGCTGACTCATTTAAGAACTTAGAGGTTCAGGTAGGACAAATAGCTAGTGCTCTTAACCAGCGTCCATAAGGGACCCTCCCCAATAATACTGAAGTTAATCCTGTTAGGCAAAGGGAGGGTAAAGTGTCATTATTCATTCCGTGAGTACCATCCTTTACTCCTTTAATTTCAGTTGTTACACCCCTGTTTATTAACTTAAAATCTCTATATCCATATTCCGTTAATTAATCCTCCTCTATTGGGGTATTCATTTATCAGTATTGTGTTCAATGATGTAGGCATTCATGCCTTTTACTCACTTATATGCGAATGAAGGCGGTATGAATATATCCGTGGCACCAGGGTCAATGAACATATGTACTTCATTATTCATAATAAGTGTGGTATCTTACACCACATCCATGAAACATCAATAGCGTCCTGGTCCAAAACATCCTATCGCCTTCGTCCAACAGCCTATTTTCCTTCTTCTCTTCGGCTATGGCTTCCTTTTTCGTGGCAGCTATACCAATGAAATTTTTCAATTTGAAAATGACTCAACTTTTCAATTTGAATCTGATTGGCCCGTGAGACATTACTTATACCGAGGCAGTGCGTAGATTTACAATTGGATAAACAAGAATATGAATTGCACGCCTCTGAGATTGGGAAAACTAATGAGGGCCGAAATAGAGACAGAAAAGAATCGAGCAATGACAAAGATGTCAGAGCGGGAAAGAGACCAGTTGGTAAGAAATGAGATTTGACGAGTCATGGAGTAAGGTAATTGGTAAGACCCCAGTGCATCCAATTTTGGCACTCTTGAGGGGTATTATGATTTGAGGACTCTGACTTGCTACGGAGTAGTGTGGCAATGTAGCAGGGTAAGCAAGATAAGCAGTATAACAGTGTAGCAGTGTAAGCACTGGAAGCAGTGTGAGATGTGTGGTGGATACCACAGAAGGAGGGTCTATACCTACACTGTATTGATGAAATGGCCGTTAAGTGTGGTAAGACGGACCATTGATGTTGATTGCACAGAGTTGGGCGAGATTGCCCCACAGTAAAGTAAAGAGGCAGAGAAAAATTTCATTGGTATAGCTGCCACGAAAAAGGAAGCCATAGCCGAAGAGAAGAAGGAAAATAGGCTGTTGGACGAAGGCGATAGGATGTTTTGGACCAGGACGCTATTGATGTTTCATGGATGTGGTGTAAGATACCACACTTATTATGAATAATGAAGTACATATGTTCATTGACCCTGGTGCCACGGATATATTCATACCGCCTTCATTCGCATATAAGTGAGTAAAAGGCATGAATGCCTACATCATTGAACACAATACTGATAAATGAATACCCCAATAGAGGAGGATTAATTAACGGAATATGGATATAGAGATTTTAAGTTAATAAACAGGGGTGTAACAACTGAAATTAAAGGAGTAAAGGATGGTACTCACGGAATGAATAATGACAAGAGTTTTGTCATGATTGATACACTAAGGAGATAATCTTTGAGAGATACTTGATTATAAATACAAGATGTATTGGAGTAAGAGGCGTATGCTAGGTAATAACACCTTTACGATATGCGAAGTAATTAGGATTGAAGCAATTATTAGCGAATATAAATTGTGACCACATAGACGAATATGTAAAGTAATTGTGGTTAAGTCTAAAGGTAAATAAAGGTATTTCAAAATACCTCCCCGCCTGAAGACTTGACAGCGTCTAAAAATATACATATAACTTATTACGTGAAACCGGTTGCCGTAATAAATACTTTTAGCATTAGGATACCTTTAATAAGACGATAAGAATATTAAAATTCGACAAATTATAAAGGTTAACATAGTAAAATTTAATAGGAGCCGTTAAGATAAGAAAAGGAAATGGCGCAGGTTAGTACCTGAAAACGTAAGCGGTTGAGAAGGATCTTATACGCTTATGCGTAAATAAGTCAAGGATTAGATCGACTTGTAATCATCATTATCGATGATATGTTGGGTGTAGTTAAAGTCTAGGGCGATTTATAAGCAATAATGGGAAGATGATTTTTACAGATGGATTGCTGCGAGTTCTAAGAGGATATACCTTGTTGACACGTTTAACTAAGAAACGTGGTCTTGAATAAGATGATAAATAAGATGATAGATGTGACATGGATTTTGGTGTAGTGAAGTATGAACTGACCACCTTGATTAATTTCGCCATACCCAACAGCTCAAGAGGTTCCCAGTGAGTATGGATACCTCAAAAAAAATTATGAAGGAGCTGTGTATTGATGAATAATGGGAAGATAGTCAATTTTGGAGATAGACAACTCCTTGATCACGAAATAAACTATCTGACCCATGATTTGAAGTTGGCAACAGTATTTGTACCGAGGATATGGTACTATTATGTACAGGGTGAGAAATTAGGGATATGTACTGATCATAAAGCCCCGAGTATCTGTTTTCACAGAAAGAGGTGAATATGAGAATACATAGTGGGTTAGAGCTTCTGAGAGATTTAGATTGTGAAAATTGTACCACCCAGGAAAGGCTAATATGATGACTTATGCCTTGAGCAGAAAGAGCCTCGGGATGGTATTACATATGATGGTCAGGGAGCGTGAGCTGCTAGATGCAGTTGTGAGCCTCAGTATAGATGTGATCCCTTCTGATGATGACAGTGATTGTGTGACAGCTAGCCTGATGATTAGAACCGGATGAGAGTGCTCGGATTTGCCAGGCTTAGCGTGATGATCGACAGGGTGTCGATAGTGTGGGTCAGATTCAGAAGGGTACAGTGACAGAGATCACAGAGAGTGTGATGATGATTTACAGAGAGGTTCTGAGACAGTATAAGTGCTCCCTAGGACCACAGTTGATGAGTTATTGATATTGACAGAAGCTCACTCTTCGGGATATACAGTGCATACGGAAAGTAAAGAATATATCGAAATCTCAAAAAGGATATTGGTGGTCAGATATGAAAAGAAATATGGTAGAGATTGTGGAAAAGTGCCTAGCATGTCAGCAGAATAAGGTAGAGTATTAAGAGTCTGCAGAGTTATTGCAGCATCTACCTATAACGACACGGCACGGAAAATGAGAGTAAGTCTCCATGAATTTTATGATGGGTTACAGAGAACCCAGGTGAATAACAAGGCTATTTGGATGATAGTCAATAAAGTGACTAAGTCTACCCACCTTTTTGGTTATGAAATCCCCAGATACTCAGAGTATATATGTGGATTTTGTGTAAGGATAATTGTGGAACATTAAGTAGCGTTCCAGTGAGCCTGGTATCAAATAGGGATTCCCGCTTCACTTCCTACCTCTGAGGATATTTTCAGGAAGTTATGGGAACCCGACTGAGTATTAAGCACAGCTTTCGTCCTCAGACAGATGGTCAGTCAGAGAGGACTGTACAAGTTCTGGAGGATCCGATGAAAGCGTGTGCCATTGATTTTATAAGCTCCTGGAATGATCAATTGATTTCTAATTAAAGTTGCCAAGAACGACAGTTGGCAGTTGAGTATCGGGATAACAAGTTATGAGAAAATGTATGGCTGTAGGGGTTGTTTCCCCAAATTGGATAAGAAAAGTGGGTGACAGAGTAGAATTACTTTTAACCTTGGATAATAAGTCTCTGAGAATGTTTAGTTAAGGATGAGAGATTAAGAACACCTCAGAGCAGATAGACAAGTATTGGAATTCACCTTTGGTGAATTAGTATGATTGAAAGGTTTCTTGTCCTAAGAGAATAAGGACATAGTGAACTTTTGGAAGAAAGTAAATTGAGTTGCGCTGGATTGAATATTTTGAGAAATTGGACAAGTGGGAGATAAGACATGTAGGTTGGTGTTATCACCTGAATTAACAGGCACCCACAATGTGTCTCAAATTTTGATGTTTCGGCAATACTATCCAGATCCAGCATAGGTGATAAAATATGAAGTCCAAAAGTTCAGCTTAATGCAAGTATAAGTATATTGAAGAAGTTGATTCGGGCATTAAACAGGAAAGGGAAAGTATTGAGGTTTAAGATAATCTCCCTGATTAAAGTCCTTTGGTAATAATACACTCCGGAGAAGGTCACATAAGAATTTAAGAGTATGATACGATCGATGTACCCGGAGTTGTATATGGACTCATATGACTTGGTCCTAATTTGGAGGACCAAATTCCTTAAGTGGGGGAGATTTGTAAGACCCGAAATTAAATCGTAAATTATTATGAGGGATAAAAATGTTCACCAAATTAATGGAATGGGATTCAGACAGGAAGTAACGATTTAAAACACAAAATGGATGAGTGTTCGTGAAGGAAAGTTTGACTAAATTTATCCCGAACACGTGCAAGGGCAAAACGGTCAAAAGACCGAAGGCCGATATAAATCTAACAAGAAATAATTATTAAAAATAATGGATTGATAAATCTTGATCAATAAAGGTGAAATGAATTTATTTCGGGTTAAATTGATCAAGATCCGGAATTTTTTTAAAAAAATACCGAAAAGTCACCCGGGACGATATCCCGAAAATACGGAGGAATTATACCGAAAAAAAAAATAATTTAAAAACTAAATAAATTTAATTTAATTTAATTAAATTAAATTGTTGGAATAAAATAATAATAAATGTAGATATTTTTAGAGTATATTGAATATTTTATTCAATATTTTAATAATAAAAAAAAAAAAAAATCTGAAAGTGTTTCGGGGAGAGAGAAGAGAGGCAGAAAATGGAAAACGGAGCCAAAGGGGGGGAGAAGGCCGGCGAGCCGTCCGGCGACCAACGGCCAGACGGAGGGTCGGAAATGGAAGGGGAACGGCCGGCGATCTCCCTGGTACCGGCGGCGTGCTCACGGACGCCGGAATCCGGCGGAAAACGGAGGAGAAGGCCGACGGGGTGAGAGGCTCGATCCCGGCGAACGGCGGCGTCTTGGCCCCAACCACCGGCCACCGAAGCTCCCCCATTTCATGCCGAGCCGATTGGCACCGAAGGCGACCGACGAAATGGCCGGAAAACGCCATAAACGGCGGAAAGAGGGGACGGTACCGACGGCAGAAAAGAGAATGGCCGGACCGGCCATTTTCCGGCAAGCTCGAGGCAAACCGACACCAGATCCGTGATGCGGACGACCCAGCGGAGTGACTGGCGGTGGAAGCCGGCGAAGAACCGGCTGGCAAGGCGGTGAACCGGCCGAACCGGAGTGAACCGGGGTGAACCGGCGGGTCTAGACCGGTCTGAACCGGTCTGAACCGGTCTGAACCGGTTCAGCCAAGAAAGAAGGGAAAAAAAAGGAGAAAAAGAGGAAAAAGGAAAAAGGGAAAGGATTTTTGGGGATACACCGGACTTCGGGTAAGTCGGTAAGAGGTCAAAAGTGACCGATTTGATTTTCAAGAAATTTATTTAAATTATATTTAATCGAAAAGTAACCCGGGATTAAATATAATAATTATGCAGCTTCACGACGGAGACCGAACGAGAGCCGATCGAGCTCTGATCTTCGTACCCCGCATCGTATCGGGTAAGTACGATTTAATTTCGGCATTCAGAGTACTTTAAATACCGAGTTTTAAATATTTTACGGAATTACGGATTAATTTCACATAGAAAGGAATATTAATTCGAAGTTGTAATAAATTGCCGTAAATGGTATACGGGCTATCCAATGAACTTGGATCGAAGCCCGATAATTATTAGTAAGCTGCATAAGCCCAGTAAACCCGAGGAAGGGATTTAATAAGTATAAACGGGCTGAAAATTGGTCGAGGCCCATTAAGGGGCGATTGGGCCCAATAAGAGTAAATTGACCCAATTAGTTAAATCGACGATAGTAAACGCTAGAATTATAATTATTGGGTTAAATTGACGTGATAAATAATTATCTGCAGCTCCGTAGATTTGGCTTGGAGAAAATTGGACCGAGAGACCTGGTACGGGCGAAACATGATAAGTTTGCGCGTAAATCGAGGTAAGGGAATTTTGTAAGCGTATAGAGATTTCTATACGTATTTTATTGAGGGGAATTACAGGATTTAATATCCTTTAAGTATCTAGAAATGAATTAATAATTTCTGCGAAAACCGGGGCTTAGATAAAAATAGTGAAAAATGACGATTTTGCCCCTAGGAGTACAATTTACAAAAAGGGTAGTAAGGCATATAAATTATATGATTTTCATGCTTTGATATATAATATGAATAGACTGCTGTGATTTAAGCAAATATGAACATAGGTTGGCTATTGATTTCGTGAACTATACGAGAGGGTACCGGTTTGTACCGGTTACCATTTTTAAAAGATGTTTTGCAAAGACTTAGCCACCTATCGTATTTATACAAGTAAAAAGGAGTGTTAGAGTCTTACTCGCACTCAAGTTTACTGATTTATTTTCATGAAAAGCCGTACTGGAGCATTGCTCGTACGAGAAATTTGTGTGTGCATAACACCGTGCTGGAGCTTCGCTCGCACGCGATTTTAGATATCATGATATGCATAGCGTGGTGCTGGAGCTCCGTAAGCCTGTGACCTGGTGTGGGGCGGGCAGCAGGATGCTCACATAAACGCACTAGACGCGAGTTGACATGCATATAGTCGTGCGGAAGCCTCCTGTAGACTGTGTGTCGCAGAGAGTTGAGATACTCGCACGTAAACTTTGAGACATGGGTTGGTTATCGACATAGTATTGGGCTGGATAAGACCTACGGAAGGCACCCGCCGACTATGATATGGGTTCACGGAGTACGATGTACCGTGTATGTCACACGGAGTACGCTGTACCGTGCAGTCATGATTACTACGATGTTACTCGATATTCTGGCGGGTAGGACTTGACCCCACCTCCCGTTGCAGTTGTGATGCCCCGCACACCGGGATCCGTGTGCCTGGGATCACAGGGACATAGTATGGCCATAGTCCTCGTTTTTCATACAGTAACCTACATGCCTCACATGATATCATACGGTCTGGATAGACCAGGACAAACCCGATGGAGGGGTAGTCCCGATTTGTGTTTTTAAAAGCGATGGGATTTTCGATTTATGTTTTTAAAAGAGATGAGATTTAATGAATCAAGGTATTCCCGAGGGATGGGTTTGACCTTGATGAAGTTGTTTTATGATGAAACAAATCGGTTTGTGATTAAACGAATAACTTTTAAAGTGAAGAGTTTTTGATGAAACTAATAAGTTTTTGATGTGACGAGCATGAGATGTCATATATGACGATTTTTCCATGTGTGCTTTATATGCCGATTTCATGGTTTTTTTTTATATGATATATACATACATGTGGCATTGTTTTAGTCATATCTCATGCTCCGAAAGTAAACGATTTTTACATCATGACATTATCAGCACGTAGATAGTATAGTTATCTACCTGCTTACATTATTGCCTTACTGAGCACGTTTCGCTCACCCTTTCATTTTCCACCCCACAGGGTACACCCAGTAGAAGAGAGCGACAATAGCTTCGCAATTTGGTTATCCGCTGCTTCTTATTAAAACCAGGTATACACATTTATATAATTTTTGTATCTGAACATATAGATGCACAGTACTGTATATGGATTTAATATTGGGGATGTATTTTGTTTAAATAAATTGATATGTGAATGTGAATACAAAAATAGAATGGTAAATAGGTGAGAGGTGACTAACACCGAATCATAGCCCAACTGTTAGTAGTGGAACTGTTCACGACGGGTAAGGAAATGAAAAATGAGAAAAATTTAAGGGATTTTTAGGTAATTTGGGTCGTGACATAAAGAACATGTGAAATCTATCACCCTTAGGAGCGATAGAGAGCTAGATGACAAACCACAAGTTAAGTCCCAACCTGAACACCACAGAGTTGAAGAATCCTTAAGTTCTAACGAAGCAGCTCAGAAAGAGCAGGAACATGAGGATTAGGCTACAAAAGAATCCAAGCTAGGCACTTCTTCATCTATACCTTCTTCTATTTCACAGCCTTCCTCATCCTCTGATGCTATACATGTTACCACTACATCCCTTCTGGTTAGAACACCAGTACCTTTTCCTCAGAGGCTCCAAGATCAAAAGCTAGAACGACAGTTTGCTAAACTTCTTGAGGTTTTTAAGAAGCTTCACATCAACATTCCTTTTGCAGATGCTTTAGAGAAAATGCCAAGTTATGTGAAGTTTCTAAAGGATATCCTCTCGAGGAAGAGAAGACTAGAAGATTATGAGACGGTGGCTTTAATTGAGGAATGTAGTGTAATTATCCAGAGGAAATTACCCCCCAAGCTCAAGGATCTCGGGAGTTTTACCATACCCTGCACTATTGGAAATCTATTCTTTGGTAGAGCCCTATGTGATTTAGGAGCCAGTATCAATCTGATGCCTTTGTCTATCTACCAAAAGTTAGGAATATGGGATATCAAGCCTACCACAGTGACCCTTTAGCTAGCAGATCGATTAATTAAATATCCAAAGGGGATCATTGAGGATGTGTTAGTAAAGGTAGACAAGTTTATTTTCCCTACAGATTTTATTATTTTAGACATGGAGGAAGACAAGAAAGTCCCCATTATACTAGGCAGACCTTTCCTAGCGACTGATAGAACCTTAATTGATATACAAAAGGGGGAAATAACTATAAGAGTCCTAGATCAGGAAGTGAAGTTTAATGTTTTCAAACCTTTGAAGCTCACTGATGACTCTCAAGAATGTTTTAAGATGGAGATTGAGGAGAATATAAGGCTTAGGCATAGGAAATCTGAAAGAATGAGGGAAGTAGATAGAGTTAAAGAGGATTTAACTATTGATATTTTGTCACCATTCTGGATGATCCTCCTACTCTTTGCACTGCTGATGAGTGTTGTGTTCTTTAGCTGCATTTGAAGTGGCTTATTTTTTCTTTCCACTTTGTATATAGTTCTTTTTCTTTTTTCTTTTCTCTTGTTTCTTTCTTTATTTATTTTGCAGGTTTATTTTCTAGTTTTACGCTTTCAATCAAAACTTTAGTTGTTCATCATCATCATCAGAAAGGGGAGTACTTTGTTTCTAAACTTCAATTCTTATATTATCTACACACTGAGGACACTGTGCACTTTAAGTTTGGGGGAGGGGATATCACTTGAGTATTTTTCAAAAATTTGAGCAAAATTAAAAATTGTTTCAATTTTTTTTCGAAAATCTGAGCTTAAACTGTTTGATTTTGGGATGATTTAGTGCTTAGCATGTAGTTTTCCCATATTCTGATGATATGACCCCATGATTAAGTATGATTTTGATTGAATGAGAAGCATGATTATAGGAAAAGCATGAAGTTGAATTCTTGAATTTGTCTTAATTCTGATTGTGATTGCCTCATCTTATGCACATGTCATGTCATGAATCTGTATATTTATTTAGAGAAAGCTTATGTGGACATAGGATTGCATTTGTTCAATTGATTTTGTGCATCATATTCTAGAATTTTTTTAATCTAATCTCGAGGTGAAATATTATATCACACTTTATTAGGGAGATGATTTAGGCCATCTTTGGATCGTTTGAGCCTTTCTAGCTTTCCTTGTACATATTCTATCCCTAGTCACCCATCTGGGCCAAATAAGCCTTTCTCTGTAAATACACCTGCTTATAATTTTCCTTAGCTTAAACACTTTGTTCTTATCCCCTACCCCAAAAGCATGAAAGTCATTAGGATATATTTTGAGTTTTGTACATTTGGGTATCTGGTGATAGTAAGAGAAAAAAAAAAGAAAGAAGAAAAATACAAAAATTGAAAAAAATGTTTAGTGAAATAAACAAGTTTGGGGGAATAAATTTGACCTCTTACATTAAGATCCTAAAATTAATGCATGTTAAGGGGTAATTAAACCTAAATCGACTTTATCATACCTTAACCCCAACCTTACATTACAAGCTTAATGAAGTCCTATTGATCTTTAGTTAAGTGTGACTACATTAGTGGAGAGAGAAGTGAAAAGCAAACTTATGGGAATGATCACATGTCATTGACTTTACATTCACTGTGTTTGCATAATCTAATCCGGATAATGTACTGTGAAGTGACTTTGATATTTTTCACACACTCACGAGGAATCCAATTTGGGTTAGGACTTATGATTGAATGATTCTGAGTGTTGGACTTATAATTGTGATTCTTTGATTTCATAGTCTGCACTTTTTCTTTGACGATAATATTGGGGAAATTATTATGTTTTGTACGTGTCATTCCTACAATTATTTGGTTTTGCTTGAGGACAAGCAAAAACTCAAGTTTGGGGGTGTGATAATTCTATATTTTTAGAATTATTTGTTCTTAATTTCCTAATTAATTATTTAAATCCCTAATTTCTTTTGTTAATTATCCCCTTTATTTAATTAAAATTCTCATGTTTGCAGATAAATTAAATTCGAATGAATTTTGAATATTTCGATAGAAAATGGACCAAAATTGAGCTAAAATCGAGATTGGACCACGCGAACAACACGAGCCTAGCACATCCAATTAGACAAAAAGACAGATGACATTGAAATATTATTTTTCAAGGAGCCAATGGTGTGAAGACAAGTGGCCAAACAATGCCAACTCATCTAGGATAAATAATAATAATAATTACAATTGTACCCCTAAGTGTGTGTATGAATAGAATATGATGGCAATTGAAAAGGGGAGCCTAGGTTAGGAGTAGTGTAGAGAAATTTAGGAGTAGTTTTAATTTAGGGTAGAATAGTTTTAGGTTAATTTTAAAGCTTGTTTTAAATTTTTGAATGTTTTCTTTTTTCCAACAAATAATTTGTTTTTACTGTTCATAACAAGCAATTTAATTTTTTATTTGCTCTCGGTTTGTTCATAAGTTTTGTTCTTCAATATTCATTCGAGCTAATCGATTTCATCCATCACTGTCTTTGATTCTGATGTTTTAATGCGGGTTGGGTGCTGGGTATTATTTCCACATCAATGGTAATGTGGGATCACAACAGTAGGTGGAAGATTGGATGCAACCCGAGAGTGCTAGTTTCTCAAATTTGTGTGATTTACGGGTAGTGATAACTTTGGTTAATTGTTTTTGTTGTTGATCTTCACTTAGTTCTCTTCCTTTTAAGTTTCTAGTTAGCAATGCACTGTTATTTGAATTTCTTTTCATTTTTAGTTAACTGCATTTCACTGATTCTGCATTTTACTGCATATTAACGATAGGTTCTGTTATGTTATAATGCATGTTATTCATTCTTCTCGGTTTTGCATTTGTTCATCACTGCATTTCCTATCTTTCCTTTATTTAGTTATTGATTTTCACCTTGCTTTGTTACTTATTGTCACCATTCATCGCAGAACATAGATTGAGTGCATCATGGGAGTAATCGAGGATTAACAACATACTCTGTTAGGCTCTATTTAAGTGCAATAGTATTGTTCAATTCTGGGATTATTTGTAATCTGCATTACTCATTGTTTTTGCTGGGTTATGTGAGGCACGGGGTAAGGTTAATGCATCAGTATTAAGTGGACAGCTAGAGCAGCAGGCAGCAACTAGTTGTGGCAGTCCAGTGTAGGAGATAAGGGTCCATTATAGAAACAAAATGTTGCGGTGCAGGTTACTGGCAGGAATTGTTGCAGATTATTGGTATGAGTTTGTTGCATGAGGAAGAAACTACTGATGACCTACAGCAGCACGCGGGCGGGACAGCAGCTGGGAGCATGATCAACAGAAAATGCAGGAGCAGAAGTCGTGACCTGAAACTGAGAGCAGTACAACAGAACATGTCTACTGTAATTTAGCTTCCTGTATAGCAAAGTGCAGGAACTCATCTGGGTAGCAACTGGCCATGCTGAGAATTAAGCTTATACTTTGCTGGACCATACAGGAATGGATGCAGAAGCAACACACCTGGGAAGAAGACAATCGTGGAGATAGCGCACGTTGCAGAGAAGACAATACAAGCTGAGAACGGGGGAATACCAGCGGGAAAGGGCATAGCCGAGAGAAAAACTTGATGTAGTAGTAGCTGGAGCACTTGGACAGTAGCTAGGAAAGAAGACAAAAGGCACGACAGGTAGCCGCACGGCAGGAGTAGAATGCGGGACAAAGCAAACCAAAAGCACATTTGTAGCACCCAGAGACAAAACCGAAAATCAAATAAGACAGTGTACAGTGACATGCTCGGGACCACTTTGGTGGTTTTGCAAATTAGCCTAAGGCCATGTTTGGCCATATCCTTTTTGTGTTTAGTTTAATTTTTAAGGCATTTTTATTGTTTTGATTGATTCATTATTTGTTAGTTTAGTGTAGTGTTAGTTGATAATTGTAGGTTAAATTTAATATTTTAAGTGTTAATTTAATCTTTAGTTTTAAGTTGTAGTTGATAGTTAATTTAAGGTTTTATGTTTTAGGACTTTATTTTAGTTTAGTCGCATTTAGAATTTGATTCATGCATTTTTAATTTAGTCTTTATCTTTAAATTTTAGTTTAGTTTAATTTACATTTTTATTAGTTAGTTTAATTACATGCATTTTTATTTTAAGTTTGTTTAAATTTTAGTTTAATAAAATTTTATTGCTTTATTTTTATATTTGCATTTTATTTTAATTGCGTTCATTAATTTTAATTGTTTTAATTTTCTTTTGTAGGTATTTTCTTTAATTGCTCGGAGTTCGGTAAGCAAATCTTAGTTCAGTTTTATTTTCTTTAATATTTTTTTTATGTTTATTGTTTTCACTACGTTTAATTAGCCTTAGTAGATCACCACTTTAATTTCATAATTCGCTAGAATATATTTAGGGTAAGATTAACAAGTACTTAGTTAGGCTAGTCAACTTCTCTGTGGGACAATAATTTCGGGACTCAAATCTCATTATTACTTGTACGACCCGTGCACTTGCGGTAATACCTTTAGGGTGTGTCAGGTGGTCAAGGATGAAAAATGATATTGTAGAGTTTGTGGCAAGATGTCTAATATGTCAGCAAGTGAAGATAGAGCATTAAAAGCCTATAGGGTTATTGCAGCCTCTACCAGTATCAACTTGGAAATGAGAGCATGTCACAATGGATTTCATCATGGGATTGACAAGAACTAAGAGGAACCATGATGCTATCTGGGTAATGGTTGACAGATTGACGAAATTAGCCCACTTCCTAGCTATGAAATCTATAGATACTTTAAGTAGCTTAACAGAGTTATATGTATGAGAGATAGTGAGGCTACATGGTGTACCAATGAGCATCGTATCAGATAGGGATTCCAGCTTCACTTCTTGCTTTTGGGAACAATTTCAGGAAGCTATGGGAACCCGATTAAGTTTCAGTACTTCTTTCCATCTTCAGACTGATGGTCAACCAGAGAGAACCATCCAGACGTTAGAGGACATGTTGAGAGCAAGTGTTATGGATTTTAAAGGCTCTTGGGATGATCACCTACCGTTAGTCGAATTTACATGCAACAATAGTTACCACTCGAGTATCGGGATGGCACCATATGAGGCCTTGTACGGTAGAAGGTGTGGATCCCCTATTGGTTGGGAAGAAGTGGGTGAAAGGAAGATTTTTGCTCCTGATTTGGTACAACAAGCCTTTGAGGTTGTTTAGTTGATATATAAGATATTGAGAACAACTCAGAGCAGACTGAAAAGATATGCTGACATAAGACGCAGGCCACTAGAGTTCACCATAGGTGACTCAATATTTTTGAAAGTCTCTCCATCGAAAGGGATAATGAGGTTCGATTAGAAGGGTAAGTTGAAGGAAAGCGATTCAGGCATGATTCGAGGTAAGGGACTTATGCGAGCTATAGAGATAGCTATACGTATGTTTTCTTACTTGCTATGTGCGAATGTATGTGATAAATACATAAATATGGATATATCTACGTAGAAGACTACGTATGAGAATAAGTCCATAGTATGAGTTGCATAACTTCTATGATTGTTGTGAAAAGAGGTTTTACAAATGTTTTGAGAAAGAATAACAATAGACGGGCTTAAGTTTAATTATTGCATGAAATGGTTTTAAAGAGTGATTGATGGGAGATTTGCCATCTCACTTATGATAGTACATGGAGTCCTTTCTATTTCTTTTCTATGTGAAATCATACTAGTGCATGAGAGGCAATGATGGATTGACCAGCCCTGCTCCCACATTATTTACAAAGGGATTTTTGAGAAAAACAAAAGAGTGCTCGTTGCCTCGGGTGATGCTATGTGTTCCACTCGAGATGCTCGCACTAGATTTTGAGAATCATGCTGGAGCCTTCGAGTATTGTTGTGTGTCTTGCTCTAACTATGCTCACATGTAATTTTCTAGTAATATCGTGCTCGATGCCTTAGGTATGTTATGTGTCTTACACTGAGTTGCTCGCACGAGGTTTTCATTATTGTGCTGTGTGTTTTGTAAAACTGTGTTAGAGCCGTCATGTATTTCTATGTGTTTTGCATTGACCTGCTCCCATGTAATTTGTGAATGTGAAGTCATGAGTACAAAATCGCGCTTAAGCCGTCGTGCGCTACTGTGTGTCTGACACTGACCTAGTCGCACGAGATTTTGAGATAAATAAAATGGGTAATAAGGATCCATGGGAGCACGATGTACCGTGAGTGTTAGCCATGGGGTACGATTTGTCGTGATTGAGTATGAGCTGAAGGGATGGTTGATCCGGCTCCCCAAGCGTAGGGTTCTCACACACATGATCAGTGTAGCCTGGAATTCAACTATGGCCATAAGTCTTTATGTATCTGAGTGATACGACGTTGTCACTACTGTGTGAGGTGACAGATGTCTTCCCTTGCTGTGTGTTTGGGGATATGATAACCTATGAATTATGTCTCAACATGTATTGATTTACAGAGTATAAAGCATTTTTCATATATGAATTGTGTGAATAGATTATGCTGTGTGAAGTTGTGTGCTACTGTGTGAATATGAATATACCCATCTAGCGAATTAATGATTTCGTATTGATGGAAGTTGTTTTAAAGAAATGCATATGTTTTGTAAGGAATAATGAATATATGTGTATTTTAGCATGTAGATAGTGTGGTTATCTACCTGCTTTCATATTTTTCTTACTAAGCGTGTTATACTCACCCCCTTATTTCCTCCTCCACAGATACTACGCAGTAGTGAGTACACTGCAGTTGTCTCTGCTATCGTGTTTTCTCTAGTCATCCAGCAGTATAGAGAGGTATACACTTGTGATTGAGAAAAATTTTGCATCTTGTAAATTAATGTACAATAAAGTTTGTATTTAATATTTTGGGGGATGTATATAATAGAAACTGTTGAAAACGCTTCCGTACTTATTTATTATAGTCCAATTTCTATTCTACTTCATTAAATTGAAATGATTAAACTATAAATGTATGAGAAATGGATTGGATGTTTACTCATAGCCCAACTGTAAGTGGTAAAGTAAAGGTCATGGACTAGTCTAGAGGGTCGTGACAGAGTATGATTGTGAGATATTGTACCATTCGAGAAAGGCTAATGTTCTGACCGATGCCCTAAGTTGAAAGAGCCTCAGAGTGGTATCGTACATGATGGTTAGGGAACATTAGCTGCTCAAGCAGTTTGCTCACCTCAGCTTCGATATAGACCCTCTCAATGTTGACAGTGACTATGTGATAACTAGCCTGCGAATGGAACCGAATTTGATTGACCAAATATGATAGGCTCAGCATGTCAATCTGCTGTGTAATGATCGTGCAAGTCTGATTCAGAGAGGTGATGTGGTCGATTTCTTAGTGAGTGATGATGGCCTACTGAGGTTAAGAGGAAGGATCATATTCTCGATGACCCAGAATTAAAGAAAGTGATTTTGACGAAAGGTTATTCATCGAGATAAACATTTCATCCGAGGAATAACAAGATGTATCAAAATCTTCAGAATGGGTATTAATGGTTAGGGATGAAAAAAGTAATCGCAGATTTTGTGGCAAAATGTCTAGTATGTCAGCAAGTGAAGGTAGAGCATTAGAAGCCTGCAGGATTATTGCTCCTCTACCTATACTGACTTGAAAATGAGAGCATGTTGCCATGGATTTCATCGTGGGATTACCAAGGACTAAGAGGAACCATGATGCTATTTGGGTAGTGGTAGACAGATTGACGAAATCCGCCCACTTCCTAGCCATGAAGTCCATAGATACTCTGAGTACTTTGGCAGAGTTGTACGTACGGGACATAGTGAGGCGACATGGTGTTAAAGTGAGCATCTATCGGATAGGGATTCCATCTTCACTTTCCACTTCTGGGAACATTTTTAGGAAGCAATGGGAACCCAGTTAAGTTTAAGTACCGCTTTCCATTCTTAAACTAATGGTCAGTCAAAGAGAACCATCCAAACATTAGAGGATATGTTGAGAGCGAGTGTTATGGATTTTAAAGGCTCCTTGGATGATCACCTACCATTAGCCAAATTTTCTTACAACAACAGTTATCACTCGAGTTTCAGGATGGCACCATATGAGGCATTATATGGTAGAAGGTGTCGTTCCCCTATTGGTTGGGAAGAGGTAGGTGATAAAAAAGTCTTTTACTCCCGATTTAGTGCAACAAGCCTATGAGGTTGTTCAGTTAATATTTGAGAGATTGAGAATAGCTCAGAGTAGGTAGAAAAGTTATGCTGACATGAGACGGAGGCCATTAGAGTTCACTCTAAGTGACTCACTATTTTTAAGAGTTTCTCCCTCGAAAGGGATTACGAGGTTCGGTAAGAATGGTAAGTTGAGCCATCGGTATATCGGGTCATTTAAGATACTGGGGTGAGTAAGAGATAAGGCCTACAAGCTAGAGTTGTGACCAGAGCTAGCGGGCATTCATAATGTCTTCACGTATCAATGCTTTGGAAGTACCATCTAGATCCGACCCATGTGATTCGATATGAGCCATTGGAACTCAATGATGATCTGTCGTATGTAGAGAAACCAATCCAGATAATGGATAGGAAAGAAAACGTGTTACGGAATAAGATAATTCCACTTGTTAAGGTTCTCTAGCAGCACCACAATTCAGAAGAGGCTACCTAAAAGTTAGAGAGCCTAATGCGGGAAAAGTCTCCCAACTTTTTAAATAATGACTTGGTTCTAATTTGGAGGACCAAGTTTCTTGAAGCAGTGGAGGAATGTAAGGCCCGTAAATTTCTATGTATTGTTTATGATTCTGGGATTTACAATTGTAAGACCTGTAAATTTTCATGTAATAATTATGATTCTGGAATGTACAATCAAATTTCGGTATATATGAATCATAAGAAATGGATATATATAAGTCCTAAGTTTGACTAAATTTCAAAATGAGTGTTGAAGCAATTGAATGGGAGTTGAACTTTGGAAATTTGAGAAAATTGCAGCTTGAATGCTGTAGGATGAATGCCAGATCGATCTGAGAGCAAGAGAGATCGATCTCATTGCCTTGGAAATGTAATGTAAAGGAATTCTACAAGAGGGAGATCGATCCCTTACTCAAGCAGATCGATCTTCAAAGCCTTCTGCCTGAAATAGATAGATCTCATTCCTTTAAGTAGATCGATCTCATCCACTTCGACAGATAGATCTCCTGCCTGCATTTTCAAAAATTTTAATGGAGTTTAAGCAAGGCCAGATCGATCTCCTCACTTTGGAGATCGATCTCATAAGGTATTTTCTATATAAACTGGGCACCAGAATCTTCATTTCACGAGAGCAACCAATTTTCCTCCATTTTTAACAAGTGACCTAGCTTTCTCACTCTAAAATCACCACTTTCCAATTAGTTTTGAGAGAAGAGCCGTTGAGCAAAGTTGTTCCTAGTGAAGGAGTGAACAACATAGTTAAAGATTGAAAGCTCAAACCTTGGATTGAATGAGAAAAGAGGTTTTCCCCCAATTTGGTAAAAAGAGGGAAAATGTCATGCTAGGTAAGATTTCAATACACCATTTTCTAGTATGTTAATCTAGACATTTTGATGAGTGATTTGGGGTATATAATGTTGGCTAAAATATACATTTGCATGCTTAAACAATCATGACCTACAAAGGGCTCAGTGAGAGAAAGTTGTAATGGCATGGAGTTAATGATGATTTAAGCATGAAGAAATGTTAATAAGCATATGAAGATGATTCTAAGATAACTTTGTGAAATCCATATGTTGGATTAGATGAGGATTGATAATGGGCATAATAGGAATAGTCAAAATGGACTTAAGAGAACATAAGGTCCAATAAGAAATAATGAGGGCAAATTGTGTAAATGGCCCAATGCATTGAATTGAACTTCATGCAAATGAAAATGAAGCATATTGAAGCATACTAATGTGAGTAGCATTGTTTGTAGCTCTTGGAGAGATAATTGGTGCCGATAAGATCGAATCACAAGCACTGGAAATCAAGGAAGGCGATTCAAGTGTGATTTGAGGTAAGGGATTTATGCGAGCTATTAGAAATAGCTATACGTATGTTTTCTTACCTACTATGTGCAATATATATGTGATAAAGTATATAGATATTGATATATCTAGGTGAAAACTAAGTATGAGAAGAACCTATAAGCTTGAGTTGTATGACTTCCATGTTATTATTGTGAAAAGAGGTTTTGCAAACGTTTTGAGAAAGAGTAGTAATGGACAGCTCCCGGTTTAGTAATTTTCATGAAAAGCTTTTAATGAGTGATTAAATGGAGATTGCCTTCTCACTCATACTCAGTAAATAGAGCCTTCTATTTCTTTTCTGTGTGAAATTATGCTAGAGCTTAAGTGGCAACGGTAGATTTACCAGCCCTGCTCTCACAAAAATTTTAAAAGGGATTTTGAGAAAAGAAAAAATGGGTGTTTGATGCCTCGAGTGATGCTGTGTGTTCCACTCAAGAGCTCACAGTAGATTTAGGGAATCATGGTGGAGCCAAAGAGTACTACTTAGTGATCTTGCTCTGATTATGCTTGCATGTGACCCCCCTCGATTTAAAGTGTTGGGACAAAATTGTGCTCGATGCTTCAGGTATGCTGTGTGATCGTAGGCTGAGTTGCTCACACGTGGTCTCTTGAGATTTACTGTGTGATGGCAAAATCGTGCTCGATGCCTCAAGTATGTTGTGTGTTCTTACGCAAAGTTGCTCGCACAAGAGTTTATGAGCTTGCTGTGTGATGAGTAAAACCGTGCTAGAGCCGTCGTGTACTGTTAAGTGATCTTTAACAGACCTACTCGTACGTGATTTTGAGACAATAGAAATGGATGGTAAGGATCCACGGGAGCGCGATGTGCCGTGAGCGTTAGCCATAGAGTATGATATGCTATGATACCATAGTTATTTTGTATGGGTTAAAGGGATGGTTGATTCGCCTCCCCAAGCATAGGGTTCCCACACTCCTTATCAGTGTTGCTTGGAATCTAGACTATGGCCATAAGTCTTCTTTTATCTATGTGATACGACATTATGTTGCTACTGTGTGAGGAGACAAATTTCCTCCCTACTATGTGATATAGGGTGATATAAAATCCCATGATATGCCTCATACTATGTCATGCCCTGCTTTCGGGAACCCTTCTATCCATACATTCTCTACTACGGTTGGGCTGTGAGAAGATGCAATTACTAAAAATTTATTTATTTACAGCGGAATATTTAAAACTTAAATTCACACTCCCAGGTGTGTGTGTAAATACACAAAATTAATTGTATAAATACCAAGTGTTTACATATCATCCCCATAATACTGATTACAATTTCAAGATATAACTGTGCGATACGATATATTAGATACAAAATACTCGTGTATACAAATCTTATACCTTTGCGGATTGTGGGAGCTGTTCAACACAAAAGACTTAGAGACCACCGCTCTCTTACTTCTCAGTACCTGGAGGGGGAAAAATAGTGGGATGAGCAAACCACGGCTCAGTAAGGAAATGTATGCTAGCAGGTAGATATCGTACTACCTACATAGCCCATGCATGCATAAACCAAAACCATGTTTTCGTTATAAATGGAAATATCATACGAACAATGCATTTAAATTCATATTTCTCAAGAGCATTTTCGTGTAAATCAAATGTCAAACTTCCATTTAAAACATGTTCATAAATAGTGCCCCCATGGCACGAATGTGAAATCGGAGATTTATTGAAACACAAAATCTCTTTCACTTCTCAAATCATTCTCTTTCACAAATCTCTTTCTTTTTCTGAGATTGTCTCTGTTTCTCGATTCTCTGAGACAGGCATGGAATTTTAGGCAATCAAATATCCACGACTTATGGCCACAGTCAGTGATCCCAGGCCTCACTGATCGGGTGTGCACAGGGTATCACTTCGCCTGAAGGGGGATGGGTCAGTCCTATCCTCCGGCTCATCTCAATCCACCTCATCTCCTTGTATACTCACGGTGAAGATAGGTCGTGTGTCATCTACGCGATACTCGTACTCACGTGCACCCAGCACGGTACATAGTATACCAACGGGTGACTACACTGTTCTACGTACAACCGTGGACCCAAGTCCATACTCCAACTTCGATGGACTTTTTATCCTTGAACCATGTCTCATATACCAGGCGAGCAAGCAGCGTGACACACAGTCAACGCAAAGCTCCAGCGCGGTACGATCTATCGTTAAGGCCCAGCCCGTTCAATTGGCCGTCGGCTGGTATCCCCTTGGGTCCCAGACCCCCAGGTTTACCTTAACTCAACAAAACAGGTACAAGCATAGTTCTCGCACTTTCTCAAAACCCCCGTGCGAGTAAAACTCCAACACGGTACATCAAGGCATTAAAACAGGTGTAAGCTAGCGCTTCAACACCAAATCACATCTCAAAACTGATAGAAGGCTATTTTCTCTTTTTAAAAATTCAAAACATGTTTATTCATACAGCATGCTTCTTCATGCTAAAACATGTAAAATTAGCCAACCTATCATCAACATTTCTCAATCATCAATCACAATATAAAATTGAGAATTTCATTGAAAACATGCATATCATGCTATTTCCTACCCTATCCCATTTCTCAATACATATATATACATCATAGTACTTTTCATATTTCCACATCATTTCATAAACTTATAATATCGTACTAGTCCTAGCAATATATCTACGAAATTGCTGTAATTACGTACGAACATCTCTATAGCTAACACACAGTCCCTTACCTCATTCTACTTGTGTGCAACTATCCGCCTTTATGCTTCTTGCGTTCTCATCTCGACTTGCTCCGGCGTATCATCCGAAACTGAAATTCATCCATCAACATTAGAGTTAATGTTTCTAACTCTTATTCAACTAAGCATTTATCCAATGCCTTAATTATACATTTTTACCCTTTGTGGTAAATCTCCCAATTTGTCCTAATATCAACATTTCCAAACCATTTCCACAACATACTCATCCACTCAAGATATCCCATTCATCAAAATACTCCCACATTCCACTTTCTCACACTTGACTATTTCTAAGCTATATGCATTTCATACCATCCTAGGTAGTTCTATCCACAATATGCACACCCAAATATCTTTATAAGCATTAACTAAACCAATGTACTTGGATTTGTGCATTAGAACTTACCTCATTGGATTTCCTCTTGCTCCAATTAGGATTGCCCTCTATTTCTTCAATCCTTCAAATGGGAAAATGCCTCTAGACTATGTTGTTCTTCTCTTTGATGTGAACAACTTTGTCTCTAATAGCCTCTCCTTAAATCTCCCTGAAAATGGCTGGATTTAGGAGTGAGAAACTAGATTTCTTTGAGTTGAAGTGAAATGGAATTGTTTTCCCCGAAATTCTGATGATCCAACTGCTCCCATTTATAGTTTTGACTTGATGAGATCGATCTTCCTTGGGTGGAGATCGATCTGTTCCTCAAAAATCCCTCTTTTCTGAGACGTTTTAAAGGTAGGAGATCGATATGTCGAGACTGGAGATCGATCTGCTGTCAAACAGAAGCTTAAGGAGATCGATCTGGTCTTAGGGGAGATCGATCTGCTTCTAACCCGAGACCTAGAGAGATCGATCTGGTCTTAGGGGAGATCGATCTTCTCCCAACCCGAAAGCTAAAGAGATCGATCTGCTTCCTTTGGAGATCGATCTGTTCCTTTCCATTTCTCACATTAGAGCATTCTGGCTCTCCCAGATCGATCTCTCATCCTATGAGATCGATCTGGCCTTCACAAATTCCAGATTTCCTGCAGTTTTTCTGCAACAACTCTTACCAAACACCCTTAATTTACTACCATGATCATTTCCTCACTCATTCATCTTTGAGACTTGAAAATGGGATTCTTCCTTACTACATACACATTAAAATTTGTGTAGAATCTTTGTGTGACCAAATATATACAATATTACTCGAATGGAAATATACACTTATGTAAATCTTTCCTTCCATTTTACTATACTTCTCATATTCCATTTCGATCACATTCTTCTCGTTTTAAGTTCATTTCCTCCTACTCACTCATAATGCAACTTGTACGTATAATCACAATTCTTACTACAAGTGCGTACATAATCTTATGAACTTACATTGTATACACTTCACATTACAATACATCATCTTACTTATGATTTTATTTACATTCCCACGTTCCTATATACATAGCTATACATGTACGGGGTCTCACATTCTCCCCCACTTAAAGAATTTGGTCCTCCAAATTAGAACCAATTCAATCTGTGAATAACTCGGGATACTTTTCCCGCATCAAACTTTCCAGTTCCCATGTGGCCTCTTCCACAGTGTGATGTTGCCACAAAATCTTAACCAATGAAATCGTCTTATTTCGCAGCACCTTCTCTTTCCTGTCCAACACCCTGATCGGTCTCTCGACATATGACATATCTTTCTTGAGCTCCAACGGCTCATAACTAATTACATGTGTCGGATCCGGGTAGTACTTCCGAAGCATAGAAACGTGGAAGACATTGTGGACTTCTGCTAGCTCAGGTGGTAAGGCTAGCCTATATGCTCCTTCTCCCACTCTATCCAAAATCTCGAAGGGGCCAATGTAACGAGGACTTAATTTTCCTTTCTTCCCAAACCTCATTATTCCCTTAGAAGGAGATACTTTCAAAAATACAGACTCGCCAACATTAAACTCAAGTGGTCTCCGTCTCTTGTCAGCGTAGCTCTTTTGTCGACTTTGAGCCGTTCGCAGCCTCTCGCATATTATCTGAACATCCTCGGAGGCTTGCTTAACCAAATCGGGAGCGAGCAATTGTCTGTCACCAACTTCTTCCCAACCAATGGGCGATCGGCATCTACGACCATATAGTGCCTCATAAGGGGCCATACCAATACTTGAGTGATGACTGTTATTGTAGGCGAACTCAATCAATGGCAAGTGATTGTCCCATGAGCCTCTAAAATCCAGCACACACACTCTCAACATATCCTCCAGGGTCTGTATAGTCCTCTCTGACTGACCATCTGTCTGAGGATGAAAAGCGGTGTTAAAACTCAACTGGGTCCCCATCGCTTCCTGGAAATGTCCCCAAAAGTGGGAAGTGAAGCGGGCATCCCTATCCGAAACAACACTCACTGGGACTCCATGCAATCTCACTATTTCTCGTACATACAGATTCGCCAGTGCACTCAATGTATCTGTAGATCTCATGGCTAAGAAATGTGCCGATTTCGTTAACCGATCTACTATCACCCATATCGCATCATGGTTCTTACGGGTTCTCGGTAACCCCATCACAAAATCCATTGTGACATGCTCCCACTTCCATGTTGGTATCGATAGAGGTTGTAATAATCCTCCTGGTTTCTGATGTTCGACTTTTACTTGCTGACAAATGAGACATCTAGCGACATACTCAGCTATGTCTCTCTTCATTCCAGACCACCAATATACTTTTCGGAGGTTTTGATACATCTTACCACTCCCCGGGTGTATCGTGTATCTCGACGAGTGTGCCTTTGATAAGATCAGCTTTCTCAGCTCTACATCCTTAGGAACACATATTCTATTTCCAAACCTTAGTATTCCATCTGGACTCAATATAAAATCAGCACCCTTCCCTTTCCGGATTTGGCTAATCATGACAATACACCATTGATCGATTTGCTGAGCTTGTCGGATTCTCTCAATCAACTCCGATTCTAATCTCAAGCTAGCAATGATCCCATAGCTGCCAATCTCAGGTAGGGTCATATCCAGACTAAGGTTCGTGAATTGTTCCAACAACTCATGCTCTCTAACCATCATATGTGATACCAACCCGAGACTCTTCCAACTCAATGCATCGACAACCACATTTGCCTTCCCCGGGTGGTACAAGATCTCACAATCATAGTCCTTGAGGAGTTCCAACCACCTCCTCTGTCTCATGTTTAACGCCTTTTGTGAGAATAGATATTTCAGACTCTTATGATCCGTAAAGATCTGAAATCTCTCACCATACAAGTAGTGGCGCCATATTTTCAACGCAAACACTACGGCCGCTAACTCCAAATCGTGAGTGAGGTAGTTCTTCTCATGATCTTTCAGCTGTCTAGATCCATAAGCTACTACCCTTCCATCTTGCATCAAAACACAGCCTAGTCCTTGATGCGAAGCATCAGTATACACCGAGTAATTCCCTGAACTGTTAGGGATGACAAGAACTGGCGCGGTAGTTAATCTGCGCTTAAGTTCCTGAAAACTTCTCTCACAAGCTTCGTCCCATGAAAACTCCATACTTTTTCTCGTAAGACGTGTCAATGGAGCAGCTAATCTAGAGAAACCCTCTACAAATCTTCTGTAGTAACCAGCCAAACCCAGAAAACTTCTGATCTCTGTGACTGTCCTAGGTTGTTCCCATTGAACAACTGCCTCAATATTTGATGGATCTACTGACACCCCATCCTTCGATATAACATGGCCTAGAAAAGAAATCTGTTCTAGCCAAAAGTCACATTTGTTAAGCTTGGCATATAACCTTTTCTCTCGAAGGGTTTGCAAAATAATCCTTAAGTGCTGCTCATGCTCTTCTCTGGACCTTGAATACACCAATATGTCATCAATGAAAATAATTAGGAATTGGTCCAGGTATGGCTTGAATACTTCATTCATTAGAGCCATAAAAGCTGCCGGCGCATTGGTCAACCCAAAAGGCATCACTAAGAATTCGTAATGGCCATAGCGGGTACGAAATGCTGTCTTGGGCACATCCTCCTTCCGAATCTTCAATTGATGATACCCAGACCTCAGATCTATCTTGGAGAAGATCTGTGCTCCCCGAAGTTGATCCAATAAATCGTCAATGCGTGGCAAGGGGTACTTATTCTTGATGGTAGCCTTGTTTAACATCCGATAGTCAATACACAATCTGAGGCTCCCATCTCTCTTCTTCACAAACAATACCGGGGCTCCCCATGGTGAGACGCTCGGTCTTATGAACCCCTTCTCTAACAACTCTTGCAGCTGTTTCCTTAATTCCTCTAACTCAACTGGGGCCATCCTATATGGTGACTTCGATATTGGTTCGGTTCCAGGCGTCAAGTCTATACCGAATTCCGTTTCTCTATCAGGTGGCAATCCTGGTAGATCGTCTAGAAAGACATCAGGGAATTCTCTGACCACTGAGATGTCCTCCATATCCGGATGTACTTTGTTCAAATCCACCACATAAGCAACAAAACCTTCAAAACAACACTCAAGCCATTTATACCAAAGTACTTTACTTAATACAAAATTTAAGATTTCATTTCTTCTCTTAAAATCTTACAACACATTCTTCAGGTAGAGAAAACTTAATGGTCTTAGAACGACAGTCTATGACAGCATGATTGGCGGCTAACCAATCCATTCCTAAGATTACATCAATGTCATACATATTCAACAAAATCAAGTTGGCTGTCATGCACTTATCTCCCACCCTCACTTTACAATCTTCATACACTTGTTCAACTAATTGGCTAACTCTCATGGGAGTACTTATTAGTAAAGTCCTACTCAAGTATGTGGGTTCTACAAAACCTTTTAACTTAGATGCACATACAGGTGATATGAAGGAATGCGTAGCACCAGAATCAAACAAAGCTATAACCTCTAAATTGAAAATCAAGATTGTACCTTTTATCACTTCAGAAGAGGTATCAGCCGATGCCTGGTCTATCGCATACACCCTGCCTTGTCCCACAACTTGTTTTCCTTTCTCTTCAGCCGAGGCTTTCTTTCTTGCAGGAGGTGCAACTGTAGGAACCCTCTCTGGCTCTTTACCCCTCTGTGGAATTGCCTCAACTATCTCCGGGCACTCTCTGGCATAATGTCCAAATTTACCACATCTGAAACATCGGGTACCCTGAAGATGACATGGCCTACCACCATGGTATCGACCGCATAGCCTACACTGATCTGTAGTCGGTCGGGGTCCACCAATCACTATACCCCTGGCTGGTGTCTGAGTCGGAGGCATAAAAGGTCTAGCAACCTTTTTCTGGAAATCATCTACCTCTCTCCGACGTTTACTCATGAATTTTCGACTAAATTTGGCACTCTTGCCATCTCCCATCTTCCTCGGACCCTTGTCCTTACCCCAACTAAACTCAGAAATCTGCAAGTCATGATCTTGCTCACATAACTGGGCCCGTCGCACGGCCTCTCTATATGTAGCGACATCAAATGGGGCCAACTTCGCTCGGATCGAAGGCCTCAGTCCATCCACAAATCTACGGACTCTGACAGCTTCACTCCTGATCGAGTCCGGATCATATCGACCCAGTGAAGTGAATCGTGACTCGTACTCATCAACTGTTCGATTCCCTTAAGTCAGATTCAAAAATTCCATCTGTAGTCTCCGTCGAGCAGTATCTGGGATGTATTGCTCTCTGAAAACGTCCAAGAACATATCCCAAGTGATAACCATTTCTTGAGCTCTTAACATCGGCCTGACGGACTTCCACCAGTGCTCTGCTTCGCCTCTCAATACAAAGGCCGCAAGCGCTACTCTCTCCGTAGCTGAACATCTACAGAAGTCGAATAACTTCTCCATTTGACTGATCCAGTCCTCAGCCACCGTCGGATCCTTTACTCCGCTAAACGAAGGAGGCTTAAAGTCCATAAAGTGCCTCAATCTCTCCATATCACAGTCATATCCATACCCCAATTCATCATCATGTTGATGTGGGGCTACCGAAGGAGGTACCGGTCGAATATGAGGTTCCCGTGGCCTAGCCGGTTCAGCTTGCGCAGGTGCAACATTCTCAGGTTCAGGTGCAGCTGCTGGGGGTTTCGGTGCAGCCTGTCCCGCTGTACCAGGTGTACCCTCAAACCTAGCCATGATCTGACCCATCATGGTCATCATCGTGCGCATGTCTTCCTCCAATCGAGTGATTCGAGGATCAGAAGCCTCTATTTGTTCCTGGGGCTCATGATTAGAGGATGATCTACTGTGCCTCTCAGTCCTGTCATTTTGCCCTCGAGCCCTCGAGCTCTCTCCCCTCTTGCGGTGTCTCTCAGGCATAACTCACTAGCCTGATAACTTTCCTGCGTTATAACAAACATTTAATTTACTACCAGCTCCGTATACACATTTGTATCTAAATATCGCACAGTAACTTGGGGATGTATGTTTTCTTAGTCCTAAGCATTAACTCACATCAGACCAACCATGCTCTGATACCAAGCCTGTCATGCCCCGCTTTTGGGAACCCTTCTATCCATACATTCTCTACTACGGTTGGGCTGTGAGAAGATGCAATTACTAAAAATTTATTTATTTACAGCGGAATATTTAAAACTTAAATTCACACTCCCAGGTGTGTGTGTAAATACACAAAATTAATTGTATAAATACCAAGTGTTTACATATCATCCCCATAATACTGATTACAATTTCAAGATATAACTGTGCGATACGATATATTAGATACAAAATACTCGTGTATACAAATCTTATACCTTTGCGGATTGTGGGAGCTGTTCAACACAAAAGACTTAGAGACCACCGCTCTCTTACTTCTCAGTACCTGGAGGGGGAAAAATAGTGGGATGAGCAAACCACGGCTCAGTAAGGAAATGTATGCTAGCAGGTAGATATCGTACTACCTACATAGCCCATGCATGCATAAACCAAAACCATGTTTTTGTTATAAATGGAAATATCATACGAACAATGCATTTAAATTCATATTTCTCAAGAGCATTTTCGTGTAAATCAAATGTCAAACTTCCATTTAAAACATGTTCATAAATAGTGTCCCCATGGCACGAATGTGAAATCGGAGATTTATTGAAACACAAAATCTCTTTCACTTCTCAAATCATTCTCTTTCACAAATCTCTTTCTTTTTCTGAGATTGTCTCTGTTTCTCGATTCTCTGAGACAGGCATGGAATTTTAGGCAATCAAATATCCACGACTTATGGCCACAGTCAATGATCCCAGGCCTCACTGATCGGGTGTGCACAGGGTATCACTTCGCCTGAAGGGGGATGGGTCAGTCCTATCCTCCGGCTCATCTCAATCCACCTCATCTCCTCGTATACTCACGGTGAAGATACGTCGTGTGTCATCTACGCGATACTCGTACTCACGTGCACCCAGCACGGTACATAGTATACCAACGGGTGACTACACTGTTCTACGTACAACTGTGGACCCAAGTCCATACTCAAACTCCGATGGACTTTTTATCCTTGAACCATGTCTCATATACCAGGCGAGCAAGCAGCGTGACACACAGTCAACGCAAAGCTCCAGCGCGGTACGATCTATCGTTAAGGCCCAGCCCGTTCAATTGGCCGTCGGCTGGTATCCCCTTGGGTCCCAGACCCCCAGGTTTACCTTAACTCAACAAAATAGGTACGAGCATAGTTCTCGCACTTTCTCAAAACCCCCGTGCGAGTTAAAACTCTAACACGGTACATCAAGGCATTAAAACAGGTGTAAGCTAGCGCTTCAACACCAAATCACATCTCAAAACTGATAGAAGGCTATTTTCTCTTTTTAAAAATTCAAAACATGTTTATTCATACAGCATGCTTCTTCATGCTAAAACATGTAAAATTAGCCAACCTATCATCAACATTTCTCAATCATCAATCACAATATAAAATTGAGAATTTCATTGAAAACATGCATATCATGCTATTTCCTTACCCTATCCCATTTCTCAATACATATATATACATCATAGTACTTTTCATATTTCCACATCATTTCATAAACTTATAATATCGTACTAGTCCTAGCAATATATCTACAAAATTGCTGTAATTACGTACGAACATCTCTATAGCTAACACACAGTCCCTTACCTCGTTCTACTTGTGTGCAACTATCCGCCTTTATGCTTCTTGCGTTCTCATCTCGACTTGCTCCGGCGTATCATCCGAAACTGAAATTCATCCATCAACATTAGAGTTAATGTTTCTAACTCTTATTCAACTAAGCATTTATCTAATGCCTTAATTATACATTTTTACCCTTTGTGGTAAATCTCCCAATTTGTCCTAATATCAACATTTCCAAACCATTTCCACAACATACTCATCCACTCAAGATATCCCATTCATCAAAATACTCCCACATTCCACTTTCTCACACTTGACTATTTCTAAGCTATATGCATTTCATACCATCCTAGGTAGTTCTATCCACAATATGCACACCCAAATATCTTTATAAGCATTAACTAAACCAATGTACTTGGATTTGTGCATTAGAACTTACCTCATTGGATTTCCTCTTGCTCCAATTAGGATTGCCCTCTATTTCTTCAATCCTTCAAATGGGAAAATGCCTCTAGACTATGTTGTTCTTCTCTTTGATGTGAACAACTTTGTCTCTAATAGCCTCTCCTTAAATCTCCCTGAAAATGGTTGGATTTAGGAGTGAGAAACTAGATTTCTTTGAGTTGAAGTGAAATGGAATTGTTTTCCCCGAAATTCTGATGATCCAACTGCTCCCATTTATAGTTTTAACTTGATGAGATCGATCTTCCTTGGGTGGAGATCGATCTGTTCCTCAAAAATCCCTCTTTTCTGAGACGTTTTAAAGGTAGGAGATCGATCTGTCGAGACTGGAGATCGATCTGCTGTCAAACAGAAGCTTAAGGAGATCGATCTGGTCTTAGGGGAGATCGATCTGCTTCCAACCCGAGACCTAGAGAGATCGATCTGGTCTTAGGGGAGATCGATCTTCTCCCAACCCGAGAGCTAAAGAGATCGATCTGCTTCCTTTGGAGATCGATCTGTTCCCTTCCATTTCTCACATTAGAGCATTCTGGCTCTCCCAGATCGATCTCTCATCCTATGAGATCGATCTGGCCTTCACAAATTCCAGATTTCCTGCAGTTTTTCTGCAACAACTCTTACCAAACACCCTTAATTTACTACCATGATCATTTCCTCATTCATTCATCTTTGAGACTTGAAAATGGGATTCTTCCTTACTACATACATATTAAAATTTGTGTAGAATCTTTGTGTGACCAAATATATACAATATTACTCGAATGGAAATATACACTTATGTAAATCTTTCCTTCCATTTTACTATACTTCTCATATTCCATTTCGATCACATTCTTCTCGTTTTAAGTTCATTTCCTCCTACTCACTCATAATGCAACTTGTACGTATAATCACAATTCTTACTACAAGTGCGTACATAATCTTATGAACTTACATTGTATACACTTCACATTACAATACATCATCTTACTTATGATTTTATTTACATTCCCACGTACCTATATACATAGCTATACATGTACGGGGTCTCACATACTAGTTGATTTTACAAAGAGATTTTTAAGTGTGCTTTGTGTGAACTGATAAATGAAGCTATGTGGTTTTTAAAGATTAAGCTATGTGAATTGATGATGTATATACATATACCCATCTAGTGAATTAATGGTTTCGCACTGATGGAAACTATTTTCAAAGAAATGCATACGTTTTATAAGGAAAATAAATGTTAATATTTTAGCATGTAGATAGTGTAGTTGTCTACCTGTTTTCATATTTTCCTTACTGAGCGAGTTAGCTCGCCACCTTATTTTCTCCTCCACAAATACTATGCAGTACTGAGTTACTGCAGTTGTCTCTGCTAACCTATTCTCCAGTTCTCTAGCAGCATAGAGGTATACATTTATGAGAGAAAAATTTTGTATCCTGTAAATTAATGCACAGTATAGTTATCTTTTGTACATAAGAGATGTATATGATAGAAACTGATGTAAACGTTTCTGCATAATTATAAAAGAACATTTTCTATTTCATTAAATAAATTATGAATTATGAATTATGAATGGATGAGATGTGGATATGGATGTTGACTCACAACCCAACTGTAGGTAGTAAGATAAGTCACGGGAAGAGGGTAGTGACAAAGATTGGTATCAAAGCTTGAGTTGTCCGATGTGAGTCAATAACCATTGTTAGGAAATTATACATCCCTAAAGTACTCTGCATTGTTTAGATACAATTGTGTATACTCAGCTGGAAATGTAACTGAGACACTTGCTATTGAGTATGTAAGATGTCAGATAGACGACGTACTCATAGAGAAGAGAGTTCACCCTCTCAAGGGCATAGAGATGAGCCCAAGAGCCGCAATGGGTCCAGTTCTAGTAAGGATCCACCTAGTCTTATGGCGCAGTTACAATGCAGTGTAGATAGAGTCATGGAGATGTTTACACAGGCGATGGCCATATTTGAGGGTAGACAGGAGAACCTTGCTAGTCAGGCTGCTATACCTGAGAGACATGGGCTAGGATAGCCTGCACCGAGACCTCGGGCTGCATAAGCAGAGATTCCTGCACCCTCTCTAGTTCAAGATATTCCCATACCATTTCAGGATCTTGTAAGTCCACAACAGGTTGGTGGTGAAGGAGTTTATAATTATGACCTAGGTAGACTGAGACAGTTCATGAAGTTTAGACCACCTTCGTTTAGTGTGGTGAACGACCCAGTGTTAACGGAGCATTAGATTCATAGTATGGAGAAACTCTACAGATTTTTCCATTACTCTGCCACAGAGAAGGTCACATTTGCAACTTTTGTATTAGAGGGTGAGGCCGAGCATTGGTGGATAGTCACCCAACTAATTTTAAGTACACATCACCCGGTGGTGACTTAGGATATATTTCTAGATATCTTCAAGAGGCAGTACATTCTAGCCACTACTCAAAGGAAGATGCATATGGAATTTTTTACCTTAACTCAGAGGAATCGTACAGTGGATGAGTACAAGTTTGGATTCACCTCCCTAGGTAGATACGACACAGTGACCATGGGCTGTCAGGACAGGAAAGTTAAAAAATTTCTTGAGGGATTAAGACCTTCGATCCGAGCTCGATTAGCCTTATTTGACATTACCACCAATGACAAGGCAGTACGCAGAGCTCAGCTATGTGAGCAGGACTATGAGTTGCACACCTCAGAGTTAAGTAAGAGTGGTAAGGGTAGAGATAAAGACCAAAAGAGGGTAGTGGATGATAGAGGATTCAGAAATGGCTAAAGATTGTTTGGTAAAGGGCTAAAGATTAAGGAGGTACGAGAGAGGCCTATGAAGCCTTAAGCTTATTCAGCTTACCGAGCTTTACCTCCAGCTTCAAGGGGTATAATTATTGATGGACCCCAACCTACCACCGAGCAATGCAAGATATGTGGTAGATATCATAGGAGTAGACCATGCCCTTCGATGAGATCATGCTATAGATGTAGTAAACTAGGGCAGATAGCTCGTGAATGCCCAGAGTTGGTTGATACAGCCCCGCAGAAGGGAAAATAGCCAAAGAGGGCTACAGTTGATACACCTACACCTATGAGGAAAGCCACAACTGAAGAGAAAGGGAAACGAGTTGTTGGTCGAGGGCGAGTGTTTGCATTGGACCAGGCATCTGGAAAAGCTTCTATGGATGTGATTAAAGGTACCATCCTAGTCTTTGATTTTAAAGCGTTAGCATTGATTGATCCTCGTGCCATGCATTCATCCATATCGCCTACATTTGTATGTAAATTGTTTGAACATATAAAACCTGTACCTCTAGGTAAGATATTACTTATAAGTACTCCAGTGAGAGATAATGTAGTAACTGAGTACGTATGTAAGGATTGTAAGTTAAAAGTAGCGAAAAAGGATATGTTAGCCAATCTTATTCTGTTAAACATGAGGGACTTTGATGTAATACTAGGAATGGATTGGTTGGCTATAAACCATGCTATTTTAGACTGTTATGCTAAGACAGTAATGTTTTCCACCCTTGAAAAGTATGTTGTAAGATTTGTTAAGTAATAAAAGAAGTAGTAAATTATTTCTAAGGTTGGATGATTTTACTAACAAATGTGATCATAATATATTGAAGGTTTTATAACATATGTGGCTGATTTGGATAAGGCACACCTAGAATCAGTTGGCATCCCAGTGCTTAGAGAATTTTCGGATGTCTTTTCGAAAGAATTACCAGGGTTGCCACCAAATAGAGAAATGGAGTTCTATATTGATTTGGTGCCTGGAACAGAACCAATATCCAAACCACCGTATAGAATGGCTCCAGTGGAATTAGAGGAGCTAAAGAAATAGTTGTAAGAGTTGTTGGACAAGGGGTTTATCAGACCGAGTGTATGACCTTGGGGAGCACTAATTCTGTTTGTAAAGAAGAAAGATGGGAGTCTTCGACTATGTATAGATTATCGGTTGTTGAATAAGGTTACCATTAAGAATAAATGTCCCCTTCCACGGATAGATGATCTATTGGATCAGTTGTAGGGAGCACAGATCTTTTTGAAGATTGATTTGAGGTCTGGGTATCATCAGTTGAGGATTCGGAGTGAAGATGTGCCCAAAATAGTGTTTCGAACCTATTATGGCCATTATGATTTTTTGGCCATGCCGTTTGGGTTGACGAATGCTCCTGTAGCGTTTATGGCATTAATGAATGATGTGTTTAAGTCATACATGGACAGCTTCGTGGTTGTCTTTACAGATGACATTTTAGTATACTCGAAGTCTAGGGAAGAGTATGAGCAGCATTTGAGAACAGTATTACAGACCCTCCGAGATCAGGAGTTGTATGCTAAACTTAACAAATGTGATTTCTAGCTGAGTGAGATATCATTTCTGGGTCATGTAGTCTCGAAAGATGGGGTATCAATGGATCCGTCCAAGATAGAGGCTGCGATACAGTGGGAAAGACCCAAGAAGGTTATAGAGATCTGCAGTTTCCTGGGTTTAGCAGGTTATTACTAACGGTTTATCGAGTGATTCTCTAAGCTAGCTGCTACGTTGACATGTCTCACTCGAAAGAATGTGGCATTTGAGTGGGATGATAAATGTGAATGTAGTTTTTGTGAGCTAAAGAACAGACTGACCACCACCCTACACTCACCATACCCACTAGCTCAGGAGGTTACTCAATGTATACAGATGTCTCAGGACAGGGATCGAGTGATCGGCATTGTCAAAAAAATGAGCACACTGGATGTGATTCGAGGTAAGGGAATTTTGTGAGTAGTTAGAGATAGCTACACGTATTTTCAAAGTCATTTACAGTCACTTAAAAAGTCTGAGGGTTATAGAAAGAGAATAAAATTTATAGAGACCTGATATGGGTAAATTATGATTTTACCCCTATTAAGGATAAAATTTCAAAAATTCAGAAAAGTCATGAAAAGCATGAATTGCATGTTTTCAATTGTTTTTTCTTTTTAGCAAGTGTATGGATAGACTGGCGAGCGTTTACATGATTTATATAAAGAGCACATTTTGGTGCAAATCATGATTATAAAAATTATCTTTTTAAAAGTGAGCCATCTATCGAGTTGTGTGGAAACGAATCGTGCTGGAGTTCTACTTGCATTGGATTTTATATGATTTCTACATGAAATTGTGCTGGAGTGTTACTCGCACTAGATTTCAAATATTTATGCATGGCATAGTGCTGGAGTACTGCTCGCACTAGATTTTATACAAAGTATGCATAAAACGTGTTAGAGCATCACTCACACTATATTTTAATATGTTATGTGTGATGATGTGTTGGAGCATTGCTCACACTATATTTTGACGAGATATATATACATGAAAACTTGTGTTGGAGATTTCTCACACGTGGAATTGATATGACATGCATGAGCCGTGTTGGATACCCCGTGTAGACTATGTGTCACACGGATGAGATTGCTCGCACGAGCGTTATGAGACATGGCATGGGCGATTCATATGGAATACGCTATACAGTGTATATAGTATGGAGTACGTTATACCGTGCAGTCTTCGGACTACATGAGCCTTTGGACTATAAATTATATTATAAACTGGCAGGGAGGATTTGACCCAGGTACTGTTGAAGCAGTGATACTCAACACACTAGGTACCGTGTAGCCTGGGATCACAGATCAAGAAATGCCCATAGTTCCTATATGTTTACCACAATACCTGCCTAATCTCGTATGTTTGCATATATATATATATATTCATGATTTCATATGGTTTATGTGAATCGATGTATCCCGAGGAACGAGAGGAGCCTTTATATATGTTGAATGAAACTCATGTTTTGAATGATTTTATATGGTTCAAGATAACCTAAGGGAAGGGCTGAGTCCTAATATTTGATTTAAAAGAGGTAAATGTGGAAAAATACATGTCCATGGATGAATGGCATGGAATGCCCTTTTGTGAGTGAGATTTATAATTTCCATATATACGAAAACGGTCGAATATGTTGCATATGTTTAGACATGAAAAAACTTGCTTCAAACGTGATATGGAAAAACAATGATTTAAAGCACGACATTATGATCATGTAGTTATCTACTTACTTACATAATTACCTTACTGAGCTAGTGAGCTCACCTTTTTATTTTCCCATCTGTAGAGAGCATTTTCAGTAGCTAGAGAGCGACTGAGGACTCGCATACTGATATCGTTGCATTCCCATCGATCGAAAGGTATACACATTTGTAGAGTTTTGTACCTAAACATAACACAGCACAGTGATGAAGATAGATATAATGTCGGGGATGTAATAGTTATACAATGTATAAGGTCATGTAAATACACATTAAACAATACAAGTATTTACTATTATATGAGATGTGAATGTATGATAAGATAAGTGTCATGGTGTGACTAATGTCGAATCATAGCCCAACTGTTAACAAGATGGTCACAAAGGGAAAAAGGTAAAGAAAAAGTGAAAAATTTGTAGTACTCTTAGTGTAAAAAAGAGGTTGTGACAGAGGTGGTATCAGAGCCAGGTTGGTCTGATATGAGTCGGTGTTAGTGGTTAGGAAAGTTTACATTCTCATATTACTATGCTTTGTTTAGATACAAATGTGTATTCCAAGACGGGATTTGACTAAGCAGTGGTTGTAAATGCAGAAATTGAGTCATTATGGCTAATGGCAGCTGTGGTAGAAGGGTTAGAGCACGAGAGGCCGTAGGGGTAGGCCTAAGATCCGAGACAAGTCTTCGTCTGATCATGCTGCACAAGGTTCCACTGAAGGATCAGAGAGTATAAAGGTATGTTTTACGAGGTCGAACATAGCCTAGAGATTATAATGAAGCTATTTGATCAGGTTATGCAAGGTAGGCAGGGTCCAAATATACAGATTGCTACTGGACAGGTAGCTGCTTTTGATATGCTTGCACAACCTGTACAGATGCGACAGACCACAGATACTCCCACACCAATTCAAGGTACGTCTTCTCCAGTTGCTCTACAGTAGAGTGGTAGTGATCTGGGTTGTGATTATGAGCTGGATAGATTATGACAGTTTCAGAAGTTTAAACCGTCGTCATTTAACAGGGTAAATACCCAGTAGTTGCTGAGGACTAGGTAAATGAGATAGAGAAACTGTATGGTTTCTTTCGATGCACGACGACTGAGAGGGTTGCCTTTGTCGTATTTATGCTGAAGAGAGCGATAGAGCATTGGTGGAAGTCCACCAGACCAATACTGAGGGCCTGACATTCTGATATCAGTTAGGAAATCTTTTTGGATGTATTCTAGATGCAGTACATTTTGGATACCGCCCAAAGGAAGCTACAGATAGAGTTCTTTAGTTTAGTTCAGGGGAATCGATCCATCAATGAATTTGAGTCGAAGTTAATATCCTTGGGAAGATATGACCTGGACACCATGGACAGTGTGTCGCGAACCAAATTCCTTACATTCATACCATTACTTACCATGCATCATGACTACAGATACTGATTGTTGGACTATGAGTCGATGTTAGTCGAACACTTCCCATATACTATAATTCATTCACTCGTCATGCATCCATAATAAAAGAATGTACTCATAATAATTTATAAAAACTCAGAATTGTTTACAGTAGTTTACATTCTAGTACTAACATAGATACATCACTATGTGCTGTCATGTTTAGATACAAAAGACTATAAAAGTGTGTATACCTTTCGCAATTGATAACACCTACAGGCGGAAGGAAAATATTGGAATCTACCACAAAGCTCTAACCACTGAAACTAATCTGTAGAGAGAGGAGAGAAAGGGGTGAGCTAACATTCTTAGTAAGGAACATATGAAAGCAGGTAGATAACTATACCATCTACGATGCTCATAATGCATGTTTTATCATCTTACAAACCAATGCATTTCAGTTATCGAATTTTAAGAATAGACAATAGCTTTGTCAAACGCTTGCATATAATGCCATGTCATGTATTAAAATATGTAGATCCATATTATTCAGGATCAGTTCATATGCCAGTTCAAAATCATTTTAGAAATTAGATCGAAAATAGAATACCAAATCAATCAGAAAATAGAAATCAAATGCAAATTTCATAAATAGATCAGAGTTCAGAAAACATATCAAAATCTAGAAAATCATATCAGTTAGAGAGATCAGGCAGGGATATATGATAACTCAGATGAAATATGGCCATAGTCAATGACCCCAAGTAATCACAGGCCAGGTAAGCAAGGGTGTCTAGAAGCATACAAATCAGATGTCCGAAGATTAGTGGTGTATTAAAGGGTACTCCGTGTTGGCCACATGGTACAACGTACTCCGTGAACCACAACAAAAAATCAGAATGTTCATAGGGTGCCCAATGTTAAGGACATATCACCCTAACCAAAAATCATTAACCATATCCTGTCTCAAAATCTAGTGTGAGCAAGTCAGTGTGACATACAATCGACACGAGGGCACAAGCACGGTTTTACTCAAATATCAAATTAGAATTGAGTGTGAGCGGATCTGGATAGTTCACAGATCTCATCCTAGCTCTAGCACGATTTCACACACATAAAATAGATAGCTGGCTCAATTTCTCACGAAATGGTACTCAAAACACCGATGTGGTACGCAACACAATGCCACACAAAGCGAGAGGGTAACTTCCCATCAAATCACTCATCAAATCAAATCAAATCAAACTTCAGAAAGTGTGCAATATAATGCATACAGTCAAATCGTGAGCCAGTCTATCATTTCAGCTTTACTAAATCCCTTTTTCACGTGGAAAACATCGAATTCAAGCACTTTATGTATTTTCAAAATTTCTCAGTTTTAGGGGTATTTTTGTAATTTTCCCATATTTGGGAGTCATAAATATTATTCTATATCTGTAATCCGTATAAAATTTAAACACTTGAAAACTATGAAAAATAGACGCACAGCTATCTCTAAGAGCTTGCGAAGATCCCTTACCTGGAATCATGTCGACTGCACTTTTCCATTTTTTTCGCTTTCCTGATATCTGTCTATCTGGCTCCGAATATATCTCCAGTAGCTGTAGATAATTACCAATCACATCAATTAACTTTATTAACCTATATTCCACTTTCTGTATGATTAATTTAAAGTATTAGGCTCAAATACTCTTATTGGGCCTTATTGCACCTTAATGGGCCTAACTCTGTCTTAAGCCCATTTTCACTTTACTATTCATCCTATCAACGCCCATTGAGCTTCTTAGGCCCATAACTCTTATTGGACCAACCTTAAGGCCTATTAGTTATCCTTGGGCTGATTGCATTTAAGCTTGGCCCATGGAAGCTCTCGACCATGGCATGGTGGCCGAGCAGCATCATGCCGCCCATGGCCGAATGGCCTCCATCACTACGCCATCTTGCCTAGTTTTCCCATAGGCAATTCATCAAACACTTGTCATGCATGCTTTAAACCCTTAACATTATTCATGTTGGCTTTTTATCAAACACCTTATATGCCAACACCATAACTATATCCAATTTAACAAATTGGTTTCTTTTAATCATACCATTATCATATACATAATCTAACCTATCCATACATGCATTAAAATCATATGCATATTCATAGATTTCCAAACACCCATTTTATGCCTAAGGTTGTTCATCACCTTAGGTGATGTTTTTCCATGCAATTCATACACCAATCAACTCCATAAAATCCCTAGATTAATATATATGAAGTTGGAAGATTGAAAACTCACCTATCTTATACTTTTCTCTTTCACCGAGACTTGTGGAAGGATTTGAGTTCTCCAATTCAACTCCTTGGTTAATGATTTTGGACTATGTTATTCTCCTCACTATGGTAACAACTTTGCTGAAGACAACTCGTTCCAATTCGGTTTGTAGGGGGTGAAATCTAGAGTGAGAAAGCTTAAAGCTTTATGTTTTAATGGTGGATAGTTTGGTAAGGATGATGAACCCGATAGCCTTAGTCAATTTCCTAGTTTTTGTTTTCTAAAAAATTCAGCCAACAACCTTATTAAATCAGCCCATGAAGTGGGCTTGGCATTGGATTTGGGCTTGAACATTTACTAATGGGCTTTCAGTTTTGGCTTTCATTTTGGCTTTTTGTTTGGGGCTTTCTTCAAGGTTATTGGGCTAGATTTTCATAGGTAATTAGGCCTACTATATGACTTAAATTTTGGCCCTATTGGTGGATAGGTTCGGCCCATTTTATTTACACATTCCCATTAGTTTCCATGCTTAAATGAGCTTTTAAAATTTCAAATCTTGGCCCTATATCTTTTCTTCAATTTCAGCCCAATTAAATTAATCCAAATTTAATTTAATTTATTTTCCATATAATAGAGGCTGAAAATTGAGTGTTTTACCCAAAAATAATTCTTTCAACCCTTTAACCTTAGTTGGGTTAATTTTTAACCATGGTTAGTTCGTATAGTCAAAGTCAACATTTTCTAGGCTATTTTGACTTTTCTTGACTATTGACCATGTTGACTTTTGTCTAAAATTCCAAAAGTGAGGTTTCTCATGGTTAAGAATCCCATCTATGCGTTTTAGTCACTTCTAAAATGTGAAAACGTTAAAAACAACTCAAACGATTGATTTTGAGCTTGTTCGGGTACTTTTTGGCATTTTCAGTGCTTTGATTTTATTGGGACAAAACAAAACCAACTTTCCTTCTTGAGCTATCCTTATTTGGATGTTTTAAGTTCTTATCTTCAATAAGAATGGTTGGCATCCCTTCGGTTTAGTCTAAGCTCAACTTAGCTCACCTTTAGCACTTTAATGTTTCTAAAGCATTTTCTACTTTTACTTGCACTTTGGATTGTAATATAATCTTTCTTATGATTTCGATAACATATATTAATGTTTACAATACTGAATCATATGTAGTAGGATACAAAAATGTAGGTCTTACACAGTGAGACTAAGAAAGTCTGGAAGTTTATAGATAGATTAAGACCGACCATTAGGTTCAGACTAGTTCTATTAGAGATCTCTACTATAAGACCTGAAATCTGTATTATTCCATTGTAAATATATCATTGTAAATGTACATTTGTGATAGATTGATTTATAAAGAAGGAATGATACAATGTTAAGTACGAAGAGTTTCGGTGATCTCGGGACAAACCAAATAAAATTTAGCTAAACCGACTGAAAATATGGACTCAGTATAGGGAGTCCAAGAAGGGAAATGAGTCTAGACTTGTAAGACCTGAAAATTACCCCACCTTGTGAATTTATCTCAGAAATATGAAAAAAATATATTTCTGAAGAAATAATAAAATAGGATGTACATACATATATTTGTAGCAACAAATTAAATAATATATATGTACATGTGGGTGTAAATATTAATGTGTAAAATACATTATGGTAATATAATATTATTATAATAATATAGATATTTGTTATATTATTATTATAATAATATTATAGTATGAGATATTTTATATATATATATATTTGTGTATAATATTATATTAAGGTATAATATATATATATAATAAAATAAATAGAAAAAGGAAAAAATAAAAGAATTAAAAGAAAAACTGAAACTGAAAACATAAAAAAAAAAATGAAAGAAAACGCGAAACAGAGGAGGACAACCCGATCTTCCTCTGATTTTCTTCACTGACTGCGAACGTGCGAGGACCACGATGTCAGGACCCCAATTTCAATCCTTGACTTTAACCAAAAATCACAATAAATTTTTCGCATTTTAACATACCTTTCTCCTCTTCAATGGTTGGGCTGTGATTCGATGTCAGAGTCTTCACTTACCATAATATCCATTATCATACATACATGTCAATATATTAATTCTGACTGTAGCTGCTTTTATTATACATGTAAGATTTTATAAAGTCTAATACAATTACATTCCCCATAATATATAACGTATACATCACTGTGCTGTTTCTATGTTTAGATACATGACTGTACATAATAAGTATACCTGATGAATCGATAGGAACTAGCAGTGGACTCTGGGACACTCTCCCACGATAACTCTCGCTCTACTGACGCTCTGTAGAGAGATGTAAAGAAAAGGGGGGTGAGCATAACGCGCTCAGTAAAGAAATCAGGCAAGCAAGTAGATATCCACACTATCTACTCAAAATAGTGCTATGCCTTGAAAACATTTATTTCCTTACTCACTTTAAAAGCATGTCTTGAAATATAAAATATATACTTGTACAGAATAAATCCCATGTACAGAAATCATGCTTTATTTCTCAAATGTAGGCATGTAATGCAAAACTATGCATTGTATATAAATCATGCCTTTATGTAAATCATGCCATGTATATTTAAATCACAATAAATATGGCATCAAATGATTCACAACTCAAATCGGAGTCCGAGCCATCCCTCAGGTCTGTCCGCAGTTTAAATCAGTCAATCAATGTGATATATCATGTGAGACTCTGTGGTAAATGCAAATAGTATCCTGGATTATGATCATATCCGAAAAGTGATCCCATGCAACACAGTACTCGGTGTGCGACAATCACTGCTGTAACGGGAGGATGGTCAGTCCAATGTCAACCGCCAGCTACGTAACACACAGTACAGCGTCCACCTCGTGTCCCAAACACGGTACAAAGTACACCCGTGGACCCTCACAGCCAGGGTGCCTCCCATAGGACTTAGCCCTCGAAACTATGGAAATATTTATACCACGTCTATATCAACCTCATGCGGATATCCTCTCTAGCTATGACACACAGTCACACAAAGATACAGGCATGGGTTTTAACATGTATTACATATCACATACAGTGTGCATCTTGAGTGCGACTCACAGTCGTCACTCCGCTCAAACACTGTTTCACATCACAAAACTCAACTCTAGTGCGAGCAATCTCTAGCAACTAGGTCAATGCATAGTTTATGTATTAAATCAAGTACGAGCAATAGCTCCCAGTACTATGCTATGCACAATATCAAAATCAAGTACGAGCAATAGCTCCCAGTACTATGTCATGTATAAACCATGAAGAATCGAGTACGAGCAACGCTCTAGCACTCTGTCATGCATATATCATTCAAAGCTGAGTACGAGTGAGAACTCCAGTACTCTATCATGCATGTCATGAAAATCTAGTGCGTATCAAAATCCAGCACTAATATTATGTGGAAAACATATGAATCCCAGTGCGAGATATGCTCTGGCACGATTCATTCTCACAAAATATGATAGATGGTTATTTAAAAGGGATTGTTTACAAAATAGTAAAATCAGCACTAAAAATGTGCTTAAGTCATATCAACCTTAAAATCATTAGCCCATCTATTTATTTTCATGCTAATAGCAATTAAACACTCACAATAGTATTTTCCATGCTTTTTGCAACTTCTCACAAAAGTTGACTTTTTGACTAACTAGGGGCAAAATCGTAATTTGCCACTATCGGGTCGTAATAATTATTATTCACTTTCTCTGACCCTCAGAGTTTTTAAGTGAATGCAGAAGCAGTTGAAAATACGTGCAGGTATCTCTAACTACTTGCAAAAGTCCCTTATCTCGGATCACGTCACGTGACCTCACTTCCTCGGTGCTGCTAAATCCCGCAGTCCGATTAGCTCTCAATGTAAACTCCGGAGCTGTAAATAACCATTCCTCATGTTAATTATAATTTTTCTACTGTATTACACATTAATACAGTTTATTTTCCCTTAATGGGCCTTAAAATCCTTAATGGGCCTAACTAGGCCTTAAGTCCATTTTCATTTTACTATTCACTTTTGTTGGGCCTATTGGACTTGTGGGGCCCACCAACTCTTATTGGGCTTGTCTTAGGCCCATTACACCCTATTGGGCCTAAAAATATTGGGCTTGGCCCATTGGGCCTCTCGGCCACATGCCTTGGCCGAGAGCTAGCCATTCTCGGTTTTCCACCATGGCATGCCATACATGCCTATTTCCTAGCCATTTTCACTTAGGTATTTTCACAAACACTTGGTAGGCAACATTACCAATCATCATATTGTTCATTTAGGCATTTTATCAAACACCTTGATTGCCAACAATTTACATGTATTAATTAATCAATTTGATTAACTCTAATTATACCATTAACATTAATACATGTGTACTAATCCATTTATGTCTTAAAAATCAAATTGACATATTTCAATATCCCATTGATCACTCTCGGCCTAACCCTCTTCATGGTGATTTAATATGTTTCAATGCTTAAAACATACATCAACATACTTAAAATCATTCATACATTAACATATATGAAATTGGAAATTAGAAAATATACCAATTGTTGTGTTCACCCTTTGGCCGAAACTTTGGAGGCTCTCGGTTTGCACTCTATGGCTCCTTGATAGCCAATTCCAACATATGTTAATCTCCTTTCAATTTGGAACAACTTCCATGAAGAATGCAAGTTCCAAATATGTCTAATTCCTAGTGATTTCTAGTGAGAGAAAGCTTGGATGGTTATGGTTTCAATGGTTTCTTCTCTAGCCGAAATTGGTGTGGTGAAGATGACAATGGTGTGGCTGCATTTATAAGCCACTTACTTAGCCATTAATCCTTACTTTTCAGCCATTATGCTTGACTTTCCAAATCTGAACCATGAGTCACCTTATGAGTCACCTTATGAGTCATAGTTAACTTTAACTATAGTTAGATATTTATCTCATGGGCTTTTCCAATTGGGCTTCTCGGTTTGGGCTTTCCTAATGGGCTTTCGGTCTGAAATTTTTACTACACCTCGGGCCTTTTATTGTCTCAAAATTTGGCCGATCAATTGGTCCAACAATTCGGTCTAAAGGACCTAAAAATTTCGATATACGTTTAGTATACCTTAATGGGCTTTAAAATTTTCACCTTAGGCCCATTACATTTTTAACAATTAAATTTATTCCGGAATCCTTCCGAATAAATTTTCCTTACTTCCGGGGATGATTATCTTGTATTCTGGCCAAGAATATTTTTCCCCAAATTTTTCTCCACACTTAGGTTAATTTTTTTAACCATGGTTAGTCAACTATGGCAAAAGTCCACTTTCTTAACTATAGTTGACTTTTTCCTTAACCATTGACTAAGTTGACTTTTTCTTCAAATTTCGAAAGTGTCATATATTATGTCTTGCACTCTCGTCTTTATATTCCAACCGCTCCCGGTGGATAATTTTACTCGAAACTCCTTTTCTCGCCAAAAAAGTCCATTTTACTCTTTAGCTTTTACTCTCATTTTTGTATGTTCGGGTCTAAATCAAGCTGACTTTCCTTCATGAGTTCTCTACGCTCTCTTATTTTAAGTTCTTATTTTCAGTCAGAATGATTTAGAATGACTCGGTTTAGCCTGTGATACCCATCGTCCACATTAGGCATTTTATGTAGCTTTTGCGTGTTAATTCATTTCACTAACACTTTAAATCTAGTAAATACTCTTCTTATGATTCAACCATAATTACATAGTGTTCATACACATAGGAATCATAAGGAAATAAGCAACAAAAATCCGGGTCTGACAACCAAATTTTCTGAGTGGGGGAGGATTGTCAGACCCGAATTTTTTGTAGCTTGTACCTTATGATTCCTATGTATATGAACACTATGTAATTATAGTTGAATCATAAGAAGAGTATTTACTATCATGCAATCGACTATTTGAGAAATTAAAAATGCATGTAAGCTACATAATAGCGAGATAAGGGTTAAGTTGATTCCCGAACGAGTGCAGGGGTGAAACGGTCAAATGACTGAAATTCGGTATAATTTCGATAAGACAATTTCATTAAAAATATGAAATTGAGGAATCTTGATCAAAATCAAGGAAAATATTTAATTTCGAGCCCAATTGATCAAGATATAAATTTATTAGAATTTATGAGAATTTTTACCTCGAAAAATAATCCCAAAAATAGTGAAAAAATATACCGAAAAGGTAAAATCGGACTGATAAATTCATTTACAGGTTGAATAAATTTAATATGATTTTTGGAGATATTTTTAGATATTTTTGGGATATTTATGGGATATTTATGGGATTTTTATTATTATTTTATAATAAAATAATAATAAAAATATATTATTAAAAAAAAGGAAATCTGAAAGTTGAATCGTGGGAGAGTGTCCCAGAGTCCACTGCTAGTTCCTATCGATTCATCAGCTATACTTATTATGTACAGTCATGTATCTAAACATAGAAACAGCACAGTGATGTATACGTTATATATTATGGGGAATGTAATTGTATTAGATTTTATAAAATCTTACATGTATAATAAAAGCAGCTACAGTCAGAATTAATATATTGACATGTATGTAAGAGAATGGATATTATGGTAAGTGAAGACTCTGACATCGAATCACAGCCCAACAATTGAAGAGGAGAAAGGTATGTTAAAATGTGAAAAAATTTATTGTGGTTTTTGGTTAAAGTCAAGGATTGAAACTGGGGTCCTGACACACGAAGATGAAATGACCGACGAGGGATAACTGGCACCCAGGTAACTGTCGAACTCCGTCATGCGCTGTGGAGCGTCAAAAATAGGTAGATAAGCGAGGGAAAGGCCAAACATGAGAGAAGAGAAAACGACTATCATCGGCGTCAATCTGACCCCAACCAAGCCAACCGAAGGTCCCCTTAGTGAAGCCGCGTCGATTGGTGGCAGAAACGGCTTGAGAACCAGCCGAAAATGCCGACAACGGCAAAAGAGCCCCTGAACCAGTTTGAAATGGTTTAGTGTGAAAAAGGAGTAGAATCGGTCCGAACTGGTTTAGCAATATATAGAAGAAAAAAATTTACGGATAAGTTTCGGTATCGACTCGGCTTAACGGTAGACCGCGCGATAATAGGTGACGAACATGAGTTCGATCGAGCCTCGAATTGTGTAAGACCCGTATTTTTATATAGCTTGTTCCTTATGATTTATACATGTACAAATATTATACTAAGTTATATGAAATCATAAGAAGAGTATTTACTAGATTTAAGTGTTAGTGAAATGCTTTAACACTTAAAAGCTACATAAAAGTCAAAAAAGGGCTGTAAGAGCCACATGGCTAAACCGTGAGGATCTGAATCATTCTAACTAAAGAGAAGAACTAAAAATGAGAAAGTATAGAGAGCTTATGAAGGAAAGTTGATTTGATTTAGTCCCAAACACGGAGAATAAGAGTAAAAGCCAAAAGGGAGCAAAATGAACCATTTTAGCGGTTTAAGGTATTTAAGGTATATTTACCTACTAAAAATGGTCAAAATGTAAAGACGAGAGTCTAAACCATAAGATATGACACTTTCAAATTCTTGAGAAAAAGTCAACATGGTCAATGATTAAGAAAAAAGTCAACTGTAGTTAAGAAAAGTGGACTTTTACCGTAGTTGACTAACCATGGTTAAAAATTAACCTAAGTGTGGAGAAAATTTAGGGAAAAAATATTTTTGGTCAAAATACAAGATATACATCCCCGGAAGCAAGGAAAATTTATTTGGATGAATTCCATATTAAATTTAATGGGAAAAAATGTAATAGGCCAAAGTGAAGATTTTAAAGCCTATTAAGGTATAATAAGTGTAGATCGAATTTTTTAGGTCCATTAGATCGAATTGTTGGACCGATTGGGGGGCCCAATATTTAGACAATTAAAGGTCTGATGTATAGTAAAATCTAAAAGCCCATTAGGAAGGCCCAAACCGAGAAGTCTAAATGCTAGGCCCAAATTGATTAAAATCAAGCTCATTAGTAAAAGGTAACCATAGCCAATTTGGTAACCATTACCTAAATCAATTCAAATTGAATTTTGTTAGCTGAAAAGTAAGGCTTAATGACTAAGTAATGGACTTATAAATCAGCCAACACAACTACATCTTCTTCCTTAAGAATTCGGCTAGAAGAAGAAAACCGTTAAAACACATATATTTAAGCTTTCTCTCTCTAGAAATCACTAGGAAAAAGGCATATTTGGAACTTGCATTCTTCATGAAAGCTGTTCCAAATTGAGAGAGGATTAACATATGCTGGAATTGGCTATCAAGGAGCCAAAGTGAGCAAATCGAGAAAGTTTCGACTAAGTGTGAACGTGTATACTAGGTATAATTTCCAGCTTTCAAATTCGTATATGTTAATGTATGAATTATTCTAAGTAGATTGGTATATGTTTTAAGCATTAAAACACATGAAATCACTATGAACATGGATTGGCTGAGAGTCGATAGTGATAAATTGATGAATGCCCATATGATTTTAAGGCATGAATGAGTTAATGTACATGTGTTAATGATTATGGTATAGTTAGAATTAATCAATTTGATCAGTTGATGAATGAATTAATTTGGAAATCAAGGTGCTTAATAAAATTCCTAAATGAACTAAGTGATGCTTAAGAACATTGCCAACCATGTGTTTGTGAAAATACCTAAGTGAAATGACTAGCAAATGGTCGATGGTGGCGTGGTGCTCTGATGGCTAAGCGTGCGTGGTCTTGGTCATGGCATGTGGTTGAGAGGTCCAATGGGCCAAGCCCAATTGGTTTCAGCCCAATGTGATGTAATGGGTCTCGAACAAGTCCAATAAGAGTTGATGGGCCCCACAAGCCCAATAGGCTCAACGAAAATAAATAGTAAAATGAAAACATGCTTAAAGCAGAGTTAGGCCCATTAAGGTTTATCAAAGCCCATTAAGTGAAATAGATTGTATTAAATATGAAATACAACAGGAAAAGTAAAATTAACCTGATGAATGGTTATATGCAGCTGCAGAGATTATTGGAGGAGCTAATCGGACTACTGGATCAAGCAGCATTGAGAAAGTAAAATTTCTCGAGTGGCTACAGGTAAGGGACTTTTGTGAGTAGTTGAGATACCTACATGTATTTTTGTCTGAGGGTCAGAGAAAGTGAATAATAATTATAACGACCCGATAGTGAAAAATTACGATTTTGCCCTTAGTTAGGGAAAAAAGTTAACTTTTGGGAAAAGTTGTAAAAAGCATAGAAAGCACAATTATGAGTGTTTTTACTGCTATTTAACGAAACAGTAGGTAGATAGGCTAATGTTTTCATGGTTGATGAGAAATAGCATAATTTATAGTTCTGATTTTGATGTTTTGAAAATCATCCCTTTTTAAATGGCCATCTATCAAATTATATGAGAATAAATCATGCTAGAGCACAGCTTGCACTTGATTTCATATGTTTTCCATGTATATTAGTGCTGAAGTATGATTCGTACTTGATTTCCATGACATGCATGATAGAGTGCTGGAGTTATTGCTCGTGCTCAGCTTTATATGATTTATGCATGATAGAGTGCTAGAGCGATTTGCTCGTACTCAAATTTTACATGAGATGCATGACAAAGTGCTAGAGCATTGCTCGTACTCGATTCTTCATGATTTATACATGATATAGTACTTGAGCGATTACTCGTACTTGATTTGATGAGTTTTGTGCATAGCATGGTACTGGAGTGATTGCTCGTACACTATTTGAAACATGAACTATGCATAACCTAGTGCTGGAGGTTTACTCGCACTAGAGTTTGAGTTTGTGATGTTTAAAACAATGTTTGAGCGGAGTGTCGACTGTGAGTTGCACTCAAAGGCACGGACTGTAGTGTTATGTGATATATAAGACATGTTGAAAACCATGCTGATTTCCTCGTGTAGACTGAGTGTCACACTATAGAGATGTTCGCATGTGGATTTAGAAATGTGGTATTGATTATCCATTGAGATAGGTCCATGAGTATACATTGTACCGTGTGAGTGGTATAGAGTACATTGTACCGCGTGTTGTTGTGGAGTTGAGGAGTTGATAGTTGGCGGTTGTGATGGACTGACCCCTCTCCCGTTGCAGCAGTGATGCCCTACACACCGAGGCTTATGTAGTTTGGGATCACCATTATAGGATATGGCCATAGTCCAGGATATTATTGCATTTAGCCACAAAGTCTCACATGATATATCACTTTATTGATTTTATACGGATAGACCTGAGGGATGGGCCAGAATCTGATACAGTCAATAGATAGTATATTGACATGTATGTATGATAATGGATGAATGGTATGGTAAGGGAGGATACTACCATCGACTCACAACCCAACTATTGATAAGGAGAAAGTTAAGTAAAAAGTGAAAAATTTGTAGTGGTTTTGGTTAAGTCACGGAGGGTCGTGGTAGAATGTTATCAGAGTAGAGTTGGTCTGATGTGAGTCGATGTTTGTAACTAGGAAAGTGTACATCCCCAAATAACTATGCTGTGTTTAGATTTGAATGTGTATACAAGATGGTAAACGGACTAATTAATGATTGTGAATGCAGGAATCGAGCCTATATGGTGAAGACCCATAGTGGTAGAGGGACTAGAGGTAGGGCTCGAGGCCATAGTGATAGGCCTGAGAGTCGAGATGATACTGAGTCATTACCTATCCATGAGACTCTAGGTAATACTGAGGTACCAAAGAGTGTTGAGGCGTGCTTCACGAGGTTAGAGCATAGCCTAGAGATGATAGTAGAGATGTTGGTGCAGACGATGCCAAGTAGACAGGGATAGGATGCAGAGACTGGGACTGGGCAGGCAGCTACACCTGACATACCTGTACAGCTTACACATATTCCACAGCCTAAGGATACTTCTAGACCCCTATCAATTCAGGATACGCCTTCTTCTGTTACTCTACGACAGAGTAGTAGCGGTTTGGGGTACGAATGTGAGCGGATCGGTTACAACAGTTTCAGAAGTTTAGACCTCCATCTTTTAGTGGGGTCAAGGACCCAGTTGCTGCTGAGGAGTGCATTGGAGAGATGGAGAAGCAATATGGATTCTTCGAGTGTACGACATTAGAGATGGTCGTATGTACTGCATCCCTATTGAAGGGATCGACAGAGCATTGGTAGAACTCCACCAAACCCATATTGAGAGCCTGACATACAGATATCAGTTGGAAGATATTTCTGGATGCCTTTAGGAGGCAGTGTGTTATAGATACCATGCAACAGAAACTACAAGCTGAGTTTTTAGGGCTGAATCAGGGGAGTTTGTCAGTGGATGAGTGTAAGACCTGATTCTTATCCCTTGGAAAGTATGACCCCGACACCATGTATAGTGAGACTAGGAAGGTCCACAGATTTATTGATGGACTGAGACTGGTACTACAGTCTAGATTGGTCCCATTGGATATAGCCATATATGTGGAGGCAGTGCGCAGGGCATAACTATGCGAGTAGGACTATGAGAGGAATGCTTCTGAGTTTGGGAAGTTTAGTCAGAGCCGTGATAGAGAGAGGAAAAGCCTGACTAGAGATAGAGGTTTAAATTATCGAGGAGGAAGGAGACTTTCGGTAAGAGACCATATATTAAGGAGGTACGAGAGAGACCTGCTAGACCTCCTCCTTATCCTGCCATAGCTCCAGCGAAGGGTATTGTCATTGAAGGACAGAGGCCTACTACTGAGCAGTGCAGTAGATGCGGTAGACATCATGGAGGTAGACCTTATCCGATGACTCATATAGTGTGTTTTTAATGTGGGAAACCAGGGCATATTGCTAAAGCTTTCCCTAAGATGGTTGAGATTGATCCACTGAAGGGCAGGGAGCCAAAGAGAGCTCCGGTTGATAGTTCTGCTTCGAGGAGGAGAGCAAGAGCAGAGGAGAAGGGGAAGCAAGTGATTGGTCGAGGGCGTGTACGTGTTTTGGACCAAGGTATATTATATACTATTATAAACAAAGAAAATTCTCTCTAAAAAATACCTATAGTCTGAAACCCAAACCCACCTTTGACTTTTTTTAGAAGGAACTTTATGTGTTTTATATGTAAATATGATTAACTAAGCCAGGGGCGGCCAGTGAACGAGCTTTTATAGGTGTATATGTATGTATACTAGTTATAATACATGATTATATCACTTGGATAATAATAATAATGTAGGAAAGAGTTTTATGTGGCTGCAAGATTCCTTTCATCTTTCCATAAAAAGCCTATTGGTAAGTGGGAGATAAACAATGACATTCTTTTAAAATTTAACCATGGACCAAAGAAAGGGAAACTAATCCCGATCGAGAGAAACAAAACTGAATTAGAAAGCAAGCTACATAGATTTCTTTTTTCTTTTCCTTTTACTTGTTTGGCAATAGTACCAGCAGAGCGTCGACTAGGACTATGTCCTAGTTTCGAGCCTCTAGGGATGCAAATCGGGGTATTTACCTCGATAAAATCATGAAGGGTCTGGTGTCCCCAGAGCGGACAGTACGATTGAGTCAAGGCAAACTTGGGATTGATATTATAGGCCCAAGAGGGGTGGCCATGGATAATCAGGGGGATGCCAGCCGACGGCTAAGGAAATGGGTTGGGCCTTGACATCTACTGGGTGCATACTTTCCTTACTGAGCGTGTTTGCTCACCCCATTTACTTTCCTCTCTCCATAAATTTTATTCTATAGTCTAAGAGCATCGCGGTAGATCCTGTATTTCCTTCTGTTCGCTACCCTTTTATTTGCATCGACTCATAAATAAGGAAAGGGTCATAAATAAGGAAAGAAATTGGATGTAAATGAACCAGGGATGTAAATGAACTAGATAAATAAGGAAAGAAATTGGATTAACATCGACTCATAGCCCAACTAATGGATGTAAGTGTAAGCAAAAAGGGTCACGATAGAAGTTGGTATCAGAGCAGAGTTGGTCTAATATGAGTCGGTGTTAATGGTTAAGAAAGTTTGCATCCCCATGTTACTGTTCTATGTTTAGATAAAATTGTGTATACCAGGTTGTTATGTTACTAGGAGTTATGTCATATATAAAGGAAATTATTAGGATGTCTGGTGATACCGTAGTAGAGGGCAAGGCTCCCGATCTCAAGGGCATAAACACAGGCCTAAGAGACATATAGAATCCTCTTATGATCGTGTCTCAAAGGATCTAGTAGAGACTATTGAGGCACGTATGGTGAGAGTATAGTGTACGGTAGAGAGCTTGTCACGTTTATTTAGTCAGGCAATGGCAAGATTAGTGAATCTACAGGGTATGGGTGGCCCAGCAGCAACCCCTACCACTCTGCACCATAGACCACTAGATCGACTGGTTCTGCTCATCCTATGCCACCACTGCCTCCATCTATACAGCTTGAGGTTGCACCTCCACCCGTTCTACCCCGATACCACCAGCCCCAGTAAAGCCTCATAGACCTCTATAGAGTAATGAGATGGGGTATAGCTACGATTTAGACCATTTGAGACAGTTCTTGAAACTGAGACCATCATTTTTCAGTGGGGTCAAGGATCCAGTAGTAGCAAAGGATTGGGTGAATAGTCTAGAGAAGTTGTTTGGATATTTCAAGTGTTCCCTAACAGAGAGAGTATCATTTTCTACGTTTATGCTAGAGGGTGAGGTGAAACATTGGTGGAAGCCCACCTAGCTTATTTTTGAGGGTTTAAAATCAGATCTTGACTTGAGAGATATTCTTGGATGCTTTCAGGAGGCAGTATATTCCAAAGACAACTAAGGATGATTACAGATGCAGTTTTTGGTCTGACTCAAGGTAACCAATCCAAGGACGAGTATGAGTCTCGATTTACATCTTTAGGGTGATATGATCCTGACACCATGTCTAAAGAAGATAAGAAGGTCAGGAAGTTTATGGAAGGGTTGAGACCGTCTACCAGAACTAGACTAGCTCTTTTAGATATTTTGCCTTATGATAAGGCAGTGCAAAGAGCTCAATTGTGTGAGCAGGATTTCGAGTGGCACGTCTCTGAGTTTGGTCAATTTAGGTTAGGTGGTAAGGGCTGAGACAGAGGCAGAAATAGAACAAGAGATGATAGAGTGATCAGAGAGGGAAAGAGGCCTTTTGGAAAGCGACAGAGATTTAAGGAGTCGCGACGTATGGCCAGTAGACCCCCTTACATCCTACTGCAGCTCTATTCAGAGGTATTATGATTGGTAAACCTAACCTATTACCAAGCTATGCAAGATCTGTAAGAGATATCATAGGGGTAGGCACTATTATATAACAGTCAGAGCTTGCTTCAGATGTGGTAAGACAGGACATCTGGTTAAAGTTTACCCCACAGAAGGGAAAAGAGCTAGAGAAAGCTCCACCTAGCATTTTTACCTTGAGATGGAAGGCCGCAGCCAAAGAGAAGGGGAAGCAGACTGTTGGTCAAGGAAGAGTTTATGCAATAGACTAGGATACTGCAAATGCTTCACTTGAGGTGCTTAAAGGTTTTATTGTGTACGTGGTTGATACGAATAAGGTACACTCAGAATTGATCGATATCCCTGTGGTTAGGGAATTTCCTGATGTTTTTCAGGATGATTTACTGGGGTTACCACCAGAAGGGAGATGGAGTTCTGTATTGATGTGGTACCCGATACTGAGCCAATATCCAAACCACCATACCATATGGCTCTAATGGAATTAAAGGAGCTTAAGAAGTAATTATAGGAACTTTTGGATAAAGGGTTTATCAGACCAAGCGTCTCACTTTAGGGAACCCTAGTTTTGTTTATGAAAAAGGATGGAAGCCTCCGACTATGCATTGACTACAGATTGTTGAATAAGGCTACCGTCAAGATTAAGTACCCCTTGCCATGTATAGATGATCTGTTAGATCAACTTCGGGGAGCACATATCTTTTTCAAGATCGATTTGAGGTCTAGGTACCATTAGTTGAGAATTCAGAGCGAAGATATACCATAAACAACTTTTCTTACCCGTTATGGTCATTATGAGTTCAGGGTTATGCCATTCAGGTTGACTAATGCTCTCGCAGCTTTTATGAGTCTAATGAATGATGTATTCAAGCCATACTTGGACCAATTTGTTATCATCTTTATCGATGACATTATGGCATATTCAGAATCTAGGGAAGATCATGAGTAGCATCTGAGGATTATGTTACAAACTCTTCGATAGAAGCAGTTGTATGCTAAACTCAGTAAGTGTGACTTCTGGTTGGAATAGATTTCATTTCTAGGCCATGTTGTATCAAGAAACGGGGTGTCAGTGGACCCGTTTAAGATCAAAGTTGTAGTCCAATGGGACAAGCCCAAGATAGATACTGAGATCAAGAGTTTTATGGGTTTAGTTGGGTATTACAGAAGGTTCGTTGAGGGTTTCTCAAAAATTGGCTGCTCCTCTGATTCGTCTCACTTGGAAGAATGTTTCATTTGAGTGGGATGATTCTTATGAGTGGAGTTTTCAGCAGTTGAAACTTCGACTGACTATCGCACCTATTCTCACCACATAAATCAGCTCAGGAGGTTTTATCTATCTACACCAATGCGTCGGGACAGGGACTGGGTTGTGTATTGATGTAGGATGGGAAGGTAGTTGCTTATAGATCTAGAAAGCTTAAGGACCATGAGAAGAACTATCTGACCCATGATTTAGAGTTAGTGACCATATGTTTGCACTAAAGATATGGCGTCATTATTTGTACGGTGAGAAATTTTTGTTTTCATAAGAGCCTCAAATATCTATTTTCAAAGAAGGAATTGACTATGAGGCAACAGAGATGGTTAGAACTTCTAAAGGATTACGACTGTGAGATCTTGTACCACCCGGATAAGGTTAATGTGGTTGCTCATGCATTGAGTAGAAAGAGCCTTGAGATGGTATCTTATATAATGATCAGGGAACATGAGCTGCTAGAGCAGTTTACGAGCCTTAACTTAGATGTGACCCCTTCTGCTACTGACGCCTATTGTATGGTAGCTAGTCTAAGGTTAGAACCGGATCAGACAAGCTTAGTGTAGTGATCGCTTATGTATCAATATGGCTAGTCAGATTTTGATGGGTACTGGTGCCAACTGGGAGTTGGGTACCGATGATTTACTAAGGTTTAGAGTCATAGTGTGTGTTCCCGATGATCCACAGTTGAGGAGAATCATTTTGGTAGAAGCTCACTCTTCGAGGTATACTCTGCATCTGGGGAGTACTAAGATGTATCAGAATCTTTAAAAAGTATATGGGTGGTCAGGTATGCAGAAAGACATCGTTGAATTTGTTGCGAGATGTCTGGTATGCTAGCAGGTTAAGGTAGAACATCAGAAGCCTACAGGGTTATTGTAGCTTCTACCTATATCGACATGGAAATTTGAGCATATCACCATGGATTTCATTATGGATTTACCGAGGACCAAGAGGGACCATGATGCTATCTGGGTGATTATGGATAGATTGATGAAGTTAGTTCACTTCTTGGCTATGAAATCTGTAGATACTCTGAGTGTGCTGGCGGATTTGTATATACAGGAGATTGTAAGACTACATAGTGTTCCACAGAGCATTGTCTTTGATAAGGATTCCCGCTTCACTTTCCACTTTTGGGAACATTATTAGGAAGCCATGGGAACCCGATTGAGTTTTAGTATAGCTTTTCATCCTCAGATAGATGGTCAGTCGGAGAGGACCATCCAGACTCTAGAGGATATGTTAAGAGCTTGTGCGATGGATTTTAAAAGCTCCTGGGATGATTATTTGTCATTAGCTGAATTCGCCTACAATAATAGTTACCACTCAAGTATTGGAATGGCACCCTATGAAGCACAGTATGGTCGCAGGTGTCGTTCTCCCATAGGGTGGGAAGAAATGGGTGATTGAAAGATGTTTACTCCTGATTTGGTGAAAAAGGCCTCCTTTGATGTCCAGTTGATATGTGAGAGGTTGAGGACAACTCAGAGCAGGCAGAAAAGCTATGTTGATATGAGACGACGACCGTTAGAGTTTATGGTTGGTGAGTCATTGTTCTTGAAGGTTCCCCCCTCCAAGGGTATTACGAGGTTCGAAAAGAAGGGCAAGTTGAGTCCTCGTTACATCGGGCCTTTTGAGATCTTACACTAAATGGAAGATAAAGCCTACAGGCTAGATTTGCCACCTAAACTACTAAGCATTCATAATGTCTTCCACATATCGATGCTTCAGAAGTATCATCCAGATCCGACTCATGTGATTGAGTATGAGCCTCTCGAGTTGAAAGAGGACATGTCATATGTAGAGAAATTGATACAAATTTTAGATAGGAAGGAGAAGGTGCTTCGGTCTGAGATGATCCCTCTAGTTAAGGTTCTTTGGCAGTACCACACTTCTGAGGAAGCTATGTGGGAATTGGAGAATCTGATGTGTGAGAGGTATCCACACTTATTCGAGGGCTATCTTGATTCTAATTTGAAAGACCAAATTTCTTAAGGGAGAGAGGAAATGTAAGACCTGAAATCCCTATTATTCCATTGTAAATATATTATTGTAAATGTCCATTTGTGATATATTGATTTATAAAGAAGGAATGATACAATGTTAAGTTCTTTAAAATGAGAAATAAGAGTTTCGGCAAGCTCGGGACAGACCGAATGAAATTTGGCTAAACCTACTAAAAATATAGACTCAAAATGCTAAAATATAGAGAGTACAATAAGGAAAATGAGTTCGGACTTGTAAGACCCAGAAATTACCCCACCTTGGGAATTTATCTTGAAAATATGGAAAAAATATATTTCTGAAGAAATAATAAAATAGGATGTACATATATATATTTGTAGAATCAAATTAAATAATATATGTGTACATGTGGGTGTAAATATTACTGTATAAAATACATTATGGTAATATAATATTATCATAATAATATAAGATATTCTTATATTATTATTATTATTATTATTATAATATTATAGTATGAGATATTATATATATATATATATTTGTGTATTATATTATATAAAGGTATAATATAATATCTATATATAATAAAATAAAATAAAATAAAAAAGAAGAAAAGAATTGAAAAAGAAAACAAAAACTGAAAACGCAAAAAGGAAGGAAAACATGAAACAGAGGAGTACAACCCGATCCTCCTCTGAGTTTCTTCACTGACAGCGAATGGCAAAGACCACAGAGACTAGACGACCGGGGAGGGACGACTAGCACCAGGCAACCGTCGAATGCTGTCACATGCCGTGGAGCGCCGAAAATAGGGAGATCGACAAGGGAGAGGCCAAATGAGAGAGAAGAGAAAACGATAATCACCGGCGCCGATTTGACCCCAACCAAGCCAACCAAAGATCCTTATGGTGAAGTCATGTCAATTAGTCACAGAAACGACCTGAGAACCAACCAAAAATGTCGACAACAGCAAAAGAGCCCTTAAACAAGTTCGGACCGGTTCAGTGTGAAAAGAGGTTGAACCAATCCGAATCGATTCAGCAAGAGAGAAAAAAATTTCGATGAAAGTTTCGGTATCGACTCGGCTCAACAGTAGACCACGCTACAATAGGCGACGAAAGTGAGTTCGAATGAGCATCGAATTACGTGTCATCATGAAAACTCAAGTATGTGAATTTCCCTTACTATAACTGGTATAGTTATACGAGTTAGGAATTAATCGCATAAGTTACGGATAAATTCTGAATGAAATGTTTTATGCTCTGGAATTAAAAATGACTGTAAAAAATAATTGTATGGATTATCCAAAGAGACTAGAAAAGGCTTACGATGACCCAATAAGTGTAATTCAGCCTAATGAGCTAAATCGGCTATGAATGGAGTTTGGTCCAATAAAGAGCAATAAGGCCCAATAAGAGTAAAAGGGCCCAGTACTGTAAGTTAAATACATTGGAATTGAAAAATAAGTATATTGAATTATATTGATGTGATTGGTAACTATCTGCAGCTCCCAGAGACATACACGGAGCTGGAGATCGAATTATGTGAAGTTAGAAAAGGAGGAAAAATACCTTTAATGTGATTCGAGGTAAGGGAATTGTGTGGGTTATAGAGATAGCTACACATATTTTCATCGTCATTTACAATCACTTAAAATTTGTGTAGAGTCTAGATATGGGGATTCTAGATTTCTCTCGAGTATGGGTAAAATTACTAAAATACCCCTAGTTATAAAAAATATTTGAAAACATTTAAAAATGCATGAAATAGCATATCTCCCTATTTTCTTTGTGAAAAGGTGATTTTATATCATTAAAATAGTATATAGGCTCTAGATTTGACTAATTGCATTAAATTGCATGTTTTCCTGCGTGATGAGTGATTTGATGAGAAGTGGTCCCTCTTACTCTGTTTCGCGCCGTTTTGTGTGGAACTTGGTTTTGGAGTATCGGTCCACTAGAAATGAGTTGTCTATTAATTTTATATGTGACATTGTGCTGGAGCCTTGCTCGCACTAAATTTATACGATTTATACATGACATGGTGCTTGAGCCTTGCTCACACTAGATTTATAAGATTTATGCATGAAATAGTGTTGGATCCTTGATCGCACTCAATTTTGTATGATATGCATAAAATCATGCTTGAGTCGTTGGGTCTACTGTATGTTACACCGACCTGTTCGCACTGGATTTTGAGATAAGCGACGGTTGATGATCTAAGTTGGGATAGTAAGTTCCTATGGTTGGCACCCCCAGACTTGTGATTTGGAAATCGAGGTTGATGATGTACGTTTTATTGTATAAGTAACATGGAGTACGTTGTACCATTGCTGAGAGTCGTTTGACGACTGATTGACCGATGGGTATCATTTAACCTCCTCCCGCAATAATGAAACACTCTTACACACCTGCCCCGTGATGCTTGGGCTCTCCGACTATGGCTATAAGTCCATTATACAATTGTGACATCCCTGCTTGGTCTCTGATGTTGTTGGTTTGTATGTACCTAATGGTACTGGTGGGTGAATTGGGTTTCACTACACCAAATTAAAACTTATTTTATACCATTGAGTGAATTGGGGTTTCACTACACTGAGTTGGGAACCTATTTTGATTTTATACAGGGTAAACTTCTATGCATAGCGGTGAACGCTATTAAATTTACTATTTTGGTACAGTGAGTGAATCAGAAACAAGTATTACACTAATGTGTTTTATCCATATATATATATAGTGAAGGTTGCTGTCTACTTTCACTTTGATTTTGGTTCCGACAGAAATGATTTCTGTATAATGCATAGCATTTTATGCATGTAGATAGTTGGTTATCAACTGCATGCATACTTTCCTTACTGAGAGTGTTTGCTCACACCATTACTTTCGTCGCTCCACATATTTTATTCTGTAGTTTGAGAGCGTCGTGGTAGATCCTGCATTTCCTTGTGTCTGTTGCCCTTTTTGTTTGCACAAAGGTATACACTCTTGTAGACTTTTGTATATAAACATTTCATAGCACAGTATTTTATAGGTATAAGTACCGGGGATGTAAACGAATGTAAAAGATTGTAAAAATAATATGAGTAAAATTTCTCATTTTGTTTGTATATCTCATGTGAATGAACCCGATAAATAAGGAAAGAAATTGGATTTGTAAGGCTCGTACTTTTATATGTATTCCTTCTGATTCCATGATGTACACACTTGTTACTTGTTATATGAATCATAAGAGATGTAATGCTATGAATTCTATGTACCCTTTATGATTCCATGTTGTACACACAAGTTACATAATATGTGAATCATAAGAATTTGACCTTTTATGCTCTAAGTGTGAATAGAATGAAAAATGATTAGTGAAGCATTTAAATGCAATCTTTCCCTTGAAATTCTGGAAAAATTGGCTGTTGGAATCTTGCAGTTAAATACCAGATCGATCTTCTTACACGATAGGATCGATCTTGTAATTTAAGAATGAAATCACAAAGGTTTTCTAGGCAAGTAGATCGATCTCGATTTGATTCTGCCTAGAAAGGATCGATCACTTCTGCTAAACAGATCGATCTCGAATGGTTTCTACCTAGAAAGGATCGATCCTTTCCCAAGAGCAGATCGATCCCATAGTTTAATTACTGAATACTTATATAGTTCAAACAAAGGAAGATCGATCTCTCACCATTGGAAGCCCGACAACCAAGTCTTCTTCCCCAAATAACAAATACCTCTCCATTATAACAAAGTGAACAAGTTTTCTCACTTAAAATATTATCACCTTTTAAACAAATTTGAGAAAAGTTACTTTTAGCATAGTTGTTCCTTGTGATGAGGAGAACAACATAGTCAAAACAACTAGTAGTTGTATTGCTGGATTGAAGGAGCAAAGTGTTTCCCCAATTTCAGCCAAAAGAGAAAAGTGAAGATAGGTGAGTTTTCAATACACAAACTTTAATTATTGTAATCTAGACATTTTTATGAGTTGATTGGTGTACGTATTGTTGGCTGAAACATCCTTGAGCATGCTTAATCATCCATGATCGAATATGGGTTTAATATGAGAAAGTGAGAGAAAGTTGATTTTGCATGGATTTAATGATGATTTAAACATGTATTGATGTTATTAAGCATGTATACATGATTCTAAGATGGTTTTGTGAAACCAATATGTTGGAATAGATAATGATTTAAAGTAGGCATAAGAGGTGTATGATGAAATGCCTTATTGAAGGAAAGTGATGACCTTAAGGCAAGCACACCAAGTGCTTGCCGAAATGCTCATGAGGGCTAGGCAACCATGGTGTCGGCCATGGCTAGGCATGGCGCACCATGTGTGTCGAATGGTCAAGTGGGCCAAGCGTTGAGTATTCGGCTTAATAAGGCATTGTGGGCCTAAGGCTGGCCCAATATGAATCAGTAGGCTTGATGGGCCAATAGATTCTCGAGAAATGAATAGTACAATCGAAATGGATTTAAGAGAAAGTAAGGCCCAGTAAGATGTAACAAGGCCCAATAGGTGTAAACAGGCTAAATACATTGATTTGAATTTAATTCAAGTGAGAATTAAGTATATTAAATTATACTAATGTGATTAGTAAATATTTCCAGCTCCGAGAGATATATTTGGAGCCGTTTAGACCGGATCACGAGCAGTGGAAATCAAAGGAAAGTGGTTCTTACGTGATTCGAGGTAAGGGACTTATGCTAGCTCTTAGAGATAGCTACACAGTAAAATTTTGATATTACAAGGCACAAAATTTTACAAAGATTATGTATGTGAACTGTAAATTTTTACACTGAGAAGGGGTAAATTATGAAAATACCCGAGCTATGGACAAAAATGAAAATGCCCGAAACAGCATATCTTGGTCATTTTGCCCTGAAAATGTTATTTTGAGAGAGAGTAATGATAGACTAGCTCCCGATTTAGCTATTTACCATAAAATGCATATCTTATTTAGTTAAAAGGATTTAATGAGTGATTGAAGGGTAACAGTAGATTTACCAGCCTTTCTCGTACATTGGTTTAAAAGGATTTTAAGAAAGCAAATGGTGCTGGAGCTGAGTGTAAGCTGTGTGGTACACTAGAGAGCTCGCACTGGATTTTGAAATCATACTAAAGCAATTGAGTACTGTTAAATGTCTTTACTCTGACTATTCTCGTGTATAATTTTCTAAACTTAATGTGATTTTAATTAAAACCGTTCTAGAGCCCTCAGGTATTGCTATATGATCTTATACTGAGTTGCTCGCACATGGTTTTATGGGTTTTACTATGTGATGAGTACAACTGTGCTGGAACCATCATGTATTGTTAGGTGTTCTTACACAGACCTGCTCACATGTGATTTTGAGATAATGGAAATGGGTGATAGTGATACTGAGACGGTAGACCTCGAGATTACTCGATCCCTTCAGCTATATCACAATATATGAGGGTTCACGAAGCACGCTGTACCGTGAGTGTTAGCCAAGAAATACGATGTGTCGTGATATCATAGTGATCTTAGTGGGCTGAAGGGATGGTTGACCCACCTCCCCAAGCATGGGATTCCCACACACTTGATCCGTGATTTCCTGGAATCTAGTGACTATGGCCATACGTTGCCTGTTGTATGATATGCTATCCCATCCTAGTCTTATGTATATTAATATGCTAAGGGTAAAGTGTTTTCTAAGTGTGTGTTGTGTGTTGGGTGATTTGAAATGAGTATGCATATATCCATCTAGTGAATTAATGGTTTCGCATAGATAGAAGTTGTTTATATGAATGCATAAGTTTTATAAGGGAAATAAATGTATGTTTTAAGCATTGTAGATAGTGTAGTTATCTACCTGCTTTCATATTTTCCTTACTAAGTGTGTTAGCTCACCCCTTTATTTCCTCCTATACAGATTCTGCACAGTAGTGAGTCTACTACAATTGCTCCTACTACCGTGTTCTCCAGTCCTCCAGCGTTGTAGAGGTATACACTTATGAAAATTTTGTATAATTTAAAAAGTGCACAATAAAGCTATCTTTTTTATACGAGGGATGTATATAATAGAAACTGATGTAAACGCTTCCGTATAAATAAAAGTACAATTTCTATTCCATTTATTGAAATTGAATTATAAAATGGATGAGATGGGGTGATGGATATTGACTCACAGCCCAACTGTTGGTAGTAAGGTAAGTCATGGAAATGGGTCATGACAGGATTAATATCGACTCATAACCCAACTAATTCCTATCTGTAAACATTTAATTATGTTAATTGAATCATAAGAAGAGTACTTACTGAAATGAGAATGCCAACGATGTAAACAAAAGTGCATAAGTTACGAAAAGGCCAAATGGGGGTTATAATATCCACTGGCTAAACCGAAGGGATGGCAACCATTCTGACTGAAGATAAGAACTTAAAATATCAAAATAAGGGTAGTTCAAGAAGGAAAGTTGGTTTGGTTTGGTCCTAAATACGTTGAAGTATAGGAAATGCCAAAAATGGGTTAAACGAGCTCGAAATAGACCATTCGAGGTGTTTTTAGCTATTTCCCTTCCCGAAAATGACCAAAACACAAAGATGAGAGTATTAAACATGAGAAATGACACTTTTAGATTTTTGAGAAAAAGTCAAACGTGGTCAATGGTCAAGGAAAGTCAAAGTTATATGGAAATGTTGATTTGGACCAAAAAGAACTAACCATGGTTAAAATTTATCCCAACCAAGGTTAAAAAGTAGGGAAGAATTATTTTTAGCCAAAACACTCGATCTTCAATTACTTAAACATGGAAAATTTATTTAATCAAATTTCGGATTAAATTAAACGGGCAGAAAGCGATCCATTAAGGGAATTTTTGAAGCCCATTAAGGTTAATCGAACATAGGCCAAAATTGTACAAGCTATTAGGCTGAATTGTTGGGTCATTTGATAGGCCTAAAATGAGGCAAATTGTGGGCCCAATTACCTATAAAAATCCCGCCCAATAACACTAAGGAAAAGCTCAAAATCGAAAGCCTAAAATCAAGCCCATTAGGAAATGTTAAGCCCAAAACTAATGGATCCAAGCCCAAAACCCTTTAGCCCACTTCATGGGCTGAAATTTAAGACTAATTAGACATAAAAATATGTCTTAAAGGATAAGGAAATTCAGTATCACTATCATCTTCACCAAACCGAAACCTAGCCACCATTTTAGCTTAAGTATTCAAGCTTTCTCACACTAGAAATCACTAACCTAAAGGCATAATTGGAACAAGTGATCTTTATGGAAGTTGTTCCAAATTAAGAGAGGATTAACATATCATAGAATCAGCCATCAAGGAGCTAAATTGAGCAACCCAAAAATCCTTCAAAGATTCAACCAAAGTAAGAACACCAAGCTATGTGAGTTTTCATGTTTCCAACTTCTAGTATATTTATCTAGGAATTATTCTAAATTTATTAGTGTATGTTTTATAGATCAAAACACACAACATCACCATGAACACCAAGTGGCTGAAAATGGGTATTTCATTCTCTATGAATATACACATGATTTTAAGGCATGAATGGATTAGGTAAGATGTGTGGATGATAATGGTATGGTTAATTTTAATCGATTTGTTCATTTGGATGGTTGTATGATGTTGGCATGTAAGGTATATGATACAATGCCAACATGAACTATGCGAAAGGTTTAAGGCATGCATGAAAGGTGTTTGATAAAATGCCTAAGTGAAGTTGGCTAGCAATTGGCGTGGTGATGGCAAGCCATCAGCCATGGGTGGCATTATGGTGCTCAGCCACCATGCCTTGGCCGAGAGACAACATAGGACAAACCAATGTGGTCTCAGCCCAAAAATAAGCACTGGGCCTCGGACAAGCCCAATAAATGTTAATGGGACCAATAAGCCTAATAGGCCCAGATGAAATGAATAGTAAAGTAAAAATGGGCTTAAGACAGAGTTAGGCCCAATAAGAGTAAATAAGCCTAATAAGTTAAATAGACTGTATTAACAGTGAAATATAGTTGAATAAGTGTAATTAAAGTGATAAATAATTACATCCAGCTCTAGAGATTACACGGGGAGCTAAACGGATCGAGTGATCGGCATTATCGAAAAAACGAGCACACTCGACATAATTTGAGGTAAGGGAATTTTGTGAGTAGTTAGAGGTAGCTATGCGTATTTTTCGAGTCATTTACAGTCACTTAAAAAGTCTTAGGGCTATAGAAAGAGAATAAAATTTATAAAGACCCGATATAGGTAAATTATGATTTTACCCCTATTAAGGGTAAAATTTCAAAAATTTAGAAAAGTCACAAAAAGCATTAATTAAATGTTTTTAAGTGTTTACATGATTTATATAAAAGAGCACATTTTTGTGCAACTCATGATTATGAAAATTATCTTTTTGAAAGTGAGCCATCTATCGAGTTGTGTGGAAACAAATCGTGCTAGAGTTCTACTAGCATTGGATTTTATATGATTTCTACATGAAATTGTGTTGGAGTGTTACTCGCACTAGATTTCACATATTTATGCATGGCATAGTGCTGGAGTAGTGCTTGTACTAGATTTTATATGAAGTATGCATAAACGTGTTAGAGCATCGTTCGCACTGTATTTTAATATGTTATGTGTGATGATGTGCTGGAGCATTGCTCGCATTGTATTTTGACGTGATATATATACATGAAAACTCGTGTTGGAGATTTTTCACACGTGGATTTGATATGACATGCATGCGTCGTGTTGGATGCCTCGTGTAGACTATGTGTCACACAGATGAGATTGTTTGCACGAGCATTATGAGACATGGCATGGGTGATTGATATGAAATGGGGTCCACGGAGTACATTGTACCATGTACGTAGCACGGAGTACGCTATACCATGCAGTCTTTAAATACATGAGTCTTCGGATTATAAATTATATTATAGGTTGGCGAGGAGAATTCAACCCACCTACCTTTGCAGCAGTGATGCCCCGCACACTAGGTAGCGTGTAGCTTGGGATCACAAATCAAGATATGGCCATAGTTCCTATATGTTTACTATAATACCTGCCTAATCTCGCATGTTTGCATATATATATATTCATGATTTCATATGGTTTATGTGAATCGAGGTATCCCGAGGAACGAGAGGAGCCTTGATATATGTTGAATGAAACTCATGTTTTGAATGATTTTATATGGATCGGGATAACCTGAGGGAAGGGTTGAGTCCTGATATTTGATTTAAAAGTGTTAAATGTGGAAAAATACATGTCCATGGATGAATGGCATGGAACGCCCTTTTATGCGTGAGATTTATGATTTTCATATATACAAAAATGGTTAAACATGTTACATATGTTTAGACATGAAAAACATGCTTCAAACGTGATATGGAAAAACAATGATTTAAAGCATTGCATTATGATCTTGTAGATAGTGCCGTTATATACTTGCTTACATAATTGCCTTACTGAGCTAATGAGCTCACCCTTTTATTTCCCCCTCTCTACAAAGCATTTTCAGTAGCTAGAGAGCGACTGATGGCTCTCATTCCAATATCCGCTGCATTCCCATCGATCGAAATGTATACACATTCGTAGAGTTTTGCACCTAAACATAACACAGCATGATGATTTATATGGATGTAATGTCGGGGATGTAATAGTTGTACAATGTATAAGGTCATGTAAATGCACGTTAAACAATACAATTATTTACTATTGTATAAGATGTGAATGTATGATAAGATAAGTGACATGGTGTGACTAATGTCGAATCATAGTCCAACAGTTAACAAGATGGTCACGAAGAGAAAAAGGTAAAGAAAAAATGAAAAATTTATAATGCTCTTAGGGTAAAAAGAGGTCGTGACAGGGTATTTTTGTAATTTTCCCATATTTGGGCATCATTTAAATTATTTCATATCCGTACTCTATACAGAATTTAAATACTTGAAAAATGTGAAAAATATATGCATAACTATCTCTTAGAGCTTGCATAGATCCCTTACCTGAAATCTTGTCGAATGCTCTTTTCACCTTTTTTCCACTTCTCGTAATTCGGTCTATCTGGCTCCAATTATATCTCTTGGAGCTGAAATTAATCATTAATTACATCAGTGTTATTTCCCATTAACACATACACTATTTATCCAGACCTCTATTTCAATTCAGTAGTCAATTATTTTTATTGGGCTTTAATTCTCCTTATTGGGCCCAATTCTATCTTAAGCCAATTTTCACATACTATTCATTCTATCAAGGCCCATTTGGCTTATTAGGCCCATTAACAATTATTGGGCCATATGTGGGGCCCATTAGCTAACTTGGGTCAATTGCTACACAAGCTTAGCCCATTATAAACGCTTAGCCAAATACATGGCCTAACATACCATCACGCCATTTGAAGTCTTTGCTAGTTTTTTTGATAGTTCATACAATCATTTACGATAGTCGATTTTTAATTCCAAATATAAAGAAATTTATACGAAAATAATCCGTAACTTATACGATGAATTTCTAACTCATATAACTATACAAGTTATAGCAAGTGAGATTCACTTACCTAAGATTCTGTGATGGCACACAAATCAAGGATCGATCGAACTTACATTCGTCACCTATTGTCGCGATGCTTATCCTTGGCTTACTGCCCTAACCTAATGCATCATCAAATATGTCTCCCTTTTTTTCTCTTTCCTGGCTGAACCGGTTCAGAGGCTATTTCGTTGTTCCTAGCATTGTCGATCAGTTCTTCGGTCGATTCCACCACCAAGTGGTTTAGCCTCATCTCTAGAGCCTTTGTTTAGCTTGGGTTGAGGTAAATCGACGTCGGTGTCATTAGTTCTCCCCTTTTCCCTTTCAATTCTTTCCCCTCTCCAATCTCCTCGTCGTCAGTGATGTAGGGCGCGTGATGGCGATCAGGCATGTTTTTGTATGACATTTCTTATGATTTCCACTTTGTTTGACATGTTTTTATGAAATTGAGCCACCTACCAGTTTTATATGAGTTTTAATCATGCTGGAGCATTGCTCGCACTGGATTTCATCTTTTAACTCATACACAGAGTACTGGAGCCTTGCTTACACTATTTTACAGACTTATTTCACATGACTACCGTACTGGAGTTTTTACTCGTATGATGTTTTCACTGAGTTTTTTGATAATTCTATTTTTAATAAAATTATTTCTGCTTAATTTTCTAATTAATTATGTAAATCCCCAATTTATTTTATTAATTATCCCCTTTATTTAATTAAATTTTTTTAATGTGCAGGTAAATTAAATCCAGATGAAACTCAATCGTTTTAGTCAAAAATGAGCTGAAAATGAGCTAAAGGAGACTGGACCACTTTCAAATTGCATACCGAGTCACCAGTCATCTGGACACGTGGGATGCTGGGTGTTAAATATTTTATTCGCTCAGAAACGATCATATCGATGGACACCATGCCAACCTTCTGGAAGACACACACTGGACCACATCGCACAGCTAAGTGTACTAGAAGACAAATGACGTGGAAATATCTACTCTGAAGCAAATAAAATGAAGACAAGTGGCCAAACAATGCCAACTCATCTAGGATGGAAAATTACCATTGTACCCCTAAGTTTGTGTATAAATAGAACATGATAGCAATTGAAAAAATTAGGTAGTTAGGGTAGAATAGTTTTAGTTTTATTTTCCTTGCTTTTCGAAGCTTTCCCGTTAGTTGCTAGCCACCATTTTTAAGTTACTATTCATAGCACTTTCCATGTTTTTATGAACAACTTTCTTCATTTGTAATTTTGGGATATTTTCTCATTAATGCAGAGTAACCATTTCCATTTTTCTTCTTCTTCTTCTCGGTTTTGTTAAAGTCATTTCCTTTATTTTTGAGTTTTAATGACAAGCTTATACTTTCCGATTGTTACTCTCGGTTTGTTTCCCATATTGGTTTTATTTTCTTTGTTACACTACTGTGTTGCAGGTTTGATGAGGCAATCTTTGCTAAGCCGAGGAGGTCACCCGACATAGTGGATTATTAGAGATTATCTACTGCTTTTCTAGTCTTTCCGTGTGCTGTGTTTTTTTTTTTCTTTGTTAGCTTACATTGTTACTCACGGTTGTGGTTAGTTGATTTGATTTCATGGCTAAGTGAGAAAGCCGAGCAATAGCTGGAGTAAAGTGATTATGCAGGAAGCTAACTGACGATGTGACCAAGCCCAATGCTATCCTGCTACATTGCTGCCCAACTCTTCTCCTTTACTTTCAGGTCTCGGTGCTAGTTGCTGAACTCGGTGTGAATGGTGGCTACAGCAGCAACCCGAGAGCAAAGCTACAGCAGCAACCCGAGCACAAAGCAGCAGTAGCAACCCGAGAGAAAAGTAGCAGCAGTAACCCAAGAGCAAAGCTACAGTAGCAACAAGAGCTTTCCTCTGTTCTCCCCTATTTTTTGAACCATTTACTGTTCATTTTCTGCATTTTCTGTTAACTCTGGCTTTCATTGCAGTTTACATGCTTTGTTTTTAGTTTCTACTTTAAGTTTACAAATTTATAAGTTCTGCTTGTGTTACATTGTTAATCCTGTAAAATCCAGCTTCATTATTTTGTTCAGCCTTTACTGTTGTGTGCAGGAATGATGGCATGGAGATGGTACACAATGTCAAGAGTTTCAGGTGTGTGATCTGCTGTGTGCTGTTGCAGATTAGGGGCATGGTGAGCTGCTGATTGCTGTAAGAACGATATTATGCACGAAGCTGGAGAGTTGAAACCGAAGCTACTGACTTGCAGCCAGCAGGATTGAAGCTTGCAGAAACATGGATACTACAGCAATAAACCACGTGAAGTAGGTGATGAACCGGTGCTGAAGTAAGGCTGGTACTGGGGCAGACGCGATAAGGGAGGAGGTGTTGTGTTACAGGGAAGGGAGCTGTACACGGAACCGAGAGTAGAAGTTGGTGGAAGTTGCAGAGGACAGTACCCAGACCTGGAAATGAAAATGTGCACAGTGCTAGTAGTCGAGACCGAGGCAGCTAGGAAACTAAGCAAGGCCACGTTTGGCACTTAAGAATGGAGGCAGATTAATATTATATGTTTTTATATTGTTTTGTTAAATGATGCTTATTACATTTTATTGTTTGTTAGTCTAGGTATATATTAATTAGCATAATAGCTTAATTTTCTTAGTTTATTAGTTTAAGGTTTAGTTTAATTTTATTAATAACCTAATTTGTGAATATATTAGGATTTATGAATTAGATATTGCATTTAGAATTAAATTAGAGGACTATTATTTTATGCATTTTTAAGTTTTCATTTTAAATTGAAAAATCCAAAAATATTTCTCATGCATTATTTATATTTTATTTAGCTATAGTTAGGATTAATTTAGGATTACTGTTTTAGTCATTTAGATTTAGAAATTTTATTTTTAGAATTTTATTTCATTAGAATTAAGTTAGATTAAATTGCATTCCATAGTTAGATTAATTGCATGCACATTTTATTATCTAATTTTATTTAAGTTAATTTTATTTCATATTTGTATTTTAGTTTATTTGCATTAGTTAATTTTAACTGTTTCAATTATCTTTTGTAAGTATTTGATTTTAATTGCTTGGAGCTTTGTAAGTAATTTTGTAAGACCCAAATTTAGTTAAAACATGAAATGAGTATGTTCGTGAAAGAAAGGATTGAAATGAAATTCCCAAACACATGCAAGGGCAAAACAGTCAAAAGATCGAAAGTTGATATAAATTCGACAAAAAAATTTAATTAAAAAATAATGAATTTGAGAATCATGATTAATAACGAAGAAATAATTAAATTTCGGGTTAAATTGATCAAGATATGAATTTACTGAAATTAATCAAAATTTTCACTTGGGATAATATCCCGAAAATACGGAGAAAATATACCGAAAAAGTGGAAAAATATAATAAATTAATTAAATAAATTAATTTGAATAAAATATAATTTTTAGATATTTTTGGGAATTTTATATTATTTTAATGAATATAATATTAATAAAATAAATTATAAATAATAATAATTAAAAAAAGAGGCTGAAATCGAAATCGGGAAACCCGAAAACGAAAATCAAAGACCCATATCGCTCGTGTCCTAAGCCACCCCAATCCACTGGCGACCGACGGCCCAAATGAAAACCGGAGGAGGAAGAGGAGAGGTTGGCGAACAAGTTGGCACCGGTGACGAGCGTCGACGACGGCTATGTCCGGCTAACGGAGGAAGAGAAAATCGCGAGGAAAACGGGGTCAATTTCGGCGATCCACGGCTGTAAGACCCGAATTTAATTAAAATACGAAATGAATGAGTAATTGTGAAGGGAAGTCGGGTTAAATTAATCCCGAACATGTGTAAGGACAAAATGGTTAAAAGATCGAAGGTCGGTATAATTTCGATAAGGAAATTTAATTAAAAATATGGATTTGAGAAATCTTGGTCAATAAAGGTGAAATAAATTTATTTTGGGTTAAATTGATCAAGATATTAATTTATGGAAATTAATCGGGATTAATCGAAATTTTTAGTTCGGAAAAATAATCCCAAAAATAATCGAAAAATATACCGAAAAGTCATTCGGGACAATATCCCAAAAATACGAAGAAATTATACTCGAAAAAGGGTTAAAATAATTAAATAAAATTAAATTAATTAATTTAGAATTAAATAATAATTTTAAGGATATTTTAAGGGATATTTTGGATTTTTATAGGGTATTTTAAGGAATAGTGTAATAACTAAAATAAATAATAATAATAAAAATAATTAATAAAATAAATGAAAAAAAAGAAAGAAAGAAAAAAAGAGAGAAACTGGAAATGGGGGTCGGGGAGAGAGAAAGAGAAGCAGAGAAACGGAAGCCGAGAAAACCGAGGATGGCCGGTGAGCCGTCCGGCGACCAACGACCCCGACGAGGCCACGAGGAGGTAGAGGAGAGACCGGTGAGCACGTGGGCACCGGAATCGCACAGTGCAGTGGCCGGAGGAAGCCGATCGGAGGAGGGAAAGCACCGAGGAGAAACGGCCCGATTTCCGGCGATCCACGGCGGCTGGGCATCAACGGAGGCCACCGATGAGTTCAGGAGGAAGAGCCGGTCATTTTGAGGCCGGTAGCAGCCGGCGAAACGGCCTGTAACGCCGACGACGGCCAAGAGAAGGAAAATGGGTCCGACAACCGAGGGAGAAGAGCCGAACCGGCGGCGTTCTGGCGAGCTTGACCCAAACCGAGGCCAGATTTGAGCTGCGGACAACCTCACGGAGCGATTGGTGGCGAGAACCGGCGGAGAACCGACCGGCAAGGCAGTGAATCGGCGGTGAACCGGTCGAACCGGAGTGAACCGGCGATCTGAACCGGTCCGAACCGGACTGAACCGGTTCAGCCAAAAAGAGGAGGAAAAAAAGGAAGAAAAAGGGAAAAAGAAAAAGAGAAAAAAATTGGGAAAAATTTCAGCAATGCAATCGAGTTTCGGGTAAGTCGATAAGCGGTCAAATTAACCGATTTAAATTTTGGAATATTTTATTTAATTATTATTGGACTGAAACCTTACCCGAAAAATTATGAAATTGTGTAGCTCGACAATTGGCATCCAACGAGAGCTCGAGATAGCCTCGATTTGCGTACTAGCATGGAATCTCGGGTAAGTAATCTTTACTTACGACAATTGCATCGTTATGCGTGATATTGATTTGATTTCCGCATAAATTAAATTAAATTATGAAAATTTAGATAAATTGTCGTAAATAATGAATTTAGCTATTCGAGAGCTAAAACGAGGCCCAATAAATTATTAGTGGGCCCAATGAGCCCAATAGGCCTCGATAAAGCAAAAATTAAGTGAAAAACGGGCTTAAGGCCGATTAAGGCCCATTAAGGTGCAATCGGGCCCAATAGGGGTAAATGGACCCAACGATTTAAATTAAGCCCAGAAAATAGGAAATACAATTAAATTGTATGATATCTGACCTGAGGAATATTATACGCAGTTTCGGGCATTTGATTGGGAGCAATCGGACTGCGCGACGAGACAACAGTGGAAAAGAAAAGGTCAGACTCGACGGGAAAATAAGGTAAGGGAATTCTACAGACTGCTAGACGTAAACTTTACGCAATTTTAAATTCATATGCAGTCCTTAAAAATGTTCTGGAGGGTCTAGAGGTCTAAGAATAATTTTAATGCCCCGTATGGGCAAAATTACCGAAATACCCTTGTTAAGGGTAAATGTTTCCAACTTTAGGAAAAATTAGGAGGAGCAAGGACAAGAGGTTCCTGCTCGTTCTGGAGGTATTTTAACACATGCATGAGTAGGCTGGCTCACTTTTAAAGAAAAATGCATAGCATTGCATACCTTAAACGATGTAATTTCTCTGAAAACTATTTGGAGATAATCGAGCCGCCTACGTGTTTTTATTTACATGTGACGTGCTAGAGCTCAGCTCGCACGATGTTTGATTTGTGTTATGCATGCATTAGTGCTGGAGCGAGAGCTCGCACTAGAGTTTTGCATGCATGGGTGCTAGAGTCTAACTCGCACCAGATTTTACATGATTTTTGTGACAGGGTGCTAAAGTCTAACTCGCACCATATTTTTACATGATTTTCGAGACAGGGTGCTGGAGTTTAACTCGCACCAGATTTTATAAGATTTTCATGTGATTTATATACAAAGTGTTGAGCTTAGCTCGCACTAGATTTACTGGATTTGTGGAGTAGCGCTGTCTGCCCTTGGAGTCAGCCAAAAGGCCCAACAGGCTCAAAAGACCTCTTAAGTAGGGTGAGAGTGAGGGATGAGGTTGGCGGCCTTGTGGGGATGTAAAGCGGGCTCTGCTGATTTTACTTGATTTGATGAGAGTGCTGAGCATCGCTCATACTGATTTTATGAGAACATGCGATGAGCCGTGCTTGGAGCATCGGGTAGACTGTGTGTCACCGATTTAATAGGCTCGCACGTGCGTTTTGAGACATGGCATGAGTATAGAGATATTATATGGGTTCACGGAGTACAATGTACCGTGGAAGTAGCATGGAGTACCGTGTGGTATCTTCGGATACGGCATCTCCAGATGCAACATCTTCGGATACCTGGGATCAGATAAGACTGACGGGATGGATTAACCCACCTCCTGGGCGGTTCCCGATCATGGTGAGAACCCGCACACTAGGATCCGTGTAGCTGAGGAACTCCCGAGGACACATATGGCCATAGTCCTGGTTATTTACCTATATACAGACGTTGCCTAGTCTCGCATGTCGACGATTTTGATGAGATCAAACTGGGTCTTAAACTAAATTTGCATGATGGTATTTCCATGCTTTTTAAACCCATGTGTGAATGTAAATCAATTTTTATGGTTTTGTGTGAGTCAGGATCACCCGAAGGAGGGGTCGAGTCCTGACTTTCTTGTGAAAATTTTAATTGAGAAAGAAATGATTTGAAATAATTGCATGTTGAATTTTTCGTGCAAATGTGTTTTACATAACATCATAACTCATATCATTTGTTTTAAAATGTGTGGAGAAAGGGTGGTTTATGCATGGCACTACGTTCATGTAGGTAGTATGGTTACCTACTTGTTCGTAGGGTTGCCATACTGAGCTTGATGCGCTCACCCCTTTCATTTTCTCCCACAGATAATCTCCAGTTGAAGTTGAGGCGACTCAGTACTGCATTCTGGATATCCACTGCTGCCCATCAACATAAGGTATATACACTTGTACATATTGTATCTACATAAGCATAGCACAGTAACATGTTTGTAAGTGTCTCTAGGGGATGTATAAATATTGTAGACATTTTATAAATGACTGGAGAAGAAATAAGTACTATGGTAAATGTATGGTGGGACTGGCATTGACACACAGCCCAATTTGTTAGTAGAGTGTGGTCACGATCAGGAGACAGGTAAGAATTTAAGTAACAAAAATAACAAAACGTGAAAAATTAACTCTGATTTTTGGGTAGTTTGGGTCGTGACAACGGCAGCTGGGCTCAAACGGTGGGCACCGATGTGATCGAGAGAAAGAGGCGGTCCTTTTGAGATCGGTGTCGACAGGCGAAACTGTCGAAATTTGGCAGATCGAGAGGGAGAGTGTCTAGGAGGGAGAAGAGGAATTCGACGATCACCAGCGTGATTTGGCCAACCTTGACCCCAGCCGAACACTCTCCTAGTGCAAGCGCACCGATTGGCGCTAGAAACGAGCTGGGAACCGGTTGAAAACATCATGAACGATGACGAAAAGGCCTTAACCGATACGGACCGGCTCAACAAGAGGTGAACCAGGCTGAACCGATCGGTTTGAACCGGTTTGAACTGGATCGAACCGTTTCAGCTAAGAAAGAGAGGAGAAAAAGAGAAAAAGGAAAAAAGGGGAAGAATTTTTAGGGATACACCAGACTTCAGGTAAGTCGATACGAGGTCAAAAGTGACCGATTTGATTTTTGAGAAATTTATTTAAATTATATTTAATCAAAAATTAACCAGGAATTAAATATAAAATTGTGCAGTTCGACGATAGATCGTGTACGTGAGCCCGAACGAGAGCCGATTGAGCTCCGATTTTTGTACCCCACATAGCATTGGGTATGTACATTTTAATTTCGACAATTAGAGTCCTTTAATACAGAGTTTCGATTATTTTATGAAATTTACAGATTAATTCTGTATAGAAAGGAATATTATTCGGAATTGTAACATAATTATCGTAAATAGTATATGGGCTATCCAAAGAGTTTGGAACGAAGCCCAATGGGTATTGAGAGCCCAATGACCTGAAGAAGGATTTAATAAGTAGAAACGAGCTAGAAATGGGTCGAGGCCCGTTAAGGTGCGATTGGGTCCAATAAGAGTAAATTGACCCAATTTGTTAAATCGACTGAAGTAAACGCGAGAATTATATTTATTGGGTTAAATTGACATAGTAAATAATTATCTGCAGCTCTGGAGTACATATTGGGAGCTAAACGGATCAAGTGATCGGTAGAATTGAAAAAGCCAGACTATACAGAGAATCGAGGTAAGGGAATTTTGTAGGTGCATAGAGATACCTATAAGTATTTTTGAGGGGATTTACAAGGCCTAAAATTTCTTAAAGTATCTAGAAACGAAATAATAATTTTTACGAAAATCGAGGCATTGGTGAATAAAAAAGATGATATTGCCCCTGGCAGTAAAATTTACAAAAAAGGGTAGTAAGGCAACTAAATTGCATGATTATCATGTTTTGATGTTTTATATGAATGTATTGCTTTAGTTTAAGCAAATTTACACATAGGTTGGCTGTTGATTTCATGAATTATACGAAAGGGTACCGGTTTGTACCGGTTACGATTTTAAAAGATGTTTTATCAAGATTGAGCCACCTATTATATTTACACGAGTAAAAGGAGTGCTAGAGTCTTACTCGTACTAAATTTTACTGATTTATTATTCATAAAAAGTCATACTGGAGCGTTGCTCATACGAGAAATTTGTGTGTGTAAAAAAATCATGCTGGAGCTTCGCTCGCACGAGATTTTAGATATCATGATATGCATAGCGTCGTGCTGGAGCTTCGCTCACACTAGACGTGAGTTGACATGCATATAGTCGTGCGGAAGCCTCCTGTAGACTGTGTGTCGCAGAGAGTTGATATGCTCGCACGTATACTTTGAGACATGGGTTGGTTATCGACATAGTATTGGGGTGGATAAGACCTGCGACAGGCACCCCCAGACTATGATATGGGTCCACGGAGTACGTTGTACCGTGTATGTCACACGGAGTACGCTGACCATGCTATCATGATGACTCGATGATGTTACTTGATATTCTAGCGAGTAGGATTTGACCCCACCTCCCGTTACAGTTGTGATGCCCCGCACATCGGGATCCATGTAGCCTGGGATCACAGGGACATAATATGGCCATAGTCCTCGATTTTCATACAGTAACCTACATGTCTCACATGATATCATACGGTCTGAATAGACTAGGACAAACCCGAAGGAGGGGTAATGTCCCAATTTATGTTTTTAAAAGAGATGCGATTTAATGAATCAAGGTATTCTCGAGGGATGGGTTTAGCCTTGATGTGGTTGTTTTGTGATAAAACAAATAAGTTTTATCGTGATGAGTTTATGATGAAAGTAATAAGTTTTAATGTGACGAGCATGAGATGTCATACATGATGATTTTTCCATGGTTGTTTTATATGTCGATTTCATGATTTATCTTAAATGATATATACATACATGTGGCATCATTTTAGTCTTACCTCATGCTCCAAATATAAACGATTTTATATTATGACATTATCAGCACGTAGATAGTATAGTTATCTACCTGCTTACATTATTGCCTTACTAAGAAAGTTTCGCTCACCCTTTCATTTTCCACCCCACAGGGTACATTCAATAGAAGAGAGCGACAGTAGTCTTGCATTTCGATTATCCACTACTTCCTATCAAGACCAGGTATACCCATTCATATAATTTTTGTATCTGAACATATAGAGGCACAATACTATACACAGATTGTAGTATTGAGGATGTATTTAGTTAAAATAAATGGATATGTAAATGAAATATGGAAAATAGATGTTAAGGTAAGTAATATGAGAGGAGGGACTAACATCGACTCATAGGCCAACTGTTAGTAGTGAAACTGTTCACGACGGGTAAAGAAATGAAAAAGTGAAAAATTTATAGTGATTTTGGTAGAACTGGTCCTGACTAAAGGTGGTATCAGAGTAGAGTTGGCCTGATATGAGTCGATATTAGTGGTTAAGTAAATTTACATCCCCATGTACTGTGTATTGTTTAGATACAATTTTGTATATCAAGATGGAACTGCAGCTAAGAATTTAGTTTCGAATGCATGAATATAGTTTTTATAACTGATAGCCGCTATGGTAGAGGGGCAAGTACACACGTTCGAGGTCGTAGAGATAGGCTTAAGAGTCGAATGAGTTGTTACATGAGACTCAAGATGAGAGTGAGGTGGAGGCTGATGTTGAGCATACTCCACAGGGTCCTATAAAGAGACCAAACAGTATTGAGACACGCTCCAAGAGGATGGAGTGAGCGCAAAAAATATTTTGGAGTTAATTACTCAATCTATGCAGGTAGTTGAGGATAGGCAGGGTATATACTAAACAGATGCCTCAGACTATAGAGATTTTCACACCCCTCCGGTATATAGTGAAGTAAAGAAACCAATAGGTTTTGACGACTGGGTGAATGAGATAGCGAAGTTGTATGGATTTTTTTGGTGTATGTCGACTGAGAAGGTGACTTTTAAATACGTTTATGTTGGAGGTGAGGCGAAGCATTGGTGGAAGTTCGCTCGACCCATCTGAAGAGTTAGACGTCCATAGCCGACATGAGAAATATTTTTAGATGTATTCCGATGACAGAATATTTCAAGCACTACTTAAGGGAAATTACAGGTAAAATTTCTTACAATGACCCAGAGACACTGGTTGATTGATGAGTATGAATCTCAGTTTATATACCTGCCCAGGTATTACCCCGACACTATGGGCAGTGAGAGTCGGAAAGCCCAAAAGTTCATGGAAGGGCTCAAATTGTCGATTAGAGTCTGATTAGCTCATTACTTATGCCGAGGCAGTACACAAAATACAGTTGCGTGAATAAGATCATGTGTTACACGCCTCTGAGATTGAGAAATGTAGTAAGGGCCGAAATAGAGACAGAAGAGAATAGAGAATGACAGAGATGTCAGAGCAGGAAAGAGACCAGTTGGTAAGAGATTAGAGCTGATGAGTCACAAGGTAAGATGAGTGGTAAGGCCCTAGTGTATCCAATTTTAACACTTATGAGGGGTATTGTGATTGGAGGACCCCGACCTACTCCGTAGTAGTGTGAGCAGTGTAGCAGTGTAAGCAGTGTAGCAGTGTAAGCAGTGTAGGATGTGTGGTAGAAACAACGAAAGTAGGGCCTACACCTACACTTTATTGACTAAAATAGGCGTTAAGTGTTGTAAGAAGGGCTAATTATTTAATGATTGCTCAGAGTTGGGTGAGACTGCCCTATAGAAGGGCAAAGAGACAGAGAAAACCCTATTGTATCTCTGCACCGAAAAAGGGGTGTAGCGATTGAAATTAAAGGAGTAAATGATTGTACTCACGGAATGAGTATTGACAGAGTTTGTTATAAATGATATACGAAATGAGATAAGCTTTTAGATGTGATAGATCCTGAATACAAAATCTATTGGAATAAGAGGCGTATGCAAGGTACGAATATCTCTGATATGTGAAATAATTTGGATTAAGTGATATGTAGTAGATATGAATTGCGACCAAGGATAAGGGGTGCATATATCCATAACCAGTCCATGTGGTCAAGTCTGAGGGTCAATAAAGGTATTTCAAAATACCTCCCCGGCTGAAGACTTGACGTGTCTAAAAGTATACACAACCTATAAATTGAAATCGACAGTCGTAATATATATATCTAAATTAGGGTACCTTTACCTGTACGATAAAGAAATATAGAATTTGATTAATCGTGAAGGTTTAAAAATTAATTAAAAAATTTATAAAAGCCGTTAATATAAGAAAAAGGAAATGACGCGGGTTAGTATCTTAAACGAAAGCGATTTCGAAATGACATTATATGTTTGTGCGTACATAGGTCAAGGATATGTGTGGTTGAAATATTTAGTGGAATACAACTACGATGATGTATTTAAACTTTACCTGGACCGATTTGTTATCATTCTTATTGATGATATTTTGGGTATATTTAAAGTCCAGGGTAAATTATAAGCAACAATTGGAAATTGTTTTTATAGATGATTTGTTGAGAGTTCTCGAAATGGACTACTTTATTGACACGTTTAACTTAGAAAAAGTTGTATTTGAATGGGATGATAGACGTGATAGGAGTTTTGGTGTACTGAAGTAATAAACTGACCACCGCATTTATTCTCACCATACCCAACAGATTAAGAGGTTTCTCATGAGTCTATGGATACCTCAAAATAATGAATGGGCTGTGTATTGATGCAAAAGGGGAAGATAGTCAATTATGAATCCAGACAACTCAAGGATCTTGAAAGGACTATCCGGCCCATGATTTAAAGCTGACAGCGATAGTGGTTGTATTGAGTATATGACACTACTATGTATACGATGAGAAATTTCAGGTATGCACTGATCATAAAAGTCGCAAGTATCTGTTTTCACGGAAAGAGTCGGATATGAGAACAAAGAGGGTTAGAGCTTCTGAGGGATTATGATTATGGAAATTGTACCACCCAGGAAAGGCTAATGTAATGGCTAATGCCTTGAGCAGAAAGAACCTCGGGATGGTATTACATATAATGGTCAGGGAGCGTGAGCTGCTAGAGCAGTTGTAAGCCTCAGTAGTGATGTGATCCCCTCTGATGATGACAGTGATTGTGTGACAACTAGCCTAAGATTAGAATCGGATTTAAGTGATCGAATTTGACAAGCTTAGCATGATGATCGGCAGGGTGTCGATAGTGTGGGTCAGATTCAGATAGGTACAGTGACAGAGTTCACAAAGAGTGATGATGACTTACTGAGATTCAGAGACAATATAAGTACTCCCCAGGACCACGGTGATGAGATATAGTTATTATCAGAAGCTCACTCTTAAAGATTTATAGTGCATCCGAGAAGTAATAAATATATCCAAATCTTAGAAAAGGGTATTAGTGGTCAGATATGAAAAGAGACATTGTAGAGATTGTGAAAAAGTGTCTCGTATGTCAGCAAAGTAAGGTAGAGCAAAAGAAGTTGCAGGGTTATTGCAATTTCTACCTATATTGACACAAAAATGGGAACAAGTTACCATGAATTTTGTGATGGGTTACAGAGGACCCGGATGAATCATAAGGCTATCTGGGTGATAGTCGATGATTGACTAAGTCTACCTACCTTCTGGCTAGGAAATCCCCAGATACTCTGAGTGTGTAGGTGGATTTATGTGTATGGAAAATTATGGAACACCAAGTATTTTTCCAGTGAACATTGTATCATATAGGGATTCCCGCTTCACTTCTCACTTCTGGGAATATTTTTCAGGAAGCTATGGGAACCTGACTGAGTGTTAGCACAACTTTCTCTCTTCAGATAGATGGTCAGTCAGAGAGGACTGTACAGGTTCTGGAGGATATGATGAGAGCGTGTGCCATTTATCTGATAAGCTCCTGGGATGATCAGTTGTTACTAATCGAATTCGCCAATAATGGTAGTTGTCACTTGAGTATCGGGATGACTTCAGATGAGGCATTGTATGGCCGTAAGGGTTGTTTCCCCGATTTGGATAAGAAGAAGTGGGTAACAGCTAGAAAATTATTCCCAAATTGGTAAGGCAAACCTCTGAGGATGTTCAGTTAATTATGAAGGATTAAGAACACCTTAGAGCAGATAGAAAAGCTATGTTGACAAGAGACATAAACCATTGGAATTCACCGAGGGTGAATTAGTATTGTTGGAAGTTACATGCCCTTAGGACATAGCATAAAGACGTAACGAGATTCGGAAAGAGATTGGACAAAGTGGGAGACAAGGCCTGTAGGTTGGCATTACCACCTGAATTAGCAGGTATCCACAATGTGTCCTATCTTATGATGCTTCGAAAATACTATCCGGATCCAGCATATGTGATTGGATATGAGCTTCAACAGCTTAGCTCAATGAAAGTATAACATATGATTGGAAAATCGATTCAGGTATTAAACAGGAAGGAGAAAGTGTTGAGGTTTAAGATGATCTCCCTAATTAAAGTATGTTGGTAGTATTACACTCCGAAAAAAGTCACTTGAGAATGATAGTATATGATACAATAGACGTACCTGGAGTTGTTTATGGATCCATTTAACTTGGTTCTAATTTGGAGGACCAAATTTCTTAAGTGGGGGAGATTATGTAAGACCCGAATTTAGTTAAAACACGAAATGAGTATGTTCGTGAAAGAAAGGATTGAAATGAAATTCCCGAACACGTGCAAGGGCAAAACAGTCAAAAGATCGAAAGTCGATATAAATTCGACAAGAAAATTTAATTAAAAATAATGGATTTGAGAATCTTGATCAATAACGAAGAAATAATTAAATTTCGGGTTAAATTGATCAAGATATGAATTTACTGGAATTAATCAGAATTTTCACTCGAGATAATATCCCGAAAATACAGATAAAATATATCGGGAAAGTGGAAAATACAATAAATTAATTAAATAAATTATTTTGAATAAAATATAATTTTTTAGATATTTTTGGAAATTTTATATTATTTTAATGAATATAATATTAATAAAATAATTTATAAATAATAATAATAATAATTAAAAAAGGCTGAAATCGAAATCGAGAAACCCGAAAACAAAAATCGAAGACCCATATGGCGCGTGACCTGGGCCACCCCAGTCCACCGGTGACCAACAGCCCAAACAAAAATCGAAGGAGGAAGAGGAGAGGCCGGTGAACACATTGGCACGGATGACGTGCGCCGACAACGGCTGTGTCCGACGAACGGAGGAAGAGAAAATTGTGAGGAAAACGGGGTCAATTCTGGCGATCCACAATAGCTGGGCTCGAACGGTGGGCACCAGCGTGATCGGGAGGAGGAGGCGGTCCTTTTGAGACCAGTATCAGCCGACGAAATCGTCAGAATCCGACGGATCAAGAGGGAGAGTGCCACAGAGGGAGAAGAGGAATCCGACAGCCACCGGCGTGATTCGGCCAACCCCAACCCCAGTCGAACACTCCCCTAGTGCAGGCATACCGATTGGCACCAAAAACAAGCCGAGAACCGACCAGAAACAGCATGAACGGCGACAGAAAGGCCTAAACTAGGTTGAATCGGGTTGAACTGGTTCAGCCAAGAAAGAGAGGAAAAAAAGAGAAAAAGGAAAAAATGGGAAGAATTTTCGGGGATACATCGGACTTTAGGTAAGTCGATACGAGGTCAAAATGATCGATTTGATTTTCGAGAAATTTATTTAAATTATATTTAATCAAAAATTAACCTAGAATTAACTATAAAATTGTGCAATTCAACGATAGATCATGTACGTGAGCCTGAACGAGAGCCGATTGAGCTGCGATTTTCGTACCCCACATAGCATTGGGTAAGTACATTTTAATTTTGATAATTAGAGTCCTTTAATACAAAGTTTCGATTATTTTACTGAATTTACAGATTAATTCTGTATAGAAAGGAATATTATTCGAAATTGTAACGTAATTACTGTAAATAATACATGGGCTATCCAAAGAGTTTGGAATGAAGCCTAATGGGTATTGAGAGCCCAATAGACTCGAAGAATAGATTAATAAGTAGAAACGGGCAGGCAATAGGTCGAGGCCCATTTAGGTGCTATTGGGCCCAATAAGAGTGAATTGACCCAATTAGTTAAATCGACTGTAGTAAACGTGAGAATTATATTTACTGGGCTAAATTGACATGGTAAATAATTATCTACAGCTTCGGAGTACATATTCGGAGCTAAACGGATCTGGTGATCAGTAGAATTGAAAAAGTCAAACTATACAGAGAATCGAGGTAAGGGAATTTTGTAGGTGCATAGAGATACCTATACGTATTTTTGAGGGGATTTACAGGGCCTAGAATTTTTTAAAGCATCTAGAAATGAAATAATAATTTTTACGAAAATCGGGGCATAGGTGAATAAAGAAAAAGATGATATTGCCCCTGAGAGTAAAATTTACAAAAAAGGCTAGTAAGGTAACTAAATTGCATGATTATCATGTTTTGATGTTTTATATGAATGTATTGCTTTGGTTTAAGCAAATTTACACTAGGTTGGCCGTTGATTTTATGAATTATACAAAAGGGTACCGGTTTGTACCGATTAAGATTTTAAAAGATGTTTTATCAAGATTGAGCCACCTATCATATTTACACGAGTAAAAAGAGTGCTAGAGTCTTACTCGCACTAAATTTTACTGATTTATTACTCATAAAAAGTCGTACTGGAGAGTTGCTCGTACAAGAAATTTGTGTGTGTACAAAAATTGTGCTGGAGATTTGCTCGCATGAGATTTTAGATATCATGATATGCATAGCGTTATGCTGGAGCTTCGCTCACACTAGACGTGAGTTGACATGCATATAGTCGTGCGGAAGTCTCCTGTAGACTGTGTGTCGCAGAGAGTTGATATGCTCGCATGTATACTTTGAGACATGGGTTGGTTATCGACATAGTATTGGGGTGGATAAGACCTACGACAGGCACCCCCAGACTATGATATGGGTCCATGGAGTACGTTGTACCGTGTATGTCACACGGAGTACGCTGTACCGTGTAGTCATGATGACTCGATAATGTTACTTGATATTCTGGCAGGTAGGATTTGACCCCACCTCCCGTTACAGTTGTGATGCCCCGCACACCGGGATCCGTGTAGCCTGGGATCACAGGGACATAATATGGCCATAGTCCTCGATTTTTCATACTGTAACCTACATGCCTCATATGATATCATAAGGTTTGCATAGACCAGGACAAACCTGATGGAGGGGTATTGTCCTGATTTATGTTTTTAAAAGAGATGCGATTTAATGAATCAAGGTATTCCTGGGGGATGGGTTTAGCCTTGATGTGGTTGTTTTGTGATAAAACAAATAAGTTTTAACGTGATGAGTTTATGATGAAAGTAATAAGTTTTAATGTGACGAGCATGAGATGTCATCCATGATGATTTTTCCATGGTTGTTTTATATGTCGATTTCATGATTTCTCTTATATGATATATGCATACATGTGGCATCATTTTAGTCTTACCTCATGCTCCCAATATAAACGATTTTATATTATGACATTATCAGCACGTAGATAGTATAGTTATCTACCTGCTTACATTATTACCTTACTGAGCAAGTTTCGCTCACCCTTTCATTTTCCACCGCACAAGGTACATTCAATAGAAGAGAGCGACAATAGTCTTGCATTTCGATTATTCGCTACTTCCTATCATGACCAGGTATACACATTCGTATAATTTTTGTATCTGAACATATAGAGGCATAGTACTGTACACGGATTGTAATATTGGGGATGTATTTAGTTAAAATAAATGGATATGTAAATGAAATATGGAAAATAGATGTTAAGGTAAGTAAAATGACAGGAGGGACTAACATCAACTCATAGTCCAACTGTTAGTAGTCAAACTGTTCACAACGGGTAAGGGAATGAAAAAGCGAAAAATTTATAGTGATTTTGGTAGAACGGGTCGTGACAAAATTTTGCTCTGTTTTATTTTCTTTATTTTGTAATTTTTATTGTTTTCAGTATTTTTAATTTCAGCCTTGTAGATCACCCACTAAAAATTCATAATTTGCTAGGATAAACTTAGGGTAACATTAACCGGTAGTTAATTAGGCAATTCAGCTTCTCTGTGGGACAATAATCCTAGACTCAAATCCTAATATTACTTGTACGACCCGTGCACTTGTGGATAGAACGTCTAGGTCACTTATAGTGGGCGTAGTCATATTGAGTTTTTGGAGCCGTTGCCGGGAAGATAATTAGCCATTAATTAATATCGATGAAATTATGCTAAGGTGTAATTCTAGCTTGTAAATGTATAGGTTGTAAATATTTTGAGCCTTAGTATAGGTCAGTTAAATTTTCTCTATCTAATTTTTTAGAAAAAAATTAAAAAATCAAACATTAAAAAATAAAATAAAAAATTTGAGGACTTTTTGATGTTTGCATGCGTAGAGCCAAGAGTTATGATTGCTTTCCTTTAGATCCTGAAATTAAAAGAATCCTTAGGAAAATTTGAAAGTATTCTAGGAAATTAATAGCTCCGTTGCAAAAGATCATGGTAGAAAATAGAGAAATTAGGACCGTTGGAGATTATGCAGTGCCGACGATTGGAGGATATTATACCGACATTAGGCCACCAGCTGTCCCTACGAACAATTTTAAAATTAAGCCTGCAATCCTTCAGATGATCCAAACCTCGCTACAGTTCAGTGGGCTTCCGCATGACGACCCACATGCTCACCTCAGGCAATTCTTGGATCTGTGCAACACCTTAAAGCACAATGGATTATCTGATGATGCGCTTAAGCTTAGATTATTATCCTTCTCACTTAGGGATAGGGCACGGCACTGGTTAACCTCCTTGTCTCCAGGATCTATTTCTACTTAGGATGAGTTAGCCAATCAATTTTTAGCTAAGTTTTTCCCTCCCTCTAAAATGGCCAAACTCCGTAGTGACATATCTTCCTTTCCCCAATTTGATTCTGAATCTCTTTACGAAGCATGGGAACGATATAAGGAGCTTCTTAGGAAGTGCCCTCATCATGGCCTACCTTTATGGCTGTAAGTCCAGACTTTCTACAATAGACTTACAAGCCAAAATAGGACCTTCGTTGACGCTGCTGCTGGTGGAGCTCTAATGTGCAAAACAGATGAGGAAGCTTACGAGTTGTTAGACAAGATGGCAGCTAATAATTATCTATGGTCCTCGAAGAGGCAACTGCCCAACAAGTCGGTGAGTATCCATAAGCTCGACACGCTATCTACCTTAACCACTCAAATAGCTAACCTTACGAAAAAGGTAGAGTCGCTCAGTACCCAGCATAATCCTTCTAACAGTCCTAATCCTATTTATTCTGTCCAAAGTCCTTTTCTTTTCTGTTATCAATGTGGTGGTACACACTCTGTAGATAGGTGTCCGCTTAACCTAGAATCGGTCCAGTACGTTGCCCCATCTCAGAAGCAACAGAACAACCCCTTTTCAAACACCTACAACCCAGGGTGGAGAAACCATCCTAAGTTTTCCTAGAGCCAAAATCAAGGACAACCTTCTAATTCCAAACCTGTAGGGCCTATTGGTTTTCAAGCTCCATCGGTTCATGTACCACCATAGCAGCAATTTTCACATCACTCATTTAATTATCCCCATCCATCTTAAATTCACCATCCACCACCACCACCACCACTTATGCAGCCCCAACATTACCTTGCACTAGCACCAAGTTGAGAAGAAGCCTACACTAGAGGAAATGTTCATGACTATCCTACAAAACCAAGCTGCCTTAATTAAGAACTTAGAAGTTCAGGCTGGAAAAATAGCAAATGCTCTTAGCTAGCATCCTCAAGGGACCCTTCCTAGTAACACCAAGCCAATCCTATTAGGCAAAGGGAGGGTAAGGAACATGTTAAAGCCATCACCCTTAGGAGCGATTGAGAGCTAGATGATCCACAAGTTAAGTCCAGCCCTGAACAGCACATAGTTGAAGAATCCTTAAGTTCTAACGAAGCAGCTCAGAAAGAGCATGAACATCAGGATCGGACTGCAAAGCAAACAAAGCTAGGCACTTCTTCATCTTTACCTTCTTCTACTTCATAGCCTTCCTCGTCCTCTGATGCTATACATGTTTCCACTACATCCTCTCCAGTTAGACCACTAGTACCTTTTCCTCAGAGGTTTCAAAATAAAAAAAAATGGATCAACAATTCGCTAAATTTCTTGGGGTTTTTAAGAAATTTCACATTAACATTCCTTTCGCAGATGCTTTAGAGCAAATGCCAAGTTATGTAAAATTTTTGAAGGATATCCTCTCTAGGAAAAGAAGATTGGAAGATTATGAGATGGTGGCCTTAATTGAGGAATGCAGTGTAATTATCTAGAGGAAATTACCCCATAAGCTCAAGGATCCCAGGAGTTTTACCATACCCTGCACGATAGGAAATATGTTCGTTGGTAGAGCCTTGTGTGATTTAGGAGCCAGTATAAATCCGATGCCTTGGTTAATCTACCAAAAGTTAGGAATAGGGGATGTCAAGCCTACCACAGTGACCCTTCAGCTAGCTGATAGATCTATTAAGTATCCGAAGGGAGTCATTGAGGATGTATTAGTAAAGGTGGACAAGTTCATTTTCCATATGAATTTTATCATATTGGACATGAAGGAAGACATGGAAGTCCTCATTATACTAGGTAGACCTTTCCTAGGGACTGGTATAACCTTAGTTGATGTATAGAAGGGGGAGTTAATGATAAGAGTCCAAGATCAAGAAGTAAAGTTTAATGTTTTCAAACCTTTGAAGCTCCCTGGTGACTCTCAAGAGTGTTTTAAGATGGAGGTTAAGGAGGATATAAGGCTTAAGCACAAGAAATCTAAAAGAATGAGGGAAGTAGATAGGGCTCAGGAGGATTTGATTGTCAGCACCCTGTCACCACTTTGGCTGACCCTCTTACTATTCACCCTGCTGCTGAGTGTTGTTTTCTTCAGCTGCATTTGAAGTGGCTTAATTTTTATTTTCACTTTGTATATAGTTCATTTTTTCTTTTTCTTTTTCGTTGTTTCTTTCTTTGTTTCTTTTGCAGATTGTTTTTGTATTACGCTTTCAATCAAGCTTCAATTGTTCATTATCATCAGAAAGGGGAGTACTCTATTTTTGAGCTTAAATTTTTAAATTATCTGCACACTAAGGACACTGTGCACTTTAAGTTTGGGGGAGGGGATATCACTTGAGCAATTTTGGGCAAAATTGGAAAAAAATTCAAAATGTTTTTGAAAATTTGAGAAAAAATTTTCAAATTTTTTTTGAAAATATAAGCTTAAATTGTTTAATTTTAGGATGATTTAGTTCTTAGTATGTAGTTTTTCCATATTTCCATGATATGACCCCATGATTTAGTCTGACTTTGGTTGACTGAGAAGCATGATTATAGGAAAAGCATGAAGTTAAATTCTTGAATTTGTCTTAATTCTGATTATGATTCCCTCATCTTATGCACATGTCATGCCATGAATCGGTATATTTATTTAGAGAAAGCTTATGTGGACATAGGATTGCATTTGTTCAACTGATTTTGTGCATCATATTCTAGAATGTGTTTGATCTGATCTCAAGGTGAAATATTAGATTACACTTAATTAGGGAGAGGATTTAGGCCATCTTTGGATCGTTTGAGCATTTCTAGCCATCCTTGTACATATTTTACCCCTAGTCACCTATATTGGCCAAATAAGCTTTTCTCTAAAAATACTCCTGTAAAATTTTTTCGTAACTTAAATCCTATGTTCCTATTCCTTACCCCAAAAGCATGAAAAGTCATTGGGATATATTGTGAGCTATGTACATATGGGTCTTAACTGATAGTGAAGGAGTATATATTGAAAAAAAAAATTGAAGGAAAAAGAAAAGAAAGAAGAAAAATACAAAAATAGAATAAAAAGCTTAGTGAAATAAATAAGTTTGGGGGAAATAAATTTGAGCTCTTACATTGAAGATCCTAAAAGCAATGCATGTTAAGGGGTAATTAAACCTAAATCGACTTTATCATACCTTAGCCCCAGCCTTACATTACAAGCTTAATGAAGTCATATTGATCTTTGGTTAAGTGTGACTACATTAGCGGAGGGAGAAGTGAAAAGCAAATGGGAATGATCACTTGTCATTAACTTTGCATTCATTATGTTTGCATAATTTGATCTGGATAATGTACTGTAAAGTGGCTTTGACATTTTCACACACACACGAGGAGTCCAATTTGGGTTAGGACTTATGATTGAATGATTCTGAATGTTGGACTTGTAATTGTGAATCTTTGAGATCATAGTCTGTATTTTTTCTTTGAGGATAATATTGGAGAAATTATTATGTTGGTACTTATCATTCCTGCATGAATTTTATTTTGCTTGAGGACAAGTAAAAGCTCAAGTTTGGGGGTGTAATAATTCTATTTTTAATAGAATTATTTGTGCTTAATTTCCTAATTAATTATGTAAACCCTCAATTTATTTTATTAATTATCCCCTTTATTTAATTAAAATTCTTTAATGTGAAGGTAAATTAAATCCAGATGAAACTCTGTCGCTTCAGTAAAAAAGAGCTGAAAATGGGCTAAAGGAGACTGGACCACTTCCAATTTACAGACCGAGTCACCAGTCATCTGGACACGTGGGATGTCGGGTGTTAAATATTTTATTCACTCTGAAACGATAATATCGATGGACACCGTGCCAACCTTCTGGAAGACACACATTGGACCACATCGCATAGCTAGGTGTACTAGAAGACGGATGATGTGAAAATATCTACTCTGTAGCAAATAAAATGAAGACAAGTGGCCAAACAATGCCAACTCATCTAGGATGGAAAATTACCATTGTACCCTTAAATTTGTGTATAAATAGAACATGATAGCAATTGAAAAAATTAAGTAGTTAGGGTAGAATAGTTTTAGTTTTATTTTCCTTATTTTTAGAAGCTTTCCCGTTAGTTGCTAGCCACCATTTTTAAGTTACTATTCATATCACTTTCCATATTTTTATGAACAGCTTTCTTCATTTGTAGTTTTAGGATATTTTCTCATTAATGCAGAGTAACCATTTCCATTTTTCTTCTTCTTCTCGGTTTGGTTAAAGTTATTTCCTTTATTTTTGAGTTTTAACGAAAAGCTTATACTTTCCGATTATTACTCTCAGTTTGTTTCCCATGTTGGTTTTATTTTCGTTGTTACACTACTGTGTTGCTGGTTTGATGAGGCAATCTTTGCTAAGCCGAGGAGGTCACCCGATATAGTGGATTATTAGAGATTATCTACTGCATTTTCTAGTATTTCCATATGCTGTGTTTTTTTTTCGTTAGCTTACATTGTTACTCACAATTGTGGTTAGCTAATTGGATTTCATGAGCCAAGTGAGAAAGCCGAGCAATAGCTGGAGTAGAGTGATTGTGCAGGAAGCTAACTGGCGATGTGACCAAGCCCAATGTTGTCCTGCTCTAATACTACCCAGCTCTTCTCTTTTACTGTCAGGTCTCGGTGCTAGTTGCTGAACTCGGTGTGAATGGTGGCTACAGCACCAACCCGAGAGCAAAGCTATAGTAGCAGCCTAAGCGCAAAGCAGCAGCAGCAACCCGAGAGAAAAGCTACAGCAGCAATAGGAGCTTTCCTCTGTTTTCCCCTATTTTTTGAACCATTTACTGTTCATTTTCTGCATTTTCTGTTAACTCTGGCTTTCATTGCAGTTTAAATGTTTTGTTTTAGGTTTCTACTTTAACATTACAAATTGACAAGTTCTTCTTGTGTTAAATTGTTAATCCTGTAAAATCCAGCTTTATTATTTTGCTCAGCCTTTACTGTTGTGTGCAAGAATGATGGCATGGAGATGGTGCACGATACCGAGAGCTTCAGGTGTGTGAGCTGCTGTGTGCTGTTGCAGATTCGGGGTATGGTGAGCTACTGATTGTTGCAAGATTGATATTATGCATGAAGCTAGAGAGCTGAAATAGAAGCTACGAACTTGCAGCCAACAGGATTGAAGCTTGCAGAAACATGGATACTACAATAATAAACCACTTGAAGTAGGTGATGAACCGATGCTGAAGCAAGGCTGGAACTGGGGATAGACGCGATAGGGGAGGAGGTGCTGTGTTGTAGGGAAGGGAGCTATACACGAAACCGAGAACAAGAGTTCGTGGAAGTTGCAAAGGACAGTACCTAGACCTGGAAATGAAAATGTGCACAGTGCCAATAGTCGGGACCGAGGCAACTGGGAAACTAAGCAAGGCCACGTTTGGCACTTAAGAATAGAGGCAGATTAATATTATATGCTTTTCTATTGTTTTGTTAAATGGTGCTTATTACATTTTATTGTTTGTTAGTCTAGGTATATATTAATGGGCGTAATAGTTTAATTTTCATAGTTTATTAGTTTAAGGATTAGTTTAATTTTATTAATAAGCTAATTTATGAATATATTAGGATTTATGAATTAGATATTGCATTTAGAATTAAATTAGAGGACTATTATTTTATGCATTTTTAAGTTTTCATTTTAAATTGGAAAATTTAAAATATTTCTGATGCATTATTTAGATTTTATTTAGTTATAGTTAGGATTAATTTAGACTTGCTGTTTTAGTCATTTAGATTTATAATTAGAAAGTTTATTTTTAGAATTTTATTTCATTAGAATTAAGTTAGTTTAAATTGCATTTCATAGTTAGATTAATTGCATTCACATTTTATTATCTAATTTTATTTAAGTTAATTTTATTTCATATTTGCATTTTAGTTTATTTGCATTAGTTAATTTTAACTGTTTTAATTATCTTTTGTAGGTATTTGCTTTTAATTGCTCAGAGTTTTGTAAGTGATTTTTGCTCTGTTTTATTTTCTTTATTTTGTAATTTTTATTGTTTTCAGTATTTTTAATTTCAGCCTTGTAGATCACCAACTAAAATTTCATAATTTGCTAGGATGTACTTAGAGTAAGATTAACCGGTAGTTAATTAGGCAATTCAGCTTCTCTATGAGATGATAATCCAAGACTCAAATCCCATTATTACTTGTACGACCCATGCACTTGCGGATAGAACGTCTAGGTCACTTATAGTGGGCGTAGTCGTATCAATTTCATACATATCTCGTACGTGGATTTTAATTGAATTTATAATTATTTCAAGTCGTACTAGAGCGATGCTCGTACGTAGATTTTAATTGAATTTATAATTATTTTAAGTTGCACTAGAGCATTGCTCGTACGCAGATTTCATTGATTTCTATGAAAGCATGCTAAAGCTTCACTCGCACGAGGTTTTTAAATATCATGAATATGCATGGAGCCGTGCTAGAGCTTCACTCGCACAAGGACTGATAAGACATGCATATAGCCGTGTTATAGCCTCCTGTAGACTGTGTGTCACAGTAAGATGATATGCTCCCCCTGACTGAGATTGGGTTCATGGAGTACGTTGTACCGTGTATATCACATGGAATGCGCTGTACCGTGGGGATTGTTAGACTGGAGTGGCATTAGCCACGAGGTAGCAAGCCTTGCCCTCGCAATCATGATATTATGCTGTTCTGGCGGGTAGGACTGACCCACCTCCCGTTTCAGGTGTGATACCCTACACAATAGGATCCGTGTAGCCAGGTATCACGAGGATATGGCCATAGTCTTGGATATTACTGATATAGTCGCCTACATGTCTCACATGATATAACTTTTGGTCTTGATAGACTAGGGTAGACCCGAGGGAGGGGTCAGGCTCGGAACTTCTTATGAATTCAATTGAGATTTAATTTTCCATTGAGGGATTTTAAAAAACTTTCATGATTTGTAACCCTGAGAGAATGGTGATTTTATAAAGAAATTTTATAACAAGTTTTTTTGGTTAATTGGATTAGATCCATTGAGTTTATCACATTTATAACCCAGATGGGGTGTTTTAAATTGATTGATTCAGTTGAGCATGAGATACTTTCAAATGGGAATTATTCCATGTTTTAAATGCCAATTTCCTGTTTTAGAATAGTTCATATATATATATATATATATATATATATATATATATATATATAAATATATATATATATATGTACAACATATCATTGTTTTTACCTCATGCTCACACATCCTGATTTTCTATCGGCATGTAGATAGTATAGCTATCTACCCGTTTATATTATTGCTTTACTGAGCACGTGGAGCTCATCCTTTCATTTTCCACCCCCTTTCAAAGTTTCCACCTTAGAGATAGCGGGTGTAGAGAGTAGACGACATAGCTGATTATCTATGGTTCCCATCGACTGTCAGGTATACACCATGTACAGAATTTTATATTAATATGCTTGCAGCACAGTATTGTATATGAAGGAATATTTGTAGATGTAAATTTAAATAGATTAATTGTAAATGTATGAGAATCGTGTGATGTATAAAACATATCGACCACTCTATTATATGATAAATGATATCAGTATGCATATATACGTATTATATTTCTTAATGGTTAAAATGGTATATCGATATTGATTCATAGCCCGACTTGGTCAGAAGGATCTGTCACAAGTAGGTAAGAAAAGATTTACCAAAATGAAAAAATTTGTACCGATTTATGGTAAGTATTGGATCGTGACAGAAAAGGTGGTATCAAAGCAGGGTCGGTCAGACGTGAATTAGTATTCATAAATATTTAATCAAGAGTTAGAGTTGGTCGGATAAGAGTCAGTCGTGGTCATTAAGGAAAATTACATCCCCCTTAGTATCGTGCTGTATGAGATGTCAAAGTGTATACTAGATGGGAATTAAATTAACAAATGATTTTTGATTACAGGATTTTAATTATGCCAATCACCCACAGTGGTAGAGGGGTTGGTACACGTGCTAGAGGTCGTAGGGGCGGGCCTGAAAGCCATGGTGATGATATATAGACTGGTTAGGTACCCGAGGGTACTACTCTGAGACCAGATGAGACTGAGGCACGCTTCGCTAGACTTAAGCTGAGTATTGAGAGCCTGGTTGAGACTGTAGTGCAGTAGGTAGCGCTTGGGGCTAGGGATAGACGAGATCCAATGGGATAGCCATCAGTTGATCTTGAGATGTCGGCACAAGTTGTAGAGTTACCTGAGGTTCAGGCTCATGCTGCAGGGGCAGTGAGACCCCCGCTAGCTTAGGATACTAGATACGAGTGTGATCTTGATAGATTTGGACACTTTCAGAAGTTTAGACCTCCAACTTTACATGGGAGGAAGGATCCGGTAGTAGCAGAGGATTGGGTGTATCAGATGGAGAAGTTGTATAGGCTTTTCAGGTGCACCTCTTTTGAGAGGGTTATTTTTTTCGTGTTTGTATTTCAAGGGGCGACAGAGCATTGGTGGAGATCTACTGTGCCTATTTTGAGAGCTCGACATGTCGAGGTCACATGGGAGATATTTTTGGATGCCTTTAGGAGGCAGTATGTTCCCGCAACTGGACAGCGGAAGTTGAGGATGGAGTTTATGAGTTTGGTTCAGGGGAACCACTATGTTGATGAGTATGAGACTCGATTCATTTCTTTGGGGAGATATGATTCAAAGACGATGAGCAGTGAGGAGAGGAAGGTCCAAAAGTTTATAGATGGACTGAGACCAGCCATCAGATCTCAGTTGGCTCCCTTTGATGTTTCGACCTATGAGGAGGCAGTACATAGAGCTTAGTTGTGTGAGCAGGATTATGAGTGGAACGACTTTGAGTTAGGAAAGATTAGTAGGAGTAGAGATAGAGACTGAAAGAGATCCAAGAGAGATAGATTTATCAGGAGAGGGGAACAACTCTTTGATAAGAGGTCAAAGATTAAAGAGGTTCAGGAGAAGACAGCTAGATCCCCTGTTCATCCGACTTTACCACCAGCTAGAGGCATTATCATTGGAGGACCACGCCCTACTACTGATCAATGTAGGCGATGTGGTAGATATCATGGCATCGGACCTTATCTGGTGCCTATAGCTACAGTAGTATGTTACCGTTGTGGGAGGCCAGGGCATGTGGTGAGAGATTACCCAGAGAGACCGGACACTGCACCACAGAAAGGCAAGGAGCCAGAGAGAGCTCCAGTGCAAGTTCCTGCTCAGAGGAGGAGAGCTATCTCTGACGAGAAAAGGAAGCAAGTGATGGGTTAAGTTCATGCCTTGGACCAAGATACGGCTGACCAGTCGTTGGATGTGGTGAAAGGTACCATCCTTATCTTCGATTTAGAAGCATATGTTCTAATTGATCCTGGTGCCATGCATTCATTCGTATCGCCTTCATTTGCATATAAATTGTTTAAGTATGTAAAGCTTACCCCTCTGAGTAGTAAATTGTTAATAATTACCCCCTTAAACACTAGTTAGTTAGTAGAGTATGTAGTCAGGGACTGTAAATTGAAAGTCGAGGAAAAAGAAATGTTAGCCGACCTTATTTTGATGTATATGAGGGACTTCGATGTAATACTAGGAATGGATTAGTTGGTTGCCAATTGTATTGTGTTAGATTGCTTTTCTAAGACATTAACATTTAACACCCCCAAAAGATGTATTGTAAAATTTCCCTAAAAAGTAATAAAAGCAGTGGTTGTTCTAAATGGAGCAATGAATTTTGTTGATTTTATGATTTATATTTTAAAGGATTCATCGCATATGTGGTTGATACGAACCAGGCACGTCTGGATTTGAGAGACATTCATGTGGTTAGGGAATTTCCTAATGTATTTCCAGACGATTTACCAAGATTACCACCAACCAGAGAGATGGAGTTTGGGATTGATTTGGTACCTGGTATGGAGCTAATTTCTAGACCACCGTATAGGATGGCTCCGATTGAGTTGGAGGAGCTGATAAAGTAGTTACAGGATCTGCTTAACAAGGGGTTTGTTAGAGCGAACGTGTCACCTTGGGGAGCCCTGATGTTGTTTGTTAGAAAGAAAGATGGCAGCCTCCAATTGTGTATAGATTACAGATTGTTGAATAAGGCTACCATTAAGAACAAGTATCCCCTTCCACATATTGACGATTTGTTGGATCAACTTCGAGAAGCACAGGTCTTTTCTAAGATTGATCTGAGGTCTGGGTATCATCAGTTGAGGATACGGAGGGAGGATGTGCCCAAGACAGCATTTAAGACCCGTTAAGTTCATTATGAGTTTTTGGTTATGCCATTCAGGTTGACTAATGCCTCTACAGCATTCATGGCTTTGATGAATGATGTTTTCAAGCTATACCTAGATCGGTTTGTGATTGTGTTTATTGATGATATTTTGGTATACTCCATATCCAGGGAGGACCATGAGCAGCACTTGAGGATAGTTCTACAAACCCTCAAGGAGAGACAGTTGTATGCTAAACTCAATATGTGTAACTTCTAGTTTGAGCAGATTTCTTTTCTGGGCCATGTGGTATCAAGGGATGGGGTGTCAGTAGACCTATCCAAGATAAAGGCACTTGTTTAATGGGAGCGGCCCAGGACAGTCAGAGAGATTCAAAGTTTTTTAGGTTTAGCAAGATACTACAGGAGATTTGTTGAGGGTTTCTCCAGATTAGCTGCTCCGTTGACACGTCTCATACGGAAGGATGTTAAGTTTGTGTGGGATGATGCCTGTGAGAGGAGTTTTCAGCAGCTAAAGCGTCGGTTGACCATTGCTCTGATTCTCACCATTCCTACCAGCTCAGGAGGTTTCTCAATATATACAGATGCATCGCATTAGGGACTGGGCGTGTATTGATGCATGATGGGAGGGTAGTTGCCTATGGATCTAGACAGTTGAAAGACCACGAGAGGAACTATCCGACCTATGATTTGGAGTTGGTGACTATAGTGTTTACATTGAAGATATGACGCCATTACTTATATGGTGAGCAGTTTTAGTTTTTTCCAAACTATAAGAGTTTGAAGTATTTATTCTCGCATAAGGAGCTGAACTTGAGATAGAGGAGATGACTCGAGCTCTGAAGGATTATAATTACGAGATATTATACCACCCGGGTAAGGCTAATGTAGTTGTTGATGCTTTGAGCTGGAAGAGCCTAGGGTTGGTATCATTTATGATGGTTCGGGAACATGACTTGTGAGAGCAATTCGTGAGCCTCAGTTTGGACATGGCAGCACCTAAAATTGAAAGAGTTGAGATTATGGCGAGCCTAAGGTTAGAGCCGGAGTTGATTGATCATATCCGGCAGGCTCAGCAGAGTGATCAACGATGTATTGAGTTAATGAGTCAGGTACAGGAAGGTGCAGATACAGATTTTAGATTGAGTACAAATGGATTACTGAGGTTTCGAGGTAGAATATGTGTTCCTGAGGATCCTGAGATCAGGAGGATGATTTTATTAGAGGCTCACTTAGCGAGTTATATAGTACATCTGGGGAATACGAAAATGTATCAAAATCTTCAAAGAGTTTATTGGTGGTCTGGGATGAAGAGAGACATAGTCGTATCGCGAGATGTCTTGAGGGCAAAGTCGTAATTTGCCACTATCGGGTCGCAATAATTATTATTCACTTTCTCTGACCCTCAGAGTTTTTAAGTGAATGTAAAAGCAGACGAAAATACGTGCAGTTATCTCTAACTACTCGTAAAAGTCCCTTATCTCGGATCACGTCACGTGACCTCATTTCCTCGGTGCTGCTCAATTCGCAGTCCGATCAGTTCTCAATGTAAACTCCGGAGCTGTAAACAACCATTCCTCAGGTTAATTATACTTTTCCTACTGTATTACACATTAATACAGTCTATTTTCCCTTAATGGGCCTTAAAAATCCTTAATGGGCCTAACTAAGCCTTAAGTCCATTTTCATTTCACTACTCATTTTAGTTGGGCCTATTGGGCTTGTGGGGCCCACCAACTCTTATTGGGCTTGTCCTAGGCCCATTACACCTTATTGGGCCTAAAATAATTAGGCTTGGCCCATTGGGCCTCTCGACCACATGCCATGGCCGAGAGCTACCCATGTCTCGGTTTCACCATGGCATGCCATTCATGCCTATTATCTAGCCATTTTCACTTAGGCATTTTCACAAACACTCGGTAGGCAACATTACCAATCATCACATAGTTCATTTAGGCATTTTATCAAACACCTTGATTGCCAACAAATTACATGTATTAATTAATCAATTTGATTAATTCTAATTACACCATTAACATTAATACATGTACACTAATCCATTTATGTCTTAAAATCATACTGACATAATTTTATATCCCATTGATCACTCTCGGCCTAACCCATTTCATGGTGATTTAATATGTTTCAATGCTTAAAACATATATCAACATACTTGAAATTATTCATACATTAACATATATGAAATTGGAAATTAGAAAATATACCAATTGTTGTGTTCCCCCTTTGGCCGAAACTTTAGAGGCTCTCGGTTTGCACTCTATGGCTCCTTGATAGCCAATTCCAACATATGTCAATCTCCTTTCAATTTGGAACAACTTCCATGAAGAATGCAAGTTCCAAATATGCCTAATTCCTAGTGATTTCTAGTGAGAGAAAGCTTGGATAATATGTTTCAATGGTGTTTTCTTCTAGCCGAAATTGGTGTGATGAAGATAACAATGGTGTGGCTGCTTTTATAAGCCATATACTTAGCCATTAAGCTTTACTTTCCAGCCATTATACTTGACTTTCCAAGTCTTAGCCATGAGTCACCTTATCAGTCACCTTATGAGTCATAGTTAACTTTAACTATGGTTAGATATTTATCTCATGGGCTTTTCCATTTGGGCTTCTCGGTTTGGGCTTTCCTAATGGGCTTTCGGGCTAAAATTTTCACTATACCTCGGGCCTTTAATTGTCTTAAAATTTGGTCGATCAATTGGTCCAACAATTCGGTCTAAAGGACCTAGAAATTTCGACATACGTTTAGTATACCTTAATGGGCTTTAAAATTTTTACCTTAGGCCCATCACGTTTTTAACCATTAAATTTATTCCAGAATCCTTTCGAATAAATTTTCCTTACTTCTGGGGAGGATTATCTTGTATTCTGGCCAAGAATATTTTTCCCTAAATTTTCCTCCACACTTAGGTTAATTTTTAACCATGATTAGTCAACTATGGTAAAAGTCCACTTTCTTAACTATAGTTGACTTTTTCCTTAACCATTGACTATGTTGACTTTTTCTCAAAATTTCGAGAGCGTCATATCTTATGTCTTACACTCTCGTCTTTATATTCCAACCGCTCCCAGAGGGTAATTTCAGCCAAAACTCCTTTTCTCGCTAAAAAGGTCCATTTTACCTTTTTTAGCTTTTCACTCGTTTTGTATGTACGAGTCTAAATCAAGCTAACTTTTCTTTATGAGCTCTTTACTCTCTCTTATTTTAAGTTCTTATTTTCAGTCAGAATGATTTAGAATAACTCGGTTTAGCCTGTGATACCCATCGTTCACATTATGCATTTTATGTAGCTTTTGCGTGTTAATTCATTCCAAGAACACTTTAAGTCTAGTAAATACGCTTCTTATGATCCAACTATAATTACATAGTGTTCATACACATAGGAATCATAAGGTACAAGCTACAAAAAATCTAGGTCTGACACCATAGCCGTAATTTCCATTTCATCCGCCTTCTCATCACCCATACCCACATCATCCATCACCACCACCACCACCACCACCTATCCAGCCACAGGATATACTTGCACCAGCAGCTGAGAAGAAGCCCTCGCTTGAGGAAATGTTCACGACTATCCTGCAAAATCAAGCTGCTTCAATTAAGAACTTAGAGGTTCATGTAGGACAAATAGCAAACGCTCTTAGTCAACGTCCTCAAGGGACCCTCCCTAGTAACACTGAAGCTAATCCTGTTAGGCAAAGGGAGGGTAAGGAACATGTTAAATCCATCACCCTTAGGAGCGGTAAAGAGCTAGAGGAGCCACAAGTTAAGTCCAATCTTTTTGAGCCCATAGTTGAAGAACTCATAAGTCCTAAAGAAGCAGCTCAGAAAGAGCAGGAACATCAGGATTAAGCTACAAAGGAATCTAAGTCAGGCGCTTCTTCATCTTTACCTTCTTCTTCTTCACAACCTTCCTCTTCATCTGATGTTACACTTGTTACCACTACACTTCCTCCAATTAGACCCCCATTACCATTTCCTTAGAGGCTCAAAAACCAGAAGCTTGATCAGCAGTTTGCTAAATTTCTTGAGGTTTTTAAGAAGCTTCACATTAAAATTCCTTTCGCGGATGCTTTAGAGCAAATGCCTAGTTATATGAAGTTTATGAAGGATATCCTCTTGAGGAAGAGAAGATTAGATTATTATAAGACAGTGGCCTTGACTGAGGAGTGTAGTGCCATTATTCAGAGGAAATTACCCCCCAAGCTCAAAGATCCTGGTAGTTTTACCATACCTTCCACCATAGGAGATCAGTTCTTTGGTAGAGCCCTTTGTGATCTAGGAGCTAGTATAAACCTTATGCCTTGGTCCATATACCAAAATCTAGGAATAGGGACGCAAAGCCCACCACAGTGACCCTTCAATTAGCTGATAGATCCATTAAATATCCGAAGGGGATCATTGAGGACATGCTAGTTAAGGTGGACAAGTTTATTTTCCCTACATATTTTATCGTGTTAGATATGAAGGAAGACAGGGAAGTCCCCATTATTCTAGCCAGACCTTTCCTAGCTACTAGTAGGATATTAATTAACGTACAAAAAGGGGAATTAACCATGAGAGTCTTAGATCAGGAGGTGACATTTAATGTTTTCAAACCTCTGAAGCTACCTGATGACTCTCAAGAGTGTTTCAAAATGGATATTGAAGAGGATATAAGGCTTGAGCACAAGAATTCTCAAAGAAGGAGGGAAGTAGCTAGAGCTCAAGAGGAGTTAATTATCAACATTCAGTCACACCTATGGCTAATCCTCCTACTATTCGCACTGCTGCTGAGTGTTGTGTTCTTTAGCTGCATTTGAAGTGGCTATGTTTTCCTTTTCACTTTTTATATATAGTTCTTTTTCTTTTTCTTTTCTGTTATTTCTTTCTTTGTTTATTTTGCAAGTTTATTTTCTAGTTTTACGCTTTCAATAAAAGCTTCAGTAGTTGATCATCATCAGAAAGGGGAGTACTTTGTTCTTGAGCTTAATTATTTATATTCTCTGCACACTGAGGATACTGCACTTAAAGTTTGGGGGAGGGGATATCACTTGAGTATTTTTCAAAAATTTGAGCAAAATTGAAAAAAATTTCAAATTTTTTTGGAAAATCTGAGCTTAAACTGTTTGATTTTGGGATGATTTAGTGCTTAGCATGTAGTTCTCCCATATTCCGATGATATGACCCCATGATTAAGTATGATTTTGATTGATGAAGAAGCATGATTATAGGAAAAGCATGAAGTTGAGTTCTTGAATTTGTCTTGATTCTGATTGTGATTTCCTCATCTTACGCACATGTCATGTCATGAATCTGTATATTTATTTAGAGAAAGCTTATGTGGACTTAGGATTGCATTTGTTTAGTTGATTTTGTGTATCATATTCTAGAATTTGTTTGATCTAATCTCGAGGCGAAATATTAGATCACACTTAATTAGGGAGATGATTTAGGCCATCTTTGGATCGTTTGAGCCTTTCTAGCCGACCCTGTACATATTTTACCCCTAGTAACCCATCTAGGCCAAATAAGCTTTTCTCTGTAAATACACATGCAAAATTTCCTTAGCTTAAATACTTTTTTCCTATCCCTTACCCCGAAAGCATGAAAGTCATTGGGATATATTGTGAGCTTTGTACATTTGGGTATCTGGTGATAGTGAAAATTCAAAAAAAAAGAAAGAAGAAAAATTCAAAAAAAAAGTTTAGCAAAAGAAATAAGTTTGGGGGAAATAAATTTGAGCTCTTACATTAACGATCCTAGAAGTAATGTATGTTAAGGGGTAATTAAACCTAAATCGACTTTATCATACCATAACCCCAGCCTTACATTACAAGCTTAATGAAGTCCTATTGATCTTTGATTAAGTGTGACTACATTAGTGGAGAGATTAGTGAAAAGCAAACTTATGGGAATGATCACTTATCATTGACTTTGCATTTACTGTGTTTGCATTTCTAATCCGAATAATGTACTATGAAGTGACTTTGACATTTTCACACACTCACGAGAAGTCCAATTTGGGTAAGGACTTATGATTGAATAATTTTGAATGCTGGACTTGTAATTGTGAATCTTTAAGATCATAGTAGGTACTTTTTCTTTGAGGATAATATTGGGAAAATTGTTGTGTTTTGTACTTGTCATTCCTACAACCATTTTGTTTTACTTGAGGATAAGCAAAAGATCAAGTTTGGGGTGTGAAAATTCTATATTTTTAGAATTATTTGTGCTTAATTTCCTAATTAATTATTTAAATCCCTAATTTATTTTGTTAATTATCCCCTTTATTTAATTAAAATTCTCATGTTTGCGTATAAATTAAATCCGGATGAATTTTGAATATTTCGGTAGAAAATGGATCGAAATTGAACTAAAATCGAGATTGGACCACGTGGACAACACGAGCCTAGTACATCCAATTGGATAAAAAGACAGATGACATGGAAATATTATTTTTCAAGGAGCCAATGGTGTGAAGACAAGTGGCTTTTGACTTAGGCAACCTACAACTGTGTGATAATGATTTTCGGTTGGGGTGAGGAGTCTCTAACTCAAGTAACCTACAATTGTGTGATAATTGTACTATGGTTCACAGAGTACGTCATACCGTGTAGACAACATGTAGTATACGGTACTGTGTTACCATGTGATGTGATATGATAGTCTCCGGACTCGGGCATGTATGTCTTGCTCTGATTTGTGATAGTACTCAGATTGGATAGTCGATGGATAGACTGATCCCCTCCTCGGGCTTATAGACACCCTTGGCCAAATGTCACCTGGATTGTGTGTATATCTTTACCTAGTCTCATATGTTTTATTGGTTTCTATGATGAAACTATGTGTGATTTAAAAATGATTAAAATGTGAAGTTTTCGCATAAAACTATGAACTATTTTACTCCGAATGAGTTTTGATATTCAGTTTTATGGCAATAAAATTGCTATGTGTTTTACTATGATGGTTTTATGAATAACATTGGTTTTTGGTATAAACCATGCATTATGAGTATCGTAGATAGTATAGTTATTTACCTGCTTTCATATGTTCCTTACTGAGCAAGTTAGCTCACCCCTTTCTCTCCTCTCTCCACAGATTAGTTTCAGTGTTTTGAGAGATTTGTGGTAGATCCTGTATTTTCCTTCCATTTGTAGCTATTATCACTTGTGAAAGGTATACACATTTTTGTAATCTTTTGTATCTAAACATGACAGCGCACAGTGATCATCTATGTTAGTACTGGGATGTAAACCAATGTAAACGGATGTAAGTTTTTATATATTATTATGAGTACAATCTTTTATTATGGATGCATGGCGAATGAATGAATTCTAGTATATATGAAGTGTTCGACTGACATCGACTCAAAGCCCAACAATCAGTATGTGTAGTTGTGAAATATGATAATTAATGGTATGAATGTAAGGAAATTGGGTCGCGACACTAAGTGAGCAATCGGCAAGGTTAGGTGGTGATGGCTAGCTCCCGGCCAAGGATGGCTAGATGGTGCTCGACCACCATGTCAGGGCTGAGAGGCATAATAGGCTAAGCCTATGTGGTCTCGACCCAAAATAAGGCAATAGGCCTCAAACAAAGCCCAATAAGTGTTAATGGGCCCAATAAGCCCAATAGGCCCAGATTAAATGAATAGAAAGTGAAAATAGGCTTAAGATAGAGTTAGGCCCAATTAAGGCGAATAAGGCCCAATAAGAGTATATGGGCCCAATAAGTTAAATCGACTATAGTGAAAGTGAAATACAGATAAATAAACTGTATTTAATGTGATAAATAATTATGTGTAGCTCTAGAGAATATATTGGGAGCTAAACGGACGGAGTGATCGGCAACGTTGGAAAAGTGAGCACGCTTGATGGTAAGGGAATTTTGTGAGTAGTTAGAGGTAGCCACGAGTATTTTCGATGACAATTATAGGGACTTAAAAAGTCTAAAGGTTCTAGAATTAGAATAAAATTTATAGAGACCTGATATGAGTAAATTACGATTTTACCCCTATTAAAGGTAAAATTTTGAAAGTTGAGAAAAGTATGAAAAGTATGAAATGCATGTTTTCGAATGTTTTTACTGCTGTTTAGCAAGTACATGGATAGATTAGCGAGTGTTTACATGATTTACATAAAAGAGCACATTTTGGTGCTGATCATGATTATGAAAATTATCTTTTTGAAACTGAGTCATCGATCGAGTTTGTGTGGAAACAAATCGTGCTAAAGCTTTGTTCGCACTAGATTTTATATGATTTCTACATGAAATTGTGCTGGAGAGTTTCTCACACTAGATTCTATATGAAGTATGCATAAAATGTGTTAGAGCATCGCTTGCATTGTATTTTTATATGATATGTGTGATGATGTACAAGAGCATTGCTCGTACTGTATTTTGATATGATACATATAAAACTGTGTTGGAGCTTTACTAACACAAGATTTGATATGACATGCATGAGCCATGCTGGAGCCTAGTGTAGACTGTGTGTCACACTAATATGATATGCTCGCACGTTCGATATAAGACATGGCATGGGTGATTTATATAATATGGGGTCCATGAAGTATGTTGTATCGTGTACGTAGCACGGAGTACGCTGTACCGTGCAGTCTTCGAACTATATGAGTCTTCAAACTATATTATATTATAGGCTGGCGGGTATGATTTGACCCACCTCTAGTTGTAGCAGTGATGCCCCGTACACTAGGTATCGTGTAACTTGGGATCACAGATCAGGATATGGCCATAATTCTTATATGTTTACCACAATACCTACCTAATCTTGCATGTTACATGATATATATATATATACATGATTTCATATGATTTATATGGATCAAGGTATCCCGAGGGACGAGATGAGCCTTGATATATGTTGAATGAATACATGTATATATAATTTTATTTGGATCGGGATAGCCTAAGGGAAAGGTTAAGTCCTTATGCTTGTTTTAAACATGTTAAATGTGAAAAATACATGTCCACAACTGAATGGCATGGAACACCCTTTTGTGCATGAGATTTATGATTTCTATACATACGAAAAAGGTTGTGTATGTTGCATATGTTTATACATGAAAAACGTGCTTCAGAACATGACATGGAAAAAGAATGATTTAAAGTACGACATTATGATCATGTAGATAGTGTAGTTATCTACTTGCTTGCATAGTTGCCTTATTGAGCTAGTCAGCTCATCCTTTTATTTTCCCCCTCTCTACAGAGCATTTTTAGTAGCTAGAGAGCGGCTGAGGACTTACATTTCGGTATTCACTGCATTCCCATCGATCAAAAGGTATACACATTAGTATAATTTTGTACCTAAACATATAACAGCACAGTGATGAGTACGAATGTAATATGGAGGATGTAATTATTGTACAATGTATAAGGTCATGTAAATGCACGTTACACAATATAAGTATTTACAGTTATATGATAGAGGATCTGGATATGTGAATGTTTGATAAGATAAGTAACATGGTGTGACTAATGCCGAATCATAGCCCAACTGTTAATAAGATGGTCACGAAAGGACAAAGGTAAAGAAAAAGTGAAAAATGTGTAGTGTTTTTGGGTAAAAAGAGGTGACAGCCAAGGTATGCAAATTTTCTAAAAGAGTAGTGCATAAATTAGAGGAAGTTAAAAGGTAGTGAAAAGGTAAGTGTAGGGGAGAATGTCTCCTATGTTCTTCAATGAAAACTTCCCTCAAATTGTGGAGACCCTGATATGTTTTCTATCCCTTAAATGATAGGTAACACGAAGATTGAAAAAGCTATGATAGACTTAGAAGCTTCCATGAATGTTATGCCACTTTCACTTCATAAATTTTTGAATCTTGGAACGTTAAAAGAAATCGATGCAATATTGCCATTGGCCCATGAATCTAACTATCATCGTGAGGAAGTAATAGAGAATGTAATAGTATATGTTAAATAATTTTTCTTCCCTGCTAATTTCTATGCATTGAATATGAAGGATGAAAATTCTTCTAATCTTGTACCATTATTATTAGAAAGACCATTCTTGAAAACATCAAAAACAAAAAATAGATGTGGATAATGAATTAATTACTATGGAATTTGATGGAGAGATTGCAAAGTTTAAACTGCCTGATGATTCAAAGTTCTATAGTAATGAAAATCATATTTTTGCTACTGATGTTGTTAATCCTATTGTACAAGCCAATCTGTTCTTTAAGAAACTTGATATGAAAAGAAAGAAAAAACAAAGAGGATAAAGAAGGAAAAAAAAAAAGAAGAGGAAGAAGAAAGACAAAAAGACAAAAAAAATGAAGCCAAAAAGAAGAAGAGTGAAAAAGAAAAAAATGAAATTTGAGGTTGGATGAGAAAGATGACAAGAGTCGAGTAAACAATATTAAACAAATGCATTACTTGGGAGGCAACCCAAGAAAAACGAGAAAGTATCACTAACTTTTCTTCTAACTTTTGAGTCAATCTATTTCTTCTTTGCATGATAGACTTACTTTGAGAATAATGTAAGAATTAAATATGGGGGGAGAAAGAGTTTAGTTTCAAGAAAAATTGGTACTAATTTTCTTTTATTGTTTGTCGCATTTTTAGAAGCGTAATATATGATTTTTTGTTTGTTAGCCAACTTTTAATATTGAAATTATTCGTTGTCAAAATTTATGTTTTAATATTATGATTTTTTTATTAGTCGACAGTTAATATCAAGTTTTATTGTTAATCGCAATGATTTAATGTTTTCATATGGTTTTGGTTTATGTAAGTATTTATATTAGGTAATCGAAATTAAGTCAATAAGATCATGATTTTTTTTTTTTTATCATTAGTTCTGACCTAAACAAGGTTTTGCAAAAAGAGTTGAAAGTAATTTGAATGTTATGATTGTTGAAGTGAGTACTTTCTAAAGAGTTTTAGGTGAAAGCATGATTTAATGTGATTGTTCATGTGATGTTTTTATGTTGTGATTTTACTTTGAAATTAATCATAAGAAAGATTAAAGTAAACAAGGATATCTTTAAGAAACAGAAGTGAAAGAAAAGAAAAAAATGAAAAAGAATGAAATGAAAAAAAAAAGAAAAAAAAAGGTTAAAAGTTGAAGTTTATAAATTCTACTCCATTGTTTTTGAGTTAGGCAGAAATTATAGTGACTAGAAATTTAAGTATGCAAAACACTCAAAATACAAAAGCTGACTTGTTTTAAAAGTGAGCACTTAGAGAAGCCATGATATAACCTCAAAAGAAAAGTAAAAAGATAAAGAATTCTTGATTTATGGCTAATTCTTGTAGCAATGGGAATGGGTAAGTTACATGCTTATATTACATGTTTCAATTTATGTTAGTTGATGATAAATGTTTAAATTGCTATAATAATATTATCTAATAATATTATTTTAGCTTTATTATTGTGTTTAAAAGTTATTTGTAACCTTCTTTTGATGTTATAGGCATTGAAAATAGGTTTACAAGAGAAAATGGAGCTAAAAAGACATTTTTTGTACTTTTTGGATTTTAAATAGTAGGGGTATTTTGGTAATTTTCCATTTATCCGAAATTTTCTAGAAAAAGTGTCATCTCCAAAGTTGTAGAAGACTTCTCAATATTTCTAAAATGTCAAAGATCATCCAAACGGAGTTCGTTTGATGGGTCAAAAGTCATTGCAAATTCAGTGCTAAAATTTGGAAAGTCAACTCTTAGTCAAAGTGGGACTTCTTAAAGGATAATTGAAGGAAATAATTAAATCCTTTGGAAGATATTTGATGGAAAAGAAGACTTTAATAACCTATCTTAATGAGTAGGCAAAGAATAATTGGAAACCAAGTTTACAATTGAAGAGTTATTATTAGATTAAATATTAATAATTAGAATCCTAGTCACATTGTAATTTGACCATTATTCCACATAGGATTAGGATTGTTTCCTCACTATATAAAGGGACTATAGGCTGGCCATAAAGAAATTAATTGGCCTTAGTTTTATTTTATTTTCTTCTTTTATATTTGCAAAACCGATTACTCTCTTAAATTTATAAAATTGGTCGATTGATTAATTGTTTTATATTTTGTGTTCTTGCATGTTTTCTTCTCTTCCTTCTTTCTTTCTTATTCTTATAAAACCAATTGCTTAATTTAATTAGTCTTTTTATATAGTTGTCAATAATAGTGTTCTTTAATATCGAATTGTCGATTTCTTCATTCCTTTTAATATAAGTTTGTGTTAACTTAAGATAAGCATCTAGATTATTTTCACTGATTCTTGACTTGCCTAATTAGTTTCTTTCATAATATTTCTTGACTGATTGCATGCTTTAAATTTAATATTGCATTCTTGCATGTTAGTTTAGAATCTTGCATAAACCAATTGCATGTTTTAGTTTTATAAAGTAGTTTTCAATTTATCCTTGCATAATTTATCTTTTTTATTTGCTTTCTTAGATAATTTTTACGATCTTTAGGATCTAGATTTAGTTTCTTGCATGTTTAATTAATCTTTTACATAGTTCAGACATAAATATAGATTTTGGCATGATTTCTTGAAATTTTTATTTTCTTGGATCTTGGCTAGTTTAATTGCATATTCTATTAGCACATTACAATTGCATCATAAATATAAAGTCTTTAGATTTGTCGCACATTACAATTGCACCATCTATTAGCACATTACAATTGCACCATTTATTTAATTAGCTCTAATGATCTACTACTTGAACAGAAAATTAAGTTCATAATTGCTTTTCTTTGAAATCACCCAGAGCTAGATGAGAATCGTGTTTATGCTAAATAAACCGAGCTTGTGTGTATGTTGCTCAATTCAACTCACATCTTCCACAGATTCTAGTGCTGTCATGAATTTTATCTAAAAAGCTTATTCTAGGTAATTGAATTAGTTAGTGATTAGTTGCAGAACTTGTTGTAACTAATTAAGAAGTAAAGGAAGATGGCGTAATAGAGTTTGTTATTGCACCACAGTTGAATGCTCAAATTGATAACTATCTTTTGAATTTCAATGATCACATCTTTAAATCAAGAAAATCAAGAAATATACCACCCAAAATCTTTGTCATAGTAATAGTCAAATTTTCATAGTTTGTTGCATTCTTTTACTTTCCAATTTTAGTAAGTAACATTAGTTATAATCTTGAAAACCCTCTTGTTATGTCTTGTATCTTGAACCTAAGTTTGCTTGATTCAATTATTGTAGTCCTTGTGGACGCGATCTCTACTTCCTTATCTGCTTACTAGTTAGTGGTTGAGAATACTTTATTTTTGGTAGGCTGACGACATACTAGTTGGTGTATTTTACATTGGCTTATTTAGAAATATGCATGGATATGAAAGCAATGGTTGAAATATGATCAACTTGATTATTTGATTTTGTTGACTTATGAATTGAAAATTGAAAGATTGTGAAGAATTCATGATTTTGGTTAAAAATTTCTAACTTGTTATGATTGAGTTCAAGTAAAGATTTTATATCTCTTGAAAGCCTTCACGAGACACAACTCGTCCACTAAGGGTAATCTAGGGGTTCAAAGGCTTGTTGTATAGGCTAAATGCAACCGTGACTACTACGAAATGTTGTTAGGAGTTAAGATTTAAGATTGAATTTAGGAATCTAGTTAGGATTTGCTAGAGGACTAGTAAAGTTTATGTGTGGTGGAATTTGATAAGTGCTTAATTTGATATATTAATATTGTCTAATAATAATTTTTAGCTTTATATTGTGTTTAAAAGTGTTATTCAACATTCTTTTGATGTTAAATAAGCTACTGGGAGAAAATGGAGCTTAAATAACACTTTGTGCAATTTATGACCAACAGGGGCATTTTGGTAATTTTACATATGTTCGAATTTTGTAGGGAAAAATGATCTTCATCAAAGTTGTAGAAGACTTCTCAAAACTTACTAGAATGTCCAAGATCTTCTTAATCAAAGTTCATTTGATAGGTCAAAAGTCTTTACAAAATCAATGCTAAAAATTAGAAGTTCTATTCCTAGTCAAAGTGGGATTACAACAAGGATAATTAACAAAATTAATTAAAGCTTTTTTGGAAGATAATTACATAAAAAGAAAGATCCTTGATGAGTTAGCAAGGGAAGTCAACACTCCAGGATAAGTTGAAGATTATTATTACATAAATATTAATAATTGTAAGTAGTGTTTAACTACAACTAGAATTTATATCATTCTTTCACTATAAAATGGGATCTTAGGGGGCTAATAAATTCATTAATTGGCTTAATTTTTATTGTATTAAGTTGTTTAACTCTTCTTTTATATTTATAAAGTTCTTTTTTCATAAAATTCTTGCCTTGGCCTATTGAGTTTTGTTTTTAATAAAAAAAATCTTGTTTTCTTTGTTTTTGTTAAAACTCGATTTTTCTTATTGATTCTTGATTGATGATTTATTCTTTTTTCTTTATATTTAATAATTTCATTAATTTGTTCTTATTTTATATAAAACCGATTGTATTTTCTTTCAGGATTTTAATATTTTGATTTCTTCTTAATATTAATATGTTTATCGAAATTCTTTGATATTTAATATAAAGTGCTAATTTCTTTTCTTGTCTTTAAAATTATATAGTGTCAATTACTTCTTGAATTGATACTTGCCAAATTATCCTTTATATTTAATATTCGAGTGTCGAAATGTGCGTGACTTTATATTAAGTTGTGTTTTCTTTATATTGTTTTATATTGTGTCTTTTTCATTCTTTTGCATGATTTTTGTATTTGTTTTAAGCATGTCTAATGAATAGTTATCTTAATTCAGTGAGTATATGTAAGACCCGATTTTAGTTAAAATACGAAATTAAAAATGTAAAAGGATTGAAATGGAATTCTCGAACACGTGCAAGGGCAAAATGATCAAAAGATCGAAATTCGATATAAATTCGACAAGAAAATTTTATAAAAAAATAATGGATTGAGAAATCTTGGTCAATAAAGGTGAAATAATTAAATTTCGGTTAAATTGATCAAGATCCAAAATTTTTAGAAATACCGAAAAGTTATTCGGAACAATATCCCGAAAATACGGAGAAATTATACCCGAAAAAGGGTTAAAAATAAAATAAATAAATTAAATTAATTAATTTGAATAAAATAATAATTTTGGTAGATATTTTTGGTAAAATAATAATAAAATAATGAATATAATAATAATAAACTAAATTATAAATAATAATAAATAAAAATAATAAATATTGTAAAAAAAATAATTTAAACAGAATCACGTCTCGCGATTCTGTAAAACGAAAGGCTGAACCCGAGAGCCCAGCCCGTCGACCTCACCACCGGAAGCCGCCGAGAAGGCCAGACCAGGCGAGCCAGTCGAGCTCGACGGCACCGACAGTTGAGGAGAAACGATGGTCGGCGATGAGGAAATGAGAAAATGGAGAACCCGAGGGAGAAAAGGAGATCGGCGGCGAACGGCACCGATCTAGCCCCACCCGACCACCGTCGAACACCCCCGAGACCAAGACGAGCAGATTGGTGGTGGTGGCAGTCGCCGAAACCGACAGACGACGTCGAAAATGACAGAAAAGAGGAATGGGTACCGACGACCGAGGGAGAACAGCCGGACCGGCCACTTTCTGGCGGCCTTGGACGAAACCAAGGCCAGATTCGAGAATCGGACGACCTCGCGGAGCTGCTGGCGGTGGAAGCCGACGAAGAACCGATCGACGAGGCCCTGAACCGACCGAATCGGAGTAAACTGGAGTGAACCGACAGTCTAAACCGGGTCTGAACCGGACCAAACCGGTTCAACCAATGAGGAAAGAGAAAAAAGGAGAAAAAGCAAAAAAAAAGAAAAAAGTTGGAGAAAAATCTCGGCGATGTAATCGAGCTACGGGTAAGTTGGTAAGCGGTCGAAATTGACCGATTTAAATTTTGGAATATTTAATTTAATTAATTTTCGACTGAAAATTTACCCGAAAATTTATGAAATTGTGTAGCTCGACAATCGACATCAAACGAGAGCTAGAGACAGCCTCGATTTACGTACTAGCATGGAATCTCGGGTAAGTAACCCTTATTTACGATAATTTGCATCATTATGCGTGCTTCGAATTTAATTTCTGCATTAATTAAATTAAATTTTGGAAAGTCGGATAAATTGTCGTAAATAATAAATTGAGCTATTCGAAAGTTAGAACGAGGCCCAATAAATTGTTGGTGGGCCTAATGAGCCCAATAGGCCTCGATAATGTGAAAATTAAGTGGAAAATGGGCTTAAGGCCGATTAAAGCCCATTAAGGTGCAATCGGGCCCAATAGGGGTAAATGGGCCCAATGATTTAAATTAAGCCCAGAAAATAGGAAATACAATTAAATTGTACGATATCTAACCTGAGGAATATTTATACACAGTTTCGGACATTGGATTGGGAGTAAATCGGACTGCGTGACGAGACAGCAGTGGAAAATGAAAGGTTAGACTCTACAGAAAATAAGGTAAGGGAATTCTACGGACTGCTAGAGGTAAACTTTATGAAATTTCAAAGTCATATGCAGTCTTTTAAATTATCTGAAGGGTCTAGAAGTAAGTTAATAATTTTAGTGCCCCGAATGGATAATTTACCAAAATACCCTTGTTAAGGGTAAAATTTTCAATTTTAGGAAAAATTGGCAGGAGCAAGAACAAGAGGTTCCTGCTTGTTCTGGAGGTGTTTTGATGCATGCATGAGTAGGCTGGCTAACCTTGAAAGAAAAATGCACAGTATTTCATATTTTCAACGATGAAATTGTTTTGAACATTGTTTTGAGGAAACAGAGTCGCCTACGTGTTTTTATTGACATGTGACGTGCTAGAGCTCAGCTCGCACGATATTTTAATTTGTGTTATGCATGCATTAGTGCTGGAGCGAGAGCTCGCATTAGAGTTTTACATGCATTGGTGCTGAAGTCCAACTCGCACCAGATTTTATATATATATATATATATATATATATATATATATGATTTTCGTGACAGGGTGCTAGAGTCTAACTCACACCAGATTTTCCACATGATTTGATGAGAGTGCTAGAGCTTAGCTCGCACTAGTTTTACTTGATTTGATGAGAGTGCTGAGCATCGCTCACACTGATTTTATGAGAACATGCGATGAGCCGTGCTTGGAGCGTCGGGTAGACTGTGTGTCACCGATTTAATAGGCTCGCACGTGCATTCTAAGACAGGGTATGACATATGGGTCCACGGAGTATGATGTACCGTGCAAGTAGCATGGAGTACGATGTACCGTATGGCATCTTCAGATACGTGGTATCTTCGGATACGTGTGGCATCTTCGGATGCGTGGGATCGGATAAGACCGACGAGATGGACTGACCCACCTCCTGTGCAGTTTTCGATCATGGTGAGAACCTGCACACTAGGATCCATGTAGCAGAGGAACTCCCGAGGACACATGGCTATAATCCTAGTTATTACCGATATACAGATGTTGCCTAGTCTCGCATATTGATGAACTAGATGAGATTGAAACTGGGTTTTAAACTAAATTTGCATGATGTTATTTCTATGCTTTTTAAACCCATGTGTGATGTAAACTGATTTTCATGGTTTTGTGTGAGTCAGGACCACCCGAAGGGGGGGTTGAGTCTTGACTTTATTGTGAAATTTTTTTATGAGGATGAAATGATTTAAAAAGAGTTGCATGTTGAATTGTTCATACGAACATGTTTTACATGACATCATGAATCATAGCATCAGTTTTAAAATGTGTGGAGAAATGGTGGTTTATACATGGCACCACGTTCATGTAGGTAGTATGGTTACCTACTTGTTCGTAGGATTACCTTACTGAGCTTGATGTGCTCACCCCTTTCATTTTCTCACACAGATAATCTCCAGTAGATGTTGGGGCGACTGAGTACTGCATTCCGGATATCCGTTGCTGCCCATCACTTAAGGTATATTATACACTTGTATATATTATATCTAAATAAGCATAGCATAGTAACATGTTTGTAAGTGACTTTAGGGGATGTATAAATATCGTAAACACTTATAAATGACTGAGAAAGAGTTAAGTTATATGGTGATGGTGGTCCTATCATCAAAATCCACGTGTACAAAGATCGACCAATCGGAGACCGCCACGTGTCAAACACAAGACAAGCCACGTGGCTGTTACAAAGTCAGAGTCTCCAAGCGACAGAGTAGCGTGGTAGGCGACAGAGTAAGGCGATAGAGACTCTTCCGCGTAGGCTTATGCGGCACAGTATGCTGCGGCAGACCCCTGCCGCATAGATTGCAGCAGTGGTTCACACATACATTCTGCCGCCCGCTGAACTCTCCCGCAAAGTCGTCCAGCTCCGAACCGCGACAGAGTATAAAAGACTCTGTCGCGGCCCAGACACGCGCCTGGGCCTCAGCTCGAACCGACTCAGAAGAAACTTATAAATACCCCAGGTGAGCTCTCAGAAAGGAGGACGGAAGAAGAAAAAAAAAGATAAGACTCTAAATTCTGAAGAACACAATTCCCTTCCCTCTATATACAATACTTCAGTTTTCTAACTTAATCATCGGAGTGCGCGTGCAGGGACAAATCCCTGCTCCCTCTGATTCCTGTCGTTTTTACAGAATATACGAAGAACACGTGGAAGAAATTGCATCGACGTCACCTTTTTGTCTTTAGCGCAATCTGAATATGTGGAAGTTGTAATCCTGTTGCTGTTTAGTCGAAGGCAACATCAATTGGCGCCGTCTGTGGGAATCAAGACAAAAAGTCAGGTTCCCTATCAAAATGGTGAGGACACGTTCTACAGTAAAGTTGACAGGGGAGCAAAATTCTGTGAGTCCCCCCGTCAGATCAGAACAAAGACGAAGACATAGTGAAAGGGATGACAGAGGAGCCTTGGTTTCTCTAGAGGAATTTGAGACCCTGAAACGCAAAAATGAAGAGACGACGACAGCGTTAAAAGCTATGGTAAGCTTTTTCAGAGACGCTCTCCCCCAATTCAGCTTGCCCCATGAGTGCAGCAGTTGGTGGGGGAAAACATCCCAAGGTAGACCTATGAAAGAGGCCAACCCTCCACCCTGGTGAGTGTTGAACAAGGGGCAGGAGCGCTAAATGATGCCACGGGATTGGCCCCGAACTCTACCGCATCTCAAAGGAATCACCCTGTGGCAGGGTTACAGGAAGTGAATGCTACCATTGACCCAGCGCGTCAGAGCTCTCCCGCAGCAGTCAAGCGGCAGAGCTCACCCGCAATCCGTGGGCGACAGAGCTCTCCCGCAGCAGATCGGTGGCAGTACTCACCCGCGGTCCGTAGACCTCAGAGATCTCCCACAGCAGGCATACCGCAGAGCTCACCCGCGGACCAAGGGTGGCAGAGTACGCCCGCAGCACTTGTGCGGCAGAACTCACCCGCAACACAGAGGCGGCAGAGCTCACCCGCAGTCATCACGCGGCAGAGATCTCCCGCAGCACGTCTGCGACAGAGTCCTCCCGCGGTCCATAGGCGGCAGAGTTCTCCCACATGGCGCAGCCTTTCTCCCGTTGAGTTGGAACATGAGTTAGAAGAATATAGAGCTGGGAAGCAACGAAGACAGAGGGGTTCTAACCCACGAGACGGTCTCAAAATCTCGAGTCCCAGAATGGGAGGTGCTGGAAGGGGTGCTTATCAGTCAGACTCTTCTAAACCCAAAGGGACGGGACCGTACTCAGTTCGAGAGTCAGAAAATGTGGAGAAAGTCGTCCAAAGGATCTTGGAGAAGAGAAAACTGGTGTCTCCGGACGATAGCCGAAAGAGGAGAATTCCATTCAGTTCGGAGATCATGAACAAGCCTTTGCCGAAGAAATTCAAGATGCCTTCCATGACTACTTACACTGGCAAAGCAGACCCCTATGATCACATACAAAGCTATGAGTCCCTCATGCTGCTACATGGATGGGAGGACGAAATTATGTGTCGGACTTTTTCTCTCACACTGTCCGGGCACACTTTGAAGTGGTTCAATGGGTTGAGCGAAGGTTCAATCTCCTCCTTCGACCAATTGAGAAATGAATTCCTGAAAGTCTTTATGATCCACAGCCAGAGAAAGAAAGACGCTACTTATCTACTCACTCTTAAACAAGGGAATAGAGAATCCTTGAAGAGATTCATAGACCGCTTCCGAGATGCAACCTTGGAAGTAGAAGATCTACCGGTAGGGGTAGCCATGGCTGCAATGTTGCAAGGGACGAGCTCCAAAAAGCTGCAAGAATCCCTCTCTCTTGATCAGCCAATGACGCTCTCCGATCTCTTTGCTAGGGCCAATAAGTATGTGGCCTAAGAAGAGGTGATGAAGATGATACAGCCCAAGGAAGCAAAGAAAGGAAAGAAGAGAGAGAGAGATGCACCCGAAAGAAGCTCTCCCAGATCCGTGAGAGTAGACAAAGCCCCTAGGCTCAGGTATGAAGGTTATACCAAGTTGAACGAGCCTCGCACTGTGATACTGGCAGCTATCGAAGGGGCAGGATTGTTGGAATTCCCCAAGAAGAAGATTGGGGATGTATGACGAAACTCTGATGCCTACTGCAAATTCCATTACGCTCACGGCCACCCAACAGAGAGATGCAGAGATTTAATGGATCAGTTAGAAAGACTGGCCAGAGAGGGGAAAATCAACCGCTTCCTGTGGAGAAGCGAGAGACCCCGTTATCCTCCGCGTGATCAAAGGAATGACCGTCCGCGGACTGGGACAAATAACGATAACGAAAGAAATAGGCCCAGGAATGAAGCATTTAGGCTTACGGTCCCCCGTGCCAATCAGCCAAACAACGAACCTACCGCCCCGGTAATAAATGTTATTGCAGGAGGGGAATCGATGGCGGGAAGCTCCTCTACTTCCCGTAAGAGTTATGCAAGGCAGGCATATCAGGTTAACGTTGTAATGGAGGAGAGAGCGGATGAAGAGCCTATCATGTTCACCTCAGCTGATAAGGGTGACATCGTCATGCCCCATGACGAACCAATGGTGATATCCGCGGTAGTGGCGAAACACCCGGTGAGCAGAATTCTGGTCGATAACGGGAGCTCGGTAAACCTAATATATTGGAATTGCTTCGAAAAAATGAGCATATCCGAAGATAGGTTAAGGCCTGTCATGATGCCACTATACGAATTTACGGGCGAAAGGGTGAAGGTAGCTGGGTCCATAGAGTTGCCTGTGACTCTCGGTGAAAACCCGAAGGATGTGACCCGACAAGTATTATTCATGGTAGTAAGGTCAACCTCTGCTGCTTTCAACATAATCCTAGGTAGACCTGTACTGAATGACATGAGGGCGGTGATATCCTCTTGCTATCTGTTAATGAAGTTCCCCACTCCCAACGAAGTCGGGCAAGTGCGAGGAGATCAGAAGAGCGCCTGCACTTATTATATCGCTTCTACTGCCAACAAAGGAGCACAAAGAAAGGAGACTTTGTGTATAGAGGATCCGCCCAAGCCTCAGCCCGTAGAGGAAACGAAAGCCATTGAGCTAACAAGGGGAGACGGAGAGAAGAAGGCATTCATCGGGACTCAACTAAACGAACAAGCAAGGAGTGAGATAGTTGAATGCCTTAGAGAAAACTCGGATGTCTTCGCTCGGACCCCGACAGACATGCCCGGGATTGATCCTGAAGTGATCTGCCATCAGCTTAACGTCTTACTCGGGTATAGGCCTATTAAACAGAAAAAGAGAAACTTTACCCCGGAAAGACAAAAAGCGATTACTGAAGAAGTAAATAAGCTCTTAAATGCCGGATTCATCCGAGAAGTCTATTACCCTGAATGGCTAGCCAACATGGTAATGGTAAAGAAGTCTAATGGGAAGTGGCGAATGTGTGTAGATTTCACTGATCTGAACAAAGCCTGCCCTAAAGATTCATACCCCCTACCCCGGATAGATAGACTTGTGGATGAGACATTCGGATACGAACTCCTCAGCTTCTTGGATGCCTCTTCTGGATACCACCAAATCATGCTTCACCCAGAAGACGAAGAGAAAACTTCTTTTATAACCGACGACGGAATATATTGCTATCAAGTAATGCCGTTCGGTTTAAAGAATGCTAGAGCTACATATCAGCGAATGGTGAACAAAGTATTCAAAGATCTTCTAAGAAATACCATGGAAGCCTACGTGGACGATATGATTATCAAGAGTCGAGCAGGAGAGTCTCATGCTCATCAGATGTCCCGGGTATTCGAAGTACTGAGGAGATTCAATTTGAAGCTAAACCCCGAAAAGTGCTCGTTCGAGGTGAGTTCAGGGAAGTTTTTGGGCTTCATGATCACCAACATGGGTATTGAGGCTAATCCCGAAAAGGTGCAGGCAGTCATTGACATGAAACCCCCAGCCACCGTAAGAGAGGTCTAGCGATTGACAGGCAGAATAGCAGCTCTGAATCGCTTTCTGTCAAAGTCAGCAGAAAGGAGCTTACCTTTCTTCAAAACTCTACGGGGAGGAAAGAATTTTGAATGGTCAAGAGATTGCAAAAGGCCTTTGAGGACCTCAAAGAATATCTTAAGCAGTTACCTTTGCTGACAAGGCCCCTCGAAGGGGAACATTGTATATGTACTTGGGAATCGGTGATCACGCCGTCAGTGCGGTGTTACTAAATAAGGATGAAATGGTGTACCGTCCCATCTACTATGTGAGCAAAGTGCTGCTAGACCCGAAAACCCGCTATTCGCTTGCCGAAAAGCTAGTGCTAGCCCTTGTGATGGCCTCACGCAAGTTGCACCCTTATTTTCAGGCTCACCCCATTATTGTCCTGACGGATTAACCGTTAAGACAAATCCTTCAGAAGCCTGAACACTCAGGAAGACTAGTGAAATGGGCAGTGGAACTCAGAGGATACGATATCACGTTCCAACCCAGACAGGCCATCAAGGGTCAAGCTTTGGCAGATTTTATAGTGGAATGCACTAGCCCGAGCGACAGCGATGAGAGGGAAGTTCAACCATGGTTGCTGTATGTCGACGGGGCATCAAGTGCAAACGAAAGCGGGGCAGGTGTAGTCTTGATATCACCAGAAGGGGAACCCCTGGAATACTCCCTACGATTTGGGTTCCCCAGCTCAAACAACATAGCGGAGTACGAGGCTTTAATAGCCGGGATGAAGCTGGCTGAAACGTTGCAGGTTCACCACTTGGTAGCACGTAGTGACTCTCAATTGGTGGTGAACCAGTTCAACGGACAATATGAGGTTCGAGAACCGATGTTGGTCCCTTACCTGAAGAAAGTCCAATCTTTGGCACAAACTTTTACAAGCTTTCAGCTGATACAAATCAACTGGTCCGACAACACACATGCTGATTCATTGTCTAAGTTAGCCTCTTCCACCGAAACCAGAGGAAGGATAGTGAAGGTTGAGAGGCTCGAACGGCCTAGTATTGAAGAAGTCGCGGTCTTTGACATTGAAACGGGAGATGACTGGAGATCCCCATTCAAACAATATCTTGCTGAAGGTACAATCCCCCAAGATAAGGACGAGACTCGTCGCTTAAGAATACAAGGGGCGAAATTCACACTCATCAACGGGGAACTGTATAAAAGGGGATATTCGTCACCCTTGCTAAAGTGTCTGGGACCGGAGCAAGCAAATTATGACCTAGCTGAAGTGCACGAAGGGATTTGTGGAGAACACTTAGGAGCTAGAGCCCTTGTTGCCAAGATACTGCGATCAGGATTCTACTGGCCGAGGTTGAAGAAAGATGCAACGGACCAAACCCGTAGGTGTGACAAATGCCAAAGGTTTGCACCTATCACGACAGCCCCAGTGACCCCTTCTCAAGGTACGATACAGCCAATTCCTTTTGCACAATGGGGGTTGGATATTCTAGGGCCTTTTCCATTAGCTACGGGCCAACAAAAATTCCTATTAGTCGCCACCGACTACTTCACAAAGTGGATTGAAGCAGAACCTTTAGCTACAATCACAGAAAAGAAAGTCGAGGCGATGGTATGGAAAGACATTATCTGTCGATTCGGAATCCCACGCATCTTAAATGTCGACCATGGGAAGCAATTTGATTGTAATGCCTTCCGCAAATTCTGTAAAAGCCTCAGCATTCAGCTAAGGATCTCTTCGGTGTCATATCCTCAAGCCAACGGACAGGCCGAAGTCAGTAATCGGACTATTCTTCATGGGTTGAAGACCAGGCTAGATAAAGCTAAAGGGGCATGGGTGGACGAATTACCTAGTGTTCTATGGGCATATCGTACCACCAGTCGTGTGTCGACCGAAGAAACGCCGTTCAGTCTTGTATACGGTGCTGAAGCACTGATCCCCGTGGAAATTGGCGCACTATCACCCAGAATGGTACCCTTAGTAGAAGAAGAGAATTCACATGCACTAAGGGAAAACCTCGACTTACTTGACGAGCATCGAGAAGCCGCTGCTATTCGATTGGTATCCTATCATCAAAGGGTGGCCAACTACTATAATAGTCGGGTGAGAGACAGACCAATGTCTGAGGGAGATCTAGTACTCAGAAAGTCACACATCACCAATGCTTTGAGAGAAGACGGAAAGTTTAGAGCCAACTGGGAAGGTCCATACCGAATCAGACGGAAGATTGGGCCCAACACCTGTATCCTGGAAACTCTACAAGGAAAGAAAATAGGGAAAACATGGAATTCAAATCACTTAAAACTGTATTTGAATTAATCGCTATATTTTCTTTCTTGACCGTTATAATCTCATATTTTTTACTATCACAAGATACTATTATTGTCATATGTTTCCAGCTGTTATATATCTAAATTTTGTGACAGGATACAGACGAGCCATAAGAGCCTGAGGCGCTATGCGTCACTGTGGCCAGGCATATAATCAAACGAGCCGTAAGAGCCTGAGGCGCTATGCGTCACTGTGGCCAGGCATATATTCAGAAGAGCCGTAAGAGCCTGAGGCGCTATGCGTCACTGTAGCCAGGCGTATATTCAGAAGAGCCGTAAGAGCCTGAGGCGCTAAGCGTCACTGTGGCCAGGCGTATAATCAGACGAGCCGTAAGAGCCTGAGGCGCTATACGTCACTGTGGCCAGGCGTATAATCAGACGAGCCGTAAGAGTCTGAGGCGCTATGCGTCACTGTGGCCAGGCGTATATTCAGAAGAGCCGTAAGAGCCTGAGGCGCTATGCGTCACTGTGGCCAGGCGTATAATCAGACAAGCTGTAAGAGCCTGAGGCGCTATGCGTCACTGTGGCCAGGCGTATAATCAGACGAGCCGTAAGAGCCTGAGGCGCTATGCGTCACTGTGGCCAGGCGTATAATCAGACGAGCCGTAAGAGCCTGAGGCGCTATGCGTCACTGTGGCAAGGCGTACAATCAGACGAGCCGTAAGAGCCTGAGGCGCTATGCGTCACTGTGGCCAGGCGTACAATCAGACGAGCCATAAGAGCCTGAGGCGCTATGCGTCACTGTGGCCAGGCATACAATCAGATGAGTCGTAAGAGCCTGAGGCGCTATGCGTCACTGTGGCCAGGCGTACAATCAGACGAGCCGTAAGAGCCTGAGGCGCTCTGCGTCACTATGGCCAGGCGTATAATCAGCAGAGCTGTAAGAGCCTGAGGCGCTATGCGTCACTGTGGCCAGGCGTACAACCAACAAGCCGTAAGAGCCTGAGGCGCTATGCGTCACTGTGGCCAGGCGACAAAAATATAAAGGCTGTAAAAACTGAAGACGCACTTGCGTCATAGTAATCACGCCTCAGAAAACAATATGTTTATACGAAAAACTCTTTCTGAAAATATATCTTTCTATCAAGAGTCGGGTAAAATACAAGAATACATTCAAAACAAATATGTACAAGCAAAATAAACAAACAGACAAAGGATGATAAATGATAAATAGAGAAGTAATGCGATACAAAGCATGAACAAAACTCTGGATTTCATTTCATTCAAAAAATCATTACAAGTAGATCTTTAGTAGATCTTTACGATTACATCTGACAAAAGTATAAAATCAAAACAAAATGACAACAGAATACTTGAAAAGAAAAACAAAAACAAAAACTCAATATTCAGGAGGAGGCTGGAGATCAGCTGCAGACGGACCCTCGCTCCCTAAGGACTGCTGACCCTCCTCACCGTCCAAGTCAAGAAGAGCACCAATAGGTTCGGGAGCATCGCCCAGGTCCACGGGCTCCCAAGGACAAGTGAGGTTGGCTAGATCGTCTTGGGCAGTCCTCTGGAAAAGCCCGTCCGCTGGTTCTGCCCCGGGTTCATATTTAGTCCAGTCGGGAGCCTCAAACAGCATCGCCTCGTCCGTGTACTGGAGCTCGGGGAATCCTCTCCTTCCCTATGCTTCTCTAACCATGACCGAGCAAGGTAGAATTTGTATTTCACGTAGGGATTTGAGAAATCCTCCTTCCGCCTTAAGCAATCCTTGGAAAGGCGGTACTCCTTCACGGCCTTTGCCCGTATGCTATCGATATCCACTTGGGTCAGTACAGGAGTAGCTTGACTTTCTAACTCGACAACGCGATGCTCGAGCTCTTGATTACGAGTGAGCAAGGACCCGTAGTTGGACTGCATACGATCCAGCTCGGCATGGGCCTCCTGAAGATCCTCGTGAAATTTACTTGATCGGGCCGCCTCGACGGTTAGATCCCCCTTGGCCTGGCCCAAATCCTGCCGTGCCTTTGAGAGCTGCTCCTCTAAATTTTGTACCACATCCGAAAGTTTGGACAAGTTGTTGACAGTGTTCGATAGCTCCATAACCTTGTCTTTTAACTCTCGAAGTTCTTTATCGGCTCGCTCCCGATAGGCCCGGTGTTGAGCGTTATTGGCCACGGTCCTCTGAGCCAGCTGCAAAGAAATACAAAAAGTCAAACTCAAAAGCACAGCAAAAAGAGGTTAAACAAAGGGGAACATAAAAATTACCCTTATCGCCTCCATATCAGCCAAGTCCTCTCCCTCCGGATAGTTCCTGAATATTTTAGCCTCGTCCCTTGGGAGAATAGTAGCCCAACTCAGTCGAGAGGCTACCCCGGGAGTATCTAAGGTATCGTTATCGTGAACTCCTGGGTAAACCTGAAACTCGGCCCCCCTCATGATAAAACCGCCGTCCACAGGGTAGGACCTCTCATCAATGGGGCCTACCCTCGAGAGAATTGGCCTAGTCGCCATCAACGCCTCGACATACAAGCGCCTCTGGTTCTTTCGCTGGGACGAAATTATGTTGCACTCAGCACGCTCTTCGGAGCGAGACCGTCCATACGAACTGGATTCTCCCCGTGAAGAGGAAGGAACTCTTCCCCTATCCTGAGAGGGATCCCTTTGTTCCGGGGGAGGAGGAGGCATCGCTGGCCTAGAAACGGGAGGTGTCCGAGCCCGAGGCAACTGAGAAGGGACCGGTGCCTCGCTACGAACATCGTCAGCTACATGCGGCCTCTTCCTGGTGGGAGCACTAGATGGACCGGCCTCTGATGTTTGACGCGCTAAGGATATTCGAAAGTGACTCATTTCTGCAAAAAAGAAATAAAATAAATAAGTGGTCAAACACTGATCTAAAACAGTAAGCAGTAAAAGGAATAAAAGGTTACCGTCAGGAGAATCAAAATGCTCCTGAAAGGACTCTATATTTATCGTGTCGTCGTCAGGGAGCACCATGAAAGTTGAACCGAACCCTTCCCAGCCAGTCAGGTCAGCTAAAGGTTCGCTACCAGAACTAGACTCTACATTGGTACTCCCTATGTCTTCCTGTAGCCTAGGAGGGTCGGGGTTCAACTCAGGAGAAATTGAAGGTGAAGGATCAGAAGAAGGGACAGAAGGGCCGACAATAGGGATAGGACCCACGCCCCAGCCAGCTAATATCAAATTTTCATTTGATAAAAGGCTGTCAAGGCTAATGGGTCTATCCACCAATAACCTATCGACGTCTGAGGCCAGCTGTTCTCTAAGAGTAGCAATCCGAGGGCCCTTGGGGATTTCACACCTAGTCTCCCAGCGAGTAGGGAAATCCAGGCCCCCAGGCATCTCCACAACAAGCCACTCCGATTCAAAACCGTGGAGCTTATTGACAGGTTTTTTGAATAGTCTGTTCTCGAATCCCGGCATATACACCCGCTGAAGTGAGTAAGGGACTAGACCGGGGCTACCTCGAAATCTGAAAAAGACATCAAGAAGGGGAAGAGATGGAGAAACGCCCCTTAGGTGGCAATGCACGGTAAAACCTATTAACTGCATCCATGCGTGAGGATGCAGCTGTCCGGGGGCAATCCTATGAGTCCTAAGGCAAGAAGCCCCAAAGTCGGACAACGGGAAGCGGAGTCCTAATTCTAAAGTTGCCCTAAAGATAACTACCCCGTCAGACACACGACGTATGTCACTTTCCTGAGGGGTTGGAAGTCTATAGGAGTATCCCTCGGGCAAAGGAAACCTAGATACTAGGTCTTGGATGTCGGCTTCCTTCAAAGTCGACTTGACACCTAGGTCAATTTGTTTTCCTACACCATGGCCAGCTATTTTAGAAGTTCGGGGGAAATCAAAAACAATTATGGACGACAGAGTTTACCTAAAAGAAAGACAACAAAAGAATGGGCGACACCATTTCAATATCTGGCGATAGACTTGCGACACTGTAACGTCACGCGGCAGAGTTGCGGCAGAGTTGCTACAAAGTGCGAGAGAATCTGCGGGAGAGTGGTCTTCGTGAGAGAACTCAATAGCGATTGTGACAGCAGGGACCCAGTATATATAGGCGCACGGCTGTGCCACGCCTGCGCAAGGATCCGCCCCGACCCGAAAAAAGCAAATCCGGACCCGGATCCTCTTTCGCAGGAAGAATTCCTACCAAAGAGTGGGGAGCAATTGATGGTGGTCCTATCATCAAAATCCACGTGTACAAAGATCGACCAATAGGAGACCGCCACATGTCAAACACAAGACAAGCCACGTGGCTGTTACAGAGTCAGAGTCTCCAAGCGACAGAGTAGCGTGGTAGGCGACAGAGTAAGGCGATAGAGACTCTTCCGCGTAGGCTTGTGCGGCACAGTATGCCGCGACAGACCCCTACCGCCTGTACTGCGGCAGACCCCTGTCGCATAGACTGCGGCAGACCCCTGTCGCATAGATTGCGGCAGTGGTTCACACATACACTCTGCCACCCGCTGAACTCTCCCGCAAAGTCGTCCAGCTCCGAATCGCGACAGAGTATAAAAGACTCTGTCGCGGCCCAGATACGCGCCTGGGCCTCAGCTCGAACCGACTCAAAAGAAACTTATAAATACCCCAGGTGAGCTCTCAGAAAGGAGGACGGAAGAAGAAAAAAAAGATAAGACTCTAAATTCTGAAGAACACAATTCCCTTCCCTCTATATACAATACTTCAGTTTTCTAACTTAATCATCGGAGTGCGCGTACAGGGACAAATCCCTGCGCCCTCTGATTCCTGTCGTTTTTACAGAATATACGAAGAACACGTGGAAGAAATTGTATCGACGTCACCTTTGTGTCGTTAGCGCAATCTGAATACGTGGAAGTTGTAATCCTGTTGCTGTTTAGTCGAAGGCAACATCATATGGTAAATGAATGGTGGGACTGGCATTGACGCACAGCCCAATTTGTTAGTGGAGTGTGGTCACGATCAGAGGACAGGTAAGTATGAAAGAAAATAACAAAATGCGAAAAATTTACTCTTATTTTTGGGTAGTTTTAGGTGGTGACATATAAATGGTGGTATCAGAGCAGAAATTGATCTGGTGTGTGTCAGTGTCAGTAATTAGGAAATTACATCTCCTTGTTACTGTGCTTGGTTAGATACAATAGTGTATATCGAGATGGGTTTTAACTAAGAAATGGTTGAGAATGCAGGAATACCTAATATTAGTCGCGATAGAGAAGGTAGAGCATGAGGCAGAGGTCGTAGAGGTAGACCTGAGCCTGCTAGTCGTGCTATGTTGACCTATGAGAATCAGGATGAGATTGAAATGGAGGCTAATGTTGAGCATGCCTCACAGAGTTCGACAGAGTGATCAGACAGTATTGAGATACGCTTCGCGAGATTGGAGCGGAGTGTGGAGAATTTTTCTGGATGTATTTCGGTGATAGAATATCTCGGACACTGTTTAAAGGGAATGATAGATAAAATTTCTTACTCTGACCCAGAAGAATTGATTTATTGACAAGTATGAATTATGAGTATGAAACTCGGTTATATTCTTGGGCAGATATTACCTCGACACTATGGACAGTGACAGTCGAGATGTCTAAAAGTTTGTGGAAGGCCTCAGATTGTCGATTAGAGTCCGATTGGCCCGTGAGATATTACCTATGTCGAGGTAGCACGTAAACTATAGTGGTGTGAATAAGATTGAGAGTTGCACGCCTCTGAGATTGGGAAAGATAGTAAGGGCCAAAATAGAGACAGAAAGAGAATTGAGAATGACAGAAATGTCAGAACGGGAAAAAGGTAATTGGTAAAAGACCAGTTGGTAAGATGATTGGTAAGGCCACAGTTATCCGATTGTAGCACTTTTGAGGGGTATTGTAATTGGAGAACCCCGATCTGCTACGAATCACTGTAGAATGTGTGGTAAGTATCACGGAAGTAGGACCTACACCTACATATTATTGATAAAAATGGTCGTTAAGTGTGGTAAGACGGACCATTTATTATGATTGCTCAGAGTTTGATGAGATTGCCCCACAGAAAGGTAAAGAGATAGAGAAAACCCTGTTGAGATAGCTGCATCGAAAAGGGAGGCCACAGTCGAAGAGAAAAGGAAAGTAGGCTGTTGGATGAAGGCGAGTGTATGTCTTAGACCAGGACACTACTGATGTTTCACAGGATGTGGTGAAAGATACCACACTGCTTATGAATAAAGAAGTAATTGTGTTAATTGATCCTGGTACCACGTATTTCTTCATACCGCCTTCATTCGCATATAAGTGAGTAAAAGATATGAATGCTTACACTCTTGGGCATAATGTTGATAAATGAGTACCCCAATAGAGAAAGGTTAACTAACGAAATAATTATGAAGAGATTTTAAGTTGAAAACGGGAGAAAAAGTATGTCAGTCGATTTTATTCAATGGACTATGAATAATTTAAAGTAATATTTGAGAATAAAGTAGCCGGCTGCATATTATGATGTTCGGATTTCTATCCTAAGATAGTAATATGGTTACCCCTGAAAACGTATAATGTAAGTTTTGATAAGTACTAAAAAGGGGTGCAACGGTTGAAATTACAGGAGCATATGATGGTACTCATGAAATGAATAATGACAGAGTTTCGTTATAATTGATACACTAAGGAGGTAATCTTTGAGATATGCTTGATTTTGAATACAAGATGTATTGGAGTAAGAGGCGTATGCAAGGTAAGAACATCTTTACGATATGAGGTCTTTGGGATTAAGCGATAAGTAGTAAATATGAATTATAACCAAGGATAAGGGTGGATATAACCATAACTAGTCCCTGTGGTTAAGTCTAAGGGTTAATAAAGGTATTTCAAAATACCTCCCCGCCTGAAAACTTGACAGCGTCTAGAAATATATATATATATATATAATCTATAACTTGAAATCGACCGTGGTAAGATATAAATTTAAAATTTGGATACTTTTACTAGTACGATAAAGAATTATAAAATTTGATTAATCATGAAGGTTAAAATATTAAAATTTAATAAAAGCCGTTAATATAAGAAAAAGAAAATGACGCGGGTTTGTATCGTGAACAGAAGCAATTTTGAAATGATTATACGCTTATGCATACATAGGTCAAGGATATGGGCAATTAAAATATATAATGGAGCTCAACTACAATGAGTTATTTAAACTTTACTTGGACCGATTGGTTATCATCCTTAATAATGATATGCTGGGTGTATTTAAAGTCCAGGGAAAATTATAAGCAACAATTGAAAAATTGCTTTTACAGATGGCTATTGCGAATTCTGAAAAAGGGTATACTTTGTTGACACGTTTAACTAAGAAGCGTGGTATTTGAATGGGATGATAGACGTGACAAGAGTTTTGGTGTAATGAAGTATGAACTGACCACCGTGATTATTTTCATCATACCCAATAGCTCAAGAGGTTTCTTAGTGTGTATGGATACCTCAAAATCATGAATGAGCTAGGTATTGATGCAAAAAGGGAAGATAGTCGATTGTGGATCCAGACAACTCAAGGATCATGAAATAAACTATCTGACCCATGATTTAAAGTTAGCAGCAGTAGTACTTGTACTGAGGATATGGTACTATTATGTACATGGTGAGAAATTTTTAGTATGCACTGATCATAAAGCCCCAAGTATCTGTTTTCACAGAAAGAGGCGAATATGAGAATACATAGTGGGTTAGAGCTTCTGCGAGATTTTGATTGTGGAAAATTGTACCACCCAGGAAAGGCTATTGTGATGGCTGATGCCTTGAACAGAAAGAGCCTCGGGATGGTATTACATATGATAGTCAGGGAGCGTGAGCTGCTAGAGCAGTTGTGAGCCTCAGTAGTGATGTGATCCCTTCTGATGATGACAGTGATTGTGTGACAGATAGCCTGAGATTAGAACCGAATGTGAGTGCCCAGATTTGATAGGCTTAGCGTGATGATCGGCATGGTGTCAATAGTTTGGGTTAGATTCAGAAGGGTACAGTGACGAGTTCACAGAGAGTGTCGATGATTTACAGAGAGGTTCAGAGTTAGTATAAGTGCTCCCTAGGACCACTGTTGATGAGATAGTAATATTGTCAGAAGCTTACTCTTCGAGATATACAATACATACGAAAAGTAACGAATATATGTGAAATCTCTGAAAAGGGTATTGGTGGTCAGATGTGAAAAGAGATATGGTAGAGATTGTGAAAAAGTGCCTAGTATGTCAGCAGAATAAGGTAGAGTATTAAAAGTTTGCAGAGTTATTGCAGCCTCTACCTATATCGACACGGCACGAAAATGGGAGCAAGTCTCCATGAATTTTGTGATGGGTTATAGAGGACTCAGATGAATCACGAGGCTATTTAGATGATAGTCGCTAAGTTGACTAAGTCTACCCACCTTCTGGTTATGAAATCCCCAGATACTCAGAGTGTGTATAAGGATTCAGGTATAAGGAAGATTGTGGAACATTATGTGGCGTTCCAGTGAGCATGGTATCATATAGGGATTCCCACTTCACTTCCCACCTCTGAGAATATTTTTAGGAAGCTACAGGAACCCGATTTAGTATTTGCATAGCTTTCCATCCTCAGACAGATGGTCAGTTAGAGAGGACTGTACAGGTTCTAGAGGATACGATGAAAGTGTGTGCCATTGATTTTATAAGCTCTTGGGATGATAAGTTATTACAAATTGGATCCGTCAATAACGACAGTTGTCACTTGAGTATCGGGATAACAAGATATGAGGCATAGTATGGCTGTAGGGGTTGTTTCCCCGACTTGGATAAGAAAAAGTGGGTGACAGATAGAAATTTCTTCCGAATTAGTATAATAAGTCTCTGAGGATGTTCAGTTGAGGGAGAGATTAAGAACACCTCAGAGCAGACAAAAAGCATTGGAATTCACCGAGGGTGAATCAGTAATTGTTGAAGTTATTTGTCCTAAGGGAATAAGGACATAACGAGACTCGGGAAGAAGGCAAATTAAGTTTTGCTGAATGGAATTTTTGAGAGATTGGACAAGTGGGAGATAAGACAAGTAGGTTGGCGTTATCACCTGAATAAACAGGCATCCACGATGTGTCCCATCTTTTGATACTTCGGCAATACTATCCAAATCCAGCAGAGGTGATCGGATATAAACTCCAGCAGTTCAACTCAGTGCAAATATAAGTATATTGAAAAAGTTGATTCGGGTATTAAACAGGAAAGAGAAAGTATTGAGGTTTAAGACGATCTCCCTAGTTAAAGTTCTTGAGAAGTAATACACTCCGGAAAGGTCACGGAAGAATTAAAGAGTATGATATGAGAAAACGTACCCGGAGTTATATATGGACCCATATGACTTGGTTCTAATTTGGAGGACCAAATTCCTTAAGTGGGGGAGATTATGTAAGACCCGATTTTAGTTAAAATACGAAATTAAAAATGCAAAAGGATTGAAATGAAATTCTCGAACACGTGCAAGGGCAAAATGGTCAAAAGATCGAAATTCGATATAAATTCGACAAGAAAATTTTATAAAAAAATAATGGATTGAGAAATCTTGGTCAATAAAGGTGAAATAATTAAATTTCGGTTAAATTGATCAAGATCCGAAATTTTTAAAAATACTGAAAAGTCATTCGGGACAATATCTCGAAAATACGGAGAAATTATACTCGAAAAAGGGTTAAAAATATAATAAATAAATTAAATAAATTAATTTGAATAAAATAATAATTTTGGTAGATATTTTTGGTAAAATAATAATAAAATAATGAATATAATAATAATAAACTAAATTATAAATAATAATAAATAAAAATAATAAATATTGTAAAAAAAAATTTAAACAGAATCGCGTCTCGCGATTCTGTAAAACGGAAGGCTGAAGCCGAGAGCCAAGCCCGTCTGCCTCACCACCGGAAGCCGTCGAGAAGGCCAGACCAGGCAAGCCAGTCGAGCTCGACAGCACCGACAGTGGAGGAGAAATGATGGCCGACGATGAGGAAATGAGAAAACGGAGAACCCGAGGGAGAAAAGGAGATCGGCGGTGAACGGCGTCGATCTAGCCCCACCCGACCACCGTCGAACACCCCCGAGGCCAAGACGAGCAGATTGGTGGTGGTGGCAATCGCCGAAACCGACGGACGGCGTCGAAAATGGCGGAAAAGAGGAATGGGTACCGACGGCCGAGGGAGAACAGTCGGACCAGCCACTTTCCGGCGGCCTTGGAGGAAACCGAGGCCAGATTCGAGAATCGAACGACCTCGCGGAGCTACTGGCGGTGGAAGCTGGCGAAGAATCGGCCAGCGAGGCCCTGAACCTGTCGAACCGGAGTGAACCGATGGTTCGAACCGGGTCTGAACCGGACTGAACCGATTCAGCCAATGAGGAAAGAGAAAAAGGAGAAAAAGGAAAAAAAAGAGAAAAAAATTGGAGAAAAATCTCGGCGATGTAATCGAGTTAGGGGTAAGTCGAAAAGCGGTCGAAATTGACTGATTTAAATTTTGAAATATTTAATTTAATTAATTTTCGACTGAAAATTTACCCGAAAATTTATGAAATTGTGTAGCTCGACAATCGACGTCAAACGAGAGCTAGAGATAGCCTCGATTTGCATACTAGCATGGAATCTCGAGTAAGTAACCCTTATTTACGATAATTTGCATCGTTATGCGTGCTTCGGATTTAATTTCGGCATTAATTAAATTAAATTTTGGAAAGTCGGATAAATTGTCGTAAATAATAAATTGAGCTATTCGAGAGTTAGAACAAGGCCCAATAAATTGTTGGTGGGCCCAATGAGCCCAATAGGCCTCGATAATGTGAAAATTAAGTGGAAAACGGGCTTAAGGTCGATTAAAGCCCATTAAGGTGCAATCGGGCCCAATAGGGGTAAATGGGCCCAATGATTTAAATTAAGTCCAGAAAATAGGAAATACAATTAAATTGTATGATATCTGACCTGAGGAATATTTATACGCAGTTTCGGACATTGGATTGGGAGTAAATCAGACTGCGTGACGAGACAGCATTGAAAAATGAAATGTCAGACTCTACAGAAAATAAGGTAAGGGAATTCTACGAACTGCTGAGGTAAACTTTATGAAATTTCAAATTCATATGCAGTCTTTTAAATTATCTGAAGGGTCTAGAAGTAAGTTAATAATTTTAGTGCCCCGAATGGACAAATTACCAAAATACCCTTGTTAAGGGTAAAATTTTTAATTTTAGGAAAAATTGGTAGGAGCAAGAACAAGAGGTTCCTACTCGTTTTGGAGGTGTTTTGATGCATGCATGAGTAGGCTGGCTAACCTTGAAAGAAAAATGCACAGCATTTCATATTTTCAACGATGAAATTGTTTTGAAAATTGTTTTGAGGAAACAGAGCCGCCTACATGTTTTTATTGACATGTGACGTGCTAGAGCTCAGCTCGCACGATATTTTGATTTGTGTTATGCATGCATTAGTGCTGGAGCGAGAGCTCGCACTAGAGTTTTACATGCATTGGTGCTGGAGTCCAACTCACACCAGATTTTATATATATATATATATATATGATTTTCGTGATAGGGTGCTAGAGTCTAACTCGCACCAGATTTCCACATGATTTGATGAGAGTGCTAGAGCTTAGCTCGCACTAGTTTTACTTGATTTGATGAGAGTGCTGAGCATCGCTCACACTGATTTTATGAGAACATGCGATGAGCCGTGCTTGGAGCGTCGGGTAGACTGTGTGTCACCGATTTAATAGGCTCGCACGTGCGTTCTGAGACAGGGTATGACATATGGGTCCACGGAGTACGATGTACCATGCAAGTAGCATGGAGTACGATGTACCGTGTGGCATCTTCGAATGCGTGGCATCTTCGAATGCGTGGTATCTTCGGATGCGTGGGATCGGATAAGACAAACGAGATGGACTGACCTACCTCCCGGGCGGTTCCAGATCATGGTGAGAATCCGCACACTAGGATCCGTGTAGCAGAGGAACTCCCGAGGACACATGGCCATAGTCCTGGTTATTACCAATATACAGATGTTGCCTAGTCTCGCATGTTGATGATTTGGACGAGATTGAAACTGGGTTTTAAACTAAATTTGCATGATTTTATTTCCATGCTTTTTAAACTCATGTGTGATGTAAACTGATTTTTATGGTTTTGTATGAGTCAGGACCACCCGAAGGAGGGGTTGAGTCTTGACTTTATTGTGAAATTTTTTTATGAGGAAGAAATGATTTGAAAAGAGTTGCATGTTGAATTTTCCATGCGAACGTGTTTTACATGACATCATGAATCATAGCATCAGTTTTAAAATGTGTGGAGAAATGGTGGTTTATACATAGCACCACGTTCATGTAGGTAGTATGGTTACCTACTTGTTCGTAGGATTGCCTTACTGAGCTTGATGTGCTCACCCCTTTTATTTTCTCACACAGATAATCTCCAGTAGATGTTGAGGCGACTGAGTACTGCATTCCGGATATCCGTTGCTGCCCATCACTTAAGGTATATACACTTGTATATATTGTATCTAAATAAGGATAGCATAGTAACATGTTTGTAAGTGACTTTAGGGGATGTATAAATATTATAAACACTTATAAATGACTGAGAAAGAATTAAGTTATATGGTAAATGAATGGTGGGACTGGCATTGACGCACAGCCCAATTTATTAGTGGAGTGTGGTCACGATCAGAGGACAGGTAAGCATGAAAGAAAATAACAAAACGCAAAAAATTTACTTTGATTTTTGGGTAGTTTTGGGTCGTGACAGTATATTCTTGAGAAATATGAACTAATAAAATATCATTGGTTGAGTATATAAGATTTTCCATAGCAAAGTCATGATTGTTCGTTTAATTATCTAGGTTGCAAATTAGTTAATTAAATATAATGATCTAGTGCTAGAATTAAAAACTTAGGATCTTATTATTTAAATTTACAAGAGATAGAGGAAAATCTAAGTTTAAATAAATAATTCAAATTCTTACTTTTATCATTTAATTTCAATCAAGATCTTTCACAATCTTTAATGCTGCTAGATAATTAGAGATTAATTACATAGTTTTTTTGTAAATAACTAAGGGAAGATGGTGTCAACACGGATTCGGTGTTGCACTACGATTGAAAACTTAATGAATCTTTAGAATTCAATGATCAACAATATGAAATCCAAGATAGTCAAGATGCATACTAACTGAAATCTTTTCATAAATTGTCTCAAAACCAATTTTATTATTTTATTTTTGTCTTTTTTTATTCTTTAATATTTAGATTTAATATTATAGTTAGTTAAATATAACAATCAATTTACTTAATAAAAAACCCCATCCACTTTTTCTTATTTTCTCTTCTTCTTTCTTGAATTTCAATTAACTTAATTCAATTACTACAGTTTCTATGAGTTCAACCTCTACTTCTCTATCTACTTGATAGTGATTTTAGAGTTATTTATTTTTGGTGAATTGACACTTACCAATGGGATTCGTCGTAGTATTGCCATATTATTATTTTGTGTGTTCCCTGTTGAAACAAGTTCCCAGAGCGTCTATGTGACATTGGTAACATTATGACTAGTGATTGGGATAGATGTATACGATCCATTCGGTGTGTGACCTACCATTATTATTGTAGGAGAACACTTGCCAATATCTTACTTGGCAAGATCGTATTTTTCGTATGAAATTTTCGTACACGAATTTTGCTTGTGGTTTTCAAGGAAAAACTTGTGATAAAACTTTATAACTATGTTTTGAATTAAACTGAGCCATATATACTTTTATGTTCTCTTATGGTTTTTACGTATGCATGCATTACTATCATGACATTTATAACTATGTTTTGAATTAAACTGAGCCATATATACTTTTATGTTCTCTTATGGTTTTTACGTATGCATGCATTACTATCATGACATGTACATATCCTAGTTTTGTTTTAAATATAACACTCATCATTTTCAGTTACTTATTTTGAATCCATGCCATAATGTTTTTTCTAAGGAGCTTGTTTTAGAATAACCTTCTGTTTTATTGTCCTATTTGCCTTCTTGTGGTTCCGATTCTACATGCTTATATTAGATGCTTACTAGCGTGTTAACTCACTAATTCGTTTTTAATCCTTTTAGATTGAGCAGCTATTTCAGCATTAGATTTTCGACTCATGCTTCTATTACTACATCTATTTTAGAATGTATATCTAAGATGTACTTTAATGTGTAATCTACTATTTTCAGTAGACAAAATCGAGATGTAAGAGATTTGCTATGTCATTTTAAAGTTAATTTGTGGGATGCTTGTAGGTGGAAATTATGATGATGAATTTTTGGACGATGTAAACATGATATATGTCTATGTGGTTTAAAAATGATGTTGCGAGATAAATGGTTAAGTTCTAAGAAAAATAGATTTAATGAATTTTGAAATTTGTTTCTACTTATCTAACACACAACAAAGGTTAAGCGCATGGTAATTAAGAAAAGTCTTATGCATATGCGTAATATTATGGTTTTGAGGTGTGACATTAGTGTAAGCATGGTAGTTGTAGCAAATGATTGTGTTTAACCATTATATGTGGAGAACCAGAAGCTCCTCCTCCACATGAATATCATACTCAAATTCATTGAAAGACTCATCCTCTAAATTTGGGATGCGAGTAGAAGTAGAACCCAGATTATGAGAGAACATGAACAACAAAAAAGTTCATTTTTTTATTTTTAATAGAAATTTGAACGTAAATAAATTCATGGAAATTTTGAAAGAAAGAAATGGAGTGTAACTGAACATTGTAAGAAATAGATTGGTAAAAATTGAAGACAATTTGAGAAAATATTAGAGAATTGAAGAGAATTTAAAGTGATTTAAGAGAATAATGTGTGAGAATTTTGAATTTTAGAAAGAATTTGAGTAAGAGAATAATATTAGAATGAGAGAATGAGAGTATTGAAAAAAAAAAAGTGTAAAAAAACAGTAGGAGATATTTATAGGAAAAATTATAAAAAAAAATTTAATAAAAAATAGGCAACAGCTTTATAAAAGTTGCCAACGAGCTGCTAGCGTCAATAGCAACAAATGGTGCGATGAATCGATTCAAAACCGATCCATGATTGAATCGATATAACGAATCAATTCTTTACCAATTTGGGGCCGGCCCAATTTTTTAAATCCAACCCAATCAGTCATGGACCGAATTAGACTAGAACCCACCTAAGGCGATTTCAATTATGGGTCTAACTAGACCAATCCAATTACAAATGGATTCCAAGTTGGCCCTAGCCTCTTTCAGATTTTGAATATACGTTTTTTTATTATTATTATTTTCTTTTCATTTATAAGTGTGACCAAACACTTCAGAACAGAAAATCCTTTTTTTAATTTGTGATCACTAAATCTATTGGATACAACACAACTCTATACCTGAAGCTTAGAATCTTGGGGGAATTATTAATTAGTATAAGGGTAAAGTTTAGGAGTCGGAAAAATATGGAGTAGGCAATACTGCACTTCCACATTCACGAATTCATCCCACATCAAGGGAACAGCGGTAACAACAGTAAAATGTTGCATGTCTTGATAGCTTGGTAGATTAGGCAGTAGTTTAGTCCAGGATTGACACCGAAAAATAAAAAAGTTGATACATTCTCCCGCAGACTACACAATTTATAAGAACCAAAACGGATTGTACCTGTTGACTCTACTACATGAAAGATCTTAGGATTAAGCATTACCCAAGCAAGATCCCCTTTTCCGCAAAGAAACAGGACTACAGCAAATGGCAAGTTTAGGACAGATCAGATCTAAGGGAGACACCTTTCAACTCTCTGAGGCTTTAGGAGAATTTTCTGGCGTCTTCATAGCAGCAGTTGTCTTACCTTTATGTGCCATTACAGCCGCACGAAACTCTTCAACTATAGAAGCATCCTTGAACTTCAATGCAAATGTAGACAGCCCCTCTTTCTCTTCACCAGTACTATTCATGCAAGCAAAAGTTATACCTCTCTTGTCCATATTTGTCAGCTTCATATCAGGGTAAAGACTTGCATTTAGAATCAATCTGTAATTTCCTCTAGCTCTCATGAGCACTCTGGCTCTTTCTGCCTCAATTGTAGAGACATTCACCTTAAGTTCTCCCTTCCCACGCTCTTTCCAACTGCCATCTATGAATTCAAACAGCACAGAATCTGCTGAGAATACCACTTTCTCATTCTCTTCTCCCGTCTCAACTGGAACCTCCTGCATGGCTGGAAAACCACTTCCCTCGCTCTTAGAAACAACTGAAGTCCTTGATGTATTAAAGAGGGAAGAGTTTCCATTTGCTGAAAGACCAAAACCAAAAGAAGGCTGGTCATTTTTCTGCTCAAAAAGTGGAAAAGAACCAGTCGAACCATCCTTTGCAGTAGATCCAAAGGAGAAGGAAGAAGTGGAAAATCCAGTGCCAGCAAGTCCTGTGAAGGCATTCTGGCTACTTGAAAGCTGTTGGAATGAACTCAATGATGCAGCTTCTGCAGTTGACTCTGCATTTTCACTACTCTTATCTTCGTTATCTGCATTTGCAGTTTTGTCATCTTTCTTACCATCATCCTTGGCCTTACCTCCTGCCGGTTTTTCATCATTGGCCTCCTTATGTGTTTCTTCATTTACACTGCCCTTATCCTCAGCACTTTCCTTATCAGCTACAGCATCACAAACAGGCTCATCCTTCTTACTTTCAGACTGTTTAATATTCTCACTTTCACTCTTTGTAGACTCAGGCTCCATTTCTACTGTTTTTTTCTCTGACTGCTGATTATTTCCATCTTCATTCTTTTCATATTTGTTCCCATCATTTTTCCCATCTTCTGAAACTTCTTTCTCACTTGAAATTGGTGTTTCAGCTGTTTCCCCAGTGTTGGTTAAGCTGGATACAGGGGTTGCACCAGGAGTAACAGTTAGTTCTGTAGGCGGGACCAAGTAAATCCCAGAAAAAGGATTGGATGAGGCCGTTGAAGTGGTTTGATTTCTGCGAACTTTGACTATTCTTCTGTTTGCCAACACTTCATCACTAGCCCTCTTAAAAGTTCCGGTCTCTTGTTCTGAAGAATCTTCCTCATCATCAAGACCAGGGTTATCACGAGAAATTTCTCTTCCAGCAGCCCTCTTCTTAGAAGGTGGAAGGGAATTTTCTGCATCCCCCATTGCAGCAATAAGCCAAGAAACTGATACTTAAGGACTTTTTTCTCGCAAATTAGGATATCTGCAGATCATTTGAAATGATATATCCAATGAAATGATCAGGAAAACATTTAATCAAACTATAATAAATGAACAGCGATAAATGTGTGTAGGAATAGTTGCAAGAACACTAGTAAGATACAAGCCCAACAAGAGATTCTCATCACCAAAATTTATGTTATAGCAAAAGATACAAACAAACAGACACACAAAATAGGCCTAGATTTCCTCAAATATCTCATTAAAACCCATGAACATGGCATATAGAATGGCCCATTGGAAAATCACCACATTATGACAAACATAAGCACACAGAAACTTGAATTCTTCTGGTGGTGATATCTTAAGACCACCAAAAATGTTATTAATTATAGAATAATCAAAAATCAAATGGAAAGAACGCGTACAGCGAACAACTTTTCTTCAAATTAGAATGAGAAAATAAGAGAGCTATGGGATGCATATATGGGAATAGTTAGCAGATAAAGAGTAAAAGTAGGTGAGACTGCACCAATCCACTAAATGTTTGGAATAGCCAAAGTTATTTTCCAAGTTAAAAGGAAGCAAGAAGTATATTCAAAGTCCCCTTGTAACACCAAATTCACACCCACAGAATTATCTTGGTGCACAGAACATAAACAAAATAATGATTAAAATAAACTAACTGCATCACAGGTAAACCCATGGATAGTTCTGATTTAATTTTCAAAGCTATTTTAACCTCTTAAAGATATTCTGTGTACTTACATGGAATACATAGATTTAATGCAATAAAATCCAAGGTCCTTCCCGCAGGGAAAAAAATTTCAAACACAGATTCTGGTATAGCTAATGCATTGTTAGTACAACTTAATCAAAGCTGCGGGCATTTTGCTCTAATAGAACGAATTTGTCGTCTCACACGCAAGATGCAATAAACTTCAAGTCAGACACAGCAAATAACTGTACAAGCTGAGTTGCAGACATGGTAATCTGTCACGAACATTGCCACCACACAGTCGTCAAAAACATTTGATTGCAGAAAACTTTGAACTGGAAAAGAAAAAAAAAATTCAAAAAAGTTCTAAACTAAGAGGATGACAACTGGAAACAAACAACCTCCCAACCTCCCAACCCCCCCCCCCCCCCCCCCAATCCCAAACACACACAGATGCTAAGCTCAAGTTGTAGTTAGGCATAACACTATAACTTGAATTCCATGATGATATCAAATTACATTCTTCCCTGTTACCACACTAATGAAACTGTCAGCAAATGATTAAGAAGACACAATAATCTTCAAATCAATAGGCAAGTCAACTTATTTAAAGAGGCAAAGTGCCCAATAAATCTTGAAAAAAATACCCTTTCTTCACATAAATAGAAAAACCAAAATCATATCTGAAAAGGGAATTTAATAGTTTGCTCTGCTTCATCAAGCAATCCTTGACCAGTAACTCTTAAACTCTCTCAGTTACGAATGTAGAGAGAGCAAATAAAACCAAGTACACAAGTAACAACTAGCCAATGTCCACTACAGATGATATTTTTTGATGCATTTTCTTCTTCTTGAGTTTAGAATTATGAATTATATTTTCCTCAAACCAATTTTATATCTTTAAAAAGACCCACAAATCAGAAAAGCACCCAACAACATATAAACTAAAATGGGAAAGGCAAAATAATAGAATTCCATATGACTTAATAATCAAAGGGGCATAGGAAAAGATAGAGTCAAGCAATGAAAGCTAAAATTTGGAAGCAAAAGTTGGCCAACTAGCACAAGCATCATAACATTTGAAGATTAAAAAAAAAAAAAATTAAACAAAGCAAGAAAATATTGCATATTCGATAATAGAACCCACTTATCAGAAACGGGGAAAAATCCTTTTCTAAGCATATCTAAATACAACATTTTTTTTTTGGGGATGGGAAGTAAAAATCCAAAAATTACTTGAAAAGCCCCAGAACTAAGGGGTTAACATAAAACAGATATAAACTTAAAAATAAGAATTATTTCTTTCAAACACCAATACCCTATATAAAAATAACCTCTTTAAGCTAAACCAGAGACAAAAAAAAACTAAAAGCATTAACTTCTTGCTATACTCTTGCTATTTTCTAGTGTTTTCCAAGCAACCAAATAGAAATCTAACGTTTGTTACGAACTGGGTATTCAATAACATCGAGAAAATTTTCAAATTCACAGAAAAAAAAAAAAAGAAAAAATTATGCATGGGCCATCTTTAAAGCCAGGAAAATCTAGAAAGATATATTTACAAACTAAAGAAGAATTCTGAATAAAAGACAAATAAAAATAAAGAGATTAAAATTTATACCTTAAAGAAGAGCTAATAGATTACCGTAAAGAAAAGTGGACAGATTATGATTTACATAATAGCAAAGGAAAAGCAGAAGCAAAACCCTAGTAACAGAGAGAAGAGAGAGATCCAGAGAATAAAATGGTTTTTTATTTTATTATTATTATTATTTTTTTAAATCTTTTCTTTAATTTTTATTTTGGGAATTGAGTCAAGGGCAGGGGTTTGGCTATAGAAATAAGAGGGTTTCGTTTCCTTCGGCTTCTTTTCATGTGGGCATCGGGGAGATGGAATAAAAGGTTGAGAAAAATCTTATGACATGCCGAGGACCAATAATAATTATCTAAAAGGGCCAATAAAAAGTGTATTTTTTTATAAAGAAATGCGAATATTTTAAATTACTTGGAAAGAAAACACAATGGTAACTTTAACCACACTGTTGCATTGACAGAAAAATAACGTTTTTTTTCATTTTAAATATTAAAATTGAGAATTTGAATACCTAAAATAAAGTATTTGAATACCTATAGAAATATTTTGAATATAGGTATGGGTATTTATTAAAGAATAAGTTCACTGAACATGACTCGTTGTGAAAAACTCCAATTAATGGTGTAACTTAAGTGTTTATGAAAATGTTATCAACTCACAGAAATGTAAGAAATCCTATAACTTGATAGTCAAGTTATTTTATATGTGGAACGTCATATTTTGATTTCATCTCTACGGTTTGGTATGTTTAAATTCTTAATAAGGATGCTTTTGGGTATTCCCTAAAGCATATGGAGGTGGATGAGTAGTTAAGATAATGATTCATTACCCTATGTGACTAAAGACACAATATTTCATTTATCCTAACTCATATTAACTCGAAAGTCATTGTCCAAAGAAAATATAAGTATTGGAGTTAATAATTGGTATCACATGGATAAATATGAAAATTCACATAAAGTAAACACTATACCAATTTTTGAGATATTATGATGAAATAATTGAATTGCACTATAATATTGTATGCTGAATATGTTAGCCAAGCCTCTTTGATTTTTTGTAATATTTAGGTAGTCATAATGCATTGGTAAAAACAGCTATCGATATATGAATTTAAATGAATATTTAAATTCATTGCCAAAATGTTAGAAACCTAATATGTCACACACATAAGAGCAATAAATGGTTTGAAATGAATTAGTAAGTCTAGAGGAACTTAGAATTTCTCACATAGACTTTCATTGAAATTTATTGTGAGATCCCGTATATGTATAATTGTAATAGGTACATAGAAATGTAAATGGAGTTATACTATGAATTCATAAGTGAAGTATATGTGATGTAAGTCCATAAGTTTAATGTACACACTTACAATAAGAGTTGTGATTGTACATACAAGTTACATTATGTATGAATTTGAAGAAATGAACTTAAACATGTGGAGAATGTGAGTAGAATGGATTATGAGTAGTGTGGTAAAATGGAAGGAGAATTGCATAAGTTGTGCACTTCCATTTGGTTTATATTAAGTACCTTTGGATATACAAAGATTTCACATAAGTTTTAATAGGTATAAAGAATGAATGGATGTCATTTTCAAGTCTTAAAGGTAATCGAATGAGGAAATGACCATGGCAACAAAATGTATGAAGTTTGGTATGTGTTGCTGCAGAAAAACTGCAGAAAATCTGGAAATATGAATGACAGATCGATCTAATAGGATGAGAGATCGATCTGGATGAGCCAAAATACTCTTATTTTGAGCTATGGAACAGGACAGATCGATCTCTAAGGGAGCCAGATCGATCTCCTAGACATTCTGTAAAATGCAGATCGATCTCCTTAGCTCTTTATTTGGAGCAGATCGATTTTAAGTTTTGACATATCGATCTCATGCTTGAAAATGTCGTGGAAAGAGAGTGATTTAAGGAAACTAGATCGATCTCCTCCTAAACCAGATCGATCTCATCAAGCAATTTCTATAAATAGGAGCAGTTGAATCTGCAGATTTCGGGACAAAAACCATTTCCTTCCATTTCAAAACCCAAAACTTAGATTTTACTCTCTAAACCGGCCATTTTTAAGAAGATTTGAAGAAAGGCTATTAGACGCAAAGTTGTTCTCATCAAAGAGAAGAACAACTTAGCTTTGAGGCATTTTCCTCATTTATTGGATTTGAGGAACAAGGTGCATTTCTATTTGGAGCAAAGAGGAAATCTAAGGAGGTGAGTTTCTAATGAAATACTTAAGTACATTATTTTGATATTGATGTGGGAAATGATTGGTATGCATTGAAATGGTAGAAACTACCCAGAGTAGAATGAATCCACCATGACCTAGAAATGGTTTAGTGTGAGAAAGTGAGATATATTGAGGTTAATGATGAATAGGATATTTTGAGATGATAATGATGTTATAAGTATGATTTTAAGATGTTGTTAGTGAAGAAATAGTGAGATTCATCAAAAAGGGGTAAAATATGGATTAAGGCATTGATAAATGCTTATATGAATTATATTGACTAGTAAAGTCAAAATGCGAGTAACAACATTAACTCAAGTGGTTTGGAAGAATGAATCGTAGCTCCAGAGGATACACCGGAGCAAGACGAGCTAAGAGTGCAAGAAAACTAAGAGGAAGAGAGTCACACTCAAGTGAATTAAGGTAAGGGAATTCTGTGGACTCTTAGAGATATCTGTGCGCAATTTGGACGCTTGAATGCTTTGCTAGAATGCATGAGATATTAGAAAATGATATTGGGTGATTGAAGGGTAAAAAGTTGGGTGTTTGAGAAATGTGCATGAAAATAAAAGCATAATGCTTTGGAAAATCATGTTTTATTGCTTTTTAGCAAGTGATTGGTAGGTTGGCTAACATTTGAAAATGAATTGCAAAAGAAATGAGTTGTATTGATATGTTAACCATACTTTGCAAAGAATTGAGCTACCTATATGGTTTTCGTGAGAATGAAAGCGTGCTAGAGTATGACTCACATGAGATTTGATGTGTTTATACGCATGAGTACTGGAGCTTAGCTCGCACTAGTTTTCACATGGATTTCATACTGGTTTTTGCATGGTGCTTAGAGCTTAGCTAGCACTAGATGCCCACCTTATTTGTCGTCGTGATTGGAGCTTCAGGCAGACTTGGTGTCACGTCGATTAAATAGGCTCGCACTTGCGTTTTGGGAATTTGACATGTTGATAGCCGTGTTAGGAGCTTCGGGTAGACAAGAAGTCGTACTGATTAAATAGGCTCACACGTGCGTTTTGAGATGAGGCGTGATATGATGTGTTGATGTGGGTCCACGGAGTACGTTGTACTGTGCATGTAGCATGGAGTACGTTGTATCGTGTTGAGATGTGATATGCCATCTTCAGATGAGATCTGCTATGGACCGACAGGTTGGATTTGACCCACCTCTCGTGTAGAAGCAGATAGTGGTGATATCCCGCACATCTGATCCGTGTAGTCGGTATCACAGGTTATGGCCATAGACTTAGAGGTTATTTCCTTATTGAATTGCCTATCTCACATGTCTAGGCTTTGTGAATAAATCTATGTTTGAAATGATTTGTGGGTCAGGACAGTCTGAGGGAGGGGCTGAGACCTGACAAGTGTTGATTTGTTTTGAGATATCGGTTGTTAATGATTTTCAAAGTGCACAGATGCATGATGTTTAATACTATGCTTTACTTGTGAAATATTGTAAGACCCAAATTTTATCATATTTCCTTATGATTCACTTGATGTAAACATGGATATATGTAATTTGAATCATAAGAAGAGTGTTACATGAATGAAAAATGCAAAAGGAATGAATAAAAATTCCCGAATGCATTTAGAGATCAAATGGAGATTTAAATGGCCACATATTAAACGAATGGGATTCGGATCATTCGGAATGAAGATAAAAAAAATAAAATGAGGAAGTGTTCATGAAAGGAAGTTGTGTCGATTTGGTCCTGAACACGATAAAGGGTAAAACGGTCAAAAGATCCAAAATTCGGTGTTAATTCGTAAGAAATTTACAGTGTAAAGATGGATTCAGGAAATCTTGATCAATAAAGGAAAAATAATTAAATTTCGAGTTAAATTGATCAAGATATGAATTTATAGGAATAAATCGAAATTTTCACATCGGGAAATTACCCCGAGAATATTGAAAAAATAACCCGAGAAATAAATAAGATAAATATATATTTAATTTATTTAAATATATATTTAAATATTTTATGTATATAATATATTATATTATATTTTGATAAAATATAATATAATAGAATTAAAAAAAGTCAAGTCAATAGTAAAAAAAAAAAAAAGAAAAGTCGCGAATTGCGACTGTAAAACTGGCAAAGAAGACAGAAGGCAAGAAGCAGGAGACCGAGGGAGTCTCCCCCTTCTGCCTTGTTGATCGGAGCCACCACTGAGGAGAAGCCGAGGAGAGGAAGCTACAGAAGCCATCGTCGGCGTCGGTGGAGAGAGGAAACGCCGGCAGCCGAGAGAGAGGGAGAGAACCCGAGAGAAAAAGAGAGAAAATGGAAGAGAGGGAGTGACCGGCGGCCAAGGAAGGAGGAGCGACCCACCACCGGCCAGAGGGGGATGACTGCGGCGCCGATCCAGGCGCAGATCGGCTGAAAACGCCACCGAACGGCGCAGAAAGAAATGGGTGCCGACGCCGGAGAAGAGAAGAGGCCGGACCGACCACTTTTCGACGAGCTTTGGCGAAACCAACCCCAGATCCATGCACCGGACTACCCCGCGGACAAGCTGGAGGCAGAAGCCGGTGGAGAACCGGTCGAAAAAGCCTCGAATGGCGAGGGAGAATGTTGAACCGAACTGAACCAGGCTGAACCGGACCGATCTGAATCGGGTTGAACCGGACCGAACCGGTTCAGCTAGAAAAAAAGAAAAAGAAAAAGAAAAAGAAAAATGGAAAAAATTCGATGATGCAATCGAGCTCCGGGTAAACCGGTAAGTGATCAAATGGACCAATTTAATTTTCGGAATAATTATTTAAATATATATTTAATCGGATTTAACCCGAAAAATTTAAATGTGTAGCTCGATAATCGACGACAAACGAGAGCTCGAGTCAGCCTCGATTTACGTACTATCATGGAATCTCGGGTAATTAACCCATATTTACAACAAATTTTATTGTTATGCGTGTTCGAAATTTACCGCATAAATTATGGATTTAATTTTCGCATTAAATGAAATATATTCTGGAATTTGAGATAAAATGTTGTAAATAATTATTGGAGTTATCCAAGAGTTTAGAACGAGGCCTTATAAATTTTTGGTGGGCCTAATGAGCCCAACAGGCCTCGATGATGTGATTAATAAATGAAAAATGGGATTAAGGCCGATTAAGGCCCAGTAAGGTGCAATCGGGCTCAATAAGGGTAAACAGGCCCAATGCTGTAAATTAAGCTCATAAAAAAGTGAAATACAAGTAAATTGTACTATATTTAACCCGATAAATGATTTTCTGCAGCTCTAAAGAATATATTGGGAGTTAAACAGATCAGGTGATCGGTAACGACGAAAAAGGTAGAAATGATCAGAGAAATTGAGGTAAGGGAATTGTGTGAGTAGCTAGAGGTAGCTACACGTATTTTCGGGTAGAGCTTCGAATAATTAAATTGTATATGGAAATTATGGGTAGAAAACCCGACAAAGCAAAAAATTATCGTTTTGCCCCTATTAAGGGAAATTTTGAAAAAGTTAGGATTGGATTGAAATATGCATAAATATCATGCTTTGAGTATTTTCACAATGAAATATTGCTTTTTGGCACATGATATAATATTTATTTTGACCCGAGAGGGTAAATGAGATTTGCTCCTGTGAAGGGTAAATATTTTTACTTTTAGAAAAAGTCATGAAAAGCAAGAACTGAGTGTTCTTGATGTATTTTAATGCTTTTCAATAAGAAATTGGGTAGGCTGGCTGAAGTTTTATCAATTGCATAAAAAAGCACGTGGCAGGTGCTGATTTTTTGTTTTGAAAACCATTCTTTGAAAACTGAGCCACCTACATGATTTATGTGGAAACAAAACGTGCTGAGAGCATTACTCGCACGAGATTGACATGATTTTATACATGACATAGTGCTGGGAGCTTTGCTTGCACTAGAGTTTTATATGACATGCATAAGGCCATGTTGGGAGCTTCAGGTAGGCTGTGTGCCACATCGATTAAATAGGCTCGCACGTGCTTATTGAGACGTGGCGTGATGTGATATGTTGATATGGGTCCACGGAGTACGCTGTACCGTGCAGGTAGCATGGAGTACGTTGTACCGTGTTGAGATTGTGATATGCCGTCTTCAGACGATTTTCAGATCTGCTATGGACCGGCCGGTTGGACTTGACCCACCTCCCGTGTGGAAGCAGATGAGGTGATACCCTGCACACCTGATCAGTGTAGCCTGGGATCACAGGATATGGCCATAGTCCTAGAGTTATTACCCTTATTCTTGCCTAGTCTCATATGTCACTTACTTTATGAAATTGCATGTCACTTACTTGCGAAATCACATATTAATTATTTTGCGAAATCACATTTTACTCATTACATGATTTTGTGATTTCATGATTTTATATTATGGGACTGAGTCCTGATGATTTTGGGGTGGATGTGGATTTGAAATAAATGGCATGTTTTGATATAATGTGCATTATTTAAATAGCATGACGCATAATTCCATGCTTTATCTGCCATTTCACGTAATGAATTGCCAATTTGAAATCAATGGCATGTTTTGACATAATGTGCATTATTTAAATAGCATGAAGTATAATTCCATGCTTTATCTGCCATTTCACAAAATAAATTGTTTTATACGAATTATTTTACCTGGCATAAAAATATGCATGAAATTCGTATTTAAGGATGATTTCGAAAGAGAATGATTTAATGCATGGCATCATGAGCATGTAGATAATGTGGTTATCTACTTGCTTGCATGATTGCCTTACTGAGCGCATGGTTTGCTCATTCCCCTTATTTTTTCCTCTTTTCAGAGCACTTGCAGTAATTAGTGAGTGGCAGAGGACTTGCATTCTTGGTATCCGCTGCTTTTCCCATCATTGAAAGGTATATACACTTGGTATGATTTTATATCTAAACATGTAATGGCACAGTAATCAATTTGGAATGTAATATGGGGGATGTAAATATTAGTAAACACGTACAAGTATAGAGTCTCAATTATAAAGTATACGTGTTTGCATTCATATAAATTAAAAGATAGATGTCATGGTAAATGGTAAAGGGTGATTAATACTGACTCATAGCCCAACTGTTTAGTGGTGAGAATGTTCACGACAGGGAAAGGAAAAGAAAACGTGAAAAATTTGTAGCGATTTTTAGTAAAAATGGGTCGTGACAAATATGCATGATGATTAATGTAATGTCTTACTTATGAAATATGCATGATGGTTAATGCCATGCTTTGAATGAGATTTTGTGCACTAAATTTTAATAGCATGAATTGCTTTACATACCATTAACACAATCATACACTCATGTTTTGAGATAAAATGATAAACTAAATGCTTTTGAGCATGGCATCACGATCATGTAGATAGTGCAATATCTACCTGTTCGCATGATTGCCTTACTGAGCGTGTGGTTTGCTCACCCCCTTATTTTCCCTCTCTCTACAGAGCTTTGAGTATAGATTGAGTGTGACTGGAGGCGTTCCCTTTTGGTATCTGCTGCATCCCATCGCATAAGGTATACACACTTAGATTATTTTGTATCTAAACTAAACATAACACAGTAGCATTTTGTATGTAAACATTGGGGATGTAAAGAAATGTAAACACTTATAAACAATAACTCTGATGTATTTATAAAAGTGTTTACTTCTAAAATTATATTGCAAATTAAATTGTTATGGATGGATGAGGTAGACATTGACACACAGCCTAACTGTTGAGGAGAGTAGCTGTTCACGATCGGGAAAGGATGAATAATAAATAATGCATAAAAATGTGAAAAATTGGCACGTATTTTGGTAAGTTGAGGGTCGTGACATTTATGACTAATTATATGATCTTAATTAAAATGTTTAATTAAGTTGATTTAATTAAAATCGTTTAATTAAATTGTAATGACCTAATTTATAATGTCATAAGCTTAACCGAAAAAGTTTAATTAAGTTATTAAGGCCACTACTTTTAATTAAAAGGATATTGAGCATAACTAAATATGTTTAGTGCATTAAATTTAATTAAAATAGTTTATTTAAATTTTTCCACCTTCTAATTAAAAGAATAAGTCAATTTAACTAAAAAAGTTTAATTAAATTATGGCCTCTTTAATTCATTGAAAGAATTTAATGGATAATGGACAAATAATTATAATTCAATTAAAAAACTAAGAAGGTTAGAAGAATTAAAACACTTACAACATTTATAAAGATCAGCTATGGCCTACAACATAGAAAATATACAATACCTTGATGCTAACGTAAATCCTTGGGAATAAAACCCTAAGTTTTTATCACCCGATAAACAAGTATTCTTTGCTAGTATTTTGAAACCCTGTGAATCCTTGTACATGCTGCAAGCCATGAGGAATTGTTGCCTTACTAATAAACCAAGAAGGGGTGAATCAATTTTGAGTTTACTTCTAAGTTTTTCTTTTGTGGCTCTAATATTTACTATATTAACTAGTCTATTTCTAAACAATCAATAAGCAAGATAAATATGTAACAAGTAAGAGTGTAGGAAAGAAAAAAAAAATGTATGCAAGCGATTTATAGAGGTTTGGCACCCTGGCCTACAGCCTTTACCCTGAGCACCTTTATCATAACATAGAGGATGCGACATTTCGCAACTTTGCTAGGGAAGTACGGAAACTTGGGTCAAATTTTTTATTTTTCTTTAACATTTTTTTTATGTTGTGAGCTCAGTCCTACAATAGTATCTAGTCGATATCTATTTTATGTAATTAAAGCCAGGTTATCTATGGTCCCAATCCAATGTAATACTTAATGGCTTATGCCATTTGTGCTATTTCTTTACCAAGAATCATTCATTTATATCATACTCTCAAATTAATGGCTTATGCCATTTGTGCTATTTCATTACCAAGAATCATTCATTTACATCATACTCTCAAATCTTCACAATCCTATTTAACATAATACACATGTCGACTCATGTATTGAAAATAAGCTGTTTGAATTGAACAAGTACCGATAGTGAGCTACAAGATCTTCAAAGCCTTGACCTCAAAGCCGATACTCATGGTGTTGTTACTCTCCTCTCGTCTAAACCTATGATGGAAAGTAAGCGAGGTGAGCTTTGGGAAAGCTTAGTAAGTGTCTAATGATAATTCCATATTTTTAGAATTATTTGTGCTTAATTTCCTAATTAATTATTTAAATCCCCAATTTATTTTGTTAATTATTCCCTTTATTTAATTAAAATTCTCATGTTTGCAGATAAATTAAATCCGGATGAATTTTGAATATTTCGGTAGAAAATTGATCGAAATTGAGCTAAAATTGAGATTGGACCACGCGGACAACACGAGCCTAGCACATCCAATTGGAAAAAAAGACAGATGACATGGAAATATTATTTTTCAAGGAGCCAATAGTGTGAAGACAAGTGGCCAAACAATGCCAACTCATCTAGGATGAAAAAAATATAATTACAATTGTACCCATAAGTGTGTGTATAAATAGAATATGATGGCAATTGAAAAAGGGGAGCCTAGGTTAGAATAGAGGTAAAATTAGGGTAGATTAGTTTCTAAGGTAGTCTAGGTTTATTGTCTTTGTTTTCCCGAAAAGATTAGTTTTTTTTTTTAGCAAAATCTTACTGTTCATTCACTATTCACTTAATGAAAATATTTGTTCCATTTTCTCGTTTTCATGGTTTTCCATTAGCAATCTTGTTTCACCTTGTTCTTATTTTCGGTTTGAAGAAATCCATTACTTGATGTTTCTTATTTAGTGAGTTTTAAATAGAAGTTTAAATTTTTCAATTTCAAGTTCTCGGTTCCCAAATTCAGCTCTGTATTTGTTTGATAAACCATTAGATGATTTAGCTTTGGGTTTGTTCCTTTTTGAGCATTCGGGTTTCAGGAGTTTATCTTCATTCAGTCTTCAGCCCTTTGATTCTGTTGCCTTGATGTGGGAGGATACGAAACATTAATCCACATCAAGAGCTATGTGGAGTCACGGCTGGAGAAGAAAATGAAGCTAACCGAGAATGATGGTTCCTTGTTCATGTGTATTCGGGTGTTGAGAGTTTTGGGCAATTTTTTAGTCGCTAATGTTACTTGGCTCCTCTCGGTTTTAAGTATGATTACATTTTTATTTTTCTATTTATTTGATCTTCCTTTATTTGCACTTCATGAATCAACTTTTCTATTGGATTTTAATAGTATTTTCATAGCTTGCTTGTGCTTATAACTTCTTGGGTTTGAGTAATTAATATTCCAGAATTGCTGCTTTAGGTTCTATGATCATGTTAATTACCATATCCTGCATATTTACTTATTTGTTCTAATAGTTCATATTGATATGTTCTATATATAGCTTACATTCAGCCCGTTTGTTTCTTGAACATTTAATTCCAGTCTCTGTTGTGCTCTGTTTCCAGTTTTTGTTACTGCTCATTGTGGATTTTATCTTATGGTCTGTCTTCATTGCTTCTTCTGTTTCGGGTAGATGTTATTGTTCTTTTTAATGTTTGATTAGTGATTGCTAATTGATAATAGGCAGCAATGCTCAAAGTATTTCAAGACTTCTTTGATTCTCGGGTTAAACAGTAACTACAATCTCTTTTTTGATTCTGCAATATTTTTCTGCAACTGATAAGTTTTCCTGGTTCATTATAAGTTGTGATTTCCAGGATGTTGAGGAAGATCAACAGCTGATGAATGGTGATCAAAGGCTGAGTGACAGGTTACAGACCTGAAGTGGACAGTTGCTGAATGTGTGTGTGTGTGTGCTTGGAGCAGGAAGCCATTGATACTAGAGTGTGCTTAGCTGCTGCGCAAAGCAAGCTACTGGTGTCGTGAACCAAATTGGTGTGTAACTGCTGTTGGACGTGCACAGTAGTTGATGTCCTGTTGCTATGCATGAAATAAAGCAGGGCAGTGCAGGACAGAGCAGCGGAGAAAGACGTGCTGCTATCTGGCAGAGTTGTGTGAGTTGTTACGATGAGTTAGGCAGTCCAAGGAATGTGCAGCAAGAGCAGTGCCTGGATGCAGAAGCGACACAGGGCAAAAACACAGTAGCTGGTGCCGAGGACAATGTCTGGTGCAAGGACCGATTGCAGAGGATAGCATCACCTGGAGCAGAGGCACAAAACCGAGAGCAGCGAGCAAGCCGAGAATACTGGAAAAGAAATGCAATTTGTGAAGACGTGAACAGTGTTTGGAGGGATATTTGGCTGGTTTAGAATGTTAAGGCTTGTTTGGCTAGTGCATAAGAGTTAATTAACTCATTTTCATGCATTGTTAGTTTAGTTTAATTCCAATTTAATTTGTTAGCTTAGTTTAGAGTCTTCTTGTTTAATAGTTTAGAACTTAGATTTAATTAGGTTGATAGTTAATTAAGTGTTCATTTAGAATTAAATTGGGGGTAAATTTATTTTCATTAGACTTTAAGTTAGTTTAAATTGCATTTTCTTAGTTAGTTTGATTACATGCACACTTTATTTTAAGCTTGTTTAATTTTAGTTTAATTAGTTTTATTGCTTTAATTTCATATTTGCGTTTTATTTTAATTGCGTTAATTAATTTTAATTGTTTTTATTTTCTTTTGTAGGTTTTTTTTTAATTGCTCAGAGATCGGTAAGCATTTTCTTAGTTCAGTTTTATTTTCTTTATTTTTTAATGTTTATTGTTTTCAATACGTTTAATTAGCCTTAGTAGATCACCAACTTAAATTTCATAATTTGCTAGGATATACTTAAGGTAAGATTAACTGGTAGTTAATTAGGCTAATCAACTTCTCTGTGGGACGATAACTCGGGATTCAAATCCCATTATTACTTGTACGACCCGTGCACTTGCGGATAATACCTTTAGGGCGTGTCAAGTTTTTGGCGCCATTGCCGGGGAGGTTAATTAGTCATTAATTAATATCGGTGAAATTATGCTTAGGTATAATTCTAGCTTGTAAATATTTAGGGTGTAAATATTTAGAAGTTTAATCTAGATTAGTTAATTAAAAAAAATTCAAAAATTTAAAAAATTCAAAAAAAAATTTCTAAGGACTTTCTGATGTTTGCATGCGTAGAGCCAAGAGTTTTGATTACTTTCCTCTAAATCTTGAAATTGAACGTACTCTTAGAAAAATTCGAAAGGACTCTAGGAAATTTATAGCTCCGCTACAAAACACAATGACAGAAAATAGGGAAATTAGAACCGTTGGAGATTATACAATGCTGACGATTGAAGGATATTATTCCGGCATTAGGCCACCAGCTGTCCCTACAAATAACTTTGAAATTAAGCCCACAATCCTCCAGATGATTCAGACTTTTTTACAGTTCAGTGGGCTTCCACACGATAACCCACATGCTCACCTTGGGCAAATCCTGGACTTGTGCAACATGTTCAAACATAATGGATTATCTGATGATGCACTTAGGCTTAGATTATTCCCCTTCTCACTTAGGGATAGAGCGAGACACTGGTTGACCTCCCTGCCTCCAGGATCCATTTCTACATGGGACGAGTTAGCCCATCAATTTCTATCTAAGTTTTTTCCTCCCTCTAAAATGGTCCAACTCCGTAGTAACATATCTTCCTTTGCCCAATTTGACTCTGAATCTCTTTACGAAGCATGGGAACGATATAAGGAGCTTCTTAGGAAGTGCCCTCACCATGGCCTACCTTTGTGGTTGCAAGTCCAGACCTTCTACAACGGACTTACAAGCCAAAATAGGACCATTGTTGACGCTGCTGCGGGTGGAGCGCTAATGTGTAAAACAGAGGAGGAAGCTTATAAGTTGTTAGAAAAGATGGTAGCTAACAACTATCTATGGTCCTCGGAGAGGCAAATGCCAAAGAAGCCGACGAGTATTTATGAGCTCGACGCATTGTCTACCTTGACCTCTCAAATCGCTAATCTTACAAAGAAGGTAGAGTCGCTCAGTACCCAACATAATCCTCCAACTAGTCCTAACCCTGTGCATTCTGTCCAAAGTCCTTTTCTTTCCTGCGAGCTATGTAGTGCTACCCACTCTGTAGATAGGTGTCCGCTCAACTTAGAATCGGTTCAGTATGTTGCCCCTTCTCAAACGCAACAGAACAACCCTTTTTCAAACACCTATAATCCAGGGTGGAGGAATCATCCTAACTTCTCCTGGAGCCAAAACCAAGGATAAACTTCTAGCTCTAGACCTGTAGGACTCCCTGGTTTTCAAGCTCCACCGGTTCAGGCACCACCACAGCCACAATTTCCATACCATCCACCACATCATCCATCCCCACCTCAATTTCAATATCATCCATCACCACCACCACCACCACCACCACCACAACCCGTGCAGCCCCAACATTACCGTGCACCAGCAGCTGAGAAGAAGCCCTCGCTTGAGGCAATGTTCACGACTATCCTACAAAATCAAGCTACCTCAATTAAGAACTTAGAAGTTCAGGTTGGACAAATAGCTAGTGCTCTTAGCCAACGTCCTCAAGGGACCCTTCTTAGTAACACTGAAGTTAATCCTATTAAGCAAAAGGAGGGTAAGGAACATGTTAGATCCATCACCCTTAGGAGTGGTAGAGAGCTAGATGAGCCACAAGTTAAGTCTGCACCTGAACAACCCATAGTTGATAAACCCTTAAGTTCTAAAGAGGCAGCTCAGAAGGAGCAGGAACATCAGGATCAGGCTGCAAAGGAAACAAAGCTAGGCGCTTCTTCATCTATACCTTCTTCTTCTTCATTGCCTTCCTCGTCCTCTGATTCTACACAGGTTCCCACTACATTACCTCTAGTTAAACCACCAGTACTTTTTCCTCAAAGGTTCCAAAATAAAAAATTGGAACAACAATTTGCTAAATTTCTTGAGGTTTTTAAGAAGCTTCACATCAACATTCCTTTTGCAGATGCCTTAGAGCAAATGCCAAGTTATGTGAAATTTTTAAAGGATATCCTCTCTAGGAAAAAGAGATTGGAAGATTATGAGATAATGGCCTTAATTGGGGAATATAGTGCAATTATCCAAAGGAGATTACCCCATAAGCTCAAAGATCCTAGGAGTTTTACCATACCCTACACTATTGAAAATATATTTTTTGGTAGAGCCCTGTGTGATTTAGGAGCTAGTATCAATCTAATGCCTTTGTCTATCTATCAAAAGTTAGGAATAAGGGATGTCAAGCCCACTACAGTGACCCTTCAGCTAGCAGATTGATCCATTAAATATCCAAAGGGGGTCATTGAGAATGTCTTAGTAAAGGTGGACAAGTTTATTTTTCCAGCAGATTTTATTGTACTAGATATGGAGGAAGACAGGGAAGTCTCCATTATTTTAGGCAGACCTTTCATAGCTACTGGTAGGACGATAATTGATGTGTAAAAGGGGGAGTTGACTATGAGAGTGCAAGATCAGGAAGTGAAGTTTAATGTTTTCAAACTTTGAAGCTCCTTGATGACTCTCAAGAGTGTTTTAAGATAGAGATTAATGAGGATATAAGGTTTAAGCACATGAAATCTGAAAGAAGGAGGGAAGTAGATAAAGCTAAGGAGGATTTAACTGTTAACATTCTATCACCATTCTGGCTAATCTTCCTACTCTTCGCCCTGCTGCTGAGTGTTGTTTTCTTCAGCTGCATTTGAAGTGGTTGTGTTTTTCTTTTCACTTTTTGTATATAGTTCTTTTTCTTTTTCTTTTCTGTTGTTTCTTTCTTTGTTTATTTTGCAGGTTTATTTTCTAGTTTTACGCTTTCAATAAAAGCTTCAGTTGTTCATCATCATCCGAAAGGGGAGTACTTTGTTCCTGAACTTCAATTCTTATATTATCTGCACACTGAGGACACTGTGCACTTTAAGTTTAGGGGAGGGGATATCACTTGAGTATTTTTCAAAAATTTGAGCAAAATTAAATTTTTTTCCAAAATTGTCTGAAAAATCTGAGTTTAAATTGTTTGATTTTGGGATGATTTAGTGCTTAACATGTAGTTTTCCCATATTCTGATGATATGACCCCATGATTAAGTATGATTTTGATTGACAAAGAAGCATGATTATAGGAAAAGCATGAAGTTGAGTTCTTGAATTTGACTTGATTCTGATTGTGATTTCCTCATCTTACGCACATGTCATGTCATGAATCTGTATATTTATTTAGAAAAAGCTTATATGGACTTAGGATTGCATTTGTTTAGTTGATTTTGTGTATCATATTCTAGAATTTGTTTGATCTAATCTCGAGGTGAAATATTAGATCACACTTAATTAGGGAGAGGATTTAGGCCATCTTTGGATCGTTTAAGCCTTTCTAGCTGATCCTGTACATATTTTACCCCTAGTCACCCATCTGGGCCAATAAGCTTTTCTCTGTAAATACACATGCAAAATTTTCTTAGCTTAAATACTCTTTTCCTATCCCTTACCTCGAAAGCATGAAAGTCATTGGGATATATTGTGAGCTTTGTACATTTGGGTATCTGGTGATGGTGAAAATTCAAAAAAAAAAAAAAAGAAAGAAGAAAAATTAAAAAAAAAAGTTTAGCAAAAGAAATAAGTTTGGGGGAAATAAATTTGAGCTCTTACATTAAAGATCCTAGAAGTAATGCATGTTAAGGGGTAATTAAACCTAAATCGACTTTATCATACCATAACCCCAGCCTTACATTACAAGTTTAATGAAGTCCTATTGATCTTTGATTAAGTGTGACTACATTAGTGGAGAGATTAGTGAAAAGCAAACTTTGGGAATGATCACTTATCATTGACTTTGCATTTACTGTGTTTGCATAATCTAATCCGAATAATGCACTATGAAGTGACTTTGACATTTTCACACACTCACGAGGAGTCCAATTTGGGCTAGGACTTATGATTGAATAATTTTGAATGTTGGACTTGTAATTGTGAATCTTTAAGATCATAGTCGGTACTTTTTCTTTGAGGATAATATTGAGGAAATTGTTGTGTTTTGTACTTGTCATTCCTACAATCATTTTGTTTTGCTTGAGGACAAGCAAAAGTTCAAGCTTGGGGGTGTGATAATTCTATATTTTTAGAATTATTTGTGCTTAATTTCCTAATTAATTATTTAAATCCTCAATTTATTTTATTAATTATCCCTTTTATTTAATTAAAATTCTCATGTTTGCAGATAAATTAAATCCGGATGAATTTTGAATATTTCGGTAGAAAATGGACCGAAATTAAGCTAAAATCGAGATTGAACCATGCGGACAACATGAGCCTAGCACATCCAATTGGACAAAAAGACAAATGACATGGAAATATTATTTTTCAAGGAGCCAATGGTGTGAAGACAACTGGCCAAACAATGCCAACTCATCTAGGATGAAAAAAATTAATTATAATTGTACCCCTAAGTGTGTGTATAAATAGAATATGATGGCAATTGAAAAAGGGGAGCCTAGGTTAGAATAGAGGTAAAATTAGGGTAGATTAGTTTCTAAGGTAGTTTAGGTTTATTGTCTTTGTTTTCCCGAAAAGATTAGTTTTTTTTAGCAAAATCTTACTGTTCATTCACTATTCACTTAATGAAAATATTTGTTCCATTTTCTCGTTTTCATGGTTTTCCATTAGCAATCTTGTTTCACCTTGTTCTTATTTTCGGTTTGAAGAAATCCATTACTTGATGTTTCTTATTCAGTGAGTTTTAAATAGAAGTTTAAAGTTTTCAATTTCAAGTTCTCGGTTCCCAAATTCACCTCTGTATTTGTTTAATAAACCATTAGATGATTTAGCTTTTGGTTTGTTCCTTTTTGAGCATTCGGGCTTCAAGAGTTTATCTTCATTCAGTCTTCAGCCCCTTGATTCTGTTGCCTTGATGTGGGAGGATGCAAAGCATTAATCCACATCAAGAGCTATGCGGAGTCACGTGTAAGACCCGATTTTAATTAAAAACACGAAATGAATATGTTCGTGAAAGGAAGGATTGAAAATGATCACAAATTTAAATGAATGGGATTCGGACTGGAAATAAGGATTTAAAATACGAAATGAATGAGTATTCGTGAAGAGAAATCGGGTTAAATTAATCCCGAACACGTGCAAGGGTAAAACGGTCAAAAGATCGAAAGCCGATATAAAATTGATAAGAAAATTTAATAAAAAATATGGATTCAAAAATCTTGATCAATAACGAAGAAATAATTATATTTCGGGTTAAATTGATCAAGATATGAAATTACTGGAATTAATCAAAATTTTTGCCAGAGACAATATCCCGAAAATACGAAGAAAATATACCAAAAAGGGTTAAAATAAAATAAAATAAAATAAAATTAAATAAAAAATTAAATAAATTTAATTAGAATAAAAAATTGATTTTTGTAGATATTTTAGAATATAATTGACTATTTTAATGATTATTTTAATAATAAAATAATTTATAAAAATAAATAATAAATAAATAAATCAATTAAAAAAAGGGGAAAATCGCGAATTGAAGAGGAAAACGAGGCCGAGCCTCTGCCTCAACCAACGAACAGCCACCAGCTGCCAGACGAGATCGACGAAGGAAGCCAGATGAGAGCCGAGCCTCGCCAGCGCTGGTAGGCGGAGAGAGAACCGACGAACGGCGAGGGATCCACGAGGGAGAGAGAAGCCGAGAGAGAAAAAGAGATCGACGGCAACCGGCACCGATCTAGCCCCAACCGACCCCAGCCGAGGCTTCCCCAGGCCCAGGCGATGCGATCGCTGGTGGTCACGGTCGGCGAAACCGACGGACGACGTCAGAATCAATGAAAAGAGGGAGAACCACCGACGTCGAAGAGGAGAAAGGCCGGACCGGCCACTTTTCGACGACCTTGGACGAAACCGAGGCCAGATTCGAGAATCGGACGACCCAGTGGAGCTACTGGCGGCGGAAGCCGACGAAGAACCGACCGACGAGGCCCTGAACAGGTGGAATCGTAGTGAACCAAACTAAACTGGACCGGGTTGAACCGGGTTGAACCGGATCCGCCCGGTTCAGCCAAGAAAGAAGGAAAAAAAGGAGAAAAAGAGAAAAAGGAAAAAGGGGAAGAATTTTCAGGGATACACCGGACTTCGGGTAAGTCGATACGAGGTCAAAGGTGACCGGTTTGATTTTCGAAAAATTTATTTAAATTATATTTAATAAAAAATTAACCTAGAATTAAATATATAATTGTGCAGTTTTACGACAAAGCCCGAACGATAGCCGATTGAGCTCCAATTTTCGTACCCCGCATCATATTGGGTAAATATATTTTAATTACGATAATATGAGTCCTTTAATATAGAGTTTTGATTATTTTACGAAATTTATGGATTAATTCTGTATAAAAAAAGAATATTATTCAGAAATTGTAACATAATTATCGTAAATAGTGTACGGGCTATCCAATAAGTTTTGAACGAAGTCCGATGATTATTGGTAAGCTGAATGAGTCCAGTAAACCCGAAGAAGGGATTTAATAAGTAGAAATGGGCTGAAAATGGGTCGAGGCCCATTACGGTGCGATCGGGCCCAATAAGAGTAAATTGGCCAAATTAGTTAAATCGACTATAGTAAACATGAGAATTATATTTATTGGGTTAAATTGACATGATAAATAATTATCCGCAGCCCCAGAGACTGGATTAGCAGCAAATCGGATTGGACGAGCCTCCAACAGTGGAATTTAGATACGCGCTCGACGAGAATCGAAGTAAGGGAATTTTGTAGGTACATAGAGATATCTATACGTATTTTTGAGGGGATTTATAGGGCCTAGAAATTCTTAAAGTATCTAGAAACAAAATAATAAATTTTGTGAAACTTGGGGCATAGGTGAATAAGAGAAAAGACGATTTTACCCCTCGGAGTAAAATTTACAAAAAGGGTAGTAAGGCAGATAAATTGCATGATTATCAGGTTTTAATGTTTTATATGAATGTATTGCTTTGATTTAAGCAAATATGCACATAGGTTAGTTGTTGATTTTATGAATTTTACGAAAGGGTACCGATTTGTACCGGTTACTATTTTAGAAGATGTTTTATCAAGATTGAGCCACCTATCATATTTACATGAGTAAAAAGAGTGCTAGAGTCTTACTCGCACTAAATGTTACTGATTTATTTCTCATGAAAAGCCGTACTGGAGCTTTGCTCGTATGAGAAATTTGTGTGTGCATAAAACCGTGCTAGAGCTTCGCTCGCTCGAGATTTTAGATATCATGATATGCATAGTATCGTGCTGGAGCTTCGCTCGCACTTGACACGAGTTGACATGCATATAGTCGTGCGGAAGCCTCTTGTAGACTGTGTGTCGCAGAGAGTTGAGATGCTCGCATGTATACTTTGAGACATGAGTTGGTTATCAACATAGTATTGGGGTGGATAAGACCTATGGTAGGCACTCCAGACTATGATATGGGTCCTCGGAGTACGTTATATCATGTATGTCACACGGAGTACGCTGTATCGTGCAGTCATGATGACTCTATGATGTTACTTGATATTCTGGCGGGTAGGATTTGACCCCACCTCCCGTTGCAGTTGTGATGCCCCGCACACCGGGATCCGTGTAGCCTGGGATCACATGGACAAATTATGGCCATAGTCCTCGATTTTTATATAGTAACCTACATGCCTCACATGATATCATACGGTCTAGATAAACCAGGACAAACCCGAAAGAGGGGTAATGTCCCGATTTATGTTTTTAAAGGAGATGCAATTTAACGAATCAAGGTATTCCCGAGAGATGGGTTTGACCTTGATGTGGTTGTTTTGTGATACAACAAATGAGTTTTAACGTGATGAGTTTATGATGAAACAAATAAGTTTTAAATGTGACGAGCATGAGATGACATACATGATGATTTTTCCATCTTTGTTTTATATGTTGATTTCATGATTTCTCTTATATGATATATAAATACATGTGGCATCTTTTTAGTCTTACCTCATGCTCCAAATGTAAATGATTTTATATCACGACATTATCAGCACGTAGATAGTTTAGTTATCTACCTGCTTACATTATTGCCTTACCGAGCTGTTTATGCTCACCCTTTCATTTTCCACCCCACAGGGTAATTTCAGTAGAAGAGAACGATAATAGTCATGCATTTCGATTATCCGCTGCTTCTTATTAAGACCAAGTATACACATTTGTATAATTTTTGTATCTGAACATATAGAGGCACAGTACTGTACACGGATGTAATATTGGGGATGTATTTAGTTTAAATAAATTGATATGTAAATGAAATATGAAAATGGAATGATAAATAGGTGAGAGGTGACTAACACCGAATCATAGCCCAACTGTTTAGTAGTGTAACTGTTCACGACGGGTAAGAAAATGAAAAAGAAAAAAATTTACTCTGATTTTTAGGTAATTTGGGTCGTGACAAAAGGTGGTATCAGAGCAGAGTTAGCCTGATATGAGTCGGTGGTAGTGGTTAAGTAAACTTACGTCCCTATGTACTGTGCATTGTTTAGATACAATTGTGTATATCAAGGTGGAAGTGCAGCTAAGAATTTAGTTTCGAATACAAGAATATAGTTTTTATAACTGATAGCCGCTATGGTAGAGAGGCGAGTACATATGCTCGAGGCCGTAGAGATAGGTCTGAGAGTCGAATGAGTCGTCACATGAGACTCAAGATGAGAGTGAGGTGGAGGCTGATGTTGAGCATACTCCACAGGGTCCTATAATGAGACCAAACAGTATTGAGACACGCTCCAAGAGGATGGAGTGGAGTGTAAAAAATATTTCGGAGTTGTTTACTCAGTCTGTGCAAGTAGTTGAGGATAGGCAGGGTAAAGCCTAAACAGATGCCTCAGACTATAGAGATTCTCACACCCTCCGATATTTAGCGAAGTAAAGAAACCAATAGTTGCTGAGGACTGAGTGAATGAGATAGCGAAGTTGTATGGATTCTTTCGGTATATGTCGACCAAGAAAGTGATTTTTAAAATACGTTTATGTTGGAGGCGAGGCGGAGCATTGGTGGAAGTCTGCTCGACCCATCTGAAGAGTTAGACATCCAGAGCCGACATGAGAAATATTTCTAGATGTATTCCGGTGACAGAATATTTCAGACACTACTTAAGGGAAATTACAGGTAAAATTTCTTACACTGCCCAAAGACATTGGTTGATTGACGAGTATGAATCTCAGCTTATATACCTGCCCAGATATTACCCTGACATTATGGGTAATGAGAGTTAAAAAGCCCAAAAGTGCATGGAATGGCTCAAATTGTCGATTAGAGTCTGATTGGCTCACTAGTTATGTCGAGGTAGTGCGCAGAATACAGTTGCATGAATAAGATCATGTGTTGCATGCCTCTGAGATTGGGAAATGTAGTAAGGGCCAAAATAGAGACAGAAGAGAATAGAGAATGACAAAGATGTCAGAACGAGAAATATACCAGTTGGTAAGAGATTAAAGCTGATGAGTTACGAGGTAAGATGATTGGTAAGGCCCCAGTGTATCCAATTTCAGCACTTTTGAGGGGTATTGTGATTGGAGGACCCTGACCTACTGCAGAGCAGTGTAAGCAGTGTAGCAGTGTAAGTAGTGTAGGATGTGTGGTAGATACCACGAAAGTTGGGCCTACACCTACACTTTATTGACTAAAATAGGAGTTAAGTGTGGTAAGACGGGCCAATTATTTAATGATTGCTCAGAGTTGAGTGAGACTGCCCTACAGAAGGGTAAAGGACAGAGAAAACCCTGTTGTATCTCTGCACCAAAAAGGGAGGCCACAGCCAATGAGAAAGTGGAAAGTAGGCTGTTAGATGAGGGCGAGTGTATGCCTTGGACCAGGACACTATTGATGTTTCATATGATGTGGTGAAAGATACCACACTAGTTATGAATAGAGAAGTAATTATTATAATTAATCCTGGTGCCACATATTTAATCATATCGCCTTCAATTGTATGTAAGTTAGTGAAAGACATGAATGCCTACACCCTTGGGCACAATACTGATAGTTAGTACCCCAATGAAGGAGGGTTAACTAATGAAACAATTATGAAGAGATTATAAGTAATAAAAGGGGTGTAGCGATTGAAATTAAAGAAGTAAATGATTGTACTCACGAAATGAGTAATGACAGAGTTTTGTTAAGTAATATACGAAAAGAGATAAGCTTTGCGATATGATAGATCTTGAATACAAAATCTATTGGAATAAGAGGCGTATGCAAGGTACAAATATCTCTGATATGTGAAATAATTTGGATTAAAGTAATTAGTAGCGAATATGAATTGTGACCACATGGACTGATATGTAAGTAATTGTGGTCAAGTCTGAGGGTTAATAAAGGTATTTCAAAATACCTCACCGCCTGAAGACTTGATAGCGTCTAAAAGTATACATAATCTATAAATTGAAAGTGACAGTCGTAATAATATACATTTAAAATTAGGGTACCTTTACTTGTACGGTAAAGAAATATAGAATTCGATTAATTAGGAAAGTTTAAAAATTAAAATTTTATAAAAGCCGTTAAAAAGGAAATGAATCGGGTTAGTAGCTTCAACGGAAGCGATTTTGAAAGGACATTATACGTTATGCGCACATAGGTTAAGGATATGGACGATTGAAATATTCAGTGGAACTCAATCACGATGAGGTATTTAAACTTTACCTGGACCGATTTGTTATCATCCATATTGATGATATTTTGGGTGTATTTACAGTCCAGGAAAAATTATAAGCAACAATTGAAAATTTTTTTTATAGATGGTTTGTTGCGAGTTCTCAACATGGTCTACTTTATTTACACGTTTAACTTAGAAAAAAGTTATATTTGAAATGGATGATAGACATGACGGGAGTTTTGGTGTACTGAAGTAATAAACTGACCACCGCATTTATTCTCACCATACCCAACAGATTAAGAGGTTTCTCATGAGTCTATGGATACCTTAAAATAATGAATAAGCTGTGTATTGATGCAAAAGGAGAAGATAGTCAATTATGAATCCAGATAACTGAAGGATCATGAAAGGACTATCCGACCTTGATTTATCGTTGATAGCGATAGTGGTTGTATTGAGTGTATGACAATACTATGTACATGGTGAGCAATTTTAGGTATGCACTGATAATAAAAGCCTCGAGTATCTGTTTTCACAGAAAGAGTCGGATATGAGAACAAAAAGGGTTAGAGCTTATGAGGGATTATGATTGTGGAAATTGTACCACCCAGGAAAGGCTAATGTAATGACTAATACCTTGAGCAGAAAGAGCCTCGGGATGGTATTACATATGATGGTCAGGGAGCGTGAGCTGCTAGAGCAGTTGTAAGCCTCAGTCGTGATGTGATTCCCTCTGATGATGACAGTGCTTGTGTGACAGCTAGCCTGAGATTAGAATCAGATTTGAGTGACCGGATTTGACAGGCTTAGCGTGATGATCGGCATGGTGTCGATAGTGTGGGTCAGATTCATATGGGTACAGTGACAGAGTTCACAGAGAGTGATAATGGCTTACTGAGGTTCAGAGACAGTATAAGTGCTCTCCAGGACCATAATTGATGAGGTAGTGATTTTGTCAGAAGCTCACTCTTCGGGATATACAGTGCATCCGAGAATTAATAAATATATCAAAATCTTAGAAAAGAGTATTGGTTGTCAGATATGAAAAGAGACATGGTAAAGATTGTGGAAAAGTATCTCGTATGTCAGCAGAGTAAGGTAGAGCAAAAGAAGTTGCAAGGTTATTGCAGTTTCTACATATATTGACACGAAAATAGGAACAAGTTACCATAAATTTCGTGATAGGTTACAGAGGACCTGGATGAATAATGTGGCTATCTGGGTGATAGTCGATAAATTGACTAAATCTACCCACCTTCTGGTTAGGAAATCCCCAGATACTCTGAGTGTGAAGGTGGATTTATGTGTATGAAAAATTGTGAAACACCAAGTATTTTTCCAGTGAGCATTATATCATATAGGGATTCTCACTTCACTTCTCACTTCTGAGAATATTTTTAAGCTATGGGAACCCGACTGAGTGTTAGCACAGCTTTCCATCCTCAGACAGATGGTTAGTCAGAGAGGACTGTACAAGTTCTAGAGGATATGATGAGAGCGTGTGCCATTTATTTAATAAGCTCCTGGGATGATCAGTTGTTACTAATCGAATTCGCCAATAATAACAGTTGTCACTTGAGTATCGGGATAATATTATATGAGGCATTGTATGGCCATAGCGGTTGTTCCCCGGTTTGGATAAGAAGTGGGTAACAGATATAGAGTTGTTCCCGAATTGGTAAGACAAACCTCTGAGGATGTTCAATTAATTGTGAAGGATTAAGAACACCTCAGAGCAGATAGAAAAGCTATGTTGACAAGAGACAGAAACCATTTTAATTCACCGAGGGTGAATTAGTATTGTTGAAAGTTACATGCCCTTAGGACATAGCATAAGGACGTAACGAGATTTGGAAAGAGATTGGACAAAGTGGGAGATAAGACCTGTAGGTTGATGTTACCACCTGTATTAGCGGGCATCAACAATGTGTCCTATTTTATGATGCTTCGAAAATACTATCCCGATCCAGCATATGTGATTGAATATGAGCTCCAACAGCTTAGCTCAATGAAAGTATAACGTATGATTGGAAAATCGATCCGGGTATTAAACAGGAAGTAGAAAGTATTGAGGTTTAAAATGCTCTCCCTAATTAAAGTCCTTTGGTAGTAGTAAACTCCGGAAAAGTTATATATGAATTAAAGAATATGATACAGTAGACGTACCCGGAGTTGTTTATAGATCCATTTAACTTGGTTCTAATTTGGAGGACTAAATTTCTTAAGTGGGGGAGATTATGTAAGACCCGATTTTAATTAAAAACACGAAATGAGTATGTTCGTGAAAGGAAGGATTGAAAATGATCACAAATTTAAACGAATGGGATTTGCACTGGAAATAAGGATTTAAAATACGAAATGAATGAGTATTCATGAAGAGAAATCGGGTTAAATAAATCCCGAACACGTGCAAGGGCAAAACAGTCAAAAGATCAAAAGTCGATATAAATTTGACAAGAAAATTTAATAAAAAATATGGATTGAGAAATCTTGATCAATAACGAAGAAATAATTAAATTTCGGGTTAAATTGATCAAGATATGAAATTACTGAAATTAATCGAAATTTTCGCTTGGGACAATATCCCGAAAATAAGGAGAAAATATACCGAAAAAGGGTTAAAATAAAATAAAATAAAAAATTAACTAAATTTAATTAGAATAAAAATTAATTTTGTAGATATTTTAGAATATAATTGACTATTTTAATGATTATTTTAATAATAAAATAATTTATAAAAATAAATAATAAATTAATTAATTAAAAAAAGGGTTTAATTGCGAACTGAAGAGGAAAACGAGGCCGAGCCTCTGCCTCAACCGACGGACAACCACCGATGGCCAGAGGAGGTCGGCGAAGGAAGCCAGAAGAGAGCCGAGCCTCGCCAGCGCTGGTAGGCGGAGAGAGAACAGACGAACGGCGAGGGATCGACGAGGGAGAGAGAAGCCGAGAGAGAAAAGGAGATCGACGGCAACCGACACCGATCTAGCCCCAACCGACCCCAGCCGAGGCTTCCCCAGGCCCAGGCGATGCGATCGGTGGTGGCCACGGCCGATGAAACCGACGGACGGCGCCGAAATTGATGGAAAGAGGGAGAACGACTGACGTCGAAGAGGAGAAAGGCCAGACCGGCCAGTTTTCGACGGCCTTGGACGAAACCGAGGCCAGATCCAAGAATCGAACGACCCAGCGGAGCTACTGGGGACGGAAGCTGACGGAGAATTGGCCGACGAGGCCCTGAACCGATCGAACCAGAGTGAACCGGACCGGTCTGAACCAGGTTGAACCGGATCGAATCGGTTCAGCCAAGAAAGAAGGAAAAAAAAGGAGAAAAAAAGAAAAAGGAAAAAGGGGAAGAATTTTTAGGGATACACCGGACTTCGGGTAAGTCGATATGAGGTTAAAAGTGACCGGTTTGATTTTTGAGAAATTTATTTAAATTATATTTAATCAAAAATTAACCTGAAATTAAATATATAATTGTGCAGTTTTACGACAAAGCCCGAACGAGAGCCGATTGAGCTCCAATTTTCGTACCCCGCATCTATTGGGTAAGTATATTTTAATTACGATAATATGAGTCCTTTAATACAGAGTTTTGATTATTTTACGAAATTTATGGATTAATTCTGTATAAAAAGGAATATTATTCAGAAATTGTAACGTAGTTACCGTAAATAGTGTACGGGCTATCCAATAAGTTTAGAACGAAACCCGATGATTATTGGTAAGCTGAATGAGCCCAGTAAACCTGAAAAAGGGATTTAATAAGTAGAAACGGGCTAAAAATGGGTCGAGGCCCATTAAGGTGCGATCGGGCCTAATAAGAGTAAATTGGCCCAATTAGTTAAATCGACTATAGTAAACATGAGAATTATATTTATTGGGTTAAATTAACATGATAAATAATGATCTGCAGTCGCAGAGACTGGATTAGCAGCAAATCGAATTGGATAAGCCTCCGACAGTGGAATTTAGATACGCGCTCGACGAGAATCGAGGTAAGAGAATTTTGTAGGTGCATAGAGATACCTATACGTATTTTTGAGGGGATTTATAGGGTCTAGAATTTCTTAAAGTATCTAGAAACAAAATAATAATTTTTGTGAAAACTGGGGCATTGGTGAATAATGGAAAAGATGATTTTACCCCTGGGAGTAAAATTTACAAAAAGGGTAGTAAGGCAGATAAATTGCATGATTATCAGGTTTTAATGTTTTATATGAATGTATTGCTTCGATTTAAGCAAATATGCACATAGGTTGGCTGTTGATTTTATGAATTTTACGAAAGGGTACCGGTTTGTACCAGTTACTATTTTAAAAGATGTTTTATCAAGATTGAGCCACCTATCATATTTACATGAGTAAAAAGAGTGCTAGAGTCTTACTCGTACTAAATTTTACTGATTTATTTATCATGAAAAGCCGTACTGGAGCATTGCTGTACGAGAAATTTGTGTGTACACAAAATCGTGCTGGAGCTTCGCTCGCACGAGATTTTAGATATCATGATATGCATAGCATCGTGCTGGAGCTTCGCTCGTACTTGACGCGAGTTGACATGCATATAGTCATGTGGAAGCCTCCTGTAGACTGTGTGTCGCTGAGAGTTGAGATGCTCGCACGTATACTTTGAGACATGAGTTAGTTATCGATATAGTGTTGGGGTGGATAAGACTATGATATGGGTCCACGGAGTACGTTGTACCATGTATGTCACACGGAGTAAGCTGTACCGTGCAGTCATGATGACTCTATGATGTTACTTGATATTCTGGCGGGTAGGGTTTGACCCCACCTCCCGTTGCAGTTGTGATGCCCCGCACACCGGGATCCGTGTAGCCTGGGATCACAGGGACAAATTATGGCCATAGTAACCTACATGCCTCACATGATATCATACGGTCTGGATAAACCAGGACAAACCTGAAGGAGGGGTAATGTCCCGATTTATGTTTTTAAATGAGATACGATTTAACGAATCAAGGTATTCCCGAGAGATTGGTTTGACCTTGATGTGGTTGTTTTGTGATACAACAAATGATTTTTAACGTGATGAGTTTATGATGAAACAAATAAGTTTTAAATGTGACGAGCATGAGATGACATACATGATGATTTTTCCATGTTTATTTTATATGTCGATAGCATGATTTCTCTTATATGATATATACATACATGTGGCATCATTTTAGTCTTACCTCATGCTCCAAATGTAAACGATTTTATATCACGACATTATCAGCACGTAGATAATATAGTTATCTACCTGCTTACATTATTGCCTTACTGAGCTGTTTATGCTCACCTTTTTATTTTCCACCCCACAGGGTACATTCAGTAGAAGAGAACGACAGTAGTCATGCATTTCGGTTATCCGCTGCTTCTTATCAAGACTAGGTATACACATTTGTATAATTTTTATATCTGAACATATAGAGGTACAGTACTGTACACGGATGTAATATTGGGGATGTATTTAGTTTAAATAAATTGATATGTAAATGAAATATGAAAATGGAATGATAAATAGGTGAGAGGTGACTAACACTGAATCATAACCCAACTGTTTAGTAGTGTAACTGTTCACGACGAGTAAGGAAATGAAAAAGCGAAAAATTTACTTTGATTTTTAGGTAATTTGGTCGTAACATCACGACTAGAGAAGAAAATGAAGCTAACCGAGAATGATGGTTCCCTGTTCATGTGTATTCGGGTGTTGAGAGTTTTGGGCAATTTTTCAGTCGCTAATGTTACTTGGCTCCTCTCGGTTTTAAGTATGATTACATTGTTATTTTTCTATTTATTCGATCTTCCTTTATTTGCACTTCATGAATCAACTTTTCAATTGGATTTTAATAGTATCTTCATAGCTTGCTTGTACTTATAGCTTCTCGGGTTTGAGTAATTAATATTCCAGAATTGCTGCTTTGGGTTCTATGATCATGTTAATTACCATATCCTACATATTTAATATTAGTTCTAATAGTTCATATTGATATGTTCTATTTATAGCTTACATTCAGCCCGTTTGTTTCTTAAACATTTAATTTCAGTCTCTGTTGTGCTCTGTTTCCAGTTTTTGTTACTGCTCATTATGGATTTTTTCTTATGGTCTGTCTTCATTGCTTCTTCTGTTTCGGGTAGATGTTATTGTTCTTTTTAATGTTTGATTAGTGATTGCTAATTGATAATAGGCAGCAACGCTCAAAGCATTTCAAGACTTCTTTGATTCTTGGGTTAAACAGTAACTACAATCTCTTTTTCGATTCTGCAATATTTTTCTGCAACTGATAAGTTTTCCTGGTTCATTATAAGTTGTGATTTCTAGGATGTTGAGGAAGATCAATAGCTGATGCATGGTGATCAAGGGCTGAGTGACACAGGTTATAGACCTGAAGTGGGCAGTTGCTGAATGTGTGTGTGTGCTTGGAGCAGGAAGCCATTGATACCGGAGTGTGCTTAGCTGCGGGGTAAAGTAAGCTACTGGTGTCGTGAACCACATTAGTGTGTAGCTGCTGCTGGACGTGCATAGCAGCTGATGCCTGTTGTTATGCATGAAATAAATCAGGGCAGTGCAGGACAGAGCAGCGGAGAAAGACGTGCTGCTATCTGGCAGAGTTGTGTGCGTTGTTATGGTGAGTTAGGCAATCCGAGGAATGTGCAGCAAGAGCAGTGCCTGGATGTAGAAGCAACACAGGGCAGAAACACAGTAGCTGATGCCGAGGACAATGTCTGGTGCAAGGACCGATTGTAGAGGACAACATCACCTGGAGCAGAGGCACAAAACCGAGAGCAGCGAGCAAGCCGAGAATGCTGGAAAAGAAATGCAGTTTGTGAAGACGTGAACAGTGTTTGGAGGGATATTTGGCTGGTTTAAAATGTTAAGGCTTTGTTTGGCTAGTGCATAATAGTTAATTAACTCATTTTCATGCATTGTTAGTTTAGTTTAATTCCAATTTAGTTTAGAGTCTTTGATTAAATTGCATGATTAGTATTCTTGTTTAATAGTTTAGAACCTAGTTTTAATTAGGTTGATAGTTAATTAAGTGTTCATTTAGAATTAAATTAGGGGTAAATTTATTTTCATTAGACTTTAAGTTAGTTTAAATTGCATTTTCTTAGTTTGATTACATGCATATTTTATTTTAAGCTTGTTTAATTTTAGTTTAATTAGTTTTATTGCTTTAATTTCATATTTGCATTTTATTTTAATTGCGTTAATTAAATTTAATTATTTTTATTTTCTTTTGTAGGTTTTTTTTTTAATTGCTCAGAGATCGGTAATCATTTTCTTAGTTCAGTTTTATTTTCTTTATTTTTTAATGTTTATTGTCTTCATTACGTTTAATTAGCCTTAGTAGATCACCAACTTAAATTTCATAATTTGCTAGGATATACTTAGGGTAAGATTAACCGGTAGTTAATTAGACTAATCAACTTCTCTATGGGACGATAACTCGGGACTCAAATCCCATTATTACTTGTACGACCTGTGCACTTGCGGATAATACCTTCATGGCGTATCATCCAACATAAGTACAAAAGTCATAGCATGCAAATATTGAATTCTAATGCATGTCTAGCACATTCTCATTCGATTTACTTCTTATCACTTATTTGATTCAATCTTTCGAACCTTATTGCACTTTTTTGGGTTTCAGCTAGAACTCTATCTAGAAACTGTCAAGTCTTTCTGTCACGACCTCTTTTTCCCTAAAACACTACAAATTTTTCGTTTTTTTCTTTACCTTTTTTCCCTTCTTGACCATTTTATTAACAGTTATTCTACGATTCAACGTTAGTTATATCGTGTTACCTATCTCATCATGCGTTTCTTATCACATTCACATATTAGGATCCTTTAGCATATAAGAGTAAATACTTGTGTTTCATAACATGTATTTACATGACCTTACACATCTTACAACAATTACATCCTCGATATTACATCCGTATTCATCACTGTGCTGTTACATGTGTAGGTACAAAACTATACGAATGTGTATACCTTTTGATCGATGTGAAGCAGCAGATATCAGAATGCGAGTCCTCAATCTCTCTCTAGCTATTGAAAATGCTCTGTAGAGAGGGGGAAATGAAAAGGGTGAGCTCACTAGCTCAGTAAGGCAATTATGCAAGCAAGTAGATAACTACACTATCTACATGATCATAATGTCAGACTTTAAATCATTTTTTTTCATGTTATGCTTGAAGCATGTTTTTCATGTATAAACTTATGTAACTACTTAACCATTTTTGTACTAATGGAAATCATAAATCTCACGCACAAAAGGGTGTTTTATGTCATTCATACATGGACGTGTATTTTTCATAATTAGCACATTTAAAAACAAGTATCAGGACTCAACCCTTCCCTCGGGCTATCTCGATACATATAAAATCATATAAAACATTTGTTCATTCAACATATATCAAAGCTCCTCCTATCCCTCGGGATACCTTGATCTATATAAAACCATATGAAATCATGTATTTATATATACCATATAGCATGCGAGATTTGGTAGGTATTGTGGTAAACATATAGGAACTATGGCCATATATTAATCTGTGATCCCAGACTACACGGATCCTAGTGAACGGGGCATCACGCTGTAACGAGAGGTGGGTCAAATCCTACCCACCAGCCTATAATATCATATAGTCTGAAGACTGCACGGTACAGCGTACCTCATGCTACGTACATGGTACAACGTACTCCATGGACCCCATATCATATTAATCACCCATGCCATATCTCAAATTGCACGTGTGAGCATATCATATCGGTGTAACATATAGCCTACACGAGGCTCCAGCACAGCGTTATGCATTTCATATCAAATCTCGTGTGAGTAAAGCTCCAACACAGTTTTATACATATCATATCAAATCACGTGAGCAAAGCTCTAACATGGTTTTATACATATCATATTAAATCACGTGTGAGTAAAGCTCCAACACGATTTTATACATATCATATTAAAAAACAGTGCGAGCAAGGCTCCAGCACGTTTTATGCATGGTACACTATCAAAACTCAGTGTAAACGAAGCTCCAGCATGTATAGTTTCCACACAACCTCGATTGATGGCTCAGTTTCAAAAAGATAGTTTTCATAATTATGCTCAGCACCAAAAATGTGCTCTTTCATGTAAATCATGCAAACACTAGCCAACCTATTCATGTACTTTCTAAACAGCAGTAAAAATATTCGAAAACATGTATTTCATGCATTTCATTACTTTTTTCAATTTTGGTAAAATTTCCCTTAATAGGGGTAAAATCGTAATTTATCCATATCGGATCTCAATAAAATTTATTCTATTTCTAGAACCCTCAGACTTTTTAAGTCCATATAAATGTCATCGAAAATACGCATAGCTACCTTTAACTACTCATAAAATTCCCTTACCTCGAATCACGTCGAGCGTGCTCACTTTTCCAACGTTATCGAATCACTCAGTCTGGTTAGCTCAATATAATCTTCGTAGCTGCACGTAATTATTTATCACATTAAATATAACTTATTTATCTATATTTCACTTTCACTACAGTCCATTTAACTTATTGGGCCCATTTACTCTTATTGTGCCTTATTCACCTTAATGAGCCTAACTCTGTCTTAAGCCCATTTTTATTTTACTATTCATTTCATCTGGGCCTATTGGGCTTACTGGGCCCATTAACACTTATTAGGCTTTGTCCGAGGCCCATTCGCCTTATTTGGGTCGAGACCACATCAGCTTGGCCTATTATGCCTCTCGACAATGGCATGGTGGCCAAGCACCATCACGCCACCCTTGGCCAAGAGCTAGCCATCACCACGCCAACCTTGCCATCTTTCACTTAGGTATTTCATCAAACACTTGGATGGCATGTCTTAAGCTATTTTCCATGGTTCATGTTGGCATTTTATCAAACACCTTACATGCCAACATCATACAACTATCCAATTCAACAAATTGATCAAAATTAATCATACCATCATTATCCATGCATCTTAGCCAACCCATATATGCATTTAAACAACATGGGTATTCATCAAAACTCACAATACCCATTTCGGCTAACATGTATTCATGGCGTTTTAGGTTGTTTTGCTATGCAATTCATACACTAATCAACTTAGAATAATCCATAGGTAAACATACTTGAAGTTAGAAGCTTGGAAACTTACCTAGCTTAGTGTTCCCTTCTTGGCTGAAACTTCAAGGGATTTCAGGTGGCGCAATTTAGCTCTTTGATTGCTGATTCCAAGGTAGGTTAATCCTCTCTCAATTTGGAACAACTTTCATGAAGATCACTTGTTCCAAATATGCCTTAGGGTGCCAAATTGCTTAGCTCATAAGACTTGGTTTTATGCTTAATTGTCTTAAAATTTCAGCCCATAATGTGGGCTTAATGGTTTTGAGCTTGAACCATTGGTTTTGGGCTTAAACATTTCCCTATGGGCTTTGGTTTTAGGCTTACCTTTTGAGCTTCTGGTTTTGGGCTTTTCTTCAATGTTATTGGGCTGGATTTTCATAGGAAATTGGGCTTACAATTTGATTCATTTTAGGCCCATTAAATGGCCTAACAATTCGGTCCTATAGCTTGTACAATTTCGTCCCATGCTCGATTAACCTTAATGGGCTTAAAAAATTCCAGTAGTTGACCCATCAATTTCTGTCCATTTAATTTAATTTGAAATTAGATTGAATTAATTTTCCATGCTTAAGAAGTTAAAGATTGAGTGTTTAGCCAAAAATAATTCTTCCCCATTTTTAACCTTGGTTGGGTTAAATTTTAACCGTGGTTAGTTTTTATGGTCAAAGTTAACATTTCCAAAGCTTACTTTGACTTTTCTTGACCATTGATCACGTTTGACTTTTGTTCAAAAATCCGAAAGTGTAGTTTCTCACGGTTAACACTCTCATCTCTGCGTTTTGGTCATTTTCGGGAAGTGAGATAGCTAAAAACACCTCGAACCATCCATTTTGAGCTCGTTTAGCCCCTTTTTGGCATTTCCACTACTTCAACGTATTCAGGACCAAACCAAATCAACTTTCCTTCTTAAACTACCCTTATTTTGATGTTTAAAGTTCTTATCTTCAGTCAGAATGGTTGGCATCCCTTCTGTTTAGCCTGTGGCCATTATTGCTCTTATCTAGCCTTTTCATGACTTATATGTATTTGTTTGCTTCATTGACATTTTCATTTCACTAAACACTCTTCTTATGATTCAACTAACATAATTAAATGTTTACACATGGGAATCATAAGGAATATAATACAGAAATGTGGGTCTTACACTTTCATGCAAAGAGGTATTTTAAATAACTCGATTAGCCATCAAACCTTACCACCCTGAAAAGATATCACTTATTTGAAACAATTTTGATGACATTACTTCTATCACTTTTCGATTACTTGTCAATGTTTGATAACTCTTCCCTTCCAAAGATGGATACCTCTTCGTATCATCCTCAATACTAGGAATAGGTGACATGGTCATCAATATATAGTCCTATCAATAAGTGATGTGGTCACCACTATGCAATCCTATCAATGCTCTATCACAATGTTCGTTGCACTAAACAATACAATAGTTCGATAAATCAAAATGCAATAAGTTTTTCGAAAAAATGATGCATTGTTCAATAAAAACTTTTCAACGCAATTACATGGTTTGGAATCAATGTTGAGACAAAACACATGTTTGATAAAACACCTTTAAATAAACACTTTTGGTTTGATAACATGATGTTCAATAAACGATTTTTGATAAACACTTTTCAATGGATAATTTTCGATAAAACCTGACTATTTACTAACAATTATAATCACCGTTAGCAGGGGCCGATATTGGCTATTAATGTCCGTCAGTAGGATCATTATTGACTATTATAACCCGTTAGCTGGGTTTAATCACCAACTATTATATCCGTCGGTAGGCAAAATTACTAACTACTTTAATCTACGTTAGCAGGGTTGATACTGACTATTAAAGCTTGTCAGTAGGACATCAAGTTGTTAACAATTATAACCCATTAGCAAGGTCGATACTGACTATTAAAGCCCAGCAGCAGGACATCAATTTGTTAACAATTATAGCCTGTTAGCAGGGCTAAATGGTCATGGCAAACTATTCTTGCTTGTTAGCTAAGGCAATAAAGTAAGATGATGAAAGCTATTTTAAAATCTCTTTAAATCATAAAATAGATAAAAGCAGAGTTAGCTTAAATCCAAAACAATAATGATCTACAAAATAAGCATAATCCTTAATCTTTCAAAATATGCTTGAGGTGAGATTGAAAAGCTTTTTATCATGCAATGAAAAACATGTGGAATGTGTGACATGCACTCTTATCGATGCATGCTTTAAAAATCTCACATTTACCATGCCATTTACAATAATAATGCTCAAAGCATGGTTCGATAAATCACTTAAGTTGATAGAAAACATGATGAATGTATGACATGCACTCTTATCCTTATCACTATACATGATTTAGTTAATCAACTAATCTTTCAATTAATCTATAATTCAATCTTTTAATTAATCTTCCAATCACATAAGAAATACAGTGTAATGTCTTGGAAACGTGAAAATTAGAGCCAACTTTTTTTTAACTTAATTTCTTATTTAAGTTGCATTCCTGTTCAGTTCCGATTTCTTAACCTTTCATTTCTCAATCGTTATTGGTTGAGGGGTTCGATTAAGTATCCTTTTCATTTTCACGAAAAATTGTCGGCATAATGGCTTATTCATAAACTTACCTCCCTGTAATATTTAAAAATACAATTTATAATTCCAAGGCAGTTGCTTTTAATCACCTTTCATAATCAATAGTGATTTCCATAACATACATTCCATTCCATTTCCTTAAAATCTCGGAATGACATTTTATTGTATAAACTGTAAGTTAACAAACTTTACATACACACTAATATAAATTACATCCCAAAATATCTTTCACACATAAGTGTCAATGCTATACAAGATGTTTGGAAATAAAAACAGGAGTATACCTTAACGTTTACCAAAGGTAGCCTAAGGAGAGAGTCGTATCCACCAGCCTACGTCTAATACATAGCAAGCGTAGAAAGATCACTGTAAATAATCTGTAAAAGTAGAGAAAATAGGTGAACTTCTGAAAAGCCCAGCAAGAAATGCATTTAAAATAGTCCTATCATCAAAACATGCAGAATACAAGATGCTTTTAAAATGCATTTAATACTTTAAATCACTTTTTTGGATATTTTCATACAAAGCTTTGGAAAATGGACATATATCAAAACACGCTTAGCTTCAGAAAGCAAATTAAACACATTTGGATGGCATATATTATATAACACAAGACTTATCATATTACTTTCGATATCACGTAGAATATCAAGGAGACTAGGCAGATCCATATAGCTAGCATAGGTCATGATCACTCAACCTCTGAAGAGGGAATCAAATGAACAAATAAAGTACCGATGGCCATGGTAAGGGGATTATAGACTGGATCAGGGTCGTATAATGCCCTGCACCATTAAGGAACAAAATAAACTTGCACCAAAGTGGCGAAAATCATCCCATGAAGGACTTAGTACCACAAAGGACCAAAACAAATATGCACGATGTGGGCATAACATGCACGTCGTGGGGAAAATTAGGCACCGATTGGGCATTACATGTATGACATGGTTAGACATACACTACAAATGACTAAAATAAACATGCACGATATGACATAAGGCATGCACCACAAATGACCAAGCTCTACACAAGCCATGCATGACAAGTGTTATGGACTACAAGATGCCTTTTGTTTCAAATCAAAGATTACAAATCCCTTTTCGGGCTTATTTAACCACATACTGACAGAATCGAGCTTATATCAAATTTTCATATTTCTAAAGCATATTCATAAAACACATTTTCACATTAAAGCTTGATTTTTTGAAAACATTTTATAGATGTAAAGAACGTACACTCGAAGGTTTTGAAAATAATAGTTTTTCTCTCAGTTTCTGTTTATGTGTAAATAATACTTTTTAGAAATTGAACACATTTCACAACTCAACCATACTTCAAATCATGTTGGTGATAAAATTAAGGGATACTATTACCGCTTTAAATTACCTCTCTTACCTATCGGATCTCAGGGTAGCATAAAATTGTCAGATATCGAGCTTACCTCGATTTACATGCCAACACCTCATGCTACCCATGATAATTCCAAAACAATCAAATAATACTCTATGAGACCCCATGTATGTATAACTTTGTAATATATGTTAATGAAATTATAAGACAAATGATTTCAGATCATATGAATGTGAATGAATTTACAATGGGATGAATGAGTGTCAAGATACAAGTAAAGGATAAATAAGGGCCGAAGTGGCCTCAAACTAAACGGATAGAACTTTAAGTAAATCGAATTGATGATAAGGAATGACAACACGAAATGATAATGCATGGATAGCAAATTTTGTGTATCCATTCTAAATTCCAAGCAATACACACAAGTTTCATAACATGAAAATCATAGGAAATGAACCTTTCCATGCTCGAAGTGTGAATAGATTGCAAAATGACTAGTGAAGCTATAATGCCTGTTGTTTTACACGTATTTCTTATGAAGCTATGATATATAAGCACATTGTTGCAAGTGCATAGATAATAAAGGATGTAGGGATTATGAAATTTAATGTACAATCCATGGTTTCAAGTTGTGTGCACATGTTTTATTGCCTATTAATTTTATGGAATGGACTATTATACGTTAGTTGTGTATGGGATGAAAAATGAGGTATTAGGCAATTAAGGATGAATTACATGTTGAAAATCTGCAGAAAACTGTAGTAATGAGGATGCAAGGGAGGAGCAGATCGATCTCCCATGAGGAAGATATCGATCCCCCCTCACGAAATGTCAAGTATCAGGCAATTGGAATAAAGCAGATCGATCTCATACCAAGGCAGATCGATCTCCTTAAGCTTCTGTCCAGAAGAAATTGATCTTTCACAAGGAACAGATCGATCTCCAAATGTCTTGGGTTGAAGTAGATCGATCTCCCCTTTACTAACAGATTGATCCTCAAGAGAATTCTTCTTGCAATAGATCGATCTCATCATAAAGAGCAGATCGATCTGGTAGTAGCTCATGTCTCTGCATCTATTAAAAGAGCACGAGATTGAGTTAAAAACCATATTTTCTTTCCTACCAAACCACAGCTATCCTTTTCTCTCAAATAATCAAGCTTTCTCACTCTAAATACACTACATTCCAGCCAGATTTGGAAGGAGCTTAAGAAGGGGAAGTTGTTCCTTGAAGTAAGGAGAACAACATACCCAAAAATCACATGTTGGTTTGATCAAGAGGAGAGGAGTAGACTACCACTAGTTTGAGCAAGGAAAAAACTAAGTTGGGTAAGTCTTCAAAACTCTCAACTCCAAGCAAGATGTTTTGGGTGATTTTAGGAGTTGATGAATGCATGTTGTGTTGGTAGAAAATGGCTAAGATGCATAAAACTTACTTAATCTAAAATGTTCCTAGAAAAGAGATAGATTGAGTTTGCCATTGTAATGATCTTGGAGTGCTATAGTAATGGTGGTGTTGAGTGAATGATCTTAGATGAATTTATAAAGAAATATCATAAAAGGTTTGTAAAAGCATGAGTTAGTAAGTAAATGACCTTATGGATGTTTAGAAAAAGAAGAGGAAAATGACTTAATGATTCATGCATGTAGATTAGAATACGTTATGACTCGATTAACCCGGATCGCGAACGGAGCAAACGAGACGAAGGAAATACAAGTGCGATTCGACGTAAGGGATTGTATGTTAGTGATAGAGATATATGTATGTATTGTACAACGATTTCGGTAGTTATGAAGCTAGTGATACCATGTTTAGCTATTGAGCCATGAAGTGATATGAAATGTATTATGGTTTATATATATTGTGAAAATGGGATGTAGGAAGGAAAAACAGCATAACATGCATGTTTTTAATGTTTTTAATGTTTTTAATGTTTTTAATGTTTTTACAACTATATGTTATTTTTTTGACTGAGAAATGATGATCAATAGGCTGGCTAGTTTTACATGTTTGGCATGGAACGACATGATACGTTAATAAACATGATTTAAGTCTTTAAAAGAGAAAAATAGCCACCTATCAGATTTGATATGTGAATTGGTGTTGGAGCCTTAGCCCACACCTGTGTTGATGATTTTGACTATGTTGGAGATTTTACTCGCATATGTTTTCATGATTTGATAAACCGTTGTGGAGCGTAGCTCGAATGTGGTTTTATGTTGATAATAATGTGCTGGAGCCTTGCTCGCACAATGATTTTTGAGATGAAACAGTGCTGGAAGCAGTTGCTCGCACTGAGAGATACCACACTGGAGCCTTACGGAGACTGTGTGCTACACTAATTCTGCTCGCTTGGTATATGAGACATGGTTTAGGACGAGAAGTCCATCGGTGTAGGGTGGATGGACTGGGTCCATAGGCGTACGCTATATCGTGTAGTTATCTAGGGAATACTATGTACCGTGCTGTGTGCACTCGGGTACGAGTATCGTGTAGATGACATATGGAGCACGTTGTACCATGAGTATATGTGATATGATGAGGAAGATGATGATGATGATGATGATGATGATGATGATGATGATGATTGAGATGAGCCGAAGGGTAGGACTGACCTATCCCCATTCAGGCAAGTGATGCTCTATGCACACCTGATCTGTGAAGCCTGGGATCATTGACTATGGTCATACGTTGTGGATATTTGTTTGCCTAAATTCCCTACCTGTCTCAGAGATAAGAGAGAAATTTGATGAAAAGAAATGATTTGTGAAAAGAAAAGAGATATTATGATTTGATAAATATCTTGACTTAAATACTTGTGCCGTGATAGCACTGTTTTATGTCATGTTTTCAAATGGATGCACTGAGCATTGGTTTTCATGAAAATGCTACTTTTCCATTAATATTCTCATTTATAATGAAAGATGATTTTGTTGATCATGCATGGGCTATGTAGATAGTACAGTATCTACTTGTTAGCATTCTTTTCCTTACTGAGCAGTGGTTTGCTCATCCCACTATTTTTCCCCCTCTAGATACTGAGAAGTAGAACAGTACGGTGGTCTCTAGATTGGTTTTGTGCTGGTCAGCTCCCACCAGCTGCTAAGGTTTAAGAAATGTATACACATAGGCATTTTGTATCTATCATATTGTATCGCACAGTCATACATTGAAAATGAGAAAAATTATATAGGGATGTTATGTAAAGATATTATATACAATCGATTTTGTATATCAACACACATGCCTGGAAGTGTGCGAATTAAAGTTTCAAATATTTCCACTATAAATGTATGGAATTTAGTAATTACATTAGCTCACAGCCCAACCGTAAGTGATATAGGTATGGATGAAGACACCTGGAGTTGGGGTGTGATAAATTTTGGTATCAGAGCAAGGTTGGTCTGATGTGAGTCAATGTTTAGGACTAAGGAAATGTACATCCCCAAGCTACTATGCAATATTTAGATACAGATGTGTATATAGAGCTGGTAGTGATCTAAAAGTTTATTATAAATGTAGGAAAGTCAACAGGCTTGTGAGCTATGCCTGAGAGACACCGTAAGAGGGGAGAGAGCTCACGAGCTCAGGGGTGGAATGATAGGACTGAGAGGCATAGTAGATCATCCTCTAGTCATGAACCCCATGATCAGATTGAGGCTTTCGATTCTCAGGTAGCCAGATTAGAGGAAGATATGCGTAGGATGATAACCATGATGGGTCAGATTATGTGTAGGTTGGAGGTTATACTTGGTACAGTAGGACAGGCTGCACCGAATCTCCTAACAGCTGCACCTGAACCTGAGAATGTTGTACCTACTCAACCCGAACAAGATAGACCACGAGGTCCCCCTATTCGGCTAGTACCTCTTACAGTGGCCCCACAATAGTGTGATGATAATGATTTGGGGCATGGTTATGACTGTGATATGGAGAGGTTGAGGCATTTTATGGACTTTAAGCCTCATTCTTTTAGTGGGGTAAAGGATCCAGCAATGTCTGAGGATTGATAAGTCAGATGGAGGAGCAGTTTGAGATTTATAGATGTTCGCTTACGAAAAGAGTAGCGCTTACGACCTTTGTATTGAGAGGCAAAGCAGAACATTGGTGGAAGTCCACTAGACCTATGTTGAGGACTCAGGATACAGCGATCACATGGGATATGTTTTTGGGTGCTTTTAGAGAGCAATATATCCCAGATACTGCTCGACGTATGATACAAATGGAATTTTTGAATCTAACTCAAGAGATCTGAACAGTGGATGAGTATGAGTCACGATTCACATCCTTGGCCTGATATGATCCGAACTCTATCAGGAGTGAAGCTATTAGGTTTCACAGAATTGTTCATGGACTCAGGCCTTCGATTAGAGCTAAATTGGCATCGTTTGATGTTGCTACATATAGAGGCGGTACGATAAACCCAATTGTGTGAGCAGGACTATGACTTGGATATTTTAGAGTTCAGTTAGGGTAAGGACAAGGGTCAGAGGAAATTGAGAGATGGCAAGAATGCCAGATTTGGTCGGAGATATGCTAGTAAGAGTCAGAGAGAGGTAGATGAGTCAAAGAAGAAGGCTGCTAGACCTATTATGCATTCGACTCCAACATCAACCAAGGGAATAGTGATTGGTGGACTCTGATTGACTACTGATCAGTGCAAAGTATGTGGCAGATATCATGGTAGTAGGCCTTGTCATTTTTAGGGTACACGATGCTTTAGATATGGTAGAGTTAGGCACTATGCAAGGGATTGTCCAGCAGCAGTTGAGGTAGTCCCGCAGAGGGGCAAGGAGCCAGAGAAGGTTCCTACAATTACACCTTCTGCAAGGAAGAGAGCCACGACTGAAGAAAAAGGGAAGCAAGTTGTGGGTCAAGGTAGGGTATATGTGATAGACCAAGCATTAACAAATATCTCTTCTAAGGTGATAAAAGGTACAATTCTGATTTTCAATTTGGAAACTATAGCTTTATTCGATTTTGGTGTTACGCATTCTTTTATATCGCTTACATGTGCATCAAAGTTAATAGGTTTTGTAAAACCCACGTACTTAAATGGGACTTTATTAATAAGTACTCCAATAAGAGTTAGTCAATTAGTTGACCAAGTATATAAAGATTGTAAAGTGAGGATAGAAGATAAGTGCACGACAACTAATCTAATTTTGTTGAATATGTATGACCTTGATGTAATCTTAAGAATGGATTGGTAAGCTACTAATCATGCTGTCTTAGACTGCCACTCTAAGTCTATTACATTTTCTTTACCCGAGAAATTTGTTGTAAAATTTTATAAGAAGTAATGAAATCCTGATTTTTGCAGCAAGTAAAGTGCATTGGTATATAAATGATGTAAATATTATCTTGAAGGTTTTATTACTTATGTGGTGAATTTGAACAAAACACATCCGGATATAGATGACATTCCAGTGGTTAGAGAATTCCCTGATGTCTTTCCAGATGACTTACCGGGATTGCCACTGGATAGAGAAATGGAATTTGGTATAGACTTGACACCTGGAATAGAGCCAATATCTAAACCACCATATAGGATGGCTCTAATCGAGCTAGAGGAGTTAAGGAAGCAGTTGTAAGATATGCTAGATAAATGGTTTATAAGACTGAGCGTCTCACCATGGGGAGCCTTGATATTGTTTGTGAAGAAGAGAGATGGGGGCCTTAGGTTATGTATTGATTATCGGATGTTGAATAAGGCTACCATCAAGAATAAGTACCCCTTGTCATGCATTGATGATTTGTTGGATCAGCTTCAGGGAGCACAAATTTTTTCTAAGATAGATTTGAGGTTTGGGTACCATCAAATGAAGATTCGAAAGGAAGATGTGCCCAAGATAGCTTTTCGCACCCGCTATGGTCATTACGAATTCCTGGTGATGCCTTTTGGGTTGACAAATGTGCCAGCAGCTTTTATGGCTCTAATGAATGAGGTATTCAAGCCATACTTGGATCATTTGTGATAATATTCATCGATGATATATTGGTGTATTCCAGATCCAGGAAAGATCACGAGCAGCACTTGAGGATTATTTTGCAAACCCTTCGAGAGAGGAAGTTGTATGGCAAGCTTAATAAATGTGACTTTTAGTTAAAGCAGATTTTTTCTGGGCCATGTTGTATCGAAGGATGGGGTGTCAATAGATCCATCCAAGATTGAGGCTATGGTTTAGTGGAAATAACCTAGGACATTCACAAAGATCAGAAGCTTTTTGGGTTTGGTAGGATACTACAGGAGATTTGTAGAGGGTTCTCTAGATTGACTGCTCCGTTAACACGTCTTAGAAAGAAGAATGTGGAGTTTATATGGGACGAAGCATGTGAGAGGAGTTTTTAGGAACTTAAGCACAGATTAACCACCGCCCTAGTTCTCACCATTCCTAACAGCTTAGGGAGCTATTTTGTTTACACTGATGCTTCACACCAAGGATTGGACTGTGTCTTGATGCAGAATGGAAGGGTAGTTGCTTATAGATCTAGACAGTTGAAAGATCATGAGAAGAACTACCCTACTCACGATTTACAGTTGGCAACCATAATATTTGCTTTGAAGATATGGCACCACTACTTGTATGGTGAGAGATTCCAGATCTTTACGGATCAGAAGAGTCTTAAGTATCTGTTCTCATAAAAAGAGTTAAATATGAGACAGAGAAGGTGGTTAAGACTATAATTGTGAGATTTTATACCACCCGGGGAAAGCGAATATGGTTACCGATGCATTGAGTAGAAAGAGTCTCGAGTTGGTATCATATATGATGGTTCACGAGTTATTGGAATAATTCACGAATCTTAGTTTGGATGTGACCCCACTTGAGATTGGCAATCATGGGATTATAGCCAGCTTGAGATTAGAACCAGAGTTGATTGAGAGAATCTGGCAAGCTCAGCAGAATGATCAATGGTGTATTGATGTAATTAGCTAAATTCAGAAAGGTGAGGGCACTAATTTTGTATTGAGTTCAGATGGACTACTAAGGTTCGAAAATAGAATATATGTCTTTAATGATCCAGAGCTTAGGAAGTTGATTTTATCAGAGGCTCACTTATCGAGATACATAGTACATTCGGGGAGGAGTAAAATGTATCAAAATCTCTGAAAAGTATATTGGTGGTCTAGAATGAAAAGAGATATAGCTGAGTATGTTGCTAGATGTCTCATTTTTCAGCAGGTTAAGGTAGAACATCAAAAACCTGAAGGATTATTGCGACCTCTACCGATACCAACATGGAAGTGGGAACACGTCACCATGGACTTTGTGATGGGATTACCGAGAACCCGTAAGAATCATGATGCTATTTGGGTTATAATAGATCGGTTGACAAAATCGGCACACTTTTTAGCCATGAGATCTATAGATACTTTGAGTGCATTGGTGAACTTGTATGTACGGGAAATAGTGAGACTGCATTGAGTCCCAATGAGTGTTGTTTTTGATAGGGATGCCTGCTTCACGTCCCACTTTTGGGGATATTTTCAGGAAGCGATGGGGACCCAACTGAGCTTTAGCACTGCTTTCCATCCTCAGATAGATGGTCAATCAGAGAGGACTATATAGACCCTGAAGGATATGTTAAGAGCATGTGTGTTGGATTTTAGAGGCTCATGGGATGATCACTTGCCATTGATTGAGTTCGCCTACAACAACAGCTACCACTCAAGTATTGGTATGGCCCTATATAAGGTACTATACGGTTGTAGATGTCGATCACCTATTGGTTGGGAAGAGGTTGGTGATAGACAGTTGCTCACTCCTGATTTGGTTAGATAAGACTCAGAGAATGTTCGGATAATATGTGAGTGGGCGAACGACTCAAAGTCGACAAAAGAGCTTTGCTGACAGGAGATGGAGGCCACTTGAGTTTGCTGTGGGTGAGTCTATGTTTTTGAAAGTATCTCTTTCTAAGGGAATAATGAGATACGGGAAGAAAGGAAAGCTAAGTCCTCGTTACATTGGTCCCTTCGAGATCTTAGATAGAGTGGGAGATAGGGCTTACAGACTAGCCTTACCACCTAAGCTAGCAGAGGTCCACAATGTTTTCCATGTTTTCATGCTCAAGAAGTACCATACGGATCCAGCACATGTAATTAGCTATGAGTTGTTGGAGCTCAAGGGGAATACATTATATATAGAGAAACCGATTTGGATATTGGATAGAAAAGAGAAGGTGTTGCAGAATAAGTCGATATCATTGGTTAAGGTACTATGGCAACATCATACATCAGAGGAAGCCACCTAGGAGTTAGAGGACCTGATGAAGGAGAAGTATCCCCAACTTTTTGAGGAATGAACATGATTCAATTTAGAGGACCAAATTTTCTAAGGAGGGGAGAAATGTAATGCTTGTAGTTTTACACGTATTTCTTATGAAGCTATGATGTATAAGCACATTGTTGCAAGTGCACAGATAATAAAGGATGTAGGGATTGTGAAATTTAATATACAATCCATGGTTTCAAGTTGTGTGCACAAGTTTTATTGCCTATGAATTTTCTGGAATGGAAACTATTATACGTTGGTTGTGTACGAAATGAAAAATGAGGTATTAGGCAATTAAGGATGAATTACACGTTTGAAATCTGCAAAAAATTGTAGTAATGAGGATGCAGGGGAGGAGCAGATCGATCCCCTTTCACGAAATGTCAAGTATCAGGCAATTAGAACAGAGCAAATTAATCTCATACCAAGGCAGATCGATCTCCTTAAGCTTCTATCTGGAAGAAATCGATCTTTCACAAGGAACAGATCAATCTCCAAATGTCTTGGGTTGAAGCATATCGATCTCCCCTTTACTAATAGATCGATCCTCAAGAGAATTATGCTTGCAAAAGATCAATCTCTTCATGAAGAGTAGAGAGATCTGGTAGTAGTTATGTTAGGAAAAAAGGCTACCAAACCATGCAAAGATCGATCTCCACAAGGGACCAAATCAATCTCATGTCTCTGAATCTATAAAAAGAGCACGAGATTGAGCTGAAAATCAGATTTTCTTTCCTACCAAACCTGCACCTAACCTTTTCTCTCAAATAATCAAGCTTGCACTCTAAATATCACTAAATTCTAGCCATATTTGGAAGGAGCTCAAGAAGGGGAAGTTGTTCCTTGAAGTAAGGAGAACAACAGACCCAAAAATCACATGTTGGTTTGATCAAGAGGAGGGGAGTAGACTACCACTAGTTTGACCAAGGAAAAAGCTAAGTTGGGTAAGTCTTCAAAGCTCTCAACTCCAAGCATGATGTTTTAGGTGATTTTGGGAGTTGATGAATGCATGTTGTGTTGGTAGAAAATGGCTAAGATGCATAAAACTCACTTAATCTAAAATGTACTTAGAAAAGAGATAGATTGAGTTTGCCATTGTAATGATCTCGGAGTACTATGGTATTGGTGGTGTTGAGTGAATGATCTTAGATGAATTTATAAAGAAATATGATAAAAGGTTTGTAAAAGCATGAGTAAGTATGTAAATGACCATGTGGATGTTTAGAAAAAGAAGAGGAAAATGACTTAATGATTAATGCATGTAGATTGGAATACGTTGAGACTCAATTAACCCGGATCGCGAAAGGAGCAAACGAGACGAAGGAAATACAAGTGCAATTCGAGGTAAGGGATTGTATATTAGCGATAGAGATATATGTACATATTGTATAACGATTTTGGTAGTTATGAAGCTAGTGATACCATGTTTAGCTATTAAGCGATGAAGTGATATGAAATGTATTATGGTATATATATATATATTGTGAAAATGGGATGTGTGAAGTAAAAATGGCATGACATGCATGTTTTTAATGTTTTTAATGTTTTTACATCTATATGTTATTTTTGTGACTGAGAAATGATGATGGATAGACTGGCTATTTTTACAAGTTTAACATGGAACGACATGCTACGTTAATAAACATGATTTAAGTCTTTAAAAGAGAAAAATAGCCACCTATTAGATTTGAGATGTGAATTGGTGTTAGAGCCTTAGCCTACACATGTGTTGATGATTTTGACTATGCTGGAGATTTTACTTGCATATGTTTTCATGGTTTGATAAACTATGGTGGAGCATAGCTCGCACGTGGTTTTATGATGATAATAATGTGCTGGAGCCTAGCTCACACAATGATTTTTGAGATGATACAATGTTGGAAGCGGTGGCTCGCACTGAGAGATATCACGATGGAGCCTTGTGGAGACTATGTGTCACACTGATTCTGCTCACCTGGTATATGAGATATGGTTTAGGATGAGAAGTCCATCGGTGTAGGGTGGATGGACTGGGTCCACGGGCGTAAGCTGTACCGTGTAGTTGTCCTGGGAATACTATGTACTGTGCTGTGTGCAAGCGGGTAGAGTATCGCGTAGATGGCACATAGAGTACGTTGTGCTGTGAGTATATGTGATATGATGAGGAAGATGATTATGATGATGATTGAGATGAGGCGAAGGGTAGGACTAACCTATCCCCCTTCAAGCAAGTGATGCCCTATGCACACCTGATCAGTGAGGCCTGAGATCACTGACTATGGCCATACGTCGTGGATATTTGTTTACCTAGATTCCTTACCTGTCTCAAAGATAAGAGAGAAATTTGATGAAAAGAAATGATTTGTGAAAAGAAAAGAGATATTATGATTTGATAAATATCTTGACTTAAATGCTTATGTCGTGATTGCACTATTTTATGTCATGTTTTCAAATGAAAACATTGAGCATTGGTTTTTATGAAAATGTCCTTTTTCCATTGATATTCTCATTTATAATGAAAGATGATTTTGTTAATCATGCATGAGCTATGTAGATAGTACAGTATCTACCTGTTAGCATTCTTTTCCTTACTGAGCTGTGGTTTGCTCATCCCACTATTTTTCCTCCTCTAGATACTAAGAAGTGGAACAGTGCGGTGGTCTCCCGATTAGTTTTGTGTTGGTCAGCTCCCACCAATTGCTAAGGTATAAGAAATGTATACAGATAAGCATTCTGTATCTATCATATTTTATCGCACAGTCATACATTGAAAATGAGAAAAATTGTATAGGGATGTTATGTAAAGATATTATATTATACATTCGATTTTATATATCAACACACAAGCCTGGGAGTGTGCGAATTAAAGTTTCAAATATTTCCACTATAAATGTATGGAATTTAGAAAGTACATTAGCTCATAGCCCAACCATAAGTGGTATAAGTATGGATGAAGACACCCGGCGTCGGGGTGTGACAGAAGCAATCGAATGCAAGTTCTCACTTGGAAATTCTGAAAAAATTACAGCAAAGGGGCTGCAGATGAAGGCCAGATCGATCTCCCATTCAAGCCAAATTGATCCCTTGTGCAAAACAGAGCCATTTCAAGTGAATCTGCTAAGGCAAATCGATCTCACCACTAAGTAGATCGATCTCCCCAATAAGCAGATCGATCTGCATTTACCTTTGCCAAGCCTAGATCGATCCCCCCTTAAGTGTAAATCGATCTCCATTGGATTCTGTAAAGAGCATATTGATCTTTCCCCAAGAGCATATCGATCTCCTCAAACTTCTGCCAAGCCAAGATCGATCTCTCCCCAATGAACAGATCGATCTCTCCCATTCTAAACCTGAGAATTCGATGGCAAAAACCAAAGGAAGATTAATCTCCTTACCCTAGCAGATCGATCTTATCATGCTCAATCTATAAATACCCCACGGTAAAACCCTTTTCTTTAACAAACCAACACACATCTTCCATTTTCATCGAAAATACCAAGCTTTCTCTCTCTAAAATACACCATCTTCTAAAAAGAATTGGAAAAAAGCCATTAGAGCCAAGTTGTTCATTTTGAGGAGGAGAACAACATAGTTTAGAGCCAACATTCAACTAATTAGATTAAAGGATCTAAGGACTCTTTAAAATTTAGAAAAGAAGAAAGCCAAGCTAGGTGAGTTTCTAATACACCAACTCTAAGTATATTTATCTATTAGTTGTTGTGAGTAGATTGGTATATGTATTGGTGAATGAAACTACTTGGAATGTAATGAAACAAGCATAACCTAGAATGAGTTTAGCGTGAAAAAGTAAAATGTGGTTGATTAGATGAGAAAAAGGATTATATCAAGTTGTTAGTGAGGTGATATGCATGATTTTGAGATGATTGGATGAAGCCACAATGTGAGATTAGTCAAGTGATAAAAATGTGCATAAATGGTGTTGTAGAGAATGCATAAATAATGGAAGGTTATGGATAAACATTTATGCCAAGGGTTTGATAAGTAACCAAGTGTGTTGCTAGTTAAATTGACTAGAAATGGCATAATGATGGCCAAATGTGATAAAGGGTCAAACTTAATGAAATAGGCTAGACGAGATATATCGGTTAGTTGAAGTTTGATTATTAGTTATCGGTATTGACTCATATGATTTATGAATGTGTGCAGCTCCCGAAGATACATATGGAGAAAGTTGATCCAAATCGCGAAAAGCGGGAAAGGAAGGAAGAGTTGCTTCCAAGATAATCGAGGTAAGAGAATTGCGTTAGCCCTAGGGATATTTGTACGCCTTTCGGGCCCATGGGCGATTTTTAACGTATCTAGGAGTCATAGGATGAAATGGATGTTTGAAGGGCAAAGAATTGGGTTTTTGAGAAATGTGCATTAAAAGCACGAGCATGATGCTTTGAAATCTTTTCATTGCTTTTAGCAAGTCATTGGTAGGTTGGCTAGCATTTGAAATTGTTTGCATAAAAAACAGCTTTATTTGGTTTTTATAACCATACCTTGCAAAGAATGAGTCACCTACATGAATTTTATGGAAATGAAACGTGCTAGAGCACCGCTTGTATGAGATTTGACGTGTTTTATACGTGCATTAGTGCTGGAGCGATGCTCGCACTAGAGTTTTACATTGCATGAGTGCTGAAGCTTAGCTTGCACTAGTTTTCACATGGATTGTATGACATTGTGTTGGAGCCTAGCTCGCACTAGTTTTTATACGAGTTTTGACATGATGTTGGAGCATAGCTCTTACTATATTCCATTACACTTGTTGTCATGCTAGAGATTACTCGCACGTGGTTTTATGACATGTTAGGAGCTGTGTTGGGAACTTCGGGTAGGCTGTGTACCACACCGATTAAATAGGCTCGCATGTGCGTATTGAGATGTGGCTGGATATATTGTTATGATATGGGTCCACGAAGTATGTTGTACCGTGCAAGTACATAGAGTACGCTGTACCGTGTGTGATATTATATATATGCCATCTTCAGACAATGGATTCTGCTATGGACTAATGGGTTAGACGTGATTCACCTCTCGTACGGAAGCAGATAGTAGTGATACGCCGCACACTAGGATCTGTGTAGCTTGGGATCACAGAGGATATGGCCATAGTCCTAGTTATTACCTTTATAGAAATTATATGCCTATCTCATATGTCTATTGTTGAATGAGGAATCCACATTTTGAAATGTGTTTTGTGGGTCGGGATAGTCCATAGGAGGGGTTAAGTTCTGACGTGTGATGACTTTGTATCGGGATGTGTTGAGATTTGAAATGCTTTATAAGTGCACTTTGCATGATGATTTTCCATGCTTTGATTTTGATTACGCATGATGATTTTTCCATGCTATGTTTTAAGAACTGTGCACTGATTTATATAGCATGATTTGCTTTACATGGCATAAACACAAGCATGAGCATACGTTTTGGAGTATGACATAAATGTGTGATTTAAGCATGGCATCACGATCACGTAGATAGTACAATTATCTACTGCTCGCATGATTGCCTTACTGAGTGCGTGGTTTGCTCAGCCCCCTTATTTTCCCCCTTCTACAGAGTAGTTACAGTAGATAATGGGCGATTGAGGATTGGATTTTGGAGTCCGTTGCATCCCATTGAACGAGGTATACACATTTGTATAATTTTTGTATCTAGACTTGTCAAAGCACATTAATACCTTTAAATGTAATTTTTGGGGATGTAGAAGATTGTAAACACATGTAAGCAGTAACTCTGATTTAGAAATACAAGTGTTTACATTTAAATGAATTGTAATTCAAAATGATATGATTAGATGAGGTTGACACTGATACACAACCCAACTGTTAGTGGTGTAGTTGTTTACGATCAGATAAAGTAAAGGTAAAGAATAAATAAGAATTGAATTAAATAAGAAACGAAAAATGAAAAAAATCGTAGTGGATTTTCGATGGATTGAGGGTTGTGACAGAGGTGGTATTAGAGCTGAGTTAGTCTGATGTGTGTCAGTGTCAAAATTTAGGAACATTACATCCCCATGTTACCATGCTTGTCTAGATTCAACTGTGTATATCGAGATGGATTTGACTAAGAAATGATTGTGAATGTAGGAATCTTGGCATAATGCCTAATACCAATCGCGGTAGAGGGGCGAGAGCACAAGCTAGAGGCCAGAGGGGTAAGCCTAGGGGCTGTGCTGTGTCATTGCCATATGAGACTCACGAGGAGGTTGAGGTGGAGGCTGATGTTGAGCATGCTTCACAAGGTCTGGTAAAGAGACCTGAGAGTATTTAGGCACGCTTCAGGAGGATAGAGCGGAGCTTAGAGGCGATTATGGAGTTGATTGCCCAATCGTTACCTAGAGTTGGGGGCTGGCAAGAGCCAGTTGTATAGGGTGATGATGATAAACTGGTTGTTGCTCTTGCGATGCTTACACAGCCAGCCCAAGAACCTCAGACTACAAATATTCCCACACCCTCGTCGGTACAGGAAACACCTTCTACTGTTGCTCCACCACCGAGAAGTAGAGATTGGGGTTATGGATGTGACCTGGATAGGTTGCGGCAGTTTCAAAAATTTAACCCACCATCTTTCAGTGGAGTTAAAGACCCAGTAGCTGCAGAGGACTGGGTGAACGAGATTGAGAAACTGTATGAGTTTTTCGAGTGCACTATTACCGAGATGGTAGTATTTACCGAATTTATTCTGAAGGGATTAGCAGAGCATTAGTGAATGTCCACCAGACCCATTTTGAGGGCCCGACATACAGAGATTAGTTAAGATGTAATTTTGGGGCCTTCTGGAGGCAATATGTTTTGGATACTGCACAGTAGAGGCTGTAAATGGAGTTCTTGGATATGACCCAAGGGATTAGATCAATGGATGAGTATGAAACTAAATCTATCTCCCTGGTTAGGTATGATGCTGATACAATGGACAGTGAGGTCAAGAAGGTCTGAAAGTTTATAGACAGACTGAGACCATCCATCAGGTCCTGATTGGTCCCTTTTGATATACCGACCTACGAAGAGGCAGTGCACAAGGCACATTTGTGCGAGCAAGATATTGAGTGGGTTGCCTCAAAATTTGGAAAGGTTGGTAGAGTGAGGGACAGAGACAGGAAGAGACAGACAATGGATAGAGGCTTTAGTTATAGAGGAAGCAAGAGATTTTTTGGGAAGAGGTTGAGGATTGGGGAAATTCGAGAGAGGATAGTTAAGCTTCTCGTGTAGTCGGCCATAGCTCCAGTAAAGGGAATAGTGATTGAAGGGCCACGACCTACTATAGAATAGTGCAGTAAGTGCGGTAGGTACCATGGGACTCAACCATGTTATGGATCTCCTGCAGTATGTTTTCGATGTGGGAAACCAGGGTATATGATCAGAAATTACCCAGAGATGACTGAGAGTGCCCTACAGAAGGGCAAGGAGTCGAAGAGAGCTCCAACTAATACTCCTACTCCGAGACGGAGAGCAATAGCTGAAGAAAAAGGGAAGCAGGTGGTTGGTAGAGGACGAGTACACGCTTTGGACCAGGATACTGTAAATCTACCGTTAGATGTGGTGAAAGGTACCATCTTAATCATTGATCTTGAAGCTTATGTTTTGATAGATCCTAGTGCCACACACTCATCTGTATCACCTGTGTTGAGATAATATATTTTGAAATGACAAAACAAGTAAATTCAATAATATAAAGATGATATAAAAACATGTTTAGAGGTTATCAGTACCAGAACTTAAGTTTCTGTAGATGAGAGATCGATCTGGGTTATGAGAGATCGATCTCCTGGATTTTCTTGGATGAGAGATCAATCTGGGTTATGAAAGATCGATCTCCTGGGTTTTCTTGGATGAGAGATCGATCTCATGAAGACATGAGATCGATCTGCTAAGCTTTGAACTTGTTCAAAGGTATCAAGGAAGATTGAGATCGATCTATAAGGGTTATAAGATCGATCTGCCTAGTACAGGATGCTGATGAGATCGATCTGGTATAGCAAGAGATCGATCTCCCCTAAAACAAAAGGTAAAGGGAGTAGATCGATCTGTAAGATCGATCTGTACACAAACAGAGAGTTCATGAGATCGATCTGGTATAGGAAGAGATCGATCTCCTCAAAGTCAGAGAGCTAAGGAGATCAATCTAGGTTGATAAGAGATTGATCTCCTCACTAAGACAATACTTGGAAGATCGATCTATAGATCGATCATGCCTCAAACAGAGAGGTTGGAAGATCGATCTGCCTGTTCGACAGATCGATCTCCTCTAACATTTTCAAATTGTGAGATCGATCTGCTCATATATGAGATCGATCTCCTTGCTTCATTTTCCCTTGATCTTGCAGGAACTATAACTAAGAGATCGATCTGGTCAAGATGGCAGATCGATCTGGCATTCTACTGGAGGTACCCAACGACTATTTCTGCAAAATCGCAACGGGAAAAACTGCATTAAATGCTCCAACTACCAATCCTTCAGTATATAATCAAGCATTGAAGACACTGAGAAGCAAGACACAATTGCTGCACATTTCTTACATTCTCAAGAGTTTAAATTCCTACATTCTATTTGTCTTTAATTTCATTTATTGAGTTTGTTGTTTTAAGGTTGTGCAAAAAGCTGTATTTGTCCTACCCACATAAAAAAGGCTTGTTGTTGTATTCATCCTTACCATAAGAGAGAAGAGGATTGTTCCTCAGTGAGATAAACATTGTAAAAGGGTGAATACATCCTTGTGTTAGAAAGGGTAGAGAGGTTATTCCTTAACCTGAAAAAGGGATTGTGTAACTTTCATTGAAAGAGAGAAAGAAAGCTCTTGACAAGGAGGTCAAGAAGAGTGGACGTAGGCAAGAGATTGGCCGAACCTCTATAACTCACTGTGTTTGATATTCTCTTCCTTATCTTGCTTTAATTTGTTTCATTACATTATATTGTTTATTCATTAATTGTTAATTAAATTTAAATTCGTTTAAATTTGTCATTAACATTAGAAAACCGATTCACCCCCCCTCTCGGTAGAGCCAACAATTGGTATCAGAGCTAGTACTCTTTAATTACATATGAATAACTTCCTAAGAGTTAGAAACGATCTAATGGCTCATAATAATGTAGTAACTAGTTTAGTAGGAGAGGGCCATTCTACGGTTAGGCCTCCTATGTTCAATGGGGAACATTATGCTTATTGGAAGACTAGGATGATGTTATTCATTCAAGCAAATGATTATGAGGTATGGAGGATTATAACTAAAGGACCTCAAATCCCTACAAAAAGAATAGAGGGAAGAGATATCCCTAAGGAAGAAGATGAATGGGATTCAAATGATGTTAAATGTGCTCAGCTAAATGCTAAGGCCATGCACACTCTCTTTTGTGCTTTAGGGCCAAATGAATACAATAGAGTCTCCGGATGTGACAATGCCAAACAAATTTGGGATAAATTGGCAATAACTCATGAAGGTACAACCCAAGTAAAGGAGACTAAAGTAGGAATGCTCACACAGGATGAAAGATGGAGAGTCAATCAGTGATATGTTCACTAGATTCACTGATGTAATTAATGGATTAAAGTCCTTAGGAAAAATATACTCTAATATAGAAATGGTCTAAAATCTACTGCTCAAGTGGAGATTGAGAATGAGAGTGGTAGTGAAGAGGATCTTGAGATGGAAATGTTTACCAAAAGATTTAACAAGTTCATGAGAATGAGAGCTAGTGGTAGTAATAGGAGAAACCTCAAGAAAGATCAAGAAGAGGTAGGAAGAAAAGATACAATGTGTGTTATGAATGTAAGAAACCAGGACACATTAAGTTTAACTGCCCTCTTCTTAAAAGGTCCAATGATAGGTTTCACAAAAAGAAGGTAATGGTGGCTACATGGAGCGACAGTGACTGCTCCGATGATGACTCAATTGAGGACATTGCCAACTTGTGCTTCATGGCTATGGAGGATGAAAAGGTAACTTCAAACCTCAATGAATATTCTTTTGATGAATTGCAAGATGCCTTCGATGATCTTGCATTGGAATATGAATGCATGAGTATGAAATATAAGAAGATAATATCTAAATTGAAGAAAGAAAATGAGTTAATTCTAGAGGACAAATTAGAATGTGAAAAGAAACTAGAAATTACTAATCTTGAAATTTATGACCTAAAAGAAAAGAATAGTAATTTACATAATTCCTTTAATAGATTTTATATGGGACAACAAAAGTTAGATAACATGTTAGAAACTCAAAGAGCATTCTTTGATAAAAATGGGTTAGGATATAATGCAAAAAGTAGAGAGACTCATCTCAAAAGCTTCATTGCTAGAAAGAGCATGAATAAACCTTCAACTACTTGTTCATATTGTAATAGAAAGGGACATGCATCACATAATTGCAATATGACGATGATCACTCTTAAAGGAAAAATAGTAAAAAGAATGTGGGTTCCAAAAGAAGTAATTAACTCAAAGGATTTTAATGCATTAGCAAAATGGATGCCAAAGGGATCAAGAATTGCATTCACTAACCTCAAAGGACCCAAGAGAATTTGGGTACCTAAGACATGAGTTTGAATTCTTGATTGTAGGTGATTGAGCATTGTCACAAAGCTAAAACAAAGGAAGCTTGGTACTTGGACAGTGGATGCTCAAGGCACATGACGGGAGAGAGGAGACACTTCAATTCATTTAAACCAAAAGTTGGTGGAGAAGTCACGTTTGGGGACAACTCCAAAGGTCAAGTTGAAGGAAGTGGCTCAATAGGTAATGACTATTTTTCATTAGAAAAAGTATTGCTTGTTTGGGGTCTAAAGCATAACTTACTAAGCATAAGTCAACTTTGTGACAAAGGTTACAAAGTAATCTTTGATTGCATGAAATGTCATGTTATAGATCCTAAGTCAAATAAAGTTCTTTTTCTAGGTCATAGGCAAGGTAATATATACATTGTCTATCTTAATGAACTTAAGATTGAAAACATATGCCTAATGGTAGATAAAGAAGAAGAATCTTGGTTATGGCATAGAAGACTAGGTCATGCTAGTATGCATGTACTATCTAAGTTAGCTAGAAAGGATCTAGTTATAGGATTACCCAAAATGTCCTTTGACTATAAAAAAATATGTGAAGCTTGTGTTAAAGGAAAACATAAAAGGATAACATTTAAGCCTAAGAATAGTGTATCTACCACTAGGCCTCTTCAATTACTCCATCTAGATTTATTTGGACCAACTAGAACAACAAGCCTTGGTGGGAAACACTATGGATTTGTAATAGTTGATGATTACACTAGGTTCACTTGGGTGTTCTTTTTGAGAGTGAAAAATGAAGCCTTAGAAAAATTCATAGCTTATACAAAAGTGACTCAAAATGAAAAAGGATACACAATAACTAGTATTAGAAGTGATCATGGCTAGGAATTTGAAAATATAGGATTTGATGAGTATTGCAATGATCAAGGAATTAGCCATAATTTTTCAGCCCCTAGGACACCACAACAAAATGGAGTAGTTGAGAGAAGAAATAGAACATTGGAAGAAATGGCTAGAACCATGTTGTGTGAGAATAATTTACCAAAATATTTTTGGGCTGAAGCTATAAACACATCTTGCTATATAATTAATAGAGCTATGATTAGACCCATGCTAAAGAAAACTCCTTATGAGCTTTACAAAGGTAAGAAGCCTAACATTAGCTTCTTCCGTCCTTTTGGCTGCAAATGTTTTGTCTTAAATAATGGGAAAGATAATTTAGAAAAATTTGATGCCAAGAGTGATGAAGGAGTCTTTCTAGGATATTCCTTGAACTCAAAAGCTTATAGAGTATATAACAAAAGAACTTTGATGGTTGAAGAATCAATTCATGTTATATTCGATGAGTCAAATGATGTAGTTAAAAACTCAATCAATGATAAGGATGTTGGAATATTTGAGGAAATTCCAAATTTAGAAGAAGATTTATTAGAAAAACTTGACTTAAACAAAGAAGATGAAGAAGAAATAGAGATATTAGAAAGAGAGTCTAGAGCACCAAGAGAATTAGGATATGTAAAAGATTGTGAAATAGTAGGAGATCCAACCTTTGGAGTTAGAACTAGATCATCTCTAAGGAATGTGTGTCAATATATAGCCTTTGTATCTCAAATAGAACCTAGAAATGTCAATGAAGCCTTAGATGACAATAATTGGTTTTTAGCAATGCAAGAAGAATTAAATCAATTTGAGAGAAGAAAAGTGTGGAAACTAGTTCCTAGGCCTAGTGATCACTCTATAATTGGAACTAAATGGATATTCAAGAACAAGATGGATGAAAATAGTGTGATCATAAGAAACAAGGCTAGATTAGTTGCACAAGGCTATAGACAAGAAGAAGGAATAGACTATGATGAAACTTATGCACCGGTAGCTAGATTGGAAGCTATTAGAATGTTACTTGCCTTTGCATGCTATAAAAACTTCAAGTTATATCAAATGGATGTAAAGAGTGCATTCTTAAATGGTTTCATTAATGAAGAAGTGTATGTAGAGCAACCTCCCGGCTTTGAAAATCATGAATTTCCTAAGCATGTTTTCAAATTATCTAAGGCACTTTATGGTTTGAAACAATCTCCTAGAGCATGGTATGAAAGATTGTCAAAATTCTTGATAGAAAAGGGATTTTCAAGAGGAAAAGTAGATACCACTTTGTTTATCAAAAATAAAAATAAAGATTTACTAGTTGTTCAAGTGTATGTGGATGATTTTATTTTTGGATCAACTAATGAATCTTTATGCCAAGAGTTTGCTAAGATCATGCAAGGTGAATTTGAAATGAGCATGATGGGAGAGCTCACTTTCTTCTTGGGACTTCAAGTGAAGTAAACAAAGGATGGAACATTCATCAATCAAGCAAAGTATACTAAGGATTTGCTCAAGCAATTTGGAATGGACAATTGCAAACCTCAAGCAACTCCAATGGGCACCAACATCAAGCTTGATAAAGATGAAAGTGGTAAGTGTGTAGACACTAAACTCTATAGGTCTATGATTGGTTCATTGCTATATTTAACTGCAAGTAGACCAGATATATTGTTTAGTGTATGCCTTTGTGCTAGATTTCAATCCTCTCCTAGGGAATCACACTTATTAGCAACCAAAAGGATCTTTAGATACCTTAAGGACACTCCCTCTCTAGGACTTTGGTACCCCAAGGACTCCACTTTTACACTTCATGCATTTTCAGATGCAGACTTTGGGGGATGCAAAATAGATAGGGAAAGTACTTCAGGCACTTGCCAATTCTTAAGGAATAGATTAATCTCCTAGTTCTCTAAGAAACAAAATAGTGTGGCTCAGTCCACAACTGAAGCTAAATACATAGCAGCAGGTAGTTGTAGTGCTCAAGTGTTGTGGATTAAACAACAAATGAAAAACTATGGTATTGACATGAAACAAGTCTCTATTAAATGTAACAATACCAGTGCCATCAATCTATCTAAAAATCCTATTCAACACTCTAGGACTAAGTACATTGAGATTAGACACCATTTCCTTAGAGACCATTTTCAAAAGGGGGATATAATTCTAGAGTATATTGACACTTTACATCAAATAGCTGATATATTCACCAAACCTCTTGATAGAGATAGGTTTTGTGTCCTTAGAGGTGAATTAGGACTCATGAATGTCCCTTAAGATGTATATGCTTCAAAATCTTGATGGTAAGTTGGTTTTAAAAGAGTTTTTCAAAGATTTTACTGGGCAAAAAGTATGAGAGATCGATCTCCTATCAATATAGATCGATCTCCATACTTCAAATAAGCCTAAAGCATTAAGGTTAAGCTTGGCAGATCGATCTTCTCATCCATAAGATCGATCTCCTTAAGCCTCTGTTAAACAGCAGATCGATCTGTGCATACGACAGATCGATCTCCTCAAGCCTCTGTTTAAGTAGCAGATCGATCTCTCTAAGCCTCTGCCAACCAGCAGATCGATCTGTGCAAACGACAGATCGATCTCCTCAAGCTTTTGTATTGTGAAGATCGATCTTGTGGTACCACAGATCGATCTCTTTGAGCTTCTGGAAATGACAGATCTCTGTCGTCTTGACAGATTGATCTCCTATGCCCTGGACTATAAAAACTGGCAAAAAATCCCCAAATTTCAAATCTCCAAAATCTCAAATCCCTAAACTCCTGTCGCACCTCATCTCGATTCTCCCTTCAGATCGATCTTCGGTAAGAAAATTGTCAAATCTTCTCTTCGATTCTTGATCTAGTAACCTACATTGCAAAATTTTTTCTCAAAATTCTTAGCTAAGTGCTCAATTTCTCTCTAGGTCGAATCTAGTTACTGTTTCATTGGTTAGTTATTTAGTGAACTAGTTTTTAGAATCATCTAGAGTGATTTCAGTGTCTAGAACAATGCCTAGACTTAAGAGAGCAGGCCAAAAACCTCCTCGACCTAGTGTAGATCAAGGATCCTCCTCTCAATCCATTCTTTCCCCTTCAGTCACTACCTTTAACAAGTGTTTTAAAACACCTGCAAAAAGGAAGAGATATGAAGAGTATTTTTCCACCATGCCAATTAAACATTGGCGAACCATCGATTTTTCTTTCTTAAACCGCATTGATTTTCCCTATCTACCCAAATTTGAAGAGTTTTGTTGGATTTCGTTTCTCAAAATCAATACTCCCGTACCCCCAAACATCATCAGGGCATTCTTTTCAAATGCCAAACTCTCATATGATCCTGACGATACTTGTAAAATTCTCGGGTTTACAACGTATGTCATGGGTAAGTTCATTGCAATAGACCTTGATGTCTTAGCCCAAGCTTTCCACATAAGCAATGAAGGCTTGACCAATGAAGATGAGGAAGTCCCCTTGGAGTTTGATATTCCCGGGGATAAGGCGAGTGACCTACCAATGCACCCACGGTTACTCCACCTCATTATCTCATGGAATCTTTATCCTTTCGGTACCCGTCATTCCACCGTTAGGAGGTTAGATCATTTTTGGATCCACCACATCCACTCCACAAGTCAAAAACCCAACCTTGTCCATTTTATCTATGAAGATTGGTTGAAGATCGTATGCGGCCAAGCCACCACGATTATTTTTTCGTAACCGCTGGCGTACTTTCTCCAAAGACTAGGAGTGGATTGTAGTTGTGAAACGTGTGAAGTGCCTTCCCCAAAGAGCGTCTTAAACATCGAAACACTTCATCACATGGGATACTACAAAGACTTCCGAGGGGATTGGAAGAAGAAGCGGGAACAGCAGCCTGCAGTAGCTATGGAGGAAGATCCCTCAGATGAGCCTATGGATCCACCTGCTGCACTGACTGCGGGTCCATCATCTTCGACTACTCCGCCCACTGCAACTACTCCCTCACCCACTGACATGGAGTCCATTGTGACAATGATGAGTGCGCTGAACAGGAAGATAGATGAAGGTTTTGCAAACCTTCATGCCACCCAGCAGAAGATGATCATGGAGCTGAACCACAAAATAGATGAAGGCTTTGCAAATCTTCATGCTACTCAGCAGGCGATGTATGATGAGTTTCAGGTCACTCGCACTCACGTTAAGGATCTCATGGATCGATTTCCTCCTCCACCTTAGGACTTCTTTGTTAGGACTATCTTTGCTATGTTTTCTAATTACTGGTTGTTGTTTAACTGACTTTGCTTGAATGAGTATTTCATGGAATGTCAAGTTAGTTATTTTTCTTATTTTTGACTTACTATTTTGAAATGAATAGAGGGTTTACTCTGATTTAACCTTTTAGCACAATTGATATGACAAAAAGGGGGAGAAGAATAAGAAAACTTGTTTAAATGGTTTTAAATATGTTAAAGAAACATGTCTAATGGTTTAAAGGAATGATTAAAATGAGGGGGAGTTAAGAAAGTTAAGAGGCCAAAAGCCAAAAGTAAGGGGGAGCTTACAAAAAGGGGGAGCTTGTGCAAAATGAAAATAGGTAACTAAACATGTTGATTGAATAGGTTTTGTCATATCAAAAAGGGGGAGATTGTTGAGATAATATATTTTGAAATGACAAAACAAGTAAATTCAATAATATAAAGATGATATAAAAACATGTTTAGAGGTTATCAGTACCAGAACTTAAGTTTCTGTAGATGAGAGATCGATCTGGGTTATGAGAGATCGATCTCCTGGGTTTTTTTGGATGAGAGATCGATCTGGGTTATGAAAGATCGATCTCCTGGGTTTTCTTGGATGAGAGATCGATCTCATGAAGACATGAGATCGATCTGCTAAGCTTTAAACTTGTTCAAAGGTATCAAGGAAGATTGAGATTGATCTATAAGGGTTATAAGATCGATCTGCCTAGTACAGGATGCTGATGAGATCGATCTGGTATAGCAAGAGATCGATCTCCCCTAAAACAAAAGGTAAATGGAGTAGATCGATCTGTACGTAAACAGAGAGTTCATGAGATCGATCTGGTATAGGAAGAGATCGATCTCCTTAAAGTCAGAGAGCTAAGGAGATCGATCTAGGTTGATAAGAGATCGATCTCCTCACTAAGACAATACCTGGAAGATCGATCTATAGATCGATCATGCCTCAAACAGAGAGGTTGGAAGATCGATCTGCCTGTTCGACAGATCGATCTCCTCTAACATTTTCAAATTGTGAGATCGATCTACTCATATATGAGATCGATCTCCTTGCTTCATTTTGCCTTGATCTTGCAGGAACTATAACTAAGAGATCGATCTGGTCAAGATGGCATATCGATCTGGCATTCTACTGGAGGTACCCAACGACTATTTCTGCAAAATCTTAACGGGAAAAACTGTATTAAATGCTCCAACTACCAATCCTTCAGTATATAATCAAGCATTGAAGACACTGAGAAGCAAGACACAATTGCTGCACATTTCTTACATTCTCAAGAGTTTAAATTCCTACATTCTATTTGTCTTTAATTTCATTTATTGAGTTTGTTGTTTTAAGGTTGTGCAAAAAGCTGTATTTGTCCTACCCACATCAAAAAGGCTTGTTGTTGTATTCATCCTTACCATAAGAGAGAAGAGGATTGTTCCTCAGTGAGATAAACATTGTAAAAGGGTGAATACATCCTTGTGTTAGAAAGGGTAGAGAGGTTATTCCTTAACCAGAAAAAGGGATTGTGTAACTTTCATTGAAAGAGAGAAAGAAAGCTCTTGACAAGGAGGTCAAGAAGAGAGGACGTAGGCAAGAGATTGGCCGAACCTCTATAACTCACTGTGTTTGATATTCTCTTCCTTATCTTGCTTTAATTTGTTTCATTACATTATATTGTTTATTCATTAATTGTTAATTAAATTTAAATTAGTTTAAATTTGCCATTAACATTAGAAAACCGATTCACCCCCCTCTCGGTAGAGCCAACAACTTGCATTTGCATGTAAATTGTTTAAGTATGTGAAGCTTGCCCCGTTAAGTAGGAGGATGCTAATAAGCACTCCCATGAACAATAGTCAGCTAATGGTGTAAGACCCAATTTTTATCGTATTTCCTTTGATTCACAAATTATATGGATATTGTTATATGTTAATCAAATCATAAGACATATGATTTTGATCATATAAATATGAATGAAGTAGTCAAACGTATGTAAAATCCAAAAACGGTCAGTTAAGAAATTTCAAATTTAATTTATGAGATTTGAATTTTTTGAACAGAGATACGAATTTTAAATGAAAAATTATAGTGGGTCCAAGAAGGAAAGTCGGTCTAAATTGGTCCCGAACATGTAGAAGGGTAAAACGATCAAAAGACCAAAATTCGGTATAAATTTGATAAGAAAATTTCATTAAAAATATGAAATTGAGAAATCTTGATCAATAATGAGGAAATTATTAAATTTCGAGTCCAATTGATCAAAATATGAAATTATTAAGATTTACCGAAAATTCACTCGGGATAATATCTTGAAAATATAAAGAAAATATACCGAAAAAAGGGTTAAAATAAAATAAAAAAATTGAATAAATTAATTATATAATAAAATATATAATTTATTAGATATTTTGGGATTTTTAATGATATTTTAATGATTATGATAATAATAAAATAAATTATAAATATAAAGTTAATAATTATAAAAAAAAAAGAAGAAGAGAGAAACGAATCTGGAAACGTGAAAGGAAAAGGAAACGAAGCGAAAACAGGCGAGTCGAGGGAGACGATCAGCACCGAACGACCATCGGTGCCAGACGAGGCCCCACGACCACCGAAAAATGTTGCTCGGCACCGCGTGACCGACCAGTAGACGTGACGTTCCACACCAACACCGAAATCCGACCGATCAAGGGAGAGAAGGCCGAGAGGGAGAAGAGAGAATCGGCAGCCATCGACGTGGTTTCGGTCCAACCCAAGTCTAGCCGAATACTCCACTACTCCAGGCACATCGATTGGCGCCAGAAATGACCCAAGAACCGACCGAAAAAGAGTTGAAGGACGATGGAGAAGCTTGAACCCGTACGTACCAGTTCAGTGAGAGTGCACTGTATCAAACCAGACCGAACCGTTTCAGCCAAGAAAGAGAGGAAAAAGGGAAAAAAAAAGAAAAGTGACAAAGGAAAAAAAAGGGAAGATTTTTGGGAATACATCGGACTTCGGGTAAGTCGGTAAGAGGTCAAAAGTGACCAATTTAATTTCTGAGAAATTTATTTATATATTTAATCAGAAATTTACCCGAAATTAAATATAAAATTGTGCAGTTCGATGATAAATGGTGTACGTGAGTCCGATCGAACTTCGATTTACACACCACCGCATAATTTCGGGTCAGTAAAGCTCATTTACGACAACAATATGATTATTACGCAATTGGAATTTATTATACAAATTTTGGAGTAATTTTTATATAAAAGTAAATAATATTTGAATATTTGAATTAATTGTTATAAATGATATACAAGTTATCCAATGAGTTTGGAACGAAGCTCGATGAGTATTGGTAAGCCAAATGAGCCTAATAAACCCGAAGAAGAGATTTAATAAGAACGGGCTAAAAAGGGGTCGAGGCCCATTAAGGTGCAAGCGAGCCCAATAAAGTAAAACAGACCCCATGCTTTAGATTCGATCAGTAAGAGTGAAATACTGATAAGTAAATTAGAACTTGCCCAAATACATGGTTATATGCAGCTTCATAGACTTGGTTTGGAGCAAATTGGATTGAGAGACCTGGTACGGTCGAGAAAAGATAAGCTTGTGAAGAGATTCTAGGTAAGGGAATTTTATGGACTGCTAGAGGTAACTTTACGCAATTTCGGCATCATTTATAGTCCTTAAAATTATCTGAAGGGTCTAGATTTAAAATAGGAGTTTTGGGTGCCGGGATGGGCAAATGACCAAAATACCCCTGTGAAGGGTAAAATTTCAAAAATTAGAAAAAGTTGAGAGGAGCAAGAATAAGAGGTTCTTGCTTGTTTTTGAGTTGCTTTGACGCGTGCATAGGTAGGCTGGCTAACTTTTAAATAAAAGTGCAAAGCATGGCATATTTTCAACAATGTGATTTCTTGTGGAAATTATTTTGAGATAACAGAGCCGCCTATGTGATTTTATGAAAGTGTGACGTGCTAGAGCTCAACTCGAACGAGTTTTGATTTGTATGATGCATGCATTAATGCTGGAGCAAGGGCTCGCACTAGAGTTTTACATACATAGGTGCTAGAGTCTAACTCGCACAAGATTTTCATATGATTTTTGTGACAGGGTGCTGGAGTCTAACTCGCACCAGATTTTCACTTGATTTAATGACAGAGTGCTGAAGCCTAGCTCGTATTAGTTTTACATGATTTTGACAGAGTGCTGGAGCTTAGCTCGCACTAAATCTTATAATATTTTATGAAACGCGTACTGGAGTTTTGCTCGCATGAGATTTTTGTTGATTTTTTTAGAGTGCTGGAGCATTGCTCGCTCTGATTTTATGATTCATACGATGAGCCGTGCTTGGAACGTCGGGTAGACTGTGTGTCACGTCGATTAAATATGCTCGCAGGTGCTTTTTGAGACAGGCACGATTGTGGATATGAGATATGGGTCCATGGAGTACGTTGTACCGTGCAAGTCGCATGGAGTACGCTGTACCGTGCTGGGATTGATTATGTGGCATCTTCGGATGCAAGTGATCGGGTAGGACCGACGGGATGGACTGAGCCACCTCTCGGGGTGGTTCCTGATAATGGTGAGACCCCGTACAAAGGATCCATGTAGCAGTGGGATCACAAGGATATGACCATAATCTTAGTTATTTGCCTGAGATATATATATTACCTAGTCTCACATGTTGATGTTTTTGAAAGACATGTTTTGTGAATTTTTTTGTGTGAGTCTGGATCACCCGAGGGAGGGGTTGAGTCCTGAATGAGATGTGATTTTGATGAGAATGAAACTAGGATTTAAACTCTCACATGTTACTATTGCTTTGAAAAGTATCTGACTTCATGATTTTGTGTGAGTTAGAGACACCCGAGGGAGGGGCTGAGTCTTGGCTGTGTTGTGAAAATTTTAACAGGAATGAAATGATTTAAATGGATTTGCATGCTGAGTTTTCCATGCTTTTTGAAATCCATATGTGAACTTGTTTTACATGACATCATGAATTATAACATCTGTTTTGAAATGTGCGGAGAAAGGGTGGTTTATGCATGGCACCACATTCATGTAGGTTGTATGGTTACCTACTTGTTCGTATGATTGCCTTACTGAGCCTAATGTGCTCACCCCTTTCATTTTCTCACATAGATCATTTTCAGTAGACTTTGAGGTGACTGAGTATTGCATTCCTGATATCCGCTGTGACCCATCACTTAAGGTATATACGCTTGTACATATTGTAGCTAAATAAGAATAGCACAGTAACATGTTTGTAAGTAAGTTTTAGGGATGTATAGATACTGTAAACACTTGTAAATGAATGGGAAAGAATTAGTGAAAAACTCATGTGTTTACCTTTCCTTTAATAAGGAATTAAGTTACATGGTGAATGAATGTTAGGACTGGCATTGATTAGTGGAGTGTGGTCATGATTAGAGGATAGGTAAGTATGAAAGAAAAATGAAAAATTTACTCTGATTTTTGGGTCATGACAAATGGTGGTATCAAAGCGAAATTAGTCTGATGTGTGTCAATATCAGTAATTAAGAAATTACATTCCTGCGTTACTGTGCTTGGTTAGATACAATCGTGTATATTGAGATGGGTTTTAACTAAGAAATGGTTGAGAATGCAGGATTTGGGCATTATGCCGAACACCAGTCGCGGTAGAGGGGGTAGAGCACGAGACCGAGGCCGTAGAGGTAGGCCTGAGCCTACTAGTCGTGATGAGTCAACCCATGAGACCCATGAGGAGGTTGAGGTGGAGACTGATGTTGAGCATACTCCACAGGATCCTATAAAGAGAACAGACAATATTGAGACACGCTTCACGAGGATGGAGTGGAGTGTAGAAAATATTTTAGAGTTGTTTACTCAGTTTATGCAGGTAGTTGAGGATAGGCAGGGTAAAGCCTAAACAGATGCCTCAGACTATAGAGATTCCCACACCCCTCCGGTATTTAGCGAAGTAAAGAAACCAATAGTTACTTATGACTGGGTGAATGAGATAGCAAAGTTGTATGAATTCTTTCGATGTATGTCGACCGAGAAAGTGACTTTTAAATACGTTTATGTTGGAAGGCGAGGTGGAGCATGGGTGAAAGTCCGGTCGACCTATCTTAAGAGTTAGACATCTATAGTGACATGAGAGATAATTCTGAATGCACAGAGATAGTATATTTCAGACATTGTTCAGAGGAATTTACGGATAGAGTTCCTTACTCTGACCTAGAGGAACAGGTCAATCGACCAATATGAATCTCAATTTACATCCCTGGGCAGGTATAATCCAACATTATGAATAGTGAGAGTTGGAAGGTTCGAAAGTTCATGGAAGGACATAGATCGTCTATCAAAGTTGATTGGCCCATTAGATATCACTATTTACGATGAGGTAGTGCACAGATCACAATGCGTGAATAAGATTAGGAATTGCATGCCTCTAAGTTTGAGAAAGGCAATAAGGGCTGAAATAGAGACAAAAAGGAAATAGTGGATAATAGAGTTGTCAAAGATAGAAAAAGGCAGTTTGGTAGGAAATTTAGAGTTAGTGAGTTATGGGGTAAGATGATTGGTAAGCCCCAATGTATCAAGTTTCAGCACTTACACGAATATTGTGATTGGAGGACCCCGACCTGCTAATAGGCAGTGTTGGATGTGTGGTAGTTACCACGAAAATAGGCGGTTGAATGAGGGTGAGTGTATGCCTTGGACCAGGACACTATTGATGCTTCATTTGATGTGGTGTAAGATACCATCTTGATTGTTAATATTGAAGTAATTATTTTAATTGATCCTGGTACTACACATTTATTCATATCGCCGCCATTTGCATATAAGTTAGTAAAATATGTGAAGCCTATATCATTAGGCAAAATGCTGATAGTTAGCACCCTAATGAAGGATAGTCTGCTAATTGAATATGGCGATAGAGATTGTAAGTTGAAAGTGGGGGAAAGGAACATGCAGACCAATCTCATTCTATGAAATATGAGTGTTTTGATGTAATATGGGGAGTAAATTGATTGGCTGCAAACAATGTTGTTGAAATTGCTATTCTAAGATAGCGATGTTTCATCCTAGAAAAGTGTATAGTAAGTTTTAACAAGTAATGAAAGAGTTTTGTTATAGTTGATATACAAAATGAGATAAGCTTTGAGATGTAATTGATATTGAATACAAGATATATATTGGAATAAGAGGCATATGCAAGGTAAGAATATCTATGATATGTGAAGTAATTTGGATTAAGTGATATGTAGTGAATATGGATTGCGACCAAGGATAAGGGGTGGATATATCCACAACCAGTCCATGTGGTCAAGTTTGAAGGTTAATAAAGGTGTTTCAAAATACCTCCCTACCTGAAGACTTGATAGCGTCTAGAAGTACACATAACCTATAAATTGAAATTGACAGTCGTAATATATACATTTAAAAATTAGGGTACCTTTACTTGTACGATAAAGAAATATAGAATTTGATTAATCATGAAGGTTTAAAAGTTTAAAATTTTATAAAATCCGTTAATATAAGAAAAAGAAAATGACGTGGGTTAGTATCTTAAACAGAAGTGTGAGAATTGTGAATTTTGTATACCCCATTTATGAGAATTTAATTTGGTGTATGTAATTATGATATGTTAATGTACACGCAAGTTTTAAACATGATGAAGTATATGAAGAAAAGATTTTTAAGTCTTGAATGTGTACGGATTGAAATATGGACTATGGGGTAGATTTTGAGAAGTTTACATTGAGTTTTCGGCAAATTGGTGCAGCAGCAGTACAATCTATGAAGGCCAGATCGATCTCCAAGGATGAGAGATCGATCTCATGAATCCAGAATGCAGAAAATGTACAAGAACTGATAGGTAAATCGATCTCCAATGGAAGTGGATCGATCTCCTTATGATTCTGTAACGGAGAGATCGATCTCATAAGGAAGGAATCAATCTTAAAATGTTTCTGTAAAGGAGAAGATCGATCTCCTCAAGGAGCAGATCAATCTCATGAAGCATTCTGTAAGGAGAAGATTGATCTCCCGAAGGAGCAGATCGATCTCGTGAAGTATTCTGTAAACTAGAGATCGATCTCATAATTGGAGCAGATCGATCTCATAAAGCCATTAAGAGATCGATCTCACCCCACGACAAATCGATCTCCTAGGCATAAAATTACCCCGAATTGTCCTCAAATTCAAATGCAGATCGATCTCCTACCCTCGGCCTATATAAAGACCCCTTTGTTTTCCTGGAAATTAATTTCTCTCTCTCCCAAATCGCCATTTTTGAACCCTAGCTTTCTCTCCCCTCCAAAACACCCATTTTCGTCCAAAATCAAAGGTTGTGTCAAGAAGGAAAGTTGTTCCTCATCAAAAGGAGAACAACATACTTAGAAATCGAAGGACGGATTAAATCGAGGCAAGAGTTAAGCACTCCACAAGTTGTGGGTAATTTTTTAAACCTCGATATTTGATTTTGAAGTAATCTTTGGTGATTGTGAGCATGGGCATTGTGATGAAATAGTTGGGAAATGATTAGGGATTGATGAAACTATGATGTTTTTGGAGTAGAGATGTTATTATGCAATTATGGTAATTTTGGGAATTATGGCTATAAATTGGAATTGAGACAATGTGGTGAATTTAGCATGGAATATGGTATGAGAAATGTAGGATTGTGAGGTGTAGTGGACGAGTATGTGAATTGTGATAGAGTTATGAGAATTGAGTAATTTGAGGTGTTAATGAGAATATGAGAAAATGTGTGCTCAATAATGTGACTGAGTTGAGTTATTGATGTTTTTACATCATTTGGACAGCTCGGGAGTTCCAGAGAGGAATGCGAGACTGGTCCGTGATACAGGGGAACAATTTCATTATACGAGGTGCAAAGAGGTAAGGGAAAACTCAAACCTATTTGTGTATGTGTTTTGTGATGATATTGAAGCATGAAATGAGATTTGAGAAAACAAGCATGTTTTTATGCGTTATTGCACACGATTTTATAGCTGATTGGGGCCCAATTGGTTGAGTTGTAAACTAAATATGAAAATTGTTTTACAACCATTTTGTGTTTAAAACGTAAAAAGAGATTTGGGCTCTACGTTAAGGCGTACTGAGATTGAGAAGTGTGTGCGTGGTTTTGCCTGTTGGAACTCGATTTTTAACATGTTTTATGTTGAGTACACAAATGCTTTAAAGACGACTTATGAGAGAAAATCGTTATGAGTTCTACGTAAAGGTAAAATGATTTTTATGATAATGGCTATTGATTGAGACTTAGACGTGTCATGTTGAATACACGTCGGGCATTGCTCTGGTGGCATGTAAGTCCGATATTCCTCCATTCTGGTAATATGAGATGACCCCTACTCTGGTAACGCTGGTTACTTATCTAGCATCGTCTTACACGTGAGGATTGTGTTTAGTGGTTGTGCCATGTGCGAATTCTATTTGGTGGTTGTGCCATGTGTGGATTGTGTTTGGTGGCTGTGCCACGTGCGAATTCTATTAGGTGGCTGTGCCACATGAGGATTGTATTTAGTGGCTGTTCCACATGCAGATTGCATTCAGTGGTTGTGCCACGTACCGATTGTATTTGGTGGCTGTGCCACGTGCATCTTTATTGCAGTGATTTTTATCACGTTTTAAAGAGAAAAGTCATTATCACTTCTTGATTTCCACATGCTTGTGACTGTGTTTTGTACTGAGTATGTACTCCCATGTTTTACCTGATTTTAGAGAAATGAGATGAGAATAATGTTTTAATGAGTTCATGCTATATTTTATATTGAGTTTCAACTATGAAATAAAATGATTGCGCATGCAAATCATTAATTTAATAATGAGTCCCTTACCCCCCTTACTGAGCGATTTAGATGCTCACCTTGTTTTATCTTCCCTCTAGATTTCTTCAAGTGAGGAGAATTTCCTGTGATGTATGGAGTAGTGGCTAGTGGAGGACTTGAGCTCCAAGCCATATATTTGTATTAGAGGTATAATTTACATTTCATGTACCCAGACTAATGTGTATTTATAGACACTTGATGCACAATGACGTATGAGATATATTAGGATTAATTAATACTGAGTTGAGAAATGGATATGATATGATTTCTGAATGCTTGATGATGAGATCCCGAGGTTTAAGTTTTATAACTTATATATATGATGATGCATGACATTGTACAGGAATGCACCCATAAATGTGCATTGATGTAAATAAAAGTTTAAATTTGCCCTGTTTTCTACGCTTTCGGGGCGTCACAAGAAGCGATTTCGAAATTCCATTATACGTTTATGCATACATAGGTCAAGGATATGAGTGATTGAAATATTTAGTGGAACTCAACTACAATGAGGTTCTTTTCTCATACTGACATTTGTTCTATGGTAGTGAGCTTAAAAGTTGAAAACTAGACTTGATTTATCGAATCGAACAAGATCAACCTAAGAATAAGTATTTCGTTCTACTATTGATGATCCATTGGGTTAGCTGTGAAGAGCGCAAATAATTTTTTTATCGATTAGAAGTCTGGGTTTAATCCGTTGAGAATTTGGAATGTGGATGTGCCTAAGACGATTCTTTGTACTCGTTAGGGCATTGATGAATGAGGTATTTAAACTTTACCTGGACCGATTTGTTATCATCCTTATTGATGATATTTTGGGTGTATTTAAAGTCCAGGGAAAATCATAAGCAACAATTGAAAATTATTTTTACAGATGATTTATTGAGAGTTCTCGAAATGGACTACTTTGTTGACACGTTTAACTTAGAAAAAGTTGTATTTAAATAGGATGATAGACGTGACAGGAGTTTTGGTGTATTGAAGTATAAACTGATCACCGTAATTATTTTCACTATACCCAATAGCTCTAGAGGTTTTGCAGTGTACATGGATACCTCAAAATAATGAGTGGGCTGTGTATTGATGCAAAATGGGAAAATAGTCGATTATGGATCCAGGCAACTTAAGGATCATGAAAGAAACTATTCGACCCATGATTTAAAGTTGGCAGCGGTAGTTTTTGTACTGAATATATGGCACTACTATGTACACGGTGAGAAATTTTGGATATGCACTAGTCATAAAAGCCCCGAGTATCTGTTTTCACAGAAAGAGTAGAATATGAGATAACATAGAGGGTTAGAGTTTCTGAAGGATTATGATTGCGAAAATTGTACCACCCAAGAAAAGCTAATTTAATGGCTGACGACTTGAGCAGAAAGAGCCTCGGGATGGTATTATAGATGATGGTCAGGAGCGTGAGCTGCTAGAGCAGTTGTGAGCCTTAGTAGTGATGTGATCCCTTCTGATGATGATAGTGATTGTGTGACAGCTAGCCTGAGATTAGAACCAAATTTGAGTGATTAGATTTGACAGGCTTAGGGTGATGATCGACAGGGTGTCGATAGTGTGGGTTAGATTCAGAAGGGTACAGTGATAGAGTTCACAGTGAGTGATGATGGCTTACTGAGGTTCAGAGATAGTAAAAGTGCTCCCCATGACCATAGTTGATAAGATAGTGTTATTGTTAGAAGCTCACTCTTTGGGATATACAGTACATCCGAGAAGTAATAAATATATCGAAATCTCTGAAAAGGGTATTGGTGGTCAGATATGAAAAGCAACATTGTAGAGATTGTGGAGAAGTGTCTCGTATGTCAGCAGATTAAGGTAGAGTAATAGAAGTTTGCAGAGTTATTGCAGCCTCTACCAATTCTGACATCGAAGTGGGAGCAGGTTACCATGAATTTTGTGATAGGTTACAAAAGGCTGTAGGAATCACGAGGCTATTAGAGTGATGATCGATAGATTGATTGAGTCTACCCACTTTTTGGTTATGAAAGCCATAGATACTCTAAGTGCGTGAGCAGATTTATATAAATAAGAAGATTGTGGAACAATAGGTAGCATTCCAGGGAGTACTATATCAGATAGGGATTCCCACTTCTGGGAACATGTTTCAGGAAGCCATGGGAACCCAGTTGAGTGTGAGCACAGCGTTCCGTGCTCATACAGATGGTCAGTCCGAGAGGACTGTACAGGTTCTGGAGGATATGATGAGAATGTGTACAATTGATGTTAGAAGCTCCTGGAATGATCATTTGTTATTAGCTAAATTGCCCACAGCGATAGTTATCACTAAAGTATCGATATGGCATTGTGTGAAGTATTGTTTGACCGTAAGGGTTGCTTTTACGAATGAATAGAAAGAAATGGGTGACAGATAGAAAATTGCTCCCGATCTAGTATAATAAGCTTCTGAGGTTGTTCAACTGATTGTGAGAGAATGAGAACACCTCAGAACAGATAGAAAAGCTATGCTGACAAGAGATGGGGATCGTGAGGATTCATCGAGTGTGAATCAGTGTGTTTGAAAGTTTCTCTTTCTAGAGTTACAATGAGATTCGAGTATTAAACATGAAGGAGAAGGAGTTGAGGTTTAAGATTATCTCCCTAAATAGAAGTCCTTCGGTAGTATTACACTTCAGAGGAATTTAAATAGGAGATGGAGAATAAGAGTATGACATATGTGAAGTATCCAGAGTGATTTACAGACTGACTTGGTTCTAATATGGAGGACCAAATTTCTTAAGTGGGGGAGATTATGTAAGACCCAATTTTTATCGTATTTCCTTATGATTCACACATTGTATGGATATTGTTATATGTTAATGAAATGATAAGACGGATGATTTTGATCATATAAATATGAATGAAGTAGTCGAACGTATGTAAAATCCAAAAATGGACAGTTAAGAAATTTCAAATTTAATTTATGAGATTTGAATTGTCCGGACAGAGATACGAATTTTAAATGAGAAATTATAGCAGGTCCAAGAAGGAAAGTCGGATTAAATTGGTCCCGAACGTGGTATAAATTCAATAAGAAAATTTTATTAAAAATGTGAAATTGAGAAATCTTGATCAATAATGAGAAAATTATTAAATTTCGAGTCCAATTGATCAAGATCCGAAATTATTAAGATTTATCAAAAATTCACTCGGGACAATATCTCAAAAATACAGAGAAAATATACCGAAAAAATGGTTAAAATAAAATAAATAAATTGAATAAATTAATTATATAATAAAAATATATAATTTATTAGATATTTTGAGATTTTTAATGATATTTTAATGAGTATAATAATAATAAAATAAATTATAAATATAAAGCTATAATAATTATAAAAAGAACAAGAAGAGAGAAACGAATCTGGAAACGTGAAAGGAAAAGGAAACGAAGCGAAAACAGGATAGCCGAGGGAGATGATCAGTACCAGACGACCACCGGCGCCAGACGAGGCCCCACGACCATCGAAAAATGTTACTTGGCACCGCGCGACCCACCAGCAGCTGCGAGGTGCTACACCAACGCCGAAATCCGGTGGATCGAGGGAGAGAAGGCCAAGAGGGAGAATAGAGAATCGGCGGCCATCGGCGGGGTTTCAGTCCAACCCAAGGCCAAGAGAATACTCCCCTACTCCAGGAGCATCGATTGGTGCCAGAAACGGCTCGGGAACCTGCCGAAAAAGAGTTGAACGACGATGGGGAAGCCTGAACGGGTACAGACCAGTTCAGTGAGAGTGCACTGTGCTGAACTAGACCGAATCGGTTCAGCCAAGAAAGAGAAGAAAGTGGGAGAAAAAGAAAGAAAAAGGGAAAAAGGAAAAAAGGGGAATATTTTTGGGAATACACTGGACTTCGGGTAAGTCGGTAAGAGGTCAAAAGTGACCAATTTGATTTTCGAGAAATTTATTTAAATTATATTTGATCGAAAATTTACCCCGAAATTAAATATAAAATTGTGCAGTTCGACGATAAATCGTGTACATGAGCTTGATTGATTTTCGATTTACACACCACCGCATAATTACAGGTAAGTAAAGCTCATTTACGACAACAGTATGATTATTACGCAATAGGAATTTATTTTGCAGATTTCAGAGTAATTTTTGTATAAAAATAAATTATATTCGAATTTTTGAATTAGTTGTCGTAAATGATCTTCGGGCTATCCAATGAGTTTGGAACGAAGCCCGATGAGTATTGGTAAGCCAAATGAACCCAATAGACCTAAAGAAGGGATTTAATAAGTGAAAAAGGGCTAAAAAGGGGTCGAGGCCCATTAAGGTGCAAGCGAGCCCAATAAAGTAAAACAGGTCCAATGCCTTAGATTCGATCAGTAAGAGTGCAATACTGATAAGTATATAAGAATTGACCCAAATACGTGGTACGGTCGAGAAAAGATAAGCTTGTGAAGAGATTTCAGGTAAGGGAATTTTACAGACAGCTAGAGGTAACTTTACACAATTTCGACATCATTTACATTCCCTAAAATTGTCTGAAGGGTCTAGATTTAAAATAAGAATTTTGGGTGCCCGGATGGGCAAATGACCAAAATACCCTTATGAAGGGTAAAATTTCAAAAATTAGGAAATGTTGGCAGGAGCAAGAACAAGAGATTCTTGCTTGTTTTTGAAGTGTTTTGACACGTGCATGGGTAGGCTAGCTAACTTTTAAATAAAAACGCACAACATGACATATTTTCAACAATGTGATTTCTTGAGGAAATTGTTTTGAGATAATAGAGCCGCCTACGTGATTTTATGAAAGTGTGACGTGCTAAAGCTCAGCTCGCACGAGTTTTGATTTGTGTGATGCATGCATTAGTGCTGAAGCAAGGGCTCGCACTAGAGTTTTACATGCATAGGTGCTGGAGTCTAACTCACATAAGATTTTCATATGATTTTTGTGACAGGGTGCTGGAGTCTAACTCGCACCAGATTTTCACTTGATTTTATGACAGAGTGCTGAAGCCTAACTTCCACTAGTTTTACATGATTTTGACAGAGTGCTGGAGCTTAGCTCGCACTAAATCTTATGAGATTTTATGAAACGCGTTTTAGAACTTTGCTCACACCAGATTTTCCTTGATTTTTTTAGAGTGCTGGAGCATCGCTCGCTTTGATTTTATGAGACATGCGATGAGCCGTGCTTTGAGCATCGGGTAGACTGTGTGTCACGCCGATTGAATATGGTCGCACATGAGTTTTGAGACAGGCACGATTGTGGATATGACATATGGGTCCACGGAGTACGTTGTACCGTGCAAGTCACGTGAAGTACGCTGTACCATGCTGGGATTGATTATGTGGCATCTTCAGATGCGAGTGGCGAGTGGCGAGTGGCATCTTCGGATGCACGACAGGATGGACTGACCCAACTCCTGGGGCGATTCCAGATAGTGGTGAGACCCCGCACACAGGATCTGTGTAGCAGTGGGATCACGAGGATATGGCCATAATCCTAGTTATTTGCCTGAGATATATATATTACCTAGTCTCGTATATTGATGTTTTTGAAAAACATGTTTTGTGAATTTTTGTGCGAGTCTGGATCACTTGAGGGAGGGGCTAAGTCCTGACTGAGATGTGATTTTAATGAGAAGGAAACTGGGATTTAAACTCTCACATGTTACTATTGCTTTGAAAAACATCTGACTTCAAGATTTTGTGTGAGTCAGGGACACCTGAGGGAGGGACTGAGTCCTGGCTATGTTGTGAAAATTTTAACGGGAATGAAATGATTTAAATGGATTTGTATGTTGGGTTTTCCATGTTTTTTGAAATCCATATGTGAACTTGTTTTACATGACATCATGAATTATAGCATCTGTTTTGAAATGTGTGGAGAAAGGGTTTATACATGGCACCACATTCATGTAGGTTGTACGGTTACCTAATTGTTTGTAGGATTGCCTTACTGAGCTTAATGTGCTCACCCCTTTCATTTTGTCACACAGTTCATTTCCAGTAGACTTTGAGGCGACTGAGTATTGCATTCCTGATATCCACTACTGCCCATCACTTGAAGTATATACACTTGTACGTATTGTATCTAAATAAGAATAGCACAGTAACATGTTTGTAAGTAACTTTCGAGGATGTATAGATATTGTAAACTCTTGTAAATGAATGGGAAAGAATTAGTGAAAAACTCATGTGTTTACCTTTCCTTTAATAAGGAATTAAGTTATATGGTGAATCAATGGTGGGACTGGCATTGACGCACAACGCAATTGTTAGTGGAGTGTGGTCACGATCAGAGGATAGGTATGAAAGAAAAAAAAATTAATTTGATTTTTGGGTCATGACAAGTGGAGTACGTGTTTAAAGATTGTAAGTTGAAAGTAGGGGAAAAGGAAATGACAACCGACCTCATTTTAATGTATATGAGAGACTTTGATGTAATCCCAGGAATGGATTGGTTGGCTACAAACCGTGCTGTAATGGATTATTTTTCTAAGACGATAACATTTTCAGGGGTAGATAGTGTTACCGTAAGTTTCCACGAGAAATGTAATGTAAATCCCTTTAAAAAGTAATGAAAGTAGTTGTAGTTGGGAGTGAAATATATGAATCTTTGTACTGAATTAATAATTGATATTTCGAAAGGTTATATTACGTACATGGTTGAGGCGGATAAGGCATGCCTAGAATTGCGAGACATCCCAGTAGTCAGGGAATTTCTAAATGTCTTTCCGGATGAACTACCAGGGTTACCGCCAGATAGAGAGATGGAATTTTGTATAGAATTGGAATCTGGTATAGAGCCGATATCCAAGCCACCGTACAGAATGGCTCCAATTCAGTTGGAGGAACTGAAGAAGCAGTTACACGAGTTGTTGGATAAGAGGCTTATCAGATCGAGTGTATCACCTTGGGGAGCACTGGTACTGTTTTTAAAGAAAAATGATGGAAACCTCCGACTGTGTATTGACTTTAGGTTGTTGAATAAGGCGACCATCAAGAATATGTATCCCCTTCCACGTATCGATGACTTGTTGGATCAGCTTCGGGGAGCGCAGGTCTTTTCTAAGATAGATCTGAGATCTGGGTACTATCAATTGAGAATTCGGGAAGGAGATGTACCCAAGACAGCTTTCCACAACCAGTATGGTCACTTTGAGTTTATGGTTATGCCATTCGGGTTGACGAATGCTCCTGCAGCTTTTATGTCATTAATGAAAGAGGTGTTCCACCAGTATTTGGATAGGTTTGTGATCATGTTCATCGATGATATCCTGATGTATTCAAGATCTAGAGAGGAGTATGAGCAACACCAAAGGATAATGCTACAGACCCTCCGAGAGAAGAAGTTATATACTAAACTCAGTAAGTGTGACTTTTAGAGCAGATCTTTTTTCTGGGTCATATAGTATCGAAGGATGGTGTGTCGGTGAACCCATCCAAGATTGAAGCAGTAGTTCAGTGGCAGAGACCCTAGATAGTTACAAAGATCAGAAGTTTTTTGGGTTTAGTTGGATATTACCAATGATTTATAGAGGGTTCTCGAGATTAGCTGCTCCATTGAAATGTCTCACGAGGAAGAATGTTGAATTTGTGTGGGACGATAGATGTGAGAAAAGTTTTCAGGAGTTGAAGAAGAGATTAACTACAACTCCGATTCTCACCATTCCTACCAACTCAGGAGGTTTTTCTATATATACAGATGCTTCGTACTAAGGACTGGGCTACGTATTGATACAGGATGGGAGGGTAGTAGCCTATGGATCGAGACAGCTGAAAGACCATGAGAAGAACTACCCGACCTATGATTTAGAGTAGGCGACTGCAGTACTTGCTTTGAAAATATGGCACCATTATCTTTATAGTGAGAAATTTCAAGTATTTACTGACCACAAGAGCCTTAAGTATCTGTTCTCACAGAAGGAGTTAAACATGAGACAACAGAGGTGGCTTGAGCTTATGAAGGACTACGATTGCGAGATCTTGTATCACCCGGGTAAAGCAAATGTAGTAGTTGATGCATTGAGTAGAAAGCACCTTGGGTTGGTATTATACATGATTATCAGGGAACACGAGCTGTTAGAACAGTTCGCGAGCCTCAATTTGGATGTGACCCCGCCTGATGTTGATAGTGGTTGCATGGTAGCTAGCCTGTGGTTAGAACCGGATCTGGTAGATCATATTAGGCAACCTCAGCAGATTAATTAGTAGTGTAGTGATATTATCGGGCAGATACAAAGGGGTAAAAAGACTGATTTTGAGCTGAGTTCAAATATTTTGCTGAGGTTCAGGGGTAGGATATGTGTTCCCGATGATCCAGATCAGGAGGTTGATCTTAACAGAAGCTCACTCAATAAAGTATACACTACATCTGGGAAGTAACAAGGTGTATCAAAATCTCTGGAGAGTGTATTAGTGGTTAGAGATGAAAAGAGAGGTAGTTGAATTTGTGGCCAAGTGTCTCGTCTGTCAGCAGGTGAAGGTAGAGCATCAGAAGCCTGCAGGGTTATTACAACATCTACCTATACTGACTTGGAAATAGGAGTATGTCACTACGGATTTCATGATAGGTTTACCGAAGACCCACATGAATCACGATGCGATCTGGGTGATAGTGGACAGATTGACTAAGTCGGCACACTTCCTAGCTATGAGAGCCACCGATACTCTGAGTACACTGGCGAAACTATATGTGCGCGAGATAGTGAGATTGCACAGTGTTTCAGTGAGCGTTGTTTCTGATAGGGATGCTTGCTTCGCTTCCCACTTTTGGAAACATTTTCGAGAAGCGATGGGAACCCAACTGAGTTTGAGCACAACGTTTCATCCTCAGACAGATGGTCAGTCAGAGGGAACTATACAGACCCTGGAGGATATGTTGAGAGCATGTGCATTGGATTTTGGAGGCTCCTGGGATGAACATTTGCCACTCGCAGAGTTCGCCTATAATAATAGTTATCATTCGAGTATCGGGATGGCACCGTATGAAGCTTGTATGGCCGTAGATGTCGTTCCCTATTGGATGGGAAGAGGTTAGTGACCAACTGATATTTGCTCCCGACTTAGTGAGACAAGCCTCTTAGGATGTCCAATTGATTTGTGAAAGGTTACGGACAGCTTAGAGCAGACAAAAGAGATATGCTGACAGGAGACGGAGACCGTTGGAATTCATAGTAGGCGAATCAGTGTTTTTCGAGTTTCTCCTTCAAAGGGTATAATGAGGTTCGGAAAGAAAGGAAAGTGATACGAACTACGCCCACTCTAAGTGACCTAGACGTTCTATCCGCAAGTACATGGGTCGTACATGTAATAACGGGATTTGAGTCCCAGATTATCGTCCTACAGAGAAGTTGAATTGCCTAATTAAGTACCGATTAATCTTACCCTAAGTATATTCTAGCAAATTATGAATTTTTAGGGAGTAATCTAGAAGGCTAAAAGTAAAAGTACTAAAAACAATAAAAATTATAAACTAATGAAAATAAAACAGAGCTAAAATTACTTACAGAACTCAAAGAAATTAAAAGCAAATACCTACAAAAGATAATTAAAACAGTTAAAATTAATTAAAGCAAAAAATGCAAATATGAAAATAAGAATCAAAATTAAATCAACTAAAATTAAACAAACATAAAATAAAGTATGCATGTAATTAAACTAATTAATAACAATGCAAATAAAACTAACCGTCTAATAAAATAAAATTTCTATTAACCAAAAGGAATTCTTAAATCAAACTAAGAAATTAACTACCTATAAAATGATCCTAAATTAAATCTAACTCTAACTAATTACTACTAATAAAACAAAATCTAAATAATGCATGAGAACTTAATATTTTTGGATTTTTAATTTTAACATGAAGACTAAATTAAAAATGCATGAAACAATTTACTCTAATTTAATTCTAAATGCAACTCATAAATTCTACACTAACATTAAATCCCAAATCCTATTACATAAAATCAACTATTAACATAATTAAAATTAAGCTTTAACTTAACTAATAAAGATAATGTAACTAACTTGAAAATTTAATTTCAAAAATCTAACTAAGCTAACAACTAAAATTAGAAGGAATAATGACAATAAAAATAAAATAAAAGACATGTATGAAAAATGGATTTGTAACCAAAATGGAACGGCCAAACATGGCCTTAACCAAAGTCCCAGCCATGCGGTCCCATGTACTCACATTGTACACATTTTCAGGTGCTGTCCGTTCCCTGCACCTTTAACCTTGCGTCGCTTGTACCGGCACACACATCCTGCCACCTTCATGCATTAGCAGCCTTGCGTTGCCTGTTATAGTCATTTTGCAGAATACCTCCACTTCTTGATCTGCAACTCCAGCAGCAGAAATGAACTGCTTCAGTCCAGGTAATACCCGACTCTACATGCACATCATCTGTCCCACTTGTTGCAATACCGTCTGCACTGTACCACCTTAGCTTCTTTGCGCCAAATTCTGTCTCAATTTCACTGCTAGGTGTTGGTCATTGTAGCAAGGCAAGCACAAAGCAGTAGTTCCTACTCCAGTCCAAACTGCGCACAACCTTTCACCTATGGAAAGTAGCTTAATCTATAAATAGAGCATAACATAGGTGGATTTAAGTTGAAGAAATACTAGAATAAAGGAATAACTATGTAATGCTAGAGGAAATGAAGGAAAAACACAGGAAGCAGAAAACAAAAACAGCAAGAAAATCAGATGGGCTCGGTCCCCTTGCCACCAGTGTTGTTCCTGACAGTAGAACCAAAAGCAGTTTTGCCCTGCTCAGCTAGTCACCCAGCCATGTGACATAGAATACACAGGGGTTATCCAGCAGTCACGACATCAAACCAACCGAGAGCAATGGTGGCTACTTTCACTAGCTTACTTCATCCTCTATTCAGGCACCATTGTTCCACTGCACCAGAACAAGGTATGGATGGCAATAACGAGCTTTGGAAAATAATCAAAGCATAAATTCGAGTGAACAGTGAATGCTAATGGCAGAAAGGAAAATGGTCTAAGAAGTCGGCAATGCTTATGCTTTTGAAGAACAGTGAATCAAATGAAAAACATACAAGAAATCGAGGTGTAACATAGAGCTATTGCAAGAAAAGAAAGAAATAAAATATAATGAAATTATTCAAAAAAAACGCAATGGCAAACAATAATAAAAATGGAAGCTTTTAAAGTCGAGAAGAAGAAAATTTCAAATAGTGCTAGCCTTCACAACGTAAAAAGCTTGAAGAAACTAAAAATTTCCTAAAAACGTTTACCTAAAAAAAACTAACACTATTCTAAATGCTACTTCTACTCCTACTTTTACCCTAGACTACTTCTACCCTAAATTACTTTACCTTAAATTCTACCCTAGGCTACCTAATTTTTCAATTTCTTATCATGTTCTATTTATGCACAAACGTAAGGGTACAATTATAATTTTTCATCCTAGATGAGTTGGCATTGTTTGGCCACTTGTCTTCCTCTGATTTGCTACAGAGTAGATATTTCCACGTCACTCGTCTTTTTGTCCAATTGGCTATGCGATGTGGCCCGACGTGTGTCTTCCAAAAGGTTGGCATGGTATCCATCGATCTTATCTTTTCGAAGCGAATAAAATACTAACACCAGACATCCCATGTGTCCAGACGACTGGTGACTCGGTCTGCAAATTGGAAGTGGTCCACTCTCCTTTAGCCCATTTTCAGCTCATTTTCGACTGAAACGACTGAGTTTCATTCGGATTTAATTTGCCTACACATTAAAAAATTTTAATTAAATAAAAGGGATAATTAATAAAATAAATTGGGGATTTAAATAATTAATTGGGAAATTAAGCACAAATAATTCTATTTAAAATAGAATTATCAAAAAGTTAAGTCCTCGTTACATTGGACCTTTTGAGATATTGGATAGAGTGGGAGATAAGGCCTACAGGCTAGCATTGCCACCTGAACTAGCAGGCATTCATAATGTCTTCCACATCTCTATGTTACAAAAGTACCACCTGGATCTGACACATGTGACAAGATATGAGCCATTGGAGCTCAAAGAAGCATGACATATGTTGAGAAGCCGATTCAGATATTAGATAGGAAGGAGAAGGTGTTGAGATCGAAGATGATCCCCTTAGTGAAAGTCCTTTGGCAGTACCATATTGTAGAAGAAGCTACATGGGAGTTGGAGAGTCTGATACGGGAGAAGTATCCCAAGTTGTTCACAGACTGAATTTGTTCCTATTTAGAGGACCAAATTTCCTTAAGTAGGGGAGATTGTGAGACCCCATGTATGTATAACTTTGTAAGATATGTTAATGAAGTTATAAGACAAATGATTTCGGATCATATGAATGTGAATGAATTTGCAATGGGATGAATAAGTGTCTAGATATAAGTAAAGGATAAATAAGGGCCGAAGTGGCCTCAAACTAAACGATAGAACTTTAAGTAAATCGAATTGAAGATAAGGAATGACAACACGAAATGATAATGTATGGATTGTGAATTTTGTATATCCATTCTAAATTCCAAGCAATACACATAAGTTTCATAACACGAAAATCATAGGAAATGAACCTTTCCATGCTCGAAGTGTGAATAGATTGCAAAATGACTAGTGAAGCAATTGAATGCAAGTTCTCCCTTGGAAATTTTAGAAAAATTACAGCAAAAGGCCTACAGATGAAGGCCAGATCGATCTGTCATTCAAGGCAGATCGATCCCTTGTGCAAAACAAAGCCATTTCAAGTGAATCTGCCAAGGCAGATCGATCTCACCACCAAGCATATCGATCTCCCCAATGAGCAGATCGATCTATATTAGCCTCTGCCAAGCCCAGATCGACCCCCCCTTAAGTGCAGATCGATCTCCATTTGATTCTATAAAGAGCAGATCGATCTCTCTCCATGAGCAGATTGATCTCCTCAAGCTTTTGCCAAGCCAAGATCGATCTCTTCCCAATGAGCAGATCGATCTCTCCCATTCTAAACATGAGAATTTGATGGCAAAAACCAAAGGAGGATTAATCTCCACACCCTAACAGATCGATCTCATCACGCTCAATCTATAAATACCCCACGGTAAAACCCTTTTCCAAAAAGAATTAGGAAAAAGCTATTAGAGCCAAAGTTGTTCATTTGAGGAGGAGAGCAACATAGCTTGGAGCCAACATTCAACTCATTGGATTGAAGGAGCTAAGGACTCTTCAAAATTTGGAAAAGAAGAAAGCCAAGCTAGGTGAGTTTCCAATACACCAACTCTAAGTTTATTTATCTATTTGTTGTTGTGAGTAGATTGGTGTATGTATTGGTGAATGAAACTACCTAGAATGTAATGAAACAAGCATAACCTAGAATGAGTTTAGCGTGAGAAAGTAAAATGTGGTTGATTAGATGATAAAAGGTATTATATCAAGTTGTTAGTGAGGTGATATGCATGATTTTGAGATGATTGGATGAAGCCACATTGTGAGATTAGTCAAGTGATAAAAATGTGCATAAATGGTGTTGTAGAGAATGCATAAATAATGGAAGCTTATGGATAAACATTTATGCCACTGGTTTGATAAGTAACAAAGTGTGTTGCTAGTTAAATTAACTAGAAATGGCATTATGATGGCCAAATGTGATAAGGGGTCAAACTTAATGAAATAGGCTCAATGAGATATATCGATTAGTTGAAGTCTGAATATGAGTTATCAATATTGACTCATATGATTTATGAATGTGTGCAGCTCCCGAGGATACATCTGGAGTAAGTTGAGCCAAATCGTGAAAATGAAGAAATGAAGAAGAGTTGCTTCCAAGAGAATTGAGGTAAGGGAATTGTGTTAGCCCTAGGGATATCTGTATGCCTTTCGGGCTCATGGGCAATTTTTAACATATCTAAGAGTCATAGGATGAAATGGATGTTTGAAGGGCAAAGAATTAGGTTTTTAAGAAATGTGCATCAAAAGTACGAGCATGATACTTTGAAATCTTTTCATTGCTTTTAGCATGTGATTAGTAGGTTTGCTAGCATTTGAAATGGTTTGCACAAAAATGGATTGATTTGGTTTTTATAACCATGCCTTGTAAAGAATGAGCCACCTACATGAGTTTTGTGGAAATCAAACGTATTAGAGCATCGCTCGCACGAGATTTGACGTGTTTTATACGTGCATTAGTGCTGGAGCGATGCTCGTACTAGAGTTTTACATTGCATGAGTGCTAGAGCTTAGCTCGCACTAGTTTTCACATGGATTTTATGACATTGTGTTGGAGCTTAGCTCGCACTATTTTCATACGAGTTTTGACATGGTGCTGGAGCATAGCTCGCACTAGATGTCCATTACACTTGTTGTCGTGCTAGAGATTACTCGCACGTGATTTTATGACATGTTGGGATCCGTGCTGGGAGTTTCGGGTACGCTGTGTGCCAAGCTGATTAAATAGGCTAGCAGGTGCGTATTGAGATGTGGCAGGATATATTGTGATGATATGGGTCCACGGAGTATGTTGTACCGTACAAGTAGCATAGAGTACATTGTACCGTGTGTGATATTATATATATGCCATCTTCGGATGATGGATTCTGCTATGGACTGACGGGTTAGACATGACCCACCTCTATTACGAAACCAGATAGTGGTGATACCACACACACTAGGATCCGTGTAGCCTGGGATCACAGAGGATATGACCATAGTCCTAGTTATTACCTTTATAGATATTGTATGCCTATCTCACATGTCTATTGTTGAATGAGAAATCCATGTTTTGAAATGTGTTTTGTGGTTCAGGAGAGTCCATAGGAGGGGCTAAGTCGTGACGTGTGATGACTTTGTATCAGGATGTGTTGAGATTTGAAATGCTTTATAAGTGCACTTTGCATGATGATTTTCCATGCTTTGATTTTGATTACGCGTAATGATCTTTCCATGCTATGTTTTAAGAACTATGCACTGATTTATATAGCATAATTTGCTTTACTTGGCATAAACACAAGCATGAGCATACGTTTTGGAGTATGACATATAAATGTGTGATTTAAGCATGGCATCACGATCATGTAGAGAGTACAGTTATCTACTGCTCGCATGATTACCTTACTGAGCGCGTGGTTTGCTCACCCCCTTATTTTCCCCCTCTACAGAACACTTACAGTAGATAGTGGGCGATTGAGGATTGGATTCTGAAGTCTGCTGCATCCCATCAAACGAGGTATGCACATTTGTATAATTTTTGTATCTAAACCTATCAAAGCACAATAATGCCTTTAAATGTAATTTTTGGGGATATAGAATATTATAAACACATGTAAGCAGTAACTTTGATTTAGAAATACAAGTGTTTACATTTAAATGAATTGTAATTCGAAATGATGTGATTGGATGAGGTTGACACTGATACACAACCCAACTGTTGGTGGTGTAGCTGTTCACTATCAGATAAGGTAAATGTAAAGAACAAATAAGAATTGAATTAAATAAGAAATGAAAAATGAAAAAAATCGTAGTGGATTTTCAGTGGATTGAGGGTCGTGACATTCTCAAATTCATCTTAATATATTTAAACATACACAAACTTACATAAACTTCGTTATACTTGACCATTTTTGCAAACTTTGTTATTTACTCAGTTTTATCGATAAACGTGCCATTTAGATATTTCGATAACTTTTCATTTCTTAAACTTAGACTTATTAAAATAACACTTCAGTCATTCATTTCAGCCCATAACTTATGTTTTACAACTTACTTATATGCAACTTTTCATCATTTCATATTGTTTAGTTAAACCAAGGCATAAACTGAGCCTTTTCGATTTGGCTCATTCACTTCAATCTAAACTTACTAAATTCTTATACAAGTTAAACAACATTCATTTTAAGCCTTTCCATAACAATCCATAACATGCCAAAGTACCGTTTTCAACATTTTTACGATTTTTGATTAAATCGAAGCTTAAATCGAACTTTTTTATTTTACCCTATGCCAAACAATCATCAAATTCCATAAACTTCAACATTTTTCTACAAACCCTAGGCTAGCCGAACCTTAAGTTATCCCATACAAAATCCAACTTGAAATTCTATTTTAGCCAAAATCATTCAAACACATCAAACATCAACATATATGAAATTTATAAACTTCTAACACTTTCTACCTCCTTTGACTAAACTTTTACTTAACTTTTGTCCACCACCAATCATTCTTGGCTACAAGACAACATGTATATAGCTTTAAGACACCATATACAACCTTAGAATTGAACCAAAGAACAAAAAACAAAGCTTTCTCTCACCTTGTAAAATAGGGCAGTTCTGCCTAGAAATGTTTTCATTAACTTTTCACTAGGCAAATAACCTTGGATTTGGCTAAAATTTTAATATGTTGTAGGGAACGTCTAGGGCTTAAATTGGTCATTCTTGGCCAAACTCTAATTCCTCTTGAAAATAGCCAAAAAAAAAAATCTCAGAAAGAAGAAGCAGAGGAAGACGCATATGACAATTTTATAGGGGCAGATCTCTCTAGTTTCTTCGAGTTTCATGGCATGTAATACCCTTTTGGAAAGGCTATTAGGTCTATGTTATTGGGCTAAAGGGCTAAGTCCAAAACTTATCTATAACCTATCCAACTTGGGCCATTTTTTTAGCCCAGTAAAAGCTGTGCACGCTGCCTTACATTAAAAAGCTTTTAAAAATTATTCAGCTTATTTGTTAAAATTTCCACTTCTCTAATATTATGTTAGATCTGAGAATTTTACACATATCAAATTTTGTAATGAGAACATGAAGTGTAATTGATTGAACTAAATATGATGTACTCATATATTGACGTGGTATGGAATGAAATTTTAAGTGATGAATGAGTTATAAATGAGATTTTATGTTAAAGTGTGTGAAACTATGGGGCCAGATCGATCTTGGAGAAGAGAGGATCGATCTGGTAGGTCAAAAATGATAAGGAAAGAGGAATTTAAGCGAGCAAATCGATCTCCAATGGAAGAGGATCGATCTCCTTATGATTTTGTAATGAAGAGATCGATCTCATGAGAAAGGAATCGATCTCAAAATGTTTCTGTAAAGGAGAAGACCGATCTCCTCTAGGAGAAGATCAATCTCATGAAGTATTCTGTAAACTAGAGATTGATCTCATAATTGGAGCAGAGCGATCTCATAAAGCCTTTAAGAGATTGCTCTCACCCCACGACAGATCGATCGCCTAGGTAAAAAATTACCCCAAATTGTCCCTAAATTCAAATACAGATCGATCTCATCAATAGCCAGATCGATCTCCTACCTTTGGCCTAAATAAACACCCCTTTGTTTTCCTGGAAACCAATTTCTCTCTCTCCCAAATCACCATTTTTGAACCCTAGCTTTCTCTCCCCTCTAAAACACCCATTTTTGTCCAAATCAAGGGTTGTGGCAAGAAGGAAAGTTGTTCCTCATCTAAAGGAGAACAACATACTTGGAAATCGAAGGACGGATTGAATTTGGGCAAGAGTTAAGCACTCCATAAGTTTTGGGTAATTTTCTAAACCTCGATCTTTGATTTTGAAGTGATTTTCAGTGATTGTGAATATGGGATTGTAATGAAACAGTTAGGAAAGGATTAGAGTTTACAAAAATTATGATTTTATTAGAGTGATGATGAGATTAGGTAATTTTGGTAATTTTGGGAGTTTTGGGTTATAAATTGAAATTGAGGTAATGAGATGAATATCGGCATGGATTTTTTCGCACAATAAATGTAGGATTGGAAATATAGTGGATGGGTTTATGAACGGTGATAGAGTTATGAGAATTGAGAGATTTAGGTGTTAGTGAGAAATATAAGCAAAAGCATGCTCGATAATGAAATTGAGTCGAGATATTGATGTTTTTAACATCATTTGGACAGCTCGGGAGTCCAGAGTGGAATGCGAGGCTAGTCAATCATACGAGGGAACGATTGCACTATACGAGGTACAAAGAGGGAAGGGAAATGAAATTCATTTGTGTATGTGTTTTGTGATAATATTGTAACATGATTTTCGATTGAGAAAACAAGCATGTTTGATGTGTTGTGAATGAGAATTGCACATGATTTTATAGCCGGTTGGGGCTTAACTTTTATTAGTTATAAACTATATGTGAAAATGTTTTATAACCATTTTGTGTTTAAAATGTGAAAAGTGTTTTCAGCCCTACGCTAAGGTACACTGATATTTCAGAAATGTGTGCGTGGTTTTGTCAGTTGAAGCTCGAGTTTAACATGTTTTGTGTTGAGTACAAAACAGTTTGAAACGAGTTTTGCGAGAGAAAACCATTATGAGCTTTACGTGAAGGCAAAATAATTTTTATGATAGTGGCTACTGATTGAGACTTAGGTGTGTCATTTTGAATACACACTGGGCATTGCTCTAGTAACATGTAAGTCTGATATTTTCTCTATTCTGTTAACGTGAGATAACCCCTACTCTAGTAGCATTGGCTACCTACCATGTGCGAATCTAAATCAGTGGTTGTGCCACATGTATTTGGTGGTTGTGCCACGTGCAAATCTAAATCAGTGGCTGTGCCACGTGTATTTGGTGGCTGTGCCACATGCGAATCTAAATCAGTGGTTGTGCCACGTGTATTTGGTGGTTGTGCCACGTACGAATTTAAATCAGTGGCTGTACGCGTATGTTTGGTGGTTGTGCCACGTGCAGATTTTAATTAGTGGTTGTGCCATGTGTAGATTTTATTTAGTGACCGTGCCACGTGCATTACTATTGCAGTGATTTTATCACATTTTAAAGAGAAAAAGCATTATCGCATCTTGATTTCTACATGCTTGTAACCTTGAATTGAGCCATTTATTATCATGTTTGTACATGAGCTTTGAGATGATGTTTTAGCTATTCATGCTACATTTTCCACTGAGTTTATTGAGTTTACATGTAAAACAAAATGATTGTGTTGTACAAATCATTTTCTTATTAATGAATACTTGATCCTCTTACTGAGCGATTTATAAGCTCACCCTGTTTTATCTTTCCCCCAGATTTCTTCAAGTGAAGAGAATTTTCCTGCGACGTACTGATTAGTGGCCAGTGGAGGACTCGAGCTCCAGGCCACATATTGTACTTGAGGTACATTTTATTATTTCATGTAACCAGACTATAATTGTATTTACAGACACTTGATTTACTATGATGTATGGGATGTAATAGGATAATTCAATCTGAGTTGAGGAATGTATCTGATTTGATATATTTAATTATATGATGATTGGATCCTGAGGTGTGGTTTTATGATATATATACAACATTGATGCATGACACTGTATAAGAATGCACCTAGATATGTGTAATGATATAGAAAAAGTTTTGAATGCCCTATTTTTTACGTTTTCGAGGTGTGACAGAGTTTCTTGGTATTAGAGCTTAGGGTGTCTAGTACTGTCAGTGTCGATTAAGTGAAATAGAATACATCCCAAGTGTCTGTAATAGTCTAGTCATGAACTGAATTTGAGGATTGAGATTTCAATGAAGTTTGATGTGTACGCACAAGAAACGAATTGAGATTGAGAACGATTGGACGACGATTTCGTTCGAGCGGGCAGGCAGAGTCCCCTTCGCCACTTACCCCACAACCAGAGAGTCCTAACTCTCGATTTAACCGAATTAAGACCAATGTGAGGTAAGGTTTTGAGCAAATGGCAACGCTATTCGTGTAACATTTTGGAGTTAATGCCTCAACTACTACTCCTACACCACCATAAGGACCTCCCGTACCCCCAGTACAGATGGACCTGGTGCCACCCGTCACTCAGCCTGATAACAAAAGTATGGTCTGACTGAAGGACTTCTTGAAAATGAATCCACCCGCATTTAAAGGGAAAAAGGATCCTGCAGAGGCTGAGGAGTGGCTGACTGAGTTGAGAGTTATATTTGATTATTTGGGATGCACCGATGCTGAGAGGGTCAATATGGGTGCCTATATGTTGAAAGGGAGAGCTTGAGATTGGTGGGGTACTACCCAGGGTATTCTAATGTCCAGCCAGGATGTGATTAGCTAGGACGAGTTTCAAAAGGCATTTAGAGCCCAATATGTACCATGAGCTGCTCAAAAAAAGAAGCTGGCAGAGTTTTTGAATCTGGTACAGGGCGATATGTCTGTGGATGATTGTGAGAGCCAATTTGTCGCTCTATTAAGATATGATCCAAAGACCTTCAAGAATGAAGAGCTTCGCATAGAGAGATTTGTGTATGTATTGAAGCCTATCATCTAGGATTGATTGATAGGGCTATGTATTACTGAGTTTGAAGATGCTCTGAGACGAGCACAAGAGATTGAGAGGGGAATCGTGATGGTACAATCTCAGAATGAGCTCAAAGCGGTGAATAGGGATAAGAGCAAGAGGCTAGAGATATCCCAAATAGATGGTCGGAGAGGTTCCTTTAGAAGAGGAAGGATTGAGGTGCAGAAGGGCAGATTAGAGAGACCTAGAGCTTATCCTATTATTAGGGAGACCCCTCGAGATGTCAGGCCTGAGATAAGGGTTTGTCAAAATTGTGGCCGAATGCATGAGGGAAGTTATACCGGGTTGATCTATGGATGTTTTAGATGTGGAGACATGGGTCACATGGTGAAAGACTGCCCTCAACCTCAAAGACCACATGCTCTAGAGGCTATTAGACAATAACCTCAGAGAGTGAATCCCCAGATATGGGCCACTACAGCAGAGAAAGGGAAGAAGCCTGTTACACAGGGACGTGTGTTTGCCCTAGATAAGGAAACTGCAGACACTTCTGCAGAAACTATAAGAGGTACACTCTCTATCTGTAATCAGAAGGCTCATGTGTTGATTGATTTAGGGTCCACACATTCATTTATTTATGAGTATTTTGCATGTAGATTAAATTTGAAGTTTGAACCTCTAGAGTATATACTCCATGTAAATACCCCTATGCGTGAATCCCAGAGAACTGATTTGATCTGTAGAAGATGTGAAATAAAGGTGGGAGATAGAGTAATGTTAGCAGATCTAATAATATTAAATATGCATGGGTTTGATGTAATTTTGGGAATGGATTGGCTGGCAACCAATCAAGTGAGTTTAGACTGCTACACTAAGATTGTAACTTTCTCCCTACCTGAACCTTACAGTGTACGTTTGAAATATTGAGTAAATAGACATATGAAATCTTGTAAGCAAATTGAAATTTTGATGTTGCTCTTGAGAGTACGAAATATGATTGTGTATGTGAAGGTTATGAAACACTCATCTCAGATGATGATCGAGAACATCTAAGGATTGAGGATATACTTGTGGTGTGTGAATTTTTGGATGTTTTCCCAGATGAGTTACCAGGTTTACCACCAGAGAGAGAGCTGGAGTTTACCATTGATTTGGTACCAGATAATCAGCCGATCTCTAGACCTCTATACAGGATGGCATTAATGGAATTTAAGGAATTGAAGAAACAACTACAAGAGTTATTGGATCAAGGGTTTATTAGACCCAGTGTTTCACCCTGGGGAGCACCAGTTTTATTTGTTAAGAAGAAGGATGGTAGTCTCAGATTATGCGTAGACTATTGATTATTAAATAAAGCCACGGTGAAGAATAAATACCCATTGCCTAGGATTGATGATCTACTTGATCAGTTGAGAGGGGCCTAAGTCTTTTCTAAGATTGATTTGAGATCGGGCTATCACCAATTGAGGATTAAGGAAGAAGATATTCCGAAGACGGCCTTCAGGACAAGGTATGACCATTATGAATTTCTAGTGATGTCCTTTGGATTGATGAACGACCCTGCAATCCTTATGAGATTAATGAATGAGGTGTTCAGAGACTATTTAGATAAATTTGTGATAGTCTTTATTGATGATATCCTAGTATACTCTCGGTCATATGAGGAACATGCACAGCATTTGTGGTTAGTACTTCAGATGCTCCGAGATAAACAATTATATGGAAAGCTTAGTAAGTGTGAGTTTTGGCTGGATCGGATAGCTTTCCTTGGTCATATAGTCTCAGAGGAAGGAGTATCAGTGGATTGAAGTAAAGTAGATGCTGTGCTTAATTAGGAAAGATCGAGGATAGTTATAGAAGTACAAAGCTTCCTTGGTTTGGCAGGGTATTACAGAAGATATGTGGAAGGATTTTCCAAGATTGTCGCTCCTTTGACTAAGCTCACGCGCAAGGAGACTCCATTCATATGGAGTGATCAGTGTGAGCTCAATTTTCAAGAATTGAAGAGGAGATTGACAGCGGCACCTATGTTGACTATTTCTGAGGGATCAGGAGGATTTTCAGTTTATAGTGATGCATCCCATCAAGGATTGGGGTGTGTGCTTATGCAGCACGGAAGAGTGGTCTCATATGGATTACGACAGTTGAAAGACCATGAGCAGAATTACCCCACGCATGATTTGGAGTTAGCTGGTGTTGTATTTCCCTTGAAGATCTGGGGACACTACTTATATGGGGAAAGATTCCAGATCTTCACTGATCACAAGAGTTTGAGATATATCTTTGGTCAGAAAGAGTTAAATATGAGACAAAAGAGATGGATGGAACTCCTTAAAGATTATGACTGCGAGATTCTATACCATCCGAGCAAGGCGAACGTAGTTGCTTATGCCCTGAGTAGGAAGAGTATGATATCTGCTATGATGATTAGAGAATGGGATTTACTGTAGTAGGTCGTCGAACCCTGGATCAGAGTTAAAGAGGTAGAGATTGGATTTTTGGCTAGCCTGCGAAAAGAGCCCAGGATCATGGATCAAATTAGAATTGGGCAGCGCAGTGATCAGAGGTTGATAGATATGGTTAGCCAAGCTGAGCAGACTTTGCAGTCGGATCTCACAATCCGTGAGGATGGATTGTTGAGATTCAGAGAACAAATCTGTGTACCAGATGATGATACCCTAAAGAGACAAATACTGAGAGAATCTTACTGCTCGCAATACACCATGCACCCAAGGAGTACTAAGATGTATCGAGATTTGAGAAAGGTGTACTGGTGGAGTGGTATGAAGTGAGGCGGGGCAGAGTATGTGGCCAGATGTTTAGTATGCCAGCAAGTGAGTACTACTACCTTTACCAGTACCTACATGGAAATGGGAGCATGTCACCATGGACTTTATTATGGATTTACCGAGGAGCCGGAGAGGTCGTGATGCGATATGGGTCATAGTGGATAGACTGACCAAGAGTGCCCACTTCCTTGCCATCAAGAGCATATATACTGTGGATGCCTTAGTTGAGTTATATGTTAGCGAGATAGCTAGATTACATGGGGCTCCGGTGAGTATTACTTCTGACAGAGATTCTCGATTTACTTCTTGATTTTGGACCCAATTTTAGGAGTCTATGGGATCTCGATTGAGTTTCAATACCGCTTATCATCCTCAGATAGATGATCAGTCAGAGAGGACTATTCAGACCCTAGAGGATATGTTGAGGGCGTGTATGATGGATTTTAAGGGATCATGGGATGATCATCTGCCCCTAGCAGAGTTTATGTACAATAATAGCTAAGGCTCTCAAACTTGTTGAACAGGCTGTACAGAGTGTGAAGCTCATATGTGAGAGATTACGGGCTGCACAGAGTACACAGAAAAGCTACGCGTATGTGCGTAGATGTCCACTCAAGTTTGATGTTGGTGATGCAGTATTTTTGAAGATATCACCGAGTATAGGTATCATGAGGTTTGGAAAGAAAGGGAAGTTAAGTCCTTGATACATAGGACCCTTCGAGATTATTGAGAGTGGGAGAAGTAGCCTACAGGTTGACATTACCCCTACAGATGTCTGGAATACACAATGTCTTCAATGTGTCTATGTTAAGGAAGTACCACCCAGACACTTCTCATTTCATAGAGTACGAAAAGATGGACATACAAGAGGACATGAGCTACAATGAAGAACCCGTTCGGATTCTCAATAGAAAGGAGAAGGTACTTAGAACCAAGAGCATCCCATTAGTGAATGTTTTTTGGAAACATCACTCAATGGAAGAGGCAATGTGGGAATTAGAAATTCTCATGAAGGAGAAATACCTCCATCTATTTGACAAGTTGAGTTGAATTTGGAGCACTAAATTCTTTTTAAGGTGGGGAGGATGTGAGATCTGAGAATTTTACACATATCAAATTTTGTAATGAGAACATGAAGTGTAATTGATTGAACTAAATATGATGTACTCATACATTGAGGTGGTATGGAATGAAATTTTAAGTGATGAATGAGTTATAAATGAGATTTTATGTTAAAGTGTGAAACTATGGGGCCAGATCGATCTTGGAGAAGATAAGATCGATCTGGTAGGTCAAAAATGACAAGGAAGGAGGAATTTAAGCAAGCAGATCGATCTCTAATGGAAGAGGATCGATCTCCTTATGATTCTGTAATAAAGAGATCTATCTCATGAGGAAGGAATCGATCTCAAAATGTTTCTGTAAAGGAGAAGATCGATCTCCTCAAAGAGCAGATCGATCTCCTGAAGCATTTTGTAAACTAGAGATTGATCTCATAATTGGAGCAGATCGATCTCATAAAGCCATTAAGAGATCAATCTCACCCCATGACATATCGATCTCTAGGCATAAAATTACCCCAAATCGTCCCCAAATTCAAATGCAGATCTATCTCATCAAGAGCCAAATCGATCTCTTACCCTCGGCCTATATAAAAACCCCTATGTTTTGCTAAAAACCAATTTCTCTCTCTCTCCTAAATCACCATTTTCGAACCCTAGCTTTCTCTTCCCTCCAAAACACCCATTTTTGTCCAAATCAAGGGTTGTGGCAAGAAGGAAAGTTGTTCCTCATCTAAAGGTGAACAACATACTTGGAAATCGAAGGACGGATTGAATTGAGGCAAGAGTTAAGCACTCCACAAGTTTTGGGTAATTTTTTTAAACCTCGATCTTTGATTTTGAAGTGATTTTTGGTGATTGTGAATATGGGAATTGTGATGAAACAATTAGGAAAGGAGTAGCATTTACAAAAATTGTGATTTTATTGGAGTGATGATGAGATTAGGTAATTTTGGTAATTTTGGGAGTTTTGGGCTATAAATTGAAATTGAGGCAATGAGATGAATATCGACATGGATTTTTGTGCATAATAAATGTAGGATTGGAATTGTAGTGGATGGGATTATGAATGGTGACAGAGTTATGAGAATTGAGAGATTTAGGTGTTAGTGAGAAATATGAACAAATGTATGCTCGATAATGAAATTGAGTCGAGATATTGATGTTTTTAACATCGTTTGGATAGCTCAGGAGTTCCAGAGCGGAATGCGAGGCTAGTCCGTGATACGAGGGAACGATTTGCAAAAAGGTAAGGGAAAACTAAACTCATTTATGTATGTGTTTTGTGATAATACTGTAGCATGATTTTCGATTGAGAAAACAAGCATGTTTGATGTGTTGTGAATGAGAATTGCACACGATTTTATAATTGGTTAGGGCCCAACTTTTATGAGTTATAAACTATATGTGAAAACGTTTTATAACCATTTTGTGTTTAAAATCTGAAAAGTGTTTTGGGCCCTACGTTAAGGCTCACTGAGATTTGAGAAATATGTGCGTGGTTTTGCCGGTTGAAGCTTGGGTTTAACATGTTTTGTGTTGAGTACAAAACGGTTTGAAATGAATTTTGTGAGAGAAAGCCATTATGAGCTTTACATGAAGGCAAAACGATTTTTATGATAATGGCTATTGATTGAGACTTAGGTGTGTCATTTTGAATATACACCAGGCATTGCTCTAGTAGCATGTAAGTTTGATATTTCCTCCGTTCTGGTAACGTGAGATGACCTCAACTCTGGTAGCATTGGTTACCTACCACGTGCGAATCTAAATCAGTGGCTGTGCCACGTGTATTTGGTGGCTGTGCCACATGCGAATCTAAATCAGTGGCTGTGCCACGTGTATTTAGTGGTTGTGCCACGTGCGAATCTAAATCAGTGGCTGTACCATGTGGGATTTTAATTAGTGGTTGTGCGACGTGTAGATTTTATTTAGTGGTCGTGCCACGCGCATTACTATTTTAGTGATTTTATCACATTTTAAAGAGAAAATCCATTATTGCATCTTGATTTCTACATGCTTGTAACCTTGAATTGAGCCATTTATTATCATGTTTTTACATGAGTTTTGAGATGATGTTTTAACTATTCATGCTACATTTTTCACTGAGTTTATTGAGTTTATCATGTAAAAGAAAATGATTGTACTGTGCAAATCATTTTCTTATTAATGAATCCCTTATCCTCTTACTGAGCGATTTAGAAGCTCACCCTATTTTATCTTTCCCCTAGATTTCTTCAAGTGAAGAGAATTTTCCTGCAACGTACGGATTAGTGGCCAGTGGAGGACTCGAGCTCCAGGCCACATATTGTATTTGAGGTACATTTTATTATTTCATGTAACCAGACTATAATTGTATTTACAGACACTTGATGTACTTGATGTATGAGATGTAATAGGATAATTCAATCTGAGTTGAGGAATGTATCTGATTTGATATATTTAATTATATGATGATTGGATCCTGAGGTGTGGTTTTATGATATATATACAACATTGATGCATGACACTGTACAGGAATGCACCTAGATATGTGTAATGATATAGAAAAAGTTTTGAATTTGCCCTATTTTCCTTGTTTCTGGGGAGTGACAAATTATCTTATGTCTCTTGTTGTCGTCCACCCTAATTTAATTCTCCAACTTAAATATACCTCATACTAATTTCCTATGGGCTCAGAATAATTTTCTCAAATTTACGAAATTCATTTTAAATTTATTTTAGCTTCTTGGGAAATTTCTCGGTTTAGTGATAACTTGAGTTTTTATGAGTTTTTTCACTTTTGATGCTTTAGTTTTACTTTCTAACCACCAAATTATACTTATAAATGTAACCACTTGAGAAATACTTTAATTAAAAATCTTACCTTGAGTTTCATGCCCCGAGCTTATGCACTAATCCAGATGCTTCAGTTGATTTGGGCCCTGAATAATATTGTTTCGAGTTTTTTAATTTCTTTATAGTTTCTAAATAAATAATAATACGAGAATTTCTAGTTTCACATTCTCCCCATGTTTTAGGAATTTGGTCTTCTAAATTTAGAATGGTTCATCAAACAATCGAGGGTACTTATCTCTTATGTGCTTCTCTAGCTCCCATGTAGCTTCCTCTATCGAGTGGTGCTACCAAAGAACCTTTACTAATGGGATTGTCTTGGATCGAAGTACTTTCTCTCTTTTGTCAAGAATTCAGACCGGTTGCTTAACATAACCCTTATCTCCCTAATTGTCCAATAAACCATAATCGATGATATGGAAGGGGTCTAGATGATATTTCCTCAATATAGAGACGTGGAAGACGTCTTGTACCCCAGACAACTGTAGAGGTAAGGCAAGTCGATAGGCAACATCTCCCACTCTATCTAATATCTCGAATAAACCAATGAAGTAAGACTCAACTTCCCTTTCTTTTTGAAGCGTATAACACCCTTCATTGGAGATTCCTACATCATTTTTGACAATTCAGACATGCATCGAAACAAGCTTTATAAATTCATTTATAGGAAAGGAGTTACCTTTACAAATAAAAAGTCCCAAACTTGAAATTCTAGTGGTCGTTTAAGCATATCGGTGTAACTTTTCTGTCTGCTTTGTGCCATCCTCAATCTATCACAAATAAGTTGAACACCTTTAGCTGCTTACTCAACAAGATCGGGAGCTAATATTTTCCTGTCACCCACTTCTTCCCATGCTATAGAGGACCTACATCTTTTGCCATATAGAGCCTTGTATGGTGCCATTCCAATGTTGGCATGATTGCTATTATTGTAGGCAAACTCTGTGAGGGGCAGATGATCATCCCATGAGCCCTTAAAATCTAATGTACATGCTCTCAACATGTCCTCTAGGGTCTAAATAGCCCGCTCGGATAGATCATTTATATGAGGATGGTAGGTAATGCTCAAATGTATTGAGACCCCATAACTTCCTGAAAATTATCCCAAAATCAAAAAGTAAATCGAGAGTCTCTATTAGAAGTAATACTCACAAGAGCCAAGTGCAATCATGTAATCTCTTTAACATACAAGTTTACCAAAGCATTAAGTGGATTGGTGCTCAAGATGGCAAGGAAATGGGCACTCTTAGTCAGTCTATCCGTAATCACCCAGACTGCATCATGACCCTTTTAGGTCCTCAGTAATCCCTTAATGAAATCCATAGTAATGTGCTCTCATTTCCAAGTAGGAACCTCTAATGACTTAAGCAGCCCTGCTGGCTTCTGGTGCTCAACTTTAATTTGCTGGCACACTAAACATCTGGCCACAAGGTATGCCATGTCTCTCTTCATTCCAATCCACCAGTGCACTTTACACAGATCATGGTACATCTTAGTACTTCCTAGGTGCATGGTGAATAGAGAATAGTAGGACTCTCTCAAAATTTTATGTCTCAAGGTGTCATTGTTTGACACGTAAATGTAATGCCTGTAGTTTTACATGTACTTCTTATGAAGCTATGATGTATGTGTACATTGTTACATGTGTATAGACGATAAAAGATGTAGGAATTATGAAATTTAATGTACAATCCATGATGTTAAGTTGTGTGCACAAGTTTTATTGCCTATGAATTATATGAAATGGTAACTATTGGCTCAACCGAGAGGGGGGTGAATCGGTTTTCTAGTCTAAATGCTGAAGTTAAGCTTAATTGAATTTAATTGCAAGTAATTAAAGAATAAGCAATAGATTATAGTGCAGTAAAGTGAAGGAGATAAGAGAGAGAAGTAACAAACTCAGCAATTTATAGAGGTTCGGCCAATCGCTTGCCTACGTCCTGTCTTGTTGTCTTTTTTGTCAAGAGTTTTCTTTCACTATCACAATAGTTGATACATCCTCTTTTTTAAGGTTAAGGAATAACCTTTCTACCCCTTTTTACAAATATTAATATTCATCTCTTACAAAATTCTCTCACAGAGGAACTCTCCTCTTTTCTTTTGGATTAAGGATGAATACAAATAAGAACTCTCTTTTGTGGGTAGGAAGAATAACTTTAACTCAAGCTATTTAAGACAATACAATAAATATGATGTTGAAGACAAAGGGAATGTTGAGGAATGATCCCTTGAGAGTATTCAAAATTTTCAGCACAAGTCTCTTATCTCCACTGTCTTCAATGCTTGGTTTTTATACAGCAGGATGGTAGGTGAAACATTTAATGCAGTTTTTCCCGTTGAAGATCTTGCAGAGAGAGCTGTTAGGAACCTCCAATAGAGTACCAGATCGATCTTCCATCATGACCAAATCGATCTTCTCATTTAAATTCCTGCAATTATAAAGCAACTTGAAGCAAGGAGATTGATCTCATATTTATAGAGATCGATCTTATAATTTGTAAAATGTTATTGAAGATCGATCTGTCGAGCCTTCAGATTGATCTTCAAGACTCTTTGTTTGAAGTAAGATCGATCTCCAGATTGATCTAGCAAGCATTCTCTTAGAGGGGAGATCGATCTCTAATCACCTTAGATCGATCTCCTAAACTCTCTGACTTTGAGGAGATTAATCTCTATCTATATGAGATCGATCTCATAAGCTCTCTGTTTGAACATAGATCGATCTACAGATCGATCTAAGACCTTTAACCTTTGCCTTAGAGGAGATCGATCTCATAAGCTCTCTGTTTGAACATAGATCGATCTACAGATCGATCTGGAGATCGATCTCATAAGCTCTCTGTTTGAACATAGATCGATCTACAGATCGATCTAAGACCTTTAACCTTTGCCTTAGAGGAGATCGATCTCTTCCTAGACCAGATCGATCTCATAGGCATTCTGTAAGTCAAAGATCGATCTCATAACCCTTAGAGATCGATCTCTTCTATCTTAACATCTATACATGTTCTTTGAGTCTTTAATCCTTTATGAGATCGATCTCATATTCTTATGAGATCGATTGCTCATACTTGAAAACCCAAGGGATCGATCTCTCATCTCATGAGATCGATCTCTCAACCTTTAACACCCAGTTACTGGCAATGACTTGTATCTCAATATATTCTAATTAACCTCTTAACATGTTTTTAAACATTTCTAGATTTATAAAATCCATTATTGAATTACTGTTTTGTCATTTCGAAATATATTAACTTAACAATCTCCCCATTTTTGATATGACAAAACTTAATCAATAGACTAAGTTTATAAACATGTTTAATCTCCCCTTTTACATATGCATCCAATTTTCTAGTTTCAAAAAACTCCCCCTCAGTTCAAGAACTCCCCCTTAATTTATGCTTCTCTTGACATGTTCTCTTCTCCCTCTTTTTGTCATATCAATATTACCAAGGCATAAGACTATTTATCACAAAGCATATATCAACAAACTATGAAGCATAAAACTGAATCAAAATTCTGGCATTTTAAAATATAATTGTTCATACAACACAAAAACACAGTTCAAAGCACAACAAAGAAAAATCATTTTCTAAGAAGATGGTGAAGGAAAACGATCAACAATATCCTCAACTTAAACGCAAGTGGTTTAAAGCTCATCGTACATAGCTTGCTGCGTTGCCTCAATTGTGTTAAGACGTTTCTCGAAACGTGTGAACCTTTGTGCAAACGTCTCCATCATTGTATCAAAGTGTTGCCGAAAATCCATTATCATGGATGTAACGGCATCAGCTGGTGTAGTAGGCTGAGCAGCAGACATAAAAGGAACCTCAGTGGATGGTGCTGTAGGCTCAGCTGGAATGTCTTGTTCCATGGATGCCTCGTGAAGGGTTTTGCTTTTCTTCCGCCACTAATCCTGAAAGTCTTTGTAGTACCCCATATGGTGAAAAGTGTCGATATTTTGAACATTTTTTGTAGAGGGCAATTCACCTATCTCACAGGAACAGTTAACCCCAAGTTTTTGTAGTAGGAATGCAAGGGGTTGAGAGAAGACTATAGTTGAGGGTTGACCCCGCACGATTTTTAGCCAGTCTTCGTAGATGAAGTGGACTAGGTTTAGTTTTTGGCTTTGAGACGTATGAAGATAATGGAGCAAAAAACGGTCTAGTTTTTTGACTGTAGAATGTCGGGTACCAAAAGGTCGGAGGTTCCAAGAGATGATTAGGTGTAGTAACCTAGGGTGCATGGGTAGGTCACTAGCCTTATCTCCGGGTAGGGTAAATTCAAGTGGTACTTCCTCTTCTTCATTTGACAAACCATTATCTTCGATCGAAAACACTCGGGCTAAGAGGTTAGTGTTGGCAGAAATCGTTTTGGCCATGACGAAGGTTTTAAAACCTAGGATTTTACAGGTATCGTCAGGGTCATAGATAAGCTTTGCGTTTGAGAAAAATGCCATAATAATGTTTGGAGGAGTAGGGGTGTTTATTTTGAGAAATGGAAGCCAACCAAATTCTTCCATTTTGGACAAATATGGAAAGTCAATGCGGTAAAGAAACGAAAAGTCAATTGTTCGCCAGTGTTTGATGGGCATTGTGGAAAAGTATTCTCCATATCTCTTCCTTTTTGCAGGTGTTTGAAAACACCTGCTAAAGGTTGTGACAGAAGATGAAGAGACAATAGGTGGTTGAGAGGAGAAAGGTCTGGACTCTTTGTTGACAGCTCTCTTAATGCGAGGCATTATCAAATTAGTCAAAGATAGCCTAATATGGTTCTAGATTGTTCTCTAACAATGTCCTAGGCAATGGAATAGTTCACTAGAAACCCTATTGAAGATTAATCTACGAAACTAAGAAATTTTTGACAGAAAATCAACAATGTAGGTTCTAAAATGACAAGTAATGGAGTAGATTTGACTAATACCTTACCAGAGATCGATCTGTTGAGAGAAATCGGAAAAGGGTGTGCGACAAGGGTTAGGGATTTTGAATTTGGGATTTCTGAAATTTGAGGATTTTGAAGCAGTATTTATAGCCCAGGGCTAAGGAGATCGATCTATCGAGGTACAAGATCGATCTTCTACATAAGGAGATCGATCTGTTGTTTTATGAGATTGATCTACAAAATACAGAAGCTCAAGAAGATCAATCTGCCAAATGCAGAGATCGATCTGTAACATACAGAGGCTGAAGAAGATCGATCTACCAAGTGCAGAGATCGATCTGTAAAATACAGAAGCTTAAGGAGATCGATCTTATGGGATAGAAGATCGATCTGCTTAGCTGAACCTTTCTGCTTTAGGCCTATTTGGAGCATGTTAGACCGATCTATATTGAGAGGAGATCGATCTCTCATACTCTTTGCCCAGAAAATGAGTTGTAAAATTAGTTAAAAATAAGTTCGAAATCAGAGTTTTGAAGGCAATAATCCTTAAGGAGAATGCATAAGTCCTAATTCACCTCTAAGAACACAAAATCTATCTCTATCAAGAGGTTTGGTGAAAATATCAGCTGTTTGATGCAAAGTATCAATATATTCTAGAACTATATCCTTTTTGTACATGATCTCTAAGAAAATGATGCCTAATCTCAATATGTTTAGTTCTAGAATGTTGGATTAGATTTTTAGAGAGATTAATGGCACTGGTATTATCACATTTGATGGAAACTTGCTTCATGTCTACACCATAATCTCTCATTTGTTGCTTAATCCACAACACTTGAGCACTACAACTACCAGCTGCTATATATTCTGCCTCAGTTGTGGATTGTGCTACACTATTTTGTTTCTTAGAGAACCATGATATTAATCTATTCCATAAGAATTCGCAGGTTCCTGAAGTGCTTTTTCTATCTATTTTACAACCTCCAAAATCTACATCAGAATATGCATGAAGAGAAAAAGTGGAATCTTTAGGATACCATAGTCATAGTGAAGGTGTGTCTTTAAGATACCTAAAGATCCTTTTTGTAGCTGGAAAGTGTGACTTTCTAAAAGAGGATTGAAATCTAGCACATAAACATACACTAAACAAAATATCAGGTCTATTTGCAGTAAGATAAAGCAATGAACCAATCATAGACCTATATAGTTTAGTATCTACACACTTACCACTTTCATCTTTATCAAGCTTGATGTTGGTGCCCATTGGAGTTGCTTGAGGTTTGCAGTTATCCATTCCAAATCGTTTGAGCAAATAATCTTTGGTGTATCTAGCTTGATTGATGAAGGTTCCATCCTTAGTTTGCTTTACTTGAAGTCCTAAGAAGTAGGTGAGCTCTCCCATCATGCTCATTTAAAATTCACCTTACATGATCTTAGCAAACTCTTGATATAGAGATTCATTAGTTGATCTAAAAATGATGTCATCTACATATACTTGAACAACTAGTAAATCTTTATTCTTATTTTTTATAAACAAGGTTGTATCTACTCTTCCTCTTGAAAATCCCTTTTCTATCAAGAACTTTGAAAGTCTTTCATACCAGGTTCTAGGAGCTTGTTTCAAACCATAAAGTGCCTTAGAAAGTTTGTAAACATGTTCAAGAAATTCAGGACTTTCAAAACTGGGGGGTTGCTCAACATAAACTTCCTCATTGATGAAACCATTTAGAAATGCACTCTTTACATCCAGTTGATATAATTTAAAGTTTTTGTAGCATGCAAAAGCAAGTAGCATTCTTATTGCTTCTAATCTAGCTACCGGTGCATAGGTTTCACCATAGTGTATTCCTTCCTTTTGCCTATAACCTTGTGCAACTAGCTTAACCTTGTTTCTTATGATCACACTATTTTCATCCATCTTGTTCTTGAAAATACATTTAGTTCCAATTATAGAGTGATCACTAAGTCTAGGGACTAAATTCCATACTTTGCTTCTTTCAAATTGATTTAGTTCTTCTTACATGGCTAAAAACCAGTTATTGTCATCTAAAGCTTCATTGACATTTTTTGGTTCAATTTGAGAGACAAAGGCTTTTTTTAGGTTAAGATTTTATTGCTAGGTTTTATATTTTCTTTAGGTTTTCTTTTAAGCCTTTCACGTTGGCTAGTGTTAGCAGCCACAATATTTCTTCTCGATTTTGTTCAAGTTCCATTCCTTTATTGTTTTACTATTTGAGTTTTAATGAAAAGTTTTTATTTTTCAATTATTGCTCTCGGTTTGCTTATTAATTTTGTTTTATTTCTTTGTTCTCCACTGCTCATTTGGGTGATTAAGCTTCTTTCCCTATGACCCTACTCGGTTCTGGTGCTTTGATGCAGTCTTGATGTCAAAGATTGTTTCCGTATCAATGACAATGTGGAATCACGGCGGTAGAAGCAGGAACTGAAGCAACTCGAGGCCATTGGAAATTCATGTTTCTTTGCTGCACGCTTGTTTATAGTCTTTGTTTAAATTTTTAGCTATTGATTCTATTTGTTCCTTTTCGGCTTTGAGTTAAAACGTGTGATTGCATGGTGTTTCTTTTTCATTTTAATTTTTCTGCACTACATGGATTCATCTCTTTTCTGCATTTAGAGTATTAGTTTTCGTCACTTTTATTTCAACATTCAAGTTGTGTTTTCCTTTGTTTTGCATTTGTTCTTCTCTGCACTTTCAATTTTTATTGGTTTCTACTTGTTGTTGGCCGGTGCTAATGGTGGCTAAGCTGATTCCATTCGGTACAGTAGAGAAGCTGCCTCACGGTTGTAGGGACAGAAGATCACATACTTCCACTCTGTCCTGCTCTGTTTCCATTCGTTTTTACTGTTCATTTGGTTTGTTTTGTTGTTGTTTTTATTCTATATTAATTTCTCGTTTCCTACTGTAGTGTGAGGCATAGGATCATTCAAACTGGAATGTATGAATTAAAACAGTAACTGGCAAATCAGAGAGAGTCCAAGTTGAGCTGCATGGTAAGCAAGCAAGGTGACAAGAGATCCTATTCTAATCCTACATCTGCTGTTGTCTATGCCGCATTCTGCTGTGTTGCTAGGATGTGTGTAGCAAAGAGGCAGAACATAGCTACTGTGCAGGTGGTATCGAGCAGAGAACAGTTGGCTAGATTCGGCTGGGGGCATTGCTGGGACTGCTAGTGCAAGGGTGATTACAGAGACAGGAGTGTCGCGTTACTGGGATATGCTGAGCAAGGCCATTGTGCAGGGGGAATGATAGGCGTTGTGTGTTGGTAGGATTTTTGATCCAGTAGCCGCATGTACTGAAGATAGATGCGAGCAGGATGGTGGCAGTAGTAGTATACAGAGTGCAAGACATGCTAGAGCAGATAAAGAAGAAACTTGCACAGTACAGTGGACAGTCAGGCAGAGAGGCAATGATAAATCTGGTTAAGGCTGTGTTTGGCTTTTCAATTTGGTCACATATCTAGCTTTCATACATAACTATTACTTTATTTCTATTATCCCTTTTAATTTTATTTGTTAGCTTAGATTAGAGTCTTAATTCAATTTGCATATTAGTATTCTTGCTTAGTGGCATAAAACTTAGTTTTAATTAGGAATTAAGAGTTAAATCTAGTGTTTGGGTAGTGCATAATTAAAATTAGTAGTAGAATTATTTTATGTAATTTTAAGTTAGTTTGACTTTAAAATTAAAAATCCAAAAAATTAAGTTCTCATGCATTATTTAGATTTTGTTTTAATAGTAGTGATTAGATAAAGTTAGATTTAATTTAGAATCATTTTATCGGTAATTAGTTTCTTAGTTTTACTTAAGAATTTCTTTTAAGTTAATTGAAGTATATTTTGTTAGATTTAGGTTAGTTTTATTTGCATTTTTATTCATTAGATTAATTACTTGCATAGCTTATTTTAGGATTGTTTAAGTTTGGTTAATTAATTTTGTTTCTTTATTTTCATTCTAGTTTATCTGCACTAATTTTAACAGTGTTAATTATTTTTTGTAGGTTATTGCTTTTAATTACTTGGAGCTCTGTAAGTAATTTTAGCTCTGTGTTATTTTTTTATTTTATAATTTTTATTGGTTGTTTAGTACTTTTTAATTCTAGCCTTGTAGATCACCCCCTAAAAATTCATAATTTGCTAGGATATATTTAGGGTAAGATTAACTAGTACTTAATTAGGCTAATTAGATTCTCTGTGGGACAATAATCTAGGACTCAAATCCCATTATCACTTGTACGACCCATGCACTTGTGGATAACACGTCTAGGTCACTTAGAGTGGGCGTAGTCGACATCAAGTTTTTGGCGTCGTTGCGAGGGAAGACAATTAGCCATTAATTAATATCGCTGAAATTATAGTTAGGTGTAATTCTAGGTTGTAAATACTTAGGTTGTAAGTATTTAGAGCTTTAATCTAGATTAGTTAATTTTCTCTCTCATAAAAAATTAAAAAATTATAAAAATTATAAAAAAATTGAAAAATTAAAAATAAAAACTTAAAAAAACATTTTCTGAGTAGTTTTTGATGTTTGCATGCGTAGAGCCAAGAGTTATGATTGCTTTCCTTTAGATCCTGAAATTGAACGAACTCTTAAGAAAATTAGAAAGGATTCTAGGAAATTAATAGCTCCGTTGCAAAACACCATGGCAGAAAATAGAGAAATTAGGACCGTTGGGGATTATGCAGTATCGACTATTGGAGGGTATTTTACCGGCATTAGGCCACCATCTGTCCCTGCAAACAATTTCAAAATTAAGCCTTCAATCCTCCAGATGATTCAGACTTCTTTACAATTTAGTAGGCTTCCTCATGACGACCCATATGCTTACCTAAGGCAATTCCTGGACCTGTGCAACACCTTTAAGCTCAATGGATTATATGATGATACGCTTAGGCTTAGGCTATTTCCTTTCTCTCTTAGAGATAGAACGCTACATTGGTTGACCTCTTTACCTCCAGGATCCATCACTACTTGGGACGAGTTAGCCTATCAATTTTTAGCTAAGTTCTTTCCTCCCTCTAAAATGGCCAAACTCCATAGTGACATATCTTCCTTTGCCCAATTCGATTCTGAATATCTTTATGAAGCTTGGGAACGATATAAAGACCTTAGGAAGTGTCCGCATCATGACCTACCCTTATGGCTGCAAGTTCAAACCTTTTATAACTGATTCACTAGCCAAAATAGGACCATCGTTGATGCTGCTGCGAGAGCAGCTTTAATGTGCAAGACGAATGAGGAAGTTTACTATCTCTTAGATAAGATGGCAGTTAACAATTACCAATGGTCTTCAGAGAGGCAGCTGCTTAAGAAGTCGGTGGGTATCTATGAGTTAGACATACAGTCTACCTTGACCTTTCAAATTGCTAATCTTACAAAGAAGGTAGAGTCACTCAGTACCCAGCATAACTCTCCCACCAGTCCTAATCTTGTTTTAGCTATACAAAGTCCTTTTCTTTCTTGCGATCTGTGTGGTGGTACATACTCTGTAGATAGGTGTCCGCTTAATTTAGAATTGATTCAGTACGTTGCCCCATCTCAGAAGCAACAGAACAACCCCTTTTCAAACACCTACAATCCAGGGTGGAGGGACCATCCTAAATTTTCCTGGAGCCAAAATTAGCGGCAATCTTATAATTCCAGACCTGTAGGACCCCCTGGTTTTTAAGTTCCACCAGTTCATGTACCACCACATCTACAGCTTCCATATCATCCCTTTCATCACCCATACCCACCTCAACAATTTCAACATTATCCATTACCACCACCACCTATGCAGCAACAACACTTACCTGCACAAGAAGCTGAGAAAAAGCCCTCACTTGAGGAAATGTTCATGACTATCCTGCAAAATCAAGCAGCCTCAATTAAGAACTTAGAAGTTTAGGTTGGATAAATAGCTAGTGCTCTTAGCTAGTGTCCACAAGGGACCTTCCCCAATAATACTGAAGCTAATCCTGTTAGGCAGAGGGAGGGTAAGGAACATGTTATAGCCATCACCCTTAGGAGTGGCAGAGAGATAGATGATCCATAAGTCAAGTCCAATCCTGTTAAGCCCTTAGGGTCTAATGAGGCAGCTTAGAAAGAGCAGGAACCAAATGATCAGGTTGCAAAGGAAACAAAGATAGGCGTTTCTTTATCTTTACCTTCTTCTTCTTCTTCACAGCCTTCCTCTTCATCTGATGCTACACATGTTACCACTACACTTCCTCCAGATACATAACCATTGCCTTTTCCTTAGAGGTTCCAAAACCAGAAGCTCGACTAGCAATTCACTAAATTTCTTGAGGTTTTTAAGAAGCTTCATATCAATATTCCTTTCACAGATGCTTTAAAGCAAATGCCAAGTTATGTGAAGTTTATGAAGGATATCCTCTCTAGGAAAAGAAGATTGGAAGATTATGAGACAGTGGCCTTAACTGAGGAATTTAGTGCAATTATTTAGAGGAAATTACCCCATAAGCTCAAAGATCCCTGGAGTTTTACCATACCCTGCAAGATAGGAAATCTGTTCTTTGGTAGAGCCCTGTTTTATGATGAAGGATATAAGGCTTGAGCATAAGAAATATGAAAGAAAGATGAAAGTAGATAGAGCTAAGGAGGATTTAACTGTCAACATTCTTTCACCACTTTGGTTGACCCTCCTACTTCTCACCCTATTGCTGAGTGTCATTTTCTTCAGCTGCATTTGATGTGCTTCATCTTTTGTTTTCACTTTTTGTACAGTTCTTTTCTTTTTTCTATTTTTTGTTTCTTTGTTTCTTTTGCAGATTTCTTTTCTAGTATCATGTTTTCAATTAAGCTTCGGTTATTCTTCATCATCATCAGATAGAGGAGTACTCTGTTCTTGACTTCAATTCTTATATTATATACACACTGAGGACATTGTGCACTTTAAGTTTGGGGGTGGGGATATCACTTGAGCAATTTTTAAAATTTTGGGCAAAATTAAACAATTTGTCGAAAATTGAGCTTACATTGTTTGATTTTGGGATGATTTAGTACTTAGCATGTAGTTTTCCCATATTCTGATGATATAACCCCATGATTTTGTCTAGCTTTGATTGAATAAGAAGCATGATTATAGGAAAAACATGAAGTTGAATTCTTGAATTTGTCTTATTCTGATTGTGATTTCCTCATTTTATGTACATGTCGTGTCATGAATCAGTATATTTATTTAGAGAAATCTGATGTGGATAAAGGATTGCATTTGCTAAGTTAATTTTATGCATCATATTCTAGAATTTGTTTGATCTGATCTCGAGGCGAGATATTAGATCACACTTAATTAGAGAAATGATTTAGGCCATCTTTGGATCGTTTGAGCCTTTCTAACCATCCTTGTACATATTTTACCCCTAGTCACCCATCTGGGCCAATTAAGCTTTTCTCTGTAAATACACCTGCTTATTTTTTCCTTAGCTTAAATACTCTTTTCCTATCCCTTACCCCGAAAGCTATAAATTCACTAGGATATATCTCGAGCTATGTACATATGGGTTATAGGTGATAGTGAAATTCAACCAAAAAAAAAAGAAGAAAAAAATAAAAAATAGAATAAAAGAATTTAGAAAAAGAAATAAGTTTGGGGGAATAATTTTGAGCTCTTACATTAAAGATCCTAGAAGTAATACATGTTGAGGGGTAATTAAACCTAAATCGACTTTATCTTACCTTAGCCCCAACCTTACATTAAAAGCTTAATAAAACCCTATTGATCTTTGGTTAAGAGTGACTACATTAGTGGAGAGATAAGTGAATAGCAAACTTATGGGAATGATCACTTGTCATTGACTTTACATTCACTGTGTTTGCATAATCTGATCCGGGTAATGTACTGTGAAGTGGCTTTGACATTTTCACACAAACACGAGGAGTCCAATTTGGGTTAGGACTTATGATTGAATTATTCCGAATGTTGGACTTATAATTGTGAATCTTTGAGATCAGAGTTTGTACTTTTTCTTTGAGGATAATATTGGGGAAACCATTATGTTGGTACTTGTCATTCTTACATTTATTTTGTTTTGCTTGAGGATAAGTAAATACTCAAGTTTGGGGCTATGATAATTCTATTAAAATAGAATTATTTGTTCTTAATTTCTTGATTAATTATTTTAATCTCCATATTATTTTATTAATTATCCCCTCAATTTAATTAAAATTCTCTTATGTGCAGGTAAATTAAATCCGGATGAATTTCAGTCGTTTCGATAGAAAATGGGCTAAACGAGACTAGACCACTACCATTTCGCAGTCTGAGTCAACATTCGTTGTAGAGACGTGTGATGTTGGGTGTTTGTATTTCATTTGCCTCGAAAATATAAGATCAACTGACACCGTACCCACCTTCTGGAAGACATACGTCGGGCTACATCGCACATCTAAGTAGACAAATAGATATGTGACGTGAAAATATCTTCTCTGAACCGAATGGAATGAAGACAAGTGGCCAAACAATGCCATCTCATCTAGGATTGAAAATTATAATTGTACCCCCAATTTTGTTTATAAAAAGAATATGATGAGCAATTGAAGGGAGTTTTTTTTTTTTAGGATAGCTTTAGTTTTTTTTTTTTTAGGTTAAGATTTTATTAAAGGTTTTATATTTTCTTTAGGTTTTCTTTTAAGCCTTTCACAGTGGCTGGTGACAGTAGTCACCATATTTTTTTCTCAATTTTGTTCAAGTTCCATTCCTTTATTGTTTTACTGTTTGAGTTTTAATGAAAGGTTTTTATTTTTCTATTATTGCTTTCGGTTTGCTTATTAATTTGGTTTTATTTCTTTGTTCTCCACTGCTCATTCGGGTGATTAAGCTTCCTTCACTACAGCCCTACTCGGTTCTAGTGCTTTGATGCGGTCTTGATGCCGAGCATTGTTTCTGCATCAATGGCAATGTGGAATCACGGCGGTAGGAGCAGGAACTGAAGCAACCTGATGCCCCTGGAAATTCATGTTTCTTTGCTGCACGGTTGTTTATAGTCTTTGTTTAAATTTTTAGCTATTGATTCTACTTGTTCCTTTTTAGCTTTAAGTTAAAACGTGTTATTGCATGGTGTTTCTTTTTCATTTTCATTTTTCTGCACTACATGGATTCATCTCTTTTCTGCATTTAGAGTGTTAGTTTTCCACACTTTTATTTCAACATTCAAGTTGCATTTTCCCTTATTTTACATTTGTTCTTCTCGGTACTTTCAATTTTTATTGGTTTCTACTTGTTACTGGCCAGTGATAAAGGTGGCTGAGCTGATGCCATTCGATGCAGCAGAGAAGCTGCCTCACGGTTGCAGGGATAAAATATCACATACGTCCACTTTGTTCTGCTCTGTTTCCATTAATTTTTACTATTCATTTGGTTTGTTTTCTTATTGTTTTTATTCTACATTAATTTCTTGATTCCTATTGTAGTGTGAGGCATAGGATCATTCAAACTGGAATGTATGAATTAAAGTAGTAGCTGGCAAATCAGAGAGAGCCTGAGCTGAGCTACGTGGCAAGCGAGCAAGGTGACAAGAGATCCTCTTCTAATCTTGCATCTGCTGCTATCTATGCCCCGTTCTACTGTGCTGCTAGGACGTGTGTAGCAAAAATGCAGAACGTAGGTACTATGCAGGTGGTATCGAGAAGAGAATTGTTGGCTGGATTCGGTTGGGGGCATTGCTGGGACTGCTGGTGCAAGAATGATTGCAGAGACAGGAGTGCTACGTTATTGGGATGTGCTGAGCAAGGCCACTGTGCAGGGGGAATGATAGGAGCTGCGTGTTGACAGGATTTCTGATCCAATAGCCACATGTACTGAAGATAGACGTGAGCAGGATGGTGGCAGTAGTAGTATACAGAGTACAGGACATGTTGAAACAGACAAAGAAGAAACTTGCATAGTACAGTGCACGGTCGGGCAGAGAGCAAATGATAAATTTGGTTAAGGCCATGTTTGGCTTTTCAATTCGGTCACATGTCTAGTTTTCATACATAACTATTACTTTATTTCTATTATCCCTTTTAATTTTATTTGTTAGCTTAGATTAGAGTCTTAATTCAATTTTCATATTAGTATTGTTGCTTAGTGGTATAAAACTTAGTTTTAATTAGGAATTAAGAGTTAAATCTGGTGTTTAGGTAGTGCATAATTAAAATTAGTAGTAGCATTATTTTATGTAATTTTAAGTTAGTTTGACTTTAAAATTAAAAATCCAAAAATATTTAGTTCTCATGCATTATTTAGATTTTGTTTTATTAGTAGTGATTAGTTAAAGTTAGATTTAATTTAGGATCATTTTATAGGTAATTAGTTTCTTAGTTTTACTTAAGAATTTCTTTAAGTTAATTGAAGTATATTTTGTTAGACTTTAGGTTAGTTTAATTTGCATTTTTATTAATTAGATTAATTACTTGCATAGTTTATTTTAGGATTGTTTAATTTTAGTTAATTAATTTTGTTTCTTTATTTTCCTTCTAGTTTATCTGCATTAATTTTAACAGTGTTAATTATTTTTTGTAGGTTATTGTTTTTAATTGCTTGGAGCTCTATAAGTAATTTTAGCTCTGTGTTATTTTCTTTATTTTATAATTTTTATTGGTTGTTTAGTACTTTTTAATTCTAGCCTTGTAGATTAGCCCGTAAAAATTCATAATTTGCTAGGATATACTTAGGGTAAGATTAACCGGTACTTAATTAGGCTAATTAGATTCTCTGTGCGACGATAATCCAAAACTCAAATCCCATTATTACTTGTACAACCCGTGCACTTACGGATAACACGTCTAGGTCACTTAGAGTGGGCGTAGTCGACATTAGGGATAGCACCATATGAGGCATTATATGGGCGTAAATGTCGTTCCCCTATTGGTTGGGAAGAGGTCGGTGACAAATAGATCTTTGCTCCTGACTTGGTTAGACAAGCCTCTGAGGATGTCCAGTTGATTTGTGAGAGGTTACGGACAGCTCAGAGCAAACAAAAGAGTTATGCTGGCAGGAAACAGAGACCACTAGAGTTTATTGTGGGTGAGTCAGTGTTTTTGAAGGTTTCTCCCTCGAAACGGATTATGAGATTCGGGAAGAAGGGGAAGTTGAGCCCTCGATATACAGTGCTATTTGAGATACTTGATATAGTGGGAGATAAGGCATACAGGCTAGCATTGCCACCCGAGCTAATGTCTTCCACATATCCATGTTACGGAAGTACCACTCGGACCTGGCGCATGTGATAAGGTACAAGCCTTTGGAGCATAATGAAAGCATGATGTACGTTGAGAAGCCGGTTCAGCTATTGGATAGAAAAGAGAAAGTGTTGAGGACAGAGACAATTCCCTTGGTGAAAGTTCTTTAGCAACATCACACGGTGGAAGAGGCCACTGGGAATTGGAGAGTTTTATGCAGGAGAGGTATCCAGAGTTATTCACAGAATGATTGGTTCCAATTTGGAGGACCAAATTTTCTAAGTGGGGGAGAATGTGAGACCCCATGTATGTATAACCTTGTATATATGTAAATGGAATTATAATATGGATGATTTTGGATCAAGTAAATGTGAAAAGTTCTAATGAGAATGAATGAGTATCGTGGATGCATGTGAAAGTTTAATAAGGGCTGAAGTAGCCACAAACTAAGTAAATGAAAACCTTAAGCATCCAGAATGAGTATAAGGATGCAAAAAGTATAAATGAGTGTAAGACGAAGAATTATAAGTACCTTTTTGATTTCCAAGTGATACGCATAAGTTTCATAATATGGAAGTCATAGGAAATGAGCCTTACCATGCCCCAAGTATGAATGGATTTCAAAATGACTAGTTAAGCAATCAAAGGCAAGTTAACCTTTGAAAATTCTTGAAAACAACTATAGTGGAAATGCAGAAAATGAAGGCCAGATCAATCTCTTGTACAAAACAGGGCAATTTAGAATGAAACAGTAAAGGCAGATCGATCCTCCTTTAAGTGCAGACCGATCTCCTTTGCATTCTGTTAGAATCAGATCGATCTCCTTCATAACTAGATCGATCTCCTTAAGCCTCTGCCAATGAGAGATCGATCTCCCCTACTTGACCAGATCGATCTCACCCCTACAATGCTGAACATTTTAAGAGCAAAAGCTAAGAGCAGATCGATCCTTACCTAATCAGATCAATCTCCTCACCCTTTTTCTATATAAACCTGATGGAAAGAAGCTTCAATCTTCAGGAAACTAAATCTCAGTCCATTTTTACCCAAACACCAAGATTTCTCTCTCTAGAATACCCACTCATTCCATAAGGATTTGAGAAAAAGGCATTAGAGGAAAGTTGTTCATCTTGGAGAGAAGAACAACATATCTTGAAGTCAATATCCAACTCATTGGATTGAAGGATCTAAGGAGTCTTCCAAACTTGGAAGAGGAGGAAGTCAAGCTAGGTAAGTTTCTAATGCACCAACTCTAAATGTGTTTATCTAAATGTTATTATGGGTAGATTGGTGCACATTTCAATGGTTGAAACCTAGAAGTAATGAATCTCCAATGACCTAAAAATAGGTTAGTGTGAGAAAGTGAAATGTATTGGAATTAATGATGAATGGGATATCTTAAGGTGATAATGGTGTCATGAGTATGATTTTAAGATGGTGGTATGGAATGAATTGTGAGATTTTCCAAAAAGGGTAAAATGTGTATTTAAGGTATTGGTAAAAGAAAAATGCATAAATGAATGAGAGAGTAAGGGTAGAGCATTTCATATCAAGTCTTAAATAAGGAACTAAGGGAGCTACTAGATAAGTTTGGTTAGAAAGGCTTGATGATGACCAACTGCAAAAATGGGCCTAACATTAATGAAATAGGCTCAATGAAATATATTGAAGTCAAAATATGAGTTAGCAACATTAACTCAAGTGACTTGTGAATGAATTGCAGCTCTCGAGGATACACCCGGAGCAAGTTGAGCTAAAAGCGTGAGAAGCTTAAACCAAGAGAGTCGTTCACAAGTAAATTGAGGTAAGGGAATTATGTAGACTCTTAAAGATAGCTGTGCGCATTTTGGGCGCATTATGTTTTCTAGAATGCATGTGGAAATTAAGAATGAAATGGGTGTTGAAGGGCAAAGAGTTAGGTTCTGGAGAAATATGCATCAAAATAAAAGCATGATGCTTTGAAAATCCTGTTTTGTTGCTTTTTAGAAAATGATTGGTAGGTTGGCCAATATGTGAAATACTTTGCACGAGAAATACCTTGTTTTTGTTTTATAACCATGCTTTGCAAAGAATGAACCACCTACATGGATTTCGTGAGAATGAAAACGTGTTAGAGTATGACTCACATGAGATTTGAAGTGTTTTTATACGCATAAGTGCTGGAGCTTAGCTCGCACTAGTTTTCACATGGATTTCTATGATGTTGTGCTAGTGCTTAGCTCGTACAAAATTTATACTGGTTTTGAGATGGTGCTAGAGCATAGCTCGCATTAGATGTCCACATACTTATTTTTGTGCTTGAGATTATTCGCACGTGATTTTATGATATGTTGGTTGTCGTGCTAGGAGCTTCGGGAAGACTGGGTGTCGCACTGATGGAATTGGCTCGCACTTACATATTGAGATGTGGCGTGATATGATGTGATGATATGGGTCCATGGAGTACGTTGTACCGTGCATGTAGCATGGAGTACATTGTACCGTGTTGAGATTGTGATATACCATCTTCGGATGATGTTTAGTTCTATTATGGATCGGCGGGTTGACGTGACCCACCTCCCGTGCAGAAGTAGATAGAGGTGATACCCCATACACCTGATCAGTGTAGCCTGGGATAAAAAAGGATATAGCCATAGTCCTAAAGGAGATTTCCCTATTATATTGCCTATCTCGCATGTCATTTGTTTTATGAGTAAATCCATGTTTGAAATGCTTTGTGGGTTAGGACAGTCCGAGGGAGGGGTTGAGACCTGACAAGTGTTGATTTTATTGAGATGGGAAGTTTGATAATGGTTTTAAAGTGCACATATGCATGATGATTTTTTGTGCCTTATTTGTGAAATATGCATGATGGTTATTTCATGCTTTGAACTTAATTTATGCACTGAATTTAAATAGCCTGATTTGCTTTACATGCTATTAACACGGCCATGAACTAATGCTTTTGAGAAGTGATGAGAAATTGTATGGTTTTGAGCATGGCATCACTATCACGTAGATAGTACAATATCTACCTGTTTGTACGAATGCCTTATTAAGCGTGTTGTTTGCTCACCCCCCTTATTTTTCCCATCTATACAGAGCATTGAGTATAGAATGAGGGCGACTGGAGGTTTCCTTTTTGGTACCCATGCATCCCATCACATAAGATATACACACTTGGATAATTTTATATCTAAACTTATTATAGCACAGTAGTATTTTGGATGTAACCATTTGGGGATGTAAAGCAATGTAAACACATGCAAACAACAACTCTGATTTATTTATACAAGTGTTTACTTCTAAATTATAATGCAAATTAAATTGTTATGGTTGGATGAGGTAAACATCAACACACAGTCCAACTGTTCAGAGTGTAGCTGATCACGATCGAGGTAAGGTAAGAACGAATAATAAATATGGTATAAAAAGCGAAAAATTTGTGAGGATTTTTGGTAAGTTGAGGGTTGTGACACAGGATCCTGAACTGGAGGGGGTACATGTATCTCTGCCTCTGCAGCTCGAGGTCTTGGTGTAGGCTATCTGGCTCTTGTCTCTCAGGTGCAGCAGCCTGACCAGCAGGGTTCTCCTATCTACCCTCAAATCTGGCCATCGCCAGTGTAAACATCTCCAAAATCATGTCTACACTGTGCTGTAACTATGCTATATGTTCCTTAGTTGCCTCACTAAGACCGGGTGGATCTCTACTAGAACTAGACTCACTGCGTCTATCGAGCTCATCTCTACGCCCTTGAGAGCGCGAACTCTCTCCTCTATGAATACGTCATCTATCAGACATCCTGCATACTCAAAATAAGTGTCTCAGTCACATTTTCCAACTTTGTATACACATTTGTATCCTAATTATGCATAGTACTTTAGGGATTTATAATTTCCTAGATATGGATACTGACTCACATTAGACCAACTCAACTCTGATACCATTAATTCTATCATGAGCCTCACTCTTTGTTTGTGACCTTTACCTTACCACTTACAGTTGGGCTGTGAGTCAACATCTAATCCATATCTTATCCATTTTAGTCTAATAATTCATACAGATGAAGTAAAATAGAAACTGGATTTTTATATATAAGTGTGGAAGCGTTTACATCAGTTTCTATTATATACATCCCCCAAAATACAAAATACAAACTTTACTGTGCATTAATTTACAGGATACAAAATTTTTTTCGTCTCAAGTGTATACCGCTCTATATTGCTGGATGACCGAAGAAACACGATAGCAGGGACGACTGCAGTGTACTCACTACTGCGTTGTATCTGTGGAGGAGGAAATAAGGGGGTGGGCTAACACACTTAGTAAGGAAAATACGAAAGCAGGTTGATAACTACACTATCTACATGCTTAAAATACATATATATTCATTTTCCTTATAAAACATTTACATTTCTTCAAAAAAACTTCCATCGATGCGAAATCATTAATTCGCTAGATGGGTATATGCATATTCACACAACATACTAGTTTCACACAGCTCATCTTTAAATGCATTAAATACACATTTAGAAATCACTTTGCACATAGCAATTTAATATACATGAGACATAATCATGGGTTATCACATCCCTAGATACACAGCAAGGGAAACATATATCATCACACACATAAGTGACAATGTTATATCACTCAGATATTAGAAGACTTATGGATATAGTCGGATTCCAGGCAACACTGATCAGGTGTTTGAGAACCCTACGCTTGGGGAGGCGGATCAACCATCCCTTCAGCTTATACTCAAATCATGGCACATTGTACCCCATGGCTAACGCTCATAGTAAGTCGTGCCCCCGTGGATCCTTATCACCCATTTTCATTGTTTCAAAATCTCGTGCGAGCAAGTCGGTGCAAGACACACAGCAGTACATGATGGCTCTAGCATAGTTTTTGTACTCATCACATCACATTCATAAACTATGTGTGAGCAGGTCAATGCAAGGCACACAACAATACATGATGACTCTAACACGGTTTTACTGAACACATAGCAAAATCATAAGAACCTCGTGCGAGCACCTCAGCGTAAGACACATAGCATACCTGAGGTATCGAGCACGATATTACTAGGAAATTACATGCGAGCATAGTCAGAATAAGACACACAGCAATACTCAAAGGCTCCAGCACGATTCACAAAAGTCTAGTACGAGCATCTCGACTGGAACACAACATCACTCAAGGCATTGAGCACTCTTTTACTTTTCTCAAAAATCCTTTTTGAAAATAACGTGCGAGCAAGGCTGGTCAATCAACCGTTGCCACTCAGGCTCTAGCACGATTTCACCCAGAAAAGAAATAGAAAAGGCTCCATATATAGTCATGAGTGAGAGGGTAAATCTACCTTCAATCACTCGTTAGAAGCATTTCATGCAATTGGTTAAACCGGGAGCCCGTCTATTATTATTCTTTCTCAAAACGTTTGCAAAACCTCTTTTAACAACAATAATATAGAAGTCATGTAACTCATACTCATAGACTTATTCCCGTATGTAGTTTTGACCTAGATATATCAATATCAATATCTATATACTTATTGCATACATTCGCACAGAGCAAGTAGGAAAACATACGTATAGTTATCTCTAATAGCTCGCATAAGTCCCTTACCTCGAATCACGCTTAAATCAATTTCTTTCGATTTCCACTTCTCATGATCCATCCTATCGACTCCAGTTATATCTTTTGGAGCTGAAATTGTATACTACACACATCAGTATAGTTCATTTCACTTATTCGATATTTAAATCAATGCATTAGACCATTATATTTCATTTGGCCTCGTTACACCATTATCGGACTTTATCTTTTCATAAGTCCATCTCGAGTATATAACTCGTTTTCGAGAATCTCTCAGACTCCTCGAGTCTATTGATTTGTATTAAACTGGTATTAAGCTTACAATACCTCAAGTTCATTATTTCATTTCCTTTTGGCATTTCATCGAATACCTCATATACTTACTTTCCACCATTATTGTTTCTATCACATGGATTTCAACAAACTATTATACAAGCATATATACATGCTCAATAACATCAATACATACTTAATTCATCATTTAATCCTTGCCTACTAATATATTTCTCATTTGACACATTAAACCATTTATAGGTCTTAGAAGATTAAGCATGCATTAGGATGTTTCATAAATCTATATACCAATCAACTTATACCGGTGTATAGATCAACATATATGAGATTGATGCATTGAAATCTTACCAATCTAAACTCTTCCCTTTTTTCACAACTTTGAGGAGAAACTCCTTTTTCTCCTTCGATTCAGCGATTCTACCTCTCGTTTCCAATTATGTTATTCTTCTCCACTCTATGAACAATTTTTTATGAAATAAACTTTTCTCCAATCAAAATGGAAGGTGTTGTCACTTTGGAGAGGGAAAATAGGTCACTTGGTTTCAAAATGGAAGGTTTTTGAATTGTTTCATGTGAATTACAGTTCAGCTGCCCAATTTATATAGAAATGGCTTGATGAGATCAATCTCTAAAGTGAGGGATCAATCTTCTTCTACTTTTAACCTCTCAGCATTCAGTTTTCAAGTATGAGAGATCGATCTATCGAAGAGCATGAGATCAATCTTAGCCAAGTAGAAAGCTTCAGAGATCGATCTGCCAGGGGAATGAGATCGATTTGCTTCTGGCCGAGACATAAAGAGATCGATCTACTTAAGGATGAGATCGATCCTTGCTTAGCAGAGGCTTACTGAGATCGATCTCCCCTTGTTCTGCAGCATACTTAGCCGAATTTCATCCTAAATTTCCAATGCTAACTTCATTTCAATTTGCCTCACTACTCATTTTGCATTTAATACATATTTATCGCTTCAAAAGGTACATTTCTTGCAATTCATACTTAATGAAACTTGCATGTACAACACAGACTCACATAACAAGTGTGTACATCAAATCTATGGACCTTACATCACTTATGATTCATATTACATAAATGAATGTATACTTAGGGAATGATAAGGGTTACATATGAAAATCGGGTCTTACAACTCTAGAACGTTTCATTTACACAAAACTCATGTAGGTGGCTCATCCTTCGCAAGCATGGTTATAAAAACCAAATCAAGTTATTTTCGTGCAAATCATTTAAATGCTAGCCAGCTTACTAATTTTACATGCTAAAAGCAATACAAGATTCAAGAACCTTATGTCCTTGCTTTTCATGAACTTTTCTCAAATCTCATTTTTACTACCCTTCAATCATTCAATTCATTCTAAGACCCTTAGACACTTTAAGAAATCACCTATTCACTCGAAAGTACGTACATATACCTCTAGGGCGAACATAATTCCCTTACCTTTATTAACTTGGAAACAACTCTTTCTTCCTTTCTCGTTTCTCGCGATTGGGTTCACCTTGCTCCGGATATATCCTCGGGAGTTGCAACATTCATTAATTATATGAGTTAATACCGATAGCTCATGTTTAGACTTCAACTAGTCAGTATATCTTATCGAGCCTATTTCATCAAGTTTGGCCCCTTATCACATTTGGCCATCATTATGTCATTCTTATTCGATTTAACTAGCAACTCACTCATTTGCTTATCAAACACTTGGCATAGACATTTATCCATAATTTCCCATTCATTCATGCTTTTCTACAACATCATTTATGCACATTTTATCATTTGACCAATCTTACAATGTGATTTCATCCAATCATCTCAAAATCATGCATATCACCTCACTAACAACTTGATATAATCCCTTTATCATCTAATCAACCACATTCTATTTTCTCACACTAAACCCATTCTAAGTTATACTTGCTCCATTACATTCTAGGTAGATTCAACCATAAATACATACACCAATCTACTCCTAACAACATCTAAATAAATATAATTAGAGTTGGTGTATTAAAAACTCACCTAACTTGACTTTCCTCTTATCCCAAATAAGAAACTCCTTTGCTCCTTCAATCCAACAAGTTGAGTTTTGGTTCTAAGGTATGTTTTTCTCCTCTTTACAATGAACAACTTTGCTTTAATAGCTTTTTCTCAAATCTTTTTAGAAAAGGTGGTATTCTAGAGAGAGAAAGCTTACTTTTGGGTGAAAATGAAGGGGAAAGGTTTGGTTTGCGGAAGAATGAGGTTTGGCCATCAGGTTTTTATAGAGCAGGGATGATGAGATCGATATGCTAGGGTGAAGATCGATCTGCTTTTGGTTTTTGAACTACCGAGTCGTTTAGGCATGAAAGGTAGGATCGATCTGCTCTTTGGGGAAGAGATCGATCCTTTCTTAGCAGAAGCTTGAGGAGATCGATCTGCTCATCTAGAGAGATCGATCTACTCTTGATAGAATCAAATGGAGATCGATCTACACTTAGGAAGGGACTGATCTCTACTAGACAAAAGCAAATGCAGATCAATCTGCTCATGAGGGAGATCGATCTGCTTAATAAGGGGATCGATTTGGCCTTTGAAGATTCACTTGAAATTATTCTGCTAGCACAAGGGATCGACCTGCCTTGAATAGGAGATCGATCTGGCCTTCATCTGCAGGCTTCCTGCTTTAAATTTTCTAATTTTTCAAGGGAAAAATTTGTGTTTGATTACTTTACTACTCATTTTGCAATCTATTCACACTTTGAGCATAGAATGGTCCATTCCTTATGATTTTCATGTTATGGAACTTGTATGTATTGCTTGGAAATCAAAAAGGATACACAGAATTCTCAATCCATGCATTATCATTTCAAGTTTTAAATCCTTATCTCTAATGCAAATGCTTTAGGTTCTATTCGTTTAGTTTATGGCCACTTCAGCCCTTATTTAACCTTTACTTGCATACATGACACTCATTTATCCCATTTGCAATCCATTCGCATTTATATGATCCAACAATAATCTGTCTTATAATTTCATTAACATATAATAAGGTCATACATACATGGGGTTTCACAATCTCCCCCACTAAGAAAATTGGTCTTCCAAATTAGAACCAATTAGTCAGTGAACAACTCAGGGTATTTCCCCTGCTTCAAACTCTCCAACTCCCATGTTGTAAGACCCTTATTTTCATATGTAATCCTCATGATTCTCTAAGTATACACTTGTTCTTGTAGTATGAATCATAAAAGATGTAAGGTCAGTAAACTTGGTGTACACTCTTGTTATATGAGTTCATGATGTACACATAAGTTACGTTATGTATGAATTGTAAAAAATGGACATTTTTAAGTGATAAATGTGGAATGAATGTAAAATGAGTAGTGAAGTAAATTGATATGAAGTTAGCCTTAGGAATCTGGGAAAAATTTTAGCTAAGTATGCTGCAGAGCAAGGGGAGATTGATCCCTCCTTCAAGCCAGATTAATCTCGATAAGCTTCTACCAAGCAAGGATCGATCTCATCCTCAAGCGGATCGATCTCGGCTAGAAGCATATCGATCTCATCCCTCTAGCAGATCGATCCCTAAAGCTATCTACCTAGCCAAGATTGATCATACCCTTCAAAACAGATCGATCCCTCATGCTTGAAAATTGAATGCCGAGAGACTTAAAGCAGGAGAAGATCGATCCCTCACTTATGGAGATCGATCTCATCAAGCCATTTCTATAAAAACTGGGCAGCTGAACTGCATTTCATGAAAATAACTCCTTCAATTTTTGAAGCAAAGTAACCTAGTTTCTCTCTCTAAACTCTCAACATTTTCCTTAGAGATTTGAGAGAAGTTCATTTCAGCAAAGTTGTTCATAGAGAGAAGGAGAACAACATAGTTGAAAATGGAAGGTGGAATCGTTGGATTGAAAGAGGAATAGAGCTTTCCCCCAATTTTGGTGAAAAGGGAGAAAAGCTGAGATAGGTAAGATTTCAATGCAACAATCTCATTTATGCTAATCTAGGCATGATGATGAGCGATTTGGTGTATATATTATTGGTTAAAATGTGATAAACAAAGTTATGACCTAGAATGGATTTGATGAGGAAAAATTGAAATAGGTTAGAGAAAATGAAGATTTGAGCATGTAGATATGTTAATGAGCATGTATAGATGATGTTAAGTTGACATATTGAAATCCATAAGTGGGATTAGATGAGAATTTATAATGGGCATACTAGTGTTTGATGAAATGCCACAGAGAAAGAAAATAATGAACTCAAGGCATTATAAGCTTAATGCGGGTTCAATATGAATCAGTAGACTCAAAGTGTCAGACTCGAATTTTTTGTAGCTTGTACCTTAGGATTCCTATGTGTATGAACACTATGTAATAGTAGTTGAATCATAAGAAGAGTATTTACTAGACTTAAAGTGTTATTGAAATGAATTAACACGCAAAAGCTACATAAAATGCCTAATATGAGCGATAGGTATCACAGGCTAAACTGAGTTATTCTAAATCATTCTGACTGAAAATAAAAACTTAAAATAAGAGAGCGTAGAGAACTCATGAAGGAAAGTCAGCTTGATTTAGTCTCGAACATATAAAACGAGTGTAAAAGCTAAAAAAGGTAAAATGGACCTTTTTGGCAAGAAAAGGAGTTTCGGGTGAAATTATCCACTGGGAGCGGTTGGAATACAAAGACGAGAGTGTAAGACATAAGATATGACACTCTCAAAATTTTGAGAAAAAGTCAACATAGTCAATGGTTAAGGAAAAAGTCAACTATAGTTAAGAAAGTGGACTTTTACCATAGTTGACTAATCATGGTTAAAAATTAACCTAAGTGTGGAGGAAAATTTGGGGAAAAATATTTTGGCCAGAATACAAGATAATCATCCCCGAAAGTAAGGAAAATTTATTCGAAAGGATTCCGGAATAAATTTAATAGTTAAAAACGTGATGGGCCTAAGGTAAAAATTTTAAAGCCCATTAAGGTATACTAAACGTATATCGAATTTCTTAGGTCCTATAGACCGAATTGTTGGACCAATTGATCGGCCAAATTTTGAGACAATAAAAGGCCCGAGACATAGTAAAAATTTCAGCCCAAAAGCCCATTAGGAAAGCCCAAACCGAGAAGCCCAATTGGAAAAGCCCATGAGATAAATATCTAACCATAGTTAAAGTTAACTATGACTCATAAGGTGACTCATAAGGTGACTCATGGCTAAGACTTGGAAAGTCAAGTATAATGGCTGGAAAGTAAAGCTTAATGGCTAAGTATATGGCTTATAAATGCAGCCACACCATTGTCATCTTCATCACACCAATTCCGGCTAGAAGAAAACACCATTGAAACATATTATCCAAGCTTTCTCTCACTAGAAATCACTAGGAATTAGGCATATTTGGAACTTGCATTCTTCATGGAAGTTTTTCCAAATTGAAAGGAGATTGACATATGTTGGAATTGGCTATCAAGGAGCCATAGAGTGCAAACCGAGAGCCTCCAAAGTTTCGGCCAAAGGGTGAACACAACAATTGGTATATTTTCTAATTTCCAATTTCATATATGTTAATGTATGAATAATTTCAAGTATGTTGATATATGTTTTAAGCATTGAAACATATTAAATCACCATGAAATGGGTTAGGCCGAGAGTGATCAATGGGATATAAAATTATGTCAATATGATTTTAAGACATAAATGGATTAGTGTACATGTATTAATGTTAATGGTGTAATTAGAATTAATCAAATTGATTAATTAATACATGTAATTTGTTAGCAATCAAGGTGTTTGATAAAATGCCTAAATGAACTATGTGATGATTGGTAATGTTGCCTACCGAGTGTTTGTGAAAATGCCTAAGTGAAAATGGCTAGATAATAGGCATGAATGGCATGCCATGGTGAAACCGAGACATGGGTAGCTCTCGGCCATGGCATGTGGCCGAGAGGCCCAATGGGCCAAGCCCAATCATTTTAGGCCCAATAAGGTGTAATGGGCCTAGGAAAAGCCCAATAAGAGTTGGTGGGTCCCACAAGCCCAATAGGCCCAACGAAAATGAGTAGTAAAATGAAAATGGACTTAAGGTCTAGTTAGGCCCATTAAGGATTTTTAAGGCCCATTAAGGGAAAATAGACTGTATTAATGTATAATACAGTAGAAAAAGTATAATTAACCTGAGGAATGTTTGTTTACAGCTCCGGAGTTTACATTGAGAGCTGATCGGACTGCGAGATTGAGCAGCACCGAGGAAGTGAGGTCACGTGACGTGATCCGAGGTAAGGGACTTTTACGAGTAGTTAGAGATAACTGCACGTATTTTCATCTGCTTTTACATTCACTTAAAAACTCTGAGGGTCAGAGAAAGTGAATAATAATTATTGCGACCCGATAGTGGTAAATTACGATTTTGCCCCTAGTTAGTCAAAAAGTCAACTTTTGTGAGAAGTTGCAAAAAGCATGGAAAATACTATTGTGAGTGTTTAATTGCTATTAGCATGAAAATAAATAGATGGGCTAATGATTTTAAAGTTGATGTGACTTAAGCACACTTTATAGTGCTGATTTTAATGTTTTATAAACAATCCCTTTTAAATAGCCATCTATCATATTATGTGAGAATGAATCGTGCTAGAGCATAGCTCGCACTGGGATTCATATGTTTTCCACATACATTAGTGCTGGATTTTTATACGCACTAGATTTCCATGACATGCATGATAGAGTACTGGAGTTTTACTCGTACTCGAGTTTTACATGAGATGCATGACAGAGTGCTGGAGCGTTGCTCGTACTCGATTCTTCATGGTTTATACATGACATAGTACTGGGAGCTATTGCTCGTACTTGATTTGATATTGTGCATAGCATAGTACTGGGAGCTATTGCTCGTACTTGATTTAATACAAAAACTATGCATTGACCTAGTTGATGGAGATTGCTCGCACTAGAGTTGAGTTTGTGATGTGAAACGGTGTTCGAGCGTAGTGTCGACTATGTGTCGCACTCGAGGACGCACACTGTATGTGATATTATATACATGGTACCTATTCATGTCGCATTCTTGTGCGACTGAGTGTCACATTTTGAGAGGATGGCCAGCATGAGGGTATTTATGAATGTGGTATAAATATTTTCATAGTTACGAGGGCTAAGTCCTATGGGAGGCACCCTGGCTGTGAGGGTCCACGGGTGTACTTTGTACCGTTTCTGAGTGGCACGAGGTGTACACTGTACTGTGTGTTACGCATAGCTGAGGGCTGTAGTGGACTGACCATCCTCCCGTTGCAGCAGTGATGCCCCGCATACCGAGTACTGTGTTGCTTGGGATCACTTTTTGGATATGATCATAGTCTAGGATACTATTTGCATAAACCACAGAGTCTTACATGATATATCACATTGATTGACTGATTTAAACTGCGGACAGACCTGAGGGATGGGTCGGACTCCGATTTTGTGTTGTGAATCATTTGATGCCATATTCATTGTGATTTAAATATACATGGCATGATTTACATAAAGGCATGATTTATATACGATGCATTGTTTTGCACTACATGCCTACATTTGAGAAAGAAAGCATGATTTTCTGTACATGGGATTTATTCTGTACAAGTATATATATTATATTTCAAGACATGCTTTTTGAAGCGAGTAAAGGAAATAATGTTTTCAAGGCATAGCATTATTTTGAGTAGATAGTGTTGATATCTACTTGCTTGCCTGATTTCCTTACTTAGCGCGTTGTATGCTCACCCCCCTTTCTTTACATCTCTCTACAGAGCGTCAGTAGAGCGAGAGCTATCGAGGGACAGTATCCCAGAGTCCACTGCTAGTTCCTATCGATCACCATGTATACTTATATTGTACAGTTGTGTATCTAAACATAGAAACAGCACAGTGATGTATACGTTATATGGGGAATGTATTTATATGAGATTTTATATAATCTTACATGTATAATAAAAGCAGTTACAGTCAGTAATATTATATTGACATGTATGTATGAAAATGGATGATGTGGTAAGCGATGACTCTGACATCGAATCACAGCCCAACCATTGAAGAGAGGAAAGGTAAGTTAAAAAATGCGAAAAATTTATAGTGATTTTTGGTTAAAGTCAAGGATTTAGAACGGGTCCTGACACAAAGAGTCTAGAAGATTCTCGAAAAATGAGTTATATACTTGAAATGGACTTATGAAAGAGTAAGGTCCGATAAAAATTTAACGAGGCCAAATGAGATATGAATGGCCTAAATGCATTGATTTGAATATCATGCAAGTGAAATGAAGTATATGAAAGTATACTGATGTGTGTAGTACACAAGTTTAGCTCCAGAAGATAAAATTTGAGTCAATGGGACTGGATCACGAGAAGTGGAAATCGAAAGAAAGTGATTTTAGTGTTATTCAAGGTAAAAGATTTATGCAAAGTTATAAAGATAGCTATACATATGTTTCCTTACCTGCTGTGTGCGTATATATGCGATAAGTGTGTAGATATTGTTATATCTAGGTGAAAACTATGTATGAGAATAAGCCTATAAGTATGAGTTGCATGACTTCCATGTTATTGTTGTGAAAAGGAGTTTTTACAAACATTATGAGAAAGAGTAAAAATAGACAGGCTCTCGATTTAGTAAAGTGCATGAAAAAGCTTCTAACGAGTGATTGAAGGGAGATTTGCCCTTTCACTACCAGTAAATGGAGCCTTCTATTTCTTTTCTATGTGGAATTGTGCTAGAGCCTAAGTGGCGAAGGTAGGTTTACCAGCCTTGCTCGCACATTATTTTTAAAGGGATTTTTGAGAAAAGCAAAAGGGTGCTCGATGCCTTGGGTGATGTTGTGTGCTCCACTCGAGAGCTCGCATAGATTTTGGGATCATGCTGGAGCCTTCAAGTATTGCTGTGAGTCATGCTCTGATTATGCTAACATGTAATTTCCTAGTAAAACCATGCTCGATGCCTCAGGTATATTGTGTGCTCTTACACTGAGTTGCTTGCATGAGGTTTTTTTGACTACGCTGTGTGTTAAGTAAAAACCATGCTAGAGCCGTCATGTATTGTTGTGTGTCTTGCATTGACCTGCTTACACGTTGTTTAAAGATGTGATGTAATGAGTATAAAATCGTGCTGGAGTCATCGTGTATTGCTCTGTGTCTTGTACAGACCTGCTCACACGAGATTTTGAGACAATGGAAATGGGTGATAAGGATCCACAGGAGTATGATGTATCGTAAGCGTTAGCCATGGAGTACGATGTGTCATGATTTCAGTATGAGCTAAAGGGATGGTTAATCCGTCTCCCTAAGCGTAAGGTTCCCTCACACCTGATCAGTGTTGCCTGGAATCTGACTATGACCATAAGTCCTCATAAGTCCTATATTTATCTGAGTGATATGATTGTCACGACCCTCCACTTACCAAAAATTGTCACAAATTTTTCGCTTTTCATACATTATTTATTTTTCATCCTTACCTTACCTCGATCGTGATCAACTACACTCTCAACAGTTGGGTTGTGTGTCAATGTCTACCTCATTCAACCATAACAATTTAATTTGCATTATAATTTAGAAGTAAACACTTGTATAAATAAATCAAAGTTGCTGTTTACATGTGTTTACATTGTTTTACATCCCCCAATGATTACATTTAAAATGGTACTGTGCGATGGAAAGTTTAGATACAAAATTACATCGGTGTGTATACCTTACGCGATAGGATGTAATAGATACTAAAAGGAAACCTCCAGTCACCCTCAGTCTATACACAATGCTCTGTAGAGAGGAGAAAATAAGGGGGTGAGCAAACAACATGCTCAGTAAGGCAATCATGTGAATAGGTAGATACTGCACTATCTACGTGATCGTGATGCCATGTTCAAAACCATACAATTTCTCATTCACCTCAAAAGAATTAGTTCATGCTTGTGTTAATGGCATGTAAAGCAAATCTTGCTATTTAAATTTAGTGCACAATTCAAATTTAAAGCTTGGAATATCCATCATGCATATTTGATAAATAAGGCATGAAAAATCATCATGCATCAGTGTATTTTAAAGCCATTCTCATACTTTCTCAAGCAAATCATGCTATTTAGTTCGTGCACAAATCAAGTTCAAGCATGGAAAATCATAATGTATAAGTGCACTTTAAAGCTATTATCATGCTTTCTCATCTCAATAAAATCAACACTCGTCAGGACTCAGACCCTCCCTCAGACTGTCCTAACTTACAAAGCATTTCAAACATGGATTTATTCATAAAATAAAAGACATGTGAGATAGGCAATATAATAGGGAAATCTCCTCTAGGACTGTGGCCATATCTTGTGATCTAAGGCTACACAGATCAGGTGTGCAGGGTATCACCACTATCTGGTTCCGCACGGGAGGTGGGTCATGTCCAACCCGCCAGTCCATAGCAGAACTAAACATCGTCTGAAGACGTCATATCATAATCTTAACACGGTACAACGTACTAAATGTACCTGCGTGGTACAACGTACTCCGTGGACCCATATCAACACATCGTATCACGCCAAATCTTAAAATGCACGTGTGAGCCTATTTGATCGGTGCAACACCCAGTCTACCCGAAGCTCCTAGCATGACTATCAACATGTCATAAAACCACATGCGAGTAATCTCAAGCACGACAACAAGTATGGTGGACATCTAATGCGAGCTACGCTCCAGTACCCTATCAAAACCAGTGTAAAATCTGTGCAAGTTAAACTCCAGCTCAACATCATAGAAATCCATGTGAAAACTAGTGCGAGCTAAGCTCCAGCACTCATTAGTATGAAAACACATCAAATCTCGTGCGAGTCATACTCTAACACGCTTTCATTCTCACGAAATCCATGTAGGTGGCTCAATTCTTTGCAAAGCATGGTTATAAAACCAAATCAAGTCATTTCTTATGCAAATCATTTCAAATGTTAGCCAACCTACCAATCACTTGCTAAAAAGCACTAAAATAAGATTTTCAAAGTATCATTCTTTTATTTTCATGCTCATTCCTCAAAACCCAACTCTTACCCTTCAAAACTCCCATTTCATTTCTTATTACCACATGCATTCTAGAAAAGCATTATGTGCCCAAATTGCACACAAATATCTCTAAGAGTCCATATAATTCCCTTGCCTCGATTTACTTGGGGTGCGACTCTCTTCCGCTTAGCTTATCGCGCTTTTGGCTCAACTTGCTTCGGGTGTATCCTCGAAAGCTGCATTCACCAATCACTTGAGTTAATGTTACTAACTCACATTTTGACTCAAACTAGTCAATATATTTCATTGAGCCTATTTCGTTAAGTTAGGCCCATTTTTGCAATTGGCCATCATCAAGCCATTTTCAACCAATTTATCTAGTAACTCACTTAGTTACTTACTTAGGACTTGATGTGAATTACTCACCCTTACTCTCTCAGTCATCCGTACATTTTACCCAATGCCATAAATGCATCCCTTTTTGGATAAGTCCACAATTCATTCCATAACACCATCTTAAAATCATACTCACAACACAATTATCACCTTATTAATTCCAATGCATTTCACTTTCTCACACTAACCCATTTATAGGTTATAATTATTCCATTTCATTCTATATAGTTTCTACCATTAATATGCACACTAATCAACTGCAAAATTAATAACTAAGCAAATAAACTTGGATTAGTGCTTTAGAAACTCACCTCTTTGGATTTCTTTCTCACTCCAAATGACAATGCTCCTATCTCCTTTAATACAACAAATGGGGCAATGACTGCAAGCTATATTTTTCTTCTCTTTGATGTTAACAACTTTGTATCTAATAGCCTTCCCTAAAATCTTTATGAAAATAGACAGATTTAGGAGTGAGAAAGCTAGGTTTTGGGTTCAGAATGGAAAGGAAATGGTTGTTCCCATGACATGTAGATTTTAACTGCTCCTATTTATATAATTGCTTGATGAGATCGATCTATCGAGGGCTTGAGATTGATCTGGTCTTCTTAAATTCCCTCATTTTCATGACATTTGAAGGGATGAGATCGATCTGTCAAAGGCTTGAGATCGATCTGTCTCAGGCAGAGAGTTTTGGAGATTTATCTGGCTAGGGAGGAGATCGATCTGCTCCAACCCGAGAGCTAAGGAAATTGATCTGCTTCCACTAAGGATCGATCCGCTTGCATTAAGGATCGATCCCTTCATTTACAAAATGTTTAGAAGATCGATCTGACGCCATTAGAGATCGATCTACCTTGTTCCATTACTCGAATAAGAGCATTTTTTGCTCTTCCAGATCGATCTCTCATCCTATGAGATCAATCTGGCATTCATATTTTCTAGATTTTGCTGCAGTTTTCTGCAGTAACTTCTCACAAAACATCCTTAATTTGTTGCCATAGTCATTTTCTCATCCAACCACCTTTAAGACTTGAAAATGACATTCATTCATACTTTATACTCATTAAAACTTGTGTGCAATCATTGTCTAACCAAATGTATACATTTCATAGCTACATGGAAGCACAAAGATTTTACCACTTATGCAACTTGATTCCATTTTACCAAACTACTTATATTTCATTCCACTCACATTCATCACATACAAAAGTCCATTTCTTCATATTCATACATAATGAAATTTGTACGTACGTCACAACTCTTATTACAAGTGTGTACATTGAATTTATGGACTTTACATCATTTATGCTTCATATTACAAGTATATCACCATACTTATGAATTCATAATTACTTTATCCAAAATCATCCATATTATAATTTACATTTACATACATATACAAGGTTAAACATGTATGGGGTCTCACAATGACATTGTCAATACTATGTGTGGTGACATATGTTTCCCTTGCTGTGTGTCTGGGGATATGATAACCCATAATTATGTCTCATGTACATTAATTTTCTTAGTGTAAAGTGATTTCTAAATGTATGCTGTGTGATTTTAACAATGAGCTGTGTGAAAAGAATGTGCTATGTGAATTTGCATATACCCATCTAGCGAATTAATGATCTCGCATCGATGAAAGTTAGTTTAAAGAATGCATATGTTTTCTAAGGGAAATGAATATATATATTTGGCATGTAGATAATGTAGTTATCTACCTGCTTTCATATTTTCCTTACTAAGCATGTTATCTCACCCATTTATTTCCTCCTCCACAGATACTACGCAGTAGGGAGTACACTGCAGTCCTTCCTGCTATCATGTTTCTTCGATCATCCAGCAGTATAGAGGTATACACTTGAGATGAAAAATTTTGTATCTTATAAATTAATGCACAGTAAAGTTGTCTTTTGTATTTTGGGGGATGTATAAAATAAGAACTGATGTAAACGCTTTTGCACATATATATAAAAGTCCAGTTTCTATTCTACTTCAATTAAATGAATTTATCGAATTATAAATGCATGAGATATAGATTGGATGTTGACTCACAGCCCAACTATAAGTGGTAAGGTAAAAGTCATGGACAGAGAGAGAAAGGGTCGTGACACATATAGCTTCTTCTGCAATGTGGTCCTGCCAAAGGACTTTCACTAAGGGGATCGTCTTAGATCTCAAAACCTTCTCCTTCCTATCCAATATCCGAATCAACTTCTTAACATACGACATGCTCTCATTGAGCTCTAATAGCTCATATCTAATTACATGGGTTGGATCCGGTTGGTACATTCGTAACATAGAGATGTTGAAGACATTGTGAACGCCCACTAGCTCAGGTGGCAATGCTAGTCTATAAGCCTTCTCTCCCACTTTATAAAAAATCTCAAAGGGTCCAATGTAACGAGGGCTTAATTTTCCTTTCTTTTCAAACCTCGTTATACCCTTAGAAGGAGAGACTCGCAAAAACACAGATTCACCCACTGTGAATTCCAATGGTCTTCGTCTCCTATCAACATAACTCTTTTGTCTACTTTGAGCTATCCGTAATCTCTCACAAATCAATTGGACATCTTTAGAGGCTTGTCTCACTACGTCGGGAGAAAATATTAGTCGGTTACCCACCTCTTCCCATCCAATAGAGGAACAGTATCTTCGGCTATACAAGGCCTCATACGGTGCCATCCCAATACTCGAATGATAGCTATTATTTTAGATTAACTCTGCGAGTGGCAAATGGTCATCTTAAGAGACTCCAAAATCAAATGCACACGCTCTCAACATATCTTTTAGGGTCTGTATAGTCCCCTCTGACTGACCATCTGTCTGAGGATGGAATATTGTGCTAAAACTCAGTTGGGTCCCTATCGCTTACAAAAAATGTTCCTAGAAGTGGGAAGTGAAGCGGGCATCCCTAATAGAAACAACGCTCACTGGAACACCTTGCAACATCACTATCTCGCGGACATATAGTTTCGTCAGTGTACTCAGAGTATCAGTAGCTCTCATAGCTAAGAAGTGTGCCGATTTCGTCAATCTCTCTACTATCAACTAAATCGCATCGTGATTCCTACGGGTCCTGGGTAATCCCATCACGAAGTACATAGTGACATGGTCCTATTTCTAAGTAGGTATAAGTAGAGGTTGTAATAGCCCTGCAGGCTTCTGATGCTCTACCTTCACCTGCTGACAGACGAGACACTTAGCCACATATTCAGCTACATCTCTCTTTATTCCTGACCACCAAAACACTCTTCGGAGGTTCTGATACATCTTGTTACTTCCAAGATGTAGTGTATACTTCGTTGAGTGAGCCTCTGATAGAATTAACCTCCTGATCTCTGGATCATTGGGAACACATATCCTACCCCTAAACCTCAGCAAGCTATTTGGACTCAACTCAAAATAAGTCTTTGTACCCCTCTGTTTCTACTCGATAATATCACTGCATTGCTGATCAATCTACTCAGCCTGTCGGATACGATCTACCAGATCTGGTGCCAACCGCAGGCAAGCTACCATAATGCCACAATCAATATCAGGAGGGGTCACATCCAAACTGAGGCTCGTAAACTATTCCAATAGCTCGTGTTCCCTAATCATCATGTATAATACCAACTCGAGATACTTGCTACTAGTGCATCAGCTACTACATTCACCTTACTCGGGTGTTACAAGATCTCGCAATCATAGTCCTTCAGAAGCTCGAGCCACCTCCTCTGTCTCATGTTAATTCCTTCTGTGAGAACAGATACTTAAAGCTCTTATGGTCAGTAAATGCTTGAAATTTCTCACCATAAAGATGATGGCGCCATATTTTCAAGCAAATACTACGACAAGCAACTCTAGATCGTGCGTTGGGGAGTTCCTTTCATGATCCTTAAAATGTCTCAATCCATAGGGAATACCTTCCCATTCTACATTAGTACACAGCCTAGTCTTTGGTACAAAGCATCTGTATATACAGATAAACCTCGTTAACTGGTAGGAATGGTGAGAATCGAAGCTGTAGTTAACCTCTTCTTCAACTCTTGAAAACTCTTCTCACATTTATTGTCTCACATAAATTCAACATTCTTACTTGTTAGACGTGTCAATGGAGCAGCTAGCCTCGAGAATCCCTCCACAAACCATCGATAATATCCAGCTAAACCCAGGAAACTGCTGATCTCTGTAACTGTCTGGGGTCTCTGCCATTGAACCACTACTTCAATCTTGGATGGGTCCACTAACACACCATCATTTGATACAATAAGACCCATAAAAGAGATCTCCTCTAGCCAAAAGTCATACTTACTAAGTTTAACGTATAACTTCTTCTCTCGGAAGGTCTGTAGCACTATCCTTAGGTGCTGGTCATGCTCCTCTCTATATCTCGAATACACCAGAATGTCATCGTTGAACATGATAACAAATCTATCCAAATACTGGTGAAACACCTCATTCATCAACGACATAAAAGCTGTGGGAGCATTCGTCAACCCGAATGGCATAACCATAAACTCAAAGTGACCATATCGGGTGCAGAAGGCTATTTTAGGTACATCTCCATCTCGAATTCTCAACTAATGGTACCCACATGTCAGATCTATCTGAGAAAAGACTTGCGCTCCCCGAATCTGACCTAATAAGTCATAGATACGTGGAAGGGAGTAGTTATTCTTGATGGTCGTCTTATTCAATAACTTGTAGTCAATACACAATCGGAGGCTCCCATCCTTCTTTTTTACAAACAGTACCGGTGCTCCCCAAGGTGATACACTTGGTTTGATTAACCCCTTATCGAAGAACTCCTGTAACTGCTTCTTCAGTTCCTCTAACACAATTGGAGTCATTCTTTACGGTGGCTTAGATATCGACTCTGTACCAGGTGCCAAATCTATACAAAACTTTACTTCCCTATCCGACGGTAACCTTGGTAATTCATCCGAAAAGACGTTTGGAAATTCCCTGACCATTGAGATGTCTCTCAACTCCAGACATACCTTATTCATCTCAACCACGTACGGAATATAACCTTTCAAAATATTAATCATTTAGTAAGCATAGAAGTGCATCTATTTTACTTACAACAATTACTGCTTTCAATACTTTTCAAGGGGATTTTACATAACATTGTTTAGGGAAACTTACGGTAACGCAATCTATCCTCGGAAAAGTTACTGTTGGCTCTAGCAAGAGGGGGGGTGAATCAGTTTTCTAATGTTTATGGCAAATTTTAAATTAATCCTAATTTAATTAGCAAATGATAGTGAGCAATATAATAAAATTAAACAATTTAATGCAAGATAGGGAAGAGAGAAACAAACACAATCGCTTATAAAGGTTCGGCCAAACTCTTGCCTACGTCCTCTCTCCTTGACCCTCTTGTCAAGTGCTTTCTTTCTCTCCTTCAACAGAAGTTACAATCTTCCTTTTTCAGGTTAAGGAATAACCTCTCTACCCTTTGCAATACAAAGATGTATTCACCCTTTTACAATTTTATCTCACTGAGGAACAATCCTCTTCTCTTCTAAGGTAAGGATGAATACAGAATCAAGCTTTTAGTGTGGGTAGGACAATTACAGCTTTTGCACTTAAGCTTATACAACAAACTCAATAAATGAGGAATGAAGACACAAGGAATGAAAGTATTAAACTCTTGAGAATGTAAGAAAATGTGCAGCAATAGTGTCTCTATTCTCATTGTCTTCAATGCTTGGTTAAATACTGAAGGATTAGTAGTTGGAGCATTAAATGCTATTTTTCCCGTTGAGATTTTACAGAAACTAGCCGTTGGGTACCTCAAGTAGAGTGCCAGATCGATCTGCCATTTTGGCCAGATCGATCTCTTAGTTATAAATCCTGTAAGATCAAAGCACAATAACACAAGGAGATCGATCTCATAGGTTAGCAGATCGATCTGTTAATTTGAAAATGATAGGGGAGATCGATCTGTCGAATAGGCAGATTGATCTTCTAATCTCTCTGTTTGAGGTAAGATCGATCTTCAGATCGATCTGCCATGCAATCTCGTAGTGGGGAGATCTGTAAGACCCGAATTTAATTAAAATACGAAAATTAAATAAGAAAAGATGGGGGATGTATGAAGGAAGGTCGGGTTAAATTAATCCCGAATACGTGCAAGGGAAAAATGGTCAAAAGACCAAAGGTCGGTATAATTTCGATAAGGAAAATTAATTAAAAATATGGATTTGAGAAATCTTGGTCAATAAAGATGAAATAAATTAATTTTGGGTCAATTGATCAAGATTTGGAAATTTTAAAAATACCGAAAAAATTATCGGAACGATATCTCGAAAAACGCAAAAAAAATAATATCAAAATTTAGAGAAAAATATAATTAATAAATTAAATTTAAATTAAATAAATTAAAGTAGAATAAAAATAATAATTTTTGTAGATATTTGGGTATTTTAATATATTTTATTGAATAGTAAAATAATTAAAATAAATAATAATAAAAATAAAATTAATAAAAAAAAAGAGAGAGAACTGAAACAAAAAAAAAGGAAGAGAGAGAGAGAATGGGTCGGGGAGAGAGAAGCCAAACGGAGCCGAGAAGAACCGAAGAAGACCCGACCACCGTCCGGCGGCCGATGGCTGGGCCAAGGGTCGGAAATGGAAGAGGGGAGGCCGGTGAGCAAGATGGTACCGGCGGTGCAGCTTACCGACGCCAAAATTCGGTGAAAAATGGAGGAGAAGGCCGCGGGAAAGAGATGGCCACCGACGGCGAACGGCGGTGAATCGACCGGAACCAAGGCCCGATTCCGAAAGCCCAGGCGACGGCGATCATTTCTGCACCGGTCTCAGCCAACGAAACGGCGGGAATCGCCGGCGACGGCCAAGAGGAAGGAAATGGGTCCGACGGCCGGGGAGAAGAGGCCGAACCGGCGGCGTTCCGACGAGCTTGACCCAAGCTGAGGCCAGATTCGGGCTGCGGACGACCCAGCGGAGCGATTGGCGGTGGAAGCCGGCGGAGAACCGGCCGGTAAGGTGGTGAACCGGTGGTGAACCGACCGAACCGGAGAGAATCGGCGGTCTGAACCGATCCGAACCGGACTGAACCGGTTCAGCCAAAAAGAGAGGAAAAAAGGAGAAAAAAAGGGAAAAAGAAAAAGAGAAAAAATTGGGGAAATTTTTGTGGTGCAATCGAGCTTCGGGTAAGTCGATAAGCAGTCAAATTGACCCAATTTAAATTTGGAATATTTTATTTAATTAATTATCGACTGAAAGTTTACCCGGAAAATATATTTAATTGTGTAGCTCGACGATTGGCATCCACCGAGGGCTCGAGACAGCCTCGATTTACGGACTAGCATGGAATCTCGGGTAAGTGACCCTTATTTATGACAATTACCTCGTTATGCGTGATATTGATTTAATTTCCGTATAAATTGAATTAAATTATGGAAAATTAGTTAAATTGTCGTAAATATTAAATTTAGCTATTCGAGAATTAGAACGAGGCCCAATAAATTATTGGTGGGCCCAATGAGCCCAATAGGCCTCGATAAAGTGAAAATTAAGTGGAAAACGGGCTTAAGGCCGATTTAGGCCCATTAAGGTGCAATCGGGCCCAATAGGGGTAAATGGGCCCAATGATTTAAATTAAGCCCAGAAAGTATTAAATTCAATTAAATTGTATGTTATCTGACCTGAGGAATATTAATACGCAGTTCCGGGCATTTGATTGGGAGCATATCGGACTGCGCGACGAGATAACATTAGAAAAAGAAAAGGTCAGACTCGACAGGAAAAATAAGGTAAGGGAATTCTGCAGACTGCTGAGGTAACTTTACACAATTTCAAGTTCATTTGCAGTCCTTAAAATTTATCTGAAGGGTCTAGAGGTCAATTAATAATTTTAGTGCCCCGAATGGGTAAATTACTAAAATACCCTTGTTAAGGGTAAATTCTAAAAATTTAGGAAAAATTGGGAGGAGCAAGGACAAGAGGTTCCTGCTCGTTCTGGAGGTATTTCAACACATGCATGAGTAGGCTGGCTCACTTTTAAAGAAAAATGCATAACATTGCATATCTTAATTGATGTGATTTCTGTGAAAACTATTTGGAAATAACCGAGCCGCCTACATGTTTTTATTTACATGTGACGTGCTAGAGCTCAGCTCGCACGATGTTTGATTTGTGTGATACATGCATTAGTGCTGGAGCGAGAGCTCGCACTAGAGTTTTACATGCATAGGTGCTAGAGTATAACTCGCACCAGATTTCACATGCTTTTTTGTGACACGGTGCTAGAGTCTAACTCGCACCAAATTTTACATGATTTTCATGACAGGGTGCTGGAGTATAACTCGCACCATATTTTTATATACACGATTTTCGTGACAGAGTGCTTGAGTTTAGCTCGCACTAGTTTTATTTGATTTACTGACAGTGTTAGAGCACCGCTCGCACTACTTTTCAGAGATCATGCGATAAGCCGTGCTTGGAGCATCGGGTAGACTGTGTGTCATCGATTAAATAGGCTCGCACGTGCGTTTTGAGACATGGCATGAGTATAGAGATATTATATGGGTCCACGGAGTACGATGTACCGTGCAAGTAGCATGGAGTACGATATACCATGTGGTATCTTCGTGATACGTTGAACTTGTTGACGTTGTTGGACCACCCGTTGTTAGACCACCATCGTTGTGCGTGGGCCCAAGAGGGGTGGCCATGGCCGATGGCAGGGGTTGGCCGGGCAGGGGTTGGCCGTCACAATAAAACGCATCTTCGGATGCATGAGATCGGATAAGATCGACGAGATGGAGTGACCCACCTCCCGGGAGGTTCCCGATCATGGTGAGAACCCGCACACTAGGATCCGTGTAGCTGAGGAACTCCCGAGGACAGATATGGCCATAGTCCTGGTTATTGCCGATATACAGACGTTGCCTAGTCTCGCATGTTGATGATTTTTACGATGATTTAAACTGGGTTTTACATTAAATTGCATGATGGTATTTCCATGCTTTTCAAACCCATGTGTGAATGTAAATCGATTTTCATGGTTTTGTGTGAGTCAGGATCACCCGAAGGAGGGGTCGAGTCCTGACTTTATTGTGAAATTTTTAAATGAGAAAGAAATAATTTAAATGAATTGCATGTTAAATTTTTCGTGCAAACTCGATTTACATAGCATCATAATTCATATCATTTGTTTTAAAATGTGTGGAGAAATGGTGGTTTATGCATGGCACCACGTTCATGTAGGTAGTATGGTTACCTACTTGTTCGTAGGATTGCCTTACTGAGCTTGATGTGCTCACCCCTTTCATTTTCTCCCACAGATAATCTCCAGTTGAAGTTGCGGTGACTCAGTACTGCATTCCGGATATCCGCTGCTGCCCATCAACATAAGGTATATACACTTGTACATATTGTATCTACATAAGCATAGCACAGTAACATGTTTGTAAGTAACTTTAGGGGATGTATAAATAATATAAACAATTATAAATGACTGGAGAATAAATAAGTTAGATGGTAATTGAATGGTGGGACTGGCATTGACACACAGCCCAATTATTAGTGGAGTGTGGTCACGATTCGAGGACAGGTAAGAAGTTAAGTAAGAAAATAATAAAAACGGGAAAAATTAACTCTGATTTTTGGGTAGTTTGGGTCGTGACAATTATTATGGTATCAGAGCGAAATTGGTCTGATGTGTGTCAGTGTCAGTAATTAGGAAATTACATCCCCGTGTTACTGTGCTTAGTTAGATACAATAGTGTATATCGAGATGGGTTTTGACTAAGAAATGGTTGAGAATGCAGGAATGCCTAATATGAGTCGCGTTAGATGAGATAGTGCACGAGGCAGAGGTCGTTGAGGTAGACCTGAGTCTGCTAAGTCGTGCTGAGTTGACCTGTGAGAATCAGGATGAAATTGAAATGGAGGCTAATGTTAAGAATGCCTCTCAGAGTCCGACAGAGAGATCGGACAGTATTGAGACACGCTTCGCGAAGTTGGAGCGGAGTGTGGAGATTATTGTGAGGAGCTAATTGCTCAGATTATGTATGAGATCAGAGGGCGCAGCGGAGCATTGGTGGAAACCCGCTCGACCCATCTTAAGAGTTAAGATGAGAAATATTTATAGATGTATTCTGATGATATGATATCTCGGTCATGATTTAGAGGAAATTATGGATAAAAGTCCTTACTCTGACCCAGTGGATTTGATTTATTGACGAGTATGGAAACTCGATTGTATTTTTGGGCAGATATTACCTCGACACTATGAAAAGTGACAGTCGAGATATCTAAAAGTTCATGAAAGGGCTCAGATTGTCAATTAGAGTTTGATTGGCCCATGAGATATTACCTATACCGAGGCAGTGCGCAGATTTACAGTTGGGTAAATAAGGATATGAATTGCACGCCTCTGAGATTCGGAAAGGTAATGAGGGCTGAAATAGAGACAGAAAAGAGAATCGAGAAATGACAAAGATGTTAAAAATGGAAACTGGTAAAAGATCTGATTTGACGAGTTATGGAGTAAGATAATTGGTAAGGCCCCAGTGCATCTAATTTTGGCACTCTTGTGGGCATTGTGATTGGAGGACCCCGACCTGCTACGAAGCAGTGTAGCAGTGTAAGCACTGTGAATAGTGTGGGATGTGTGGTGGATACCACGGAAAGAGGGTCTATATCACTGTATTGATGGAAAATGACCGTTAAATGTGGTATGACGGACCATTGATTTTGATTGCACAGAATTGGGCGAAATCGTCCCACAGAAAAGTAAAGAGACGGAGAAAAACTTCGTTGGTATAGCTGCAATGAGAAGGGAGGCAATAGCCGAAAGGAAAAAGGAAAGTAGGTTGTTGGACGAAGGCGAGAGGATGTCTTGGACCAGGACGCTATTGATGTTGCATGGATGTGGTGTAAGATACCACACTTGTTATGAATAATGAAGTACATATGTTCATTGATCCTGGTGCCACACATTTATTCATACCGCCTTCATTCGCATATAAATGAGTAAAAGGCATGAATGCCTACATCATTGGGCACAATACAGATAAATGAGTACCCCAATAGAGGAGGATTAATAAACGGAATATGGATATTGAGATTTTAAGTTAAAAACAGGGGTGTAATAGTTGAAATTAAAGGAGTAAAGGATTGTACTCACGAAATAAATAAAGACAAGAGTTTCGTCATAATTGATATACGAAGGAGATAATCTTTTAGATAAGATAGATCATAAATACAAGATGTTTTGGAGTAAGAGACATATGCTAGGTAAGGAATACCCTTAATATGCGAAGTAATTTGGATGAAAGCAATTAGTAGCGAATATAAATTGTGACCACGTAGACTGAGATATAACGTAGTTGTGGTTAAGTCTGAAGGTAAATAAAGGTATTTCAAAATACCTCCCCGCCTGAAGACTTGACAGCGTCTAAAAGTATATATATATAATCTATAACGTGAAATCGATCGTCGTAATAACTACCTTTAGCATTAGGATATTTTTACTAAGACGATAAGAATATTAAAATTCGACAAATCATAAAGGTTAACATAGTAAAATTTAAAAAGAGCCGTTAAGATAAGAATAGAAAATGACGCAGGTTAGTACCTGAAAACGTAAGCGCTTGAGAAGGATCTTATACGCTTATGCGTAAATAAGTCAAGGATTGGAATTGTAATCAGCAGTATCGGTGATATGCCGGGTGTAGTTAAAGTCTAGGGCGATTTATAAGCAATAATGGGAAATTGCTTTTACAGATGGTTGCTGTGAGTTCAAAAAGGATATACTTGGTTGACACGTTTAATTAAGAAAACGTGATCTTGGAATGAGATGATAAATAAGATGATAGATGTGACGTGAATTTCGGTGTAGTGAAGTGTGAACTGACCACCGTGATTAATTTCACTATACCCAACAGCTCAAGAGGTTCTCAGTGAGCATGGATACCTCAAAGTTATGATGGAGCTGTGTATTGATGTATAATGGGAAGATACCCATGATTTAAAATTGACAGCAGTAGTACTTGTATCGAGGATATGGTACTATTATGTACAGGGTGAGAAATTACGGATATGCACTGATCATAAAGTCTCAAGTATCTGTTTTCACAGAAAGAGGCGAATATGAGAAATACATAGTAGGTTAGAGCTTCTGAGAGATTTTGATTTATGAAAATTGTACCACCCAGGAAAGGCTGATGCTTTGAGTAGAAAGAGCCTCGGGATGGTATTACATATGATGGTCAGGGAGCGTGAGCTGCTAGATGCAGTTGTGAGCCTCAGTATAGATGTGATCCCTTCTGATGATGACAGTGATTGTGTGACAGCTAGCCTGATGATTAGAACCGGATGAGAGTGCCCGGATTTGCCAGGCTTAGTGTGATGATCGACCGGATGTCGATAGTTTGGGTCTGATTCAGAAGGGTACAGTGATAGAGTTCACAGTGGGTGATGATGAGTTACTGAGGATTCAGAGACAGTATGAGTGCTCCCCAGGACCACAATGGATGAGATAGTAATATTGTCAGAAGCTCACCCTTCGGGATTACAGTGCATACGGAAGGTAATAAAAATATATTGGAATCTCTGAAAAGGGGTATTGGTGGTCAGATATGAAAGGAGACATGGTAGAGATTGTAGAAAAGTGCCTAGTATGTCAGCAGGATAAGGTAGAGTACTAAAAGTCTGCAGAGTTATTGCAGCACCTACCTATATCGACACGGCACGAAAATGGGAGAGCAAGTCTCCATGAATTTTATGATGGGTTACAGAGGACCCAGGTGAATTACGAGGCTATTCGGATGATAGTCGATAGAGTGACTAAGTCTACCCACCTTTTGGTTATGAAATCCCCAAATACTCAGAGTATATATGAGGATTTATGTGTAAGGAAGATTGTGGAACATTATGTAGCGTTCCAGTGAGCATGATAACATGTAAGGATTCCCACTTCACTTCTTACTTCAGGGAATATTTTTCAGGAAGCCATGAGAACCCGACTGAGTATTAGCACAGCTTTCCATCCTCAGACAGATGGTCAGTCAGAGAGGACTGTACAGGTTCTGGAGGATCCGATGAAAGTGTGTGCCATTGATTTTATAAGCTCTTGGAATGATCAGTTGATTTCTAATTGAAGTTGCCAATGGTGACAGCTGTCACTTGAGTATCGGGATAACAAGATATGAGACAGTGTATGGCTGTAGGGGTTGTTCCCCAAATTGGATAAGAAAAAGTGGGTGATAGGTAGAATCATTTACGACTTTGGATAATAAGTCTCTGAGGATGTTTAGTTAAGGATGAGAGATTAAGAACACCTCAGAGCAGATAGACAAGTATGGAAATTCACCTTTGGTGAATTAGTATGGTTGAAATATTTCTTGTCCTAAGGGAATAAGGACATAGCGAATTTTTGGAAGAAAGTAAATTGAATTGTGCTGGATGGAATATTTTGAGAGATTAGACAAGTGGGAGATAAGACCTGTAGGTTGGTGTTATCACCTGAATTAACAGGCACCCACAATGTCTCAGCTTTTGATGCTTCGACAATACTATCCAGATCCAGCAGATGTGATAGGGTATGAACTCCAAAAGTTCAGTTTAATAAAAATATGAGTAAATTGAAGAAGTTGATTCGGGCATTAAATAGGAAAGAGAAAGTATTGAGGTTTAAGATAATCTCCCTAATTAGAGTCCTTTGGTAGTAATACACTCCGGAGAAGGTCACATAAGAATTTAAGAGTATGATACGATCGATGTACCCGGAGTTGTATATGGACTCATATGACTTGGTTCTAATTTGGAGGACCAAATTCTTTAAGTGGGGGAGAGTTGTAAGACCCGAATTTAATTAAAATACGAAAATTAAATAAGAAAAGATAGGGGATGTATGAAGGAAGGTCGGGTTAAATTAATCCCGAACACGTGTAAGGGAAAAATGGTCAAAAGACCAAAGGTCGGTATAATTTCGATAAGGAAAATTAATTAAAAATATGGATTTGAGAAATCTTGGTCAATAAAGATGAAATAAATTAATTTTGGGTCAATTGATCAAGATTTGGAAATTTTAAAAATACCGAAAAAATTACCGGAACGATATCTCGAAAAACGCGAAAAAAATAATATCGAAATTTAGAGAAAAATATAATTAATAAATTAAATTTAAATTAAATAAATTAAAGTAGAATAAAAATAATAATTTTTGTAGATATTTGGGTATTTTAATATATTTTATTGAATAGTAAAATAATTAAAATAAATAATAATATAAATAAAATTAATAAAAAAAAGAGAGAGAACTGAAACAAAAAAAAAGGAAGAGAGAGAGAGAATGGGTCAGGGAGAGAGAAGCCAAACGGAGCCGAGAAGAACCGAAGAAGACCCGACCACCGTCCGGCTGCCGATGGCCGGGCCAAGGGTCAAAAATGGAAGAGGGGAGGCCAGTGAGCAAGATGGTACCGGCGGTGCAGCCTACCGACGCCGGAATCCGACGGAAAACGGAGGAGAAGGCCGCGGGAAAGAGAAGGCCACCGACGGCGAACGGCGGCCAATCGACCGGAACCAAGGCCCGATTCCGAAAGCCCAGGCGACGGCGATCATTTCTACACCGGTCTCAGCCGACAAAACGACAGGAATCGTCGACGACGGCCAAGAGGAAGGAAATGGGTCCGACGGCCGGGGAGAAGAGGCCGAACCGGCGGCGTTCCGGCGAGCTTGACCCAAGCCGAGGCCAGATTCGGGCTGCGGACGACCCAGCGAAGCGATTGGCGGTGGAAGCCGGCGGAGAACCGACCGCCAAGGTGGTGAACCGACGGTGAACCGGCCGAACCGGAGAGAACCGACGGTCTGAACCGGTCCGAACCGGACTGAACCGGTTCAGCCAAAAAGAGAGGAAAAAAGGAGAAAAAAGGGAAAAAGAAAAAGAGGAAAAAATTGGGGAAAATTTTTGTGGTGCAATCGAGCTTCGGGTAAGTCGATAAGCGGTCAAATTGACCCGATTTAAATTTGGAATATTTTATTTAATTAATTATCGACTGAAAGTTTACCCGGAAAATATATTTAATTGTGTAGCTCGACGATTGGCATCCACCGAGGGCTCGAGACAGCCTCGATTTACGGACTAGCATGGAATCTCGGGTAAGTGACCCCTATTTACGATAAATACCTCGTTATGCGTGATATTGATTTAATTTCTGCATAAATTGAATTAAATTATGGAAAATTAGTTAAATTGTCGTAAATATTAAATTTAGCTATTCGAGAATTAGAACGAGGCCCAATAAATTATTGGTGGGCCCAATGAGCCCAATAGGCCTCGATAAAGTGAAAATTAAGTGGAAAACGGGCTTAAGGTCGATTTAGGCCCATTAAGGTGCAATCGAGCCCAATAGGGGTAAATGGGCCCAATGATTTAAATTAAGCCCAGAAAGTATTAAATTCAATTAAATTGTATGTTATCTGACCTGAGGAATATTAATACGCAGTTCCAGGCATTTGATTGGGAGCATATCGGACTGCGCGACGAGATAACATTGGAAAAAGAATAGGTCAGACTCGACAGGAAAAATAAGGTAAGGGAATTCTGCGGACTGCTAGAGGTAACTTTACGCAATTTCAAGTTCATTTGCAGTCCTTAAAATTTATCTGAAGGGTCTAGAGGTCAATTAATAATTTTAGTGCCCCGAATGGGTAAATTACTAAAATACCCTTGTTAAGGGTAAATTCTAAAAATTTAGGAAAAATTGGGAGGAGCAAGGACAAGAGGTTCCTGCTCGTTCTGGAGGTATTTCAACACATGCATGAGTAGGCTGGCTCACTTTTAAAGAAAAATGCATAACATTGCATATCTTAATTGATGTGATTTCTGTGAAAACTATTTGGAAATAACCGAGCCGCCTACATGTTTTTATTTACATGTGACGTGCTAGAGCTCAGCTCGTACGATGTTTGATTTGTGTGATGCATGCATTAGTGCTGGAGCGAGAGCTCGCACTAGTGTTTTACATGCATAGGTGCTAGAGTATAACTCGCACCAGATTTCACATGCTTTTTCGTGACACGGTGCTAGAGTCTAACTCGCACCAAATTTTACATGATTTTCATGACAGGGTGCTGGAGTATAACTCGCACCATATTTTTATATACACAATTTTCGTGACAGAGTGCTTGAGCTTAGCTCGCACTAGTTTTATTTGATTTACTGACAGTGTTAGAGCACCGCTCGCACTACTTTTCAGAGATCATGCGATAAGCCGTGCTTGGAGCATCGGGTAGACTGTGTGTCACCGATTAAATAGGCTCGCACGTGCGTTTTGAGACATGGCATGAGTATAGAGATATTATATGGGTCCACGGAGTACGATGTACCGTGCAAGTAGCATGGAGTACGATGTACCGTGTGGTATCTTCGTGATACGTTGAACTTGTTGACATTGTTGGACCACCCGTTGTTAGACCACCATCGTTGTGCGTGGGCCCAAGAGGGGTGGCCATGGCCGATGGCAGGGGTTGTCCGGGCAGGGGTTGGCCGTCACAATAAAACGCATCTTCGGATGCATGAGATCAGATAAGACCGACGAGATGGAGTGACCCACCTCCCGGGCGGTTCCCGATCATGGTGAGAACCCGCACACTAGGATCCGTGTAGCTGAGGAACTCCCGAGGACAGATATGGCCATAGTCCTGGTTATTACCGATATACAGACGTTGCCTAGTCTCGCATGTTGATGATTTTTACGATGATTTAAACTGGGTTTTACATTAAATTGCATGATGGTATTTCCATGCTTTTCAAACCCATGTGTGAATGTAAATCGATTTTCATGGTTTTGTGTGAGTCAGGATCACCCGAAGGAGGGGTCGAGTCCTGACTTTATTGTGAAATTTTTAAATGAGAAAGAAATGATTTAAATGAATTGCATGTTGAATTTTTCGTGCAAACTCGATTTACATAGCATCATAATTCATATCATTTGTTTTAAAATGTGTGGAGAAAGGGTGGTTTATGCATGACACCACATTCATGTAGGTAGTATGGTTACCTACTTGTTCGTAGGATTGCCTTACTGAGCTTGATGTGCTCACCCCTTTCATTTTCTCCCACAGATAATCTCCAGTTGAAGTTACGGTGACTCAGTATTGCATTTCGGATATCCGCTGCTGCCCATCAACATAAGGTATATACACTTGTACATATTGTATCTACATAAGCATAGCACAGTAACATGTTTGTAAGTAACTTTAGGGGATGTATAAATAATATAAACAATTATAAATGACTGGAGAATAAATAAGTTAGATGGTAATTGAATGGTGGGACTGGCATTGACGCACAGCCCAATTATTAGTGGAGTGTGGTCATGATTCGAGGACAGGTAAGAAGTTAAGTAAGAAAATAATAAAAACGCGAAAAATTAACTCTGATTTTTGGGTAGTTTGGGTCGTGACAAGATCGATCTCTCAATACCCTAGATCGATCTCCTTAGCTCTCTGACTTTGAGGAGATCGATCTCTTTCTTACCAGATCGATCTCATAAGCTCTCTGTTTGAGTGTGGATCGATCTTACAGATCGATCTACAGTCTATGCTTTAAGGGAGATCGATCTCTTCCTAGATCAGATCGATCCCTCAACTCCAGTATTAGGCAGATCGATCTCTTAACCTTTATAGATCGATCTCACTCTTCCTTAATACCTTTGTGCAGTTTCAAAGCTTGGCAGATCGATCTCATGTCTTCCTGAGATCGATCTCTCATCCAAGACAAACCCAGGAGATCGATCTCTCATAACCCAGATCGATCTCTTAACTATAGAAAACCCAGGAGATCGATCTTTCATGAGCCAGATCGATCTCTCATCAACAGAACTTTAAGTTTTGGTATTGATAACCTCTAAACATGTTTTTATATCATCTTTATATTTTTGAATTTACTTGTTTTGTCATTTCAAAATACATTAACTCAACAATCTCCTCCTTTTTGATATGACAAAACTTATTCAATCAACATGTTTAGTTAATTTGCAGAAGCTCCCCCTTTTTGTGAGCTCCCCCTTTCTTTTAGCTTTTGACCTTGTTACTATCTTAACTCCCCCTCATTTTAATCATTCTTTTAAAACTTTAGAGATGTTTCTTAAAGCCATTTTCACATTTTTTAATTAACCATATGTTCTCTTTTCTTCTCCCCCTTTTTGTCATATTAATGGCAAGAAAGAAGTAATATTCATGTCATTTCAAATTAACATTTTCATTAAAACTCAGTCAACAATAAGACAAATGGCAATTCATTCAAGCAATTTCATTGCAAAACAACAACCAGTAATGGAAAACGTATAACAAAACTAGATCTAACAACTAAGTCCTATGGTGAAGGAGGGACGCGATCCATGAGATCCTCAATGTGTGTGCGAGCGATCTGAAGCTCATCATACATTGCCTCCTAAGTCTCATGAAGATTTGCATAACCTTCATCCACTTTGCAGTTTAGCTCCTCCAACATTCGCTGCTGAGTTGCATGAAGGTTTGCAAAGCCTTCATCGATCTTCTTGTTGAGGTCACTCATCATCGTCATAATGAGCTCCATACCAGCAGGTGAGGGTACAGGTGCAGTGGGCTGAGCAGGTGGAGATGGTGGACGCGTAGTCGGTGCAGCCGGTGGATCGACAGGCTCATCAAGGGGATCTTCCTCCATAGCTGCTGCAGAAGGCTGTTCCCACTTCTTCTTCCAGTCGTCCCGAAAGTCTTTGTAGTAACCCATGTGATAGAGTGCCCCAATGTTGAGGACGCTTTTCGGAGAGGGCATTTTGCAGGTTTCACAACTGCTATCTATTCCGAGTCGTTGGAGAAGGTACGCCAGTGGTTGCGGGAACACGATCGTTGTGGCTTGACCTCGTACGATCTTCAACCAGTCTTGATAGATAAAGTGGATGAGGTTGGGTTTTTGACTGGTGGAATGAATGTGGTGAAGCCAGAACCTATCTAACCGTCTAACAGTGGAGTGACGGGTACCAAAAGGACGAAGGTTCCAAGAAATGATGAGGTGGAGTAACCGGGGTGCATTGAGAGGTCACTCGCCTTATCCCCGGGAATATCAAACTCCAAAGGGACTTCCTCATCTTCGTTTGTCATGCCCTCTTCGTGTAAGTGAAACGCTTGGGCAAGGACTTCAGTGTCAATGGCAATGGATTTTCCCATGACATACGTTGAAAAATCGAGAATATTACAAGTGTCATTGGGATCATAGGTGAGTTCAGCATTGGAAAAGAATGCTCGAATGATATTCGGAGGTACGAGTGTAGTGATTTTTAGAAAAGGCATCCAACCAAAATCTTCAAATTTAGACAGATATGGGAAATCAATTCGGTTTAGGAAAGAGAAATCGATTGCACGCCAATGTTTAATTGGCATGGTTGAAAAGTATTCTTCATATCGCTTCTTTTTGGCAGGTGTTTTAAAACACCTGTTGAAGGTAGCGGCTGAAGAGGGAGGAATGGATTGGGAGGATGACCCGAGTTCTACATTGGATCGGGGAGGTTTTTGGCCTACTCTCTTAAGTCGAGGCATGGTTCTAGACACTAGATTTACTTAAAGACAGGTTTACCACAAAAAACCAATGGAACAGTCACTAGATTTGCCCTAGAGTGAAATTGAACACAAATCTTAAGAAATTTTTGAGAAAATAATAAGGAATGTGGGTTACTATACCAGTAAACGAAGAAGAGAAGCAATGAAGACCGTACTGAGGACGAATCGAGAGAGAAGGTGCGACAGGAGCTTTAGGGATTTGGGATTTGGAGTTTTGAAATTTGGGGATTTTTCGCCAGTATTTATAGTCCAGGGCACAGGAGATCAATCTGTCGAGACGACAGATCGATCTGTCATTTCCAGAAGCCCAAGCAGATCGATCTGTCATATGCACAGATCGATCTATTGTTAAACAGAGGCTAGAGGAGATCGATCTGCCAGATGTATAGATCGATCTTCAGAGGACAGAGGCTTGAGGAGATCGATCTGTCGTATGCACAGATCGATCTTAGGATACAGAGGCTAGAGGAGATCGATCTATCGTATGCACAGATCGATCTGTTATCGAACAGAGGCTTAAGGAGATCGATCTTATGGATAGAAGATCGATCTGCCTAGCTTAACCTTAATGCTTTAGGCTTTTTTTTTTAGGTATGGAGATCGATCTATATGAATAGGAGATCGATCTCTCATACTTATTACCCAGAAAAATCATTGAAAATCACTTTTAAGTCAATTTGAAATCAAGATTTTGAAGCACAAACATCTTAGGGAACATTCATAAGTCCTAATTCACCTCTAAGAATGCAAAACCTATCTCTATCAAGGGGTTTGGTGAATATATCAGCTATTTGATGTAACATGTCAATGTACTCTAGAATTATATCCCCCTTTTGCACATGGTTTCTAAGGAAGTGATGCCTAATTTCTATGTGCTTGGTTCTAGAGTGTTAATAGGATTTTTAGATAGATTAATGGCACTGGTATTATCACATTTAATAGAGACTTGTTTCATGTCAATACCATAATCTTTCATTTGTTGTTTAATCCACAACACTTGAGCACTATAACTACCTGCTGCTATGTATTCAGCTTCAGTTGTGGACTGAGCCATACTATTTTGTTTCTTGGAGAACCAAGAGATTAGTCTATTTCCTAAGAATTGGCAAGTACCTGAAGTGCTTTTCCTATCTATTTTGCATACCCCAAAATCTGCATCTGAAAATGCATGAAGTGCAAAGGTAGAGTCCTTGGGGTACCAAAGTCCTAGATAGGGAGTGTCCTTAAGGTATCTAAAGATCCTTTTAGTAGCTAATAAATGTGATTCCCTAGGAGAGGATTGAAATCTAGCACAAAGGCATACACTAAACAAAATATCTGTTCTACTTGCAGTTAAATAAAGCAATGAGCCAATCATATACCTATAGTGTTTAGTGTCTACACACTTACCACTTTCATCCTTATCAAGCTTGATGTTGGTGCCCATTGGAGTTGTTTGAGGTTTGCAATTGTCCATTCCAAATCGCTTGAGCAAATCCTTAGTATACTTTGCTTGATTGATGAAGGTTCCATCTTTTGTTTGCTTTACTTGAAGTCCCAAGAAGAATGTGAGTTCTCCCATCATGCTCATTTCAAACTCACCTTGCATGATCTTAGCAAACTCTTGACATAAAGACTCATTAGTTGATCCAAAAATAATATCATCTACATACACTTGTACAACTAATAAATCCTTATTTTTATTTTTGATGAATAAAGTGGTATCCACTTTTCCTCTTGAAAATCCCTTTTCTATTAAAAATTTTGACAACCTTTCATACCAAGCTCTAGGAGCTTGTTTCAAGCCATAGAGTGCCTTAGATAATTTAACAACATGTTTAGGAAATTCATGATTTTCAAAGCTAGGAGGTTGTTCAACATAGACTTCTTCATTAATGAAACCATTTAAGAATGCACTTTTTACATCCATTTGATATAACTTGAAGTTTTTATAGCATGCAAAGGCAAGTAACATTCTTATTGCCTCTAATCTAGCTATCGGTGCATAGGTTTCATCATAATCTATACCTTCCTCTTGTCTATATCCTTGTGCAACTAACCTAGCCTTGTTCCTTATGATCACACTATTTTCATCCATCTTGTTCTTGAATATCCATTTAGTTCCAATTCTAGAGTGATCACTAGGCCTAGGAACTAGTTTCCATACTTTGCTTCTCTCAAATTGATTTAATTCTTCTTGCATTGCTAAGAACCAATTATTGTCATCTAAAGCTTCATTGACATTCCTAGGTTCTATTTGAGATACAAAGGCTATATATTGACACATATTTCTTAGAGATGATCTAGTTCTAACTCCAAGAGTTGGATCTCCTACTATTTCACAACCTTTTACATATCCTAACTCTCTTGGTGCTTTAGACTCTCTCTCTAATATCTCTATTTCTTCTTCATCTTCTTTATTCAAGTTAAGTTTTTCTAATAAATCATCTTCTAAGTTTGGAATTTACTCCAAGTTTTCATCAAATATTCCAATATCCTCATCATTGGTTGAATCTTTAGATACATCATTTGACTCATCAAATATAACATGAATAGATTCTTCAACCATTAATGTTCTTTTGTTATATACTCTATAAGCCTTTGAATTCAATGAGTACCCTAGAAAGATTCCTTCAACACTTTTTGCATCAAATTTTCCTAAATTATCTTTCCCATTATTTAAGACAAAACATTTGCAGCCAAAGGGATGGAAGTAACTAATGTTAGGCTTTTTACCTTTGTAGAGCTCATGAGGAGTTTTCTTAAGCATGGGTCTAATCATAGCTCTATTAATTATATAGCAAGATGTGTTTATAGCTTCAGCCCAAAAATACTTTGGTAAATTATTCTCACACAACATGGTTCTAGCCATTTCTTCCAAGGTTCTGTTTCTTCTTTCAACTACTCCATTTTGTTGTGGTGTCCTAGGGGCTGAGAAGTTATGACTAATTCCTTGATCATTGCAATACTCGTCAAATCCTATGTTTTCGAATTCCTTGCCATGTTCACTTCTAATGCTAGTTATTGTATACCCTTTTTCATTTTGAGTAATTTTTGTATATGCTATGAAGCTATGAATTTTTCTAAAGCTTCATTTTTTACTTTTAGAAAGAACACCCAAGTGAACCTAGTGTAATCATCAACTATTACAAATCCATAGTGTTTCCCACCTAGACTAGTTGTTCTAGTTGGTCCAAATAAATCTAAGTGGAGTAATTGAAGAGGCCTAGTGGTGGATACAACATTCTTAGGCTTAAATGTTGTCCTTTTGTGTTTTCCTTTAACACAAGCTTCACATATTTCTTCATAATCAAAGGATAGCTTGGGTAAACCTATGACTAGATCCTTTCTAGCTAACTTAGATAGCACATGCATGCTAGCATGACCTAGTCTTCTATGCCATAACCAAGATTCCTTTTTATTGTCTACCATTAGGCATATATTTTCATTTTTGAGTTCATTAAGATAGACAATATATATTACCTTGCCTATGACCTAGAAAAAGTACCTTATTTGACTTAGGATCTACAACATGACATTTCATGCAATCAAAAATTACTTTGTAACCTTTGTCACAAAGTTGACTTATGCTTAGTAAGTTATGCTTTAGACCCCTAACAAGTAATACATTTTCTAATGAAAAATAGTCATTACCTATTGAGCCACTTCCTTCAACTTGGCCTTTGGAGTTGTCCCCAAATGTGACCTCTCCACCAACCTTTGATTTAAAAGAGTTGAAGTGGCTTCTATCTCCCATCATGTGCCTTGAGCATCCACTATCCAAGTACCATGCTTCCTTTGTTTTAGCTTTGTGGCCATGCTCAATTACCTACAAAAAGATTCCAACTCAAGTCTTAGGTACCCAAATTCTCTTGGGTCCTTTGAGGTTAGTAAATGCAATTATTGATCCCTTTGGGATCCATTTAGCTAATGCATTAACATTCTTGGAGTGAATTACTTCTTTTGGAATCTATATCCTTTTTACTATTTTTCCTTTAAGAGATCTCATTTTTATATTGCAATTATGTGATGCATGTCCCTTCCTATTGCAATATGAACAAGAAGTTGATAGTTTATTTATACTATTTCTAGCAACAAAGCTTTTAAGATGAGTCTCTCTACTTTTTACATTATATCCTAACCCATTTTTGTCAAAGAATGCCCTTTGGGTCTCTAGAATGCTACCCAACTTTTGTTGACCCATGTGAAACCTATTAAAGGAATTATGTAGATTGCCATTTTTCTCTTTAAGATCACAAATTTCACGATTTGAAATTTCTAATTTCTTTTCTCATTCTAATTTGTCCCTTAGCATCAACTCATTTTCTTTTCTTAATTTGGATATTATCTTTTTATATTTCATGCTCATGCATTCATACTCTAATGCAAGATCATCAAATGCATCTTGCAATTCATCAAAGGAATAATCATTGAGGTTTGAAGTTACCTTTTCATCCTCAATAGCCATGAAGCACAAGTTGGCAATGTCCTCATTTGAGTCATCATCGGAGTAGTCACTGTCGCTCCATGTTGCTACCATTGCCTTCTTTTTGTGGAACCTATCATTGGACCTTTTAAGAAGAGGGCAGTTAAATTTTATGTGTCCTGGTTTTTTACATTCATAACACATAATTGAATCTTTTCTACCTACTTCTTCTTGATCTCTCTTATTGTTTCTTCTATTACTACCACTAGCTCTCATCCTCATGAACTTGTTAAATCTTTTGGCAAACATTGCCATCTCAAGGTCCTCTTCACTACCACTCTCATTCTTAATCTCCTCTTGAGCAGTGGATTTTATAGCAACTCCCACTTTCTTGGGTGGCTCTTCATTTCTTCTCAATTTCATCTCATAAGTGAGTAGAGATCCTATTAATTCATCTAAAGACAATGTGTAAGGATCCTTAGATTCCTCAATTGCAGTCACTTTAGCTTCCCATGATTTAGGTAAGCTATTTAATATTTTCTTGACCATTTCAATATTAGAGTATATCTTTCCTAAGGACTTTAATCCATTAATAACATCCGTGAATCTAGTGAACATATCACTAATTGATTCTCCTTCCTTCATCTTAAAAAGCTCATAATCATGTGTGAGCATCCCTACCGTAGTCTCCTTCACTTGGGTAGTACCCTCATGAGTTATTGCCAATTTGTCCTAAATTTGTTTGGCATTATCACACCCGGAGACTCTATTATATTCATTTGGACCTAAGGCACAAAATAATGTGTGCATAGCTTTAGCATTTAGCTGAGCACATTTAATATCATTTGAATCCCATTCATCTTCTTCTTTAGGGATATCTCTTCCCTCTATTCTCTTTGTAGGGATTTGAGGTCCTTTAATTATGATCCTCCACACCTCATAGTCATTTGCTTGAATGAACAACATCATCCTAGTCTTCCAGTAAGCATAATGTTCTCCATTGAACATAGGAGGTCTAACCGTAGAGTGCCCCTCTCCTACCAAACTAGTTGCTACATTGTTGTGAGCCATTTGATCGTTTCTAACTCTTAGGAAGTTGTTCCTATGTGATTAAAGAGTCCTAGCTCTGATACCAATTGTTGGCTCTACCGAGAGGGGGTGAATCGGTTTTCTAATGTTTATGGCAAATTTTAAATTAATCCTAATTTAATTAGCAAATGATAGTGAGCAATATAATAAAATTAAACAATTTAATGCAAGATAGGGAAGAGAGAAACAGACACAATCGCTTATAAAGGTTCAGCCAAACTCTTGCTTACGTCCTCTCTCCTTGGCCCTCTTGTCAAGTGCTTTCTTTCTCTCCTTCAACAGAAGTTACAATCTTCCTTTTTCAGGTTAAGGAATAACCTCTCTACCCTTTATAATACAAAGATGTATTCACCCTTTTACAATTTTATCTCACTGAGGAACAATCCTCTTCTCTTCTAAGGTACGGATGAATACAGAATCAAGCTTTTAGTGTGGGTAGGACAATTACAGCTTTTGCACTTAAGCTTATACAACAAACTCAATAAATGAGGAATGAAGACACAAGGAATGAAAGTATTAAACTCTTGAGAATGTAAGAAAATGTGCAGCAATAGTGTCTCTATTCTCATTGTCTTCAATGCTTGATACTGAAGGATTGGTAGTTGGAGCATTAAATGCTATTTTTCCCATTGAGATTTTGCAGAAACTAGCCGTTGGGTACCTCCAGTAGAGTGCCAGATCGATCTGCCATCTTGGCCAGATCGATCTCTTAGTTATAAATCCTGTAAGATCAAAGCACAATAACACAAGGAGATCGATCTCATAGGTTAGCAGATCGATCTGTTAATTTGAAAATGATAGGGGAGATCGATCTGTCGAATAGGCAGATCGATCTTCCAATCTCTCTGTTTAAAGCAAGATCGATCTGCCATGCAATCTCGTAGTGGGGAGATCGATCTCTCAATACCCCAGATCGATCTCCTTAGCTCTCTGACTTTGAGGAGATCGATCTCTTTCTTACCAGATCGATCTCATAAGCTCTCTGTTTGAGTGTGGATCGATCTTACAGATCGATCTACAGTCTATGCTTTAAGGGAGATCGATCTCTTCCTAGATCAGATCGATCCCTCAACTCCAGTATTAGGCAGATCGATCTCTTAACCCTTATAGATCGATCTCACTCTTCCTTAATACCTTTATGCAGTTTCAAAGCTTGTCAGATCGATCTCATGTCTTCCTGAGATCGATCTCTCATCCAAGACAAACCCAGGAGATCGATCTCTCATAACCCAGATCGATCTCTCAACTATAGAAAACCCAGGAGATCAATCTTTCATGAGCCAGATCGATCTCTCATCAACAGAACTTTAAGTTCTGGTACTGATAACCTCTAAACATGTTTTTATATCATCTTTATATTATTGAATTTACTTGTTTTGTCATTTCAAAATACATTAACTCAACAGTTACCATCTTAAAAAAACATTATACCACAACATGGTTTTCAGCCAACCAATCCATTCTTAGGATTACATCAAAGTCTTTCATATACATCAAAATGAGGTTAGCTGACATTTCCTTTTCCCCTACTTTCAACTTACAATCCCTAAACACCTACTCAACTAGCCGACTATTGTTCATGGGAGTGCTTATTAGCATCTTCCTACTTAATGGGTTAAGCTTCACATACTTAAATAATTTATATATAAATGAAGGCGATACAAATGAATGCATGGCATCAAAACATAAACTTCAAGATCAAAGATCAAGATGGTACCTTTCACCACATCTGACGACTGATCTGCAGTATCCTGGTCTAAATCGTGTACTCGCCCTCTGCCAACTACTTGCTTCCCCTTCTCTTCAGTTGTCGTTTTCTATCTCGGAGTAGGAGTATTAGCTGGAGCTCTCTCCAGCTCCTTGCCCTTCTGTGGGGCACTCTTAGTCATATGTGGACAATTTTGGATCACATACCCTAGCTTCCTACATCGAAAACATATTGCAAGAGATCTATAACACGACTGAGTACCATGGTGTCACGACCTTGAACTTACCAAAAATCGTCACAAATTTATCGTTTTTTATGCCTTATTTATTATTTGTTCCTACCTTACCTCGATCGTGATCAGCTACACTCTCAACAGTTGGGCTGTGTGTCAATGTTTACCTCATCCAACCATAACAATTTAATTTGCATTATAATTTAGAAGTAAACTCTTGTATAAATAAATCAGAGTTGTTTACATGTGTTTACATTGCTTTACATCCCCAATGGTTACATTCAAAATGCTACTGTGCTATAGAAAGTTTAGATACAATATTACATCAGTGTGTATACCTTACGGGATGGGATGCAAAGGATACCAAAAAGGAAACCTCTAGTTGCCCTTAGTCTATACTCAATGCTCTATAGAGTGGGGGAAAATAAGGGGGGTGAGCAAACAACACTTTCAGTACGACAATCATGCGATCAGGTAGATACTACACTATCTACGTGATCATGATGCAATGCTCAAAACCATACAATTTCTCATCACACCTCAAAAGCATTAGTTCATTCTTGTGTTAATGGCATGTAAAGCAAATCATGCTATTTAAATTCAGTGCACAAATCAAATTCAAAGCATGGAATATCCATCATGCATAATTGATAAATAAGGCATGGAAAATCATTATGCACAGTGCACTTTAAAGCTATTTCATAGTTTCTCAAGCAAATCATGTTATTTTGTTCAGTGCACAAATCAAGTTCAAAGCATGAAAAATCATCATGTATAAGTGCACTTTAAAGCCATTATCATGCTTTCTCATCTCAACAAAATCAACACTTGTCAGGACTCAGCCCCTCCCTCGGACTGTCCTGACTCATAATACATTTCAAAACATGGATTCATTCATAAATAAGAGACATGTGAGATAGGCAATATAACAGGGAAATCTCCTCTAAGACTATGGTCATATCCTCTGTGATCCCAAGCTACACGGATCATGTGTGCGGGGTATCACCTCTATCTGCTTTCGCATAGGAGGTGGGTCACGTCCAACCCGTTGGTCCATAGCAGAACTAAACATCGTCCGAAGATGACATATCACAATCTCAACACAGTACAATGTACTGATAATTCTATTGTTAGTAGAATTATTTGTGCTTAATTTCTTTATTATTTATTTAATCCCAATATTATTTTATTAATTATCCCCTATATTTAATTAAAATTCTTTAATGTGCAGGTAAATTAAATCCGAATGAAACTCAGTCATTTCAGTCGAAATTGGGTTAAAAACGAGCTAAAGGAGACTGGACCACTTCCAATTTATAGACCGAGTCATCTGTCGTCTGGACACGCGTGATGCCAGGTGTCCATATTTTATTTGCTCTGAAACGATAAGATCGAAGGACACCGTACCAACCTTCTGGAAGGCACGCGTCGGGCCACATCGCACAACCAACTGGACAAATCGACCAATGACGTGGAAATATCTACTCTGCAGCAAATAAAATGAAGATAAGTGGCCAAACAATGCCAACTCATCTAGGATGAAAAATTACCATTGTACCCCTAAATGTGTATATAAATAGAAAATGATGGCAATTGAAAGAGGTGTGTAAGTTAAGGTAGAATAGTTTTTAGGGTAACTTGAAGCTTTCCTTGTTTTTAAATTTCTGAATAGTTTTTTTTTTTTTTTTAGTTAAAAATTTTCTTCTCTTGTTTTGTTAAAAGCTTTATATTGGTTTAATAAATAATGATTTTTCCATGTTCTTCTCGGTTTTGCAATTTCATTGCTTTATTGTTGATTCGATACACTTAAGTTGAATGGAAAGCTTCATCACTTCAAGTTCTTTGCTATTTCACATCACTTGATAGCCATTATTTTTGTTCTTCTCGGTTCAATAGTTTATTTATTTTTAGATGTTATTTATTTACTTTTTGTTTCATGCAAAGTTTCTTTTTGATTAACCAATTTAAATCTCTTATTTCATTTTAACTCTCGGTTTACAAATTTCTCTTTATGATTCCTTTGTTCCGCTTGTGATTCATTAGAACACTACATTTATGCCATTGTTGTGTTCTATTTTAAGAACCCGGTTTGAGATTATGACCGAAAGTTTCTCATAAGTTTGTTGCATTATTAGACTGGGAATGATTTTGCCATTTTCTTTTAATTGGAATCGGTGTTAAAGCTTACTCATTGTCGAGCATTGCTTAGTAGCAGTAGTGTAGTAGGCATAACAATATTTGGACAACTAAAGCTTAGCAGAAGATGGTGTCCGTGGGTGCAGTGGAGAGCATCCATAATCATCCTCTGTTGTGCTCTGTTTTCGGTTTTCATTATTGTTCATTGTAGATTTTCTCTTATGGTTTATTTTATTTGTTGCTTATGTTTTGGGTGCATGTTAATGTTCTTTTTATTTTGGTTAGTTTATGCCGATTGATGTTAGGCAGCAGAGTTTAAAGCACTTCAAGAATTCTTAAACTCTCGGCTTAAACAGTAACTTCAATTTTCTTTACATTTCTGCAATGCTTATTTTCAAGTTCTTCTGTCATGTCTGGTTCAATTTGAAGTGTGACTGTATTATATCATTTCCAGGTTGCTGAGGAGGTGCCGATGTGTAGCTGAAGCAGATTGTGGCCAAGCATAACCAACATTGGAGTTACTGCTCGGAAGGATGTGTACCGTAGGAAATCAGAAGCAGACATTGTTATGTGTTTGCTGCCATGGTATTGGATTTGCAACTTGAGAATGAACTACTGATGCAAGAGATGCAGTACAGCTCCTAGAGCAGGCTCTGATTATTGTCTGCAGCACAACATGTATCAACTAAAGGCAGGAAGGTGAGCTTGCTAGTGTATAGCAGAGAAGAGTAGGCAGCAGACACGGGTACTAGATATTGCTTGATGCAAAAATAAGAATGAAGCAGAAACAGTACCAGTGCATGAAGGGACCACGAGGCCAGCTGTGACATTTCAGTTAAGGCCATGTTTGGCCATATTTCAATTTTGCCATTTTATAGTTAATGCATTTTTATTAATAATTCCATTCCTTGCATTAGTTGTTAAGATAAGATTAATTGTTAAATAGGTTAGTTATAGTGTTTGTTTGTTAATTTAATTGTTAGTTTTAATTTAGTTAAGAGTTAATTTTATTTTATATGTTTTAGAACTTAATTTTAGTTTAGTATCGTATGAGTTGCATTTAGGATTCACTTAGATTAAACTCAGTTTATGCATTGTTAAATTTTCATTTTAAATTGAAAATGCAAAGATAGTATTTCTCATGCATTAGTTAGATTTTATTGTTAAGTTAGTAATTAGATATAGTTAGTATTAGTTTAGAGTTAATATTTTAGACTTTTAGATTTGTAGTTAATTTCTTAATTTTTCTAGGATTTTATTTTATTAAATCTTAGGTTAGCTTAATTTGCATTTTGATTAAGTAGTTTAATTGCATTTTAGGTTTGTTCAATTTTAGCTTAGTTAATTTTGTTTCTTTATTTTAGTATTTTATTTTGATTGCGTTAATGAATTTCTAATTGTTTTAATTATTTTTGTAGGTTGTTGCTTTTAATTGCTCGGAGCTCTGTAAGTAATTTTAGCTCTGTTTAATTTTCTTTATTTTATAGTTTTATTATTTTCAGTAGTGTTAGCCAAGTAGATCACCCATTGAACCTTCATAATTTGCTAGAATATACTTAGGGTAAGATTAACCGATAGTTAATTAGGCTGATCAACTTCTCTGTGGGACGATAATCCATGACTCAAATCCCATTATTACTTGTACGACCCGTGCACTTGCGGATAATACATTTAGTTCGTACCAAGTACTAAATACTACCTGCACGGTACAACATACACCGTGGACCCATATCAACACATCATATCACGCCACATCTAAAAATGCATGTGCAAGCCTATTTAATCAGTGCGACACCCAGTCTACCCGAAGCTCCTAGCACGACTATCAATCATGTCATAAAACCACGTGTGAGTAATCTCAAGCACGAAAACAAGTATGGTGGACATCTAATGTAAGCTATGCTCCAGCACCATGTCAAAACCAGTATAAAATCTATGCGAGCTAAGCTCTAGCACCACATCATCGAAATCCTTGTGAAAAACTAGTGCGAGCTAAGCTCCAGCACTCATCTGTATACAAACACATCAAATCTCATATAAGTAATGCTGTAGCACGCTTTCATTCTCATGAAATCCATGTAGGTGGCTCAATTCTTTGCAAAGCATGGTTATAAAACCAAATCAAATCATTTCTTATGCAAATCATTTCAAATGTTAGCCAACCTACCAATCACTTGCTAAAAAGCAATAAAAACAGGATTTTCAAGGCATCATGCTTTTGTTTTAATGCACATTTCTAAAAAACCCAACTCTTTGCCCTTCAATCACCCATTTCATTTCCTTTTACCTCATGTATTTTAGCAAAACATTATGCACCCAAATTGCGCACAGATATCTTTAAGAATTCACACAATTCCCTTACCACGATTTACTCGAGTTGCGACTCTCTTCCTCTTAGCTTCTTGGGCTTAGGCTCAACTTACTTCGGGTGTATCCTCGAAAGCTGTAAATCATTCACCAATCACTTGAGTTAATGTTGCTAACTCACATTTTGACTTTAACTAGTCAATATATTTCATTGAGCCTTTTTCGTTAAGTTTGGCCTATTTTTGTATGTGGCCATCATTAAACCATTTTCAACCAATTTATCTAGTAACTCACTAAGTTACTTGTTTAGGACTTGATGTGAAATACTCTACCCTTACTCTCATTCATTTATGCATTTTACCCAATGCCTTAAATACACATTTTACCCTTTTTGGGCATGTCTCATAATTCATTCCATACCACCATCTTAAAATCATACTCACAACACCATTATCACCTTAAGATATCCCATTCATCATTAATTTCAATACATTTCACTTTCTCACACTAACCCATTTCTTGGTTATAATTGTTCCATTGCATTCTAGATAGTTTCTACAATTAATATGCACACCAATCAACTCCAAAAGTAATAACTAAACAAATAAACATGGATTGATGCATTAGAAGCTCACCTAGATTGATTTCCTCCTTGCTCTAAATGGAAATACTCCTTGTTCCTTAAATCCAACAAATGGGAAAAATGACTCCAAGCTATGTTGTTCTTCTCTTTGATGTGAACAACTTTGTATCTAATAGCCTTCCCTCAAATCTTTATGAAAATGGGCGGATTTAGGAGTGAGAAAGCTAGGTTTTGGATTGAAAATGGAAGGAAATGGTTGTTCCCATGAAATGCAAATTTTAACTACTCCTTTTTATACAATTAGCTTAATGAGATCGATCTGCATTGGTCGGAGATCGATCTGGTCGTCTTAAATACCTCATTTTTTAAAAAATTTTAAAGGCAGGAGATCGATCTGTCGAGTGCTTGAGATCGATTTGTCTCAGGTAGAAAGTTAAGGAGATCGATCTGGCTAAGGGAGGAGATTGATTTACTCCAACCTGAGAGCTAAGAGAATCGATCTGCTTCCATTAAGTTTCGATCTCTTCATTACAGAATGTTTAGCAGATCGATCTGGCTCTATTGGAGATCGATTTGCCTTGTTCCATTGCTCAAATAAGAGCATTTTTGGCTCTATCTCTCATCCTATGAGATTGATTTGGCATTCGTATTTTCTAGATTTTGCTGTAGTTTTTTGCAGTAACTCACACCAAACATCCTTAATTTTGCTGCCATAGTCATTTTCTTATCCAACCACCTTTAAGACTTGAAAATGATATTCATTTTATACTTTGTGCACATTAAAACTTGTGTACAATCATTGTATAACAAAAGGTATACAATACATGACTAAATGGAAGCACAAAGATTTATACCACTTATGCAACTTCATTCCATTTTACCATACTACTCATATTCCGTTCCACTCACATTCATCGATTACAAAAGTCCATTTCTTCATATTCATACATAATGAAACTTGTATGTACTTCATAAATGCTTATTACAAGTGTGTACATTGAATTTATGGATTTAAATCATTTATGCTTCACAATACAAGTACATCACCATACTTATGAATTCATAATTACTTGATCCAAAATCATCCATATTATAATTCCATTTACATCTATACAAGGTTAAACATATATGGGGTCTCAAATTCTCCCCCACTTAAAAAATTTGGTCCTCCAAATTGGAACCAAATCAATCTGTGAATAACTCGGGATACTTCTCCCACATCAAACTCTCCAATTCCCATGTGGCCTCTTCCACCGTGTGATGTTGCCAAAGAACTTTCACCAAGGGAATTGTCTTTGTCCTCAACACATTCTCTTTTCTATCCAATACTCGAACTGGCTTCTCAACGTATGTTATGCTTTCATTGATTTCCAAAGACTCATACCTTATCACATGTGCTAGGTCCGGGTGGTATTTCTGTAACATGGACACGTGGAAGACGTTATGTATGCTCGCTAGCTCAGGTGTTAATGCTAGCCTATATGCCTTATCTCCCACTTTATCAAGTATCTCAAATGGCCTTATATATCGCGGGCTCAACTTCCCCTTCTTCCCGAATCTCATAATCCCTTTCGAGGGAGAAACCTTCAAAAACACTGACTCACCCATATGCCACTCTAATGGTCTCCATCTCCTGTCAGCGTAACTTTTTTGTCAGCTCTGAGCAGTCCATAACCCCTCATAAATCAACTGGACATCCTTAGAGGCTTGTCTAACCAAGTTCGAAGCAAAGATCTGTCTGTCACCAACCTTTTCCTATCCAATTGGGGAATGACATCTATGCCCATAAAGTGCCTCATATGGTGCCATCTCGATACCTGCATGGAAACTGTTATTATAGGCGAACTCTGCGAGTGGCAAATGGTCATCCCAGGAGCCTCCAAAATCCAATGCACATGCTCTCAACATATCCTCCAGGGTCTATATAGTCCTCTCTGACTGACCATCTTTCTGAGGATGAAACGTAATGCTAAAACTCAATTGGGTCCCCATCGCTTCCTAAAAATATTCACAGAAATAGGAAGTGAAGCGGGCATCCCTATCAGAAATAACGCTCACTGGAATTCCCTGTAGCGTCACTATCTCGCGCACATACAAGTTCGCTAAGTGGCTCAAGGTATCGGTAGCTCTCACAGCTAAGAAATGGGCTGATTTCGTCAATCGATCCACAATCACCCATATGGCATTATGACCTCTGCGGGTCCTCCGTAATCCTATCACAAAATCCATGGTGACATGCTCCCACTTCCAAGTCGATATTGGTAGAGACTGCAATAATCCTCTAGGCTTCTGATGCTCTACCTTCACCTGCTGACAAATGAGACAGGCTTCAGTAATGTCTTTCTTCGTCCTAAACCACCAATAAACTTTTCGAAGGTTTTGATACATCTTAGTACTCCTTGGATGTCTCGTATACCTCGATGAGTAAGCCTCTGTCAAGATCAATTTCTTGATCTCCGGATCATCGGGAACACATATCCTACCTCTAAACCTTAACAATTCATTGAAATTCAAATCAAAATCAATCTTTGTGCCCCTTTGTATCTGCCTGACAATATCACTGCACTGCTGATCAATTCACTGAGACTGTCAGATTCGATCTACCAGATCCGATTCCAATCGCAGGCTAGCTATCCAAAAGCCACTATCAGTGTCAGGCGAGGTCACATCCAAACTAAGGTTTATGAACTGTTCCAACAGCTTGTGTTCTATGATCATCATAAATGATACCAACCCGAGATGCTTCCTACTCAATGCATCAGCAACTACATTCATTTTACCCGGGTGGTACAGGATCTCAAAATCATAATCTTTTAAAAGCTTGAGCCATCTCCTCTGTCTCATGCTTAGCTCTTTTTGCAAGAACAGGTACTTAAGGCTCTTATGATCAGTGTAAACCTGAAATCTCTCACCATAGAGATAGTGGCGCCATATTTTCAATGTAAACACTACAGCCGCCAACTCTAAATAGTGGGTCGGGTAGTTCCTCTTATGATCCTTCAACTGTCTAGACCCGTATGCAACTACCCTCCCATCATGCATCAATACACAGCCCAATCCTTAGTGTGAAGCATCCGTATACACCGAGAAACCTCCTGAGTTAGAAAGAATGGTGAGAATCAGAGCTGTGGTTAATCTCCTTTTCAATTCTTGAAAACTTTCCTCACACTTATCGTCCCACACAAACTCCACATTCTTTCTCGTGAAACGTGTCAACGGAGTAACTAATCTAGAGAATCCCTCCATAAATCATCGATAATATCCTGCTAAACCCAGGAAACTTCTAATATCTGTTACTGTTTGGGGTCTCTGCCACTATATCACTACCTTAATCTTTGATGGGTCCACTGACACACAATCCTTTGATACTATATGACCTAGAAAAGAGATATGTTCCAACCAAAAGTCACACTTATTGAGTTTAGTGTACAACTTCTCTCAGAGGGTCTATAGCACTATCCTTAGATGTTGTTCATGCTCCTCTCTAGACCTTGAGTACACCAGTATATCATCAATAAACACAATAACAAATCGATCCAAATACTGGTGAAATACCTCATTCATCAACGACATAAAAGCTGCAGGAGCATTTGTCAACCCAAATGGCATAACCATAAACTCATAATGTCCATACTGAGTACGGAAAGCTGTCTTGGGTACATCTCCATTCCGAATTTTCAACTGATGATACCTAGATCTCAAATCTATCTTGGAGAAAACCTGTGCTCCCCTAACCTGATCTAACAAGTCATCGATGCATGGAAGGGGGTACTTATTCTTTATGGTGTCCTTATTCAACAACCGGTAATCTATACACAGTCAGAGGCTTCCATCTTTCTTCCTTACAAATAGAACCGGTGCTCCCCAAGGCGATGCGCTCGGTCTGATGAACCCCTTCTCTAACAACTCCTGTAACTGCTTCCTTAATTCTTCCAACTCAACTTGAGCCATTCTGTACGGTGGCTTGGATATCGATTCTATAACAGGTGCCAACTTTATACCAAATTCGATCTCTCTATCTGGAGGTAACCTTGGTAATTCATCCGGAAAGACATCTGGAAATTCCCTGACCACTAGGATGTCTATCAACTCCGAACATGCGTTATCCATCTCAATCATATAAGCAATGAACCCTTCACATTATCCATTCCATCGTTAGTAACACAGGTCATCACATTACATACATAATTGAGAACAGATTCATCTCTCGAATAACATGTATTAAGATCATACTCTTTTATTTATAGTGAACATGTTTTTTCACTTTATTTCATAAAGTTTACAATAAGATCATCTATCTCTGGAAAAGTCAATGTTCTAGCATGACAATCCATAACAACATGGTTTGCAGCCAGCTAATCCATTCCTATGATTACATCAAAATCACTTATATTTAATAAAATTAAATCGGCTGCCATTTCTTTAACTCCTGTCCTCATCTTACAATTTCTATATACATGCTCAATCAATTGACTATCATTCGTAGGGGTAGATATCATTAACATCTTATCTAGCAGTGTGGGTTTTACATACTTCAACAGTTTATGTGCAAAGGATGGTGATATAAAGGAATACGTGGCACCAGGATCAAACAATGCAAATGCTTCTAAATCAAAGATTTGGATGGTACCTTTAATCATATCCGAAGACTGATCCGTAGTGTCTTGATCGAGTGCGTGCACTTATCCTCTGTTCACACCTACTGCCTACTTCTCCTTTTCCTCTGTTGTAGCCCTCCTCCTCGGAGCAGCTGTACCAACTAGAGCTCTCACTGGCTCCTTGCCCTTTTGTGGAACTCTCTCTGTCATCTCTGGGCAATCTCGGATTATGTACCCTGGTTTCCCACATCTGAAGTATACTGCAGGAGGTCCATAGCATGGTCGAGTACCATGGTACCTACCACACTTGCTACATTATTCTGTAGTAGGTCATGGCCCCCCACTCTTAATTCCCTTAGCTGGAACTAGAGTTGGATACACGGGAGGATTAACTGTCCTCTCTCGGATCTCCTCAATTCTCGACCTCTTCCCAAAAAATCTTTTACTTCCCTTATAATTGAAGCTCTATCCAGTACTGGTCTCTTGTTATCTCTATCTCTCACTTTACCAACCTTTCCAAACTTTAAGGCAATCCTCTCAACATCTTGTTCACATAATTGCGCTCTACGCACTACCTCCTCGTAGGTCGGTATATCCAAGGGAACAAATCTGGACCTGATGGTTGGTCTCAGTCCATCCACAAACTTCTGGACCTTCTCGACCTCATTACTCATCGTCTCAGGATCATATCTGCCTAGGGAGATAAAAGTCGTCTCATACTCATCCACCGTCTTGCTCCCTTGGGTCAGTCCCAAAAATGCCATCTTCATCTATTGCTATGCGGTATCTGGAACATACTGTCTCCGAAAAGCCTCTAAAAACTCATCCCATCTGATCTCTGTATGTCAGGCTCTCAAAATAGGCCTGGTGGATTTCAACTAATGTTCTGCTAATCCCTTCAGCATAAATACGGCAAACGCTACCATCTCAATAGTAGTGCGCTCGAAGAACCCATATAACTTCTCAATTTCATTTATCCAATCCTCTACAACTACTGGGTCCTTAACTCCACTAGAAAACGGTGGTCCAAACTTGTGGAACTCCCGCCGTCTATTCAAATCACATCCATAACCCCCGCCTCTACTACCCTGAGGTATAGCAACAAGTGTAGGCACAGCCTTTATGGATTGGGGTGTAGGTGTATCTGTCGTCTGAGGTCTCTGGGTTGGCCGTGCCCATGCTCGTACCTCGGGAGGTGCCGCCTGCTCGGTATCACCCTGTGTAGCGGGACTCTGTCTACCCTTAACTCCAGGCAACGATTGAGTGACCAACTTCAAGATCATCTCTTTACTCTACTAAATCCTTGCGAAGTGTGCCTCAGTACTTTCAGGTCTCTCCTCTAGACCTTGTGGAGCATGCTCAACCTCAGCCTCCACCTCAATCTCTTCTTGAGCCTTGTGTGTTTCTAGCTCAACGCTACCCGCAGGCCGACCTCTACGGCCTCTAACTTGCGCTCTCGCTCCTTTACCGCGACTAGTGTTAGGCATAATGCTCAATTCCCTACATTCATATCAATTTCTTAGTTAACCCATCGACACATGCACAATTTGTATCTAAACAAGCACAGTAACATGGGGATGTAATTTTTCAACTTATTAAGTATTTTAGACACAGACACATGTCAGACCAACTCAGCTCTGATACCAACTTCTATCACGACCCTCAACTTACAAAATATCGTCGTAAATTTTTCGATTTATATGCCTTATTTATTATTTGTTTCTATCTTACCTCGATTGTGATCAGCTACACTCTCAACAGTTGGGCTGTGTTAATGTTTACCTTATCCCATCCAACCATAACAATTTAATTTGCATTATAATTTAGAAGTAAACACTTGTATAAATAAATCAGAGTCGCTGTTTACATATGTTTACATTGCTTTACATCCCCAATGGTTACATTCAAAATGCTACTATGTTATAGAAAGTTTAGATACAAAATTACACCAATGTGTATACCTTACACGATGGGATGCAGCGGATACCAAAAAGGAAACCTCCGGTCCCCCTCAGTCTATACTCAATGCTCTGTAAAGAGGGGGAAAATAAGGGGGTATGCAAACAACATGCTCACTAAGGCAATCATGCGAACAGGTAGATACTGCACTATCTACGTGATTGTGATGCAATGCTCAAAACCATACAATTTCTCATCATACCTCAAAAGCATTAGTTCATGCTTATGTTAATGGCATGTAAAGCAAATCATACTATTTAAATTTAGTAAAATGAATAATACTAGAAAATTCTAATGTGAGACTAAAAATTGAATGTATTAAATTTAAAGCAAAGTATTCTAACCTATGGTCTAATTCTATTAATTTAAGGAAATTTCTAAACCTAACTATAAATCTAAATGTCTAAAATGGTGACTCTAATTAAATGTAATTATAGCTAATTACAAACCTAATAAAATGTCTAAGTAAATAATAAAATCTAAATAATTCATGAAAAATAAATGGTTTTGGATTTTTTTTTTTATGTTTAAAGTGAAAACTAACTAACTAAAATTGCATAAAATAATTTTACCCCTAAATTAACCCTAAATGCTATACATGAGCACTACTCTAAAATTTAAGTCTTAAATCCTAGTGTATTTAAAAATTAATTATTAATATAATTGAAACTAAGTTTTAAACTAACAAGCAAAGAAAATATAGCCAATCATACAAATTAATTACAGACTCTAACTTTTACCTAGTCTAACAAATAATAACAGAATAATAACATTTAGAAAATAATATAAAAGCATGAAAATTAAATTGGGACAATTCATTACTACCAAACACAACCTTGTACTATTTATCAATCAGCAGCTTGTCCCGACCCCTACCATATTGTGCTCTGCAAACCGTTCCTTGCTGGTTTCCTCTGCTATCAGATGCGCACCGCTTCTTGCCATTCATCCAACAGTCATTTCCTTACGCATGTACTGCCATGTGCACAGGTAGCTGCTAGTTACATCCTGCTCATTCTTGTCCTGCTACGTCTCTAGCATCTGCTACTCCGAGAACAGAAGCAGTCCACTCTTCTGGTCCAACAAAGGCAACCACAACAATGAGCCTAAGGGTAGAGATGAATCAAACTGGAATGCCAGCTCCGCTTCAGTCCTCAACATATGCCAATTTTGCCTTAGCTCGTGCCTCACAAACTGTAGCAGTAAACAACATATTAATGCAAAATAAAAACAACAACAAAGATGAACAGTATAAATAACCAAGAACATGGCAGAATAGAGAGGGAAGCCTATCGAACAACCACCCTTCCTTTGATAGAAACGAAAATAAGAAGAACAAAATGGAACTGGTTTCTGTCACCAACTGCTACCTCTCGACACCGCACAGTAAAAGAAATGAAAGCAACAAAATAGATTGTGAGAGACTACAAAAACAAGATGCAAAAACAAAACAGGGAAATATAAAATGAAACTGCAGGAATCTAGAAACGCAGAACAACCTCAAATCTACTTGGCGAGTGTCGAATTCAACCAAATTTAAATTACTGGTCTTACCAAAATTTTGCAGTAGCGGCAAATCCAGGTCGAACCCTAGAGACTGGAGGATTAATTATCATGCAATAACTGAAATAAGTGGGGGGGAGGGTTTAATTTAACTGCATTAAAATCCTAAACAGAATTTATATTTAACTAATTATAAAAAGGGTAAACCAAGATTAATAATTTCGATTCAAGGGAACTGCCCAGTCATTAACAATTGATCCTTAACACCTAATTTACCATTTTGTCTTTAATTACTTAGCTGAGGTATTATCTACCAGCATAATAATATCTCTTCTTCCCTGTTATTATTAACTCAAGCCCAGTACCCGAATTAAATTCTTTTCCCTAATCTAGTAGGTTTTAGCGCAATCCTATTTAGACTAGGAATAACATTAACGTTCTAGGAAGACTACTAAACTGAATAACACTTCAACCACGGGTTGAATGTTTAATCCATTCTATTGTTTCACTTAGAGTTGGCGAACCCTAATTGCTACTAGTTCTGATGTCTATGACAACAATTACGGATTGTAAAAACTTCAGATAGCATACAATCACATGCGTAGATTATTCAATTAGCCAAATCATATAATTCTCTCATGCAATTGAATCTAATAATACCAGAAACAATAGATAATTGAATCAAAAGATAGTTTAGATCAACAAAATGTACTTCTCAATTGTTGAAATTCACTGGATTCGATTCCCTTAAACCGAATAAAAGATTTAGCAACACATGATTATTGAAAACGAAAATAAAAATATAGAGAGTGAATTATTTTTTTTCTTCTGACTGCTGCCGCCTCTCTCTCCCTTTTCTCTGATATTCCCTAAAGAAAACAAAGCCATATATATAGTAAAAAAAAAAAAAACCCTAAATTCAACAATCCTATTACAAAATGGGAAAAGGCTGATAGATTCAGGCTTTTGCTTCACAGCTAGTTTTGGAGTGGAAACAGGCCAAATTGGATCTAAGGCTCTTCTTCAAAGTTGTAAATCAGTAAATCAGTGTTCCACTGGGCTTAACCTTGAATAATTTAGAGGTATACAACTCCAGATATAGGCTAAAAATCGAAACTGCCTTGAAATATATAAAACCCATTTGCTACAACTTTATGGAATTTGTTTGATCTATAAAACATCCAAACTGGGCTTAGTTCTCTGCAGATAAATCATAGACCTTTTAATTTTCTTTCCAACGAGCTAAAAATTGCCCCAATCTGACATCTAAAACTCTATTTAGAGCCAAAATCCCAAATAGCACTAAAACTGTCCAATTTCTTCGGTTAAGCTTTGAAGCCCAATTTACCTGCCAAAATCTCAAATTATCATAAGTAGTCTAATTAATATGAGGAACATATCAAAATATTAAAATGTAGAAGGAAATAAATAATAAAAATATGGCACTCATCAAATTCCCCCACACTTAAATTTTTGCACGTCCTCGAGCAAACTCAAAATCTAAGACTAAATCACCCTCTAAAACTTTTCAATCACATCAAGTTTACAAAAGCCAGAAACAAAAAAAGTCAACTAATATTTTCGAGAAACATAACATGTCATGAATCAAAATCCTTAACAATCTCAAAATTTTGCCAACATAACAATTTCATTCAAAATGAAGCAAATTAAATTGGTAGATCCTCACAATATTCTCTCTATTCACTCAAGTGTTTAAGGGGTAAGTATTTCACTCATATTCATTCCATAAAACATGTCCTACCATAAGCTTGCATATCATCTAATCTCCACTACTTAGTATTCATGCATAACGCGAATCAAAAGGACTTAATTCAAGCGTTGTAATGGGGCTAGGGATAAGGTACAAAATTATTTTTGGGGTAACAGAGTTTAAAATCCTAAAAATTAGTAGAGCATTCAAAATTACAACTCGGGTAAATAAAGCAATCAACAACTCTCAATCACCTCAAATACAAACACTTTATTCATCACTCGCACCTTACTCAAGTCTTTTATCAATTAAATACCCTTTTTTTCCTTCATTTTTTTTGTTTTGTTTTTTAAGTCCACTATCACTACCACTAACATATGGAATCAATCACACCCCCACACTTGTTTCATAATCTGCTCGAGAATCTTCAAATGCCCTACTAATTTTTAAGGTTAGGTAAAGTCATTCATGTTAAACTCACGGTTAAAACAAGTTCTTCAACAAAGAAAAGTCAATTAGGCTCAAAGGGGCTTAACAATGGTAAATTATGTTAGGTGGGTTATTTGGCTAGAGTGGTTCATCCAAAAATGGCCTTAATCACTTTTATGTATGCCTGAATCAATGTAATCTCAAATATAATCAATGCAAGTTCTCGAGAAACACATCCATGGAAAAATATCACACGTCCAAAGAAAATAAAGATTGACATTAATGTTGAATATATAGGCTCAAAAATCTCACAGGTACCAATTCAATTCACCAACATTCCAAAATCAATCACTAAATCAACAAATTTTAAGATGAAAAGTCAATCAATTCAATTGTGTTATCCTCTGTTCAAATCCAGTTAATTCATGTTTATGATAAATATAAACTGTCAGTGATAGAAAACACCTAAACATGCACTAAGATTTTTTTTTATGTAAAGTTTCAAAAATCCTAAAATTCTCCCCCCCCCCCCCCCACTTAGATTTTACATTGTCCCCAATGTAAAGCACGTCATTAAAGCAAATAACGGATAAGTAAAATTAAAAGAGATAGGGTGAGAAATCAAATCTGGGGTTCATGGGTTGCCTCCCACGCAACGCCTTTGGTTAATGTCGTTGGCTCGACAATACAACTTCCTTCATATCGAGTAGATCGTATCTCCTAACTACACCTCCTCAACCGTTTGTGCTTGAAAACTATCATAATAGGGCTTGAGTCTATGCCCGTTAACCTTGAACACCTTGTTGGTTTCCATACTTTGAATCTCAACTGCGCCATGAGGAAATGCGTCAGTAACAATAAAGGGTCCAATCCAATGAGAACGGAACTTACTAGGCATTAAGTACAATTTCGAGTTGTATAACAAAACTTTTTAGCTAACCAAAAATTGCTTCCTAATGATCATCTTATGATGAAATGCCTTGGTCTTCTCCTTGTAAATTCATGAGTTCTCATAGGCCTCAAGTCGAATTTCCTTCACTTCTTGCAACTGTAACTTCTGTTCCAAACCTGCCTGTTGTAGCTCCATGTTGCATCGTCTAACTGCCCAATAAGCCTTATGTTCTAACTCTATAGGCAGATGACACAACTTACCAAAAATCAGTCTTTACGGGGACATCCTAATAGGGGTCTTATATGCTATCCTATAAGCCCACAAAGCGTCATCAAGTCTGAGACTCCAGTCTTTTCTATTTGGATTTACCGTTTTCCTAAGATCAACTTGACTTCCCTATTAGACACCTCAGCCTGTCCATTCGTCTGGGGATGGTAAGCTGTGGAGGTTTTGTACAAGACTCCATACTTCTTTAATAAAGCCTTCATTGACCGATTACAAAAATGAGTTCCCTGATCACTAATCAATGCTTTTGGTATTCCAAACCTACTGAAAATGTTAGATTTGATAAAACCTACAACAGCTCGTGAATCGTCAGCTTCGGTGGCCTTTGCTTCCACCCATTTCGACACATAATCAAGAACAAGTAAAATGTAAACAAACCCAAAGGAAGGAGGAAATAGACCCATAAAGTCAATACCCCACACATAAAAAATTTCACACACAAGTATAGGAGTTTGAGGCATCTCATTCCTACTGTTTAAGCTCCCTATCCTTTGACATCGTTCACAATTTTTACAGAACACATAAGTGTCACGAAACAAAGTAGGCCAATAAAAACCACAATCTAACACCTTCCTAGCTGTTCTCTTTGGCCCAAAATGACCCCCACAGGCATATGCATGACAAAACGTAAGGACAGACTGAATTTTTGAATCAGGGATGTACGTTCTAATGATTTGATCAGAACAATATTTTCACAAATATGGTTCATCCCATACATAGTATTTAGCCTCACTTTTCATTTTATCTTTTTTAGCTCTATTCAAATCTTTAGGTATGACCTTAGTAACCTAATAATTTTCCAAGTCAGCATACCAAGGGGTCATACCTTGCACCATAAAGAGCTACTCATCAGGGAAAGTTTCTTGCAGTGGCACTGGATCTTCTTCTCTCTAACTGGCTCAAGTGGTCAGCTACTAGGTTTTCTGCCCCTTCTTATCTTTGATCTTGAGATCAAACTCTTGCAGTAGAAGAATCCACCTAATCAGCCTTGGTTTTGCCACTTTTTTCGCCAAAAGGTATTTCAAAGCTGCATGGTCAGAAAACACAACACCTTTAGTCCCTAGCAAGTAAGACCGAAACTTATCTTAAGCAAATACAATAGCCAAAAGCTCCTTTTAGATCGTGGAATAATTGCACTAAGCTAGGTTAAGCGTCTTTGATGCATAATAGATCACATGCGCCTGGTTGACGACCCGTTGTCTTAAAACAGCCCCCACAGCGTAGTTGCTTGTATCACACATTATTTCAAAATGTAGCTCCCAATTTGGTGGTTGAATGGTGGGGGCAGAAGTCAAAGATGACTTCAATTCATCGAAAGCTGCCTTGCACTCTTCATTGAATTCAAATGGTTCATCCTTTTGTAACAACTTTGACAATGGTAGTGCTATCTTTAAGAAGTTCCTAATGAATCTGCAGTAAAAACCTGCATGACCATGAAAAGAACGCACTTCCCGCACACTAGTGGGGTAGGGTAAGCTCAAAATCAAATCAATCTTAGCCTTGTCTACTTCAATGCCCTTGGATGAAACTACATGACCTAAAACAATGCCTTGTTCTACCATAAAATGACATTTTTCAAAATTCAGCACTAGATTAGTTTCAATGCAACGCTCAAGTACACTCGTCAAATGATTTAAGCACATATCAAATGAGTCACTATGCACTGTGAAATCATCCATGAACACCTCAATGCAATTTTCCACCAAATCAGAAAAAATACTTACCATGCATATTCAAAAAGTACATGGTGCATTACAAAGGCCGAACTACATCCTCCTAAAAGAAAATGTTCCAAATGGGCATGTGAAAGTTGTTTTCTCCTGATCTTCTGGTGTAATCACAATCTGGTTATAACTTGAAAATCCATCAAGAAAACAGTAGTGAGATTTACCAGCTAAACGCTCAATCATTTCATAAATGAAGGGTAAGGCAATGTGATCCTTTCTAGTTGCTGAATTCAACTTGCGGTAGTCTATACACACTCTCCACCCATTCTATACTCTTGTTGGTATAAGCTCATTATTTTGATTTCTTACATCTGTGATCCCAGTCTTCTTTGGCACAACATGAATTGGACTCACCTATTTACTATCCAAAATTGGATAGATTATACCTCCATTTAACAACTTCAGAATCTCTGTCTTGACTACTTCCATCATCTGAGGATTCTATCCTCTTTGAGGTTATCACCTTGGTTTAGATCCCTCTTCCAACAGAATCCTGTGCATGCACATGGATGGACTAACTCCCTTAATGTCAGCTATGGTCCATCCTATGGTTGTTCTATGATCACGAAGCACCCTGCTTAACTTTTCTTCTTGCACCACTGTCAAGTTCTATGCAATAATGACTGGAAGTGTCTAACCATCTCCCAGGTAAGCATACTTCAAGTGGTTAGGTAAAGACTTCAATTCCAGAATCGGTGCCTGCACAATAGAAGGTAGTAGCTTCATGTTAGAAAATGTTAGTTCCAATCTTTTAACTTCATACCTGGGCTGCAATGGCTGCATAGCCATGATCATTTCTTCAACTTCAAGACTTAGCTACAATTCAACCTCGTTTTGCATCAAGCTTTTACTGATTACCACTTCTAGCTCATCTATTCTGCTTACTTCAAATGTATCTTGCTTCAAGACATCAAAACTGTCAATAGAAAATACTGAATGTACATATGCTGGATACCTCATAACATCAAAGATGCTTATTTTGACAATTTCTCCATCAAACTCCATAGTTAATGTCCCATCAAACACATTAATCTTAGTCTTGGCAGTGGCAAGAAAGGGCCGACCTAAAATTATTGGTGCGAGATTCACTAGACTACTGCTGTCCTCCATATGCATAATGTAAAAATCAACTGGAAAGATCAACTGATTCACCTACACCAAAACATCCTCAACTACCCCTTTGGGGTATGCATTAGATCGATCTGCTAATTATATGATCACTCCCATTTTTCTCAAAGGATAAAAATTTAAAGATGCATAAGTTGAAAAAGGCATAACATTAATCGATGCACCCAAATCTACCATGGCATGTTCGATTTGCCTATTACCAATGATGCAAGGGATTGTAAACGTACCTAGGTCTTTAAATATTTGGGATAGTTTTCTTTGAATGACCACAGATACATTCTCCCCCACACTTACCTTCTCATCACCTCTTAGTTTCCTCCTTGTTGTGCACAACTCTTTAAGGAATTTAGCGTACCTTGGAATTTGCTTCACTATGTTCAGAAGTGGTATGTTAATTTCCACCTTCTGAAATACCTCCATCATTTCTTTATGTTGTTCCTCTTTCTGTGTTTTAGCTAACCTGTAAGGAAATGGAGGACGGATAGGGTTAGTGTTATCTATAACAAGTTGCATCTATGTCTCAACCTTTATCTCTGCCTCTGTAATCTATCTTTCGATCTCTTTTCCACTATGCAGCACTATGGCACTCGCATTCTCCTTGGGGTTTTTTATTGCTTGAGATGGTAACTTCCCAGAACCTTAAGCTTCTAATCTACCAACCGTGGTTGCTAGTTAATCCATCTGTTTTTCCAAGTTCTGGATGCTTGTCCTTGTTTCCTATTAGAGTTGCAAAGTATTGTTAGCTATGTTTTTTACAATATCTTCAAGTTACATACCTGAACCTGAGCTTGTGGCTTGATTTGTTTGCGGCTTCTGAATAGGATGTTAATAGCCAGCTTGGTTGCCATATCTCAAATTGGGATGATTTCTCCAACCTGAGTTATATGTATTTGTATACGGATCATGTCTCCGTTGGGGCTGACCTGGAAAATTTCCTATGGCATTCGCTTGTTGCATGGTAGGGTCATCTTCTTGCAAAGTTGGACACATGTCAGTGTGTGTCCTGCCAATAAACAGATTTTGGACAGCTTCGCTGCTTGTAAATTCCCTACTACCATTTGACGAACTTGCCTACAGTAGATTAGAAATTTGACGTTCCAGGTTAGAAGTACTTACCTCGTTCACCTTCTTCGGTGTGTGATCCAATCTATTCCTGAACTGTTGTGTATTGGCTGCCATGTTGGCGATGAGATTCCTCGCAGCATTTGGGGTCTTATCAACTAATGCTCTTCCACTGACAGCATCAATCATATTCTTGTCCATTGGCATTAGACCTTCAAAGAAATACTGGATTAGAAGCTGGTTAGTAATCTGGTGGTGTGGGCAGATCGCACACAGTTTCTTAAAACGCACCCAATACTCGTACAAGGTTTCACCATTATATTTTTGAATGCCACAGATCTCTTTTCTTATATTTGCATCCCTTTAAGCTGGGAAATACTTCTCCAAAAACAACCGCTTCATCTCATTCTAAGAATGTATTGACCTCGAAGTAAGGTAGTATAACCAGTCCTTCGCTTGATCTGCCAACGAGAAGGGGAATGCCCTCAGCTTGATCTGATCTTCTGAGATGCCCTGTTGTTTCATGCTCAAACACACCACATGAAACTCCTAAAGGTGCTTGTGGGGATCTTCACCTACAAGTCCACGAAAAGTAGGCAGAAGATGTATTAGGCTTGATTTAAGCTCAAAAGCCGCATCTAAAGTAGGGTACTCAATACACAAAGGTTGTAAGTTTAAGTCAGGAGCAGCAAGCTCCTTGAAAGTCCTGTTATTATTCATTGTCATGTTGTCAGTGTCAAACTCATCTATTGAGCTCTTGTTTGGCGTACTTTTAGAATCTAATGGTTCTACAATGATTATAGCTTCTTGGTCTCTTTTCAACCTCCTCAAGGCTCTCTCTATCTCTGGATCGAATCAAAGTGCAATTTCATCTGATTTGGAGGATCTGGTCATAAAAACCAAAAAAAAAATCTTAAAATAATTATGACTAAAACAAAAAATGGGCTAAAACTATAAGAAAACAATGGAATTTGGCCGAGATAGGGTGAGGCCAGAAACTTCTGGTCTGTTTTATTTTGCCATTTCCACTTGAAATCGAGTACTCACACACCTCCTAACTCAACAAAAAGTTTTCCTATGAATAGTGTAAATAGTACCAAAAGCCCTAAAAAATAAATAAATAATTAAAAATAAAAATCAGAAGAATTTAAAAGCAAATTAATGAGAGTAATAAAAACACAGTAATTAATCAGAACTAGTCTCCAGAAACGGCGCTAAAAATTTGTGAGTGTCGAATTCAGCCAAATTTAAATTATTGGTCTTACTGAAATTTTGCAGTAGTGGTAAATCCAGGTCAAACCCTAGAGACTGGTGCATTAATTATCATACAATAACTGAAATAATTGGGGGGGATTTAATTTAACTGAATTAAAATCCTAAAACAGAATTTATATTTAACTAATTATAAAAAGGGTAAACCAAGATTAACAATTTCGATTCAAGGGAACTGCCTAGTCATTAACAATTGATCCTTAACACCTAATTTACCAGCAAAATAATATCTCTTCTTCCCTGTTATCATTAACTCAAGCCGAGAACCCAAATTAAATTCTTCTCCCTAATCTAGTAGGTTTTGGCACAATCCTATTTAGACTAGGAATATCATTAACGTTATAGGAAGACTACTAAAACGAATAACACTTCAACCACGGGTTGAATGTTTAATCCATTCTATTGATTCATTTAGAGTTGACGAACCCTCATTGCTACTGGTTCTGATTTCTATCACAATAATTACAGATTCTGAAAACTTTAGATAGCATACAATCACATGCGTAGATTATTCAATTGGCCAGATCATATAATTTTCTCATGCAATCGAATCTAATAATACCAGAAACAATAGATAATTGAGTGAAAAGATAGTTTAGATCAACAAATAGTGTTTCTTAATTGTTGAAATTCACTGGATTCGATTCCCTTGAACCGAATAAAAGATTTAGCAGCACCTGATTATTGAAAACGAAAATAAAAATATAAAGAGTAGATTATTTTTTTCTTCTGACTGCTGCTACCTCTCTCTCCCTTTTCTCTGATATTCCCTAAATAAAATGAAGCTATATACATATGGTAAAAAAAAAAAAAACCTAAATTCAACAATCTTATTACAAGTGGGAAAAGGCTGACAAATTCAGGCTTTTGCTTCACAGCTGGTTTAGAGTGGAAACAGGCCGAATTGGATCTTGGGCTCTACTTCAAAGTTTTAAATCAGTAAATCAGTGTTCCACTGGGCTTGACCTTGCATAATTTGAAGTTCTAGAACTCTAGATATAGGCTAAAAACTGAAACTGCCTTGAAATATATAAAACCGATTTGCTACAACTTTGTGGAATTGTTTTAATGTATAAAACGTCCAAACTGGGCTTAGTTCTCTGCAAAGAAATCGTAGACCTTTTAATCTTCTTTCCAACTAGCTAAAAATTACCCCAATCCAACTTGTAGAACTCTATTTAGATCCAAAATCCCAAATAGCACTACAACTGTCCAATTTCTTCGGTTAAGCTTTGAAGCCTAATTTATCTGCCAAAATCACAAATTATCATAAGTACTCTAATTAATATGAGGAACATAGCAAAATATTAAAATGTAGAAGGAAATAAATAATAAAAATATGGCACTCATCACTACTTTAAAATATAAGTAAAATTTCTGAAACTAAAACTGAAAGATTAAATGTTGAAGTTAATGCAACACTCGTAACTGGAAGAAAAACATGAAAACCAAACTACAGAAAAGTAACTTAAGAGGACTTGGCTGCTGTCACCAGCCTTGTTTCTTCACTAGTAAATCAAACAGCAGCATAGTCAAGGATAGAGGAGTATAACGTTGAAGGTGAAAACTGTAATCATCCAGGTTAGCGGACCAGGGACGCAGGTTCGATGGAGGTAGAAAACATCCATACTAAAGTAGAAAAGATAGGCAAGAAAACGAACACCAAAAGGAAAGGGAATATTAAACTCTGAAAAGAAAAGAATTTTTTTTTGGCATTAAAAAGCTTAAATGTGCCTACACTAATAAAATGAAACTTTTAAAACCGAGAAGCAATTGTCGCGCCCTTCTCCCACACATGATCTTACCAAAAACCACAATAAATTTTTCACTTTTTACTGACCTTTCTCTTGTCAACAGTTGGGCTGTGATTAGGCATTAGTCTCCTTATCCACAAATGTATACATGCCATTCTAAATATTTATCGACTGTATGTACACTTTCTCATAAGTAAATTCATATATTTAATATAATAACATCATTACATTTACATCCCCAACATTAAATCGTGTACATCACTGTGTTTATGCATTGTTCAAATTCGCTAGATGGGGAGTGGCAGTGGATCAAAAGAATACAAAACCCTGCCCGACTTGATCTACTGACGAGAATCTGTAGAGATGGGGGGAAATGAATGGGATGAGCTATCAATACGCTTAGTAAGAAAATCAGGCAAGCAAGTAGATATCCACACTATCTACTGAAACTAGTGCTTTGCCTTTCCTTTTCTCATTTCAAAAGTATGTTTCAAACTATATATAATATAGTACAGATTTAAAATCCCATGTACTAAACACATGCTGTTTATCAATCAGAGGCATTCATGCAAAACAGTGAATATTGAATCATTTAAGAATGCCTTTATATAAAATATGCCATATAGAATATGCCATTTACATTCAAAACACAGTAAATATGGCATTTCTCATCACAACACAAACAAATCAATCGGGTTTCGACCCATCCCTCAGGTCTACCCGTATCATAAAACACATGTGATATATCATGCGAGACTCAGTGGCTAAATGCAATAACTCTGGACTATGGCTATATCCTAACATGGTGAAATCCTAGGGAACACAATGCTCAGTGTTTGGGTTATCACTGCTGTAACGGGCGAGGGGTCAGTCCATCACAATCTCCAGCTATCAACACTCTCCTCCACAACTCCATAACACAAAACATGTTACAGTGTACTCTATGCCACATACACGGTACAACGTACACCTGTGGACCCTACATCATGGTCGGGGTGCCTACCATAGGTCTTAGCCTCTCATACCATGGAAATACATCATAGTTGGGGTTCCTACCATAGGTCTTAGCCCTCATACTATGGAATAAATGCCACGTCTCTAAATCCATGTGAGAACATCTCAATAGTGTGACACTCAGTCTACATGGAGGAAATCGTCACGGTTTTTCTAACATGTCTATATATCATGTAAAATACAGTGCGCGCCTTTGAGCGCGACTCACAGTCGACACTCCACTCAAACACTGTTTCACATCACAAACTCAACTCTAGTGCGAGTAAACCTCCAGCAACTAGGTTAATTCATAGTTCATGTTTCAAATCAAGTACGAGCAATAGCTCCGTACCATGCTATGCACAAAACTCATCAAATCAAGTACGAGCAATAGCTCCAGTACTATGTCATGTATAAATTATGAAGAATCGAGTACGAGCAACGCTCCAGCACTCTGTCATGTATCCCATGTAAAACTTGAGTACGAGCTAATCGCTCTAGCACTCTCTCATGTACAATCACATAAAACTGAGTACGAGCAATGCTCCAGTACTCTATCATGCATGTCAACTAAATGTAGTGCGAGTAAACCTCCAGCACTAATGTATGTGAAAAACATCTGAAACCATGTGCGAGCTGTGCTCCAGCACGATTGTTTCCACTTAATTTTGTAGATGGCTCTTTAAAAATAAGGATGTTTAAAATCATTAAAATCAGAACTATAAAGTGTGCTTAGTTTACAAAACATTAGCCCATCCACTAACTCTTCTGCTACATAACAATAAAAACCACTCAAAACATTATTTCCATGCTTTTTGAAAACTTTCCCAAAATTTAAATTTTTTACCTATTTAGGGGTAAAATCGTAATTTACCCATATTGGGTCCTTATAATATTACTGATTTTCTTTTACACTCAAACAATTTCAGTGAACGCAAAAGCAGACGAAAATACGCAGAGATATCTCTAACTACTTTTAAGAGTCCCCTATCGCAGTCCGGTCAACTCTCAATATGACTCCGGAGCTGCATTTAATTATTCACTTGGTTAATTACACTTTTCCTACTGTATTACACATTTAATACAGTTCATTTCACTTAAACGGGCTCGTTTACTCTTAATGGGCATAAATACATTAATCCAGCCTTAATCCATTTTAAGTCCATTTTCCACGTATTAATTCCTTTCATCATGGTCTATTGACTCATTGGGCCTATCAATACCTATTGGACTTTATTCCAAACTCTTTGGATAGCCCGTATATCATTTACGACAGTTAATTCAAAATTTTGAATATAATTCACCAAATGCAGAATTTAATCTGAAATGCGTAAAATAAATCTTAAATACGCAATAATCACATAAATTGTCATAAATGAGCTTTACTTACCCGAGATTATGCTATGGCACGCAAATCAAAGTTCGATCGGGCTTCCGTTCAAAATTTATTATCGAACTGCATAATTTTGTATATTTAACTCCGGGTCAATTTTTGATTAAATATAATGTAAATAAATTTATCGAAAATCAAATCGGTCACTTTTGACCTCGTATCGACTTACTTGAAGTCCGATAAAATCTCGAAAGTTTTTCTTTTTCTTTTTCTTTCTTTTTTCTTCTTTTTCCCTTTTTCTCCTTAGCTAAACCGGTTCGATCTAGCGCAGAAGCTTCTTCACTGAACCGCTGACCAATTCAGCTCTCTTTTGGTCGTTTCATCATCGTCCGGTCGGTTCCCGGAGTGCCCCTGCTGCTGTTCAACGCGCCTCAGCCTGGGGACCTCTCGACTGGCCTCGATCGGGACCAATCACTGCCGATGGCCGTCGGATTTCACTTCTCTTCTCTGCGGCTTCAACCTCGTCGATCTGCCTTTTTTGATGCCGGTGGAGTGCGTTGCCGGTGGCTGGGAGGTCGTACAGAGTCCCTTTTCCTTTTTCGACCACTTGCCCGGTCGTGGGGTCGCCGGTGCTCACCGTCCGGTGGTGACTCCCTCGTCTCGGCTTGCTCGCGGGTTCCTCTTTCCTTTTTTTTTCTCTCCCCGCGTTTCAATCCAATTTTCTGATTTTTATTTTTTTTAATATTTATAAATGATTTTAATCATTAAAATAATATTAAAAACTCCCAAAATATCTAAAAAAATCATATCAAATTCATTTAATCTGTAAATGAATTTATCAGTCCGATTTTACCTTTTCGGTATATTTTTCTCCTATTTTTGGGCTAATTTTTCGAGGTAAAAATTTTGATAAATTCTAATAAATTTATATCTTGATCAATTGGACTTGAAATTAAATATTCATTTTTAATCAAGATTTCTCAATTTCATATTTTTAATGAAATTTTCTCATTGAATTTATACCGAATTTCGATCATTTGACCGTTTTACCCCAACACTAATCCGGGAATCAACTTAACCCTTATCTCGCTGTTATTTAGCTTACATGCATTTATAATTTCTTAAATTGTCGATTGCATGATAGTAAATACTCTTCTTATGATTCAACTATGAAATAAAGTGTTCGTACACATATGAATCATAAGGTACAACCTAAATACGTAAATCAAAAACACGGGTCTGACAATCCTCCCCAACTAAAAGAATTTGGTCCTCCAAATTAGAACCAAATCAATCCTCAAACAACTGGGGGTGCTTCTCTCGCATCAAACTCTCTAACTCCCAAGTAGTCTCCTCGAAAGTGTGATGCTACTATAAAACATTCACTAACCCGATAGTCTTCAATCTTAAAACCTTCTCCTTCCTATCCCGTATCTGAGTCGGCATCTCAACATATGACATGTCCTCACTGAGCTCTAATGGCTCATAACTAATCACATGTGCCAGATCCAGGTGATACTTTCGAAGTATTGAAATGTGGAAGAAGTTGTGCATGCCTGACAGATCTGGTGGCAATGCCAACCTATGGGCCTTATCTCCACTCGATCAAGTATCTCAAAGGGTCCAATGTAGCGAGGAATCGTCTTACCCCTCTTCCCAAACCTCGCTATACCCTTAGAAGGAGAAACCTTCAGAAACACTGACTCACTGACTGCGAACTCAAGTGGCTTACGTCTCTTGTCAGCAAAACTCTTATGTCGGCTCTGAGTTGTCCTCAATCTCTCAACTATCAACCGGACATCCTCAGAAGCTTGTGTAACCAAATCAGGAGCAAAAAGCTTTGGATCACCCTCTTTTTCCAACCCAATAGGGGAACGACATCTACGGCCATAAAAGGCCTCATACGGTGCCATCCCGATACTTGAATGATAACTGTTGTTGTAGGCAAATTGGGCTAATGGCAAATGATCATCCCAGGAGCCTCTAAAATCCAGCACACATGCTCTCAACATATCCTTCAGAGTCTGTATCGTCCTCTCTGACTGACCATCTGTCTGAGGATGGAAAGTTGTGCTCAAACTCAACCGGGTTCCCATGGCTTCCTAAAAATGTTCCCAAAAGCGGGAAGTGAAGTGGGAATCCCTATCCGAGACTATGCTCACTAGAACACCATGCAACCTCACTACCTCGTGTACATACAATCCTGCCAACGTACTCAGAGTATCGGTAGCTCTCATAGTTAGGAAGTGGGCTGACTTCGTCAGGCTATTAACGATCACCCATATAGCATCGTGATTCCTCCAGGTCCTCGGTAAACCCATCATAAAATCCATGGTGATATGCTCCTATTTCCATGTCGGTATATGTAGAGGATGCAACAATCCTGCAGGCCTTAGATATTCTACCTTCACCTGCTAACATACAAGACATCTCGCCATAAAATCCACCACATCTCTCTTCGTAATTGACCACCAGTACACCTTCTGGAGGTTCTAATACATCTTGTCATTCGTCGGATGCAAGGTGTACCTCGATGAATAAGCTTTCGAAAATATCAATCTCTTGAGCTCTGGGTCCTTGGGGACGCACAATCTACCTCTGAACCTCAGTAGTCCATCAGAACTCATCTCAAAATCAATCATTGTGCCCCTCTACATCAGACCAATCACAACGATGTAATACGGATCAGTCTACTGAGCTTGTCTGATCCTGTCTAACAGATTTGGCTCTAAGAGTAGACTCGCAATCATACAATTCGCATCCATGTCCGAAGGCACAACTCCCAAACTGAGGCTAACAAACTGCTCTAGCAACTCGTGCTCCCTGACTATCATATACGATACCATCCCAAGGCTCTTCCTACTCAAAGCATCTGCTACAACGTTAACCTTTCCCGGATGATAAAGTATCTCACAATCATAATCCTTCAGAAGCTCTAGCCATCTTCCCTATCTCATGTTCAGCTCCTTCTGTGAGAACAAATACTTGAGGCTCTTGTGGTCAGTAAATATCTGAAACTTCTCACCATATAAGTAGTGGCGTCATACCTTCAACGCAAACACTACTGCTACCAACTCTAAATCATGGGTCGGATAGTTCTTCTCATGGTCCTTCAGCTGTCTGGATCCATAAGCAACTACCCTCCCATCCTACATCAACACACAGCTCAGTCCTTGATGCGAAGCATCGGTATATACTGAAAATCCTCCTGAGCTGGTAGGAATAGTGAGAATCGGAGCGATGGTCAATCGAATCTTCAGCTCCTAAAAACTCCTCTCACAATCCTTGTCCCACATGAATGCAACACTCTTTCGAGTGAGACATGTCAATAGAGTAGTTCACTTTGAAAATCCCTCAACGAATCTTTGATAGTACCATTCTAAACCCAAAAAGCTCCTGATCTCGATAATTGTCCTCAGTTGTTCCTACTGAACTATAACCTCAATCTTGGATGGGTCTACTGATACACCATCCCGCGACATTACATGTCCTAAAAATGAGATCTCTGTCAACCAAAAATCAAACTTACTGAGCTTAGCATACAATTGCTGCCCTCGTAGAGTCTGCAATACTATCTTGAGGTGCTACTCATGCTCCTCCTCGGATCTCGAATACACTAATATGTCATCGATGAAGACGATTACAAACTGATCCAAATATAGCTTGAACAAATCGTTCATCATAGCCATGAAAGCTGCGGGAGCATTCGTCAGTTTGAATGGCATAACTATGAACTCATAATGGCCATATCGGGTCCTAAATGCCATCATGGGTACATCTCCACTCCGGACTCTCAACTGATGATACCCAGACCTCATATCAATCTTAGAAAAGACCTGTGCTCCCCGAAGCTGATCCAGTAAGTCATCAATGCGTGGAAGGGGATATCTATTCTTGATACTAGCCTTATTCAACAATCTGTAGTCTATACACAATCGGAGGCTTCCATCCTTCTTCCTCACAAACAAAATTGGTGTTCCCCACGGTAAAACACTCGACCTAATGAAACCCCTATCCAACAACTCCTGCAACTGTCTCTTGATCTCCTCTAACTCAACTAAGGCCTTGCGATACGGTGGTCTTGAAATAGGCTTAGTACCAAGCACCAAATCTATACAGAACTCAATCTCTCGGTCTGGTGGTAACCCTAAAAACTCATCCAGGAAAACATCTGGGTACTCACTGACTACAGGAATATCTACTAACTCCGGATGCACCTTATTCGTATCCACCACGTTCACAATGAAACCTTGAATCACATCCATAGAAGCATCAGTTGTGTCCAAGTCCAAGACATGTATTCGCCCTCGACCCATCACCTGTTTCCCCTTCTCCTCTGTCGTCGCTCTCCTTCTCTGAGCAAACGAACCAGCTGGAGCTCTATCAAGCTCCCTGCCCTTCAGTGGGGCAGTCACAAATGTCTCTGGGCACTCTCTAGAAATGTGCCTATGTTTCCCATATCGAAAACATATAACAGTGCTCAACGGACAAGGTCTACTACCATGCTGTCTACCACATCGGCTGCACTGATCAGTAGTAGGCCTCTGTCCTCTAATCACAATGCCCTTTATCGAAGCTATTACCGGGTATGTAGGAGGTCTAACTGGTTGCTTTTGCATCTCCTCTATCCGTGGTCTCTTACCGAAGAGTCTCTTCCCTCCTCGATAACTGAAACCTCTATCTCTAGTCGGCCTCTTCCTCTCTCTATCTCGACTTTGACGAAACTTCCCAAACTCAAAGGAATGCCTTTCGTAGTCCTGCTCACAAAGCTGTGCCATGTGCACTGCCTCATCATATGTGCCAATGTCCAGGGGTACCAATCTAGATCGCAACACCTGTCTCAATCCATCGACAAACCTATGGACCTTCCTGGTCTCGTAGTATATGGTATTGGGCTCATACCTCCCTAGGGCCAAAAATCTAGTCTCGTACTTATCCACTGTGAGACTCCCATAAGTCAACCCCAAAAACTTGGCCTACAGTCTACGTTGCACCGTATCAAGAACAAACTGCCTCTTGAAGGCATTTAGAAACATCTCCCAACTAATATATGTGTGTCAGGCTCTCAATATTGACCTGGTGGACTTCCACCAATGCTTTGCTATTCCCTTCAGTAGGGATGCAACAAATGCGGCTCTCTCTGAAGTCGTACACTTAAAGAAGTCGTACAACTTCTCCATCTCGCCAATCCACTCCTTAGCACTGGCTGGGTCCTTGACCCCTAAAAAAAGATGGAGGTTCAAGCTTCTGGAACTATCGCAGTTGATCCAAATCACACCCATATCCCAAAAATCCTCTACTAACCTGAACTGGTGGGGCTGTAGGAGTATCAGTAGTTTGTGGCCTTTATACAGCCTGTGTAGGTGTATCAGGTGCAACTGCATCTTTTGTCCCCGTCTCTGCATCCTGTCTCTGTCTACCTGGCATAGTCTGTGCCAACAACTCTACTACCGTCTCTAGGCTATGCTTGATCCTCATGAAGCATGCCTCAATAGTCTCTAGTACCTCATTAGTACCCACATTCTCATCTCGGGTCTTTGGCCTACCTATACAGTCTCGAGCCCTACCTCTCGCCCCTCTACCACGGTTGGTATTAGCCATAATGGCTCAATTCCTGCATTCACAAACATTAATTTGCCCGATTCCCATCTTTTATACACAAATGTAACTTAACAAAACATAGTGATATGGGGATGTACATTTTTCTAATCACTAATACTTATTCACATCAGACCAACTACGCTCTGATATCATTCTGTCACGCCCTTCTCCCACACATGACCTTACCAAAAACCACAATAAATTTTTCACTTTTAATTTACCTTTCTCTCCTCAACAGTTGGGCTGTGATTAGGCATTAGTCTCCTCATCCACAAATACATACATGCCATTCTAAATATTTATCGACTGTACGTACACTTTCTCATAAGTAAATTCATATACTTAATATAATTGCATCATTACATTTACATCCCCAACATTAAATCGTGTACATCACGGTGTTTATGCATTGTTCAGATACAAATGAGTGTGCATGTATATACCTTTCGCTAGATGGGGAGTGGCAGCGGATCAAAGGAATGTAATACCCTGGCCGACTCGATCTACTGACGAGAATCTATAGAGATGGGAGAAAATGAATGGGATGAGCTATCAACGTGCCCAGTAAGGAAATCAGGCAAGCAAGTAGACATCCATACTATCTACTGAAAATAGGGCTTTGCCTTTCCTTCTCTTATTTCAAAAGCATGTGTCAAAAAATATATATATAATATAGTACAAATTTAAAATCCCATGTGCTAAACACACGTTGTTTATCAATCAGAGGCATTCATGCAAAACAGTGCATATTTAATCATTTAAGAATGCCTTTATATAAAATATGCCATTTACATTCAAAACACACTAAATATGGCATTTCTCATCACAACACAAACAAATCAACCGGGTTTCGACCTATCCCTCAGGTCTACCCATATCATAAAACACATGTGATATATCATGCGAGACTCAGTAGCTAAATGGAATAACTCCAGACTATGGTTGTATCCTAACATGGTGAAATCCCAGGCAACACAGTACTCGGTGTGCGGGTTATCACTACTATAATGGGAAGGGGGTAAGTCCATCACAACCGCCAGCTATCAACACTTTCCTCCATAACTCCATAACATAAAACACGGTACAGTGTACTCCATGCCACATACACAGTACAACGTACACCCGTGGACCTACATCATGGTCGGGGTGCCTCTCATAAGTCTTAGCCTCTCATACCATGGAATGTGAGATCTAAGAATTTCAGACATATTTTAATTATGTAATATGAATATGAAGTATAATTTATTGAGCTAAGTGAATTGGGAAATGATAATTGGAGATTTATATGTTAAGTGTTTGAAATAAGTATGAAGTTATGAGGACAGATCGATCTGGGAGAAGCAGAGATCGATCTGGTGAGTTAAAAATGACAAGGAAGGAGGAATTTGAGGAGCAGATCGATCTCCAATGGAAGAGGATCGATCTCCTTATGATTCTATTTAAGAGAAGATCGATCTAATGAGGAAGAGATCGATCTCCAAATGATTCTGTTTGGGAGAAGATCGATCTCCTCAAGGAGCAGATCGATCTCATCAAGCCATAAAGAGATCGATCTCACCCCTCGATAGATCGATCTCCTAGGCATAAATTACCCCAAATCGTCCCAAAAATTCAAATGCAGATCGATCTCACCAAGAGCCAGATCGATCTCCTACCCTCAGTCTATATAAGGAACCCCTGCTTTCTCCTGCAAATTTCATTTTCTATCTCTTCCTACCCCCATTTTCACCGAAACCTAGCTTTCTCACTCATCCAAAGCACCCATTTCCGTCCAAATCAGAAGTTGTGGCAAGAAGGAAAGTTGTTCCTCATCAAAGGGAGAACAACATACTTGGAAATCGAAAGACAGATCGAATCGAGGCAAGAGATATGCTCTCCATAAGTTTTGGGTAATTTCTAAACCTCGATCTTGATATCTGAGATGATTTTGATGATAATGGTTGTTGGCATTGTGTTCGAATAGCTGAAAAATGATTAGGGATTGATGAAATTATAATGTGGTTAGAGTGATAATGATATTTAGCAATTTTGGGAATTTGAGCTATAAATAGAAATTTCGACAATGTGGTAAATTAGCATAGATAATTGGCATGAGAAATATAGAATGTTGAGGTGTTGTGAGCGAGATTGTGGTTTGTGGTGGAGTTATGAGAATTATGAAATTAGAGGTGTTATGAGCAATTATGCTCGACTTTGAGAATAGAGGTTAATGTTATGATGAATATTGATGTTTTAACATCGTTTGGATAGCTCGGGAGTTCCAGAGTGGAATGCGAGACTAGTCCGTGATACGGGGGAAACGATTGCACTATACGAGGTGCAAAGAGGTAAGGGAAACTAAACCATTTGTGTATGTGATTTGTGAACTATTATAGCATGAATTGTGATTTATAAAATAAGCATGTTGAGTGTTGTGTTGTGATACAATTGGACACGATTTTTATAGCCAGTTGGAGCCCAATGTTTTTATGAGTTTATAACTGGGCTCTACGTTAAGGTAATATCGAGATTTAAGAAATGTGTGCGTGTTTTGCCGATTGGGACTCGGTTTCAATATGTTTTGTGTTGAGTACAAAATGGTTTTAAATGAGTTTTATGAGAGAAAAACCACTATGAGTTCTACGTGAAGGCAAACAAGTCTTATGTGATAAGACTTAGGTGTGTAGTTTTGAGTACACACCGGGCATTGCTCTGGTAGCATGTAAGCCCGATTCTTCTCCGTTCTGGTAACGTGAGAATAACCCATACTGTGGCTATGCCACGTATACTTGGTGGCCGTTGCCACGTGAGAAACCCTATTTGGTGGCCGTTGCCATGTGAGAACCCCATTTGGTGGCCGTTGCCACGTGAAAACCCTATTTGGTGGCCGTTGCCACGTGAGAACCCCATTTAGTGGCCGTTGCCACGTGAGAACCCTATTTGGTGGCCGTTGCCACGTGAGAACCCTATTTGGTGGCCGTTGCCATGTGAGAAACCCTAATTGGTGGCTGTTGCCACGCGAGAACCCTATTCTGTGGCTGTGCCACGCATGAATTTAAATCAGTGGCTATGCCACGTGTGCTTAGTGGCTGTGCCACGTGTGAATTTAAATCAGTGGCTATGCCACGTGTGTTTAGTGGCTGCGCCACGTGTATTACTATTTCAGTGATTTTATCACGTTTATTGAGAAAGCGATTATCACATTATTTTCACATGCTTTGTTATTGCTCTAGACTGAGCCTTTTTACTTCATGTTTTCACATGATTTGAGACATGAGAATGTCGTTTTGAGTACTTTCATGCTATGGTTTTCAAATGAGATTAATGAGTTCCACATACAAATAAATATTTTGTGATGTGCATTTTGGTTTATGAAATGAGTCCCTTACTCCCTTTACTGAGCGATTTAGAAGCTCACCCTATTTTCTTTCCCCCCAAATCTCTTCAAGTGAAAAGGGTTTTCCTGCGACGTATGGAGTAGTGGCTAGTAGAGGACTTGAGCTCCAGGCCATATATTGTATTTTGAGGTATCTTTTATCTTTTCATGTACCCAGATAATTATCAAATTGCAGACACTTGATGCATAACATTGTGTGGGATGTATTAGGATTAATTAACTTGAGATTGATTAATGTATTTGATATGATATATAATTTCTAGTGATGAGATCCTGAGGTATGATAAATATGATAATGTATGACACTGCACATGAATGCACTCTTAATTGAGAATTGATGAGTAAAAAGTTTTAAATTAGCCCTATTTTCCGCGTTTAAGGGCGTGACAGAGTTTTCTTGGTGTCAGAGCTTAGGGTGTCTAGTACTGTCAGTTTCTGTTAAGTGAAATAGAATACATCCCAAGTGTCTGTAATAGTCTGGTCATGAACTGAAATTGAGGATTGAGATTTCAATCGATTTTGATATGTATGCGCAGGAGACGAGTTAAGATAGAGAATGAGTGGACGACAAGGTCATTCGAGGAGGCAGGCAGAGTCCCCTCCGCCACCTATTCCACAACCGGAGAGTCCTAACTCTCGATTTAATCGGTTTGAGACCGATGTGAGGCAAGGTTTTGAGCAAATGGCAGCGTTATTCGCGCAACACTTTGGAGTTAATGCCTCGGGTACTACTCCTACACCACCACAAGGACCTCTCATACCCCCAATACCTCCCGTCACTCAACCTGATGATAGAAGTATGGTCCGACTGAAGGATTTTCTGAAGATGAATCCACCCGCATTTAAGGGAAAGAAGGATCCTACAGAGGCTAAGGAATGGCTGATGGAGTTGAGAATTATATTTGATTATCTGGGGTGCACCGATGCTGAGAGGGTCAGTATGAGTATCTATATGTTGAAAGGGAGAGCTCGAGATTGGTGGGGTACTACCCAGGGTATTCTGATGTCCCGCCAGGATGTGATTGGTTGGGAAGAGTTTCAGACAGCCTTTAGGACCCAATATGTACCACGAGCCGCCCAGAGAAAGAAACAGGCTGAGTTTTTGAGTTTGGTACAGGGTGACATGTCTGTGGATGACTATGAGAGCCAATTCACAGCGCTATTGAGATATAACCCATAGACCTTTAAGAATGAAGAGCTCCGCATAGAGAAATTTGTGTATGGATTGAAGCCCATCATCAGAGATAGATTGATAGGGCTATGTATTACTGAGTTTGGAGATGCTCTGAGACGAGCACAAGAGATTGAAAGAGGAATTGAAATGGTACAATCCCAGAATGAGCTCAGAGCGGTGAATAGAGATAAGGGCAAGAGGCCAGCGATTTTCCAAACAGAGGCTCGGAGAGGTTCCTTTAGAAGAGGAAGGATTGAGGTACAGAAGGGCAGATTAGAGAGACCCAGAGGGTACCCTAACATTAGAGAGACCCTTCGAGATGTCAGGCCTGAGACAAGGTTTTGCAGAAATTGTGGCCGAATGCATGAGAGAAGTTGTACAGGGTCGATCCATGGATGTTTTAGATGTAGAGACATGGGTCACATGGTGAAGGATTGCCCTCAACCTCAGAAACCACATGTCTTGGAGCCCACTAGACAACAGCCTCAGAGAGTGAATCCCCAGGGACGGGCCACTACTGCAGAGAAAGGGAAGAGACCTGTTACCCAGGGACGTGTGTTTGCCCTAGATAAGGAAACCGTTGACACTTCTGTAGAAACTATAACAGGTACACTCTCTGTCTGTAATCATAAGGCTCATGTGTTGATTGATTCAGGATCCACGCATTCGTTTATTTCTGAGCACTTTGCATGTAGATTAAACTTGAAGTTTGAACCTCTAGAATATATACTACATGTAAATACCCCTATGCGTGAATCCCAGAGAACTGAGTTAATCTGTAGAGGATGTGAGATAAAGGTGGGCGATAGAGTGATGTTAGCAGATCTAATCATGTTGAATATACATGGGTTTGATGTAATTTTGGGGATGGATTGGCTGGCAACCAATCGAGCGAGTTTAGACTGGTACACTAAGATTGTAACTTTCTCCCTACCTGAACCTTACAGTGTACGATTGAGATATTGAGGAAGTAATTTGAGAATTTTGATATTATTTTGGAGAATATTAAATATGATTGTTCATGTGAAGGTTATGAGACACTCATCTCAGACGATGAGCGGGGACATCCGAGGATTGAGGATATACCTGTGGTGTGTGAATTTTTGGATGTTTTCCCATATGAATTGCTAGGTTTACCACTAGAGAGAGAGCTAGAGTTTACCATTGATTTGGTACCAGATACTCAGCCGATCTCTGAACCTCCCTAGAGGATGGCATTAGTGGAACTTGAGGAATTGAAGAAACAACTACAGGAGTTATTGGATCAAGGGTTCATTAGGCCCAGTGTTTCACCGTGGGGAGCATCGATTTTATTTGTCAAGAAGAAGGATGGTAATCTCAGATTATGCATAGACTATCGGTTGTTGAATAAAGCCATGGTGAAGAATAAATACCCATTGCCCAGGATTGATGATCTATTTGATCAGCTGAGAGGGGCATCAGTCTTTTCTAAGATTGATTTGAGATCAGGCTATCACCAATTGAGGATCAAGGAAGAAGATATTCCAAAGACGACCTTCAGGACGAGGTATGGCCATTACGAATTTCTGGTGAAGTCCTTTGGATTGACGAATGCCCCTGCAGCATTTATGAGACTGATGAATGATGTGTTCAGAGACTATCTAGATAAATTTGTGATAGTCTTTATTGATGATATCCTGGTGTACTCTCGGTCGTATGAGGAGCATGCACAGCATCTGTGGTTAGTACTTCAGATACTCCGAGATAAGCAATTATATGGAAAGCTTAGTAAGTGTGAGTTTTGGCTGGATAGGATAGCTTTCCTTGGTCATATAGTCTCAGAGGAAGGTGTATCAGTGGACCCAAGCAAGGTGGAGGCTGTGCTTAATTGGGAGAGACCGAGGACAGTTACTAAGGTACGAAGCTTCCTTGGTTTGGCAGGGTATTTCAGAAGATTTGTGGAACGATTTTCTCGGATTGTCGCCCCTTTGACTAAGCTCACACGCAAAGAGACTCCATTTATATTGACTGATCAGTGTGAGCTCAGTTTTCAGGAATTAAAGAGGAGGTTGACAGCGGCACCTGTGTTAACTATTCCTGAGGGATCAGGAGGATTTTCGGTATATAGTGATGCATCTCATCAAGGATTGGGGTGTGTGCTTATGCAGCACGAAAGAGTGGTCGCATATGGATCGCGACAGTTGAAAGACCATGAGCGGAATTACCCCACGCATGATTTAGAGTTAGCCGCTGTGGTATTTGCTTTGAAGATCTGGCGACACTACTTATATGGGGAAAGATTCCAGATCTTCACTGATCACAAGCGTTTAAGATATCTCTTTGATCAGAAAGAGTTAAACATGAGACAAAGGAGATGGATGGAACTCTTTAAGGATTATGACTGCGAGATTCTATATCATCCGGGTAAGGTGAATGTAGTTGCTGATGCCCTGAGTAGGAAGAGTATGATATCTGCTATGATGATCAGGGAATAGGATTTATTAGAGCAGTTCGCTGAACTTCGGATCAGAGTTAAAGAGGTAGAGACTGGATTTTTGGCTAGCTTGCGGATAGAGCCCAGGATCATGGATCAGATTAGAACTGGGCAGCGCAGTAATCAGAGATTGATAGAAATGGTTAGCCAAGCTGAACAGAGTTCGCAGTCGGATCTCACCATCAGTGAGGATGGATTGTTGAGATTCAGAGGATGAATTTGTGTACCAGACGATGATACCCTAAAAAGACTGATATGGAGAGAATCCCACTGCTCGCGATACACCATGCACCCAGGGAGTACTAAGATGTACTGAGACTTGAGAAAGGTGTACTGGTGGAGTGGTATGAAGCGAGACGTGGCAGAGTATGTGGCCAGGTGTCTAGTATGCCAGTAAGTGAAAGCTGAGCATCGAAAGCCCGGAGGACTACTACAGCCCTTACCTGTACCTACATGGAAATGAGAGCATGTCACTATGGACTTTATTATGGGTTTACCGAGGACCCGAAGAGGTCGTGACGCTATATGGGTTATAGTGGATAGACTGACCAAGAGTGCCCACTTCCTTGCCATCAAGAGCACAGATACTGTGGATGCCTTAGCTGAGCTGTATGTCAGCGAGATAGCTAGATTACATGGGGCTCCAGTGAGTATTACTTCTGATAGAGATTCCCGGTTTACTTCTAGATTTTTGACCCAATTTTAGGAGTCCATGGGATCTCGATTGAGTTTTAGTACCGCCTATCATCCTCAGACAGATGGTCAGTTATAGAGGACTATTCAGACCTTGGAAGATATGTTGAGAGCGTGTACGATGGATTTTAAGGGATCATGGGATGATCACCTGCCCCTAGCAAAGTTTGCATACAATAACAGCTATCATGCAAGTATTGAAATGGCACCTTTTGAGGCTCTATATGGTAGGAGGTGTAGATCCCCTGTAGCTTGGGAAGAAGTCGGTGACAGAAAGATAAATGCTCCCAAGCTTGTTGAGCAAGCCGTACATAGTGTGAAACTCCTATGTGAGAGGTTACGGGCTGCACAAAGTAGATAAAAAAGTTACGCGGATGTGCATAGATGGCCACTCGAGTTTAAGGTTGGTGATGCAGTATTTCTGAAAATATCACCGAGTAAGGGTATCATGCGATTTGGGAAGAAAGGAAAATTGAGTCCTCGATACATAGGACCATTTGAGATTCTTGAGAGAGTGGGAGAGGTAGCTTACAGATTAGCATTACCCCCACAGATGTCCGAAATAAACAATGTTTTTCATGTGTCTATGTTGAGGAAGTACCACCCGAACCCTTCTCATGTCATAGAGTATGACGAGATGGACATCAAAGAGGATATGAGCTACACTGAGGAACCCGTCCAGATTCTCGATAGAAAGGAGAAGGTGCTGAGAACCAAGAGCATCCCATTAGTGAAAGTTTTGTGGAAACATCACTCAAGGGAAGAGGCAACGTGGGAACTAGAGAGTCTCATGAAGGAGAAATACCCCCATCTATTCGACTAGTTGAGTTGAATTTGGAGGACCAAATTCTATTTAAGGTGAGGAGGATGTGAGATCTGAGAATTTCAGACATATTTTAATTATGTAATATGAACATGAAGTATAATTTATTGAGCTAAGTGAATTGGGGAATAATAATTGGAGATTTATAAGTTAAGTGTTTGAAATAAGTATGAAGTTATGAGGACAGATCGATCTGGGAGAAGGAGAGATCGATCTGGTGAGTTAAAAATGATAAGGAAGGAGGAATTTGAGGAGCAGATCGATCTCCAATGGAAGAGGATCGATCTCCTTATGATTCTGTTTGAGAGAAGATCGATCTCATGAGGAAGAGATCGATCTCCAAATGATTCTGTTTGGGAGAAGATCGATCTCCTCAAGGAGCAGATCGATCTCATAAAGCCATAAAGAGATCGATCTCACCCCTCGACAGATCGATCTCCTAGGCATAAATTGCCCCAAATCGTCCCAAAAATTCAAATGCAGATCGATCTCACCAAGAGCCAGATCGATCTCCTACCCTCAGTCTATATAAGGAACCCCTACTTTCTCCTGCAAATTTCATTTTCTCTCTCTTCCAACCCCCATTTTCACCGAAACCTAGCTTTCTCACTCATCCAAAGCACCCATTTCTGTCCAAATCAGAAGTTGTGGCAAGAAGGAAAGTTGTTCCTCATCAAAGGGAGAACAACATACTTGGAAATCGAAAGACGGATCGAATCGAGGCAAGAGATAAGCTCTTCACAAGTTTTGGGTAATTTCTAAACCTCGATCTTGATATCTGAGATGATTTTGATGATAATGGTTGTTGGCATTGTGTTCAAATAGCTGAAAAATGATTAGGGATTGATGAAATTACATTGTGGTTGGAGTGATAATGATATTTAGCAATTTTGGGAATTTGAGCTATAAATAGAAATTTAGACAATGTGGTGAATTAGCATATAGATAATTGGCATGAGAAATATAGAATGTTGAGGTGTTGTGAGCGAGATTGTGGTTTGTGGTGGAGTTATGAGAATTGAGAAATTAGAGGTGTTATGAGCAATTATGCTCGATTTTGAGAATAGAGGTTAATGTGATGATGAATATTGATGTTTTAACATCGTTTGGACAGCTCCGGAGTTCCAGAGTGGAATGCGAGACTAGTCCGTGATACGGGGGAAACAATTGCACTATACGAGGTGCAAAGAGGTAAGGGAAACTAAACCATTTGTGCATATGATTTGTGAACTATTATAGCATGAATTGTGATTTATAAAACAAGCATGTTGAGTGTTGTGTTGTGATAAAATTGCACATGATTTTTATAGCCAGTTGGAGCCCAATGTTTTTATGAGTTTATAACTGGGCTCTACGTTAAGGTAATATCGAGATTTGAGAAATGTGTGCGTGTTTTGCCAGTTAGGACTCGGTTTCAATATGTTTTGTGTTGAGTACAAAACGGTTTTAAATGAGTTTTATGAGAGAAAAACCACTATGAGTTCTACGTGAAGGCAAACCAGTCTTATGTGATAAGACTTAGGTGTGTAGTTTTGAGTACACACCGGGCATTGTTCTGGTATCATGTAAGCCCGATTCTTCTCTGTTCTGGTAACGTGAGAATAACCCATACTGTGGCTATGCCACGTATACTTGGTGGCCGTTGCCACGTGAGAAACCCTATTTGGTGGCCGTTGCCACGTGAGAACCCCATTTGGTGGCCGTTGCCACGTGAGAACCCTATTTGGTGGCCGTTGCCACGTGAGAAACCCTAATTGGTGGCCGTTGCCATGCGAGAAACCCTATTCTGTGGCTGTGCCACGCGTGAATTTAAATCAGTGGCTATGCCACGTGTGCTTAGTGGCTGTGCCACGTGTGCTTAGTGGCTGTGCCACGTGTGAATTTAAATCAGTGGCTATGCCACGTGTGTTTAGTGGCTGTGCCACGTGCATTACTATTTCAGTGATTTTATCACGTTTATTGAGAAAGCGATTATCGCATTATTTTCACATGCTTTGTTATTGCTCTAGACTGAGCCTTTTTACTTCATGTTTTCACATGGTTTGAGACATGAGAATGTCGTTTTGAGTACTTTCATGCTATGATTTTCAAATGAGATTAATGAGTTTCACATACAAATAAATATTTTGTGATGTGCATTTTAGTTTATGAAATGAGTCCCTTACCCCCTTTACTGAGCGATTTAGAAGCTCACCCTGTTTTCTTTCCCTTCAGATCTCTTCAAGTGAAAAGGGTTTTCCTGCGACGTACAGAGTAGTGGCTAGTGGAGGACTTGAGCTCCAGGCCATATATTGTATTTTGAGGTATCTTTTATCTTTTCATGTACCCAGACAATTATCATAATTGCAGACACTTGATGTATAACATTGTGTGGGATGTATTAGGATTAATTAACTTGAGATTGATTAATGTATTTGATATGATATATAATTTCTAGTGATGAGATCCTGAGGTATGATAAATATGATAATGTATGACACTGCACAGAATGCACTCTTAATTGAGAATTGATGAGTAAAAAGTTTTAAATTAGCCCTATTTTTCGCGTTTTCGGGGTGTGACATGGAAATACATCATAGTTGGGGTGCCTGCCATAGGTCTTAGCCCTCATACTATGGAATAAATGTCACGTCTCTAAATCCACGTGAGAACATCTCAACAGTGTGACACTCAGTCTACACAGAGGAAATCGTCACGATTTTTCTAACATGTCTATATATCACGTAAAATACAATGCACGCCTTTGAGTGCGACTCACAGTCGACACTCCGCTCAAACACTGTTTCACATCACAAACTCAACTCTAGTGCTAGTAAACCTCCAGTAACTAGGTCAATGCATAGTTCATGTTTCAAATCAAGTACGAGCAATAGCTCCAGTACCATGCTATGCACAAAACTCATCAAATCAAGTACGAGTAATAGCTCTAGTACTATGTCATGTATAAACCATGAAGAATCGAGTACAAGCAACGCTCTAGCACTCTGTCATGCATCTCATTAAAACTCGAGTACGAGCTAATCGCTCTAGCACTCTCTCATGCATAATCACATAAAACTGAGTATGAGCAATGCTCTAATACTCTATCATGCATGTCAACTAAATGTAGTGCGAGTAAACCTCCAGCACTAATGTATGTGAAAAACATCTGAAATCAAGTGCGAGTTGTGCTCAGCACGATTGTTTCCATATAATTTGGTAGATAGCTCTTTAAAAATAGGGATATTTAAAATCATTAAAATCAGCACTATAAAGTGTGCTTAGTTTACATCGACCTCAAAACATTAGCCCATCCACCTATTCTTCTGCTACACAGCAGTAAAAACCACTCAAAATACTATTTCGATGCTTTTTGAAACCTTTCCCAAAATTTAAATATTTTGCCTATTTAGGGGAAAAATCATAATTTACCCATATCGGGTCCCTATAATATTACTGATTTTCTCTGCCCCTCAAACAATTTCAGTGAATGCAAAAGCAGACGAAAATATGCACAGATATCTCTTACTTACAAGAGTCCTCTACCTCGGATCACGTCACGTGACCTCTCTTCCTCTGTGCTGCTCAAACTCACAATCCGGTCAACTCTCAATATGACTCTGGAGCTACATTTTATCATTCATTGGGTTAATTACACTTTTCCTACTGTATTACACATTTTATACAGTTCATTTCACTTAAATGGGCCCGTTTACTCTTAATGGGCCTAAATACTTTAATTGGGCCTTAATCCGTAATAAGCTCATTTTCCATGTATTAATTTCCTTCATTAGGGTCTGTTGACTCATTAGGCATATCAATACCCATTGGGCTTTATTCCAGACTCTTTGGATAGCCCTATATCATTTACGACAATTAATTCAAAATCCCGAATATAATTCACTAAATGCAAGATTTAATCCGAAATACGTAAAATAAATCTTAAATACGCAATAATCACATAAATTTTTGTAAATGAGCTTTACTTACTCGATATTATGCAATGGTACGCAAATCGAAGTTCGATCGGGCTTTCGTTTGAAATTTATCGTCGAACTGCACAATATTGTATATTTAACTCCGGGTCAACTTCTGATTAAATATAATTTAAATAAATAAATCAGAAATCAAATCGGTCACTTTTGACCTCGTATCGACTTACTCGAAGTCCGATGAAATCCCAAAATTTTCCTTTTTCTTTTTCTTTCTTTTTTCTTATTTTTTCCCTTTTCTCCTTAGCTGAACCGGCACAGAAGCTTCTTCACTGAGCTGCCAACTGGTTCAACTCTCCTTTGGTCGTTCCGGCGCCTTTCGGCCAGTTCTCGGAGTGCCTCGGCCTCTGTTCGACGCGCCTCAGCCTAGGGACCTCTCAACTGGCCTAGATCGGGACCAATAACCGCCGGTGGCCGTCGAATTTCACTTCTCTTCTCCGCGGCTTCAACCTCGCCGATCTGCCTTTTCCGGTGCCGGTGGAGCGCGTTGCTGGTGGTTGGGAGGTCGCACAGAGTCCTTCTTCCTTTTTCGATCGCTTGCCCAGTCGTGGGGTCGCCGGTGCTCACCATGCGGTAGTGAATCCCTCGTCTCGGCTTGCTCGCATGTTCCTATTTCCTTTTTGTTTTCTCTCCTTGCGTTTAAATCCAATTTTTTAATTCTTCTTTTTTTAATATTTATAAATGATTTTAATATTATTTTAATCATTAAAATAATATTAAAAATTCCCAAAATATCTAAAAATTCATATTAAATTCAGTTAATCCGTAAATGAATTTATCAGTCCGATTTTACCTTTTCGGTGTATTTTTCTCCTATTTTCGGGCTTATTTTTCAAGGTAAAAATTCTAATAAATTCTAACAAATTTATATCTTGATCAATTGGACTCGAAATTAAATATTTGCCTTGTTTTTTATCAAGATTTCTCAATTCCATATTTTTAATGAAATTTTCTCATCGAATTTATATCGAATTTTGGTCATTTGACTGTTTTACCCCTGCACTCATTCGGGAATCAACTTAACCCTTATCTCGCTATTATGTAGCTTACATGCATTTATAATTTCTTAAATTGTCGATTGCATGATAGTAAATGCTCTTCTTATGATTAAACTATGAAATAAAGTGTTCGTACACAAAGGAATCATAAGGTACAAGCTACATACATAAATCGAAAACACGAGTCTGACAACAATGGTGGCTACTATCACCAGCCAATGTGAGAAACTTTAAGAGAAACTTAGAAAATTATAAAAACTACCCTAAAAAATAAACCTAGCCGAGACCTAAAAAAATAAAGAAAACTTTTAACCTAAAAATTCTAAAAACTATTCTAAAACTACATCTACCCTAAAAAACTACTTGGTTTCCAATTGCTCATCATATTCTATTTATACACAAAATTGGGGGTACAATTTTAATTTCCAATCCTAGATGAGTTGGCATTGTTTGGCCATTTGTCTTCATTCCATTCGTTGTAGAGAAGATATTTCCACGTCATTTGTCTTCTAGTCCATTTGGCTGTGCGATGTGGCCCGACGTGTATCTTCCAGAAGGTGGGCATGGTATCCGTCGATCTTATCTTTTTGAGGCGAATAAAATTCAAACACCCGGCATCACACGTGTTTAGACGAATGGTGACTCAGACTGCGAAATGGTAGTGGTCAATCTCCTTTTAGCCCATTTTCAGCCTATTTTCAACTGAAATTCATCCGAATTTAATTTGCCTACACATAAGAAAATTTTAATTAAATTGAGGGGATAATTAATAAAATAATATGGAGATTAAAGTAATTAATTAAGAAATTAAGCACAAATAATTCTATTTTAATAGAATTATCAATTTTACAAGAGGGAGAGCAATCCTTCACTCAAGTAGATCGATCTCTATTGGTCTCGGGCTGGACCAGATCAATCTCCTCTTAAGGACAGATTGATCTCCTAAGTTTTCTACCTGGAACAAATCGATCATATCTTATTGAGTAGATCAGTGTTATGCAACATGGCAGATCGATCTCAAAAATTCAATAGATTGATCCCCTGCCTGCAAAATGTCGACAAACCGAAGGATTCAAGCAAGGCCAGATCGATCTCCACCCTATGCATATCGATCTCCTAGTGCCATTTCTAAAAAAAACAGGGTAATTGGATCTTCATTTCATGGGAACAAATCCACTTCTTCCATTTTTAAACCTTAACTAAGCTTTCTCACTCTAAAAACCATCACATTTCCATAAAGATTTGAGAAAAAGCTATTAGAGCAAAGTTGTTCATTGTAAATAGGAGAACAACATACCTTTGAATTAACACTTCATTTGGTTGGATTGAAGGAGCAAATGACTATTCTTATTTGGAGCAAGAAGAAAGTCAAGCTAGGTGAGTTTCTAATGCACCAACACAAAGTATATTTATCTAGTTATTGTTATGAGTAGGTAGGTGTAAGTATTGATGATAGAAACTCCCTAGAATTTAATGGAATAAGTATAACCTAGAATGAGTCTAATGTGAGAAAATGTGATGTGGTTGAGTTGATGTTGAATGGCATGTACTAAAGTGTTAGGGAGATGATACCCATGATTTCAAGATGATTTAATTAGGCTACATTGTAAGATTAGTCGAGTTAAGAAAATAAGTATATGAGGTGTTCGATAAATTACCATAGTGAAGTAAATGATGGACTAGAGGTACTATGAGCTTAATATCAATTTAATATAAATCAATAGGCCTAAAAGAGTTCAATAGACTCTCAAGAAATTAATAAAGCGATCAAAATGGACTTAAGAGGAAGTGAGGCCTTATAAGTGTTAATGGAAACTATATGTCGAATCGACTATAGTAAACACAAGAATTATGTTATATTGGACCGAATTAATGTGATATATAATTTCGTATAGTCTCGAAGATTTCTTTAGAAGCGAATCGAACTACATAAATGAGCAGCTCTGAGGAAGTGGAATCATTCGACGCGATTCCAAGTAAGGGAATTTTGTGAGTATATAGAGATAGCTGCACGTATTTTGAGGGTGTTTATTATACTTTGTGAATGCTTGATTATCTAGAAAAGAAATGATGATTACATGACAAACTTTGGATATAAATGATTTTGGCTTGGAAGCGAATCTTACAAAAAAGGGATAGTAAGGCTAATAATTGCATAAATCACATGTTTTGATGTTTTTACGATATACATTGCTTTGGTTTAAGCAAAGTTAACAGATAGGCTGGCTACTATTTTATGATTTGTGAAATAGCATAAGTGAGGTGTAACTTTGGTTTGAGAGTGTTTTATTGAAATAGAACCACATATTGTACTGATATGAGTTAAATCGTGCTGGAGCCTAGCTCGCACCATGTTTTGAGTCAACGATGTTTTATAAGTCGTGCTAGAGCTGATAGCTCGTACGTGGGTTTTCCTTGACTTACTTATGCATATAACTGTAGTGGATCTATGCTCGTACGTGATTTTTTCATTATTTGTTGTGCATAAAGTCGTACTAGAGCATTGCTCGTACGAGGCTATTTGCTGATGATGCATGAAATCGTGATAGAGCTTAGCTCGCAATGAGTTTTCACACTGTGATATATAATGAGTCGTGCTGGATGCCTCGTGTAGACTTTGTATCCCACGGATGAGATGTTCGCACGAGCCGTGCTGGATGCCTCGTGTAGACTGCTAGTCCCACGGATGAGATGCTCCTACATGTACTTGAGACTGAGTAGGTTATGCATGGCATGGGGTAGATAAGACCTATGACAGGCACCCCCAACCATGATATGGGTCCGTAGAGTACGTTGAACCGTGTAGATCACATGGAGTACGTTGTACCATGTGGTTGTGATGTTGATTTAAAAGTCTAGCATAGGACTAACCTACCTTCGTTCCAGCATGATGCCCAGTACACTGGGATCCATGTGGTCTAGGATGATTATGATATAATTGGCCAACAAAGTCCTTGGTTTACCGTGATAGCCTGTCTCACATGATATCATATGGTTTTAGATACCGATGATGATTTTTGTTATCCAGGGTAGACCCGAGGGTGGGGTCGAACCTTGTGGTATGTCTTAAAAGAATGATGCATTGTTTTGACAGGTTTTGCTAATGTTTTGACAAGGTGTTACGCTTTGAGGGAATGATTTATGATGAACCTTGTGATTTGAGATGAAATTGATAAACATTATTATATTGAGCATGAAAGGTTTTCACATGATGATTTTCCATGATTACATACCTATTTCCATGTTTTTCAGTATATGATATAAGTATATACATGTGGCATAGTTTGTCACGACCCAAATTACCTAAAAATCAGAGTAAATTTTTCGCTTTTTCATTTATTAATTAATTCTTACCTTTCTCTCGTCGTAACCATCTTACCAAACAGTTGGGCTATGATTCGGTGTTAGTCACCTCACACTATTTACCATTCCATTTCCATATTCACATTCATATATCAGAGTATACTATCCTTTGACTTTAATTTAAATATATGCACATTGGTATTTACATGACTGTACATCCCCGATATAATATCGTTTACAGTACTCTACATTACATATTTAGATACAAAACCATACAAATGTGTATAACTGTCTCTCGATGGGAAGCAGCAGATATCAAGCATGCAAGTCCTCAGCCGCTTACTAATTTCTGTGAGTGCTCTGAAAAGATGAAAAAATAAGGGGGTCAGTAAACCACACGCTCAGTAAGGCAATTATGCAAGTAAGTAGATAGCTCCACTATCTACATGCTCATAATGCCATGCCCTTAAAATCCATTTCTTTTCATTAAAATCATCAAGCACAAAGTCATGCAAACATCAATGACTTAGTTTATCAAAACTATTTGTGCATATAAAAATCATGTAATTCATGCATCAAAGGCATTTTATGTGACATCATTAAATCATAATGAGCATGAAGTAAATCCAAATCATGCATTCTTTCATGTCATGTAAGACAAATCATAAATTTGAAATGAAAGCATGGAAAACATTGTTATGCTACTGCATTCAAATCATTTCATTAAAATGCGGAATAAAATAACCCCATCCGGGTTAATTATCTCATAAGTAAATCTCAATTTCATAAAACAATTCATTATTCTTTATAAAACTTTGGTTATAAAACCACCCTTCTTTCAGGGTCACATATCATAAAATCATAAAATCATAAATTTGGGGGCCTGACCCCTCCCTCTGGTCTACCCTAGTCTATCGACCAATAGTTATTTCATGTGAGACATGTAAGTGACTATCAGTAACAACATAGGACTATGGCCATAACCTCGTGATCCCTGGCAACACGGTACCTAGTGTGCAGGGTATCGCACCTAAAACGGGAGGTGGGTCGTCCTACCTGCCAGAACAGCATAACACCAGGATTGCAAGGGGAAGGCTTGCTGCCTTGTAGCTAATGCCACTCCACTCCAACAATCCCACGGTATAGCGTACTCCACGTGACATACACGCTACAACGTACTCCGTGGACCCAAGCATAATCAGGGGTGCCTGCAATAGGTCTTATCCACCCATATCATCTCTGTCTCAATATGCACGTGTGAGCATTCATCTCACTATGACACACAGTCTACAGGAGGCTCCAACACGACTATATGCATGTAATATAAATCCCTATATGAGCAAAGCTCTAACACGGCTCTATGCATATTCATGATATCAGAAAACCTCGTGCGAGCAAAGCTCTAGCACTATTTCATAGAAATCAATGAAAACTGCATACGAGCAGCGCTCCAATACGACTTAAACTGATTATAAATTCAAGTAAAATCCACGTATGAGCAATGCTCTAGTACGAATATGTATAAAAACTCAGTGAAAACCTCGTACGAGAAAAACTCCAGTATGACATTCAAATGAATTATAAAAACCATATAAAACTTTGTGCGAGCAACGCTCCAACCCAAATGAATGCTCAAGTAAATCAAATCTCATGCGAGTTACACTCCAGCACGGCTTTATGCATAATTAAATCAAATCTCGTGCGAGTTACATTCCAGCACGGATTTTATGCAATATCATATCAAAACAGGATACGAGCTAAGCTCTAGTATCTCTCTTGCATGTCAAATCATAAAAACTAGTACGAGCAATCGCTCCAGCACCTTTTTATGCATATTCAGTCAAAACAAATCAAAACTGTCAAAACATGTCAAAACAGAGTGCGAGCTAGGCTCCAGGAGCTCTCATGCATATCAAACCATAAAATCAGTGCGAGCAACCGCTCGAGCGTATTTTATGCATATGATGTCACACAAATCGGTGCTAGCAACCGCTCAAGCACATTTATGCACATTCACAAATGCAGATATAGTGCGAACTACGTGTTGGCACTATCTGTTTCCATATAAACTTGATAGTTGCCCTATTTTCCAAAGAAATTTCCATTTAAATACAAATAACACTTACGTAGTGTTATCATGTGAAATTCATGCAATTACTGTCCAATCTATCGATTTGCTTTGAATAAAACCAATAAAATCCTTTAACCATAAATTTCCTTAAATCATGCATTTCATGCATGTCATGCTTTCACCATCCTTAGGTGAACTTCCCTTAATAGGGGTAAAATAGACTTTTACCTATTTCGAGTCCTTAAAATCTTAAAACCATTTTTTTGACCTTTATACATAATCAGGGTATATAAAAACTATTTAAATACGCGTAGCTACCTCTAGCTACTCACACAATTCCCTTACATCATTTTTCTGTACAGTCTGACCTTTCCACTGATGACTCGTCGTACAGTCTGATTTGCTTCCATCCAATCTCCGAAACTATGGATACACATTCATCAGGTCAAATACAATACAATTAATTGTATTTCATAATTTTTTGGGCTTAATTTTAAATCATTAGGCCCGTTTACCCTATTGGGCCTTAATCGACCTTAAGCCCATTTTTTCACTTACTATTCACATTATCGAGGTCTATTGGATTCACTGGGCCCATCAGTATTTATTTAACCTCGTTCTAAACTCTCAGACAGCTTATGAATTATTTATGACAATTTATCTCAATTTTCAAAATTTAATTCATTTAAAGCGAAAATTAAATCTGTAATTCATCAATACGCATAACGATACAAAATTCTCATAAATAAAGGTTACTTATCCGAGATTCCATGATAGTATGAAAATTGAGGCTGTCTCGAGCTCTCGGTGGATGCCAATTGTCGAGCTACACAATTTAAATATTTTTTCAGGTAAATTTCCAGTCGGATATTAATCAAATTAAATATTCTGAAATTTAAATCGGTCAATTTGACCACTTACCGACTTACCCGAAGCTCGATTGCATCATTGAAATTTTCCCTAATTTTTCCTCTTTTTCTTTTCCCCTTTTTCTCTTTTTTCCTTTCCTTTTTGCCTGAACCGGTTTGGTCTGGTTCAACCCGGTGCAGACCGATTCGGTCCAACGGTTCGGTCCAACGGTTCAGTCCGGTTATGCATCATTTCCTTATTCTGGTGCCGTCCAGCCGGTTCTCGACGTGATTCTAGTGCCGTTCGGCTTGGCTGCACCTAGGCATCCAAAATCGAGCCTCGACTGGAGTCAAAACGGCGTTGATGGCCGCCAATCAGGGCTTCTCCCCGGCGGGACTCTCCTCCGTTTTCGATGTTTTTCGACGATCTCCACGGCACGTCACGGCCTCTGGTGGTTCGCCTGGTGTGGGGTACCTTCGTCGGCCCTCACTGGCCCCTCAGCCCTGCCAGTGGTCATCGGACGGAGGGATTTGGTTCCCTCGATTTCCTGCTTCGCGTTTCGCCAATTCCCTTTCCTATTTCACGATTTTCCAATTCCCTTTTTTTTATTTTTTTTATAATTAAATTTTATTATTATTTTATTTGATTAAAATATATTAAAAATCCACAAATATCTTCAAAAATTATTATTTAATTCATTTAATCTATAAATGAATTTATCGGTATTATTCGTCTTTTCGGTATATTTATCGATTTTTTTAGGATTATTATTTTGAGGCAAAAATTTCGATTAATTCCTATAAATTCATATCTTGATCAATTTAACCCGAAATTTAATTATTTCTTCATTATTGATTAAGATTTTTCAAGCCATTATTTTTAATTAAATTTTCTAGTCCTGATTAATATCGAATTTTGGTCTTTTGACGTTTTGCCCTTGCACGTGTTCGGACTACCATTTAAATCCTTTTGCATTTTTTCAATGCACTCAAAAATTTCTATTCATTCCATTTGCTCTTATGAAAAAAGTTGGGTCTTAGAATCTCCTCCACTTAAGAAATTTGGTCCTCCAAATTAGAACCAAGTAAAATGATTCCATAAATAACTCCGAGTACATCTATTGTATCATACTCTTTAATTCTCATGTGACTTTTTCTAGAGTGTAATACTACCAACATACTTAACTAGGGAGATCATCTTAAACCTCAACACTTTCTCCTTCCGTCTGATACCCAAATCGATTCTCCAATCATACGTTATACTTTCATTGAGCTAATCTGTTGGAGCTCATATCTAATCATATACGCCGGATCCGGATAGTATTTTCGAAGCATCAAAAGATATGACAGATAGTGGATCCCTGCTAATTCAAGTGGTAATGTCAACCTACAGGCCTTACCTTCCACTTTGCCCAATCTTTGTTTCTGAATCTCGTTATCCTCTTAGGACAAGTAATTTCTAACAATACTGATTCACCCTCGGTGAATTCCAAAGATTTTCTGTCTCTTGTTAGCATAGTTTTTTTGTCTGCTCTGAGGTATTCTTAATCTCTCATAAATCAACTGAACATCTTCATAGAATCGTCTTACCAATTCGGGAGCAATTCTCTATCTGTCACCCACTTCTTCTTAACCAAATCGGGGAACAACTCCCTACGGCCATACAATGCCTCATATAAAATATCATCCCGATACTCAAGTGACAATTGTAATTATTGGCGAATTCGATTGGTAACAATTAATCATCCCAGGAGCTTATAAAATCAGTGGCACACACTCTCATCATATCCTCCATAACCTGTACAGTCCTCTCTGACTGACCATTTGTCTAAGGATGGAAAGCTGTGCTAACACTCAATCAGGGTCCCATAGCTTCCTGAAAAATATTCCCCAGAAGTGGGAAATGAAGCGGGAATCCCTATCTGATATCATGCTCCCTGGAACGCTACATAATGTTTCACAATTTTTTCTTACATATAAATCTGCCTACGCACTTCGAGTATCTGGGGATTTCCATAAACAGAAGGTGGGCAGACTTAATCAATCTATCGACTATCACCCAGATAGTCTCGTGATTCATCTGGGGTCCTCTGTAACCCATCACAAATTATCAATGGTAACTTGCTCCCATTTTCGTGTCAATATATAAGTAGAGGCTGCAATAATCCTGCAGACTTCTCATACTCTACCTTAATCTGCTAACATACGAGACACTTCTCCACAATCTCTACAATGTCTCTTTTCAGACCTGACCACCAATACCCTTTTCAGAGATTCTGATATATTTTACTTCTCGGATGCACTGTATATCCCGAAGAGTGAGCTTCTGTCAATAGCACTCTCTCATCAACTGTGGTCCTAGGGAGTACTTATACTGTCTCTAAACCTCTATAAGTCATCATCACTCACTGTGAACTCTGTCACTATACCCATATGAATCTAACCCAACTATCGACACCATGTTGATCATCATGCTAAGCCTAGCAATTTCGGTCACATAAATCCGGTTCTAACCTCAAGCTAGCTGTCACAAAATCACTGTCATCATCAGAAGGGATTCACATCACTACCGAGGGTCACAACTGCTCTAACAGCTCACGCTCCCTGACCATCATATGTAATACCATCCCGAGGCTTTTTCTGTTCAAGGCATCATCCATTACATTAGCCTTTCTTGGGTGGTACAATGTTCACAATCATAATCCTTAGAAGCTCTAACCCTTTTGGTTATCTCATATTCGACTCTTTCTGTGAAAACATATACTCGGGGCTTTTACAATCAGTGCATACCCGAAGTTTCTTACCATTTAAGTGGTGATGCCATACTTTTAGTGTAAACGCTACGGCTGCCAACTCTAAATCATGGGTTGGATAGTTTCTCTCATGGTCCTTGAACTAACTGGATCCATAAACGACTATCTTCCCATTTTACATCAATACACAGTTCACTCATTATTTTGAGGTATCCATATACACTCAAACCTCTTGAGCTATTAGTTATGGTGAGAATAATTATTGTAGTCGGTTCATTACTTTAATATACCAAGACTCATGGAAGCTATTTTTATACTCATCATATCACTCGTATGAAATCTTTTCCAAACGAAACGTGTCAACTGAGCAGCTCATTTCGAGAAACTCACAACACCTCGTCTGTAAGACAGTTTCCAATTGCTACTCATGCTCTTCCCTGGACTTCTAATACGTCAACATATCATCGCTAAAGATGAAAACTAATCGGTCCAAGTAAGCTTTAAATACCTCATCGTAGTTGAGTTCTACTCAATATTTTAATCATTCATAACCTTGACCTATGTACGCATAAACGTATAATGTCATTTCTTTTTTCTTATATTAACGGCTTTTATAAAATTTTAATTTTTTAAACCTTCATGATTAGTCGAATTCTATATCTCTTTATCATACCAGTAAGGGTACCCAAATTTTAAATGTATATATTACGACTGTCGATTTCAATTTATAGGTTATGTGTGCACTTCTAGACGCTGTCAAATCTTCAGGCAGGGAAGTATTTTAAAATACCTTTATAAACCCTCAGACTTGACCATAATTACTTTATATATCAATCCATGTGGTCACAATTCATATTCGCTAGTAATTGCTTTAATCCAAATTACTTCACGTATCACAGATATTCTTACCTTGCATACATCTCTTATTCTAATATATCTCCTTTAATATATCACTTATAACAAACTCTTTCATTACTTGTCAAACTTACAATCCCTATACCCATATTCAATTAGTGAAAATCAGCTAACCATCATCATCTTGCTTAAGGGTACAGGCTTTACATCTTTCACTAACTTATAAGCAACTGAAGGCGATATGAATAAATGCGTGGCACCAGGATCAATTAAAATAATTATTTCATTATTTACAACCAGTGTGGTATCTTCCACCACATCAGATGAAACATCAATAGTGTCCTGGTCCAAGGCATACACTCGCCCTCGTCCAACAACTTATTTTCGTGGTAACTACCACATATTCTACATTATTCATACTTTTACACTGCTTATATTTCTACACTGCTACACTGTTCAACTGCTACGGAGCAGGTCGGGGTCCTCAAATCACAATACCCCTCAAAAGTATTGAAATTGAATACATTGGGGCTTTCCAATCATCTTACCTCGTGACTCATCAGCTCTAATCTTTTACCAATTACCTTTTTCCCGTTCTGACATCTCTGTCATTCACTATTCTCTTTCTGTATCTATTTCGGCCCTTACTACCTTTCTTCCAATCTCAGAGGCGTGTAACTCATAATTTTGTTCACTCAACTATAGTCTACGCACTGTCTCGGCTTAGGTAGTGATATCTAATGGACTAATCGAACTCTAATTGACAATCTGAATCCTTCCATGAACTTTCAAACATCTCGACTCTCACTGTTCATAGTATCGGAGTCATAACTACCCGGGAATATAAACTGAGTTTCATACTCGCTAATCAACCAGTTCCTCTGGGTCAGAGTAACGAATTTAATCTATAATCATGTTCGGGATATTCTGTCATCAGAATACATTTAGGATTATTTTCTCATGTCCATTCTGGATGTCTAATTCTTCAAATGGGTCCAACGAACTTCCACCAATGTTTCGACTCGCCCTCAAACTCCATACATACTCTGAACAATTTGCTCGCATAATATTCTCCACACTCCGCTCCAAACTCACGAAACGTATCTCAATACTATCCGATCTCTTTGTCAGACTCTGTTTGATCTCTCTTTCGAACTCTGTGGGCCATGCTCAATATCATCCTCCACGTCAATCTAATCTCGAGTCTCATGTGGTGACTCGGTACAACTCTTGGCCCTACCTCTACAGCCTCGAGCTGGTGTACTCACCTCTCTATCATAGCGGCTATCAGTTAGTAAGTCTATTCTTGCATTCAAAACCAATTTCTCAGCTGCACTTTCATCTCGATATACACAATTGTATCTAAACAATGCACAGTACATGGGGATGTAAACTTCCTTAACCACTAACACCGACTCATATAAGGCCAACTTAAGTTCTGATACCATTAACTGTCACGACCCAAATTACCTAAAAATCAGAGTAAATTTTTTGCTTTTTCATTTATTAATTAATTCTTACCTTTCTCTCGTCGTGAAAATCTTACCAAACAGTTGGGCTACGATTAAGTGTTAGTCACCTCACACTATTTACCATTCCATTTCCATACTCACATTTATATATCAGAGTTTACTATCCTTTGACTTTAATTTAAATACATACACATTGGCATTTACATGACTCTACATCCCCGACATAATATCCGTTTATAGTACTATGCATTACATATTTAGATACAAAACCATACAAATGTGTATACCTGTCTCTCGATGGGAAGCAGCGGATATCAAGCATGAAAGTCCTCAGTCGCTTACTAATTTCTGTGAGTGCTTTGAAAAGATGGGAAAATAAAGGGGGTGAGCAAACCACACGCTCAGTAAGGTAATTATGCAAGTAAGTAGATAGCTCCACTATCTATATGCTCATAATGCCATACCCTTAAAATCCATTTCTTTTCATTAAAATCATCAAGCACAAAGTCATGCAAACATCAATGACTTAGTTTATCAAAACTATTTGTACATATAAAAATCATGTAATTCATGCATCAAAGGCATTTTATGTGACATCATTAAATCATAATGAGCATGAAGTAAATCCAGATCATGCATTCTTTCATGTCATGTAAGACAAATCATAAATTTGAAATGAAAGCATGGAAAACATCGTCATACTACTACATTCAAATCATTTCATTAAAACGCGGAATAAAATAATCTCATCCGGGTCAATTATCTCATAAGTAAATCTCAATTTCATAAAACAATTCCTTAAACTTCTTTATAAAACTTTGGTTATAAAACCACCCTTCTTTCAGGGTCACATATCATAAAATCATAAAATCGGGGGCCTGACCCCTCCCTTGGGTCAACCCTGGTCTATCGACCAATAGTTATATCATGTGAGACATGTAAGTGACTATCAGTAACAACATAGGACTATGGCCATAACCTTGTGATCTCTAGCAACATGGTACCTAGTGTGCAGGGTATCACATTTGAAACGGGAGGTGGGTCGTCCTACCTGCCAGAACAGCATAACACCAGGATTGTGAGGGCAAGGCTTGCTGCCTCATGCCTCCACTCAAACAATCCCACGGTACAGCGTACTCCGCGTGACATACATGGTACAATGTACTCCGTGGACCCAAGCTCAATCAGGGGTGCCTGTAATAGGTCTTATCCACCCATATAATCTCTGTCTCAATATGCAAGTGTGAGCATATCATCTCATTGTGACACACAGTCTACAGGAGGCTCCAACACGGCTATATGTATGTAATATAAATCCCTGTGCGAGCGAAGCTCTAGCACGGCTCCATACATATTCATGATATCAGAAAACCTCGACGAGCGAAGCTCTAGCATGGTTTCATAGAAATCAATGAAATCTGCGTATGAGCAGCGCTCCAGTACGACTTAAACTAATTATAAATTCAAGTAAAATCCATGTACGAGTAATGCTCTAGTACGGATATGTATAAAAACTCAGTGAAAACCTCGTACGAGAAAAACTCCATTATGACATTCAAATGAATTATAAAAACCATATAAAACTTTGTGCGAGCAACACTCCAGCACAAATGAATGCTCAAGTAAATCAAATCTAGTGTGAGTTACACTCCAGCACGACTTTATGTATAATTAAATCAAATCTCAAGCGAGTTACACTTCAGCACGGCTTTTATGCAATATCATATCAAAACAGGATGCGAGCTAAGCTCCAGCATCTCTCATGCATGTCAAATCATAAAAACTAGTGCGAGCAATCGCTCTAGCACCTTTTTTTGCATATTCAGTCACAACGAATCAGAACTGTTGAAACATGTCAAAACAGAGTGCGAGTTAGGATCTAGTAGCTCTCATGCATATCAAATCATAAAATCAGTGCGAGCAACCGCTCTAGCACATTTTATGCATATGATGTCACACAAATTGGTGCGATCAACCGCTCAAGCATATTTATGCACATTTACAAACGCAGATATAGTGCGAACTACGTGTCGGCACTATCTGTTTCCATATAAATTTGATAGTTGGCCTATTTTCCAAAGAAATTTCCATTTAAGTACAAATAACACTTACGTAGTGTTATCATGTGAAATTCATGCAATTACTGGCCAATCTATCGATTTGCTTTGATTAAAACCAATAAAATCCTTTAACCATAAATTTCCTTAAATCATGCATTTCATGCATGTCATGCTTTCACCATCCTTAGGTGAACTTCCCTCAATAGGGGTAAAATAGACTTTTACCTATTTCGAGTCCTTAAAATCTTAAAACCATTTTTTTGGACCTTTATACATAATCAAGGTATACAAAAACTATTTAAATACGTGAAGCTACCTCTCGCTACTCACACAATTCCCTTACCTCATTTTTCTGTACAGTTTGACCTTTCCACTGATGACTCGTCGCGTAGTTCGATTTGCTTCCATCCAATCTCTGGAACTGCGGATACACATTCATCGGGTCAAATACAATACAATTAATTGTATTTCATAATTTTTTGGACTTAATTTTAAATCATTGGGCTTGTTTACCCATATTGGGCCCGATTGTACCATAATGGGCCCTAATTGGCCTTAAGCCCATTTTTCACTTACTATTCACATTATCGAGGCCCATTAGGTTCATTGGGCCCATCAGTATTTATTTAGCCTCGTTCTAAACTCTTAAACAGCTTATGAATTATTTACGATAATTTATCTCAATTTCCAAAATTTAATTCATTTAATGCGAAAATTAAATCCGTAATTCATCAACACTTATAATGATGCAAAATTGTCATAAATAAGGGTTACTTACCCGAGATTCCATGATAGTACAAAAATCGAGGCTGCCTCAAGCTCTCGGTGGATGCCAATTGTCGAGCTACACAATTTAAATATTTGTTCGGGTAAATTTCCAGTCGGATATTAATCAAATTAAATATTTCAAAATTTAAATCAGTCAATTCGACTGCTTACCGATTTACCCGAAGCTCGATTGCTTCACTGAAAATTTCCCCAATTTTTACTCTTTTTCTTTTCCCCTTTTTCTCTTTTTTCCTTTCCTTTTTGGCTGAACCGATCCGGTCCGGTTTAACCCGGTGCAGACCTGTTCGGTCCAGCGATTCGTTCCAGTTCCGCATCATTTCCTCATCCCGGTGTCATCCGACCGGTTCCCGACATGATTCCGGTGCCGTTCGGCTCGACTGCACTTGGGCATCCAAAATTGGGCCTCGATTAGAGTCAAAACGGCTCCGATGGTCGCCAATCGGGGCTTCTCCCCCTCGGGACTTTCCTATGTTTTCGGTGTTTTCGGCGATCTCCACGGCACGTCATGACCTCTGGTGGTTGGCCTGGTGTGGGGCTACCTTCATCGGCCCTCTCCGGCCCCTCAGCCCAGCTGGTGGTAGTCGGATGGAGGAATTTGGTTCCCTCGATTTCCTGCTTCGCGTTTCGCCAATTCACTTTCTTGTTTCACGATTTTCCAATTCCTTTTTTTGCTTTATTTTTTTATAATTAAATTTCATTATTATTTTATTTGATTAAAATAAATTAAAAATCCACAAATATCTTCAAAAATTATTATTTAATTCATTTAATCTATAAATGAATTTATCGGTATTATTTCATCTTTTCGGTATATTTATCGATTATTTTCGGGATTATTTTTTCAAGGAGAAAATTTTGATTAATTCCTATAAATTCATATCTTGATCAATTTAACCTGAAATTTAATTATTTCTTCATTATTGATCAAGATTTTTCAAGCCATTATTTTTAATTAAATTTTCTAGTCTCAATTAATACCGAATTTTGGTCTTTTGATCGTTTTACCCTTGCACATGTTCGAGACTACCATTTCAATCCTTTTGCATTTTTTCAATGCACTCAAAAATTTCTATTCATTCCATTTGCTCTTATGAAAAAAGTGGGGTCTTACATAGTTTTATTATTTCATCATGCTCTGAATATAAATGATTTATGCCATGACATTATAAGCATGTAGATAGTGTAGTTATCTACCATGCTTGCATTATTACCTTACTGAGCGTGTGGTTGCTCATCCTTTCATTTTCCCCCTCTACAGACTGTGCACAGTAGCCTAGTGAAGGACTGAGGTGTTATATTTGGATATCCGCTACTCTCCATCGCCCAGAGGTATACACATAGGAATTCTTTTTGTATCTAAACATGTAATAGCACATTAATAATTTTGAAATGTAATATGGGGGATGAAAGTGTTATCAAACAAGTCATGTATGTGTATGCTTTTGATTAATTGAAAGATGTATGAAAATGATGATTATTACTGACTCACAGCCTAACTGGTACTTTGCGAGAGTTGATCACGATCGGGTAAGGAAATGAGAAAGCGAAAAATTTATGGTGATTTTAAGATGAAATGGATGAAAAGGGTCATGACAATTTTATAAAGAATGCATATGTTTTATAAGGAAAATAAATTTTTTTATTTTAAGCATGTAGATAGTGTAGTTATCTATCTGCTTTCATATTTTCCTTACTGAGTGTGTTAGCTAACCAACTTATTTCCTCCTCCACAGATTCTACGCAGTAGTGAGTTACTGCAATCATCCTTGTTAAGGTGTTCTCCAGTTCTCCAGCAGTATAGAGGCATACATTTATGAGAGAAAAATTATGTATCTTGTAATTTAATGCACAGTATAGTTATCTTTTGTACGAAAGGGATGTATATGATAGAAACTGATGTAAATGTTTCCGCATATTTATAAAAGAACAGTTTCTATTTCATTAAATGAATTATGAATTATGAATGGTTGAGATGTGGATATGGATGTTAACTCACAACCCAACTGTTAATAGCAAGTTAAGTCACAAGAAGAGGTTTATGACATAAGTCCATTTCGATTATACGATTCATTTCTCAAGAATCTATTAGACTCAGCAAGTCTAGTAATTCGTATTGAGCTGGCCTTAAGCTCACAATGCCCTAAGTTCATCAGTTTCCTTTCACTATGGTATTTCCTCATACACCTCTTATGTATATTTTCAATCACCATCTATTCCAACATATGTATTTCACAAAACTATCTTAGAATCATGTATACATGCTTAATAACATCAATTCATGCTTAAATCATCATTAACTCCATGCCAAATCAACTTTCTCCAACCTTCTCACACTAAGTCCATTCTATGACTTGGAGGGTTAAGCATGTTCAAGGATGTTTCAGCCAACAATATATACACCAATCAACTCTTACAATTATCTAGATTAACAAACTTAAAGTTGGTGTATTGAAATCTTACCTAGCTTGACTTTTTCCTCTTTTTGCCAAATTTGGGGATAACCCTTTTGCTCCTTCAATCCAGAATTTCAGTGTGAGACCCCATGTATATATGACATTATTATATGTTAATGGAATTATAAGACAGATGATTTTAGACCATGTAAATGTGAATGAATTGGAAATGAGAATGAATGAGTATTGTGGATGCATGTAAAGGTTAAATAAGGGTTGAAGTGGCCGCAAACTAAACAAATAAGGACTTAACACATGAGATGCTAAAACATGTATTACAAATTTGTGTATCCATTCTGATTTCCAAGCAATACACACACGTTCCATAACACTGAACTTATAGGAAATGAACCTTTCAATGCTCGAGGTGTGAATAGATTGCAAAATGACTAGTGAGGCAATCGAACGTAAGTTCTCCCTTGGAAAATTTGAAACAAATGCTGCAGAAATGGCCCAGACAAAGGCCAAATTGATCTCCTATTCAAGGCAGATCGATCCCTTGTTCAAGCAGAACAATTTTCAAGTGAATCCGCCTAGGTCAGATCGATCTCTCCAATGAGCAGATTGATCTGCATTTGCCTCTGCCTAGCAGAGATCAATCCTCTATTAAGTTTAGATCGGTCTCCTAAAGCTTCTGCCAAGCTAAGATCAATCTCTCCCCAGTGAGCAGATCGATCTCCTTTTTCCAAAACCTGAGAATTCGATGGCTAACACCAAGGAAAGATCGATCTCCTACCCTAGAAGATCGATCTCATCACTCTCAATCTATAAAAACCTGATGGCAAAACTTCATTCTTCAGCAAATTAAATATTTCCCCTCCATTTTTACCCAAATATCAAGCTTTTTCTCTCTAGAATACCTTCCCTTCCAAAAAGAATTGGAAAAAAGCTATTAAAGCCAAAGTTGTTAATTTTGAGGAAGCAAACAACATACCTTAGAATCAAAACTCAATTAGTTGGATTGAAGGAGTAAAAAGATCTTCCAAATTCAGACAAGGAAAAAGTTAAGCTAGGTGAGTTCTCGATTCACCGACTCTAAATATGTATAATAAGATGTTGTTAGGAGTAGATTGGTGTGTATATCATTGGATTAAAAACACCTAGAATGTGATGAATCAAACATAGCCTAAAATGGGTTTACTGTGACAAGATATAATATGGATGAGTTGATGATAAATGGGTTATATTAAGGTGTTAATAATGTTGTATACATGACATCGAGATGGTTTTGTGGAAACAAATCTATGGGATTAGGCAAAGTGATGTAATGTACATGAATGAATGGAGGAACTAAGGTTTAAGCATGCAAAACAAGTGCTTGATTTGATAACTAGGTGAATTACTAGCCAAATTTATTAGGAACGCCACAATGTTGGTCGAACGTGAAAGGGGATCAAGCTTAACACTATAAGGTTCGATAAGATGTATTAATTATAACAAAGTGATTGATAAATATTTGCAGCTCCAAAGACCGGATTAGGAGCAGGTTGGATTGAATGAGCTTTTAGTGGTGGAACTTATACTACGATTAATGTGATTTGAGGTAAGGGGGTTTTGTAAGTGTTTAGAGGTGGCTATTCGTATTTTGAGGGGAATTATAGGGCGCAAATTTTACCTATTATCTAATAATGCATTAAGAATTTTTGTGATAGGTTCCAAAAATAAGTAAGGAAATATAAGTTTTATCTTGGTAGGAATTTTATAAAAGGGGTAGTAAGGATCCAAAAATGCATGGATTTCCATGAATTTAATGTTTTTACCAAATGAAATGCTTTGATTTATACTGATAGTGTTGGGGTTCTGCTTGCACTAGTGTTATTGGTTTACTGTGCATGAAAGTCGTACTAGAGCCTTGATCTACGAAGATTTGACATGATTTATAGAAAACCGTGTTGTAGCCTCCTGTAGACTGTGTCACAGTGAGTTGATGTAACGCACGCGTGTTTTGAGACATGAGATAGTTATTGGCATGGTATATGGCGGCTAAGACCTATGACAGGCACCCCCGAACTATGATGTGGGCTAAGTTCTATGGCATGCACCCCAGACAAACAGTTCAGTAGGCTAAATCCTATGGCAGGCACCCCTGACAATGATGTGGGCTAGGACCTATGGCAGGCACCCTCAGACTGTGTGGGTCCACGGAGTATGTTGTACCATCTATGTCACATGGATTACGCTATACCGTGTAGTCTTTATGACTAGTTGGTTGAGTCATTGCATGAGAAGGGTTGACCTCACCTCTCATTGCAGTTTTAATGCCCCGCACGCTGGGATCCGCATAGCCTAGGATCATAAGGATTTATATATGGCAATTATTCCTAATTTGTCTCTGTAATGTAACCTACATGCCTCAAGTGATATCATAATTTATCAATAGACCAGGTAGACCCGATGGAGGGGTGACATTCGTGATTATGTTTAAAGAAATGTGGTTTTACATATGATGTTCCCGATGGGTGGGATGAGCTTTGATTTAAATAAATTATGATGAAATCTATGATTTGAGATGAAATTGATGAGTTTTATTTTGATGAGCATGAGATGTTTTACATGATGAAATGCTTGACTTTATGAATTTTCATATATTCTATATATATTCATACGGCATGGTTTTATTTGTCACACTCCACTTTTGGGTGCCCTTCATCCATACATATACTACTACGGTTGGGCTGTGAGTCAATGTAATTACTAAATTTCATTAAATTTACAGCGAAAATATTTGAAACTTTAATTCACACTCCCAGGTGTGTGTAGATATATAATATCAATTGTTTAATATAATATCTTTACATAACATCCCTATACAACTGTTTACAACTTCAATTCATAATTGTGTGATACATTATAATAGATATAAAATTCTCATGTGTAGACAAATATTTATACCTTTGCAATTGATGGGAGCTGTCCAATACAAAAAGACATCTGGAGCCACCGCACTTTTCTACTTCTTTGTGTCTGGAGGGGGAAAAGTAATGGGATGAGCAAACCACATATCAGTAAGGAAAATGATGCTAATAGGTAGATACTGTACTATCTACATAGCCCATGCATGCATAAACAAATCATGTTTCAATGTAAAAGGAAATATTACTAGAAAATGCTTTTAAACATTTATTTGTCATAGGCATTTTCTTGTAAATCATATGCAGTATTTCCAATTAAAACATGTAATAAACAGTTCCATCATAGCACAAATATTAAAATCAAGAGATTTATTAAATCACAATATCTCTTTCTTTTTCTCAAATAATTTCTTTTCATCAAATCCCTTTCTTTTCTGATTTTCTCAATTTCTCTTATCTTAGAGACAAGCAAGGAATTCTCGGCAATCTAATATCCATGACATATGGCCATAGTCAGTGATCCCAGGCCTCACTAATCAGGTTTGCACAGGGCAACACTTTGCCTGAAGGGGGATGGGTCAGTCCTACCCTCTGGCTCATCTCAATCAACGTCATCACCCCATATCACATATACTCACGGTACAAGGTATGCTATGTGTCATCTACGCGATACATACTCACGTGCACCCAACACGGTACATAGTATACCAACAGATAACTACACAGTTCAACGTAAAATCGTGGACCCAGTCCATCTACCAACTCCAATGGACTCATCATCCTGAACTATGTTTCATATACTAGGCAAGCAAATCGACGTGGCACACAATCATCGTGAAGCTCCAATGCGGTATCTCTCAGTGAGAGAAACAGCTTCCAGCACTGTATTATCTTAACTCAGTAAAAACTGGTGCGAGCAATGCTCCAACACCTTTCTCAAATCTATCTTGCGAGATGAACTCTAGCACGGCATATCAAAACATAGAAACATGTGCGAGCTAAAACTCCAGCACATTATCGTAATAAAACCACGTGTGAGTCATGCTCCAGCAAGGCATATCAAAACATGTAGATGTATGCGAGTGAAACTCCACCATAGTCAAAATCATTAAAACGGGTGTGAGCTAGAACTCCAACATCAATTCACATCTCAAATCTGATAGGTGGCTATTTTCTCTTTTGAAAACTCAAGACACATTTATTTACGTAGCATACCGTCCCATGGTAAACATGTAAAACTATTGAACCTATCCATCATCATTTCTCAATCTCAAAATCAATACATGGTTGAGAAAACATTAAAAACATTGTATAGATGTAAAAGCATTAAAAACATGCATGTCAGGCTATTTTCCTTCCCACATCCCATTTTCACAATACATATATATATATATCATAGCACATTTCATGACTTCATAGCTAAACGTACTAATTCTAGCATCATATCTACAAAAATCGCAATAAAATATGTACGAATATCTCTATCGCTAACATACAATCCCTTACCTCGAATTGCGCTAGTATTTCCTTCTTCCCGTTTGCTCCATTCACGATCTGGGTTAACCGTGTTCAATGTATTTCAATCTACACGTGTAAATCATTAAGTTATTTTCCTTTCCCTCTACTAAACATACACATTGTCTTTTACTTGTCTATTCATACTTCTTAATCCTTAAATCACATTTCACCCTGCCCATTTGTATTCACTAAATCTCATCCTAAGTTTTCCATCACTTTCCCATGGATTTCCTCTTTACAAACCTCTCTTAATATTACTCACCCATCACTGCAATCATCATTCCTATCCATATTTCACATATTATTCAACTCACAAATGTCTAAAAGCCCATATTTAAAGCTTGAAGGTTGAAGAGCTTACCCCTTTACTTAGCCAAACTTGTGGTCAAAACTCCTTCTCTTGGTCACACTAATGTGTGATTTTCGGGTATGTTGTCCTCCTTGCTTCAAGGAACAACTTTCCCTTTTTGAGCTCCTTCCAAAACTGGCTGGAATGTAGTGATTTTTAGAGTGAGAAAGCTTGGGGCTTTGAGAGAAAATGGCAGGTGTGGGTTTGGTAGGAAAGAAATCTAATTTTTTGATCCAAATCTCGTACCCTTTTTATAGACATAGAGAAATGAGATCGATCTGGTCCTTGTGGAGATCGATCTTTGCAAGGTTTAGTAGTCTTTTTTACCAAGCACAACTACTGCCAGATCGATCTTCTTCCATGATGAGATCGATCTGTTTGCAAGCAAATCTCTCCTTGGAGATCGATTTGCCTTTTGTAGGAGATCGATATGCTTTTTACAGAACCTTAAGGAGATCGATCTGTCGCTTAGGGGATATCGAATTGTTTTTGGCCGAGAGTAAAGCAGATCGATATGTACCTTGTGAAAGATCGATTCCTTCCAGACAGAGACTTAAGGAGATCGATTTGCCTTTCCATGAGATCGATCTGCCTAGTTCCATTCGATAATTTCTGGTATAAAATCGATCTCTCATCCCCTGCACCCTCATTTTCTGTAGTTTTCTGCAAACTCTTTCCTATACACTCATCAAAATTTGATGCACACCACAATTTGCATTCCGTACACAATTAACACACAATGGCATCCATTCCACATAGTTTATAGTTAATGAAACTTGTCCATACAACTTAGAATCATGGATGTTTCATCAAATTTCTAAAATCCTTACATCCTTTCATCAAATTTCATCAAATAATGTACATATACATTATATCTTCATAATTCAAATACATGGGAAATTACGGATTTTACTTTTCTCCCCTCCTTAGAAAATTTGGTCCTCCAAATTTAACCAAGTCTATTCCTAAAAAAATTGGGAATATTTCTCCCTCATTAGATCCTCTAACTCCCATGTGGCTTCCTCCGATGTGTGATGCTGCCACAGGACTTTAACCAATGAAATCGTTTTGTTCTACAACACCTTCTCTTTTCTATCCAATATCAGGATCAATTTCTCCACATACGACATATCCTCATTGAGCTCCAATGGCTCATAAATAGTTACATGGGTTGGATTCATGTAGTACTTTCGAAGCATAGAAACATGGAAGACATTGTGAACTTCTGCTAGCTCAGGTGGTAAGGCTAGCCTATACGCTCTATTTCCTACTCTATCCAAAATCTCGAAGGGACCAATATAACGAGGACTTAGTTTTCCTTTCTTCCCGAACCTCGTGATTCCCTTGGAAGGAGGTACTCTAAAAAATACGGACTCACCTACATCAAACTCAAGTGGTCTCCGTCTCCTATTAGCATAGCTCTTTTGTCGACTTTGAGCTGTTCGCAGCCTCTCACATATAATCTGAACATCCTCGGAGGGTTGTCTAACCAAATCGGGAGAAAGTAACTATCTGTCGCAAACTTCTTCCCAACCAATGGGTGATCGGTATCTATGACCATATAGTGCCTCATAAGGGGTCATACCAATACTTGAGTGATAACTGTTAATACAGGTGAACTCAATCAATGGTAAGCGATCGTCTCATGAGCCTCTAAAATCGAGCACACACGCTTTCAACATATCATCTAGGGTTTGTATAGTCCTCTCTGACTAACCATCTGTTTGAGTATAAAAAGTGGTGTTAAAGCTCAATTGGGTCCCCATCGCTTCCTGAAAATGTCCCCAAAAGTGGGATGTGAAGTGGGCATCCTTATTAGAAACAACACTCACTGGGAATCCATGCAATCTCACTATCTCCCGTACATACAAGTCCGCCGGTGCACTCTAAGTATCTGTAGATCTCATGGCTAAAAAGTGTGTTGATTTCGTTAATCGATCTATTATAACCCATATAGCATCATGGTTCTTACAGGTTCTTGGTAATCCCATCACAAAGTCCATGGTGACGTGCTCCCACTTTCATGTTGGTATCGGTAAAGGTTGCAATAATCCTCCAGGTTTCTAATGCTCTACCTTAACCTGCTGACAAATGAGACATCTAGCGACATACTCAGCTATGTCTCTTTTCATTCCAGACCACCAATATACCTTTCAGAGATTCTGATACATCTTACTACTCCTCGGGTGTACTGTATATATTGATGAATGAGCCTCTGATAAGATCAACTTCCTCAGCTCTGTATCCTTAGAAACACATATTCTATTCTCAAACCTTAGTATTCCATCTGAACTCAATACAAATTTAGCACCCTTACCTTTCTGAATTTAGCTAATCACATCAATACACTATTGATCAATTTGTTGAGCTTGTCGAATTCTCTCAATTAACTCTGGTTCTAATCTTAAGCTTGCAATAATCCCATATCTGCCAATCTCAGGTAGGGTCATATCTAAACTAAGATTCGTGAATTATTCCAACAACTCGTGCTCCCTAACCATCATATGTTATACCAACCTAAGACTCTTTCTGCTCAATGCATCAGCAACCACATCTGCCTTCCCCGGGTGGAACAAAATCTCACAATCATAATCTTTGAGGAGTTCTAACCACCTTCTCTGTCTCATATTTAACTCCTTCTGTGAGAACAAATACTTAAGACTCTTGTGATCCGTAAAGATCTGAAACTTCTCTCCATACAAATAGTGGCGCCATATCTTTAATGCAAATACTACGGTCGCCAACTCCAAATCAGGAGTAAGGTAGTTCTTCTCATGATCTTTCAACTGTCTAGATCCACAAGCAACTACCCTTCCATTCTGCATCAAAATATAGCCTAATCTTTGATGTGAAGCATCTATATAGAAAGAATAGTTCCCTGAGCTGTTAGGAATGATAAGAACTGGTGTGGTTGTTAATCTGCGCTTAAGTTCCTGAAAACATCTCTCACATGCTTTATTCCACTTAAACTCAACATTCTTTTCGTAAGTCATGTCAACGGAGCAACCAATCTAGAGAAACCCTCTACAATTCTCCTATAGTAACCAGCCAAACCCAAAAAGCTTCTGATTTCTGTGATTGTCCTGGGCTGTTCCCATTGAACAATAGCCTCAATCTTGGATGGATCCACTGACACCCCATCCTTCGATACAACATGGCACAGAAAGGAAATTTGCTCTAGCCAAAAGTCACATTTACCAAGTTTGGCATACAGCTTTCTCTTTTGGAGGGTTTGCAAAATAATTCTTAAGTGTTGCTCATGATCTTCCCTGGACCTTGAATGCACCAATATATCATCAATGAAAATGATCATGAATTGGTCCAAGTATGGCTTGAATATCTCATTTATTAGAGCCATAAAAGTTACTGGCGCATTCATCAACCCGAAAGGCATCACCAAGAATTCGTAATGGCCATAGCGGGTGCAGAAAGCTGTCTTGGGTACATCCTCCTTTTGGATCTTCAGTTGATGATAACTAGACCTCAGATCTATCTTGGAAAAGATCTGTGCTCCCTGAAGCTGATCCAATAAATCATCGATGCACGACAAGGGGTACTTATTCTTGATGGTAGTCTTGTTCAACATACATAACCTAATGTTCGCATCTCTCTTCTTTACAAACAATACCGGTGCTCCCCATGGTGAGACATTCGGTCTTATAAACCCCTTATCTAGCATATCTTACAACTATATCCTTAATTCTTCTAGCTCAACTAAGGTCATCCTATATGGTGACTTGGATATTGGCTCGGTTCCAGGTGTCAAATCTATACCGAATTCCATCTCTCTATCCAGTGGTAATCTGGGTAGGTTATCTGGAAAGACATCAGGGAATTCTCTAACCACTGGAATACCATCAATATCTGGATGTGTTTTGTTCAGATCCACCACATAAGCAATAAAACCTTCAAAACAACACTCATGTCATTTATATACCAATGCACTTTACTTGTCACAAAATTCAAGATTTCATTACTTATCTTAAAATCTTACAACACATTCTTCGAGTGGAGAAAATGTAATGGACTTAGAATAACAATCTAAGATGGCATGATTGGTAGCTAACTAATCCATTCCCAAGATTACATCAATGTCATACATATTCAGCAAAATCAGATTGGTCGTCGCACACTTATCTCCTACCCTCACTTTACAATCTTTATACACTTGTTCAGCTAATTGACTAACCCTCATTGGTGTACTTATTAACAGAATTCCATTTAAGTATGTGGGTTCTACAAAATTAGTTAACCTTAATGCACATGCGGGTGATATGAAAGAATGCGTAGCATCAGAATCAAACAAAGCTATAGCTTCCAAATTGAAAATCAAAATTGTACCTTTTATCACCTTAGTTGAGGTATTTCTTGATGCCTGGTCTATCGCTTACACCTTGCCTTGACCCACGACTTGCTTCCCTTTTTCTCCAGCTGTAGCTCTCTTCCTTACAGGAGATGTAACTGTTGGTACCTTCTCTGGCTCCTTACCCCTCTGTGGAACCACCTAAATTACTTCTGGAAAATCCCTTGTATAGTGTCCAAGCCTACCATATCTAAAGCATCGAGCACCTTGAAAATGACAGGGCCTACCTCCATGATATTGACCACACACTCGACATTGACCAGTAGTCGATCGGGGTCCACCAATCACTATACCTCTAGTTAGTGCCTGAGTTGGAGGTATAAAAGGTCTAGCAGCCTTCTTTTGTGACTCATCTGCCTCTCTCTGACGCTTACTCATAAGTTTTCGTCCAACTCTGGTACTCTTGTCATCTCCTAGTTTTCGTGGACCCTTGTCCTTACCCTAACTAAACTAAAAAATATGCAGGTCATAGTCTTGCTCACACAACTGGGCCTGTCGCATAGCCTCTCTATATGTAGCAACATCAAATGGGGCCAACTTAGCTCTGATCGAGAGCCTCAGTCCATCAACAAACCTATGAACCCTGATAGCTTCACTCCTGATAGAGTCTAGATCATACCGACCGAATGAGGTGAATCGTGACTCATACACATCAACAATTCGATTCCCTTGAGTCAGATTTAGAAATTCCATTTGTAACCTACGTCGAGCGATATCTAGGATGTATTGCTCTCGAAAGCACCCAAAAACATATCCCACGTGATAGCTATACCCTGAGCTCTCAACATAAGCCTGGTGGACTTCCACCAGTGCTCTGCTTCACCTCTCAATACAAAGGTCGTAAGTGTTACTCTCTTCGTAGCCGAACATCTACAGAAGTTAAACAACTTCTTCATCTGACTGATCCAGTCCTCAGCTACTACTGGATCCTTCAATCCACTGACAGAATGAAGCTTAAAATCCATAAAATGCCTTAACCTCTTTATATCGCAGTCATATCCATACCCAAAATCATTCTCATCATACTGTTGTAGGGCTATTGGAGGAGGTACTAGTCGAATATAGGGATCTCGTGGCCTAACCAGTTTAGGTTGTGTAGGTGTTGCATTCTCAGGTTCAGGTGCAGCTGCTGGGATATTCGGTGTAGCCTGTCCCACTGTACCTGGTATACCCTCAAACCTACCCATTATCTGACCCATCATGGTTATCACCGTACGCATATCTTCCTCTAATCGGGCTACCCGAGGATTGGAAGCATCTATCTGTTCTTGGGGCTCATGACTAGAGGATGATCTACTATGCCTCTCACTCTTGTCATTCCGCCCTTGAGCTCTCAAGCTCTCTCCCCTTTTGCGGTGTCTCTCAGGCATATCTCACAAGCCTGATAACTACCTACATTTATAACAAACTATTTGATCACTACCAGCTCCGTATACACAATTGTATCTAAATATCGCTTAGTAACTAGGGGATGCATGTTTTGTTAGTCCTAAACATCAGCTCACATCAGACCAACTAAGCTTTGATACCAAATCTATCACACCCCACTTATGGGTTGTCAGACCCAAATTTTATGTAGCTTGTTCCTTATGTTTCCTATGTGTATGAACACTCTATTATTATAGTTGAATCATAAGAAGAGTATTTACTAGATTTAAACTGTTAGTAAAAGGATTTAACACGTAAAAGCTACATAAAAAACCTAATGTGAGCTATATGAGTCACAGGCTAAACCGAGTGGATCTGAATCATTCTGACTGAAAATAAGAACTTAAAATGAGAAAGTATAGAGAGCTCATGAAGGAAAGTCAGCTTGATTTAGTTCCAAACACAGAAAACGAGAGTGAAAGCTAAAAAAAGTAAATTGGACCTTTTTGGCGAGTTAAGGTATTTAAGATGTTTCGGGTGTAATTATCCACCGGGAACGGTTGAAACATAAAGACGAGAGTGTAAGACATAATATATGACACTTTCAAAACTTTAAGTAAAAGTCGACTTGGTCAATGGTTAAGGAAAAAGTCAACTATAGTTAAGAAAGTGGACTTTTACCATAGTTGACTAATCATGGTTAAAAATTAAACTAAGTATGGAGAAAAAATTTGGAGAAAAATATTCTTAGTCAGAATATAAGATCATCATCCCTGAAAGTAAGGAAAATTTATTCGAAAGGATTTCGGATTAAATTTAATGGTTAAAAATGTAATGGGCCTAAGGTGAAAATTTTAAAGCCCATTAAGGTATGCTAAACATAGATCGAAATTCTTGGGTCCCTTAGACCAATTGTTGGACCAATTAATTGACCAAATATTTAGACAATTAAAAGCCCGAGGTATAGTAAAAATTTTAGCCCAAAAGCCCATTTAGAAAGCCCAAACCGAGAAGCCCAAATGGAAAGCCCATGAGATAAATATCTAACCATAGTTAAAGCTAAACATGACTCATAAGGTGACTCATTAGGTGACTCATGACTAAGGCTTAGGAAGTCAAGTTTAATGGCTGGAAAGTAAGGCTTAATGCCTATGTAAGTGACTTATAAAATCATCCACACCATTGTCATCTTCACCACACCATTCTCGGCTAGAAGAAGAAACCATTGAAACAAATTATCCAAGCTTTTTCTCACTAGAAATCACTAGGAATTAGGCATATTTGGAACTTACATTCTTCATGAAAATTGTTCCAAATTGAAAGGAGAGTGACATATGTTGGAATTGGCTATCAAGGAGCCATAGAGTGCAAAACCGTGAGCCTCCGATGTTTCGGCCAAGTGTGAACACAACTATTGGTATATTTTCAAGTTTTCAATTTCATATATGTTAATGTATGAATGATTTGAAGTATATTGGTATATGTTTTAAGCATTGAAACATATGAAATCACTATGATCTTGGTTAGGCCGAGAGTGAGTAGTGAAATATTGAAGAATGCCCATATGGTTCTAAGGCATAAATAGGTTAATATACAAGTGTTAATGATTATGGTGTAATTAGAATTAATCAAATTGATTAATTAATACATGTATTAAGTTGGCAATCAAGGTGTTTGATAAAATGCCTAAATGAACTATGTGATGTTTAAGAATGTTGCCAACCAAGTGTTTGTGAAAATGACTAAGTGAATTGGCTAAGGAAAGGGACATGGCCGGCATGCCATGGTGTAACCGATGACATGGATAGTTCTCGACTGTGGCATGTGGCCAAGAGGTCCAATGGGCCAAGCCCAAATATTTTAGGCCCAATGTGATGTAATGGGTCTAGGACAAGCCCAATAAGAGTTGGTGGGCCCCATAAGCCTAATAGGCCCAACGAAAATGAATAGTAAAATGAAAAAGGGCTTAAGGCATAGTTAGGCCCATTAATGTTTATTAAAGCCCATTAAGGGAAATAGATTGTATTTAATGTGAAATACAGTAGGAAAGTGTAATTAACCTGATAAATGGTTATATGCAGCTCCAGAGATTATTGGAGGAGCAAATCGGACTGTTGAATTGAGCAGCGCAGAGAAAGTGAAATTTCTCGAGTGATTGCAGGTAAGGGACTTTTGTGAGTAGTTAGAGATACCTGCACGTATTTTCGTATGCTTTTAAATTCACTTAAAAACTCTGAGAGTCAGAGAAAGTGAATAATAATTATTGTGACCCGATAGTGGCAAATTATGATTTTACCCCTAGTTAGTCAAAACGTCAACTTTTGTGAAAAGTTGTAAAAAGCATGGAAACCACCATTTAGAGTGTTTTACTGCTATTTAGCAGAAAAATAAATAGATGGGCTAATGATTTTAAGGTTGATGTGAATTAAGCACAGTTTATAGTGCTAATTTTGATATTTTGTAAATCATCCCTTTTTAAAAAGCCATCTATCATATTATCTGAAAGTGAATCGTGCTGGAGCATAGCTCGCACTAGATTTCATATATATTTTCCACATATATTAGTGATGGATTGTGATTCGCACTAGATTTCCATGACATGCATGATAGATTGCTGGAGTTATTTCTCGTACTCAGTTTTATATGATATATGCATGAGAGAGTGCTGGAGCGATTAGCTCGTACTCGACTTTTTCATGAGATGCATGACAGAGTGCTGGAGCGTTGCTCGTATTCAATTCTTTATGATTTATACATGACATAGTACTGGAGCTATTGTTCGTACTTGATTTGAAGATATTATGCATAGCATGGTACTGGAGCTATTGCTCGTACTTGATTTAATACATGAACTATGCATTGACCTAGTTGCTGGAGGTTTACTCGCACTAGAGTTGAGTTTGTGATGTGAAACAGTGTTTTAGTGGAGTGTCGACTGTGAGTCGCGCTCAAAGGCGCGCACTATATGTGATATATAATACATGTTGAAAACCATGCTTGATTTCCTTGTGTAGACTGAGTGTCACACTGTGAGAGGATTCACATGAGGATACTAGAGACGTGGTATGATGTTCCATGGTTTTGAGGGCTAAGACCTATGGCAGGCACCCCGACTGTGATGTAGGATCCACGGGTGTACGTTGTACCGTGCATGTGGCATGGAGTACACTGTACTGTGTGTTGTTGTGGAGTTGAGGAGGATATAGCTAGCGGTTGTGATGGACTGACCCCCTCCCGTTGCAGCAGTGATGCCCCGCACACCGAGATCTATGTTGCTTGGGATCACATTATCGGATATGATCATAGTCCAGGATACTATTTACATTTTCACCACAGAGTCTCACATGATATATCACCTGATTGTTTGATTTAATTGCGGATAGACCTGAGAGATGGGTCAGACTCCGATTTTGTGTTGTGAATGATTTAAATGCCATATTTACTATGATTTAAATATAAATGGCATGATTTATCTAAAGGCATTGTGATATTATAAAGATGCATTGTTTTGCACTACATGCCCACATTTGAGAAAGAAAGCATGATTTCTGTACATGGGATTTAATTTGTACAAGTATATATATATATATTTAAAGACATGCTTTTAAAGTGAGTTAAGGAAATGATGTTTTCAAAGCATAGCATTATTTTGAGTAGATAGTGTAGATATCTACTTGCTTGCCTGATTTCCTTACTGAGCACGTTGTATGCTCACCCCCCTTTCTTTACATCTCTCTACAGAGCATCAGCAGTAGAGTGAGAGCTATTGAGGGATAGTATTCCTGTATCCACTGCGATTTCCTATTAATCGAAAAGTATACATATTTATTACAGTTATGTATCTAAACATAGAAATAGCACAGTGATGTATACGATATATATTATGGGGAATGTATTTGTAGTAGACTTTATATAATCTCACATGTATTATAAAAGAAGCTACAGTCAGTAACAATATATTGACATGTATGTAAATGGATGAATGATATGGTATGCGAGGAAGCTAACATCGAATCACAGCCCAACCATTGATGAGAGGAAAGGTAAGTTAAAAATAAAAAAAAAATTATAGTGATTTTGTTTAAGTCATGGATTGAGACGGGTCCTGACATGGGTGCCCTTCATCCATACATATACTACTACAGTTGGGCTGTGATGTAATTACTAAATTTCCTTAAATTTACAGTGAAAATATTTGAAACTTTAATTCACACTCCCAGGTGTGGGTGTAAATATACAAAATCAATTGTTTAATATAATATCTTTACATAACATCCTCATACAACTGTTTACAACTTCAATTCATAATTGTGCGATACAGTCTAATCGATACAAAATGCTTGTGTGTACACAAATTTTTATACCTTTGCAACTGATGGGAGCTGTCTAATACAAAAAGAGATCTCGAGACCACCGCACATTCCTACTTCTCAATATCTGAAGGGGGAAAGGTAGTGGGATAAGCAAACCACAGCTCAGTAAGAAAAATGATGCTAACAGGTAGATACTGTACTATCTACATATGTCACGACCCTCAACTTACCAAAAATCAGAACGAATTTTTTGTTTCTCATACATTATTTATTATTTTTCCATACCTTACTTCGATCGTGAACAACTACACTTTCAAACTGTTGGGCTGTGTGTCAATGTCTACCTCATCTAACCATAATAATTTAATTTGCAATATAATTTATAAGTAAACACTTGTGTAAATAAATCAGAGTGTTGTTTACATGTGTTTACATTGCTTTACATCCCCAATAGTTACATACAAAATGCTATTGTGCTATCGAAAGCTTAGATACAAAATTACATCAATGTGTATACCTTACGCGATGGGATGCAGCGGATACCAAAAGGGAAAGCCTCCAGTCGTTCTCAATCTATACTCAAATCTCTGCAGATAGGGAAAAATAAGGGGGGTGAGCAAACCACAAGCTCAATAAGGCAATCATACGAACAGCTAGATAATGCACTATCTATGTGATCGTGATGCCATGCTCAAAACCACACAATTCTCATTCACATCTCAAAAGCATTATTTCGTGCTTATGTTAATGGCATGTAAAGCAAATCATGTTATTTAGTTCAGTGCACAAATCAAATTTAAAGCATGGTATAAGTCATCATGCATATTTCACAAATAAAAGCATGACATTAATCATCATGCATCAGTGTACTATAAAACCATTAACATACTTTCTCATCTCAATAAAATCACCACTGGCCAGGATTCATCCCTACCCCCTTGGACTGTCCTGACCCACAAAGCATTTCAAAAACATGGATTTATTCATAAAACAAGACATGTGACATAGGCAATATAATAAGGAAAATCTCCTCTAAGACTATGGCCATATCCTGTGATCCTAGGCTACCGGATCAGGTGTGTGGGGTATCACCATTATCTACTTCCACACGGGAGGTGGGTCAAATCCAACCCGTCGGTCTATAGTAGATCTCGTCCAAAGACAGCATAACACAATGTCAACATGGTACAATGTACTCCATGCTACATGCACAATACAACGTACTTCATGGACCCATAACAACACATCATATCACGCCACATCTCTAAAATGCACGTGTGAGCCTATTTAATCGGTACGACATCTTGTCTACCGGAATCTCCTAACATGGCTATCAACATGTCAAAATCTCAAAAATGCACGTGCGCGCCTATTTAATCGGTGTAACACCTAGTCTACCGAAGCTCCTAGCACGACATCAAGTATGGTGGGCATATAATGCGAGCTATGCTCTAGCACCATGCCAAAACCGATATAAAGTTTGTGCAAGTTCCACTCTCGCACAACATCATAAAAATCCATGCACTCATGCATATAAAACACGTCAAATCTTGTACGAGTCATGTTGTAACACATTTTCATTCTAATGAAGTCCATATAGGTGGCTCAATTCTTTATAAAACATGGTTATCAACCAAATCAAATCATTTCAAATGTTAGCCAACGTACCAATCATTTGCTAAAAAGCAATAAAACAAGGTTTTCAACGGATCATGCTTTTGTTTTCATTCACTTTTCTCAAACAACCAACTTTTGCACTTCAATCACCCAGTTTCATTTCCTAATATCTCATGCATTCTAGCAAAGCATTTAAGTACCCAAATTATGCACAGATATCTCTAAGAGTCCACATAATTCCCTTACCTCGATTTTCTCAGGGTGCGACTCTCCTCCTCTTAGCTTCTCAAGTCTTAATCTCCACTTATTCTGGCGTATCCTCGGAAGCTGCAATTAATTCATCCAAATACTTGAGTTAACGTTCTTAACTCTCATTCAACTATACCTTTTTACCCAATGCCTTAAATACTCATTTTACTCTTTCTGGGTACGCTTTTTTATTCATTTCATAACACTATCTTAAACTCATACCCACAACACTATTATTACCTTAAGATATCCCATTCATCATCTAATCCTCTACATTTCACTTTCTCACACTACCCCATTTCTAGATTAAAATCATTCCATTGCATTTTTTATAGTTCCTAACATTACTAAGCACCCCAATCAACCCCAAACATCAATGGCTTGACAATGTACTTGAGTTTGGTGCTTTAGAAACTCACCTCTATGGATTTCCTCCTTGCTCTAAATGGAAATACCCCTTGTTCCTTAAATCTAACAAATGGGGAAAATGCATCAAAGCTAAGTTGTTCTTCTCTTCGATGTGAACAACTTTGTGTCTAATAGCCTTCCCTTAAATCTTCTTGAAAATGGCCGAATTTAGAGGGTAAAATCTAGGTTTTTGGATTGCAAGACAAAAGAAGTTGATTGTTCCCAAAATCTACAAATCTAACTGCTTCTGCTTATAGATTTAGCTTGATGAGATCGATCTTCCTTGGATGGAGATCAATCTGGTCCTCATAAAATCCCTCTTTTTTCATGGCATTTGAAGACAGGAGATTAATCTGTTGAAGATTGGAGATCGATCTTACTTTAGAGGAGATCGATCTTACTTCAACCTGAGAACTAAGGAAATCAATCTGTTTGCCTTAAGAATCGATCCTCATTTTACAGAATGTTTAGAAGATCGATTTGGCTCCATTGGAAATCGATCTGCACTATTCTTATTGCTCGAATAAGAGTGATTTGGCTCTTCCAGATCAATCTCTCATCCTATGAGATCGATCTAGCCTTCATATTTTCTAGATTTACTGTAGTTTTTCTGCAGTAACTTCACCTAAAACATCTTTAATTTGCTGTCATAATCAATTTCTTATTCAATCATCTTTGAGACTTTAAAATAGCATTCATTCATACTTTGTACCTATTAAAACTTGTGTGAAATCTATGTATAACCAAAGGTACATGATATAAACCAAATGGAAGTGCACAACTTATGCAATCTTCCTTCCATTTTACCATACTATTCATATTCCATTCTACTCACATTCTTCACATGTTTAAGACCATTTCTTCATATTCATATATAATGTAACTTGTACGTACAATCACAACTCTTATTACAAGTGTGTACATTGAACTTATGGACTTACATCACATATACTTTAAATTACAAGTATATCACCTTACTTATTATTTCATTTACATATATATACAAGGTTTAACCTATACGAGGTCTCACATTCTCCCCCACTTAAAAAATTTGATCCTCCAAAGTGGAACCAATCATTTTGTGAACAACTCGGGATACTTCTCCTGCAGCAATCTCTCCAATTCCCATATGGCTTCATCCACCGTGTGATGTTACCAAAGAACCTTCACTAAAGGAATTGTCTTTGTCCTCAACACTTTCTCTTTTCTATACAATATACGAACTACCATCTCAATGTACGTCACGCCTTTATTGAGCTCCAAAGGTTCATACCTTATTACATGCGTCGGGTCCGGATGATACTTCCTTAACATGGATATGTGGAAGAAGTTATGTATGCTTGCTAGCTCAGGTGGTAATGCCAGTCAGTATGCCTTATTTTCCACATTATCAAGTATCTCAAATGGCCCTATATATCGAGGGCTCAACCTTCCCTTCTACCTGAATCTCATAATCCCCTTGGAAGAAGAGACCTTTAAAAACACTAACTCACCCACATCAAACTCTAGTGGTCTCTATCTCCTGTCAGCATAACTCTTTTGTTTGCTCTAAGCTGTCCGTAACCTCTCATAAATCAATTAGACATCCTTAGAGGCTTGTCTAACAAAGTCTAGAGCAAAGATCTATCTGTCACCAACCTCTTCCCATCCAATAGGGGAACGACATCTACGCCCATGCGATGCCTCATATGATGCCATCCCGATACTCGAATGAAAATTGTTATTATAAGCGAACTTTGCGAGTGGCAACTGGTCATCCCAAGAGCCTCTAAAATCCAGTGTACACACTCTTAACATATCCTTTAGGGTCTGTATAGTCCTCTCTGACTGACCATCTGTTTGAGGATGAAATGCGATTTTAAAACTCAACTAGGTCACCATCGCTTCCTAAAAGTGTTCCCAGAAATGGGAACTGAAGCGGGCATCCTTATCAGAAACAACGCTCACTGGAATTCCATGTAGCCTCACTATCCTGTACACATACAAGTTTACTAACTGGCTCAGAGTATCGGCAGCTCTCATAGCTAGAAAATGGGCTGATTTCGTCAACTAATCCACAATCACCCATATGGCATCATGACCTCTGCGGGTCCTCGACAATCCAATCACAAAATCCATGGTGACATGCTCCCACTTCTAAGTCGATATCGGTAGAGGCTGCAATAACCCTACAGGCTTCTGATGGTCTACCTTCACCTGCTGACAAACGAGACACTTAGTGACATATACAATAATGTCTTTCTTCATCCCAGACCACCAATAAACTTTTCACAGGTTTTGTTACATCTTTGTACTGCATGGATGTATCATATACCTCGATGAGTGAGCCTTTATCAAGATCAACTTCCTGACCTCTGGATCATTGGGAACACATATCCTACCTCAGAACCTCAATAAGCTATCTGAACTCAATTCGAAGTTCATCTCTGTACCCCTTCTGTATCTACTCGACAATATTACTGCACTGTTGATCAATCCACTGAGCCTATCAAATTCGATCTACCAAATCTGGCTCCAATTACAAGCTAGCTATCATAAATCCACTATTAGCATCAAATGGGTTCATATCAAAATTGAGTTTTATGAACTGTTCTAACAGTTCGTGCTCCCCAACCATCATGAATGACACCAACTCGAGATGCTTTCTACTCAATGCATCAGCAACCATATTCGCTTTACATGGGTGGTATAAGATCTCACAATCATAATCCTTCAAAAGCTCGACCCATCTTATCTGTCTCATGTGTAACTCTTTCTGCGAGAACAAGTACTTAAGGCTCTTATGATCTGTGTAAACCTGGAATCTCTCACCATAAATATAGTGATGCCATATTTTCAATGCAAACACTACGGTCGCCAACTCTAAATCATGGGTTAGGTAGTTTCTCTCATGATCCCTTAACTACCTTGATCCATAGGCCACTACCTTCCCATCCTGCATCAACACACAGCCCAGTCCTTGGTGTGAAGCATCCGTATACTCTGAGAAACCTCTTGAGCTGGTAGGACTGGTGAGTATCGGAGCTGTAGTTAACCTCCTCTTCAACTCCTCAAAACTTTCCTCACTCTTATCGTTCCACATAAATTCAACAGTCTTTCTCATGAAACGTGTTAAAAGAGCAGCTAATCTCAAGAATCCCTCTACAAACCTTCGATAATATCTAGCTAAACCCAGGAAACTTCTGATCTTTGTCACTGTCTAGGGTCTTTGTATCAGATCTGAGAATTTTAGGCATATCTAAATTACATAATGAGAACATGAAGTGTAATTGATTGAACTAAATGTGATGTACTCATATATTGAGGTTGTATGGAATGGAATTTTAAGTGATGAATGAGAAATGAATGAGAATTAATCAATAAAGTAAATTATGGCTATTACATATGGAGATTTTATGTTAAGTGCCAGCCAAAGTGTGAAACTATAAGGCCAGATCGATCTTGGAGAAGAGAGGATCGATCTGGTAGGCCAAAGTGACAAGGAACGAGGAAAGTAAGTGAGCAGATTGATCTCAATGGAAGAGGATCGATCTCCTTATGATTCTGTAATGAGGAGATCGATTTCATGAGGAAGAAATCGATCTCATGAAACATTCTGTAAGGAGAAGATCGATCTCCTCAAGGAGCAGATCGATCTCGTGAAACATTCTGTAAACTAGAGATTAATCTCATAATTAGAGCATATCGATCTCATAAAGCTATTAAGAGATCGATCTCACCCCATGACAGATCGATCTTCTATGCATAAAATTGCCCCAAAACGTTCCCAAATTAAAATGTAGATCGTTCTCATCAAGGATCAGATCGATCTCCTACCCTCCGTCTATAAAAGGACCCGTGTGTTTTCCTGCATTTCATCTTTTCTCTCTCTTATAAACCTCCATTTCAGTCGAGCCCTAGCTTTCTCTCTATTCCAAAGTCCCCATTTTCGTCCAAATCAAAGGTTGTAGCAAGAAGGAAAGTTGTTCCTCATCCAAAGGAGAATAACATACTTGGAAATCTAAAGTCAGATTGAATCCAGGTGAGAGTTATGCACTCCACAACTTTTGGGTAATTTTTTAAATCTCGATCTTTGATTTTGAAGTAATTTTTGGTGATTGTGAGCATAGGCATTGTGATGAAATAGTTGGGAAATGATTAGGGATTGATGAAACTATGAGTTTGTTGGAGTAGAGATGTTATTATGCAATTGTGGTAATTTTGGGAATTACAGCTATAAATTAGAATTGAGACAATGTGGTGAATTTAGCAAGGAATATGGTATGAAAAATGTAGAATTTTGAGATGTAGTGGAAGAGAATGTGAATTGTGATAGAATTATGAAAATTAAGTTAATTGAGGTGTTAATGAGAAAATGAGCAAATGTTTGCTCAATAATGCGATTGAGTTGGGTTATTGATGTTTTTAACATCGTTTAGACAGCTCGGGAGTTCCAGAGAGGAATGCGAGACTAGTCCGTGGTACGGGGAACGATTGCCCTATACGAGGTGCAACGAGGTAAGGGAAAACTTAAACTCGTTTGTGCATGTGTTTTGATGTTAATTGTAGCATGGAAAGTGATTTGAGCAACCAAGCATGTTTTTATGAGTTGTGAATGAGTAGTGCACATGATTTTATAGCCGGTTGGGGCCCAACTTTTATGAGTTGTAAACTAAGTGTGAAAATGTTTTACAACCGTTTTGTGTTTAAAATGTGAAAAGAGATTTGGGCTCTACGTTAAGGGGTACTGAGATTGAGAAATGTGTACATGGTTTTACCGGTTGGGACTCGATTTTTAACATGTTTTGTGTTGGGTACACAAATGTTTTAAATGAGATTTACGAGAGAAAACCATTATGAGTTCTACATGAAGGTAAAACGTTTTATATGATAATGGCTAATGATTGAGACTTAGGTGTGTCATGTTGAATACACATCGGGCCTTGCTTTGGTAGCATGTAAGTCCAAGCCTTACTCTGGTAGCATGTAAGTTTGATATTCCTCTGTTTTGGTAACGAGAGATGCCTCCGTTTTGGTAACGTGAGATGACCCCCGTTCTGGTAACACTGGGTGGCCTTGCTTTGGTAGCATGTAAGTTCGGGCCTTGCTTTGGTTGCCTGTAAGATCAATAGAGTGGGCCGCCTGGGAATCGACCCAGGGACCACATGATAGTATGCATGAGGAGAGGCATTGCTCTGGTAGCATGTAAGGTCGTACATTGTTCTGGTAATGCGTAAGTCCAATATACCACGTACACGACCTTATGTTTATGTTCCCTCTTATGAAAGATGCACACCCAGAGGAGATTTATTATGTTGTGCATGACGAGTTTTATATGAGTTTTATTACCTAGTCTCTTTTTTATACACATGAGTTGTGTTTTAAGGCTATGCCTCGTGCATTATATTGAGGTGATTTTTATCACGTTTTATGAGAAAAGTCATTATCGCATTATGATTTCCACATGCTTGTGACTATGATTTATACTTAGTTATGTACACTCATGTTTTTACATGATTTCAGAGAAATAAGTTGAGAATGAAGTTTTAATGAGTTCATGTTACGTTTTAATTAAGTTTCAACTATGAGATGAAATGATTGTGCTGTGCAAATCATTATTTTATTGATGAGTCCCTTACCCCCTTATTGAGCGATTTAGAAGCTCAACCTGTTTTCTCTCCCTCCACCCCCAAGATTTCTTCATGTGAAGAGAAGTTTTCCTATGACGTACAGAGTAATGGCTAGTGAAGGACTTGAGTTCCAGGACATATATTTGTATTTGAGGAATACTTTACATTTCATGTATCCAGACTAATGTGTATTTACAGACACTTGATGTACAACATTGTGTGGGATGTATTAAAGTTAATCAACTTGGAATTGAGTAATGTATATGATATGATATATACTATTTAATGATGAGATCCTGAGGCATGATAAGTATGATGATGTCTGACACTGCACAAGAATGCACCCTTAATTGTGATTTGATGTGCAAAAAGTTTTAAATTTGCCCTATTTTTTTGCGTTTCCAGGGTGTCACACTATGCCACTGAACTACTGCATCAATCTTAGATGGATCCACTGACACTCCATCTTTCGATACTATATAACTCAGAAAAGAGATATGTTCCAACCAAAAGTCGCATTTACTGAGTTTAGCATCTAGCTTCTTCTCTCGGAGGGTCTGTAGCACTATCCTTAGGTGTCGTTCATGCTCCTCTCTAGACCTTGAGTACACTAGTATATCATCAATAAACATGATTACAAATCGATCTAAATACCAGTGGAATACCTCATTAACTAGTGACATAAAAGCTGCGGGAGCATTCATTAACCCGAATGGCATAACCATAAATTCTTAATGTCCATACTGGGTGTGGAAAGCAATCTTGGGTACATCTCCACTCCGTATCTTCAACTGATGGTACCCAGATCTCAGATTTATCTTAGAAAAGACCTGTACTCCCCTAAGCTGATCTAACAAGTCATCGATGTGTGGAAGGGGATACTTATTCTTGATGGTGGCCTTATTCAACAACCGGTAATCTATACACAGTCGGAGGCTTCCATCCTTCTTCCTTACAAACAGAATCGGTGCTCCCCAAGGTGAGATACTCAGCCTAATGAACCCCTTCTGCAGCAACTCTTGCAACTGCATCCTTAATTCTTCCAACTCAACTTGAGCCATTCTGTACGGTGGCTTGGATATCGGCTATGTACCAGGTGCTAAATCTATACAAATTCCATCTCCCTATCTGGAGGTAACTCTGGGAATTCCTTCGAAAAGACATCTAGATATTCCCTGACCACTGGGATGTCTATCAACTCTGGACGTACCTTATCCATCTCACCCACATAAGCAATGTATCCTTCATATTATCCTTTCCATCGTTAGTAACATAAATCATCACATACACATATGTAATTGATAAAGATCATGTATTTAGATCGTACTTTTCTCATTTATAAAGATCATGTCATTTCATTTCTTTTCATTAAAATTTAGAAAAAGATTGTCTAATCCTGAAAACATCAATGTTCTAGCATGATAATTCATAACAACATGGTTTGCAGCTAGCCAATCCATACCTATAATTACATCGAAATCACTCATGTTTAATAAATTAAATCGGCTGCCATTTCTTTACCTCCTATCCTCATCTTACAACTTCTATATACATGCTCAGTCAATTGACTATCATTCATAAGGGTAGATATCATCAACATCTTATCTATTAATATGGGTTTCACATGCTTCAACAATTTATGTGAAAAGGATAACAATATAAAAGAGTGCATGGTACCAAGATCAAACAATACAAATGCTTCTGAATCAAAGATTTGGATGGTACCTTTAACCAGATCTGAATACTGATCTGTAATGTCCTGGTCCAGTGCGTGCACTCGTCCTCTGCTCACACCCACTACATACTTCCCCTTTTCAACTGTAGCCATCCACCTTGGAGCAGCTGTCCTAACTGGAGCTCTCTCCTGCTCCATGCCCTTCTATGGGGCTCTCTCTATTATCTTTAGGCAATCTCAGAATATGTGCCCTGGTTTCCCATATCTAAAGCATACTGCAGGAGATCCATAACATGGTCGAGTACCATGGTACCTGCCACACTTGCTGTACTGCTCAATAGTAGGCTGTGGCCATCCAATCATAATTCCCTTAGCAGGAGCTATGACTAGATACATGGAAGGATTAACTGTCCTATCCCGAATCTCCTCGATCCTCAGCTTCTTCCCAGTAAACCTCTTGCTTCCCTTATAACTAAAGGCTCTATCCATCACTGGTCTCTTCTTATTTTTATCCCTCACTTTACCAACTTTCTCGAACTCTCAGGCGATTCTATCAATGTCTTGTTTACGTAATTGCCCCCTGCGAACAGCCTCCTCATAAGTCGGTACATCCATGGGAACCAATCTGGACCTGATGGTCGGTCTCAATCCATCCATAAACTTCTAGATCTTTTCGACCTCATTACTTATCGTGTTGGGATCATATCTCTCCATGGATATAAAGATCGTCTCATACTCGTCCACCGTCCTACTCCCTTGGGTCAGTCCCAAAAATACCATCTTCATCTTTCTCTGTGCAGTATCCGGAACATATTATCTCTGAAAAGCCTCCAAAAACACATCCCACCCAATCTCTGTCGGCTCTCAAAATAGGCTAGGTGGATTTCCAGCAATGTTTTGCTGATCCCTTCAGCATGAATGTGGCAAAAGCTACCATCTCGATAGTAGTGCACTCGAAAAACCCATATAACTTCTCGATTTCATTTATCCAATCCTCAGTAGCTACTGGGTCTTTAACTCCACTGAAAGACGACGGTCTAAACTTTTGGAACTGCCGTAGTCTATCCAAGTCACAACCGTAACCCCAACCTCTACTAGCTTATGGTGTAGCAACAGGCGTAGGCATATCCTGTGTAAGTGGGGGTGTAGGTGTATCTGTCGTCTGAGGTCTCTGGGTCGACCGCGCCCATGCCTGAGGAGCTGCCGCCTACTCGGTATCACCCTCTGTAGCAGGACTCTATCTGCCCCCAACTCAAGGTAATGACTGAGTGACCAATTCCAAGATCATCTCAATGCTCCGCTTAATCCTTACGAAGCATACCTCAGTACTCTCGGGTCTCTCATCTGGACCCTATGGAGCATGCTCGACATCAACCTCCACCTCAATCTCTTCCTGAGCCTTGTGTGTTTTCGACTCAACACAATCCTCAAGCCTACCTCTACAGCCTCTAACTTGCGCTCTCGCCCCTCTACCACGACTGGTATTAGGCATAATTGCTCAATTCCATACATTCACAACAATTTCTTAGTCAACCCATCGACACACGCACAATTCTATCTAAACAAGCACAGTAACATGGGATGTAATTTTCCAACTTATTAAGTATTTTAGACATGAACACGCGTCAGACCAATGCAGCTCTAATACCAACTTCTATCACGACCCTCAACTTACAAAAAATCAGCGCAAATTTTTCGCTTCTCATACATTATTTATTATTCGTCCTTACCTTACATCAATCTTGAACAGCTACACTCTCAAACCGTTGGGCTATGCGTCAATTTCTACATCATCAAACCATAATAATTTAATTTACAATATAATTTATAAGTAAACACTTGTATAAATAAATCAAAGTGTTGTTTACATGTGTTTACATTGCTTTACATCCCCAATAGTTACATACAAAATGCTACTACACTATCGAAAGTTTAGATACAAAATTACATCAGTGTGTATACCTTAAACGATGGGATGCAACTAATACCAAAAGGGAAAGCCTCCAATCGCTCTCAATCTATACTCAAATCTCTGTAAAGAGGGGAAAATAAGTGGGGTGAGCAAACCACACACTCAGTAAGGCAATCATGCAAACAGGTTGATACTGCATTATCTACGTGATCATGATGTCATGCTCAAAACCACACAATTCTCATTCACATCTCAAAAGCATTATTTCATGCTTGTGTTAATGGCATGTAAAGCAAATCATGTTGTTTAGTTCAGTGCACAAATCAAATTTAAAGCATGGCATAAGTCATCATGCATATTTCACAAATAAAGCATGGCATTAATCATCATGCATTAATGCACTATAAAACCATTAACATATTTTCTCATCTTAATAAAATCACCACTGGCCAGGATTCATCCCCTCCTCCTCGGACTCTCCTGACCCAAAAAGCATTTCAAAAACATGGATTTATTCATAAAACAAGACATGTGAGATAGGCAATATAATAAGGGAAATCTCCTCTAGGACTATGGCCATATCTTGTGATCCCAAGCTACACAGATTAGGTGTGCGGGGTATCACCACTATCTGCTTCCACCCGAAAGATGGGTCAAGTCCAACCCATCGGTCCATAGCAGATCTCGTCCGAAGATAACATAACATAATCTCAACACGGTACAACGTACTCCATGCTACATGCACGGTACAACGTACTCCATGACCCCATATCAACACATCATATCACGCCACATCTCTAAAACGCACGTGTGAGCCTATTTAATCGATACGACGTCTTGTCTACCCGTAGCTCCTAACATGGCTATCAACATGTCAAAATCTCAAAAGTGCACGTGCGAGCTTATTTAATCGATGTGACACCCAGTCTAACCGAAGCTCATAGCACGACATTAAGTATGGTGGGCATCTAATGCGAGCTATGCTCTAGCACCATGCCAAAATTAGTATAAAGTTTGTGCAAGTTCCACCCTCACACAACATCATAAAAATTCATGCACTCATGCGTATAAAACATGTCAAATCTCATGCAAGTCATGCTCTAACACGCTTTCATTCTCACGAAGTCCATATAGGTGGCTTAATTCTTTGCAAAAGATGGTTATCAACCAAATCAAATCATTTCTTTTGCAAATCATTTCAAATGTTAGCCAACCTACCAATCATTTGCTAAAAAGCAATAAAACAAGGTTTTCAAAGCATCATGCATTTGTTTTCATGCACTTTTCTCAAACACCCAACTTTTGCCCTTCAATCACCCAGTTTCATTTCCTAATATCTCATGCATTTTAGCAAAGTGTTTAAGCACCCAAATTGCTCATAGATATCTCTAAGAGTCCACACAATTCCCTTACCTCAATTTTCTCGAGGTGCGACTCTCTTCCTCTTAGCTTCTCAAGTCTTAAGCTCCACTTGTTCTGGCGTATCCTCAGAAGCTGCAATTCATTCATCCAAACACTTGAGTTAACGTTCTTAACTCTCATTCAACTATACCTTTTTACTCAATGCCTTAAATACTCATTTTAATCCTTCTAGATAAGCCATTTTATTCATTTCATAACACTATCCTAAACTCATGCCCACAACACTATTATTACCTTAATATATCCCATTCATCATCAAATCCTCTACATTTCACTTTCTCACACTACCCCATTTCTAGATTAAAATCATTCCATTGCATTTTTTATAGTTCCTAACATTACTAAGCACCTCAATTAACCCCAAACATTAATAGCTTGACAATGTACTTGAGTTTGGTGCTTTAGAAACTCACCTCTTTGGATTTCCTCCTTGCTCAAATTGGAAATGCCCTTTGTTCCTTAAATCCAACAAATGGGGAAAATGCCTTCAAGCTAAGTTGTTCCTCTCTTCGATGTGAACAACTTTGTGTCTAATAGCCTTCCCTTAAATCTTCTTTAAAATGGCCAAATTTAGAGGGTAAAATCTAGGTTTTTGGATTGGAAGATGAAATAAGTTGTTTGTTCCCGAAAACTACAAATCCAACTGCTCCTATTTATAGATTCAGCTTGATGAGATCGATCCTCCTTGGATCGAGATCGATCTGGTCCTCATAAAATCCTTTTTTTTCACGACATTTGATTGCAGGAGATCGACCTGTCTCAGGCAGTAGCTCTAGGAGATGGATCTGGCTTGGGAGGAGATCAATCTTGCTTCAACTCGAGAACTAAGAAAATCGATCTGTTTGCCTTAAGAATCGATCCTTATTTCACAGAATGTTTAGAAGATCGATCTGGCTCCACTGGAGATCGATCTGCACTCTTCCTATTACTCGAATAAGAACAATTTGGCTCTTCTAGATCGATCTCTCATCCTATGAGATTGATCTGGCCTTCATATTTTTCAGATTTTACTGCAGTTTTTCTGCAGCAACTTCACCCAAAACATATTTAATTTGCTACCATAGTCATTTTCTTATTCAATTATCTTTGAAACTAGAAAATGGCATCTATTCATACTTTATACCTATTAAAACTTGTGTGAAATCTATGTATAACTAAAGGTACACAATATAAACCAAATGGTAGTGCACAACTTATGCAATCTTCCTTGCATTTTACCATACAACTCATATTCCATTTCTCTCACATTCTTCACATGTTTAAGTCCATTTCTTCATATTCATATATAATGTAACTTGTACGTACAATCACAACTCTTATTACAAGTGTGTACATTAAACTTGTGGACTTACATCACAAATACTTCACATTACAAGTATATCAACATACTTATGATTTCATTTACATATATATACAAGGTTTAACCTATACGAGGTCTCGCAACATAGCTCATGCATGCAAAAACAAATCCTGTTTTAATATAAAAGGAAATATTACCAGAAAATGCTTTTAAACATTTATTTCTCATAGGCATTTTCATGTAAAATTATATGCAGTATTTCCAATTAAAACATGTAATAAACAATGCCATCATAGCACAAATATTCAAATCAAGAGATTTATCAAATCACAATATCTCTTTCTTTTTCTCAAATCATTTCTTTTCATCAAATCCCTTTCTTTGTTGAGTTTCTCAATTTCTCTTATCTCTGAGATAGGCAGGGAATTCTCGGCAATCTAATATCCACGACATATGGCCATAGTCAGTGATTCAAGCCTCACTGATCAGGTGTGTACGGGGCATCACTTCGCCTGAAGGGGGATGGGTCAGTTCTACCCTCCAGCTCTTCTCAATCAACGTCATGTCCCCATATCACATATACTCACGGTACAAGGTACACCATGCGTCATGTACACGATATTCATACTCACGTGCACCCACCATGGTACATAGTATACCAACGGACAACTACACAGTTCAACGTACAACTGTGGACCTAGTCCATCTACCAATTCCAATGGACTCCTCATCTTGAACCATGTCTCATATACCAGACGAGCAAATCAGTGTGACACAGTCATCGCAAGGCTCCAGTACGATATCTCTCAGTGCGAGCAATAGCTTCCAGTACTGTATTATCTCAACTCAGTAAAACTAGTTCGAGCAATGCTCCAACACCTTTATCAAATCCATCGTGCGAGATGAACTCCAGCACGACATATCAAAACATAGAAATATGTTCGAGCTAAAACTCCAGCACATTATCATTATAAAATCATGTGCGAGTAACGCTCTAGCACGATATATCAAAACATGCAGACGTATATGTGTGAAACAACAGCATAGTCAAAATTATTAAAATGGGTGTGAGCTAGAACTCCAACACCAATTCACATCTCAAATCCGATAGGTGACTATTTTCCCTTTTGAAAACTCAAGACACGTTTATTTACATAGCATGCCATCCCATGCTAAACATGTAAAACTAGCCAACCTATCCATCATCATTTCTCAATCTCAAAATCAATACATGGTTGAGAAAACATGAAAATCATCGTATAGATGTAAAAGCATTAAAAACATGCATGTCAAGCTATTTTCCTTCCCACATCCCATTTTCACAATACATACATATATATATATATACGTTGCACATTTCATGATTTTATAGCTAAACGTACTAATTCTAACATCATATCTACTAAAAATGTAGTAAAATATGTACAAATATCTCTATCTCTAACATATAGTCCCTTACCTCGAATTACGCTCGTACTTCCTTGGTCTCGTTTGCTCCGATCGTGATCTGGGTTAACTGTGTTCCACATATTTCAATCTACACGTGTAAATCATTAAGTTATTTTCCTATCCCTCTACTAAACATACACATTGTCTTTTACTTGTCTATTTGTACTTCTCAATCCTTAAATCACATTTCACCCTTCCCATTTGTATTCACTATATCTCAACCTAAGTTTTCGATCACTTTCCATGGATTTCCTCTTTACAAACCTCTCCTAATATTACTCACAGATCACTACAATCATCATTCATATCCATATTTCACATATTATTCAACTCACAAATGTCTAGAAACCCATATTTAAAGCTTGAAGGTTGAAGAGCTTACCCTTTACTTAGCCAAACTTGTGGTAGCCAAAACTCATTCTGTTAGTCACACCAATGTGTGATTTTTGGGTATGTTGTCCTCCCTACATCAAGGAACAACTTTTCCTTCTTGAGCTCCTTCCAAAACTGGCTGGAATATAATAATTTTTAGAGTGAGAAAGCTTGGGTCTTTGAGTGAAAATGGCAGATGCGATTTGGTGGGCGAGAAATATAATTTTTCAATTTAATTCTCGTGCTCTTTTTATAGACGCAGAGAATGAGATCGATTTGGTCCTTGTAGAGATCGATCTCTGCAAGGTTTGGTAGTCCTTTTTACCAAATGCAAGTACTACCAAATCCATCTTCTTTCATGATAAGATCAATCTGTTTGCAAGCAAATCTCTCAATGGAGATCGATCTGCCTCTTGTAGGAGATCGATATGCTTTTTACGAAACCTTAAGGAGATCGATCTGTCGCTGAGGGGAGATCGATCGATCTGTTTTTGGCCGAGAGTTAAGGAGATCTATCTGTGCCTTATAAAAGATCGATTCCTTCTAGACGGAGACTTAAGGAGATCAATATGCCTTCTCATGAGATCGATCTGCTTAGTTCCATTCGATAATTTCTAGGCATTTCATCAGGGGGATCAATCTCTCCTTCATATGAGATCGATCTCTCATCCCCTACACCCTCATTTTCTACAATTTTCTATATACTCCTTCCTATACACTCATCCAAATTTGTTGCACACCTCAATTTGCATTCCATGCGTAATTAACACACAATGGCATCCATTCCACATAGTTCATAGTTAATGAAACTTGTGCACACAACTTAGAATCATTGATGTTTCATCAAATTTAAAAATCCTTACATCCTCTTAACATTTATACACTTGTAACAAATATACATATACATTATATCTTCATAATTCAAATACATGGGAATTACGGGTATTACAATCTTACCTCATGCTCCAAATGTAAATGATTTTTATATCATGACATTATAAGCATGTAGATAGTGTAGTTATCTACTTGCCTGTATTATTTCCTTACTAAGCGTGTGGTTGCTCACACTTTCATTTTTCATCCCTACAGAGCATCCATAGTGGTCGAAAGCGAGCAAAAACTTACACTCCTAGTGTCCGCTGCTGCCCATCGCTAAGAGGTATACAGATTAATATCATTTTGTATCTAAACAAGTACCGCACAACAATATTTTTGGACATGTAAATTTGAGGGATGTAAACATTTGTAGACATATATGAATTGTTGAAGTTAATGTAAGCAAATTTAAGTGTATACAACTATGGTATATAAATGTTATGTGATATCGTGTATGGTAAGAGATAATTGGCTCTGAATCATAGCTCAACTATTTGGTCTGGGAAACTATTCATGATAGGGTAAATTAAATGAACAAATGCGAAAAAAGTTTAGTGATTTTTTGTAGAAAGGGGTCGTGACAGAGATTGGTATCAAAGCAGAGTTGATCTGATATGAGTCGGAGTTAGTAATAAGAAAATTTACATCCCCAGAGTCTTATACTTTGTTTAGATATAAATATGTATATCTGATGGGTTAGACTAATGAATAATTATGGATGTACGAATTTAGGCATCATGCTTGTTACACGTAGTGGTAGAGGGGCGAGGGCACGTGCTAGGGACCGTAGAGGGAGGCTTAAAAATCATGTAAAATCGTAGATTAAATAGATCTCGCAGGAGCCTACTGAGAGGTTAGGGATATTGTGGCACGCTTCGCTAGGTTGAAGCAGAGTTTAGAGACTATTAAGTAGTTAACCACTCAGTCTATACAGGGAGCTGGGGAGAGAAAGAGCCCAGCAACCCAACCTGCTGATGGTGGATCGATAGTTGCTACTGATATGCCTACGCAGCAGCACAGATGCCACAAGTGACATATACACCTCCACCAGTTCAGTATACAACATCACCTGTTGCTCTACAGCAGAGTAGCAGAGTGTGGAGTTATGGTTGTGATTTGGAGAGATTACGATAATTTTAGAAATTTAGACTGCTGTCATTATGTGGGGTGAAAGACCCAGTGGTTGATGAGGATTGGGTGAGTGAGATTAAGAAGTTATATGGGTTCTTTGAGTGCACCACTACAGAGATGGTCACTTTCACCACATTCATGTTGAAAGGAGCGGTAGAACATTGGTGGAAGTCCACCAGGTCGATTTTGAGTGCTTGGCACACTAAGATCACATGGGAGGTGTTTTTGGAGGCATTTCGAAGGCAGTATGTTTCGAACACTGCTCAAAGGAAGTTATAGATAGAGTTTATTGGGTTAACTCAGGTGAACAGATCTATAGAAGAGTATAAGACGAGGTTTATATCCCTGGGAGGGTATAACTCGGATACGATAAGCAGTGAGACAAGGAAGGTCAGGAAGTTTATTGATGGATTGAGGCCAGTCATCAGATCCAGATTGGTCCCATTCGATATCCCGACATATTAGGAGGCTGTGCACAAGGCATAGTTATGTGAGCAAGACATTGAGCATAATGCCTCTGAGTTTTGGAAGATCAGTAAAGGTAGAAACAGAGATCGAAAAAGATCATAAACTAATTTGTTAATAAAGAGAGGAGGTCAAAGACTAATTGATAAGAGACCTCGGATTGAGGAGGTATAGGAGAAGATGGTGAAGCCTCAAGTATATCCAACTTTAGTACCACCACAAAGAGGTGTAATTATTAGAAGGACACGGTCGACTACTGAGCAGTGTAAGAGATGTAACAGATATCATGGTAATAGGCCCTATCTGATGTCTTCGGTAGTGTGCTATCATTATGGAAAGCCAAGGCATTTTGTATAGGATTGCCCTGAGATGACGGAAACTACCCCACAGAAGGGAAAAGAGTCAGAAAGAGTTCTTGTCGAGGCTTCTACTCCAAAGAGGAAAGCCAAAGCAACCAATAAGAGGGAGCAGGTTGTCGGCAGAGGGTGAGTGCATGCACTGGATCAAGACACAGCAGATGCATCAGCGGATGTGATTAAAGGTAATATCCTAATTTTTGACTTAGAAGCATTTGTGTAATTTGAACCTGGTACCATGCATTCTTTCATATCGCCCTCATTCGCATGTAAGTTGTCTAAATATGTTAAGCCTACATCATTGGATATAATGTTAATGATTTCCACGCCCATGAATGACAATCAGTTGACTGAGTATGTGTATAGTGATTGTAGGCTGAAGATAGGGGGAAAGAGATGGCAGCCGATCTTATTCTATTGAATATGAATGACTTTGATGTCATTTTAGGAATGGATTAGTTGGCTACAAATCTGGTTATTTTAGATTATTTTTCTAAGATGGTAATGTTTTCAGGGGTAGATAGTGTTACCGTAAGTTTCCCGAAAAATGTATTGTAAAATTTCTTTGAAAAGTAATTGAAGTAGTGTTTATTGTAAGTAAAATGGATAAATCTCTATAATGGAATTAATGAGTCTAATTATAAGGATGAATTATATTACTAATGGTGGAAATAATAATGTGAAGGGTTCATTGCATACGTGGTTGATATAGATAAGACCCATCCAGAATTGAGATACATTCCAGTAGTTGCAGAATTTCCTAATGTCTTTTTTGGATGATCTAACAGGACTACCATCGAATCGTGAAATAGAGTTTTGTATAGAGTTGGTGCCTGGTACTGAACCTATATCTCGACCACCGTATAGGATGGCTCTAGTTTAGTTGGAGGAGCTGAAGAAGCAGTTGTAGGAGTTGCTAGAGAAGGGATTTATTAGACCGAGTGTCTCACCTTGGGGAACTCCAATTTTGTTTATGAAGAAGAAGGATGGAAGCCTCTGACTGTGTATAGATTACCGGTTCTTAAATAAGGCTACCATTAAAAACAAGTATCTCTTTCCACGCATTGATAATCTGTTGGATCAGCTCTGAGGAGCCCAAGTCTTTTCTAAGATAGATCTGCGGTCAGGGTACCATCAGTTGAAGATACGAATTTGAGATGTACCCAAGACGACATTTCGTGCCCGTTATGGCCACTATGAGTTCTTGGTTATGCCATCCAGATTAATGAATGCCCCTGCAACATTTATGGCGTTGATGAATGACGTATTTAAGCCATACCTGGACCAATTTGTGATTGTGTTTATCGATGATATAATGGTCTATTCCAAGTCCAGGGAAGATCATGAGCAGCCTTGGAGAATAGTTCTGCAGACCATCAGAGAGAAGGAGTTATATGCCAAACTCAGCAAGTATAACTTTTGGTTGGAGCAGATCTCATTTTTAGACCATGTTATATCGAAAGATGGGGTATCAGTAGATCCATCCATGATTGAGGCAATTATTCAGTGGGGACAACCAAGGATAATTATTGAGATCAGAAGTTGATGGTGGTCGTGTCACCGAATCCACGTGTGCAACTATCCGCCTGCCATGTGTCAAACCAACAACGAGCCACGTGGTAGATTTGGCGACAGAACGACCACGTGGCACAGTTCCTAGCAGTGCGACAGAGTGTTCGATGCGATAGGAGTCTGTCGCCTTGATGTGCCACACAGTAGGCGCGGCAGACCTTCATCGCCCATATCGCGAAATTGGTCTCCTGCATTGCACCTTGTCATAGGTCTCCCGCACAGCCCCCGGTAGAGGTCTCCCGCACAGCCCGCGGCCTAGGTCTCCTGCACAGCCCGCGATAGAGATCTCCCGCACAGTCTACAGTAGAGGTCTCCCACACAGCCTGCGGTATAGCCTCCCGCACAGACTGCGGTAGAGGTCTCCCGCACAGCCTGCGACATAGTTCTCCTGCACTGCCCGCGGCAGAGGTCTCCCGTAAGCTGCTTTACTCGAAGTACGACAGAGTGCTATATGACTCTGTCGCGGCCCAGACACGCGCCTGGGCCTCAGCTTGAACCGACTTGAAGAAACCTATAAATACCAGGTGAGCTCTCTGAAAAAAGGATCCGAAACAAAAAAAACTAAAAAGAAGGGAAAAGCCTTAAACTCTCTGATTTAAGCAATACATTCTCTTATTCATACATTCACAACTCCGATTACTTACTTAATCATCGGAGTGCGCGTGCAGGGATAAATCCCTGCCCCCTCTGATTCCTGTTGTTTTTGCAGGATATACAAAGAACACGTGGAACAAATCGCATCGACTTCACCCTTTTGTCGTTAGTACAATCAGACAACGTGAAAGGTATATTCTTGTTGCTGTCAAGTAGGCAACATCAATTGGCGCCGTCTGTGGGAAATCTGACAAAAAGCCAGATTCTCTATCAAAATGGTGAGGACACGTTCTGCAGTAGAGTTGACAGGAGGGCAGAATTCTGTGAGTCCCCCTGTCAGATCAGAACAAAGACGAAGACATGGTGAAAGGGGTCAGAGAGAAGCCGTGGTTTCTCTAGAAGAATTTGAGACCCTGAAGCGCAAAAATGAGGAGACTACAACTGCATTGAAAGCTATGGTGAGCTTCTTCAGAGACGGTCTCCCCCAATTCAGCTTGCCCCATGAAGTGCAGCAGTTAGTAGGGGAAAGCACACCTTGGCGGACCTACGAGAGAGGTCAGCCCTCTACTCCGGTAAATGCTGGACAAGAGGCAGGAACGCAAAATAATGCTACTGCAAGTCCAGCAAGACGGAGTTTCCCCGCGGACCACGGGCGACAGAGTTCGCCAGTAGCTAACGCGAGGCAGAGCTCACCCGTAGCATATAGGCGGCAGAGTTCGCCAGCAGCTAACGCGCGGCAGAGCTCGCCCGTCGCTCAACAGTGGCAGAGTTCCCCTCTGGCCGCTAGGCGGCAGAGTCCCCCTCTGTCCGATAGGCAGCAGAGTTCGCCAAATGTGCGGCAGAGTCCCCCCGCGACTCAACGGAGACAGAACTCCCCCAGGGACTACATGCGGCAGAGGTATCCCGCATCACGTACGCGATGGTGCTCTCCCACCGCTAATAGGAGGCAGAGTTCACCTCTGCCCGATGTGCGGCAGACTTCTCCTCTGGCCGCTAGGCGGCAGAGTTCCCCCACAGCACATAGGCGGCAGAGTTCCCCCACCTGCCGTAGCTCATCTCACGTAGAGTCGGAACATGATCTAGGAGCCTATAGGGCTGGGGAGCAACGGAGACAGGGAGGTTTTGACCCACGAGAAGGCCTCGAAACATCAAGTCTCGGAGTGGGTGGTGCTGGAAGGGGAGCTTATCAATCGGACTCTTCTAGACCCGAAGGGACAAGGCCATGCTCAGCTCGAGGGTTGGAGGATGTGGAGAAGGTCGTCCAAAGGATCCTCGAGAAGAAAAAACTGGTGTCTTCAGATGACGGCCAAAGGAGGAGGATCCCATTCAGCCTGGAGATCATGAACAAACCTTTGCCAAAGAAGTTCAAAATGCCTTCCATGGCCACTTACACAGGCAAAGCAGACCCCTATGACCACATACAGAGTTACGATTCCCTCATGCTGCTGCATGGGCGGGAGGACGAAATCATGTGCAGGGTTTTTTCCCTCACATTGTTCGGGCAAGCTCTGAAGTGGTTCAACGGGTTGAGCGAAGGTTCAATCTTCTCTTTCGATCAATTGAGGAATGAATTCCTCAAAGTCTTCATGATCCACAGCCAGAGAAAGAAAGACGCTACTTACCTACTCACGCTTAAGCAAGGGAATAAAGAATCCTTGAAGAGCTTTGTAGACCGCTTCCGAGATGCAACCTTGGAAGTGGAAGATCTGCCGATAGGGGTAGCCATGGCTGCAATGCTACAAGGGACAAGCTCCGAAAAGCTGTAAGAATCCCTCTCTCTTGATCAACAGATGACAATCTCCGATCTCTTTGCTAGGGCCAATAAGTATGTGGCCCAAGAAGAGGTCCTGAGTTCGATCCCCCGGGGACGCGAAAGAAAATCATGAGGGGAACCCTTGGTTCGGGCCCTGCGAACGCAGGTTGCCAATGGGCCGTACCCAAAGCGAACTATGTCCTGAGTTCGATCCCCTGGGGACGCGAAAGAAAACCGTGAGGGGAACCCTTGGTTCGGGCCCTGCGAACGCAGGTTGCCAGTGGGCCGTACCCAAAGCGGACTATGTCCCGAGTTCGATCCCCTGGGGACGCGAAAGAAAACCGTGAGGACTGTTACCTTTGAGCTCGGGCCCTGTGAACGCAGGCTGCCATGGGTTGAACAGCTCCAAAGCAGACAATAGGGTTGAGTGGCTCTACCGGCTGGGCTAGACGTCACAACCAGAAGTGCCATAAGAGCCTGAGGCGCTATGCGTCACTGTGGCCAGGCGTATACTCAGACGAGCCATAAGAGCCTGAGGCGCTATGCGTCACTGTGGCCAGGCGTGAAAGATCAGACGAGCCGTAAGAGCCTGAGGCGCTATGCGTCACTGTGGCCAGGCAATGGAAACATAAAGGCCGGAAGAACTAAAGACGCGCTCGCGTCATGATAGTCAGGCCTCAGAAAGGTATGTAAAATTCTTTCCCAAAATATATCTTTCTATTAAGAATCCTCTTTCGCAGGAAATATTCCTACCAAAGAGTGGGGAGCAATTGATGGTGGTCGTGTCACCGAATCTACGTGTGCAACTATCCGCCTGCCACGTGTCAAACCAAGAACGAGCCACGTGGCAGATTTGGCGACAGAGCGGCCACGTGGCACAGTTCCTAGCAGTGCGACAGAGTGTTCGATACGATAGGAGTCTGTCGCCTTGTGATGTGCCGCACAGTAGGCGCGACAGACCTCCATCGCCCATATCGTGACATTGGTCTCCCGCATTGCACCCCGTCATAGGTCTCCCGCACAGCCCGCGGTAGAGGTCTCCTGCACAGCCTGCGGCCTAGGTCTCCTACATAGCCCGCGATAGAGATCTCCCGTACAGTCTGCAGTAGAGGTCTCCCATATAGCCTGCGGCATAGTCTCCCGCACAGACTGCGGTAGAGGTCTCCCGCACAGTCTGCGGTAGAGGTCTCCCGCACAGCCTGCGGCATAGTTCTTCTGCACTGCCTGCGACAAAGGTCTCCCGCAAGCTGCTTTACTCGAAGCGCGACAGAGTGCTATATGACTCTGTCGCGACCCAGACACACTCCTAGGCCTCAGCTCGAACCGACTTGAAGAAACCTATAAATACCAGGTGAGCTCTCTGAAAAAAGGATCCGAAACAAAAAAAAAAAACTAAAAAGAAGGGAAAAGCCTTAAACTCTCTGATTTAAGCAATACATTCTCTTCTTCATACATTAGCAACTCCGATTACTTACTTAATCATCGGAGTGCGCGTGCAGGGACAAATCCCTGCCCCCTCTGATTCCTGTTGTTTTTGTAGGATATACGAAGAACACGTGGAACAAATCGCATCGACGTCACCCTTTTGTCGTTAGTGCAATCAGACAACGTGAAAGGTATATTCTTGTTGCTGTCAAGTAGGCAACATCAGAAGGTTTTTGGATTGGCAGGTTATTATCTGAGATTTGTTGAGGGCTTCTCCATACTAGATGCTCCATTGACGCGTCTCACGCGAAAGGGTGTTGAGTTTTTATAGGACGAGGCATGTGAAAGGAGTTTTCAAGAGCTTAAGTGTCAATTGACCACAGCTCCGATTCTCACCTTTCCTACTAGCTCAGGAGGAGTCTCTGTATATACAGATGCATTACACCAAGGACTGGGCTGTATACTGATGCAAGATGGGAAGGTAGTCACCTATGGATCTAGAAAGCTGAAGGATCATGAGAGGAACTACCTGACCCACGATTTAAAGTTGGCGGTTGTAGTGTTTTCATTGAAAATATGGCACCACTACCTCTATAGTGAGAAATTTCAAGTGTTTACGGATCATAAGAGCCTTAGGTATCTATTCTCACAAAAGGAGCTTAATATGAGACAGAGAAAATGGCTTGAGTTTCTGAAGGATTGCGACTATGAAATCATGTACCAGCCGGGTAAGGTGAATTTAGTTGTTGATGCCTTGAGCTGAAAAAATCTCAGGTTGGTGTTGTATATGATGATCAGGGAACATAAGCTATTAGAACAGTTTATGAGGCTCAGTTTGGATGTGACCCAGCCTGATACTGATAGTGGCTATATGGTAGCTAGCCTACAGTTGGAACCAAATCTGGTTGATTGTATCCGACAAGCTCAACAAATTGATCAGCAATGCAATGATATTATCGGACAGATACAGAAAGGCATAGAGACTGGTTTTAAGATGAGTTCTGATGGATTGCTGAAGTTCAGGGGTAGAATATGTGTTCCCAATGATCCATAGATCAAGAGGTTAATTTTGTTAGAGGCTCATTCGATAAAATATACATTACATTAAGGAAGTAACAAGATGTATTAGAATCTCCAAAGAAATTATTGGTGGTCAGGGATAAAGAGAGAGGTACCTGAATATGTGGTAAAGTGTCTCGTCGATCAGCAAGTGAAGGTAAGCACCAGAAGCCTGTAGGACTATTGCAACCTCTACCTATGCAATTTGTGTGATAGTAGACAGATTGACGAAGTCGACACACTTCCTAGCTATGAGAGCCACTGATAGTTTAAGTACACTGGCAGAACTATATGTGCATGAGATAGTGAGGTTGCATGGTGTTCTAGTGAGCATTGTTTCTGATAAGGATGGCCACTTCCCTTCCTACTTTTGGGAACATTTTCAGGAAGCAATAAGGACCCAACAGAGTTTTAGCATAGCCTTTCATCCTCAGAAAGATGGTCAGTCAGAGAGGACAATATAAAACCTGAAGGACATGTTGAGGGCGTGTGCATTGGACTTTAGAGGTGTCAGACCCGTACTTTATGTAGCTTGTACCTTATGATTCCTATGTGTATGAACACTCTATTATTATAGTTGAATCATAAGAAGAGTATTTACTAGACATAAAGTGTTAGTGAAATGATTAACACGCAAAAGCTACATAAAAAGCCTAAAGTGAGCTATAAGAGTCACAGGCTAAACCGAGTGGATCTGAATCATTCTGACTGAAAATAATAACTTAAAATGAGAAAGTATAGAGAGATCATGAAGGGAAGTCAGCTTGATTTAGTTTCAAACACAAAGAACGAGAGAAAGAGCTAAAAAGGGTAAAATAGACCTTTTTGGCGAGTTAAGGTATTTAATGTGTTTCGGGTGTAATTATCCACCAGGAATGGTTGAAACGTAAAGATGAGAGTGTAAGACATAAGATATGACACTTTCAAAATTTTGAGAAAAAGTCAACTTGGTCAATGGTTAAGGAAAAAGTCAACTATAGTTAAGAAAATGGACTTTTACCATAGTTGACTAATCATGGTTAAAAATTAACCTAAGTACGGAGAAAAAATTGGGGAAAAATATTCTTCGCAGAATACAAGATAATCATCCCCGAAAGTAAGGAAAATTTATTCAGAAGGAAAATATAGATGGCATGATTTATCTAAAGGCATGATTTATATAAAGATGCATTTGTTTTGCACTACATGCCTACATTTGAGAAAGAAAGCATGATTTCTATACATGGGATTTAATCTGTACAAGTATACATATATATTTTTAAAGACATGCTTTTAAAGTGAGTTAAGGAAATGATGTTTTCAAGGCATAGCATTATTTTGAGTAGATAGTGTAGATATCTACTTGCTTGCCTGATTTCCTTGCTGAGCGCGTTGTATGCTCACCCCCTTTCTTTACATCTCTCTGCAGAGCAGCAGCAGTAGAGTGAGAGCTATTGAGGGATAGTATTCCTGAGTCCACTGCTATTTCCTATTGATCGACAGGTATACATATTTTGTACGGTTATGTATCTAAACATAGAAACAGCATAGTGATGTATACGATATATATTATGGGGAATGTATTTATATTAGCTTTTATATAATTTTCACATGTATTATAAAAGTAGTTACAGTCAGTAATAATATATTGACATGTATGTATGATAATGGATGATGTGTAAGCGAGAATTCTGACATCGAATCACAGCCCAACCATTAAAGAGAGGAAAGGTAAGTTAAAAATACGAAAAATTTGTAGTGGTTTTTGGTTAAAGTCATGGATTGAGAACGTGTCCTGACAGAATGGTATCAGAGTAGAGGTTGGTCTGATGTGAGTCGGTGTTAGAAAATAGAAAAGTGTACATCCCCATAGTACTGTCTGTGTTTAGATATAACTGTGTATACCAGATAGGAAACGGACTAATTCATGATTATGAATACAAGAACTTTGCCTATATGGTAAATACGCATAGTGGTAAAGCTATGAGAGGTAGGGCTCGAAGTCGTAGAGATAGGCCTGAGAGACGAGCTGCTATCGGACCATTACCTACGTATGAGACTCCTGATGCTACTGAGGCACCCGAGTGTGCTGAGACGCGTTTTACGAGATTAAAGCGTAGTCTTGAGAGGATTGTATAGATATTGGCACAAATGATGCCAGGTAGGCAGGGACAAGAGGCAGGAGTTATGACAGGAGAGGCAGTTGCCTTTGATACACCTACAGAGATAGCTCATGAACCGAGGACTGTAGATACTCCTATACCCCCACCAGTATCGGGTGGTAGTGGATTAGGGTACGGATGTGATCTACATCGATTACGAGAGTTCCAGAAGTTTAGACCTCCATCTTTTAGTGGGGTCAAGGACCCTGTAGCTGCTAAGGAGTGGGTGGCGGGGATGGAGAAGCTTTATGGATTCTTCGAGTGTACGACATCAAAGATGGTCGCATTTGCTATGTTCCTACTGAAGGGAGTTGCAGAGCATTGGTGGAAGTCCACCCAACCCATATTGAGAGCCCAACACATAGATATTAGTTGGGAGATTTTTCAGGAGACCTTTAGGAGGCAGTTTGTTCTCGATACCGCACAGTGGAAACTACAGGCAGAGTTTTTGGGACTGAACCAGCGGAGTCTGTTAGTGGACGAGTATGAGACTCGATTCCTATCCCTAGGGACATATGACCCAGATGCCATGTATAGTGAGGCCAGGAAGGTCCACAGGTTTATCGATGGGTTGAGATCGGTTCTACGATCCAGGTTGGTTCCATTAGACATACATACCTATGAGGAAGCAATGCGCAGGGCGCAACTGTACGAGCAAGATTATGAGAGGTATGGTTCCAAGTTTGGGAAGTTTAGCTGGAGTCAAGATATAAAGAAGAAGAGGTCGGCTAGAGATTTCAATTATCGATGAGGGACAAAACTCTTCAGTAAGAGATCACGGGTGGAGGAGGCACGAGAGAGATTTGCTAGACCTCCTGCTTATCCGACCGTAGCCCCAGCAAAGGGCATTGTCTGAGGAAGACAGAGATCTGCTACCGATCAGTGTAGAAGATGCGATAAATAACATGGGGGTAGACCGTGTCTGCTGACTCCTATAGTGTGTTTTCGATGCGGGAAATAGGGCATATAGCTAGAGCTGCCTAGAGATGATAGTACTGCACCACTGATGGGCAGGGAGCCGGATAGAGCTCCAGTTGCTACGTCTGCTTAGAGAGGTAGAGTGACGGCAGAAGAAAATGGGAAACAAGTGATGGGTTAAGGGCGAGTACATGCTTTGGATTAGGGGACAGCTGATGCTTCATCGGATGTGATACGAGGTAACATCATGATTTATGATATTGAAGCATATGTTTTAATTGATCCTGGTGCCACGCATTCTTTTGTATCGCCTTCATTTGCATGTAAATTAGCAAGACATGTAGAGCGTACACCGTTATGTATGATAATGTTGATTAGTACGCTTATGAATAGTAGTCAAGTTGTAGAACATGTATTTAATGACTGCAAGTTGAGAGTAGGAGAGAAGGAGATGACAGCCAATCTAATATTACTAAGTATGAGTGACTTTGATATAATCTTAGGAATGGATTAGCTATCGACAGACCATGCTGTTTTAGATTGTTATGTTGAGACAGTTATTTTTCCTAACCCCACTAGATATGTTGTAAAGTTTAATAAAGAATAAATGAAAGAAGTAGTTATGATATGATATACTGACTGAGAGAACCTTCAACATATCAAGGTTTCATTGCATACATGGTAGATATGCGTAAGGCACATCCGGAGTTGTTAGATATTGCTGTGGTCAGTGAGTACCCAAATGTTTTTTCTGATGAGTTGCCAGGGTTACCACCAGACAGAGAGATGGAGTTCTGTATAGATTTGGTGTCTGGTACAGAGCCTATTTCGAGACCACCATATATCATGGCCTTAGTTGAGCTGGAAGAGCTCAAGAGACAATTACTGGAGCTGTTGGATAGGGGTTTTGTTCGAGCGAGTGTTTCACCTTGGGGAGCACCGATTTTGTTTGTAAGGAAGAAGGATGGGAGCCTTCGATTGTGCATAGATTATCGATTGTTGAATAAGGCCACCATCAAGAATAGGTATCCCATTCCACATATTAACGACTTGTTAGATCAACTTCAGGGAGCATAGGTCTTTTCCAATATTTATCTGAGGTCAGGGTATCATCAATTGAAAGTTCAGAGTGGAGATGTACCCAAGATAGCGTTTCATACCCGATATGGCCATTATGAGTTCTTGGTCATGCCATTTGGATTGACGAGTGCTCCAGCTGCTTTCATGGCTTTGATAAACGATGTCTTCAAGCCATATTTAGACCAATTTGTTATCGTCTTTATCGATGACATATTGGTGTATTCGAGAATTAAGGAGGAGCATCAGGAGCACCTCAAGATCATATTGCAGACTCTACGAGAGCAGAGTTATATGCTAAGCACAGTAAATGTGACTTTTGGTTGTCACAGATCTCATTTTTGGGACATGTTGTATCGAGAGATGGTATATTAGTTGATCCATCTAAGATAAAGGCTATAGTTCAGTGGGAACAGTCGAGGACAGTCACCGAGATTAGGAGTTTTTTGGGTTTAGCTAGATATTATCGGAGATTCGTTAAGGGATTTTTGAAATTGGCTGCTCCGTTGACACGTCTTACTCGAAAGAGTGTACCGTTCGTATGGAACGAGGATTGTGAGAAGAGTTTTCAGGAGTTGAAGCGTCGATTGACCACCACTCCGATTCTCACTATCCCTACCAGCTCAGGAAGATTTGCAGTGTATACCAATTCTTCGCATTAGGGAGTAGGTTGTGTATTGATGCAGGATGGGAGGGTAGTTGCTTATGGATCCAGACAGTTGAAGGATCATGAGAAGAACTATTCGACCCATGATTTGGAGCTAGCAACAGTAGTGTTTACGTTGAAGGTCATGGCGCCACTACATGTATGGCGAGAAGTTCCAGATATTTACCAACCACAAGAGCCTCAAGTACTTATTCTCACAAAAAGAACTATACATGAGACAGAGAAGATGGCTAGAGCTTCTGAAGGACTACGATTGCGAGATACTTTATCATCAGGGTAAGGCTAACGTTGTAGCTGATGCCTTGAGCAGGAAGAGCCTAGGGATGGTATCGTATATGATGGTTAGGGAACATGATTTGCTAGAGCAGTTTGTTAGCCTCAGTTTGGGAGTCGTGCCTTCTAACATGGATACAGGCTATGTGATAGCTAGTCTACGTTTGGAGCCGGACCTATTGGACAGGATCAGAGTGGCTCAGCAAACTGATTCATTTTGTATGGATGTGAGTGGTCAGATGCAGAAGGGCACAATGACTGATTTTGAGTTAAGTTCTAATAGACTACTGAGGTTCAGAGGCAGATTGTGTGTTACCGAGGATCCAAGACTCAGGAGATTGATATTGGCGGAAGCTCATTTGTCGAGGTATACGTTACATCTGGGGAGTAACAAAATGTATCAGAACCTCCGGAAGGTATACTGATGGTCGAGTATGAAGAGAGATGTAGCAGACTTTATAGCAAAATGTCTCGTATGTTAGCGAATGAAGGTAGAGCATCAGAAACCAGCAGGGTTATTGTAGCCTCTACCTATGCCAACATGGAAATGAGAGGATATCATCATGGATTTCATGATGGGTTTACCGAGAAACCGCAGGAATCACGATGCTATATGGGTGATCGTCGATAGACTACACGGTGTACCAGTGAGCATAGTCTCTGATAGAGATTCTCGCTTCACTTCCCACTTTTGGGAACATTTTCAGGAAGCCATGGGAACCCAGTTGAGTTTGAGCACCGCTTTCCATCCTCAGACAGATGGTTAGTCAGAGAGGACTATACAGACTCTGGAGGATATGTTGAGAGCATGTGTGCTAGATTTTAGAGGCTCCTGGGATGACCACTTGCCACTAGCCGAGTTTGCCTACAATAACAGTTATCATTCGAGTATCAGGATGGCACCATATGAGGCTTTATATGGCCGTAGATGTCGTTCCCCTATTGGATGAGAAGAAGTGGGTAACCGTAAGATTTTCGCTCCTGACATGGTTACACAAGCATCTGAAGACATCCACTTGACAGTAGAGAGACTGAGGACAGCTCAGAGTAGACAGAAGAGTTATGCTGACAAGAGATGTAGGCCACTAGTGTTTGCAGTTGGTGAATCTGTGTTTCTAAAAGTTTCTCCTTCCAAGGGAATAGCGAGATTTGGGAAGAGAGGGAAACTAAATCCTCGCTATATTGGACCCTTTGAGATACTTGATCAAGTGGGAGATAAGGCTTATAGGTTGGCATTCCACCGGACTTATCAGGCGTCTATAACGTCGTCCACATATCGATGCTTCGAAAGTATCACCCGGATCCGGCACATGTGATTAGTTACGAGCCTTTGGAGCTCCGAGAGGACATGTCATCTATAGAGAGACCGATTCGGATATTGGATAGGAAGGAGAAGGTATTGAGATCGAAGACCATCGGGTTAGTCAAGATTCTCTAGCAGCATCATACTTCAGAGGATGCTACTTGGGAGCTGGAGAGTTTGATGCGAGAGAAGTACCCTCACCTATTTGATGACTGACTTTGTTCTAATTTGGAGGACCAAATTTTCTGAGTAGGGGAGGATTGTCAGACCCGTACTTTATGTAGCTTGTACCTTATGATTCCTATGTGTATGAACACTCTATTATTATAGTTGAATCATAAGAAGAGTATTTACTAGACATAAAGTGTTACTGAAATGATTAACACGCAAAAGCTACATAAAAATCCTAAAGTGAGCTATAAGAGTCACAGGCTAAACTGAGTGGATCTGAATCATTCTGACTGAAAATAAGAACTTAAAATGAGAAAGTATAGAGAGCTCATGAAGGGAGGTAAGCTTGATTTAGTTTCGAACACAAAGAACAAGAGAAAGAGCTAAAAAGGATAAAATGGACCTTTTTGGCGAGTTAAGGTATTTAAGGTGTTTCGGGTGTATTTATCCACCGGGAACGGTTGAAACGTAAAGACAAGAGTGTATGACATAAGATATGACACTTTCGAAATTTTGAGAAAAAGTCAACTTGGTCAATGGTTAAGGAAAAAGTCAACTATAGTTAAGAAAGTGGACTTTTACCATAGTTGACTAATCATGGTTAAAAATTAACCTAAGTATGGAGAAAAAATTGGGAAAAAATATTCTTCACAGAATACAAGATAATCATCCCCGAAAGTAAGGAAAATTTATTCAGAAGGATTCCGGATTTAATTTAATGGTTAAAAACGTAATGGGCCTAAAGTGACAATTTTAAAGCCCATTAAAGTATGCTAAACGTAGATCGAAATTCTTAGGTCCCTTAGACCAAATTGTTGGACCAATTGATCGGCCAAATATTTAGACAATTAAAGGCTCGAGGTATAGTAAAAATTTTAGCCCGAAAACCCATTAAGAAAGCCCAAATCGAGAGGCCCAAATGGAAAGCCCATGAGATAAATATCTAACCATAGCTAAAGCTAACCATGACTCATAAGGTGACTCATTAGGTGACTCATGACTAAGGATTAGGAAGTCAAGTATAATGGCTGGAAAAGTAAGCCTTAATGGCTAAGTAAGTGGCTTATAAAATCAGCCACACCATTGTCATCTTCATCACACCAAATTCGGCTAGAAGAAGAAACCATTGAAATACAATTATCCAAGCTTTCTCTCACTAGAAATCACTAGGAATTAGGTATATTTGGAACTTGCATTCTTCATGAAAGTTGTTCAAAATTGAAAGTAGAGTTACATATGTTGGAATTGGATATCAAGGAGCCATAGAGTGCAAACCGTGAAACTCCAAAGTTTCGGCCAAGTGTGAACACAACAATTGGTATATTTTCAAGTTTTCAATTCAATATATGTTAATGTATGAATGATTTTAAGTATATTGGTATATGTTTTAAGCACTGAAACATATGAAATCACTATGATCTTGGTTAGGCCGAGAGTGAGTAGTGAGATATTGATTAATGCCGATATGATTTTAAGGCATAAATGGATTAATGTACATGTGTTAATGATTATGGTGTAATTAGAATTAATCAATTTGATTAATTAATACATGTAAATAGTTGGCAATCAAGGTGTTTGATAAAATGCCTAAATGAACTATGTGATGCTTAGGAATGTTGCCAACCAAGTGTTTGTGAAAAATGCCTAAGTGAATTGGCTAGTGAAATAGGCATGGATGGCATGCCATGGCATGACCGATAGCATGGATAGTTCTCGGCCATGGCATGTGTCCGAGAGGCCCAATGGGCCAAGCTCAAATATTTTAGGCCCAATGTGATGTAATGAGTCTAGGACAAGCCCAATAAGAGTTGGTGGGCCCCACAAGCCCAATAGACCAAACGAAAATGAATAGTAAAATGAAAATGGGCTTAGGGCATAGTTAGGCCCATTAAGGATTATTAAAGCCCATTAAGGGAAACAGATTGTATTTAATGTGAAATAGTATGAAAAGTGTAATTAACCTGATAAATGGTTAAATGCAACTCCAAAGAGTATTAGAGAAGCAAATCGGACTGCTGGATCGAGCAGCGCAGAGAAAGTGAAATTTCTCGAGTGATTGCAGGTAAGGGACTTTTGTGAGTAGTTAGAGATACCTGCACGTATTTTCTTCTGCTTTTACATTCACTTAAAAACTCTGAGGGTCAAAGAAAGTGAATAATAATTATTGTGATCCGATAGTGGTAAATTACGATTTTGCCCATAGTTAGTCAAAAAGTCAACTTTTGTGAAAAGTTGTAGAAAGCATGGAAACCACCATTTTGAGTGTGATAATTCTATTTTTTATAGAATTATTTGTGCTTAAATTCCTAATTATTTACTTAATCCCCATATTATTTTATCAATAATCCCCTTTATTTAATTAAATTTCTTTAATGTGCAGATAAATTAAATCTGGATGAAACTCAGTCGTTTCAGTTGAAATTGGGCTGAAAACGAGCTAAAGGAGACTGGACCACTTCAAATTTTGCAGACCGAGTCATCAGTCGAATGGACACGTGTGATGCCAGGTGTCGATATTTTATTTTCTCCGAAACGATAAGATTGAAGGACACCGTGGTAACCCTCTGGAAAACACACGTCGGGCCTCATCGCACAGCTAATTGGACAAAAAGACTGATGACGTGAAAATATCTACTCTGCAACAAATCAAATGAAGACAAGTGGCCAAACAATGCCAACTCATCTAGGATGACAATTTACCATTGTACCCCTATATTTGTGTATAAATAGAGCATGATGGCAATTGAAAAATTAAGTAGAGTAGAAGTAATTTTAGGTTAGTTTAGAAGTAGAGTAGGAGTAGGAGTAGGGTAGATTAGGGTAGAATAGCCTTAGATTAATTTTCAAAGCTTTTCTTTAATTTCCGCATAGTTTTTACAAACTGTTTACTATTCATTTTCATGTTCTTCTTTAATCTTTGTTAACTTTCATTTTTAATAGAAAATCAATCTCATTTTCATTTCATGCTCTCGGTTTGAACCATTAAGCTTTTTATTTGTCAATTTTTATTCACAATGATGACTCTTTGTTAGCTCTCGGTTCTTCCTTGCATTGTTTATGCTTCCTTAGTTATTTGAAAGGAGCCATCATCTTTAAGTGTTCTCGGCTATACATCTTGGTGCATTCGGTTTCTGCTTCTTCCTGTATCTATGCTGTTGGTTTTGGTGCTGGAATGTGGGCAAATGCTAGGCATTAGTTCACATTAAAGCAATGTGGAACCATTGCATTAAAAAGCTAGAAGAGAGGAAACCGATGGTGATGAGTGAGCTGCGGGTCTGAGAGTATTTTGCCACTGCCGTTTAGTTTGTTTTCTGTTGTCTTTTTATTTTCTCTCGGTTTCTATCTTCTGGGTTGCTTCATGTTCTTGTTCTTTCTTTTCTTGATTTCATTCTGACTTACATGCATTTTATGTTCAGTTCAAGGTAGTATTTAGAATGTTGCTTCCATTTTTACGGCATGATCATTATGTTTCTTTAATCAAACCATTTACTGCATTTTATTCCACATTATAGTTAGTTGTTCATTTCCTGCTTGTTCCGGTGTAGAGTTTCATGAAGTAATCTGTAGGAGCATAAGTTCATTCTGAGTTTCATTTCTTATTCTCTGTATTGCTCTGTTTCAGTCATTCCTTACTGCTTCTATGAGTTGTGTGCTAACTGGTTTTGCTGCATTGTTGTTATTATTGCTGAGCATAAAGTGGGCACCGAGGAGGCTGAAGATGATGTTAGCATGCAGCTGCTGCTGTTGAAGTAATCTCTTGGCACCCAGCTGCTGGACACGAGAGGAGTGACACAGAAACCAGCAGCAACATGCTGCAGCAGACGCCAGCAGGAGCAGCGTGCAGGACAGAGCAGATTGGCCGCATGTCCGTAGTACCTGGAGACAGAGCAACAAAACGGAGAAGACAGGTGCAGTGCATAGCTGATAGACAGCAGACGAGTGCAGCAACAACAACTGGAGCCTGGAGCATGAAGAGCAGCAGCACAAAACCGAGGCATAATGGGACAATCTCTGCTGGAGACAGAACCGAAATTTGGGAAGAAAGTGCAACAGTGAACAGGACAAATATCGGGACCACCTTGTTTAGTAATGGGTTAAGGCCACGTTTGGTTATGGCTTCTTTGCAATTTATTGCATTTTTTATTGTTTTCATTAGTATTAGTTAGAATAGTGATAATTGTAGGATGAATTTAATGTTTTAAGTTGTTAATTTAATTTTAATTTTAAGTTTTAGTTGATAGTTAATTTGATGTTTTATGTTTTAGGATTTAATTTTAGTTTAGTATTTTAATAATTGCATTTAGAATTAATTTAGATTAAATATTTTTCATGCATTTTTAATTTAGTCTTTATTTTTATTAGACTTTAAGTTAGTTTAAATTGCATTCTCTTAGTTAGTTTAATTACATGCACATTTTATTTTAAACTTGTTTAATTTTAGTTTAATTAGTTTTATTGCTTTATGTTTATATTTGCATTTTATTTTAATTGCTTTAATTCGTTTTAACCATTTTAATTTTCTTTTGTAGGTTGTTGTTTTTAATTGCTTAGAGTATCGTAAGTATTGCTTTGAGCTCGATTTTATTTTATTTATTTTTTATTATTTTATTATTTTCAGTAGTTTTAATTTAGACTTAGTAGATCACCCACTTAAACTTCATAATTTGCTAGATATACTTAGGGTAAGATTAGCCGGTACTTAATTAGGCTAGTCAACTTCTCTGTGGGACGATAACTTGGGACTCAAATCCCATTATTACTTGGATGACCCGTGCACTTGCGGATAAGATACCCTTAGGGCCTCGTCAAGTTTTTGGCGCCGTTGCCGGGGAAGTTTTAATTAGTCAGTAATTAATATCGGTGAAATTATGTTTAGGTGTAATTCTAGCTTGTAAATATTTAGGTTGTAAATATTTAGAGCCTTAGCTTAGGTTAGTTAAATTTTCTCTTAATTAAAATAAAAAAAATTGAAAAATAAAAAAATTAAAAAAAAATCTTCTAAGGACTTTTCGATGATTGCAAGCGTAGAGCCAGAAATTTTGATTGCTTTCCTCTAGATCCTAAAATCGAACACACTCTTAGAAAAATTCGAAAAGACTCGAGGAAATTATTAGCTTCGCTGCAATTCACCATGGTAGAAAATAGAAAAATTAGAACTGTTGGAGATTATGCGATGCCGACAATTGGAAAATATTATTCCGGCATTAGGCCACCAGCTGTCCATTCAAATAATTTTGAAATTAAGCCCACAATTATCCAGATGATCCAAACCTCTTTGCAGTTCAGTGGGATTCCACAGGATGACCCACATGCTCATCTCGGGTAATTCTTGGACTTATTCAACACCTTCAAGCATAATGGATTATCGGACGGCGCACTCAGGCTTAGATTATTCCCTTTCTCACTTAGGGATAGGGTGAGACACTGGTTGACCTCTCTGCCTCCAGGATCAATTTCCACATGGGACGAGTTAGCCCACCTATTTCTAGCCAAATTCTTTTCTCCCTCTAAAATGGCCCGACTCCATAGCGATATATTCTCCTTTGCCCAGTACGCCTCTGAATCTCTTTACGAGGCATGGGAGAGATACAAGGAGCTTCTTAGGAAGTGTCCTCACCACGGCCTACCTCTATGGCTGCAAGTCCAGACCTTCTATAATGGACTTACAAGCCAGAATAGGACCATAGTGGACGCTGCTTCGGGTGGAGCATTGATGTGCAAAACAGAGGAAGATGCTTATGAGCTGTTAGAAAGGATGGCGACTAACAACTATCTATGGTCCTCGAAGAGGCAAATGCCAAAGAAGCCGGCTGGTATTTATGAGCTCGACACACTGTCTACCTTAACCTCTCAAATCGCTAATCTTACGGAGAAGGTAGAGTTGCTCAGTACCCAACATAATCCTCCTACTAGTCCTAACCCTATGTATTCTGTCCAAAGTCCTTTCCTTTCTTGCGAGCGGTGTAGTGGTACCCACTCTATGGATAGGTGTCCGCTCAACTTAGAATCGGTCCAGTATGTTGCTCCCCCTACGCAACAGAACAACCCTTTTTCAAACGCCTATAATTCAGGGTGGAGGAACCATCCTAACTTCTCCTAGAGCCAAAACCAAGGGCAAACTTCTAATTCCATATTTGTAGGACCCCTTAGTTTTCAAGCTCCACCGGTTCAAGTACCACCACAGCCGCAATTTCCATTTCATCCGCCTTCCCATCATCCATTTCAATATCAACCACCACCACCACCACCACCACCACCACCACTCATGCAGCCCCAATTCTACCACACACCAGCAGCTGAGAAGAAGCCTACATTAGAGGAGATGTTCACGACTATCCTGCAAGATCAAGCTGCTTCAATTAAGAACTTAGAGGTTCAGGTGGGACAAATAGCTAGTGCTCTTAGCCAACATCCTCAAGGGACCCTTCCTAGTAATACTGAAGTTAATCCTGATAAGCAAAGGGAGGGTAAGGAACATGTTAGATCTATCACCCTTAGGAGTGGCAGAGAGCTAGAGGAGCCACAAGTTAAGTCCCAGCCTGAACAGCACATAGTTGAAGAACACATAGGTTCTAACGAAGCAGCTCAGAAAGAGCAGGAACATCAAGATCGGGCTGCCAAGGAAACGAAGCTTCTTCATCTATACCTTCTTCTTATTCATTGCCTTCCTCGCCCTCTGATGCTACAAAGTTGACGATGAGAGTCCAAGATCAGGAAGTGAAGTTTAATGTTTTCAAACCTTTGAAGCTCCCTGATGACTCTCAAGAGTGTTTTAAGATAGGGATTGAGGAGAATATAAGGCTTGAGCACAGGAAATCAGAAAGAATGAGGGAAGTAGATAGGGCTCAGGAGGATTTAACTGTTAACATCCTATCACCACTTTGGATGACCCTCCTACTCTTCGCCCTGCTGCTGAGTGTAGTGTTTTTCAGCTGCATTTGAAGTGGTTGTGTTGTCACTTTCACCTTGTATATAGTTCTTTTTCTTTTCTGTTGTTTCTTTCTTTGTTTATTTGCAGGTTTATTTTCTAGTTTTATGCTTTCAATCAAAGCTTCAGTTGTCATCATCATCATCAGAAAGGGGAGCACTCTGTTCCTGAACTTTAATTCTTATATTATCTGCACACTGAGGACACTGTGCAGTTCAAGTTTGGGGGAGGAGATATTACTTGAGTATCTTTTCAAAAATTTGAGCAAAATTGAAAAAAAATTTAAAATTTTTTTGGAAATCTAAGCTTAAATTGTTTGATTTTAGGATGATTTAGTGCTTAGCATGTAGTTTTCCCATATTCCGATGATATAACCCCATGATTTAGTCTGACTTTGATTGACTGAGAAGCATGATTATAGGAAAAGCATGAAGCTGAGTTCTTGATTTTGTCTTGATTCTGATTCTGATTTCCTCATCTTACACACATGTCATGTCATGAATCTGTATATTTATTTAGAGAAAGCTTATGTGACATAGGGGTGCATTTGTTCAGTTGATTTTGTGCATCATATTCTAGAATTTGTTTGATTTGATCTCGAGACGAAATATTAGATCACACTTGATTAGAGAGATGATTTAGGCCATCTTTGGATCGTTTGAGCCTTTCTAGCCATCCCTGTACATATTTTACCCCTAGTCACCCATCTGGGCCAAATAAGCTTCTCTCTGTAAATACACCTGCTTATTTTCCTTAGCTTAAATAATCTTTTCCTATCCCTTACCCCGAAAGCATGGAAATTTATTGGGATATATTGTGAGCTTTGTACATATGGGTACCTGGTGATAGTGAAAGTTCAAAAAAAAAAATTGCAAAAGAAAGAAAAAGAAAAAGAAAAGAAGAAAGAAGAAAATACAAAAATAGAATAAAATGTCTAGTGAAAGAAATAAGTTTGGGGGAAATAATTAGAGCTCTTACACTAAAGATCCTAGAAAGTAATGCATGATAAGGGGTAATTAAACCTAAATAGACTTTATCATACCTTAACCCCAGCCCGACATTACAAGCTTAATGAAGTCATATTGATCTTTGATTGAGTGTGACTACATTAGTGGAGAGATTATTGAAAGGCAAACTTATGGGAATGATAACTTGTTATTGACTTTGTATTCACTATGTTTGCATAATCTGATCCGGATAATATACTTTGAAGTGGCTCTGACATTTTTTACATACACACACGAGGAGTCCAATTTGGGTTAGGACTTATGATTGAATAATTCTAAGTGTTTGACTTGTAATTGTGATTCTTTTAGATCATAGTCTGTACTTTATCTTTAAGGATAATTTTGGAAAAATTATTATGTTTTGTACTTATCATTCCTACAATTATTTTGTTTTGCTTGAGGACAAGCAAAAGCTCGAGTTTGGGGATGTGATAATTCTATTTTTTATAGAATTATTTGTGCTTAAATTCCTAATTATTTACTTAATCCCCATATTATTTTATCAATAATCGCCTTTATTTAATTAAATTTCTTTAATGTGCAGATAAATTAAATCCGAAAGAAACTCAGTCGTTTCAGTCAAAATTGGGCTGAAAATGAGCTAAAGGAGACTGGACCACTTTAAATTTTGCAGACCGAGTCATAAGTCGAATGGACACGCGTGATGCCATGTGTCGATATTTTATTTTCTCCGAAACGATAAGATTGAAGGACACCGTAGTAACCCTCTGGAAGACACACGTCGGGCCTCATCGCATAGCTAATTGGACAAAAAGACTGATGACGTGGAAATATTTACTCTGCAGCAAATCAAATGAAGACAAGTGGCCAAACAATGCCAACTCATGTAGGATGACAATTTACCATTGTACCCCTATATTTGTGTATAAATAGAGCATGATGGCAATTGAAAAATTAAGTAGAGTAGAAGTAATTTTAGGTTAGTTTAGAAGTAGAGTAAGAGTAGGAGTAGGGTAGATTAGGGTAGAATAGCCTTAGATTAATTTTCAAAGCTTTTCTTTAATTTCCGCATAGTTTTTACAAATTGTTTTACTATTCATTTTCATGTTCTTCTTTAATCTTTGTTAACTTTCATTTTTAATAGAAAATCAATCTCATTTTCATTTCATGCTCTCGGTTTGAACCATTAAGCTTTTTATTTGTCAATTTTTATTCACAATGATGACTCTTTGTTAGCTCTCGGTTCTTCCTTGCATTGTTTATGTTTCCTTAGTTATTTGAAAGGAGCCATCATCTTTAAGTGTTCTCGGCTATGCATCTTGGTGCATTCGGTTTTTGCTTCTTCCTATATCTATGCTGTTGGTTTTGGTGCTGGAATGTGGGCAAATGCTAGGCATTAGTTCACATTAAAGCAATGTGGAACCATTGCATTAAAAAGCTAGAAGAGAGGAAACCGATGGTGATGAGTGAGCTGCGGGTCTGAGAGTGTTTTGCCACTGCCGTTTAGTTTGTTTTCTGTTGTCTTTTTATTTTCTCTCGGTTTCTATCTTTTGGGTTGCTTCATGTTCTTGTTCTTTCTTTTCTTGATTTCATTCTGACTTACATGCATTTTATGTTCAGTTCAAGGTAGTATTTAGAATGTAGCTTCCATTTTTACGGCATCATCATTATGTTTCTTTAATCAAACCATTTACTGCATTTTATTCCACATTATAGTTAGTTGTTCATTTCCTGCTTGTTAAAGGTTAGTGTAAAGGTTGGGATGAGTTTTCCGGTGTAGAGTTTCATGAAGTAATCTGTAGGAGCATAAGTTCATTCTGAGTTTCATTTCTTACTCTCTGTATTGCTCTGTTTCAGTCATTGCTTACTGCTTCTATGAGTTGTGTGCTAACTGGTTTTGCTGCATTGTTGTATTATTGCTGAGCATAAAGTGGACACCGAGGAGGCTGAAGATGATGTTAGCATGCAGCTGCTGCTGTTGAAGTAATCTCTTGGCACCCAGCTGCTGGACACGAGAGGAGTGACATAGAAACCAGCAGCAACATGCTGCAGCAGACGCCAGCAGGAGCAGCGAGCAGGACAGAGCAGATTGGCCGCATGTCCGTAATACCTGGAGACAGAGCAACAAAACGGAGAAGATAGGTGCAGTGCATAGCTGATAGATAGCAGACGAGTGCAGCAACAACAACTGGAGCCTGGAGCATGAAGAGCAGCAGGACAAAATCGAGGCATAACGGGATAATCTCTGCTGGTGACAGAACCGAAATTTGGGAAGAAAGTGCAACAGTGAACAGGACAAATATCGGGACCACCTTGGTTTAGTAATGGGTTAAGGCCACGTTTGGTTATGGGTTCTTTGCAATTTATTGCATTTTTTATTGTTTTCATTAGTATTGTTAGAATAGTGATAATTGTAGGATGAATTTAATGTTTTAAGTTGTTAATTTAATTTTAGTTTTAAGTTTTAGTTGATAGTTAATTTGATGTTTTATGTTTTAGGATTTAATTTTAGTTTAGTATTTTAAGAATTGAATTTAGAATTAATTTAGATGGAAATTGGCATATAAACATGTACATACATATATCATGTACCAAAAACATGGAAATTGGCTTTTAAACATGGAAATCATCATGTGAAAACCTCTCATGCTCATTATAGTAAAGACTTATCTATTCCATTTCAAATCATGAAGTTCATCATAAATCATTCTCTCAAGGTGTAGCACACTGTCAAAACATTTGCAAATCTCCTCAACATCATGCATCATTCCTTTAAAACACACCACAAGGTTTGGCCCCTCCCTCGGGTCTACCCTGGACAACATAAATTATCATCGGTATCTAAAACCATGTGATGTCATGTGAGATAGGCAGTTACTATGTGCATCAAGGACTATGTTGACCAACTATTTCATAATCATCCTAGACCACACGGATCTTGGTGTGCGAGGTATCATGCTAGAACGAAGGTGGGTTAGTCCTACGCTAGACTTTCAAATCAACGTCACAACCACGCGGTACAACGTACTCCATGTGATCTACAAGGTACAACGTACTTGCAGACCCATATCATGGTTAGGGGTGCTTACCATAGGACTTATCTACCCCATGCCATGTGTAACCTGCACGTCTCAAGTGCGCGTGCGAGCACTACATTTTCGTGTACGAGAGCCTCCCAACTGAACAGAGCCTCCACACCCCAATGGGCTTAAGGATGTTGTGTTTAAGGATCTTACCAATCTCGTTTTAATGTAAGAGAGCCTCCCCACCTAATAGAGCCTCCCCACCCCTACAGGCTTAAGGATGTTTGGCTAAAGGATCTTACCAATTTCGTTTTAATGTAAGAGGGCCTCCCCACCCCTACGGGCTTAAGGATCTTACCAGCTTCACGCTTATACGTATCACAGTGTGAAAATCCAGTGTAAGCGAAGCTCTAGCACGATTTCATGCATCATCAACAAATATCCTCATACGAGCAACGCTCCAGTACGATTTTATACAAAACAAATAATGAAGAAATCACGTACGAGCATAGCTCCAGTACGGTTGTATGCACAAGTAAGTCAAGGAAATCCATGTATGAGCTATCAGCTCCAATACGGTTTATAAAATATCGCGAATCAAAATATGGTATGAGTTAAGCTCCAGCACGATTTAACTCATTTAAGTATGATGGCGGCTCTTTTTCAACAAAACACTTTCAAAACCAAGGGTAGCACCTCACTTGTGTTACTTCACAATTTATAAAATCACTAGCCCGCCTATCCTTTAATTTTGCTTAAACCAAAGCAAATTATTTCATAAAAACATCAAAACATGCGATTTATGCAATTATTAGTCTTACTATCCCCTTTTTAAGATACACTTCAAAAACCAAGTCATATACTTATATACTTGTAGTCATTCACACATACAATTAATCACTTTTCTAAATAATCATGCATTTTACAAAGCCCTATATTCACCCACAAAGTTCAAAGTACAAGCAGTTATCTCTATATACTCATAAAATTCTCTTACCTGGAAATCGCGTCAAGTGATTCCACTTTCGCAAAGCTGCTCATTTGTGCAATTCGATTCGCCTCCAATGAACTCTCTGAGACTGCACGACTTTACGTTTCGCATCAATTTTAATCAAATGAAATAAAGCTCTTGCATTCACTATAGTCAATTCAACTTATAGAACTTGCATGAAGGGGAGATGGGTCAGTCCTACCCTTCGGCTCATCTCAATCAACATCATCTCCCTCATCATATCACATATACTCAGGGTAAAATGTAAGCCATGTGTCATTTACGCGATACTCGTACTCACGTCCACCCAGTACGATCCATAGTATTCCAATGGATAACTACATAGTTCAACGTACAACTGTGGACCTGATCCATCCACCTAACTCCGATGGACTCATCATCCTGAACCATATCTCATATACCTGGGGAGCAAATCAGCGTGACACACTGTGAGATCTGAGAATTTCAGACATATTTTAATGATTTAATAAGAATTTGAAGTGTAATTTATTGAGTAAAGTGAATTGTGGGAATTATAATTGGAGATTTATATGTTAAGTGTGTAAAATAAGCAGGAAGTATGAGGACAGATTGATCTAGGAGAAGGAGAGATCGATCTGGTGAGTTAAAAATGACGAGGAAGGAGGAATTTGAGGAGCAGATCGATCTCCAATGGAAGAGATCGATCTCCAAATGATTCTGTTTGAGAAAGGATCGATCTCATGAGGAAGAGATCGATCTCCAAATGATTCTGTTTGGGAGAAGATCGATCTCTTTAGGAGCAGATCGATCTCATAAAGCCATAAAGAGATCAATCTCACCCCTCGACAGATCGATCTCCTAGGCATAAAATTTCCCAGATCGTCCCCAAAATTCAAACGCAGATCGATCTCACCCCTCGACAGATTGATCTCCTACCCTCAGCCTATATAAGGAACCCTGTTTTTCTCCTGCAAACTCACTTTCTGTCTCTTCCAACCCCATTTCCACCGAAAACCTAACTTTCTCACTCATCCAAAACACCCATTTTCGGCCAAATCAAGAGTTGTGGTAAGAAGGAAAGTTATTCCTCATCAAAGGGAGAACAACATACTTGGAAATCGAAGGACGAATCGGATCGAGGCGTGGGTTGTGCGTCTCACAAGCTTTGGGTAATTTCTAAACCTCGATCTTGATATTTGAGCTGATTTTGATGATATTGGTGGTTGTCATTGCGTTGAAATAGCTGAGAAATGATTAGGGATTGATGAAATTGCAATGTGGTTGGAGTGATAATGATATTTAGCAATTTTGGTAATTTTAGGAATTTTGAGCTATAAATGGAAATTTAGACAAATGTGGTGAATTAGCATAGATAATTGGCATGAGAGATGTAGAACGTCGAGATGTTGTGAATGAGAGTGTAGTTTGGGGTAGAGTTACGAGAATCAAGGGATTTGAGGAGTTATGAGCAATTATCTATGCTAAGGAGTGGTTGACGGAATTGAGAGTTATATTTGATTTTCTGGGGTGCACCGATGCTGAGAGGGTCAGTATGAGTGCCTATATGCTGAATGGGAGAGCTCGAGATTGGTGGGGTACTACCCAGGGTATTCTGATGTCCCACCATGATGTGATTGGTTGGGAAGAGTTCCAGACAGCCTTTAGGACCTAATATGTACCACGAGCCGCCCAGAGAAAGAAACAAGCTGAGTTTTTGAGTTTGGTATAGGGTGACATGTCTGTGGATGACTATGAGAGCCAATTCACAGCGCTATTGAGATATGACCCAGAGACCTTCAAGAGTGAAGAGCTCCGCACAGAGAAGTTTGTGCATGGGTTGAAGCCTGTCATCAGAGATAGATTGATAGGGCTAGTATTACAGAGTTTGGAGATGCTCTGAGACGAGCACAAGAAATTGAAAGAGGAATTGAAATGGTACAATCCCAGAATGAGCTCAGAGCGGTGAATAGAGATAAGGGCAAGAGGCCAGCACTTTTTTAAACGGAGGCTCGGAGAGGTTCCTTCAGAAGAGGAAGGATTGAGGTTCAAAAGGGCAGATTAGAGAGACCCAGAGGGTACCTTAACATTAGAGAGACCCCTCAAGATGTCAGGCCAGAGACAAGGCTTTGCAAGAATTGTGGCCGAATGCATGAGGGAAGTTGTACCGGGTCGATCCATGGATGTTTCAGATGTGGAGACATGGGTCACATGGTGAAGGATTGCCCTCAACCTCAGAAACCACATGGATTGGAGCCTACTAGACAACAGCCTTAGAGAGTGGATCCCCGGAGACGGGCCACTGCGGCAGAGAAAGGGAAGAAACCTGTGGCACAGGGACGTGTGTTTGCCCTGGATAAGGAGACCGCAGACACTTCGGCAGAAACTATAAGAGGTACACTCTCTGTCTGTAATCATAAGTCTCATGTGTTGATTGATTCAGGATCCACGCATTCCTTTATTTCTGAGCATTTTACATGTAGATTAAACTTGAAGTTTGAACCTCTAGAATACATACTACATGTAAATACCCCTATGCGTGAATCCCAGAGAACTGAGTTAATCTGTAGAGGATGTGAGATAAAGGTGGGAGATAGAGTGATGTTAGCAGATCTAATCATGTTGAATATACATGGGTTTGATGTAATTCTGGGGATGGATTGGTTGGCAACCAATCGAGTGAGTTTAGACTGCTACACTAAGATTGTAACTTTCTCCCTACCTGAACCTTACAGTGTACGATTGAGATATTGAGGAAATGAATATGTGAAATTCTAGTAAGTAATTTGAGAATTTTAATATGATTTTGGAGAATATTAAATATGATTGTTTATGTGAAGGTTATGAGACACTCATTTCAGACGATGAGCGGGAACATCCGAGGATTGAGGATATACCTGTGGTATGTGAATTTCTGGATGTTTTCCCAGATGAATTGTCAGGTTTGCCACCAGAGAGAGAGCTGGAGTTCACCATTGATTTGGTACCAGATACTCAGCCGATCTCTAAACCTCCCTACAGGATGGCATTAGTGGAACTTGAGGAATTGAAGAGACAACTACAGGAGTTATTGGATCAAGGGTTTATTAGACCCAGTGTTTCACCGTGGGGAGCGCCAGTACTATTTGTTAAGAAGAAGGATGGTAGTCTCAGATTATATGTAGACTACTGATTATTGAATAAAGCCATGGTGAAGAATAAATACCCACTACCCAGGATCGATAATCTACTTGATCAGCTAAGAGGGGCATCAGTCTTTTCTAAGATTGATTTGAGATCGGGCTATCACCAATTGAGGATCAAGGAAGAAGATATTCCAAAGACGGCCTTCAGGATGAGGTATGGCCATTACAAATTTCTGGTGATGTCCTTTGGATTGACGAATGCCCCTGCAGCATTTATGAGATTGATGAACGAGGTGTTTAGAGACTATCTAGATAAATTTGTGATAGTCTTTATTGATGATATCCTGGTATACTCCCGGTCGTATGAGGAGCATGCACAGCATTTGTGGTTAGTACTTCAGATACTCCGAGATAAGCAATTATACGGAAAGCTTAGTAAGTGTGAGTTTTGGCTGAACCGGATAGCTTTCCTTGGTCATATAGTCTCAGAGGAAGGAGTATCAGTGGACCCAAGCAAGGTGGAGGCTGTGCTTAATTGGGAGAGACCGAGGACAGTCACTGAGGTGCGAAGCTTCCTTGGTTTAGCAGGGTATTACAGAAGATTTGTGGAAGGATTTTCAAGGATTGCTGCCCCTTTGACTAAGCTCATGCGCAAAGAGACTCCATTTATATGGACTGATCAATGTGAGCTCAGTTTTCAGGAATTAAAGAGGAGGTTGACAGCGGCACCTGTGTTAACTATCCCTGAGGGATCAGGAGGATTTTCGATGTATAGTGATGCATCTCATCAAGGATTGGGGTGTGTGCTTATGCAACACGGAAGAGTGGTCGCATATGGATCGCGACAGCTGAAAGACCATGAGCGGAATTACCCCACGCATGATTTAGAGTTAGCCGCTGTGGTATTTGCTTTGAAGATCTGGCGACACTACTTATATGGGGAAAGATTCCAGATCTTCACTGATCACAAGAGTTTGAGATATCTCTTTGATCAGAAAGAGTTAAACACGAGGCAAAGGAAATGGATGGAACTCTTTAAGGATTATGACTGCGAGATTCTATATCATCCGGGTAAGGTGAATGTAGTTGCTGATGCCCTGAGCAGGAAGAGTATGATATTTGCTATAATGATCAGGGAATGGGATTTGTTAGAGCAGTTTGCCGAACTTCGGATCAGAGTTAGAGAGGTAGAGACTGGATTTTTGGCTAGCCTGCGGATAGAGCCCAGGATCATGGATCAGATTAGAACTGGGCAGCGCAGTGATCCGAGATTGATAGATATGGTTAGCCAAGCTGAGCAGAGTTCGCAGTCGGATCTCACCATCAGTGAGGATGGATTGTTGAGATCCAGAGGACGAATTTGTGTACCGGACGATGATACCCTGAAGAGGCAGATACTGAGAGAATCCCACTGCTCGCGATACACCATGCACCCAGGGAGTACTAAGATGTACCGAGACTTGAGAAAGGTGTATTGGTGGAGTGGTATGAAGCGAGATGTGGCAGAGTATGTGGCCAGGTGTTTAGTATGCCAGCAAGTGAAAGCTGAGCATCGGAAGCCCGAAGGACTACTACAGCCCTTACCTGTACCTATATGGAAATGGGAGCATGTCACTATGGACTTTATTATGGGTTTACCGAGGACCCGAAGAGGTCATGACGCTATATGGGTTATAGTGGATAGATTGACCAAGAGTGCACACTTTCTTGCCATCAAGAGCACAGATACTATGGATGCCTTGGCTGAGCTGTATGTCAGCGAGATAACTAGATTACATGGGGATCCAGTGAGTATTACTTCTGATAGAGATTCCCGATTTACTTATAGATTTTGGACCCAGTTTCAGGAGTCCATGGGATCTCGATTGAGTTTCAGTACCGCCTATCATTCTCAAACAGATGGTCAGTCAGAGAGGACTATTCAGACCCTGGAGGATATGCTGAGGGCGTGTACGATGGATTTTAAGGGATCATAGGATGATCACCTGCCCCTAGCAGAGTTTGCATATAATAACAGCTATCATGCGAGTATTGGAATGGCACCTTTTGAGGCTCTATATGGTAGGAGGTGTAGATCCCCTGAAGCTTGGGAAGAAGTCGGTGACAGAAAGATAAATGCTCCTGAGCTTGTTGAGCAAGCTGTACAGAGTGTGAAACTCATATGTGAGAGGTTACGGGCTACACAAAGTAGATAGAAAAGCTACGCGGATGTGCATAGACGGCCACTCGAGTTTGCAGTTGGTGATGTAGTATTTCTGAAAATATCACCGAGCAAGGGTATCATGCGATTTGGGAAGAAAGGGAAATTGAGTCATCGATACATAGGACCATTCGAGATTCTTGAGAGAGTGGGAGAGGTAGCTTACAGATTAGCATTACCCCCACAGATGTTCGGAATACACAATGTTTTTCATGTATCTATGTTGAGGAAGTACCACCCGGACCCTTCCCATGTTATAGAGTATGATGAGATGGACATACAGAGGACATGAGCTACATTGAGGAACCCGTCCAGATTCTCGATAGAAAGGAGAAAGTACTGAGAACCAAGAGCATCCCATTAGTGAAAGTTTTGTGGAAACATCACTCAATGGAAGAGGCAACGTGGGAACTAGAAAATCTCATGAAGGAGAAATACCCCCATCTATTTGACTAGTTGAGTTGAATTTGGAGGACCAAATTCTTTTTAAGGTGGGGAGGATGTGAGATCTGAGAATTTCAGACATATTTTAATGATTTAATAAGAATTTGAAGTGTAATTTATTGAGCTAAGTGAATTGTGGGAATTATAATTGGAGATTTATATGTTAAGTGTGTAAAATAAGCATGAAGTATGAGGACAGATCGATCTAGGAGAAGGAGAGATCGATCTGGTGAGTTAAAAATGACGAGGAAGGAGGAATTTGAGGAGCAGATCGATCTCCAAATGATTCTGTTTGAGAAAGGATCGATCTCATGAGGAAGAGATCGATCTCCAAATGATTCTGTTTGGGAGAAGATCGATCTCCTTAGGAGCAGATCGATCTCATAAAGCCATAAAGAGATCGATCTCACCCCTCGACAGATCGATCTCCTAGGCATAAAATTACCCAGATCGTCCCCAAAATTCAAATGCAGATCGATCTCACCCCTTGACAGATCGATCTCCTAACCTCAGCCTATATAAGGAACCCCTATTTTTCTCCTGCAAACTCACTTTCTCTCTCTTCCAACCCCATTTCCATCGAAAACCTAACTTTTTCACTCATCCAAAACACCCATTTTCGGCCAAATCAAGAGTTGTGGTAAGAAGGAAAGTTGTTCCTCATCAAAGGGAGAACAACATACTTGGAAAGCGAAGGACGAATCGGATCGAGGTGTGGGTTGTACGTCTCACAAGCTTTGGGTAATTTCTAAACCTCGATCTTGATATTTGAGCTGATTTTGATGATATTGGTGGTTGTCATTGCGTTGAAATAGCTGAGAAATGATTAGGGATTGATGAAATTGCAATGTGGTTGGAGTGATAATGATATTTAGCAATTTTGGTAATTTTAGAAATTTTGAGCTATAAATGGAAATTTAGACAAATGTGGTGAATTAGCATAGATAATTGGCATGAGAGATGTAGAACGTCGAGATGTTGTGAATGAGAGTGTAGTTTGGGGTAGAGTTACGAGAATCAAGGGATTTGAGGAGTTATGAGCAATTATGCTCGATTTTGAGAATTGAGGTTGATGAGATAATTGAGTATTGATGTTTTAATATCGTTTGGACAGCTCGAGAGTTCCAGAGTGGAATGCGAGGCTAGTCCGTGATACGGGGGAAACGAATGCACTATACGAGGTGCAAAGAGGTAAGGGAAATCTAAACCATTTGTGTATGTGATTTGTAAACTATTATAGCATGATTTGTGGTTTATAAAACAAGCATGTTAAGTGTTGTGTTGAGATTTAATTGCACACGGTTTTTATAGCCGGTTGGAGCCCATAATTTTATGAGATTATAAGCTGAGTGTGAAATTGCTTTATAAACCGTTGAATTTTGTGTGAGTAATGAATTGGGCTCTACGTTAAGGCAATATCGAGATTTGATAAATGTGTGCGTATTTTGTCGGTTGGAACTCGGTTTAATTACGTTTAATGTTGAGTACAAAACAGTTTCTAAATGAGTTTTATGAGAGAAAAACCACTATGAGTTCTACGTGAAGGCAAACCAGTCTTATGTGATAAGACTTAGGTGTGTAGTGGTGAGTACACACCGGGCATTGCTCTGGTAGCATGTAAGCCCGATTTCTTCTCCGTTCTGGTAACGTGAGAATAACCTATTCTGTGGCTATGCCACGTATACTTGGTGGCCGTTGCCACGTGAGAAACCCCATTCGGTGGCCGATGCCACGTGAGAAACCCCATTGGTGGCCGTTGCCATGTGATACCCTATTTGGTGGCCGTTGCCATGTGAAACCCTATTCTGTGGCTATGCCACGTGTGAATTTAAATCAGTGGCTTTGCCACGTGAGATAGTGGCTATGCCACGAGTGAAATTAAATCACTGGCTATGCCACGTGTGTTTAGTGGCCATGCTACGAGTGATTTTAAATCAGTGGCCATGCCACGTGTGTTTTGTGGCTATGCCACGTGTGAATTTAAATCAGTGGCTATGCCACGTGTGTTTAGTGGCTGTGCCACGTGCATTACTATTTCAGTGATTTTATCACGTGCATTGAGAAAGCGTTTATCGCATTATTTTTACATGCTTTGTTATTGCTCTAGAGTGAGCCTTTTACTTCATGTTTTCACATGACTTGACACATGAGAATGTCGTTTTGAGTACTTTCATGCTATGGTTTTCAAATGAGTTTCACATACAAATAAACATTTTGTGATGTGCATTTTGGTTTATGAAATGAGTTCCTTGCCCCCTTTACTGAGCGATTTAGAAGCTCACCCTGTTTTCTTTTCCCCCCAGATTTCTTCAAGTAAAAAGGGTTTCCCTGCGACGTACGGAGTAGTGGATAGTGGAGGACTTGAGCTCCAGGCCATATATTGTATTTTAAGGTATCTTTTATCTTTTCATGTACCCAGACAATTACTGCAATTGCAGAAACTTGATGTATAACATTTTATGGGATGTATAAGGATTAATTAACTTGAGATGGATTAATGTATTTGATATGATATATAAATTCTAGTGATGAGATCCTGAGGAATGATAATTATGATGATGTATGACACTGCACAGGAATGCACCTTTAATTGTGAATTAATGAGTAAAAAGTTTTAAATTTGCCCTATTTTCCGCATTTTCGGGGCGTGACACACACAGCCATCGCAAGGCTCCAGCGCGGTATCTCTCAGTGAGACCAACAGCTTCTAGCACTGTATCATCTTAACTCAGTATAAACTGGTGTGACCAATGCTCCAACACTTCTCTAAAAAATCATCATGCGAGTTAAACTCCAGCACGGCACATTAAAAACATAGAAACATGTGTGAACTAAAACTCCAGCACATTATCATTATAAAACCACGTGTGAGTCACGCTCCAGCATGATTTATCAAAACATGTAAATATATATGAGTAAAGCTCCAGCATAATCAAAATCATCAAGACAGGTGTAAGCTAATGCTCCAACACCAATTCGCATCCCAAAATTCGATAGGTGGCTAATTTTCTCTTTTAAAGACTCAAAACATGATCATTTACGTAGCATGTCATCCCATGCTAAATATGTAAAGCTAGCCAACCTACCCATCGTCATTTCTCGAACTAAAAATCAACACATAGTTGAGAAAATATCAAAAACATCGTATAGATGTAAAAGCATTAAAAACATGCATGTCAGGCTGTTTTCCTTCCCACATCCCATTTTCACAATATACATACCATAATACATTTCAGGATCTCATATGATCTCATAGCTCAATAGCTAAACGTACTATTACTAGCGTTATATATACTAAAATTGCTGTAAAATACGTACAAATACCTCTATCGCTAACATACAGTCCCTTACCTCGAATCGCGCTTGTATTCCCTTCGTCTCGTTTGCTCCATTTGCGATCAGGTTAATTGTGTTCCACATATTTTAATATACACTTGTAAATCATTAAGTTATTTTCCTTTCCTTCTTCTAAACCTCCATATTGTCATTTATTTATCTATTCATACTTCCCAATCCTTAAAATCATATCTCACATTTCCCACTAGTATCATTATATCCTCTCTTAAGTCTTTTATCACTTTTCCATGGATTTTTCCTTTATAAATTCCTTTTAATATTACTCACCCATCACCACATTCATTATTCCTATCAAGATTTCACATGGCATTCAACCCATAAAGTGTCTAGAAATCAATATTTAAAGCTTGAAGGTTGAAGAGCTTACCTAGCTTAGCTTTTCTCCTTAGCAAAACTTGTAGTAGCCAAACCTCCTTCTCTTGGTCAAACTAATGTGTTATTTTTGGGTATGTTGTTTTCCTCTTTAAGGAACAACTTTCCCTTCTTGAGCTTCTTCGAATTCTTGCTGGAATGTAATGATATTTAGAGTGAGAAAGCTTGTTTCTTTGAGAGAAAATGACAGGTGCGGGTTTGCTGGGGAAGAAATCTGAGTTTTTAGCTCAATCTCGTGCTCCTTTTGTAGATGTAGACACATGAGATCGATCTGGCCCTTGTGGAGATCGATCTCTGCATGGTTTGGTAGTCTTTTTTACCTAACGCAATCTACTACAAGATCGATTTGCCTTCATAATGAGATCGATCTATTTTGAAAAGGGGAGATCGATCTGTTGCTTAATAGAGATCGGCCTCTTCTTGGCCGAGGCTTAAGGAGAGCGATCTATGCCTTGTGAAAGATCGATTCCTTCCAGATAGAGAGTTAAGGAGATCGATCTTCCTTCCCTATAAGATCGATCTGCCCTGTTGTATTGCACTAATTCATGGCATTTCATGAGAAAGGATCGATCTATCCTTCATATGAGATCGATCTCTCATCCCCTGTACCCCCATTTCTGTATTTTTCTATAGATTTTCAAATGCATACTCATCCTCATTTACTTCATACCTAAATTTACAACCCATGCACAATTAACGTACAATGACATCCCGTCCATATAGTTCATAGGTAATAAAACTTGTGTACACAACTTAAAATCATGGATGTTTCATTAAATCTCATAATTCCTTACATCCTTTATTATTTATACACTAGTAACAATGTACATATACATATACATATATACATCATAGCCTCTTAAGATATCCTTATAGCATTACAGGCATTACATTTCTCCCCTCTTTAGAAAATTTGGTACTCCAAATTGAACCCAGTCTATTCCTCAAAAAGTTGGGAATATTTTTCCTTCATTTGCGCCTCTAACTCTCAAGTGGCTTCCTCTGATGTATGATGCTGCCACAGGACTTTAACCAATGAAATCGACTTATTCCACAACAACTTCTCTTTTCTATCCAATATTCAAATTGGTTTCTCCTCATACGACATGTCCTCATTGAGCTCTAATGGCTCATAGTTAATTACATGTGCTGGATCCAAGTAGTACTTCCGAAGCATAGAAACATGGAAGACATTGTGAACCTCTGCTAGCTCAGGTGGTAAGGCTAGCCTATATGCTCTATCTCCCACTCTATCCAGAATCTCAAAGGGACCGATATAACGAGGACTTAGTTTTCCTTTCTTACCGAACCTTGTTATTCCCTTAGAAGGAGATACTTTAAAAAATACAGACTCACTAACATCAAACTCAAGTGGTCTCTGTCTCTTGTCAGCATAGCTCTTTTGTCGACTTTAAGCTGTTTGTAACCTCTCACATATTATCTGAACATCCTCTGAGGTTTGTCTAACCAAATCGGGAGTGAGTAACTGTCTGTCACCAACTTCTTCCCAACCAATGGGTGATCGGCATCTATGACCATATAGTGCCTCATAGGGGACCATACCAATACTTGAGTGATAACTGTTGTTGTAGGCAAACTCAATCAATGACAAATGATCATCCCATGAGCCTCTAAAATTCAGCATACGCGCTCTCAACATATCCTCTAAGGTCTGTATTGTCCTCTCTGACTGACCATCTGTCTGAGGATGAAAAGCGGTGCTAAAGCTCAATTAGGTCACCATCGCTTCCTAAAAATGTCCCCAAAAGTCGAAAGTGAAGCGAGCATCCCTATCAGAAACAATACACAATGGGACTCCATTCAATCTCACTATTTCCTGTACATACAAGTTCGCCAACACACTCAAAGTATCTATAGATCTCATAGCTAAAAAGTGTGCCGATTTCGTTAACCGATCTACTATAACCCAAATAGCATCATGGTTCTTACAGGTTCTCGATAACCCCATCACAAAGTTTATGGTGACGTGCTCCCACTTTCATATCGATATTGGTAGAGGTTGTAATAATCCTCCTGGTTTTTGATACTCTACCTTGACCTGTTGACAAATGAGACATCTAGCGACATACTCAACGATGTCTCTTTTCATCCCAAACCACTAGTAGATCTTCCAGAGATTTTGATACATTTTAGTGGTCCCCACGTGTACTGTGTATCTCGATGAGTGAGCCTCTGGTAAAATCAACTTTTGGAGCTCTGAGTCCTTACGAAGACATATTCTATTCCTGATCCTTAGTATTCCATTTGAACTTAGTACAAAATTTATACCCTCACCTTTCTGAATTTGGCTAATTATATCAATACACCATTGATTATTCTGCTGAGCTTGTCGGATCCTCTAGATCAACTCTGGTTCTAATCTCAAGCTGGTTATAATCCCATAACTGCTAATCCCAGGCAGGGTCACATCTAATCTAAGGTTCGCGAATTGTTCTAACAACTCGTTCTCCCTGACCATCATATACGATACCAACCCGAGACTTTTCTACTCAATGCATTGGCAACCACATTCGCCTTCCCCAGGTGGTACAAAATCTCACAATCATAGTCTTTGAGGAGTTCTAACCACCTTCTCTGTCTCATATTTAACTCCTTATGTGAGAACTGATACTTAAGATTCTTGTGATCCGTAAAGATCTAAAATCTCTCACCATACAAGTAGTTGCGCCATATCTTCAGTGCAAATACTACGGCCGCAACTCCAAATCATGTGTAGGGTAGTTCTTCTGATGATCTTTCAGCTGTCTAGATCCATAAGCAACTACCCTTCCATTCAGCATCAGAACACAATCTAGTCCTTAGTGTGAAGCATCTGTATAAACGGAGTAGTTCCCTGAGCTGTTAGGGATGATAATGTCACGACCCAAAAATCAGAGTAAATTTTTCGTTTTTCTTTTATACTTACCTGTCCTCTGATCGTGACCACACTCCACTAACAATTGGGTTGTGCGTCAATGCCAGTCCCACCATTCATTCACCATATAACTTAATTTCTTATTAAAAGAGAAGTAAACACATGAATTTTTAACTAATTCTTTCTCATTCTTTTACAAGTGTTTACAGTGTCTATACATCCCCGAAAGTTACTTACAAACATGTTACTGTGCTATTCTTATTTAGATATAATATGTACAAGTGTATATACCTCGAAATGATGCGCAGCAGCGGATATCAGGAATGCAGTACTCAATCACCTCAAAGTCTACTGAAAGAAATCTGTGTAGGAAAATGAAAGGGGTGAGTACATCAAGCTCAGTAAGGCAATCCTACGAACAAGTAGGTAACCATACTACCTACATGAACGTGTTGTCGTGCATAAACCACCCTTTCTCCACACATTTTAAAATAGATGCTACAATTCATGATGTCATGTAAAACAAGTTCACATATGGATTTCAAAGAGCATGGAAAAACTCAACATGCAAATCCATTTAAATCATTTCATTCTCGTTAAAATTTCACAACACAACCAGGACTCCACCCATCCCTCTGTTGTTCCTGACTCACACAAAATCATGAAATTAGATGCTTTTCAAAGCAATAATAACGTGTGACACAATAAATGTCATGTAAAACCAGTTTACATCACGTTTGAGTCTAAATAGCATGGAAATAACATCATGAAAATTTCAGTTTAAATCCCAGTTTCATTCTTATCAAAATCAAATCTCAGTCAGGATTTAACCCCTCCCTCGGGTGATCCAGACTCACACAAAAGTTCACAAACATGATTTTTAAAACATCAAGTAACAACATGCGAGACTTGACACTATATATATCTTAGGCAAATAACCAGGAGTACTAGCCATATATTCGTGATCCCACTGCTACACGGATCCTGTGTGAAGGGTCTCACCACTATTAAGAATCGTCCCGGGAGGTGGGTCAGTCCATCCTGTCGGTCTTGTCTGATATCTCGCATCTGAAGATGCCACTCGCATCCGAAGATGCTACATAATCAATCCCAGCACGGTACAGCGTACTCCATGCTACTTGCCCAGTACAACGTACTCTGTGGACCCATATCTAATATCCATAATCATGTCTGTCTCAAAACGCACGTGCAAGCATATTTAATCGGCGTGACACACAGCCTACCAGACACTCCAAGCACGGCTCATTGCATGTCTCAAAAAATTAGTGCGAGCGATGCTCCAACACTCTCATAAAATCAAGGAAAATCTCGTGCGAGAAAAGCTCCAGCACGCATTTCATAAAATCTCATAAGATCTAGTGCGAGCTAATCTCCAACACTTTGTCAAAATCATGTAAAACTAGTGCGAGCTAAGCTTCAGCACTGTGTCATAAAAATAAAGTGAAAATCTGGTGGGACATAGACTCCAGCACCCTGTCACGAAAATCATATGAAAATCTGGTGCGAGTTAGACTCCAGCACCTGTGCATGTAAAACTCTAGTGCGAGTCCTTGATCCAGCACTAATGCATGCATCACACAAATCAAAACTCGTGCGAGCTGAGCTCTAGAACGTCACACTTTCATAAAATCACGTAGGCGGCTCTGTTATCTCAAAACAATTTTCACAAGAAATCACATTGTTGAAAATATGCAATGTTGTGCATTTTTATTTAAAAGTTAGCCAGCCTACTCATGCATGTGTTAAAACACCTAAAAAACAAGCAGGAACCTCTTGTTCTTGCTTCTCCCAACTTTTCCTAACTTTGGAAATTTTATCCTTCACAAGGGTATTTTGGTCATTTACACATCAAGAGCACTAAAATTCTTATTTTAAATCTAGAACCTTCAGACAATTTTAGGGAATGTAAATGATGTCGAAATTGCGTAAAGTTACCTCTAGTAGTCCGTAAAATTTTCGTACCTGAAATCACGCGCAAGCTTATCCCATCTCGCTAATGCCAAGTCTCTCAATCCAAATTCACTCTAACCAAGTCTACGGAGGTGCATATAACCACATATTTGAGTCAATTCTAATATACTTATCAGTATTTCACTTTTATTGATCGAATCTAAAGTATTGGGCCCATTTTACATTATTGGGCCCGATTGCACCTTAAAGGGCCTCGACCCATTTTTAGCCCGTTTCCACTAATTAAATCCCTTCTTCGGGTATATTGGGCTCATTTGACTTACCAATACTCATTGGGCTTCGTTCCAAACTCATTGGATAGCCCATATATAATTTACAATAATTACGTTAAAATTTCGAATACAATGCCTTCTATGCAGAATTAATCCATAAAATAATCTTAACTCTGCATTAGGGACTCAAATTGTCGTAATTAAAGTGTACTTACCCAATACTATGCGAGGTACGAAAATTGGAACTCAATCGGCACTCGGTCGGGCTCTGTCGTAGAACTGCACAATTGGATTAATCCAGGTTATTTTTCATTAAATATAATATTAAATTAATTTTCAAAATTTACCTATAGGTCAATCTCGACCTTCGGTCAACTTGCCCGAATCTCTAGTCATCCTCGGTAATTTTTCTTTCTTTTCTTTTCTTTTCCTTTCCCTCTCTTTTTCCTTCCTTTTCCTTCCCCTTTCCTCTAGGCCAAACGCTGCCGTTTCGGGTTCCTTGCCATCGTCGGAGTTTTCGACCGTTTCATCGGTCGCTATCGGTCTCAAAAGGATAGCCTCGGCTCGGGGATCTCTCGGCTGGGTCGAATCAGAGCTGGTTCGTCGTGGATCGTTGGAATCGACTCGATTTTCGGTTCGCTGATTTTTCGAACTCAGCCATCATCAGTAGGCGTCACCGGTGCCAGAGTGTTCACCGGCCTATCCTCTCTCTTCTCCGACCTTCGTCTGGGCTCGTCGATGGCCAGTGGCAGTTGGTGGTTCGGGTTTTTGGCTATCGTTTTCTGTCGATTGTTTGTTTTTTGGGTTTTAACGATTTTCGTTTTTCAGTTCTTTTTTTTAATTTTATTTTATTATTATTTTAATCATTAAAATCCATTAAAAAAATCAAAATATCCCAAAAAATTTTTATTTTATTCATTTATTTAATAAATGAATTTATTTATCTTATTTCGTCTTTTCGGTATATTTTTTCATTATTTTCGGGATAATTTTTCGAAGTAAAAATTTCGTTTAATTCCAATCAATTCATATCTTGATCAATTGGACTCCAAATTCAATATTTTTCTCGTTATTGATCAAGATTTCTCAGTTCCGTATTTATATCGGATTTTGATCTTTTGATCGTTTTACCCTTTTACACATTCGGGACCAATTTAGGTCGACTTTCCTTCTTGGACCCACTATAATTTCTCATTTAAAATTCGTATCTCTGTCCGGATAATTCAAATCTCATAAATTTAATATGAAATTCCTTAACTGTCTATTTTCGGATTTTACGTACATTCGACTACTTCATTCATATTTATATGATCAAAATCATCCGTCTTATGATTTCATTAACATATAACAATATCCATACAATGTGTGAATCATAAGGAAATACAATAAAAATCGAGTCTTACAGATAAGAACTGGCGTGGTTGTTAATCTGTGCTTAAGTTCCTGAAAACTCCTCTCACACGCTTCATCTCACATAAACTCCACATTCTTCCTCGTAAGATGTGTTAACGGAACAGCCAATCTAGAGAAACCCTCTACAAATCTCCTATAGTAACTTGCCAAACCCAGAAAAACTTATGATCTCAGTGACTGTCTTGGGCTGTTCCCACTGAACAATAGGCTCAATCTTAGATGGATCTACTAACACCCCATCCCTCGATACAAGATGGCCCAGAAAAGAAATCTGCTCTAGCCAAAAGTCACATTTGTTAAGCTTGGCATACAACTTTCCCTCTCGAAAAGTTTGCAAAACTATCCTCAAGTGCTGCTTGTGCTCTTCCCTGGACCTTAAATACACCAATATGTCATGTCACGACCCAATTCCATTCTCTTAAACCGAAAATCACTGAAAATTTTTTGTAAATTTCTTTCCTTACCCAATCGTGAACACCACCACACTGTTGGGCTGTGAGTCAATAATAAACATCATATCTCATTCATTTTCAGTTAAATAAAGCGATGTCATATATTTAAAAGATAATCATTAACTTACACAAGTTATATTCACTAACATCTATATCCCCTATAATTATAACTCAAAAGACTACTGTGCTTTTACATTGTGTAGATACAAAAAGAATCTTGTGCATATACCTTTCGGCGATGGAAGCAGCGAATGTCCAAAAACACAATGCCTCAGTCCTCACTGGGCTACTATGCACGCTCTGTAGGAGGGGGAAAATAGAGAGGGATGAGCAACCACACGCTCAGTAAGGCAATAATGTAAGCATGGTAGATAACTACTCTATCTACATGCTGATAGTGTTATGCATAAATCGTTTATGCTAAGAGCATGAGGAAATAAAACTATCAAATATGAGTATACATATATATCATGTATCAAAATCATGTACATTGGCATATAAAACATGGTAAAAATATCATGTATAAATCATCTCATGCTCAATCTCATTTAAATTCATAAAAAGGGCAATTCATTAAGAAACCTCGTTTTTAAACCCATATCACAAAAACTCTTTCTCACACACATACAATCCCATCAAAAAACCATTTTCTCAACCACAAACATCATCATCATTTCATAAATCAAGTCCACAAGGCTCGCCCCTCCCTCAGGTTTACCCTGGTCAGTCACAATCGCACTTATAGATTAAAATCATGTGGTAGTAAGTAAATCAAGCAAGGAGACAGGTTACTATATCTCAAGTGACTACGTTGGCTAATTGTCACATATTATCCCAGACCACACGGATCCTGGTGTGCGGGGTATCATGCTGGCACAAAGGTGGGTTAGTTCTCCGTCAAACTTTCTCAAATCAAGTAACCACCATGCGGTACATCGCACTCCATGTGATATAAATAGTACATCATACTCCGCAGACCCATAACATGGTTGGGGGTGCCTGCCATAGGTCTTATCTACCCCATACCAAGTGTAACCTTTATAGTCTCAAGAGCGCGTGGGAGTAACCTCAATACCAGGTCCTAGCCCCTCATAGCCTTGCTCACCCTTGTTGGGTTCCCTGATTCAAGTCCTAGCCACTCACCCTCACCCTACTCAAGAGGTCTGTTAAGCCTGTTAGGTTCCCCGAATAGATTATATCAGGTCCTAGCCCCTCACCCTCACCCCACTCAAGAGGTCTGTCAGGCCTGTTAGGTTCCCTGAGTTAATCCGTATCTCTCACCACGGCCTCATACATACCACAGTGTAAAAACTAGCGCGAGCTACGCTCTAGCTCGAATTCATGCATCAAACCAATCACTTCGTACGAGCAACGCTCTAGTACAACATTTATGCATAAGAATATAAAGAAACCACATACGAGCATAGCTTCAGTATGGTTATATGCATAAGACCACGTACGAGCAAAAGCTCCAGTACGGTTTATAAAACATCGTCACAATTGAAATCAAAGTGCGAGCTAAGCTCCAGCATGTTTCACACAAGTGAAAATATCAAAATCCAGCGCGAGCGAGGCTCTAGCGCGATTTATGTCATACAAATACGATAGGCGGCTCATACACAATCAAACAATCCCGACAACCAGGTTTAGCACTTCACAAATGCTTTTCCACAACATCAATAACGCACTAGCTGGCCTATCTACAAGCTTGCTTAAAACCAAGCAATTTCGTTTTGAAAAACATCGAAACATTAGATTTATGCAATTATTAGCCTTACTATCCCATTTCTTTACAATACCATTTCAACCACCAGATCTCATACAATTATTCATAGTCACGTCCATACATCGTCAAAACACATTTCTATAAATCCATGCACATTTCCAAAGCCCTATATACCCCACGAGTTCAAAATACGAGCAGCTACCTCTATATACTTACAAAATTCCCTTACCTGGAATCATGATGCGTGATTCCACTTCCTTAAAGCTGCTACTCGTACCACTCGATTCGTTTCCAATAGACTCTTCGGGACTGCACAAAATCGTATTCCACATTATATTCGATCCATGTAATATGACATCGTGCGTTCACTATAGTCAATTCGACCTATAGTTTCTATTGACGCTCTTAAGGCCTCGTTTCATTACTCTACTCATATTTCGAGTCTATGGATTCTTTTAGGCCTATTAATTCATTCCAAATCAATATGAAATCGACATTAAGCTCATAGTGTTCATATTTCATGAATTCCCTCACTATGGCATTTATCAAGCATTTACATACTCATTTTCATAATTTCACTTAAACCCACAATGTATTTCCATCATCTAAAATCATACACATTACCTCAATAACAACTTTAGCATGCCAATAAATCATAAACTCATTCATCCCATATCTTCTCACATTATACCCATTCTAGGTTTTCTAGGTCACACCAATTCCACCACATCCCTAGATAATTTATCCATCAATACACATCCATCTCAACTCCAAAATCACTAAAATAAATAATGTACTTGGATTGGAGTATTAGAATCTCACCAAATCTGATTTTTCTTCTTGCCCCAAATGTCAATGCCCTTAGCTCCTTCAATACCAACAATGGGATTTTGGGTTCCAACTATGTTGTTCTCTTCCTCAAGATGAACAACTTAGTGTCTATTGGCCTCCCCTCAAATCTTACTGGAAATGACTGATTTTAGAGAGAGAAAGTTAGGTTTTTGGGATAGAAATGGAAGATTTGTGTTTTTCCCAAAATTTTCAGATTTTCAGTACTCCTTTTATAGAAATCACTTGAGGAGATCGATCTGGTCCCCTTAAATCCCTCATTTTCATGGCATTTTAAGTATGAGATCGATCTGCTCCCAAACATAGAGCTAAAGAGATCGATCTGAATGATTGAGGATCGATCTTTTCATTACAGAATGCTTAGGAGATCGATCTAGCCCCATTAGAGATCGATCTGCTTTATTCCATTGCCTAAATAAGAGCATTCTAGCTCTTCCAAATCGATCTCTCATCCCATGAGATCGATCTAGCCTTCATACTTCCCATATTTTTGCAGTTTTCCTGCTGCAACTTACACCCAAATGTCCTTTATTTCCTACCATAGCCATTTTCTCATCCATCCACCTTTATGACTTGGAAATGACATCTATTCATGCCTTATGCACATTAAAACTTATGTGCATTCATCGTATATCCGAAGGTATCACATTCCAAACTAGTTGGAAGCATAACTTCATTCCATTTTACCACACTACTCATTTTGAGTTCCAATCACACACATCACTTATAAGAACTCATTTCTTCATATTCATACACCATGAAACTTGTATATACATTACAAATGATATTACATGTATGTACATCGAATCCATGGACTTACATCAATCATACTTTACATTACAAGTCCATTCACATTTATTTGATCCAATTACATACATTACAATTATATATATATATATATATATAAATATATATATATACGGGGTCTCACATTCTCCCCTCCTTCAAGAAATTTGGTCCTCCATATTATAACCAAGTCACTCTATAAAAAGTTGGGGGTACTTCTCCCGTATCAAGTTCTCCAATTCCCATGTGGCCTCTTCCACCGTGTGATGTTGCCAGAGAACTTTCACCAAGGGAATTGTCTTATTTCGTAACACTTTTTCCTTTCTGTCCAATATCCGAACTGGCTTCTCAACATATGTAATACTCTCATTGAGCTCCAACGGCTCATATCTTATCACATGTGTCGGGTCCGGGTGATACTTTCGGAGCATAAAGATGTGGAAGACGTTGTGGACATTTACCAAATTCGGTGGCAATGCCAACCTATACGCCTTATCTCCCGCTCTCTCCAAAATCTCGAAGGGTCTGATATATCTAGGGTTCAACTTGCCTTTCTTACCAAATCTCATAATACCATCCGATAGTGAAACTCTCAGATATACTGACTCACCCTCATCAAACTCTAGTGGTCTCCGTCTCTTGTCAGCATAACTCTTTTACCGGCTCTGAGTTGTTCGTAATCTCTCACATATCAACTGGACGTCCTTAGATGCCTGCTGCACTAAGTCCGGAGCAAAAATCTGTCTATCACCAATCTCTTCCCATCTAATAGGGGAACGACATCTACGCCCGTATAATGCCTCATCGGGTGCCATCCCGATACTCTCATGATAGCTATTATTATAGGCGAACTCGGCTAACTGGAGGTTGTCATCCCAGGAGCCTCTAAAATCCAACACACACGCTCTCAACATATCCTCGAGGGTCAGTATAGTCCTCTCTGACTGCCCATCTGTCTGAGGATGAAAAGCGGTGCTAAAACTCAGTCAGGTCCTTAGCGCTTCTTGAATATGTTCCTAAAAATGGGAAGTGAAGCGGGCATCCCTATCAGAAACAACGCTCATTGGTACACCATGTAGCCATACTATATCTCGAATATACAGGTTCGCCAACTAACTGAGTGTATCGGTAGCTCTCATAGCCAAGAAATGGGTTGACTTAGTCAACCAGTCCATAATAACCCATATGGCATCATGACCTCTATGGGTCCTCGGTAACCCCATCACAAAATCCATGGTGACATGCTTCCACTTCCATGTCGGTATCGGTAGAGGCTGTAATAATCCTGCAGGCTTCTGATGCTCTACCTTCACTTGCTGACAAATGAGACACTTAGCGACATATTCAGCAATGTCTCTTTTCATTCCAGACCACCAATAAACCTTTCGAAGGTTTTGATACATCTTGGTACTTCCCAGATGTATCGTATACTTCGATGAGTGAGCCTCTGATAAAATCATTCTCCTGATCTCGGGATCCTTAGGAACGCATACTCTGCCTCTGAACCTCAATAAGCCATCTGTACTTAGCTCAAAATCACCATCCACACCTGTCTGTATCTACCTCAGTCAATCGATGCATTGTCGATCGCTCTGCTAGTCTTGCCGAATACGGCCAATCATCTCTGGCTCTAGTCTCAAACTAGCCATGATCTCAAGTCTCTCCGAACCAGGTGGGGTTACATCCAAACTGGGGTTCGCAAAGTGTTTTAACAATTCATGTTCCTGTACCATCATATATGACACCAACCCAAGGTTCTTTCTACTCAAAGCATCGACAACTACATTTGCCTTACCCGGGTGGTACATGATTTCACAATCATAGTCCTTCAGGAGTTCGAGCCATCTCCTCTGTCTCATATTCAGCCCTTTCTGCGAGAACAGGTACTTAAGGCTCTTATGATCTGTGAACACCTGAAATTTCTCACCATAGAGATAGTGGCGCCATATTTTCAAAGCGAATACTACAGCCGCCAACTCCAAATCATGTGTCAGGTAGTTCCTCTCATGATCTTTCAATTGTCTAGATCCATAGGCAACTACCTTCCCATCCTACATAAGCACACAGCCTAGTCCTTGGTGCGATGCATCTGTATACGCCGAGAATCCTCCTAAGCTGGTAGGAATGGTGAGAACTAGAGCAGTCATCAATTGACGCTTAAGCTCCTCAAAACTCCTCTCACATGCCTCATCCCATACAAACTTAACGTCCATACACGTGAGGCGTGTCAACGGAGCAGCTAGTCTGGAGAAACCCTCTACAAATCTTCGATAATATCTTGCCAATCCTAGAAAACTTCTGATCTCAGTAACTGTCTTGGGCTGTTCCCACTGTACGACTGCCTCTATCTTGGATGGATCCACCAATACCCCATCCTTCGACTCAACATGGCCCAGAAATGAGATCTACTCCAACCAAAAGTTACACTTACTGAGTTTGGCATACAATTCTCTCTCTCGGAGGGTCTACAGAACTATCCTCAAATGCTCCTCATGATATTCCCTGGACTTGGAATAAATTAATATGCCATCAATGAACATAATTACAAACTTGTCCAGGTATGGCTTGAATATATCATTCATCAATGTCATAAATGTTGCGGGAGCATTCGTCAATCCGAATGGCATCACCAAAAACTCGTAGTGGCCATAACGGGTACGAATGCTGTCTTTGATACATCTCCACTCCTGATCCTCAACTGATGATACCTTGATCGCAGATCTATCTTTGAAAATACTTGGGCTCCTTAGAGCTGATCTAGTAAATCATCGATTCTTGGAAGGGGGTACTTGTTCTTAATGGTGGCCTTATTCAACAACCAGTAATCTATACACAGTTGGAGGCTTCCATCCTTCTTCCTTACAAATAGAATCGGTTCTCCCTAAGGTGAGACACTCGGTCTAATAAACCCCTTCTCCAGCAAATCTTGCAGCTGTTTCTTTAGCTCTTCAAATTCTATCGGAGCCATTCTATAGGGTGGTTTTGATATTGGCTCTGTACCGGGCACTAACTCTATGTAAAACTCCATTTCCTTTTCAGGTGGTAGTCCGACAATTCATCTGAAAAGACATCAGGGTAATCCGTAATTACGGGTATGTCTCTCAATTCCGTGTATACCTCATCTATATCAACCACATATGCGATGAACCCTTCACATTATCTCCATCGTTAGTAACATAAACCATCACTCCATATTCAACATTTATCATAAACAACAAATTTATCTCTCAAGCATTATGCATTTAAAATCATACTCTTTTATTTACAACAAACATACTATTTTCATATCATTTCTTTTCATCAAAGTTTTCAATAAGATTGTCTAATCCTGAAAACATCAATGTCTTGGCATGACAATCCATAACAACTCGATTGGTAGCCAACCAATCCATTCCCAATATTACATCAAAATCATTCATATTCAACAAGATTAAATTGGCTATCATTTCCTTTCCCTCTATCTTTAACTTACAATCTCTACATACATGCTCAGTCAATTGACTATCATTCATGGATGTGGAAATCATCAACATCTTATCCAACAATGTTGGTTTCACATACTTCAACAATTTATGTGCAAAGGAAGATGATATGAAAGAATGCGTGGCACCAGGATCAAATAATACCAATGCTTCTAAATCAAAGATTCGGATGGTACCTTTTATCACATCCGTCGATGCATTTGCAGTGTCCTGGTCCAGTGCGTGCACCCTTCCTCTACTCACACCCACATCCTGTTTCCCTTTCTCCTCAACTGTAGCCCTCCTCCTTGGGGCTGCTATCTCAACTGAAGTTCCCTCAGGCTCTTTGCCCTTCTGTGGGGCAATCTCAATCATCTCAATACAGAACCTCGATATATGTCCTAGCCTCCCACACCTAAAACATGAAACAGGGGGCACCTGACATGGCCTAGTCCCATGGTATCTCCCACTTCTCCTACACTGATCCGTGGTAGGTCATGGTCCTCCAATAGTTATACCCCTCGGCGCAGTCAAAGCCGGGTACACGGGAGGTCTAGCAGCTCTCCTGCACCTCCTCAATCTTGGTCCTCTTATCAAAATATCATTGGCCACCTCTCTTAGCCACTCTTCCAAACCTAGATCCCTTCCGGTCTCTGTCCTTTCTAACACTGATTCTCCCAAGCTCCGAGGCATTCCGTTAAAAATCTTGCTCACATAACTGAGCCTTATGTATTGCCTCCTCATAAGTCAAAATGTCGAAGGGAGCTAGCTTAGTCCGGATGGCCAATCTCAATCCATCCATGAACTTCTGTATCTTTCGAGTCTCACTACCCATCGTGTCTGGGTCATATCTCCCCAAGGACATAAACTTAGACTCATACTCATCTACAGTATAGTTCTCCTGAATTAAATTCATAAATTCCATCCACAGTTTCCTCTGTGCGGTAGCTGGGATGTACTGTCTACTGAAGGCCTCCAAGAATATCTCCCATGTAATCTCAAAGTGTCTAGCCCTCAAAATAGCTTCGGTGGATCTCCACCAATGCTCGACCTCGCCTTTCAACATAAACACTGCAAAGGCTACCTTTACAGCAGAAGTGCATCGAAAAAACCTATACAGTTTCTCCATCTCATACACCCAATCCTCCGTGACCACTAGGTCCTTCACCCCTCTAAACACTGGGGGTTTCAGCGCTTGAAACTCTCGCAACCTGTTCAAATCGCAGTCATAACCCAAATCACTACCGCTCTGCTGTGGAGCGATAGGAGAATCTGTATCCTGTACTGGAGGTGGTGTAGTAGTAGCAGTCTCAGTAGTCTGAGGTCTCTCCGCCTCTGTAGCTACCTGTTCAGTTGTAGGCTATGCCACAAGACCTCGTCTGTCACCGGCGCCCAATGCCTGCATGACTATCTCCACCAAATTCTCAATACTCCGCTCTAACCTAGCGAAGCGAGCCTCAGTATCCTCTGTTCTCTCAGCAGGGTTCTGTGGAGCCTGCTCAATCTGTGGCTCCGCACGACTCTCAGGCCTACCTCTACGGCCTCTAGCATGTGCTCTCGCCCCTCTACCTTTACGTGTAACTGGCATAGTACCTAGCTTCCGGTATTATAATAATTTAATAAGATCAATCCTCACGGTATACATAGTTATATCTAAATAAAAGCACAGTACTTTGGGGATGTAACTTTTCCTACGTTTTATTAATGACTAACATTAGGTCAACAGAGCTTTGATACCAATCTCTGTCACAACCCAATTCCATTCTCTTTAACCAAAAATCACTAAAAATTTTTCATAAATTTCATTCCTTACCCGATCATGAACTAACTTACCACCACACTGTTGGGCTGTGAGTCAATAATAAACATCACATCTCATTCATTCTCAGTTAAATAAAGCGATGTCATGCATTTAAAAGTTAATCATTAACTTACACAAGTTATATTCACTGACATCTATATCCCCCATAATTACAACTCAAAAGACTACTGTGCTTTTACATTATTTAGATACAAAAAGAATCCTGTGCATATACCTTTCGATGGTGGAAGCAGCGAATGTCCAAAAACACAATGCCTCAGTCCTCACTAGGCTACTATGCACGCTCTATAAGAGGGGAAAAATAGAGAGGGATGAGCAACCACACGCTCAATAAGGCAATAATGCAAGCATGGTAGATAACTACTCTATCTACATGCTGATAGTGTTATGCATAAATTGTTTATGCTAGGAGCATGAGGAAATAAAACTATGCCATATGAGTATACATATATATCATGTATCAAAATCATGTACATTGGCATATAAAACATGGTAAAAACATTATGTATAAATCATCTCATGCTCAATCTCATTTAAATTCATAAAAGGGCAATTCACTAAGAAACCTCCTTTTTAAACCCACATCACAAAAACACTTTCTCACACATATACAATCCCATCACCAAACCATCTTCTCAACCACAAACATCATTATCATTTCACAAATCAAGTCCACAAGGCTCGCCCCTCCCTCGGGTTTACCATGGTCAGTCACAATCACAGTTATAGATTAAAATCATGTGGTAGTAAGTAAATCAAGCAAGGAGACAGGTTACTATATCTCAACTGACTACATTGGCCAATTGTAACATATCATCCTAGACCACACGGATCTCGGTGTGCGGGGTATCATGCTGGCACGAAGGTGGGTTAGTTCTCCGCCAGACTTTCTCAAATCAAGTAATCACCACGCGATACATCGTACTCCGCGGACCCATAACATGGTTGGAGGTGCCTGCCATAGGTCTTATCTGCCCCATACTAAGTGTAACCTTTATAGTCTCAAGAGCGCGTGGGAGTAACCTCAATACCAGGTCCTAGCCCCTCATGGCCTTGCTCACCCTTGTTAGGTTCTGTGATTCAAGTCCTAGCCCCTCGTGGCCTTGCTCGCCCTTGTTGGGTTCTGTGATTCAAGTCCTAGCCCCTCACCCTCACCCAACTCAAGAGGTCTATTAGGCCTGTTGGGTTCCCTGAATGGATTATGTCAGGTCCTAGTCCCTCACCCTCACCCCACTCAAGAGGTCTGTCAGGCCTGTTGGGTTCCCTGAGTTAATCTGTATCTCTCACCACGACCTCATACATACCACAGTGTGAAAACCAGTGCGAGCTACGCTCTAGCGTGAATTCATGCATCAAAACCAATCAATTCGTACGAGCAACGCTCTAGTACAACATTTATGCATAAGAATATGAAGAAACCACGTACGAGTATAGCTCTAGTATGGTTATATGCATAAGAAATCCACTCGAAATCCACGTATGAGAAAAAGCTCCAGTACGGTTTATAAAACATCATCACAATTGAAATCAAAGTGCGAGCTAAGCTCCAGCACGTTTCATACAAGTGAAAATATCGAAATCCAGCGCAAGCGAGGCTCTAGCGCGATTTATGTCATACAAATACGATAGGCGGCTCATACACAATCAAACAATCCGGCCAATCGGGTTTAGCACTTCACAAATGCTTTTCCATAACATCAATAAAACACTAGCCGGCCTATCTACAAGCTTGCTTAAAACCAAGCAATTTCATTTTGAAAAACATCGAAACATTAGATTTATGTAATTATTAGCCTTACTATCCCATTTCTTTACAATACCATTTCAACCACCAAATCTCATACAATTATTCATAGTAACGTCCATACATCGTCAAACACATATCTATAAATCCATGCACATTTCCAAAGCCTTATATACCCCACGAGTTCAAAATACGAGCGGCTACCTCTATATACTTAGAAAATTCCCTTACCTGGAATCGTGATGAGTGATTCCACTTCCTTAAAGCTACTACTCGTACCACTCGATTCGTTTCCAACGGACTCTTCGGGACTGCACAAAATCACATTCCGCATTATATTTGATCCATGTAATATTACATCGTGTGTTCACTATAGTCAATTCGACCTATAGTTTCTAGTGATGCTCTTAAGGCCTCGTTTCATTACTCTACTCATATTTCGAGTCTATGGATTCTTTTAGGCCTATTAATTCATTCCATATCAATATGAAATCGACATTAAGTTCATAGTGTTCATATTTCATGAATTCCCTCACTATGGCATTTATCAAGCATTTACATACTCATTTTCATAATTTCACTTAAACCCACAATGTATTTCCATTTAACCATCTGAAATCATACACATTACCTCAATAACAACTTTAGCATGCCCAGGAATCATAAACTCATTCATCCCATATCTTCTCACATTATACCCATTCTAGGTTTTCTAGGTCACACCAATTCCATCACATCCCTAGATAATTTGTCCATCAATACACATCCAACTCAACTCTAAAATCACTAAAATAAACAATGTACTTGGATTGGAGTATTAGAATCTTACCAAATCTGAATTTTCTCTTGCCCCAAATGTCAATGCCCTTAGCTCCTTCAATACCAATAATGGGATTTTGGGTTCCAACTATGTTGTTCTTTTCCTCAAGATGAACAACTTAGTGTGTAATGGCCTTCCCTCAAATCTTACTGGAAATGGCTGATTTTAGGGAGAGAAAGTTAGGTTTTTGGGTTAGAAATGGAAGATTGGTGTTTTTTTTTCAAATTTTTTAGATTTTTAACACTCCTTTTAAAGAAATCACTTGAGGAGATCGATATGGTCCAAGAGGAGATCGATCTGGTCCCCTTAAATCCCTCATTTTCATGGCATTTTAAGCATGAGATCGATCTGTTCCCAAACAGGAGCTAAGGAGATCGATCTGTATGCTTGAGGATCGATCTTTTCATTACAGAATGCTTAGGAGATCGATCTAGCCCCATTGGAGATCGATCTGCTTTATTCCATTGCCCAAATAAGAGCATTTTGGCTTTTCCAGATCGATCTCTCATCCTATGAGATCGATCTGGCCTTCATACTTCCCAGATTTTCTACAGTTTTCCTGCTGCAACTTACACCCAAATGTCCTTTATTTCCTACCATAGCCATTTTCTCATCCATCCACCTTTATGACTTGGAAATGGCATCCATTCATGCCTTATGCACATTGAAACTTGTATGCATTCATTGTATATCTGAAGGTATCACATTCCAAACTAGATGGAAGCATAACTTCATTCTATTTTACCACATTACTTATTTTGAGTTCCAATCACACATATCATTTATAAGAACTCATTTCTTCATATTCATACACCATGAAACTTGTATGTACATTACAAATCATATTACATGTATGTACATCGAATCCATGGACTTACATCAATCATAGTTTACATTACAAGTCCATTCACATTTATTTGATCCAATTACACACATTACAATTATATATATACGGGGTCTCACATTCTCCCTAATGAAAACGCTCACGAACTGGTCCAGGTATGGCTTCAATCCCTCATTCATTAGATCCATAAAAGCTGTTGGCGCATTGGTCAACCCAAAAGGCATCACCAAGAATTCGTAATAACCATAGCGGGTGTGAAAAGCTGTTTTGGGCATATCTTCCTTCAGAATCTTCAATGGATGATACCCAGACCTCAGATCTATCTTGGAAAAGATCTGTGCTCCCCGAAGCTGATCCAATAGATCATCGATGCGTGGTAAAGGGTACTTATTCTTGATGGTAGCCTTGTTCAACATCCGATAATCGATACACAACCTAAGTCTCCCACTCTCTTCTTCCTAAACAATATCGAGGCTCTCAATGGTGAGACGCTCGGTCTTATAAACCCCTTATCTAGCATATCTTACAACTTCTTCCTTAATTCCTCTAGTTCAACTGGAGCCATCCTATATGGTGACTTAGATATTGGCTCTATTCCAGGTGTCAAATCTATACCAAACTCCATTTCTCTATCCGGTGGCAATCCTAGTAGGTCATCTAGAAAGACATCAGGAAATTCTCTAACCACAGGAATGTCATCCATATTCGAATGTGGCTTGTTCAAGTCCACCACATAAGCAATAAAACCTTCAAGACAATATTCATATCATTTATGTACCAATGCACTTTACTTGCTACAAAATCATGATTTCATTACTTCTCATAAAATTTTACAACAATTTTCTAGGTAATGAAAATGTAATAGACTTAGAGTGACAGTCTAGGACAACATGATTGGTAGCTAACCAATCCATTCTCATGTTTACATCAAAGTCATACATATTCAACAAAATCAAATTAGTTGTCGTGTACTTTTCTCCTACTCTCACTTTACAATCTTTGTACACTTGTTCAGCTTATTGACTAACTCTTATTGGAGTACTTATTAATAAAGTCCTATTCAACTATGTGGGTTTTACAAAACTTGTTAACTTTGATGCAAATGCAGGCGCTATAAAGGAATGTGTAGCACCAGAATCAAATAGAGTTATAACTTCTAAATTGAAAATCAAAATTGTACCTTTTATTAACTCAGAAGAGGTATCTGCTGATGCCTAGTCTATCGCATATACGCTGCCCTGACCCATAACTTAATTCCCTTTTTTTTTAGTTGTGGCTCTCTTCCTTGCAGGAGGTGTAACTGTAGGAACTTTTTCTTGCTCCTTACCCCTCTGTGGAACTACCTCAATTGCTTCTGGGCAATCTCTTGCATAGTGCCCAAGCCTACCACATCTGAAACATCGTACACCTTGAAAATTACAGGGCCTACCACCATGATATTGACCACATACTCTGCACTGATCAGTAGTCGGTCGGGGTCCACCGATCTCTATACCCTTTGCTGGTGTTTGAGTCGGAGGCATAAAAGATCTAGCAGCCTTCTTCTATGACTCATCTGCCTCTCTCTGACGCTTACTCATAGTTTTCCGTCCAAATCTGTCATTCTTACCATCTCCCAGTTTCATTGGACCCTTGTCCTTACCCCAACGGAACTTAAAAATATGCAGCTCATAGTCCTGCTCACACAACTGGGCTCATCGTACAGCTTCTCTATATGTAGCAACATCAAACGGGGCCAACTTAGCTCTGATCGAAGGCCTCAGTCCGTCAACAAAACCTACGGACCCTAATTGTAAGACCCGAATTTAATTAAAATCCAAAAATTAAATAAGAAAAGATGGGGGATGTATGAAGGAAGGTCAGGTAAAAATTGATTTCCGAAACAAGAGCAGGGGTAAAATGGTAAAAAAAATACCAAAACCTGGTATTAAGGCGATAAGAAAATTTTAATTAAAAATAAGGATGTAAGATATCTTGATCAATAATGAGGAAATTATACAATTTGGGTCAATTGATCAAGATTCAAAAATTTTAAAAATACCAAAAAATTATCGGAACGATATCTCGAAAAGCGTGAAGAAATAATATCGAAAATTTGGAGAAAAATATATTTAATAAATTAAATTTAAATTAAATAAACTAAATTAGAATAAAAATAATATAAGTGTAGATATTTTGGATTTTATGGAGTATTTTAATGAATAGTGTAAATAAATTGTAATAATAATAATAATAATAAAACAAAAAAAAAGAATTTGAAAGAAAAAAAAGAGAGAAACGGGTCGGGGAGAGAGAAAGAGAAGCGGAGACGAAAACGGAGCCCGACGAACCCGAGGGAGATCGACGAGCCGTCCTGCGGCCAACGGCCAGGCCAAGGGCCGAAAAAGGAAGAGGAGCTTCAGGCGATCTCCCTGGCACCGGTAGCACGACCAACCGACGCCGGAGTCCGACGAATCGGGGAGAGAAAGGCCGACGGGATTGAGGGGCTCGGTCCCCGCGAACGGTGGCGTCTTGGCTCCGATCCGACCCCGTAAAACGATCCCCAGGCCAAGACGGTTCTATTGAGGCCATTGGATGCCGACGAGATGGCCGGAATCGTCGGCGACGGCCAAGAGGAGAAATGGGTCCCGACGGCCGGAGGAGAACAGGCTGGACCGGCCATTTTTCGACGAGCTCGAGGCGAACCAAGCCCAGATTCGTGATGCGGACGACCCAATGGAGATGCTGGTGGTGGAAGCCGGCAGAGAACCGACCGGCAAGGCGGTGAACCGGCCGAACCGGAGTGAATCGGGGTGAATCGGCGGGTCTGAACCGGTCCGAACCGGACTGAACCGGTTCAACCAAAAAGAGAGGGAAAAAAGGAGAAAAAGGGGAAAAAGAAAAAGAGGAAAAATTGGGGAAAATTTCAGTGATGCAATCGAGCTTCGGGTAAGTCGATAAGCGATCAAATTGATCGATTTAAATTTTGGAGTATTTAATTTAATTAATTTTGGGCCGAAAACTTACCCGAAAAATTGTGGAATTGTGTAGCTCGACAATTGGCATCCACCGAGAGCTCGAGACAGCCTCGAATTTCGTACTAGCATGGAATCTCGGGTAAGTGACCCTTATTTACGACAATTTACATCGTTATGCGTGATATGAATTTAAATTCCGCATAAATTGAATTAAATTATGGAAATTTAGATAAATTGTCGTAAATAATCGATTTAGTTATTCAAGAATTAGAACGAGGCCCAATAAATTATTAGTGGGCCCAATGAGCCCAATAGGCATCGATAAAGTGAAAATTAAGTGAAAAACGGGCTTAAGGCCGATTAAGGCCCATTAAGGTGCAATTGGGCCCAATAGGGGTAAATAGGCCCAACGATTTAAATTAAGTCCAGAAAAGATTAAATACAATTAAACTATATGTTATCTGACCTGAGGAATATTGATACGCAGTTCCAGGCATTTGATTGGGAGCATAACGGACTGCGCGACGTGACAACAGTGGAAAAGAAGAGGTCAGACTCGATAGGAAACTAAGGTAAGGGAATTCTACGGACTGCTAAAGGTAACTTTACGCAATTTTAAGTTCATTTGCAGTCTTTAAAATTTATCTGAAGGGTCTAGAGGTCGAATAATAATTTTAGTGCTCCGAATGGGCAAATTACTAAAATACCCTTGTTAAGGGTAGAACTTACAAATTTAGGAAAAATTGGGAGCAGCAAGGACAAGAGGTTTCTGCTTGTTCTGGAGGTATTTTAACACATGCATGATTAGGCTGGCTCACTTTTAAAGAAAAATGCATAGCGTTGCATACCTTAAACGATGTAATTTTTGTGAAAACTATTTGGAGATAACCGAGCCGCCTACATGTTTTTATTTACATGTGACGTGCTAGAGCTCAGCTCGCACGATGTTTGATTTGTGTGATGCATGCATTAGTGCTGGAGCGAGAGCTCGCACTAGAGTTTTACATGCATAGGTGCTAGAGTATAACTCGCACCAGATTTCACATGCTTGTTTCGTGACACGGTGCTAGAGTCTAACTCGTACCAGATTTTACATGATTTTCGTGACAGGGTGCTGGAGTTTAACTCGCACCAGATTTTATAAGATTTTCAGGTGATTTATATATAGAGTGCTAGAGCCTAGCTCACACTAGTTTTACTGGATTGTGGAGTAGCGCTGTCTGCCCTTGGAGTCAGCCAAAAGGCCTAACAGGCTCAAAAGGCCTCTTAAGTAGGGTGAGAGTGAGGGATGAGGTTGGCGTCCTTGTGGGGATGTAAAGCGGGCTTTGCTGATTTTACTTGATTTGATGAGAGTGCTGAGCATCGCTCGCACTGATTTTATGAGAACATGCGATGAGCCGTGCTTGGAGCATCGGGTAGACTGTGTGTCACCAATTTAATAGGTTCGCACGTGCGTTTTGAGACATGGCATGAGTATTGAGAAACAAAACCTCTCTGTGGGAAGCAGGCCATTTGGGCTGGAGTACCTAGAGTGATATTGGTCCATGGAGTACAATGTACCGTGCAAGTAGCATGGAGTACGATGTACCATGGGGTATCTTCGGATACGGTATCATTGTGATACGAGGTATCTTCGGATACGGTATCTTTGTGATACGGGGTATCTTCGGATACGACATCTCCGGATGCGTAGGATCGGATAAGACCAACGGGTTGATTGACCCACCTCCCGGGCGGTTCCAGATCAGGGTAAGACCTCACACACTGGGATCTGTGAAGCTAGAGGGACTCACGAGGACACATATGGCCAGTCCTGGTTATTGCCGTTATACAGATATTGCCTCGTCTCGCATGTTGACGATTTCGATGATTTAAACTGGGTTTTTAAATTAAATGTGCATGATGCTATTTCCATGCTTTTTAAACCCATGTGTGATGTAAACCGACTTTCATGGTTTTGTGTGAGTCAGGATCACCCGAAGGAGGGGTCGAGTCCTGACCTTATTGTGAAATTTTTAAATGAGAAAGAAATGATTTGAAATAATTGCATGTTGAATTTTCCGTGCAAACTTGATTTATATAACATCATAACTCATATCATCTGTTTTAAAATGTGTGGAGAAATGGTGGTTTATGCATGGCACCACGTTCATGTAGGTAGTATGGTTACCTACTTGTTCGTAGGATTGCCTTACTGAGCTTGATGTGCTCACCCCTTTCATTTTCTCCCACAGATAATCTCCAGTTGAAGTTGAGGCGACTCAGTACTGCATTCTGGATATCCGCCGCTGCCCATCAACATAAGGTATATACACTTGTACATATTGTATCTACATAAGCGTAGCACAGTAGCATGTTTGTAAGTGTCTCTAGGGGATGTATAAATATTGTAGACATTTTATAAATGACTGGAGAAGAAATAAGTTACATGGTAAATGTATGGTGGGACTGGCATTGACGCACAGCCCAATTTGTTAGTGGAGTGTGATCACGATCAGATGAAAGGTAAGTATGAAATAGAAATAACAAAACGCGAAAAATTAACTTTGATTTTTGGGTAGTTCGGGTCGTGACACTAATAGCTTCACTCCTTATAGAGTCTGGATCATACTGGCCCAATGAGGTGAATCGTGACTCGTACTCATCAACGGTTGATACAGACTACGCCCACTCTAACAGACCTAGACGTGTTAACCGCAAGTGTACGGGTTATTCAAGTAATAATGGGATTTGAGTCCCGGATTATTGTCCCACAGAGAATCTAATTAGCCTAATTAAGTACCGGTTAATCTTACCTTAAGTATATCTTAGCAAATTATGAATACTTAGTGGGTGATCTACAAGGCTAAAATTAAAAGTTCTGAAAACAATAAAAATTATAAAATAAAGAAAATAAAACAGAGCTCCAAGCAATTAAAAGCAATAACCTACAAAAGATAATTGACACGGTTAAAATTAATTAATGCAAATAAACTAGAATGCAAATATGAAAATAAAGAAATAAAATAATTTGACTAAAATTAAACAATCCTAAAATCAAATTAATTAAAATGCATGCAAATTAAACTAACTTAATTCTAATGAAATAAAATTCTAAAGATAAAATTTCTAAATATAATTATAAATCTAAATGCCTAAAATAGTGATTCTAAATTAATCCTAACTATAGCTAATGACTAACTTAACAATAAAATCTAAATAATGCATGAGAACTAAATATTTTTGAATTTTTAAATTTAAAATAAAAACTAACTTAAAAATGCATAAAAAAAATTTTACACATAATTTTATTCCTAAACGCAATACATAAACTCTACCCTAAAATTTTAACTAATAAGCAAAGAACAACTAATGAATATGCAAATGAAATTAAAACTATTTTTTTCTACACTAACAAATAATAATAGGAGACATAAAAAATTAATTAGCAATAATATAAACATGAAAAACAAACTGTGTAGAATAAATGAGAATTGCCAAAGATGGCCTTGTACAAGTCGCCAATCAGCAACCTGCCCGACCCCTTCCATGCTGCTCTCATGTCCGTATACTACTGCTATACTGGCTCTCGGTCTGCTTTGCTTTGCTTTGCTTTGCTTTGCTTCATTCTCTGCAATCGATGTGCACAGCAGCACATACCATTCTAGGCCGTATTTCCAGGAGCAGCATTGCCCTGCTCACTGTGGCAAGGCATTTACATAAGCTCTTGCTTCAGTTCGGTACTCAACAGGTGCAGTCGAGATTACTCTAACAACACACCGTTTCTCCGCTACAGGTGTTGTCCTCGCCTACTCAAACGTAGCATCTGCTGTACATCAACGCTCAGTGCCACCTCTGCGTGATCTTCATTCAGCAGCAGAACCGAGCAGCACCATCACTAGCCTCCTTGCAGCATGCACTACCAGGCTACAACAATAATAATAGAAATCGATGTGTGAAATTAACCAAAGAAAATTGCAACAGTAAGTTAAATGAGAAACAGAGAAGAATAGATTAATGGATGTAAGTTAGAGAAATACTGGATGAAATAAAAGAAAAAACATATGAGCAGAAATGAAAATAAGCAGATGCCCTTTGTCTACTGCAACCACGCACTCCAATGTTGTTCCTGGCAATGGAACTAGCAGCACATCTACCCCGTTCGGCTCGTCACCCAGTCATGCCACTAACCTTCCCCATTTGCTCCTCACGTCCCAACAACACAGCATCCCGTCGATATCTGCCCAGCTAGCAGGTAACGTCTTTTTCCACTAAGCTGTCCTGCACTGCATCTGCATGTCCCGACAATGCGGCAACATCTAAGCAGAATTATACTTCAGTGATTGTCTTGGCCAGCATCTGCGCATATATGTCCAACATTTTTCACAGTAATTCGGTAATGGTGACAACACACATCCATGAAAACCTACAACTACCAATAACTAGATTAATACATAATGAAAGTATGCAAAGGGAATGAACAGTACAAAGCTTCTGAAATAGAGCATAAGATAGGATGATTATGGACGCTCTCCACTGCACCCATGGACACCAGCTTCTGCCAAACATAAACCAGCCAGCGAGTCTAGTAGGCGCAACGAGAAAATGTCAGGATGAAATGCAGTAAATGAAATGGACTACAGAAACATAAGAAAATGCAGTAAAAAAATATGGAAGCTATTACTCTAAATGCAGTAAAGAGACGAATCCATGTAATGCAGAAAAAGAAAAATGAAAAAGAAAAAGAAACAACAGGGCAATCACACGTTTTAAACTTAAATCGGAAAAGAAATAAGTAGAATCAATAGTTAAAAATTAAACCAACACTATAAACAACCGTAAAGCAAAGAAACGTGAATTTCCAGTGGCCATGTCTTGCTTCTTCCTCTGCTCAGCCACTGTTGTTCCACTGTGCCAGCAATGCAGGACCAATATCTAGCATTAAACCTGCACCACTATACCAGAACAATGTAGCAATGCAAGACCAATATCAAGCATTAAACCTGCTCCATTGTACCAAAACAATGTATCGACGGTGATAATATGCTTTGGAAATTTAGCAAGGCCATAGTTTGAAGGAACATTAAACGAAAAATAAAAGTAAGAGAAACCAGAATAGTAAAAATGGAGTTTTTGAAACTAAATAAACTTTTTCATTAACTAAGCTTCTCTTTGTTGAAATCATAAGAAATAAAACTTACTTACACCTAGAAAAATGGTGGCTGCCAATAACGTCAGCTACAACAGAACTAGAAAAGAAATGAAACTTTTCATAAAAATAAAAATTACTATGAACTGTAGCTAAACAAACGAAAAATTAATGGTGGCTAATGGGAAAGCTTTTAAAGAAAACAAGAATAACTATTCTAAAATTACCCTTGCACTACTCTTAGCCTAGGCTACATTACCCTTAAAACTACTCTACCTGCACTACTTACTACTTTACCTACTACTTTTTTGATTGCTCATCATATTCTATATATACACAAAATTTGGGGTAAAATGGTAATTTTCAATCCTAGATGAGTTGGCATTGTTTGGCCACTTGTCTTCATTCCATTTGCTGTAGAGAAGATATTTCCATGTCATTCGTCTTCTTGTCCACTTGGAGGTGTAATATCCGTCAATCTTATCTCTCTATGGCGAATAAAATACGAACACCCGACATCATACGTGTCTAGACGAATGGTGACTCAAACTGGGAAATGGTAATGGTCAGTTTCTTTTTACCCTTTTCTCAGCCCATTTTCGACTGAAATTCATCCGAATCTAATTTACCTGCACATAAGAGAATTTTAATTAAATTGAGGGGATAATTAATAAAATAATATGGGGATTAAAATAATTAATTAAGAAATTAAGAATAAATAATTCTATTTTAATAGAATTATCACACCCCCAAACTTGAGCTTTTGCTTGTCCTCAAGTAAAACAAAATACATGTAGGAATGACAAGTACCAAACACAATGGTTTCCTCAATATTATCCTAAAAGAAAAAGTACAAACTCTAATCTCAAAGATTCACGATTATAAGTCTAACACTCAGAATCATCCAATCATAAGTCCTAACCCAAATTGGACTCCTCATGTGTGTGTGAAAAAGTCGAAGCCACTTCACAGTACTTTACCCAGATCAGATTATGCAAACACAGTGAACGTAAAGTCAATGACAAGTGATCATTCTCATAAGTTTGCTTTTCACTTATCTCTCCACTAATGTAGTCCCACTTAACCAAAGATCAACAGGACTTCATTCAGCTTGTAATGTACGGCTAGGGCTAAGGTATGATAAAGTCGATTTAGGTTTAATTACCCCTCAACATGCATTACTTCTAGGATTTTTTATGTAAGAGCTCAAATTTGTTCCCCCAAACTTATTTATTTTGCTAAACATTTTTATTCTATTTTTGTATTTTCTTTTTTTCTTCATCTTCATCTTCTTTTCTTCTTCTTTTTTTTTCAAAATTTTCCCTATCACCTATACCGATATATACAAAGCTCAAGATATATCCTAATGAATTTTCATGCTTTTAGGGTAAGGGATAGGAACACAGTGTTTAAGCTAAGGAAAATTGTGTAGGTGTATTTACAAAGAAAAGCTTATTTGGCCCAGATGGGTGACTAGGGGTAAAATATGTATAAGGATGGCTAGAAAGGCTCAAACGATCCAAAGATGACCTAAATCATCTCCCTAATTAAGCGTGATCTAATATTTCACCTTGAGATCAGATCAAACAAATTCTAGAATATAATGCACAAAATCACTTGAACAAATGCAATCATATGTCCAAATAAGCTTTCTCTAAATAAATATATAGATTCATGACATGACATGTGCATAAAATGAGGAAATCACAGCCAGAATTAAGACAAATTCAAGAATTCAACTTCATGCTTTTCCTATAATCATGCTTCTTAGTCAATCAAAGTCAGATTAAATCATGGGGTCATATCATCGGAATATGGGAAAACTACATGCTAAGTACTAAATCATCCTGAAATCAAACAATATAAGCTCATATTTTTGAAAATCTTTTTCAATTTTGCCCAAAAATTTAAAAAAATGCTCAAGTAGTATCCCTTCCCCCAAACTTAAAGTGCACAGTGTCCTCAGTGTGCAGATAATATAAGAATTGAAGCTCAAGAACATAATACTCCCCTATCTGATGATGATGAAGAACAACTGAAGCTTGATTGAGCAGGTAATTCTAAAAAAAAAATCGATAAAATAAACTAAGAAAGAAACAGCAAAAAAGAGAAAAAAACTGTATAAAAAGTGAAAACAAAAATAAAACAGCATAAAATGAAATGAAGCTAAGTAGCAAGATCAAAAGTAGAAGGATCAACTAAAGTGGTAACAAAATGCTGACAGTCAAATCCTCCCCCAAAATAGTGCTTAAGTACTAAGGGATTTTTTTTTTTTTTAATTTTTGATTTTTTTGATTTTTTGATTTTAAAATTTTTGATTTTTTTTTCATATAGAGAGAAAATTAACTAAACTAAATTAAGGCTCTAAATATTCACAACCTAAATATGTACAAAACTAGAATTATACATAAGCATAATTTCACCGATATTAATTAATGACTAATTGTCTTCCACGGCAACGGCGCCAAAAACTTGATACAGACTACGCCCACTCTAAGTGACCTAGACGAATTAACCGCAAGTGCACGGGTCGTACAAGTAATAATGAGATTTGAGTCCCGGATTATCATCCTACAGAGAATTTAATTAGCTTAATTATGTATCGATTAATCTTACCCTAAGTATATCCTAGCAAATTATGAATACTTAGTGGGTGATCTACAAGGCTAAAATTAAAAGTACTGAAAAAATAAAAATTATAAAATAAAGAAAATAAACAGAGCTCCAAGCAATTAAAAGGAAGAACCTACAAAAGATAATTGACACGGTTAAAATTAATTAATGCAAATAAACTAGAATGCAAATATGAAAATAAAGACACAAAATTAATTTGACTAAAATTAAACAATCCTAAAATCAAATATGCATGTAATTAATCTAATTAATTAAAATGAAAATTAAACTAACTTAATTCTAGTGAAATAAAATTCTAAAGATAAAATTTCTAAATATAATTATAAATCTAAATGCTTAAAATAGTGATTCTAAATTAATCCTAACTATAGCTAATGACTAACTTAACAATAAAATCTAAATAATGCATGAGAACTAAATATTTTTGGATTTTTAAATTTAAAATACAAACTAACTTAAAAATGCAGAAAAAAAATTTACACCTAATTTTAATCCTAAACGCAATACATAAACCCTACCCCAAAATTTTAACTAAAAAGCAAAGAACAAGTAATGAATATTTGAATGAAATTATGTGAGATCTAAGAATTTTAGACATGTTTTAATTATGTAATATGAACTTGAAGTGTAATTTATTGAGCTAAGTGAATTGTGAAAATTATATTTGGAGATTTACATGTTAAGTGTTTAACCAAAGTGTGAAACTATAAGGTCAAATAGATCTTGGGGAAGAGAGGATCGATCTGGTAAGTTAAAAATGACAAGGAAGGAGGAATTTAAGTGAGCAGATCGATCTCCAATGGAAGAGGATCGATCTCCTTATGATTTTGTAATGAAGGGATCGATCTAAAAATGTTTCTGTTTGAGAGAAGATCGATCTCCTCAAGGAGCAGATCGATCTCATGAAATATTCTGTAAACTAGAGATCGATCTCATAATTGGAACAGATCGATCTCATGAAGCCATTAAGAGATCGATCTCGCCACTCGACAGATCGATCTCCTAAGCATAAAATTGCACCAAATCATCCCCAAATTCAAATGCAGATCGATCTCATCAAGAGCCAGATAGATCTCCTACCCTCCGTCCATATAAGGAACCCCTGCTTTCTCCTGTAATTTCATTTTCTCTCTCTTCAAAACCCCATTTCCACCCTATCCCTAGCTTTCTCACTCATCCCAAGCACCCATTTTCGTCCAAATCAGAGGTTGTGGCAAGAAGGAAAGTTGTTCCTCATCAAAGGGAGAACAACATACATGGAAATCGGAGGACGGATTGAATCGAGGCAAAGGATAAGCTCTCCACAAGTTTTGGATAATTTCTAAACCTCGATCTTGATATTTGAGATGATTTTGGTGATAATGGTTGTTGGCATTGTGTTGAAATAGCTAGAAAATGATTACAGATTGATGAAATTACAATATAGTTGGAGTGATGATGATATTTAGCAGCTTTGGTAATTTTAAGAATTTTGAGCTATAAATGGAAATTTAGACAATGTGGTGAATTAGCATAGATATTGTGGCATGGGAAATGTAGCATGCTGAGATGTTGTGAACGAGATTGTGGTTTGTGATAGAGTTATGAGAATTGAGAAATTTGAGGTGTTATGAGCAATTATGCTCGATTTTGAGAATTGAGGTTACTGTGATAATGAGTATTGATGTTTTAACATCGTTTGGATAGCTCAGGAGTTCCAGAGTGGAATGCGAGGCTAGTCCATGATACGGAGAAAATGATTGCACTATACGAGGTGCAAAGAGGTAAGGGAAAACTAAACCATTTGCGTATGTGTTTTGATGAACTGTTTGTAGTATGAACTATGATTTGAGAATATAAGCATGTTTAGTGTTGTGTTGTGATATGATTGCACACGATTTTTATAGCCAGTTGGAGCCCATTACTTTATGAGTTTATAAGCTGAGTGTGAAATTACTTTATAAACCATTGCGTTTGCGTGAAAAGTAAATTGGGCTCTACATTAAGGTAATATTGACATTTGAGAAAATGTGTGCGTGTTTTGCCCGTTGGAACTCGATTTTAATATGCTTTGTATTGAGCACACGAATGTTTTAAATGAGTTTAATAAGAGAAAACCCTTATGAGTTCTACATGAAGGCAAAACATTTTATAAGATTGAGACTTAGGCGTGTCATGTTGAATACACATCGGGCTTTGCTTTGGTAGCATGTAAGACCGATATAGTGGGACGTTTGGGAACCAACCTAGGGACCACAGGCCTTGTTCTGGTAACATGTAAGTCTGATTATTTCTCCACTTTGGTAGCGTTGAGAGGCCTTGCTCTGGTAGCATGTAAGTCTGATATTCCTCTATTTTAGTAATGAGAGATGCCTCTATTTTTGTAACGTGAGATGTCCCCCGTTCTGGTAACGCTGGGTGGCCTTGCTTTGGTAGCATGTAAGACCGATATAGTGGGCTGCTTGGGAACCAACCCAGGGACCACGTGATAGTGTGCATGAGGTGAGGCATTGCTCTGGTAGCATGTAAGGTCGGGCCTTGTTCTGGTAACATATAAGTCCAATATACCATGCATACGACCATATTGTCGACGTTCCCTCTTACGAGGATGCCTGGGATGTGCACCCAGAGAAGATTATATATATATTTGATGTGCCATGACGAGTTTTATATGAGTTTTATTGCCTAGTCTCATTTTACACATGAGTTGGGTTTTGTGACTTTATCACGTGCTATTTATTGAGGTGATTTTTATCACATATTTTGAGAAAAGCCATTATCGCATATATTTACACATGCTTGTGAATGTTCTATATCGAGCCTTTTTAACTTCATGTTTTCACATGATTTATGAGCTTTGAGATGATGATGTTTTGAGAACTTTCATTCTACGATTTCAAATGAGTATACTGAGTTTCATATACAAATACATACTTGTGATGTGTGATATGGTTTATATAACTGAGTTCCCTTACCTCCCTCCCCCCCGCGCTTACTAAGCGATTTAGAAGCTCACCCTGTTTTCTCTTCCCCCAGATTTCTTCAAGTGAAGTGAGTTCCCTGCGACGTACGAATTAGAAGCTAGTGGAGGACTTGAGCTCCAAGCCGTATTTTGTGTATTAAGGTATACATTAAATATTCATGTATCGAATCTAGAGTTATATTTACAGATACTTATTGAACAATGATGTATGGGATGTATTAGGATTAATTAATTTGAAATTGAGTAATGTATATGATAGATATATACGATCCTATAATGAGATCCTGAGGCATGATAAGTATGATGATGCATGACACTACACAGGAATGCACCCTCAATTGTGATTTGATGAGTAAAAAGTTTTAAATTTACCCTATTTTCATCGTTTTCGATGTGTCACAGAGTTTTTTTGGTATCAGAGCTTAGGGTGTCTAGTACTGTCAGGGTCGATTAAGCGAAATAGAATACATCCCAAGTGTCTATATAAGTCTGGTCATGAACTAAAAATTGAGGATTGAGATTTCAATCAATTTTGATATGTACGCGTAGGAGACGAGTTGAGATAGAGAATGAGTAAACGACGAGGTCGTTCGAGGAGGTAGGCAGAGTCCCCTCCGCCACCTGCCCCATAACCAGAGAGTCCTAACTCTCAGTTTAACAGGATTGAAACCGATGTGAGGTAAGGTTTTGAGCAGATGGCAGCGCTATTCGCATAACACTTTGGAGTTAATGCCTCGGGTACTACTCTTACACCACCACCAGGACCTCCCATTCCCTCAGTACCTCCCGTTGCTCAGCCTGATGACAGAAGTATGGTTCGACTGAATAACTTTTTAAAAATGAATCCACTCGCATTTAAAGGAAATAAGGATCCTGCAGAGGCTGAGGAGTGGCTGACAGAGTTTAGAGTTATCTTTAACTATCTGGGGTGCACAGATGTTGAGAGGGTTAGTATGAGTGCCTATATGTTGGAAGGGAGAGCTCAAGATTGATGGGTACTACCCAGAGTATTCTGATGTCCCACCAAGATGTGATTGGTTGGAAAGAGTTTCAGACAGCCTTCAGAGCCTAATATGTACCACGAGCTGCCCAGAGAAGGAGGCAAGTAGAGTTTTTGAGTTTGGTACAGGGCGACATGTCTGTGGATGATTACGAGAGCCGATTTATCGCTCTGCTGAGATATGATCCAGAAACCTTTAAGAATGAAGAGCTCCTTACAGAGAGATTTGTGTATGGATTGAAGCCCATCATCAGAGATCGATTGATTGGGTTGTGCATTACTGAGTTTGGAGATGCTCTGAGATGAGCACAAGAGATTGAGAGGGGAATTGAAATTGTACAATCCCAGAATGAGTTTGGAGCAGTGACTAGGGATAAGGGCAAGAGGCCAGCGATGTCTCAAGCAGATGTTCGGAGAGGTTCCTTCAGGAGAGGAAGGATTGAGGTACAGAAGGGCAGACTGGAGAGACCTAGAGCTTATCCCATCATCAGGGAGATCCTTCGATATGTTAGGCCTGAGATAAGGGTTTGTAAAGACTGTGGCCGATCGCATGAGGGAAGCTGTACTGGGATGATCTGTGGATGTTTTAGATATAGTGATATGGGTCACAGAGTGAAGGACTGTCCTCAACCTCAGATACCACATGCTCTGGAGCCTACTAGACAGCAGCCTTAGAGTGTGAATCCCCAGAGGCGGGCCACTGCTGCAGAGAAAGGGAAGAAGCTCGTTACACAAGGATGTGTGTTTATCTTGGATAAGGACACCGCAGACACTTCAGCATAAACTATAAGAGGTACACTCTCTGTCTGTAATCATAAGGCTCATGTGTTGATTGATTCAGGATTCATACATTCGTTTATTTCTGAGCATTTTGCATGTAGTTTAAATTTGAAGTTTGAACCTCTAGAGTATATACTACATGTAAATACAGCTATGCGTGAATCTCAGAGAACTGATTTAATTTGTAGAGAATGTGAAATAAAGGTGGGAGATAGAGTGATGTTAGCAGATCTAATCATGTTAAATATTCATGGGTTAGTACTCTCGGTCATGTTCAGAGAATGTGAAATATTCATGTTCAGAGAGTATCTAGATAAATTTGTGATAGTCTTTATTGATGATATCCTGGTGTACTCTCGATCGTATGAAGAGCATGCACGGCATTTGTGGTTAGTACTCCAAATACTCTGAGATAAACAACTATATGGAAAGCTTAGTAAGTGTGAGTTTTGGCTGGATCAGATAGCTTTCCTTAGTCATATAGTCTCAGAGGAAGGAGTATCAATGGATTTAAGTAAAGTAGAGGCTATGCTTAACTGGGAAAGACCGAGGACAGTTACAGAAGTATGAAGCTTCCTTAGTTTGGCAGGGTATTACAAAAGATTTTTGGAAGGATTTTCTAGGATTGCCACTCCTTTGACTAAACTCAAGCGCAAGGAGACTCCGTTCATATGGACTGATTAGTGTGAGCTCAATTTTCAGGAGTTAAAGAGGAGATTAACAGCGGCACCTCTTTAACTATTCCTGAGGAATCAGGAGGATTTTTTATGTATAGTGATGCATCCCATCAAGGATTGGTGTGTGTGCTTATACAGCACGGAAGAGCGGTCGCATATGGGTCGTGACAATTGAAAGACCATGAATGGAATTACCCCACGCATGATCTGGAGTTAGCCGCTGTGGTATTTGCCTTGAAGATCTGGCGACACTACTTATATGGGGAAAGATTCCAGATCTTCACTGATCACAAGAGTTTGAGATATCTATTTGATCAGAAAGAGTTAAATATGAGACAAAGGAATAGCATGATATCTGCTATGATGATCAGGGAATGGGATTTACTGGAGCAGTTCACCGAACTCCGGATCAGAGTTAAAGAGGTAGAGACTAGATTTTTGGCTAGCTTGCAGATAGAGCCCAAGATCATGGATCAGATTAGAATTGGGCAGCGCAGTGATCAGAGGTTGATAGATATGGTTAGCCAAGCTGAACAGACCTTGCAGTCAGTTCTCGCAATCAGTGAAGATGGATTGTTGAGATTCAGAGGACTGATTTGTGTACCGGACGATGATACCTTGAAGAGACAGATACTGAGAGAATCTCACTGCTCGCGATACACCATGCACCCAGAGAGTACTAAGATGTACCGAAACTTGAGAAAGGTGTACTGGTGGAGTGGTATGAAGCGAGATGTGGCAAATTATGTGGCCAGATGTTTAGTATGCCAGTAGGTGAAAGCTGAGCATCGAAAGCCCGGAGGACTACTACAGCCTTTACTTGTACCTACATGGAAATTAAAGCATGTCACCATGGACTTTATTATGGGTTTACCGAGGACCCGAAGAGGTCATGACGCTATATGGGTTATAGTGGATAGATTAACCAAGAGTGCCCATTTCCTTGCCATCAAGAGCACAGATACTGTGGATGCCTTAGCTGAGCTGTATGTCAGCGAGATAGCTAGATTACATGGTGCTCCAGTGAGTATTACTTCTGATAGAGATTCCCAATTTACTTCTAGATTTTGGACACAATTTTAAGAGTCCATGGGATCTCGATTGAGTTTTAGTACCACCTATCATCCTCAGACAGATGGTCAGTCAGAGAGGACTATTCAAACCCTAAAGGATATGTTGAGGGCATGTACGATGGATTTTAAGGGATCATGGGATAATCACCTGCCCTTAGCAGAGTTTGCATACAATAATAGCTATCATGCGAGTATTAGGATGGCACCTTTTAAGGCTCTATATGGTAGGAGGTGTAGATCCCCTGTAGCTTGAGAAAAAGTCGATGACAGAAAGATAAATGCTCCCGAGCTTGTTAAGCAAGCTGTATAGAGCATGAAACTCATATGTGAGAGGTTGTGAGCTGCATAGAGTAGACAGAAAAGCTACGCGGATGTGCGTAGACAGCCACTCTAGTTTGATATTGGTGATGCAGTATTTCGAAAAATATTACGAGTAAGGGTATCATGTGATTTGGGAAGAAAGGGAAATTGAGTCCTCGATACATAGGACCATTCGAGATTCTTGTGAGAGTGGGAGAGGTAGCCTATAGATTGGCATTACCCCCATATATGTCCGAAATATACAACGTTTTTCATGTGTCTATGTTGAGGAAGTACCACCCGGACCCTTCTCATGTCATAGAGTATGACGAGATGGACATACAAGAGGACATGAGCTACATTGAGGAACCCATCCGAATTCTCGATAGAAAGGAGAAGGTACTTAGAACCAAGAGCATCCCATTAGTGAAAATTTTATGGAAACTTCACCCAATGGAAGAGGCAACGTGGGAACTAGAGAATCTCATGAAGGAGAAATACCCCCATCTATTTGACTAGTTGAGTTGAATTTGAAGGACCAAATTCTTTTAAAGTGGGGAGGATGTGAGATCTAAAAATTTTAGACATGTTTTAATTATGTAATATGAACTTGAAGTTGAGCTAAGTGAATTGTGAAAATTATATTTGGAGATTCACATGTTAAGTGCTTAACCAAAGTGTGAAACTATGAGGTCAGATCGATCTTGGGGAAGAGAGGATCGATTTGGTAAGTTAAAAATGATAAGGAAGAATTTAAGCGAGCAGATCAATCTCCAATGGAAGAGGATCGATCTCCTTATGATTCTGTAATGAAGGGATCGATCTCATGAGGAAGGGATCGACCTAAAAATGTTTCTGTTTGAGAGAAGATCGATCTCCTCAAGGAGCAGATCGATCTCATGAAACATTCTGTAAACTAGAGATCGTTCTCATAATTGGAACAGATCGATCTCATGAAGCCCATAAGAGATCGATCTCTCCACTCGACAGATCGATCACCTAAGCATAAAATTACCCCAAATCGTCCCTAAATTCAAATGCAGATCGATCTCATCAAGAGCCAGATCGATCTCCTACCCTCCGTCTATATAAGGAACCCCTATTTTCTCCTACAATTTCATTTTCTCTCTCTTTAAAACTCCATTTCCACCCGAGCCTGAGCTTTCTCACTCATCCAAAGCACCCATTTCCGTCCAAATCAAAGGTTGTGGTAAGAAGAAAAGTTGTTCCTCATCAAAGGGAGAATAACATACTTGGAAATCGGAGGACAGATTGAAAAGATGCAAGAGATAAGCTCTCCACAAGTTTTAGGTAATTTCTAAACCTCGATCTTGATATTTGAGATGATTTTGGTGATAATGGTTATTGGCATTGTGTTGAAATAGTTGGAAAATGATTAGGGATTGATGAAATTACAATGTAGTTGGAGTGATGATGATATTTAGCAACTTTTGTGATTTTGGGAATTTTGAGCTATAAATGGAAATTTAGACAATGTGGTGAATTAGCATAGATATTGTGGCATGGGAAATGTAGAATGTTGAGATGTTGTGAGTGAGATTGTGGTTTGTGATAGAGTTATGAGAATTAAGAAATTTGAGGTGTTATGAGCAATTATGCTCGATTTTGGGAATTGAGGTTACTGTGATGATGAGTATAGATGTTTTAACATCGTTCGGACAGCTCGGGAGTTCCAAAGTGGAATGCGAGGCTAGTCCATTGTACAGGGGAAACGATTGCACTATACAAGGTGCAAAGAGGTAAGGAAAAGCTAAACCATTTGTGTATGTGTTTTGATGAACTATTTGTAGCATGAACTATGATTTGAGAATACAAACATGTTTAGTGTTGTGTTGTGATATGATTGCACATAGTTTTTATAGCCAGTTGGAGCCCATTATTTTATGAATTTATAAGCTGAGTGTGAAATTGCTTTATAAACCGTTACGTTTGCGTGAAAAGTAAATTGGGCTCTAGGTTAAGGCAATATTAAGATTTGAGAAAATGTGTGCATGTTTTGCCAGTTGGAACTCGATTTTAATATGTTTTGTGTTGAGTACACGAATATTTTAAATGAGTTTTATGAGCGAAAACCCTTATAAGTTATACATGAAGGCAAAACATTTATAAGATAATGGCTAATGATTGAGACTTAGGCGTGTCATGTTGAATACACATCGTGCCTTGCTTTGGTAGCATGTTAGACTGATATAGTGGGACGCTTGGGAACCGACCTAGGGACCACAGGCCTTGTTCTGGTAACATGTAAATTCGATTATTCCTCCGGTTTGGTAGCGTTGGGAGGCCTTGCTCTGGTAGCATGTAAGTCCAGGCCTTACTCTGGTAGCATGTAAGTCCAGGCCTTGCTCTGGTAGCATGTAAGTCCGATATTCCGCCGTTTTGGTAACGAGAGATGCCTCCGTTTTGGTAACGTGAGATGACCCCCGTTCTGGTAACACTGGGTGGCCTTGCTTTAGTAGCATGTAAGATCGATATAGTGGGCCGCCTGGGAACTGACCCAGGAAACACATGATAGTGTGCATGAGGCGAGGCATTGCTCTGGTAGCATGTAAGGCTGGGCCTTGTTCTGGTAACATATAAGTCCAATATACCATGCATACGACCATATTGTCGACGTTCCCTCTTACGAGGATGCCTAGGATGCGCACCCAGAGGAGATTATATATATTTGATGTGCCATGACGAGTTTTATATGAGTTTTATTGCCTAGTCTCGTTTTACACATGAGTTATTGTAAGACCCGATTTTATCGTAAGAGTAAAAAGGGAATAAATAGAAATTTTTTAGTGCATTTAATAATGCAAAGGGACTGAAATGGTATTCCCGAACCGTGCAAAGGTAAAACGGTCAAAAGATCGAAATTCGGTATTAATTGGGACAAGAAAATTTAATTAAAAATAATGGCTTGAGAAATCTTGATCAATAACAAAGAAATAATTAAATTTCGGGTTAAATTGATCAAGATATAATTTTATTTAATATTTTTAAAATTTTCATATCGGAAAATAATCTCGAAAATAATAAAAAAATATACTAAAAAGGTAAAATCGAACTGAGAAATTCATTTATGGATTAAATGAATAAAATAGTATTTTTTAGATATTTTTGGATTTTAATAATATTTTAATTGATTAAAATATTATTAAAAATAAAATAATAATAAAAATAAATAATAAATAAAATAATAAAAACAATTAAAAAAAGGAAACTCGCGAAACGCGAGCTGGAAAAAGAGAAAGAAGTCGAGCTTCCCTTCTTTGCCGATAATCGGCGGCCGACGACCAGCATAGAGGAGCGACCGACGAGGAGGTAGCCTAACCGAGCCCTCCACCGACACCAACCAGAGGTGAACGATGGCGAATGGCGAGGAAAAGCCGAGAGAGAGAATCGAGGGAGATTTTAGGCGACTGGCACCGATTCGAGGCCAGCCACCACCAGCCGAGCATTCCCCAGGCGTCGGGGCTTCGATTGGTGGCAGCCTTGGCTGGTAGAACAGCGGCCAGCGTCGAAAACGGCAAGGAAAGAGGAAGTCACCGATGGCGAAGGGAGAGGAGGCCGGACCGACCACTTTTCGGCGACCTCGAGCGAAATTGAGGGCAGATCTGAGATGCAGACAACCCAGCAGAGTCACTGGCAGCAAAAATCGATGGAGAACCAGCCCGCAAGCCATTGAACCAGTTGAACCGGAGTGAACCGGTGGTCTGAACCGGGTTGAATCGAACCGGATCGAACCAGTTCAGCCAAAAAGAAAAGGAAAAAAGGAAGAAAAAGGGAAAAAGAAAAAGAGGAAAAAATTGAGAAAAATTTCAGTGATGCAATCGAGCTTCGGGTAAGTCGGTAAGCGGTCAAATTGATCGATTTAATTTTTAGAATATTTAATTTGATAAATAATCGACTGAAAGTTTACCCGAAAATATATTTAATTGTGTAGCTCGATGATTGACATCCACCGAGAGCTTGAGACATCCTCGATTTGCATACTATCATGGAATCTCGGGTAAGTAACCCTTATTTAAGATAATTTTACATCGTTATGCGTGTTAATGAATTACGGATTTAATTTTCGCATAAATGAATTAAATTTTAAAAATTGAGATAAATTGCCATAAATAATTAATTGAGCTCTCCGAGAAATTAGAACGAGGCTAAATAAATACTGATGGGCCCAATGAGCCTAATAGGTATCGATAAAGTGTGGTAAACGGGCTTTAGGCCGATTAAGGCCCATTATGGTGTAATCGGGCCCAATATGGGTAAACGGGCCCAATGATTTAAATTAAGCCCAAAAAATTGTGAAATACAATTAATTGTATTGTATTTGACCTGTCGAATATTTATCCACAGTTTCGGAGATTGGATTCGAAGCAAATCGGACTACGTGACGAGTCATCAGTGGAAAGGTCAGACTGTACAGAAAAATGAGGTAAGGGAATTGTGTGAGTAGCTAGAGATAGCTACGCTTATTTTAATGGATTTTGTATACACTGATTATGTATGTATACACGATTATTGTATAATGATCCTAAAAGTGGTTTAAATGATTTTTAAGGATCGAAATAGGTGAAATGTCTATTTTACCCCTATTGAGGGAAGTTCACCTAAGGGTGATGAAAGCATGACATGCATGAAATGCATGATTTAAGGACTTTTATGATTTATGAATTTTATTGGTTTTAATCAAAGCAAATTGGTAGATTGGCCAGAAATTGTTTAATTTCATAAGATAACACTACGTAGGTGTTATTTATATTTAAATGGAAATTTCTTTGGAAAACGGCCAACTATCAAGATTATATGGAAACAGATATGCTGACACGTAGTTCGCACTATATCTGCATTTGTGAATGTGCATAAATGTGCTTGAGCGGTTGCTTGCACCGATATGTGTGACATCATATGCATGAAATGTTCTGGAGCGATTGCTCGCATTGATTTTTTGATTTGAAATGCATGAGAGCTGCTGGAGCCTAGTTCGCACTTTGTTTTGACATGTTTTGAGTTGTTTTGACCAAATATGCATAAAAAGATGCTGGAGCGATTGCTCACACTAGTTTTTATGATTTGACATGCATGAGAGATGCTGGAGCTTAGCTCGCATCCTGTTTTGATTTGATATTGCATAAAGTCGTGCTGGAGTGTAACTCGCACGAGATTTGATTTAATTATGCATAAAGTCGTGCTGGAGTGTAACTCGCACAAGATTTGATTTACTTGAGCATTTATGTATGCTGGAGCGTTGCTTGCACAAAGTTTTATATGGTTTTATATTCATTTTAAAGCCGTACGAGGTTTTCATTGAGTTTTTATACATATCCGTACTAGAGCATTGCTTGTACGTGGGTTTTACTTGAATTTATAATCAGTTTAAGTCGTACTAGAGCATTGCTCGTACGCAGATTTTACTGACTTTTATGAAACCGTGCTAGAGCTTCGCTCGCACGAGGTTTTCTGATATCATGAATATGCATGGAGCCGTGCTAGAGCTTCGCTCACATAGGGATTTATATTACATGCATATAACCGTGTTGGAGCCTCATGTAGACTGTGTGTCACAGTAAGATGATATGCTCACACGTACATTCTGAGACAGAGATGATTTAGGTGGATGAGACCTATTGCAGGCACCCCTGATTGAGCTTGGGTTCACAGAGTACATTGTACCGTGTATATCACGTTGAGTATGCTGTACTGTGGGGATTGTTGGAGTGGAGTGGCATTAGCCACGAGGCAGCAAACCTTGCCCTCGCAATCTTGGTGTTATGCTGTTCTGGCGGGTAGGATGACCCACCTCCCATTTCAGGTGTGATACCCCGTACACTAGGTACCGTGTTGCTAGGGATCACTAGGATATGGCCATAGTCCTCGATGCTACTGATATAATCACTTGCTTGTCTCACATAATATAACTATTGGTGGATAGATCAGGGTAGACCCGAGGGAGGGGTAAGGCCCCCAATTTTATGATTTTATACTGTAATATAAGATTTCAGATGATTTTATGATATGTGACCCTGAAAGAAGGGTGGTTTTATAACAGGAGTTTTATAATGAACTTTACTGAATGGTTTTATGAGATGGACCTAGAAGGGTTAGTTTTCACTGCAGTTTTAATGAATTGATTTTAATGTAGTAGCATGATGATGTTTTCCATGCTTTTATTCAAATTCATGGTTGTCTTATATGACATGAAAGAATGCATGATCTTGTTTTAATTCATGCTAAGTATGATTTAATGATGTCACATAAAATGCTATTGATGTATGAATTACATATTTTTTCTATATGCACAAATAGTTTTGAATAAACTAAGTCATTGATGTTTGCATGACTTTGTACTTGATGATTTTAATGAAAAGAAATGGATTTTAAGGGCATGGCATTATGAGCATGTAGATAGTGGAGCTATCTACTTACTTGCGTAATTGCCTTACTGAGCATGTGGTTTGCTCACCCCCCTTATTTTTCCATCTTTTTAGAGCACTCGCAATAGTTATTGAGCGGCTGAGGACTTGCATGCTTGGTATTCACTGCTTCCTATCGAGAGTCAGGTATACACATTTTTATGGTTTTGTATCTAAATATGTAATGCACAGTACTGTAAATGGATATGATGTCAGGGATGTAAGGTTAAGTAAATACCATTGTGTATGTATTTAATTAAAATCAAAAGATAGTAAACTCTGAGACGTGATTATGGAAATGGAATGGTAAATAGGTGAGAGGTGACTAACACCGAATCATAGCCCAACTGTTTGGTAAGAGTGTCACGATGAGAGAAAGGTAAGAATTAAATAATAAATGAAAAAGTAAAAAATTTACTCTGATTTTTAGGTAATTTGGGTCGTGACAGTTTTTTATATCAGAGCTTGAGTTGGCCTGATATGAGTCGGTGTTAGTGGTTAAGGAAGTTTACATTCCCATGTACTGTGCATTGTTTAGATACAATTGTGTATATCGAGATGGAAGTGCAGCTAAAGATTTGATTTTTAAATGCAAGAATAGACTCATTAACTGATAGCCGCTATGGTTGAGAGGCGAGTACACGAGCTCGAGGCCGAAGAGGTAGGCCCGGGAGTTGTACTGAGTCGGCACATGAGACTTGAGATGAGATTAAAGTGGAGGCTGATGTTGAGTATGCCCCACAGAGTTCGACAGAGAGATCGGACAGAGTCTGACAGAGAGATCAGATAGTATTGAGATACGCTTCGCAAGGTTGGAGCGGAGTGTGGGGAATATTTTGCGAGCTAATTGCTCAGAGTATGTTTATGATTCGAGGGCGAATCAGAGCATTGGTGGAAATCTACTCGACCCATCTTAAGAGTTAGACATCCAGAATGGACATGAAAAATAATTCTAGATGTATTCCGGTGATAGAATATCTCGGACACTTAAAGGAAATTACAGATGAAATTTTTTACTCTGACCCAAAGGAACTGGTTGACTTACGAGTATGAATCTCAGTTTATATATTTGGGCAGATATGACTCCGACAATATGAATAGTGGGAGTCAAGATGTTTGAAAGTTCATGAAGGGCTCAGATTGTCAGTTAGAGTCCAATTGCCCGTTAGATATCACTACATATGTCGATGCAGTGTGCAAACTATAGTGTGTGAATAAGATCATGAGTTGCACGCCTCTGAGATTGGGAAAGGTAGTAAGGGCCGAAATAGAGACAAAAGAGAATAGAGAATGATAGAGATGTCAGAAAGGAAAAATGATAGTTTGGTAAAAGCTTAGAGCCGATGAGTCACAGGGTAAGAAGATTGGTAGCCCCAGTGTATTTAATTTCAATACTTTTGAGGGGTATTGTGATTCGAGGACCCCGACCTGCTACAAAACAGTGTAGCAAGTGTAACAGTGTAAGATGTGTGGTAGTTACCACGGAAATAAGATGTTGGACGAGGGCGAGAATATGCCTTGGACCAGAACACTATTGATGTTTCATCTGATATGGTGGAAGATACCACACTGGTTGTAACTAATGAATTAATTATTTAATTGATCTTGGTGCCACGCATTTATTCAGATCGCCTTCAATTGCTTATAAGCGAGTGAAAGATGTGAAGTCTGTACCCTTAAGCAAAACGATCCTAGTTAGCTGATTTTCACTAACTAAATAAGGGTATAGGGATTGTAAGTTTGACAAATAATGAAGGAGTTTCTTATAAGTGATATATTAAAGGAGATATATTGGAATAAGACGTATGCAAGGTAAGGATATCCTTGATATGCAAAGTAAATTGGATTAAGTAATATGTAGTGTATATGGATTGCAACCAAGATAAGGGGTAGATATATCTACACCCAGTCGATGTGGTCAAATTTGAGGGTTAATAAAGGTATTTCAAAATACTTCCCTGCCTGAAGATTTGACAGTGTCTAGAAGCGCACACATAACTTATAGATTGAAATCGACAGTCGTAATATATACATTTAAAAATTTGGGTACCTTTACTGGTTCGATAAAGAGATACAAAATTTGATTAACCATGAAGTTTTACAATTAAAATTTTATAAAAGCCGTTAATATAAGAAAATGGAAATGACGTGAGTTAGTATCTTGAACGGAAGCGATTTCGAAATGACTTTATAGGTTTATGCGTACATAAGTCAAGGATATGGGTGATTGAAATAATGAGTGAAACTCAACTACAAAAAGGTATTTAAACCTTACCTGGACCGATGGGTTGTCATATTTAGTGATGATATTTCGATGTATTCGAAGTCCAGGGAAGAGCATGAGTAGCAATTGGAAACTATCTTACAAACGAGGTGTTGTGAGTTTCTCGAAATGGGCTGCTCAGTTGACACATCTCATTCGGGAAAAGATTGCATACGTGTGGTATGATAAGTATGAAAATAGCTTTAGTGAGTTTTGGTATATTAAGGTAATGAACTGACCACTGTAAGTATTCTCACCATAACCAACAGCTCAAGAGGTTTCTCAGTGTATATGGATACCTCCAAATAAGAAGTGAGCTGCGTATTGATGTAAAATGGGAAGATAGTCGTTTATGGATCCAGATAGCTCAAGGATCATGACAGAAACTATCCGACCCATGATTTAGAGTTGGCAGCCGTAGTGATTACACTAAAAGTATGGTGCCACCATTTATACTGTAAGAAATTTCGGATATGCACGGATCGTAAAAGCCCCGAGTATCTTTTTTCACAGAAAGCGCAAAATATGAGATAACTATGAGGGTTAGAGCTTCTGAGGGATTATAATTGTGAACATTGTACCACCCAGGAAAGGTTATTGTAATAGTGATGCCTTGAACAGAAAGAGCCTCGGGATGGTAGCACATATGATGGTCAGGGAGCGTGAGCTACTAGAGCAGTGTGAACCTCAGTAGTGATGTGATTCCTTCTGATGATGACGGTGATTTTGTGACAGCTAGCCTGAGGTTGAACCGGATTTGTGTGACCGAATTTTCCAGGCTTAGCGTGATAATCGGCATAGTGTCGATAGTGTGGGTCAGATTCAGAAGGGTATGGTGACAGAGTTCACAGTGAGTGATGATGATTTACAGAGGTTCTGAGATAGTATAAGTGCTCCCGAGGACCACAGTTGATGATATAGTATTATTGTCAGAAGCTCACTCTTCGGGATATACAATGCATCCGAGAAATAATAAATATATCAAAATCTCTGAAAAGAGGTATTGGTGGTCAGGTATGAAAAAGAGATTGTAGCAAAGTGTCTCGTATGTCAGCAGAGTAAGGTAGAGTATGAGAAGTTGCAGGGTTATTGCAGTCTCTACCTATATTGACACGAAAATGGGAACAAGTTACCATGAATTTCGTGATGGGTTACAGAGGACCCGAATGAATCAAGAGGCTATCTGGTGATAGTCGATGGATTGATTAAGTTTACCCACCTTCTGGCTATGAAAATCCCCAGATACTCTGAGTGCGAAGGCGAATTTATGTGTATGAAAAATTGTGAAACATTATGTAGCGTTCCAGGGAGCATGATATCAGATAGGGATTCCCGCTTCACTTCCCACTTCTGGGAATGTTTTTCAGGAAGCTATGGAAACCCGATTGAGTGTTAGCACAGCTTCCACCCTCAGACAGATAGTCAGTCAGAGAGGACTGTACAGGTTCTAGAGGATGTGATGAGAGCGTGTGCCCTTGATTTTATAAGCTTCTGGGATGATCAGTTGCTACTAATCAAATTCGCCAATAATGACAATTGTCACTTGAGTATCGGGATGACTTTATATGAGGCATTGTATGGCCGAAGGGATTATTCCCTGACTTAGAGAAGAAATGGTGACAGATAGAAAATTTGTTCCCTAATTGGTAAGATTAACCTCTGAGGATGTTCAGTTGATTTATGAGAGATTAAGAACACCTCAGAGCAGACAGAAAAGCTATGCTAACAAGAGACGGGAAACCATTGGAAATTCACTGAGGGTGAATTACTATTGTTGGCAGTTACTTGTCTTAAGGACGTAACGAGATTCAGAAGGAGATATTAGACAAAGTGGGAGATAAGGGCTGTAGGTTGACGTTATCACTTGAATTAGCAGGCATCCACAATGTGTCCTATCTTTTGATGCTTCGAAAATACTACCCGGACCCAGCATATGTGATTGGATATGAGCTCCAACAATTTAGCTCAATGAAAGTATAACGTATGATTGGAGAATCGATTCGGGTATTAAACGGAAAGAGAAAGTGTTGAGGTTTAATATGATCTCCATAGTTAAGTATGTTGGTAGTATTACACTATGGAGAAAGTCACTTGAGGATGACAGTATATGATACGATAGATGTACCCGAAGTTATTTATGAACTCATTTGCCTTGGTTCTAATTTGGAGGGTCAAATTTCTTAAGTGGGGGAGATTGTAAGACCCGATTTTATCGTAAGAGCAAAAAGGGAATAAATAGAAATTTTCTAGTGCATTTAATAATGCAAATGGACTGAAATGGCATTCCCGAACCCGTGCAAGGGTAAAACGGTCAAAAGATCAAAATTCGATATTAATCGGGACAAGAAAATTTCATTAAAAATAATGGCTTGAGAAATCTTGATCAATAACGAAGAAATAATTAAATTTCGAGTTAACTTGATCAAGATATAATTTTATTTAATATTTTTGAAATTTTCGTATCGAAAAATATACCGAATAGGCAAAATCGGACTGAGAAATTCATTTACGGATTAAATGAATAAAATAGTATTTTTTTTAGATATTTTGGATTTTAATAATATTTTAATTGATTATAATATTATTATAAATAAAATAATAATAAATAAAATAATAAATAAAATAATAAAAACAATTAAAAAAAGGAAACTCGCGAAACACGAGCTGGAAAACGAGACGGAAGCCGAGCTTCCCTTCTTCACCGATGATCGGAGGCCGGCGACCACCATAGAGGAGCGACTGACGAGGAGGTATCCCAACCGAGCCCTCCATCGGCACCAACCAGCATTGAACGACGGCGAATGGCGAGGAAAAATCGAGAGAGAGAATCGAGGGAGATTTTCGGTGACCGGCATCGATTCGAGACCGGCCACCACCAGCCGAGCGTTCCCCAGGCACCGAGGGTTCGATTGGTTGCAGCCTTGGCCGGTAGAATGGCGGCCAGCACCGGAAACGACGAGGAAAGAGGAAGTCATCGACGGCGAAGGGAGAGGAGGTCGGACCGGTCACTTTTCGACGACCTCGAGCGAAACCGAGGGCAAATCCGAGATACGGACGACCCAGCAGAGTCACTGGCTATGGAAACCGGAAGAGAACCAACAGCAAGCCACTGAACCTGCCAAACCGGAGTGAACCGACGGTCTGAACAGGGTTGAACCGAACCGGACCGAACCGGTTCAGCCAAAAAGGAAAGGAAAAAAGAAAGAAAAAGGGAAAAAAGAGGAAAAAATTAGAAAAAATTCTAGTGATGCAATCGAGCTTCGGGTAAGTCGGTAAGCGGTCGAATTGATCAATTTAATTTTTAGAATATTTAATTTGATAAATAATCGACTGAAAGTTTACCCAGAAATATATTTAATTGTGTAGCTCGATGATTGCCATCCATCGAGAGCTTGAGACATCCTCGATTTGCATACTATCATGGAATCTCAGGTAAGTAACCCTTATTTACGACAATTTTGCATCGTTATGCGTATTGATGAATTACGGATTTAATTTCCGCATAAATGAATTAAATTCTAAAAATTGGGATAACTGTTGTAAATAATTAATTGAGCACTCCGAGAATTTAGAACGAGGCTAAATAAATACTGATGGGCCCAATGAGCTTAATAGGCCTCGATAAAGTGTGGTAAACGGGCTTAAGGCCGACTAAGGCCTATTATGGTGCAATAAGGCCCAATATGGGTAAACGGGCCCAATGATTTAAATTAAGCCCAAAAAATTGTGAAACACAATTAATTGTATTGTATTTGACCTGGTGAATATTTATCCGCAGTTCCAGAGATTGTATTCGAAGCAAATCGGACTGCGTGACGAGTCATCAGTGGAAAGGTCAGACTGTACAGAAAAATGAGTTAAGGGAATTGTGTGAGTAGCTAGAGGTAGCTACGCATATTTTAATAGATTTTGTATACACTGATTATGTATGTATACGCGATTATTGTATAATGATCCTAAAAGTGGTTTAAATGATTTTTAAGGATCGAAATAGGTGAAATGTCTATTTTACCTATATTGAGGGAAGTTCACCTAAGGATGGTGAAAGCATGACATGCATGAAAGGCATGATTTAAGGACTTTTATGGTTTAAGAATTTTATTGGTTTTAATCAAAGCAAATCGGTAGATTGGCCAGAAATTGTTTAATTTCACAAGATAACACTACGTACGTGTTATTTATATTTAAATAGAAATTTCTTTGGAAAACGGCCAACTATCAAGATTATATGAAAACAGATAGTGCTGACACGTAGTTCGCACTATATGTGCGTTTGTGAATGTGCATAAATGTGCTTGAGTGGTTACTTGCACCGATTTGTGTGACATCATATGCATGAAATGTGCTGGAGCGATTGCTCGCATTGATTTTATGATTTGAAATGCATGAGAGCTGTTGGAGCCTAGCTCGCACTCTGTTTTGACATGTTTTGACTTATTTTGACCAGATATGCATAAAAAGGTGCTGGAGCAATTGCTCGCACTAGTCTTTATGATTTGACATGCATGAGAGATGCTGGAGCTTAGCTCGCATCCTGTTTTGATTTTATATTGTATAAAGCTGTGATGGAGTGTAACTCGCACGAGATTTGATTTAATTATGCATAAAGCCGTACTGGAGTGTAACTCGCATGAGATTTGATTTACCTGAGCATTTATGTGTGCTGGAGCGTTGCTCACACAAAGTTTTATATGGTTTTATATTCATTTTAAAGTCGTACTGGAGTTTTTCTCATACGAGGTTTTCATTGAGTTTTTATACATATCTGTACTAGAGCATTGCTCGTACGTGGGTTTTACTTGAATTTATAATCAGTTTAAGTCGTACTGGAGCGTTGCTCGTACGTAGATTTTACTGATTTTTATGAAACCGTGCTAGAGCTTCGCTAGCACGAAGTTTTCTGATATCATGAATATGCATGGCACCGTGCTAGAGCTTCGATCGTACAAGGATTTATATTACATGCATATAGCCGTGTTGGAGCCTCCTGTAGACTGTGTGTCACAGTGAGATGATATGCTCACACGTGCATTCTGAGACAGAGATGATTTGGGTGGATGAGACCTTTTGCAGGCACCCCTGATTGAGCTTGGGTTCACGGAGTACGTTGTACCGCGTATATCAAGCGGAGTAGCTGTACCGTGCGGATTGTTGGAGTGGAGTGACATTAGCCACGAGGCAGCAAGCCTTGCCCTCACAATCCTGGTGTTATGCTGTTCTGACGGGTAGGACGACCTACCTCCCGTTTCAGGTGTGATACCCCGTACACTAGGTACCGTGTTGCGAGGGATCACTAGGATATGGCCATAGTCCTCGATGCTACTGATATAATCACTTGCTTGTCTCACATGATATAACTATTGGTCGATAGACTAGGGTAGACCTGAGGGAGGGGTCAGGCCCCCGATTTTATGATTTTATAATGTAATATAAGATTTCAGATGATTTTATGATATGTGACCCTGAAAGAAGGGTGGTTTTATAACAGGAGTTTTATAATGAACTTTACTGAATGGTTTTATGAGATGGACCTGGAAGGGTTAGTTTTCACTGCAGTTTTAATGAATTGATTTTAATGTAGTAGCATGATGATGTTTTCCATGCTTTTATTCAAATTCATGGTTGTTTTATATGACATGAAAGAATGCATTATCTTGTTTTAATTCATGCTAAGTATGATTTAATGATGTCACATAAAATGCTATTGATGCATGAATTACATGTTTTTTCTATATGCACAAATAGTTTTAAATAAACTAAGTCATTGATGTTTGCATGACTTTGTGCTTGATGATTTTAATGAAAAGAAATGGATTTTAAGGGCATGGCATTATGAACATGTAGATAGTGGAGCTATCTACTTACTTGCATAATTGCCTTACTGAGTGTGTGGTTTGCTCACCCCCCTTATTTTCTCATCTTTTCAGAGCCCTTGCAATAGTTATTGAGCGGCTGAGGACTTGCATGCTTGGTATTCGCTGCTTCCCATCGAGAGTAAGGTATACACATTTTTATGGTTTTGTATCTAAATATGTAATGCATAGTACTGCAAATGGATATGATGTCGGGGATGTAAGGTTATGTAAATACCATTGTGTATGTATTTAATTAAAATCAAAAGATAGTAAACTCTGATATGTGATTATGGAAATGAAATGGTAAATAGGTGAGAGGTGACTAACACCAAATCATAGCCCGACTATTTAGTAAGAATGTCACGATGAGAGAAAGGTAAGAATTAAATAATAAATGAAAAAGAGAAAAATTTACTCTAATTTTTAGGTAATTCGGGTCGTGACAGTTGTGTTTTGTGACTTTGTCATGTGCTATTTACTGAGGTGATTTTTATCACATATTTTGAGGAAAGCCATTACCGCATATATTTACACATGCTTGTGAATGCTCTATATCGAGCCTTTTTAACTTCATGTTTTCACATGATTTATAAGCTTTGAGATGATGATGTTTTGAGAACTTTCATGCTACGATTTCAAATGAGTATACTGAGTTTCATATACAAATACATACTTGTGATGTGTGATATGGTTTATATAACTGAGTTCCCTTACCCCCTTACTGAGCAATTTAGAAGCTCACCCTGTTTTCTCTTCCCCTAGATTTATTCAAGTGAAGTGAGTTCCTTGCGACGTACGAATTAGAGGCTAGTGGAGGACTTGAACTCCAAGTCGTATTTTGTGTATTAAGGTATACATTAAATATTCATGTATCCAGACTAGGGTTAGATTTACAGACACTTATTGTACAGTGATGTACGGAATGTATTAGGATTAATTAATTTGGAATTGAGTAATGTATATGATACGATATATACTATCTTATAATGAGATCCTGAGGCATGATAAGTATGATGATGTATGACACTGCACAGGAATGCACCCTCAATTGTGATTTGATGAGTAAAGAGTTTTAAATTTGCCCTATTTTCATCATTTCCGGGGCGTCACAAATTAAAACTACTTTTTCAACACTAACAAATAATAATAAGAGACATAAAAAATTAATTGGCAATAATATAAACATAAAAAACAAACTATGCAGAATAAATGAGAACTGCCAAACATGGCTTTGTACAAGTCGCCAATCAACAACCTGTCTGACCCCTTCCATGCTGCTCTCATGTCTGTATACTGCTGCTATACTGGCTCTCAGTCTGCTTTGCTTTGCTTTGCTTCATTCTCTGCAATCGGTGTGCATCGCAGCACATACCATTCTAGGCTGTATTTCTAGGAGCAGCGTTGTACTGCTCACTGCGGCAAGGCATGCACACAAGCTCTTGATTCAGTTCGGTACTCAACAAGTGCAGTCGGGATTACTCCAACAACACACCATTTCTCCGCTACAGGTGTTGTCCTCGCCTACTCACATGCAGCATCTACTGTGTATCAACGCTCAGTGCCACCTTTGCGTGATCTTCATTCAGCTGCATAACCGAGCAGCACCATCACTAGCCTCCTTGCAGCATGCACTACCAGGCTACAACAATAATAATAGAAACAGATGTGTGAAATTAGCCAAAGAAAATCGCAACAGTAAGTTAAATGAGAAACGGAGAAGAATAGATTAATGGATGTAAGTTAGAGCAATACTGAAACAAAGGAAAAATACTGGATGAAATAAAATTAAAAACATATGAGCAGAAATGAAAATAAGAAGATGCCCTTTGTCTACTGTAACCATTCACTCTATCGTTGTTCTTGGCAATGGAACTAGCAGTACATCTACCCCGTTCGGCTCGTCACCTAGTCACGCCACTAACCTTCCAAATTTGCTCCTTATTTCCCAGCAACGCAGCATCCCGCCAATCTCTGCCCAGCTAGCAGGCAACGTCTTCTTCCAATAACTTGTCCTGCACTGCCTCTACATGTCCCGATAATATAGCAACATCCAAGCAGAATTATACTTCAGTGATCGACTTAGCCAGCATCTGCGCATCTATGTCCAACGTTTTTCACAACAGTTCGGTAATGGTGACACCACACATCCATCAAAACCTACAACTACCAATAACTGGATTAATACAGAATGAAAGCATGCAAAGGGAATGAACAGTACAAAGCTTCTGAAACAGAGCATAACAGAGGATGATTATGGACGCTCTCCACTGCACCCATGGACACCAACTTCTACCAAACATAAACTAGCCAGCGAGTCTTGTGGGCGCAACGAGAAAATGTCGGGATGAAATGCAGTAAATGAAATGGACTACAGAAACATAAGAAAATGCAGTAAAAAAATAAAGAAGCTATTACTCTAAATGCAGTAAAGAGACGAATCCATGTAGTGCAGAAAAAGAAAAATGAAAAAGAAACAACAAGGCAATCACATGTTTTAAACTTAAAGCGGAAAAGAAATAAGTAGAATCAACAGCTGAAAATTAAACCCACACTATAAACAGTCGTAAAGCAAAGAAACATGAATTTCCAGTGGCCACGTCTTGCTTCTTCCTCTGCTCAGCCACTATTGTTCCACTGTGCCAGCAATGCAGGACCAATATCCAGCATTAAACCTGCACCACTATACCAGAACAATGTAGCAATGCAAGACCAATATCAAGCATTAAACCTGCTCCACTGTACCAGAACAATGTATCTGTCATGACCTAAATTACCTAAAAATCAGAGTAAATTTTTCACTTTTTCATTTATTATTTAATTCTTACCTTTCTCTTATCGTGACAATCTTACCAAACAGTTGGGCTATGATTCAGTGTTAGTCACCTCTCACCCATTTACCATTCCATTTCCATAATCACATTCACATATCAGCGTTTACTATCTTTTGACTTTAACTAAATACATATACAGTAGTATTTACATAACCTTACATCCCCGACATCGTATCCATTTACAATACTATGCATTACATATTTAGATACAAAACTGTACAAATTTGTATACCTGTGTCTTGATGGGAAGCAGCGGATACCAAGATACAAGTCCTTAGCCGCTCACTAGCTATTGCGAGTACTCTGAAAAGATGGGAAAATAAGGGGGTGAGCAAACCACACGCTCAGTAAGGCAATTATGCAAGTAAGTAGATAGCTCCACATCTACATGCTTATAATGCCATGTCCTTAAAATCCATATCTTTTCATTCAAATCTCAAGCATAAAATAATGTATTTAATCATGACTTAGTTTATAAAACTATTCGTGCATATATAAATTATACTACTTATGCATCAATAGCATTTTATGTGACATCATTAAATCATACTTAGCATGAGGTAAATCAAGATCATGCCATGTAAAACAAATCATAAGAAATAATCATTTTCATGAATTTATGATTAAAGCATGGAAAACTCATCATGCTACTGCATTTAAATCATTTTATTTAAAGCGCAGTATAAAATAACCCAAAGGGGTTAAGAATCTCATAATTCAATTTCAAACTCATAAAGCAATTCGTTATAAAATTCTGTTAAAAAGCACATCTCAGTAAAAATCACAAAATCGAGGGCCTGACCCCTCCCTTAGGTCTACCTTGGTCTATCGACCAATAGTTATATCATGTGAGACAAGTAGGTGACTATATCAGTAACAACGAGGACTATTGCCATAACCTAGTGATCCCTGGCAACACGGTACCTAGTTTACGAGGTATCACACCTAAAATGAGAGGTGGGTCGGTCCTACCCTCCAAAACAGTATAACATCGTGGCTAATGCCACTCCACTCCAATAATCCCCACGGTACAACGTACTTCGTCAACCCAAGCTCAGCCAGGGGTGCCTGGAATAGGTCTTATCCACCCATAACATCTTTGTCTTAGTATGCACGTGTGAGCATATCATCTCACTGTGACACACAGTCTACAAGAGGCTCCAACATGGCTATATGCATGTCATATAATTCCCTGTGCAAGCGACGCTCTAGCACAGCTCCATGTATATTCATGATATCTAAAAACCTCATGCAAGCTAAGCTCTAGCACGGTTTCATAAAAATTAATAAAATTTACATACGAGTAGCACTCTAGTAAGACTTTTAAAATGAGTTATAAATTAATATAAAACTTCTTGCGAGTAAGCTCCAGTACGATTTTATGCATCAATAAATCAAATCTCGTGCAAGTTACACTCCAGCACGACTTTATGCATAAATAAATCAAATCTCGTGCGAGTTACACTCTAACACGGCTTTTATGCAATTATCATATCAAAATAGGATGCAAGTTAATCTCCAGCACCGTTTTATGCATATTAAGTCATAAAAACTAGTGCGAGCAATCGCTCCAGCAACTTTTTATGCAAATCAAGTCAAAACAAATCAAAACATTCAAAACAGAGTGCGAGCTAGGCTCTAGCACCTCTCATGCATTTCACAATAATAAAAATCAGTGCGAGCAACCGCTCTAGCACATTTCATACATATGATGTCACACAAGTCAATGCGAGCAACCGCTCAAGCACATTTATGCACTCTCACAAACTCAAATATAGTGCGAGCTATGCGCCAGCACTATCTGTTTCCATATAAACTTGATAGTTGGCCCATTTTCCAAATAATTTTCATTTAAATCTTAATAACACTTATGTAGTGTCATATTGTGAAATTTATGCAGTTACTAACCAATCTATCAATTTGCTTTGATTAAAACCAAGAAAATTTCTTAATTCAGAAAATTCCTTAAATCATGCATGTCATGCTTTAACCATCCTTAGGTGAATTCCTTAAATAGGGGTAAAATAGCCTTTTACCTATTTCGAGTCCATAAAATCATTAATTTATTTCTAGGACCTCTATACATATTCAGTGTATTCATACATATTCAGTGTATACAAAAACTATTAAAATACGCATAGCTACCTCGAGCTACTCACACAATTCCCTTACCTCATTTTTCTGTACAATCTGACCTTTTCCACTGATCTCTCGTCACGCAGTTCGATTTACTCTGAATCAAATCTCTAGAACTGCGGATAAATATTCATCAGGTCAAATAAAATACAATTAATTGAATTTTATATTTTTTGAGCTTAATTTAAATCATTGGGCCCGTTTACCCATATTAGGCCCGATTTCACCATTTTTAGCTCTACCGAGAGGGGGGTGAATCGATTTTCTAATGTTAATGGCAAATTTTAAATTAATCCTAATTTAATCAGCAAATGATAATGAGCAATATAATGAAATTAAACAAATTAAAGCAAGATAGGGAAGAGAGTAATAAACACAATCGTTTATAAAGGTTCGGTCAATCTCTTGCCTACGTCCTCTCTCCTTGACCTTCTTGTCAAGTGCTTTCTTTCTCACTTTCAATAGAAGTTACAATGTTCCTTTTTTAGGTTAAGGAATAACCTCTCTACCCTTTGCAATACAAAGATGTATTCACCCTTTTACAATTTTTATCTCACTGAGGAACAATCCTCTTCTCTCTTAAGGTAAGGATGAATAGAAAATCAAGCTTTTAATGTGGGTAGGACAATTACAGCTTTTGCACTTAAGCTTATACACACACTCAATAAATTAGGAATGAAGACAAAAGGAATGAAAGAATTAAACTCTTAAGAATGTAAGAAATGTGCAGCAATGGTGTCTCTTTGCTCATTGTCTTCAATGCTTGGTTAAATACTGAAGGATTGGTAGTTGGAGCATTAAATGCTATTTTTCCCATTGAGATTTTTGTAGAACTAGCCGTTGGGTACCTCCAGTAGGATGCCAGATCGATCTGCCATCTTGGCCAGATCGATCTCTTAGTTATAAATCCTGCAAGATCAAAGCAAAATAACACAAGGAGATCGATCTCATATATGAGCAGATCGATCTTACAATTTGAACATGTTAGGGGAGATCGATCTGTCGAATAGGCAGATTGATCTTCCAATCTCTCTGTTTGAGGCAAGATCGATCTAGAGATCGATCTGTCATGTATTCTCATAGTGGGGAGATCGATCTCTCATTAACCCAGATCGATCTCCTTAGCTCTCTGACTTTGAGGAGATCGATCTCTTCCTATACTAGATCGATCTCATGAGTTCTCTGTTTGAGTATAGATCGATCTTATAGATCGATCTACTGTCTTTACTTTAGGGGAGATCGATCTCATCCTAGATCAGATCGATCTCTTCAACTCTAGTTTTAGGCTGATCGATCTCATAACCCTTATAGATTGATCTCAATCTTCCTTAATACCTTTGTACAGGTTCAAGGCTTAGCAGATCGATCTCATGTCTTCATGAGATCGATCTCTCATCCAATAAAACCCAGGAGATCGATCTCTCATAACCCATATCGATCTCTCATCTACAGAAACTTAAGTTCTGGTACTAATAACCTCTAAACATGTTTTTATATCATCTTTATACTATTAAATTTACTTGTTTTGTCATTTCAAAATATATTATCACAACAATCTCCCCCTTTTTGATATGACAAAACCTATTCAATCAACATGTTTAGTTAATTTGCACAAGCTCCCCCTTTTTATAAGCTCCCCCTTTCTTTTAACTTTTGACCTCATGACTTTCTTAACTCCCCCTCATTTTAATCATTCCTTTAAACCTTTAGACATGTTTCTTAAAGCCATTTTCACATCTTTTAATTAACCCACATGTTCTCTTTTCTTCTCCCCCTTTTTGTCATATCAATGACGCTAAAGGTTAAGGAAACAGTCCAACTGTAAACACATTGTGCATTTCAAAATAGTAAATCATTTGAGCATATGGCAACAATAACTAATATTTCATTCAAGCAAATGCAGTTTCAAAAACAACAAGAAGTACACATGAAAACTAACTAATCTTATCCTAATATTCATATCCTACGGTTGAGGAACTCGATCCATAAGATCCTCAATGTGAGTGCGAGTGACCTGAAGCTCATCATACATCGCTCCTGAGTAGCATGAAGATTTGCAAAGCCTTCATCGACTTTGCGGTTCAGTTCCGCGAACAGCAGCTGCTGGGTTGCATGAAGGTTTGCAAAACCCTCATCGATCTTCCGGTTGAGCTCACTCATCATGGTCACTATGGACTCCATGCCAGCAGGTGAGGGAACCGGTGCAGTGGGCGGAGGAGTCAAGGACGATGGACCCACAGTCGGTGCAGCAGGTGGATCCATAGGCTCATCGAAGGGATCTTCCTCCATAGCTGCTGCAAATTGCTGTTCCCGCTTCTTCTTCCAGTCGCCCCGAAAGTCCTTGTAGTAGCCCATGTGGTGGAGTGTCTCGATGTTGAGGACGCTCTTTGAAGAAGGCACTTCACACGTTTCGCAACTGCTGTCCACTCCAAGTCGTTGGAGAAAATATGCCAATGGTTGCGAAAACACTATCGTTGTGGCTTGGCCGCAGACAATCTTCAACCATTCTTGATAGATAAAGTGGACAAGGTTGGGTTTTTGACTGGTAGAGTGTATGTGGTGGATCCAAAAGCGATCTAGCCTCCTAACGGTGGAATGACGGGTACCGAAAGGACAAAGGTTCCATGAGATGATGAGGTGGAGTAACCGTGGGTGCATTGAGAGGTCACTCGCCTTATCCCCGGGAAGGACAAACTCCAAGGGGACTTCTTCATCTTCATTTGTCAAGCCGTCATTACTTATGTGGAAAGCTTTGGCTAAGACTTCAGGGTCTATGGCAATTGACTTACCCATGACATAGGTTCTAAACCCTAGAATTTTGCAGGTATCAGCGGGGTCATAGGTGAGTTCGGCATTGGAAAAGAATGCCTTAATGATATTTGGGGGTACGGGAGTGTTTATTTTAAGAAACGGAATCCAACCAAATTCTTCAAATTTGGTTAGATAGGGAAAATCAATGCGGTTTAAGAAAGAGTAATCGATTGTTCGCCAATGTTTAATTGGCATGGTGGAGAAATATTCTTCATATCGCTTCCTTTTTGCAGGTGTTTTAAAACACCTGTTAAAGGTAGTGACTGAAGGGGGTGGATTGGTTTGGGAAGAAGACCCTTGATAGACACTAGGTCGAGGAGGTTTTTGGCCTACTCTCTTAAGTCTGGGCATGATTCTAGACACTTAAAGACCTCTAGATAATCTTAAGGCTAGTTCACTAACAACCTAACCAATGGAACAGTAGCTAGATTTGACCTAGTGAGAAATTGAGCACAAAACTTAAGAAAATTTTTTTTTCGAGCTACACAATTAAATATTTTTTCGGGTAAATTTTCAGTCGATTATTTATCAAAATAAATATTTTGAAATTTAAATCGGTCAATTTCAACCACTTACTAACTTACCCGTATCTTGATTGCATCACTGGAATTTTTCTCAATTTTTCCTCTTTTTCTTTCCTTTTTTTGCTTCTTTTCCTTTTTTTTTGGCTGAACCGGTCCGGTCCTGTTCGGCATACCGTCACTGCGCTGAATCGACTGTACCGGTTTAGGCCTCATTTTGTCGTTCGAGCCTTCTCTCTCGCGGCATCTCCCCCCGTTTTCGGCGTTCTCCAGCGTTTCCACGACACATCACGGCCACTGATGGTTCGCCTGAGGTTGGGCTGCCTTCGCCGACCCTCGCCGACCCCTCAGTCTCGCCGATGGCTCGCTGGTGAGGGAAAACTAAATCCGTTGGTTTTGTCCTCACTTTTCGCCTGTTTCGTTTTTGTTTCCTTTTTTCGAAAATCGCAAATTTCAGTTTTTTTTTAATATTTTTATTTATTTATTTATAATATATTTTTATTATTATTTTAATGATTAAAATAATAATAAAAATCTCAAAATATCTCAAAAAATCCTATTTAATTCATTTAATCAATAAATGAATTTATCAGTATTATTTCGTCATTTGGGATATTTTTCGATTATTTTCGAAATTATTTTTCGATGTGAAAATTTCGGTTTATTCCAATAAATTCATATCTTGATCAATTTAACTCGGAATTTAATTATTTCTTCATTATTGATCAAGATTGTCAAATCCATTATTTTTAATTAAATTTTTTCCCGATTAATATCGAATTTTGATCTTTTGACTGTTTACCCTTCACTTGTTCAAGAATACCATTTCAATCCTTTTGTATTTTTCATTTCGTGTTTTAAATAAAATCGGGTCTTACAGTATTGGCGGTGATATTATGCTTTGGAAATTCAGTAAGGCCATAGTTTGAAGGAACATTAAATGAAAATTAAAAGTAAGAGAAACCCGAATAGTAAAAATGGAGTTTTTGAAACTAAATAAACTTTTTCATTAACCAAGCTTCTCTGTGTTGAAATCATAAGAAATAAAACTTGCTTAAACCTAGAAAAATGGTGGCTGCCAATAACGTGAACTACAACATAACTAGAAAAGAAATGAAACTTTTCATAAAGATAAAAATTACTATGAACACTAGCTAAACAAAAGAAAAATTAATGGTGGCTAACGGGAATGCTTTTAAAGAAAACAAGAAAAACTATTCTAAAATTACCCTAACACTACTCTTACCCTAGGCTACGTTACCCTTAAAACTACTCTACCTGCACTACTTACTACTTTACCTACTACTTTTTCAATTGCTCATCATATTCTATATAAACACAAAATTGGGGGTACAATGGTAATTTTTAATCCTAGATGAGTTGGCATTGTTTGGCCACTTGTCTTCATTCCATTCGCCATAGAGAAGATATTTCCATGTCATTCGTCTTCTTGTCCCCTTGAAAGTGCAATGTGGCTTGGTGTGTGTGTCTACCATGAGGTAGGGACAATATCCGTTAATCTTATCTTTCTGAGGCGAATAAAATACGAACACCCGACATCCTATGTGTCCAGACGAATGGTGACTCAAACTGCAAAATGGTAGTGGTCAGTCTCCTTTTAGCCCATTTTCAGCCCATTTTTGACTGAAATTCATCCGGATTTAATTTACCTGCACATAAGAGAATTTTAATTAAATTGAGGGGATAATTAATAAAATAATATGGGGATTAAAATAATTAATTAAGAAATTAAGCACAAATAATTCTATTTTAATAGAATTATCACACCCCCAAACTTGAGCTTTTGCTTGTCCTCAAGTAAAACAAAATACATGTAGGAATGGCAAGTACCAAACACAATGGTTTCCCCAATATTATCCTTAAAGAAAAAGTACAAACTCTAATCTCAAAGATTCACGAAAGTTCAACACTTAGAATCATCCAATCATAAGTCCTACCCCAAATTGGACTCCTCATGTGTGTGAAAAAGTCAAAGCCACTTCACAGTACATTACCCAGATCAGATTATGCAAACACAATGAATGTAAAGTCAATGACAAGTGATCATTCTCATAAGTTTGCTTTTCACTTGTCTCTCTACTAATGTAGCCACAATTAACCAAAGATCAATAGGACTTCATTCAGCTTGTAATGTACGGCTAAGGCTAAGGTATGATAAAGTCGATTTAGGTTTAATTACCCCTCAATGTGCATTACTTCTAGGATTTTTGATGTAAGAGCTCAAATTTGTTCCCCTAAACTTATTTATTTTGCTAAACATTTTTATTCTATTTTTGTATTTTCTTTTTTTTTCTTCATCTTCTTCTTCTTTCTTCTTCTTTTTTTTTCTTTTTTTTTTCAAAAATTTCCCTATCACCTATACCGATATATACAAAGCTCAAGATATATCCTAATGAATTTTCATGCTTTTAGGGTAAGAGATAGGAACACAGTGTTTAAGCTAAAGAAAATTGTGCAGGTGTATTTACAAAGAAAAGCTTATTTGGCCCAGATGGGTGACTAGGGGTAAAATATGTACAAGGATGGCTAGAAAGGCTCAAACTATTCAAAGATGACCTAAATCATCTCCCTAATTAAGTGTGATCTAATATTTCACCTTGAGATCAGATCAAACAAATTCTAGAATATGATGTACAAAATCACTTGAACAAATGTAATCCTATGTCCACATAAGCTTTCTCTAAATAAATATACAGATTCATGACATGACATGTGCATAAAATGAAGAAATCACAACCAGAATCAAGACAAATTCAAGAATTCAACTTTATGCATTTCTTATAATCATGCTTCTTAGTCAATCAAAGTCAGATTAAATCATGGGGTCATATCATCTGAATATGGGAAAACTACATGCTAAGTACTAAATCATCCTAAAATCAAACAATGTAAACTCATATTTTCAAAAATCTTTTTCAATTTTGCCAAAAAATTTCAAAAATGCTCAAGTGGTATCCCCTCCCTAAACTTAAAGTGCATAATGTCCTCAGTGTGCATATAATATAAGAATTGAAGCTCAAGAACATAATACTCCCCTATCTGATGATGATGAAGAACAACTGAAGCTTGATTGAGCAGGTAATTCTAAAAAAAATTCGGCAAAATAAACTAAGAAAGAAACAGCAGAAAAGAGAAAAAAAACTGTACAAAAAGTGAAAAGAAAAATAAAACAGCATAATATGAAATGAAGCTAAGTAGCAGGATTAAAAGTAGGAGGATCAACTAAAGTGGTAATAGAATGCTGACAGTCAAATCCTCCCCTAAAAAAGTGTTTAAGTCCTAAGGATTTTTTTTTTAATTTTTGGATTTTGATTTTCAAATTTTTTATTTTTTTTTCATATAGAGAGAAAATTAACTAAACTAAATTAAGGCTCTAAATATTCACAACCTAAATATGTACAAAACTAGAATTATACATAAGCATAATTTCACTGATATTAATTAATGACTAATTGTCTTTCCCGGCAACGACACCAAAAACTTGATACACACTACGCCCACTCTAAGTGACCTAGACGTGTTAATCACAAGTGCACTGTCACGACCCTCAACTTACCAAAATATGTACAAATTTTTCGTATTTTCATGCATCAATCCTTAATCATCCTTCCTCGATCGTGAACAACCACACACTTAACAGTTGGGCTGTGTGTCGACGTCTAACTCACTCCACCATACCAATTCAATTTGGAACACTATTTATGAGTAAACACTTGTATAAATGTATATATATATCAGAGTTGTTACATGTGTTTACATTGTTTTACATCCCCAGTGGTTACATACAAAATGCTACTGTGCTATGTCTAGTTTAGATACAAAATAATCAAGGTGTGTATACCTTTAGCGATGGGATGCAGCGGAATTACCAAAAAGGGAACGCCTCCAGTCACGTCCAATCTATACTCAAATCTCTGTAGAGAGGGGAAAATAAGGGGGGTGAGTAAACCACACGCTCAGTAAGGCAATCATGCGAACAGGTAGATACTGCACTATCTACGTGATCGTGATGCCATGCTCAAAAGCATTTAATTCATTGTTTATCTCAAAACATGAGTGTATGATTGTGTTAATGATATGTAAAGCATTCATGCTATTTAAAATTCAGTGCACATTTTCAACTCAAAGCATGGTATAAATCATCATGCATAATTCACAATAAAAGCATGGCATTAAACATCATGCATTTTCACAATAAAGCATGGCATTAAACATCATGCATCCGTGCACTTTAAAAACCATTAACAAATCAATTCGTCACTGGTCAGGTCTCGGCCCATCCCTCGGGCTTTCCTGACCCACAATCATTTCAAACATGGATTTAATCTCAAATAGCAGTAGACATGTGAGATAGGCAGTTCAACAATAGGTAATAACCTCAAGGCCTATGTACATAACCTGTGATACCGGCTACACGGATCAGGTGTGCGGGATATCACCACCATCTGCTTCCACACGGGAGGTGGGTCAAATCCTACCCGCCGGTCCATAGGAGATCTCATCCGAAGACGGCACATCACAACTCAACATGGTACAATGTACTCCATGCTACATGCACGGTACGACGTACTCCGTGGGCCCAATCAACACATCATATCACGCCACATCTCAAACGCACGTGTGAGCCTATTTAATCGGGGCGACCTCTTGTCTATCCGAAGCTCCTAACACGGCTAATTAATCATGTCAACACAATGCACGTGTGAGCCTATTTAATCGATGTGACACCCAGTCTACTCGAAGCTCCAAACACGGCAACATACAAGGTGGGCATCTAGTGCGAGACAAACTCGAGCACAATGCCAAAACAATTATGAAATCCATGTGAAAACTAGTGCCTCTTACACTCTTTCATACTCACGAAATCATGTAGGTGGCTCAAAACTTGCAAAATATGATTAACAAAACCAAAACACACTCATCTCTTTTGCAAATCATTTCAATATTAGCCAACCTACCAATCATTTGCTAAAAGCAATAAAACATGATTTTCAAAGCAATATGCTTTTGTTTTCATGCACATTTCTCAAACTCCCAACTTTTACCCTTCAATCACCCAACAACATTTCCTAGTCTCATGCATTCTAGCAAAACATTTAAGCGCCCATATTGCGCACAGATATCTCTAAGAGTCCACACAATTCCCTTACCTCGATTTACTTGGTGTGACTCCTTTCCTTTTAGCTTCTCACGCTCTTGGCCCAACTCGTCTCGGCGTATCCTCGGAAGCTGCGATTCATTCATTAAATCGATTGAGTTAATGTATTTAACCCATAATTAACCTCACTAGTCAATATTATCCACTTATGCATTTTACAAATGCCTTAATCCACATTTTACCTCTTTTAGGTAAGTCTCACAATTTATCCACTAACCACATCTTAAAATCATACCACAGCACTATAAATAACTTTTACATATCTCTTTCATCATTAATCTCCATACATTCCACTTTCTCACACTAAACCACTTCTAGGTCAAAATCATTCCAATGCATTCTAGATAGTTTCTAACCATCCATACTCATGCCAAACAACTCCAAAATCACTTAAATAAATAATGCACCATAGTTGGAGTGTTAGAATCTTACCCAATTTGATTTCTCCTCTTGCTCCAAATGGCAATGCCCTTAACTTCTTCAATATCGACAATAGGAAAAATGCCTTCCAACTATATTGTTCTTCTCTTTGATAGGAACAACTTTGCCTCTAATGGTCTCTCTTCAAACCTCACTGAAAATGGCTGATTTTAGAGAGAGAAAGTTAGGCTTTTGGGTTGAAAGTGGAAGGTTTGTGTTTTTCTCGAAATTTTCTGATTTCCAGCACTCCTTATATAGAATTAGCTTGAGGAGATCGATCTGGTCCAAGAGGAGATCGATCTGGTCCCTTAAAATCCCTCTTTTTCACGGCATTTTTAAGCCTGAAATCGATCTGTTGAAGCATGAGATCGATCTGTCGAGGCATGAGATCGATATGTCGAAGTATGAGATCGATCTGCTCCCAAACAGAGAGTTAAGGAGATCGATCTGGTCCATTGGAGATCGATCTGTTCTATTCTTTTGCCCAAATAAGAGCATTCTGGCTCTTCCAGATCGATCTCTCATCCCATGAGATCGATCTGCCCTTCAAAATTTCCAGATTTTCTGTAGTTCCTCTACAACAACACTTACCAAACATCCTTAATTTGCTACCATGATCATTTCCTCATTCATTCATCTTTGAGACTTGAAAATGGCATCCATCCTCACTTCATACACATTAAAACTTGTGTAGAATCTTTGTATGACCAATGGTACTTAATATAAACAAAAATGGAAGTGCACATCTTATGCAATTCTACTTCCATTTTACCAAACTATTCATACTCCATTCTACACACATTCTCCACATGTTTAAGTCCATTTCTACACATTCATACATAATGCACTTGTATGTACGATTACCACTCTCATTACAAGTGTGTACATTACTTATGAACTTACATCACATATACTTCACTCATGAATTCATAGTACAACTCTATTTACACTTCTATATACATATATACCCTTATACATATACGGGGTCTCACATGCACAGGTCGTACAAGTAATAATGAGATTTGAGTTTCGGATTATCGTCCCACAGAGAATTTAATTAGCTTAATTAAGTATCGATTAATCTTATCCTAAGTATATCCTACAAATTATGAATACTTAGTAGGTGATCTACAAGGCTAAAATTAAAAGTACTGAAAAAAATAAAAATTATAAAATAAAGAAAATAAAACAGAGTTCCAAGTAATTAAAAGCAATAACCTACAAAAGATAATTGACACGGTTAAAATTAATTAATGCAAATAAACTAGAATGCAAATATGAAAATAAAGAAACAAAATTAATTTTACTAAAATTAAACAATCCTAAAATCAAATATGCATGTAATTAATCTAATTAATTAAAATGCAAATTAAACTAACTTAATTCTAATGATATAAAATTCTAAAGATAAAACTTCTAAATATAATTATAAATCTAAATGCCTAAAATAGTGATTCTAAATTAATCCCAACTATAGCTAATGACTAACTTAACAATAAAATCTAAATAATGCATGAGAACTAAATATTTTTGGATTTTTAAATTAAAAATACAAACTAACTTAAAAATGCATGAAAAAAATTTACACCTAATTTTAATCCTAAACGCAATACATAAACCTTACCCCAAAATGTTAACTAATAAGCAAAGAACAAGTAATGAATATGCAAATGAAATTAAAACTACTTTTTCTACACTAACAAATAATAATAAGAGACATAAAAAATTAATTAGCAATAATATAAACATGAAAAAGAAACTGTGCAGAATAAATGAGAACTGCCAAACATGGCTTTGTACAAGTCGCCAATCAGCAACCTGTCTGACCCCTTCCATGCTGCTCTCATTTCTGTATACTGCTGCTATACTGGCACTCGATCTGCTTTGCTTTGCTTTGCTTCATTCTCTGTAATCGGTGTGCACAGCAGCACATACCATTCTAGGCCGTATTTCCAGGAGCAACATTGTACTGCTCACTACGGTAAGGCATGCACACAAGCTCTTGCTTCAGTTCGGTACTTAACAGGTGCTGTCAGGATTACTCCAATAACACACCATTTCTCCGCTATAGATGTTGTCCTCGCCTACTCACACGCAGCATCTACTGTGTATCAACGCTCAGTGCCACCTTTGCATGATCTTCATTCAGCTGTAGAACCGAGCAGCACCATCACTAGCCTCCTTGCAGCATGCACTACCAGGCTACAACAATAATAATGGAAACAGATGTGTGAAATTAGCCAAAGAAAATCGTAACAGTAAGTTAAATGAGAAACAGAGAAGAATAGATTAATGGATGTAAGTTAGAGCAATACTGAAACAAAGGAAAAATACTGGATGAAATAAAAGTAAAAACATATGAGCAGAAATGAAAATAAGAAGATACCTTTTGTCTACTGCAACCATACACTCCATCGTTGTTCCTGGCAATGGAACTAGCAGTACATCTACCTCATTTTGTTCATCACCCAGTCACGCTACTAACCTTCCCAATTTACTCCTCATGTCCCATCAACGCAGCATCCCGCTGATCTTTGCCCAGCTAGCAGGCAACGTCTTTTTCCACTAAGTTGTCCTGCACTGCCTCTGCTTGTCCCTACAATGCAGCAACGTCCAAGCAGAATTATACTTCAGTGATCGACTTGGCCAGCATCTGCGCATCTATGTCCAACATTTTTCACAACAGTTCGGTAATGGTGACAACACACATCCATCAAAACCTACAACTACCAATAACTGGATTAATACAGAATGAAAGCATGCAAAGGGAATGAATAGTACAAAGCTTCTGAAACAGAGCATAACAGAGGATGATTATGGATGGTCTTTACTGCACCCATGGACACCAGCTTCTGGCAAACATAAACCAGCCAGCGAGTCTTGTAGGCACAACGAGAAAATGTCACGATGAAATGCAGTAAATGAAATGGACTACATAAACATAAGAAAATGCAGTAAAAAATAAGGAAGCGATTACTCTAAATGCTGTAAAGAGACAAATCCATGTAGTGCAAAAAAAGAAAAATGAAAAAGAAACAACAAGGCAATCACAAGTTTTAAACTTAAAGCAGAAAAGAAATAAGTAGAATCAATACCTGAAAATTAAACCAACACTATAAATAGTCGCAAAGCAAAGAAACGTGAATTTCCAGTGGCCATGTCTTGCTTCTTCCTCTGCTCAGCTACTGTTGTTCCACTGTGCCAGCAATGCAGGACCAATATCCAGTATTAAACCTGCACCACTGTACCAGAACAATGTAGCAATGCAAGACCAATATCAAGCATTAAACCTACTCCACTGTACCAGAACAATGTATCTGTCACGACCCAAATTACCTAAAAATCAGAGTAAAATTTTCACTTGTTCATTTATTATTTAATTCTTACATTTCTCTCATCGTGACCATCTTACCAAACAGTTGGGCTATAATTCAGTGTTAGTCTCCTCTCACCTATTTACCAGTCGATTTCCATAATCACATTCACATATCAGAGTTTACTATCTTTTGACTTTAACTAAATACATATACAATAGTATTTACATAGCCTTACATCCCCGACATCATATCCATTTATAGTACTATGCATTACATATTTAGATACAAAACTGTACGAATGTGTATACCTGTGTCTCGATGGGAAGCAGCAGATACCAAGATGCAAGTCCTTAGCCGCTCATTAGCTGCTGCGAGTACTCTGAAAAGATAGGAAAATAAGGGGGTGAGCAAACCACACGCTCAATAAGGCAATTATGCAAGTAAGTAGATAGCTCCACATCTACATGCACATAATGCCATGCCCTTAAAATCCATTTCTTTTCATTAAAATCTCAAGCATAAAATCATGTATTTCATCATGACTTAGTTTATAAAACTGTTCGTGCATATATAAATCATACTACTTATGCATCAATAGCATTTTATGTGACATCATGAAATCATACTTAGCATGAGGTAAATCAAGATCATGCCATGTAAAACAAATCATGAGAAACAATCCTTTTCATGAATTTATGATTAAAGCATAGAAAACTCATCATGCTACTGCATTTAAATCATTTTATTTAAAGCGCAGTATAAAATAACCCAAAGGGGTTACGCATCTCATAATTCAAGTTCAAACTCATAAAGCAATTCGTTATAAAATTCTGTTAAAAAGCACATCTGAGTAAAAATCACAAAATCGGGGGCCTGACCCCTCCCTCGGGTCTACCCTGGTCTATCGACCAATAGTTATATCATGTGAGACAAGTATGTGACTATATCAGTAACAACGAGGACTATGGCCATAACCTAGTGATCCCTGGCAACACGGTACCTAGTTTGTGAGGTATCACACCTGAAACGAGAGGTGGGTCGATCCTACCTGCCAGAATAGTATAACATCAGGATTGCGAGGGCAATGCTTGCTGCCTCGTGGCTAATGCCAGTCTACTCCAACAATCCCCACGGTACAACGTACTCCGCGTGACATACACGGTACAACGTACTCTATGAACCCAAGCTCAGTCAGGTGTGCCTAGAATAGGTCTTATCCACCCATACCATCTCTGTCTTAGTATGCACATGTGAGCATATCATCTCACTGTGACACACAATCTACAAGAGGCTCCAACACGGTTATATGCATGTCATATAATTCCCTGTGCGAGAGAAGCTCTAGCACGGCTGCATGCATATTCATGATATCTAAAAACCTCATACGAGCTAAGCTCTAGCACGGTTTCATAAAAATCAGTAAAATCTGCGTACGAGTAGCACTCTAGTAAAACTTTTAAAATGAGTTATAAATTAATATAAAACTTCGTGCGAGTAAGCTCCAACACGGTGTTATATATCAATAAATCAAATCTCGTGCGAGTTACACTCCAGCATAGCTTTTATGCAATTATCATATCAAAACAAGATGCGAGTTAATCTCCAGCACCTTTTTATGCATATCAAGTCATAAAAACTAGTGCGAGCAATCGCTCCAGCACCTTTTTATGCAAATCAAGTCAAAACAAATCAAAACATTCAAAACAGAGTGCGAGTTAGGCTCTAGCACCTCTCATGCATTTAACAATAATAAAAATCAGTGTGAGCAACCGCTCTAGTACATTTCATGCATATGATGTCACATAAGTCAGTGAGAGCAACCGCTCAAGCACATTTTATGCACACTCACAAACTCAAATATAGTGCGATCTATGCATCAGCATTATCTGTTTCCATATAAAATTGATAGTTGGCCTATTTTCCAAATAATTTTCATTTAAATCTTAATAACACTTACGTAGTGTTATATTGTGAAATTTATGCAGTTACTAGCCAATCTATCGATTTGCTTTGATTAAAACCAAGAAAATTTCTTAATTTAGAAAATTCCTTAAATCATGCATTTCATGCATGTTATGCTTTCACCGTCCTTAGGTGAATTCTTTCAGTAGGGGTAAAATAGCCTTTTACCTATTTCGAGTCCTTAAAATCATTTATTTATTTTTAGGACCTTTATACATATTCAGTGTATACAAAAACTATTAAAATACGCGTAGCTACCTTTAGCTACTTACACAATTCCCTTACCTCATTTTTTTGTACAGTTTGACCTTTTCCACTGATCTCTCGTCACACAATTCGATTTACTCCAAATCCAATCTCCGGAACTGCGGATAAATATTCATCAGGTCAAATGGGCTTAATTTAAATCATTAGGCTCGTTTACCCATTTTGGGCCCAATTGCACCATAATGGGTCTTAATCGGCCTTAAGCCCGTTTTTTACTTACTATTCACATTATCGAGGCCTATTAGGCTCATTGGGCCCATCAATATTTATTAAGCCTCGTTCTAAACTCTCGAATAGCTTAATTTAGTATTTACGACAATTTATCCAAATTTTCAAAATTTAATTAATTTAATGCGAAAATTAAATCCGTAATTTATGCGGTAAATTCTAACATGCATAACGATACAAAATTGTCGTAAATAAAGGTTACTTACCTGAGATTCCACGATAATACACAAATCGAGGCTGACTCGAGTCCTCGTTTGACGTCAATTGTCAAGCTACACAATTAAATATTTTTTCGGGTAAATTTTCAGTCGATTATTTATCAAATTAAATATTTCAAAATTTAAATCGGTCAATTTCGACCGTTTACTGACTTACCCGTATCTCGATTGCATCATTGGAATTTTTCTCAATTTTTCCTCTTTTTCTTTCCTTTTTTTTCTTCTTTTCCTTTTCTTTTTGAATAAGGGTAAAATATGTACAAGAATGGCTAGAAAGGCTCAAACGATCCAAAGATGGCCTAAATCATCTCCCTAATTAAGTGTGATCTGATATTTCACCTTGAGATCAAATCAAACAAATTCTAGAATATGATGCACAAAATCACTTGAACAAATGCAATCCTATGTCCACATAAGCTTTCTCTAAATAAATATACCGATTCATGACATGACATGTGCATAAAATGAGGAAATCACAATCAGAATCAAGACAAATTCAAGAATTCAACTTCATGCTTTTCCTATAATCATGCTTCTTAATCAATCAAAGTCATATAAAATCAGGGGGTCATATTATCGGAATATGGGAAAACTACATGCTAAGTACTAAATCATACTAAAATCAAACAATGTAAGCTCATATTTTCAAAAATCTTTTTCAATTGTGCCCAAAAATTTAAAAAATGCTCAAGTGGTATCCCCTCCCCCAAACTTAAAGTGCACAGCGTCCTCAATGTGCAGATAATATAAGAATTGAAGCTCAAGAACATAATAATCCCCTAGTTGATGATGATAAAGAACAACTGAAGCTTGATTGAGCAGGTAATTCTAAAAAAATAGAATCGACAAAATAAACAAAGAAAGAAACAGCAGAAAAGAGAAAAAAGAACTGTACAAAAAGTGGAAAGAAAAATCAAACAACATAAAATGAAATGAAGCGAAGTAGTAGGATCAGAAGTAGGAGGATTAGGTAAAGTGGTAACAGAATGCTGACGGTCAAATCCTCCCCTAAAATAGTGCTTAAGTCCTAAGGTTTTTTTTTTATTTTAATTTTTTTCATAGAAAGAGAAAATTAACTAAACTAAATTAAGGCTCTAAATATTCACAACCTAAATATGTACAAAACTAGAATTATACATAAGCATAATTTCACCAATATTAATTAATGACTAATTGTCTTCCCCGACAACGATGCCAAAAATATGATACAGATTATGCCCACTCTAAGTAACCTAGACGTGTTAACCGCAAGTGCACGGGTCATACAAGTAATAATGAGATTTCAGTCCCGAATTATCGTCTCACAGAGAGTTTAATTAGCCTAATTAAGTATCGGTTAATCTTACCCTAAGTATATCCTAGCAAATTATGAATACTTAGTGGGTGATCTACGAGGCTAAAATTAAAAGTACGAAAAACAATAAAAATTATAAAATAAATAAAATAAAACAGAGCTCCAAGCAATTAAAAGCAATAACCTACAAAAGGTAATTGACACGGTTAAAATTAATTAATGCAAATAAACTAGAATGCAAATATGAAAATAAAGAAACAAAATTAATTCCCTTGTTCCCTTATTCATTTAGGTTGTATTCTTGTTCAGTGTCAATTCTTAAAAATATTTCATTTTATTTATCCTTATACAGATTTCATCCCGACACATTACTTTCAATAGATGTCTGTGCATACAAATGGTTTGGTAAAGAGACAAAATTGTATACCTTAGTCATGTACAAAAGGTAGTCTGGGGAAGCTCGTATGCGCTAGCATACGTCGTCTACGCAGCTATTATCAACAATAGTTCACTGCAACAATCTGAGAGGTGAAGGGGTGAGCTTTCAGGAAAAAGCCCAGTAAGAAAATGCATTTAAAACGGTCTTAATAATTCAAATATGCAGAAAAGCATAAATATACGTATGATAACTACTCTCTGAAAACTAACATGAAAGACCTTCGAAAATAAGAAAGTCGAAAACACTATAATTTAAAACGTAATTCTTTACGTGCTTGTATTTAACAGTTATTACATATCATTTTCATATTTTCAGAATTCCAAAGCATGATTACATGCAAAATCACAAACCACAAAATCAAATTATGAAAACAGAGTTTAATTCAAATAGAGACTACATTGGCCCATATAATTATCATGAGGCAAATACCAAATCCTCATGCTGCAATAACCAAGTCATCCTTCGTAGAGGGAATTCAGAACCTATGGCCAAAGCAAGGCTGTTGATGAGATCAAGGCCGTACAGCGTCCAGAACCCGAAGGTGAAATTCAGAACCTATGGCCATGACAAGGTTGTAGATGGGATCAAGGTCATACAACCTTCAGAACCTAAAGGTGAAATTCAGAACCTGAAGGTAAATTTTAGAACCTGAAGGTAAATTCAGAACCCGAAGGTAAATTTTAGAACCCAAAGGTAAATTTAGACGCCACAAGGGTGAAGTTCAGACACCACGAAGGCGAAGTCAAACACCACGAAGGTGGAGTTCAGACGCCACACATGCAAGTTCAGATGCCACACAGGCGAGTTGACATGCGTAAGCATACAACATAAATAGCCCTTAGTCTCAAAACATACTACAGTTTTCATATGCGAAAACATCGAAATAAAATCATCTCATTCGAAAGATCATTTCAGAAGACATGCTCTTATTTCAAAAACACAAATACAGAAAGCATATTCTTGATCAAAAATATAAATTTAGAAACATGCATGAAAATCATACTTCATGTCTTTGTAAGCTTTCCTTAATCATGGTTCAGAAAGTAACTATTACAGTTTTAAGTTAAACCCCTTACCTCGATCTATCGAAAATTCTAGTTCGAGTAGTGACGCCTCTACGTATCTCCTTTAAATCCTTCTACGATTCTCCTACACCGAAATTTGTATTCTTAGTATCCTATTTATCGAAATTCTTACGATGCGTCAAAATCGTAACCTTACTTACCTAGGGAAAATACACTTGAACTCATAGAATATGTATAATTATCTCTAAAACTTGCATAAATTTCTTACCTCAATGTCTGTCTGTAATCTTTAATTGCTTCGACTTAAAGAGTCGGCAAGCTCGGCCCTCCTGACTTTCATCGAAAATTTTGAATAACTACTTCCGATCACATTTTCCTCGGGTTTTCTTGATTTCCTCGATACCTCTTATTCTATTTTCCATGTAATTCTATTTATATATATATATATCCTTAAATATATATATATATAAAATATAAATCCATAAATAACCTCCTTTTCCTTTTTTTACTATTCATCATTTTTACTATTCATCTTTTTTTTAATTTTATTTTCTCCTTTCCCTCCACTTTTACTTCTTTTCACCATTTTCTTTCTTCTTCACTTCCACCCGTTACTATTCATCATCTTCTTTACTTTCTTGATCCTGCCATCAACGTTGATTCCTCCTTCCTGGCATTTCTCCCCGTCAGCTCTCTTTCCTCCTGCCTCGCCACTGTCCTATCTTCTGCCTCCCAGTCTCCACTCTCGGTCTGTTTCGCTTCCCCTGAAGCCGAAGCCAAGATGCTCTATAAGCAGCACCCGTTCGGTGCCCTTTGTGTTTGCTGTGAAAACTCTTCTTCATGTTTGCTGTGCTCGTTCAGAGGTGTACCAACAACCAGTCCGAGAGCCATTGTTGTTGTTGTCTTACTCGATTCTGTTCTTCGCAGCTCAACCAAACCTCGGTTTCACTTGGTTTTAGTCTTCCCTGTTTCGGGCCTTTCTCTACTATTACCTCGTCTATTCCAGCTCCTGTCTAGACTTTTAAGAACTCTGTGAGACTCGGTTCTACATTAAGGGAAGACACTAGTGATCTCCTCACTACTGCTTCTCTACTGCTCTTCCTCCCTTGCTTGCATTTTTTGTTTTGGTTCCCAGCAAATCATCGTTTCTAGCACCTATTTCCAATTGTATCATCCTTTCTTTCCTGACTGCCCAGTATAGGTTCTTCTTCCCTTCCATTTTTTTTCATCACCGAATACCACAATCTCTTATCAACCCATTCGCATTTTTTTCTCTGCTACAATTCTCTTACTGCAATAGCACTTTAGCTACTGTCTTCATTTTCTACTTTAGCATCAGTTTTAGCCTTCAAGTCTCCCTCTCGGTTTGCCTTTTGATTTCAATGTTTGTGCAGGAATAGGCATCCGACTGATTGCAGCATACCAAACCGCTGCAACTTCAGACTTTCATTCCAGCTTCTATCCCTACCTTGCTGAAATCAGTGGGCTCAGTCCCATCTTCCTACACTGGTTACACGTAACTTAGGTTTGCTATCACGTTTCCATCCTTCACACGTCCCTCTCCCGTTTCTATTTACCCTTTGTCCTGCAAGTCCATTTTACTCGATTTTCTAACCTCATTACCATCCCTTCCTTTCTTGTGTTTTCCCTGCTGTAATTTCAGAATGCTACAAGTTTATTTTTTTTTGATTTTCTTTAATAGGCCTTACCTGCTTTAGTACAAGCCTTCATGCTTTTATCCATCTTTAGCACTCCTCTTCCATTTCGGTCATTCACACTTACACACCTACTACATGCTTAAACATCATTTCACCTATTTTATATTAATCTGTACCTTTCCTTTATCATCCTATCCGTGCCTCTTTTTTTTTTCTTATTTCTTCTTTTCATTTTGGTCTCATGTTTCCATCACCACTTCCCTCTACATTATATATATATATATATTTTACATATTTTCTTACCAAGTTATATGTATCTTCATATACATATGTGCTCTCATTGATACTCTTATATATATATATATACATGTATATGTATACACAATTATATTTATAAATATATATTTGATTGCATAAATCTTTATTTATTCATTCTTAAAGTTATTTCATTTCATTTAATTTACTGTTCCAAGTTTCATAATGAAACATTAAAATTTTAGTCTAACTAGTGTCTAATGGAACGAAATTCTTTAATCTCGATGATTAATTTGTTAATCATGAGTATAACCAAGTACCCAAAAATTTACGGTATTTACAGTTGTACTGCTCATTATGGCATGCACATAAGCTCTTCCTTCAGTTCGATAGTCAACAGGTGCAGTCGAGATTACTCCAACAACACACCATTTCTTCGCTACAGGTGTTCTCCTTGCCTACTTACACGTAGCATCTGCTGTGCATCAATGCTCAGTGCTACCTTTGAGCAATCTTCATTCAGCTACGAAACCGAGCAGCACCATCACTAGCTTTCTTGCAACATGCACTACCAGGCTACAACAATAATAATAGAAATAAATGTGTAAAATTAGCCAAAGAAATTCGTAACAGTAAGTTCAATAAGAAACAGAGAAGAATAGATTAATGGATGTAAGTTAGAGCAATATTGAAATAAAGGAAAAATACTGGATGAAATAAAAGCAAAAACATATGAGTAGAAACGAAAATAAGCAGATGCCCTCTGTCTACTGCAACAATGCACTCCAATGATGTTCCTGGCAATGGAACTAGCAGAACATCTACCCCGTTCGGCTCGTCACCTAGTCATGCCATTAACCTTCCCCATTTGCTCCTCATGTCCCAGCAACATAGCATCCTACTGATCTTTGCCCAGCTAGCAGGCAACGTCTTTTTCCACTAAGTTGTCCTGCTTTGCCTCTGCATGTCCCGACAATGCAGCAATGGCCAAGCAGAATTATACTTCAGTGATCGCCTTGGCTAGCATCTGCTGTCAGGACCCCAGTTTGATATAACTGTCTTTAACCAAAAATCACTATAAATTTTTCGCATTTTAACTTACCTTTCCTCTCTTCACTGGTTGGGCTGTGATTCGATGTCAGAGTCTTCACTTACCATTATATCCATTCTCATACATACATGTCAATATATTAATTCTGACTGTAGGTGCTTTTATTATACATGTAAGATTATATAAAATCTAATACAAATACATTCCCCATAATATATAACGTATACATCACTGTGCTGTTTCTATGTTTAGATACACAACTGTACATAATAAGTATACCTGACGAATCGATAGGAACTAGCAGTGGACTCTGGGACACTCTCCCACGATAACTCTCGATCTACTGACGCTCTGTAGAGAGATGTAAAGAAAAGGGGGTGAGCATAACGCGCTCAGTAAGGAAATCAGGCAAGCAAGTAGATATCCACACTATCTACTCAAAATAGTGCTATGCCTTGAAAACATTTGTTTCCTTACTCACTTTAAAAGCATGTCTTGAAATATAGTATATATATGTACTTGTACAGAATAAATCCCATGTACAGAAATCATGCTTTATTTCTCAAAAGTAGGCATGTAGTGCAACACAATGCATTTATATATAAATCATGCCTTTATGTAAATCATGCCATGTATATTTAAATCACATATAAATATGGCATCAAATGATTCACAACACAAATCGGAGTCCGACCCATCCCTCAGGTCTGTCCGCAGTTTAAATCAGTAAATCAATCAATGTGATATATCATGTAAGACTCTGTGGTACATGTAAATAGTATCCTGGATTATGATCATATCCGATGTGATCCCAAGCAACACAGTACTAGGTGTGCGGGGCAATCACCGCTGTAACGGGAGGGGGGTCAGTCCATCACAACCGCCAGCTATATCCTCCTCAACTCCATAACAACACACGGTACAACGTACACCTCGTGCCACTCAGACACGGTACAAAGTACACCCGTGGACCCGTTCTCACGGCCAGAGTGCCTACCATAGGACTTAGCTCTCACTCCCGTGGAACATATCAACATCACAGTCAGGGTGCCTAACAGAGGTCTTAGCCCTCGTGCCTGTGGAAATATCATACCACGTCTATACCAACCTCATGCGGATATCCTCTCTAGCTATGACACACAGTCACGCAAGGTCTCAGGCATGGGTTTCAACATGTATTACATATCACATACAGTGTGCGTCTTGAGTGCGACTCACAGTCGTCACTCCGCTCAACACTGTTTCACATCATAAAACTCGACTCTAGTGCGAGCACTCTCAAGCAACTAGGTCAATGCATAGTTTATTGATTAAATCAAGTACGAGCAATAGCTCCCAGTACTATGCTATGCACAATATCAAAATCAAGTACGAGCAATAGCTCCCAGTACTATGTCATGTATAAACCATGAAGAATCGAGTACGAGCCACGCTCTAGCACTCTGTCATGCATATATCATTCAAAGCTGAGTACGAGTAAAACTCCAGTACTCTATCATGCATGTCATGAAAATCTAGTGCGTATCAAAATCCAGCACTAATATTATGTGGAAAACATATGAATCCCAGTGCGAGCTGTGCTCTAGCACGATTCATTCTCACATAATATGATAGATGGCTATTTAAAAAGGGATTGTTTATAAAACATCAAAATCAGCACTAAAAGTGTGCTTAAGTCATATCAACCTTAAAATCATTAGCCCATCTATTTATTTTCATGCTAATAACCATTAAACACTCACAATAGCATTTTCCATGCTTTTTGCAACTTCTCACAAAAGTTGACTTTTTGACTAACTAGGGGCAAAATCGTAATTTGCCACTATCGGGTCGCAATAATTATTATTCACTTTCTCTGACCCTCAGAGTTTTTAAGTGAATGCAGAAGCAGTTGAAAATACGTGCAGGTATCTCTAACTACTCGCAAAAGTTCCCTACCTCGGATCACGTCAAGTGACCTCACTTCCTCGGTGCTGCTCAATCCCGCAGTCCGATCAGCTTTCGATGTAAATTCCGAAGCTGTAAATAACCATTCCTCAGGTTAATTATCATTTTCCTACTGTATTACACATTAATACAGTTTAATTTCCCTTAATGGGCCTTAAAAATCCTTAATGGGCTAACTAGGCCTTAAGTCCATTTTCATTTTACTATTTACTTTTGTTGGGCCTATTGGGCTTGTGGGGCCCACCAACTCTTATTGGGCTTGTCTTAGGTCCATTACACCCTATTGGGCCTAAAAATATTGGGCTTGGCCCATTGGGCCTCTCGGCCACATGCCTTGGCCGAGAGCTTAACCATTCTCGGTTTCCACCATGGCATGGCATGTCATACATGCCTATTTCCTAGCCATTTTCACTTAGGCATTTTCACATACACTTGGTAGGCAACATTACCAATCATCATATTATTCATTTAGGCATTTTATCAAACACCTTGGTTGCCAACAATTTACATGTATTAATTAATCAATTTGATTAATTCTAATTATACCATTAACATTAATACATGTATACTAATCCATTTATGTCTAAAAATCCAATTGACATATTTCAATATTTCATTGATCACTCTCGGCCTAACCCTCTAAATGGTGATTTAATATGTTTCAATGCTTAAAACATATATCAACATACTTGAAATCATTCATACATTAACATATATGAAATTGGAAATTAGAAAATATACCAATTGTAGTGTTCTCCTTTTGGCCGAAACTTTGGAGGCTCTCGGTTTGCTCTCTATGGCTCCTTGATAGCCAATTCCAACATATGTTAATCTCCTCTCAATTTGGAACAACTTCCATGAAGAATGCAAGTTCCAAATATGACTAATTCCTAGTGATTTCTAGTGAGAGAAAGCTTGAATGGTTATGTTTCAATGGTGTTCTTCTCTAGCCGGAATTGTGTGATGAAGATGACCAAGGTGTGGCTGCATTTATAAGCCACTTACTTAGCCATTAAGCCTTGCTTTTCAGCCACTATGCTTGACTTTCCAAATCTGAACCATGAGTCACCTTATGAGTCACCTTATGAGTCATAGTTAACATTAACTATAGTTAGATATTTATCTCATGGGCTTTTTCTAATTGGGCTTCTCGGTTTGGGCTTTCCTAATGGGCTTTCGGGCTGAAATTTTTACTATACCTCGGGCCTTTTATTGTCTCAAAATTTGGCCGATCAATTGGTCCAATAATTCCGTCTAAAGAACCTAACATTTTCGATATACATTTAGTATACCTTAATGGGCTTTAAAATTTTCACCTTAGGCCCATTACGTTTTTAACCATTAAATTTATTCCGGAATCCTTCCGAATAAATTTTCCTTACTTCCGGGGATGATTATCTTGTATTCTGGCGAAGAATATTTTTCCCTAAATTTTTCTCCACACTTAGGTTAATTTCTAACCTTGATTAGTCAACTATGGTAAAAGTCCACTTTCTTAACTATAGTTGACTTTTTCCTTAACCATTGACTAAGTTGACTTTTTCTCCAAATTTCGAAAGTGTTTTATATCATGTCTTACACTCTCTTCTTTATATTCCAGCCGCTCTCGGTGGATAATTTTACCCGAAACTCCTTTTCTCGCCGAAAAGGTCCATTTTACCCTTTTTAGCTTTTAATCTCGTTTTGTATGTTCGGGTCTAAATCAAGCTGACTTTCCTTCATGAGTTCTCTACACTCTCTTATTTTAAGTTCTTATTTTCAGTCAGAATGATTTAGAATGACTCGGTTTAGCCTGTGATACTCATCATCCACATTAGGCATTTTATGTAGCTTTTGCGTGTTAATTCATTATATTAACACTTTAAATCTAGTAAATACTCTTCTTATGATTCAACCATAATAACATAGTGTTCATACACATAGGAATCATAAGGACATAAGCTACAAAAATTCCGGGTCTGACAATCCTCCCCCACTCAGAAAATTTGGTCCTCCAAATTAGAACCAAGTCAATCCTCAAATAGGTGAGGGTACTTCTCTCGCATCAGACTCTCTAGCTCCCAAGTAGCTTCCTCTGAAGTATGATGCTGCCAGAGAATCTTCACTAATCCGATGGTCTTCGATCTCAATACCTTCTCCTTCCTATCCAATATCCGAATCGGTCTCTCTACATATGACAAGTCTTCTCGGAGCTCCAAAGGCTCGTAACTAATCACATGTGACGGATCCGGGTGATACTTCCGAAGCATCGATATGTGGAAGACGTTGTGGACACCTGATAAGTCCGGTGGCAATGCCAACCTATACGCCTTATCTCCCACTCGATCAAGTATCTCAAAGGGTCCAATGTAGCGAGGATTTAGTTTCCCTCTCTTCCCAAATCTCGCTATGCCCTTGGAAGGAGAAACCCTCAGAAATACGGACTCACCAACTGCAAACTCTAGTGGTCTACGTCTCCTGTCAGCGTAACTCTTCTGTCTGCTCTGAGCTGTCCTCAGTCTCTCTACTATCAAGCGGACGTCCTCAGATGCTTGCGTAACCAAATCAGGAGCGAAAATCATACGGTCACCCACTTCTTCCCATCCAATGGGGGAACGACATCTACGGCCATACAAAGCCTCATACGGTGCCATCCCGATACTCGAATGATAATTGTTGTTGTAGGCGAACTCGGCTAGTGGTAGGTGGTCATCCCAGGAGCCTCGATAGTCTAGCACACATGCTCTCAACATGTCCTCCAGAGTCTGTATAGTCCTCTCTGACTGACCATCTGTCTGAGGATGGAAAGCGGTGCTCAAACTTAACTGGGTTCCCATAGCTTCCTGAAAATGTCCCCAAAAGTGGGATGTGAAGCGGGAATCCCTATCAGAGACTATGCTCACTGGTACACCGTGTAACCTCACTACCTCGCGTACGTACAGTTCTGCTAATGAACTCAGAGTATCGGTAGCTCTCATAGCTAGGAAGTGGGCTGACTTCGTTAGTCTGTCAACGATCACCCATATAGCATCGTGATTCCTGCGGGTCCTCGGTAAACCCATCACGAAATCCATGGTGATATGCTCCCATTTCCATGTCGGTATAGGTAGAGGCTGCAACAATCCTGCAGGTTTCTGATGCTCTACCTTCACCTGCTGACATACGAGACACTTTGCCACGAAGTCTGCTACATCTCTCTTCATGCCTGACCACCAGTATACCTTCCGGAGGTTCTGATACATCTTGTTACTCCCCGGATGTAAGGTATACCTCGATGAATGAGCTTCCGCCAATATCAATCTCCTGAGTCCTGGATCCTCAGGAACACACAATCTGCCTCTGAACCTCAGTAGTCCATCAGAACTCAACTCAAAATCAGTCACAGTGCCCTTCTGCATCTGACTACTCACATCCATACAAAATGGATCAGTCTGCTGAGCCACTCTGATCCTGTCCAACAGGTCTGGCTCCAAGCGTAGACTAGCTATCACATAGCCTGTATCCATGTCAGAAGGCATGACTCCCAAACTGAGGCTAGCAAACTGCTCTAGCAAATCATGTTCCCTAACCATCATATACGATACCATCCCCAGGCTCTTCCTGCTCAAGGCATCGGCTACAACGTTAGCCTTACCCGGATGATAAAGTATCTCACAGTCGTAATCCTTCAGAAGCTCTAGCCATCTTCTCTGTCTCATGTTCAGCTCCTTCTGCGAGAACAGATACTTGAGGCTCTTGTGGTCGGTAAATATCTGGAACTTCTCGCCATATAAGTAGTGGCGCCATACCTTCAACGCAAACACTACTGCTGCTAGTTCCAAATCATGGGTCGGATAGTTCTTCTCATGATCCTTCAGCTGTCTGGATCCGTAAGCAACTACCTTCCCGTCCTGCATCAATACACAGCCCAGTCCCTGATGCGAAGCATCGGTATATACTGCAAATCCTCCTGAGCTGGTAGGGATAGTGAGAATCGGAGCGGTGGTCAATCGACGCTTCAACTCCTCAAAGCTCTTCTCACAATCCTCGTTCCATATGAACGGTGCACACTTCCGAGTAAGACGTGTCAACGGAGCAGCCAACTTCGAAAATCCCTCAACGAATCTCCGATAGTATCCAGCTAAACCCAGAAAACTCCTGATCTCAGTGACTGTTCTTGGCTGTTCCCACTGAACTACAGCCTCTATCTTAGATGGATCAACTGATACACCATCTCTCGATATAACATGTCCCAAAAACGAGATCTGTGACAACCAAAAGTCACACTTGCTGAGCTTAGCATATAACTCATGCTCCCGTAACGTCTGCAACACGATCCTGAGGTGCTCCTCATGCTCCTCCTTGGATCTCGAATACACCAATATGTCATCGATGAAGACGATAACAAACTGGTCCAAGTATGGCTTGAACACATCGTTCATCAAAGCCATGAAAGCAGCTGGAGCATTCGTCAATCCGAATGGCATGACCAAGAACTCATAATGGCCATATCGGGTACGAAATGCTGTCTTGGGTACATCTCCACTCCGAACCTTTAGCTGATGATACCCAGACCTTAGGTCAATCTTGGAAAAGACCTGTGCTCCCTGTAGCTGATCTAGCAAGTCGTCAATGCGTGGAAGGGGGTACCTATTCTTGATGGTGGCCTTATTTAACAATCGGTAGTCTATACACAATCGGAGGCTCCCATCCTTCTTCCTCACAAACAAAACCGGTGCTCCCCAAGGTGAAACACTCGGTCGTACAAAACCCCTATCCAACAGCTCCTGTAACTGTCTCTTGAGCTCCTCCAGCTCAACTAAGGCCATGCGATAAGGTGGTCTCGAAATAGGCTCCGTACCAGGTACCAGATCTATACAGAACTCCATCTCTCTGTCTGGTGGTAATCCTGGCAATTCATCCGGGAAAACATCTGGGTACTCACTGACCACAGTGATATCTGCCAACTCCGGATGTGCCTTATCCATATCTACCACGTACGCAATGAAACCTTGATATGTTGAAAGTTTTCTAAATCAGAAGTCATGTAATAATCATATTTACTCTTTTCATTTATCTTTATTAAATTTTACAACATATCTAGTAGGGTTAGGAAACATAACTGTCTTAGCGTAACAGTCTAAAACAGCATGGTTTGCAGATAGCCAATCCATTCCTAATATTATATCAAAGTCACTCATACTTAGTAATATTAGATTGGCTGTCATCTCCTTATCCCCTACTCTCAACTTGCAGTCATTATATACATATTCTACAACTTGACTACTATCCATAGGCGTACTGATTAACATCATCATACATAAATGTGTACGCTCTACATGTCTTGCCAATTTACATGCAAATGAAGGCGATACAAAAGAATGCGTGGCACCAGGATCAATTAAAACATATGCTTCAATATCATAAATTAGGATGTTACCTCGAATCACATCCGATGAAGCATCAGCTGTCCCCTGGTCCAAAGCATGTACTCGCCCTTGACCCATCACTTGTTTCCCCTTCTCCTCTGCCGTGGCTCTACCTCTCTGAGCAGACGTACCAGCTGGAGCTCTATCAAACTCCCTGTCCCTCTGTGGTGCAGTCGCATATGGCGATGGGCAATCTCTAACCAAATGCCCCTGTTTCCCACATCGGAAACATACTATAGCACCCTGTGAACACGGCCTATCTCCATGAAATCTGCCGCATCTTCTGCACTGATCTGCAGCAGGTCTCGATCCTCCTATCATAATGCCCTTCGCTGGGGCTGCAGTCGGATAAGCAGGAGATCTAGCATATCTATCTCGTGTCCCCTCTATCCGTGATCTCTTACCGAAGGGTTTCTTCCCCCCTCGATAACTAAAATCTCTAGCCGGCCTCTTCTTCTGCAAGTCTTGGCTACGGCTAAACTTCCCAAACTCGGAAACATTCCTCTCGTAGTCCTGCTCACATAGTTGCGCCCTGCGCACTGCCTCCTCATAGGTCACTATGTCTAGCGGAACCAACTTGGACCGTAGCACCGGTCTCAACCCGTCGATAAATCTGTGGACCTTCCTGGTCTCACTATACATAGTATCCGGGTCGTATCTCCCTAGGGATAGGAATCGAGTCTCATACTCGTCCACCGATAAACTCCCCTGGTTGAGTCTCAAAAACTCTGCATGTAACTTCCGCTGTGCGGTGTCAGGAATAAACTGCCTCCTAAAGGCCTCCCGAAATATATCCCAAGTGATATCCGTATGTCGGGATCTCAATATAGGTCTGGTGGACTTCCACCAATGTTCTGCGGCACCCTTCAGTAGGAACGTAGCAAACGCGACCATCTCCGAGGTCGTGCACTCGAAGTATCCATAGAGCTTCTCTAGCTCTGCCAACCACTCCTCAGCAGCTACGGGGTTCTTGACCCCACTAAATGATGGAGGTCTAAACTTCTGGAACTCCCTCAACCGATGCAAGTCACATCCATATCCTAATCCACTGCCACCTGAAACCGGTGGGGGTGTAGGAGTATCCACTGTCCTCTGTGCATCAGCTGTCTGCGTAGGTGTATCAGGGGCAACTGCCTCTCCAGTAGCAGCTCCTGCCTCCTGTCTCTGCCTACCTGGCATCGTCTGTGCCAGTATCTCAATAATAGTCTCGAGACCACGCTCTAATCTCGTGAAACGTGTCTCAGCACAATCGGGTGCCTCAGTAGCACCTGCAGTCTCATGCGTAGGTAATGGCCTAGCAGCGGCTCGTCCCTCGGGTCTCTCTCCCCGGCCTCGAGCCCTACCTCTCATACCTCTACCACTACGCGTATTTGCCATATAGGCAAGGTTCCTGCATTCATAATAATGAATTAGTCCATTTCCTATCCGGTATACACAGTTATATCTAAACACAGCACAGTACTATGGGGATGTACACTTTCCTATTTTCTAACACCGACTCACATCAGACCAACCTCTGCTCTGATACCATTCTGTCAGGACCCCAGTTTGATATAACTGTCTTTAACCAAAAATCACTATAAATTTTTCGCATTTTAACTTACCTTTCCTCTCTTCACTGGTTGGGCTGTGATTCGATGTCAGAGTCTTCACTTACCATTATATCCATTCTCATACATACATGTCAATATATTAATTCTGACTGTAGGTGCTTTTATTATACATGTAAGATTATATAAAATCTAATACAAATACATTCCCCATAATATATAACGTATACATCACTGTGCTGTTTCTATGTTTAGATACACAACTGTACATAATAAGTATACCTGACGAATCGATAGGAACTAGCAGTGGACTCTGGGACACTCTCCCACGATAACTCTCGATCTACTGACGCTCTGTAGAGAGATGTAAAGAAAAGGGGGTGAGCATAACGCGCTCAGTAAGGAAATCAGGCAAGCAAGTAGATATCCACACTATCTACTCAAAATAGTGCTATGCCTTGAAAACATTTGTTTCCTTACTCACTTTAAAAGCATGTCTTGAAATATAGTATATATATGTACTTGTACAGAATAAATCCCATGTACAGAAATCATGCTTTATTTCTCAAAAGTAGGCATGTAGTGCAACACAATGCATTTATATATAAATCATGCCTTTATGTAAATCATGCCATGTATATTTAAATCACATATAAATATGGCATCAAATGATTCACAACACAAATCGGAGTCCGACCCATCCCTCAGGTCTGTCCGCAGTTTAAATCAGTAAATCAATCAATGTGATATATCATGTAAGACTCTGTGGTACATGTAAATAGTATCCTGGATTATGATCATATCCGATGTGATCCCAAGCAACACAGTACTAGGTGTGCGGGGCAATCACCGCTGTAACGGGAGGGGGGTCAGTCCATCACAACCGCCAGCTATATCCTCCTCAACTCCATAACAACACACGGTACAACGTACACCTCGTGCCACTCAGACACGGTACAAAGTACACCCGTGGACCCGTTCTCACGGCCAGAGTGCCTACCATAGGACTTAGCTCTCACTCCCGTGGAACATATCAACATCACAGTCAGGGTGCCTAACAGAGGTCTTAGCCCTCGTGCCTGTGGAAATATCATACCACGTCTATACCAACCTCATGCGGATATCCTCTCTAGCTATGACACACAGTCACGCAAGGTCTCAGGCATGGGTTTCAACATGTATTACATATCACATACAGTGTGCGTCTTGAGTGCGACTCACAGTCGTCACTCCGCTCAACACTGTTTCACATCATAAAACTCGACTCTAGTGCGAGCACTCTCAAGCAACTAGGTCAATGCATAGTTTATTGATTAAATCAAGTACGAGCAATAGCTCCCAGTACTATGCTATGCACAATATCAAAATCAAGTACGAGCAATAGCTCCCAGTACTATGTCATGTATAAACCATGAAGAATCGAGTACGAGCCACGCTCTAGCACTCTGTCATGCATATATCATTCAAAGCTGAGTACGAGTAAAACTCCAGTACTCTATCATGCATGTCATGAAAATCTAGTGCGTATCAAAATCCAGCACTAATATTATGTCGAAAACATATGAATCCCAGTGCGAGCTGTGCTCTAGCACGATTCATTCTCACATAATATGATAGATGGCTATTTAAAAAGGGATTGTTTATAAAACATCAAAATCAGCACTAAAAGTGTGCTTAAGTCATATCAACCTTAAAATCATTAGCCCATCTATTTATTTTCATGCTAATAACCATTAAACACTCACAATAGCATTTTCCATGCTTTTTGCAACTTCTCACAAAAGTTGACTTTTTGACTAACTAGGGGCAAAATCGTAATTTGCCACTATCGGGTCGCAATAATTATTATTCACTTTCTCTGACCCTCAGAGTTTTTAAGTGAATGCAGAAGCAGTTGAAAATACGTGCAGGTATCTCTAACTACTCGCAAAAGTTCCCTACCTCGGATCACGTCAAGTGACCTCACTTCCTCGGTGCTGCTCAATCCCGCAGTCCGATCAGCTTTCGATGTAAATTCCGAAGCTGTAAATAACCATTCCTCAGGTTAATTATCATTTTCCTACTGTATTACACATTAATACAGTTTAATTTCCCTTAATGGGCCTTAAAAATCCTTAATGGGCTAACTAGGCCTTAAGTCCATTTTCATTTTACTATTTACTTTTGTTGGGCCTATTGGGCTTGTGGGGCCCACCAACTCTTATTGGGCTTGTCTTAGGTCCATTACACCCTATTGGGCCTAAAAATATTGGGCTTGGCCCATTGGGCCTCTCGGCCACATGCCTTGGCCGAGAGCTTAACCATTCTCGGTTTCCACCATGGCATGGCATGTCATACATGCCTATTTCCTAGCCATTTTCACTTAGGCATTTTCACATACACTTGGTAGGCAACATTACCAATCATCATATTATTCATTTAGGCATTTTATCAAACACCTTGGTTGCCAACAATTTACATGTATTAATTAATCAATTTGATTAATTCTAATTATACCATTAACATTAATACATGTATACTAATCCATTTATGTCTAAAAATCCAATTGACATATTTCAATATTTCATTGATCACTCTCGGCCTAACCCTCTAAATGGTGATTTAATATGTTTCAATGCTTAAAACATATATCAACATACTTGAAATCATTCATACATTAACATATATGAAATTGGAAATTAGAAAATATACCAATTGTAGTGTTCTCCTTTTGGCCGAAACTTTGGAGGCTCTCGGTTTGCTCTCTATGGCTCCTTGATAGCCAATTCCAACATATGTTAATCTCCTCTCAATTTGGAACAACTTCCATGAAGAATGCAAGTTCCAAATATGACTAATTCCTAGTGATTTCTAGTGAGAGAAAGCTTGAATGGTTATGTTTCAATGGTGTTCTTCTCTAGCCGGAATTGTGTGATGAAGATGACCAAGGTGTGGCTGCATTTATAAGCCACTTACTTAGCCATTAAGCCTTGCTTTTCAGCCACTATGCTTGACTTTCCAAATCTGAACCATGAGTCACCTTATGAGTCACCTTATGAGTCATAGTTAACATTAACTATAGTTAGATATTTATCTCATGGGCTTTTTCTAATTGGGCTTCTCGGTTTGGGCTTTCCTAATGGGCTTTCGGGCTGAAATTTTTACTATACCTCGGGCCTTTTATTGTCTCAAAATTTGGCCGATCAATTGGTCCAATAATTCCGTCTAAAGAACCTAACATTTTCGATATACATTTAGTATACCTTAATGGGCTTTAAAATTTTCACCTTAGGCCCATTACGTTTTTAACCATTAAATTTATTCCGGAATCCTTCCGAATAAATTTTCCTTACTTCCGGGGATGATTATCTTGTATTCTGGCGAAGAATATTTTTCCCTAAATTTTTCTCCACACTTAGGTTAATTTCTAACCTTGATTAGTCAACTATGGTAAAAGTCCACTTTCTTAACTATAGTTGACTTTTTCCTTAACCATTGACTAAGTTGACTTTTTCTCCAAATTTCGAAAGTGTTTTATATCATGTCTTACACTCTCTTCTTTATATTCCAGCCGCTCTCGGTGGATAATTTTACCCGAAACTCCTTTTCTCGCCGAAAAGGTCCATTTTACCCTTTTTAGCTTTTAATCTCGTTTTGTATGTTCGGGTCTAAATCAAGCTGACTTTCCTTCATGAGTTCTCTACACTCTCTTATTTTAAGTTCTTATTTTCAGTCAGAATGATTTAGAATGACTCGGTTTAGCCTGTGATACTCATCATCCACATTAGGCATTTTATGTAGCTTTTGCGTGTTAATTCATTATATTAACACTTTAAATCTAGTAAATACTCTTCTTATGATTCAACCATAATAACATAGTGTTCATACACATAGGAATCATAAGGACATAAGCTACAAAAATTCCGGGTCTGACATCTGCGCATCTATGTCCACCATTTTTCATAGCAGTTCGATAATGGTGACAACACATATCCATCAAAACCTACAACTACCAATAACTGGATTAATACAAAATGAAAGCATGCAAAGGGAATGACCAGTACAAAGCTTCTGAAACAGAGCATAACAAAGGATGATTATGGATGCTTTCCACTGTACCCATGGACACCAGCTTCTGCCAAACATAAACCAGCCAGCGAGTCTAGTGGACGTAAGGAGAAAATGTCGCAATGAAATGCAGTAAATGAAATGGACTACAGAAACATAAGAAAATGCAGTAAAAAAATATGGAAGCTATTACTCTAAATGCAGTAAAGAGACGAATCCATGTAGTGCAAAAAAAAGAAAAATGAAAATGAAAATGAAAAAGAAACAACAAGGCAATCACACGTTTTAAACTTAAAGCGAAAAAGAAATAAGTAGAATCAATAGCTGAAAATTAAACCAACACTATAAACACGTGAATTTCTAGTGGCCATGACTTGCTTCTTCCTATGCTCAGCCACTGTTGTTCCACTGTTCTAGCAATGCAGGACCAATATCCAGCATTAAACTTGCACCATTATACCAGAATAATGTAGCAATGCAAGACTAATATCAAGCATTAAACCGGCTCCACTGTACCAGAACAATGTATCAGCGGTGATAATATGCTTTGGAAATTCAGCAATGCCATAGTTTGAAGGAACATTAAATGAAAAATAAAAGTAAGAGAAACGCGAATAGTAAAAATGGAGTTTTTGAAACTAAATAAACTTTTTCATTAACCAAGCTTCTCTGTGTTGAAATCATAAGAAATAAAACTTGCTTAAACCTAGAAAAATGGTGGCTCCCAATAACGTGAACTACAACAGAACTAGAAATGAAATGAAACTTTTCATAAAGATAAAAATTGCTATGAACAGTAGCTAAACAAAAGAAAAATTAATGGTGGCTAACGCGAAAGCTTTTAAAGAAAACAAGAAAAACTATTCTAAAATTACCCTAGAACTACTCTTACCCTAGGCTACATTACCCAAAAAACTACTCTACCTACACAACTTACTACTTTACCTATTACTTTTTCAGTTGCTTATCATATTCTATTTATACACAAAATTAGGGGTACAATGGTAATTTTCAATCCTAGATGAGTTGGCATTGTTTGGCCACTTGTCTTCATTCCATTCGCTATAGAGAAGATATTTTCATGTCATTCGTCTTCTTGTCCACTTGGAGTTGCGATATGGCCCAGTGTGTGTCTTCCATGAAGTATGTACGGTATCCGTCAATGTTATCTTTTCGAGGCGAATAAAATACGATCACCCAACATCATACATGTCCAGACGAATGGTGACTTAAACTATGAAATGGTAGTGGTCAGTCTTTTTTTAGCCCGTTTTCAGCCCATTTTCGACTGAAATTCATCTGAATTTAATTTACCTACACATAAGAGAATTTTAATTAAATTGAGGGAATAATTAATAAAATAACATGGGGATTAAAATAATTAATTAAGAAATTAAGCACTAATAATTTTATTTTAATGGAATTCTCAACGGTTTGATTCCCTTGTGTCAGATTCAAAAACTCTATTTGTAACCTACGTCGAGCAGTATCCGGGATATATTGCTTTCTGAAAGCACCCAAAAACATATCCCATGTGATCACTGTACCCTAAGCGCCAAGCATAGGCCTGGTGGACTTCCACCATTGCTCTATTTCACCTCTCAGCACAAAGGCTACAAGCGCTACACTTTCTTTAGCCGAACATCTACAGAAGTTAAACAGCTTCTCCATCTGACTTATCTAGTCCTCAGCCACTGCTGGATCCTTTACCCCACTAAAAGAAGGAGGCTTAAAATCCATAAAATGCTTCAACCTCTCCATATCACAATCATAACCATGCCCCAAATCATCATCATCATATTGCTGCAGAACCACTGGAGGAGGAACTGGCAAAATAGGGGGATCTCGTGGCCTAACTGGTTCGGGTTGTGCAGGTGCAACATCCACAGGTTCAGGTGTAGCTGCTGGGGGATTTGGTGCAGCCTGTCCCGCTGTACTAGGTATACCCTCAAACCTAACCATAATTTCACCCATCATGGTCATCATTGTTCGCATATCTTCCTCTAATTTGGCTATCCGAGGATCAGAAGCCTTTATCTGTTCCTGGGGCTTATGACTAGAGGACAATATACTATAACTCTCAGTCTTGTCATTTCACACTTGAGCTCTCGAGCTCTCTCCCCTCTTACGGTGTCTCTCAGGCATAACTCACATGCCTGATAACTTCCTGCATTTATAACAAATGTTTAATTCACTACCAGTTCTGTATACATAGTTTTACCTAAATATCACACAGTAACTTGGGGATGTATGTTTCTTAGTCCTAAACATCGACTCACATGTTTCTTAGTCCTAAACATCGACTCACATCAGACCAACCAAGCTCTGATACCAATCTCTGTCACACCCTGACTTCAGGTGCCCTTCATCCATACATACATACACTACTATGGTTGGACTGTGAGCCGATGCAATTACTAATTTCTTACAGTTTATAGCGAAAATATTAAAACTTACATTCACACACTCCCAAGCAGGTGTGTAAATATACAAAATCAATTTCATACGTATAATATCATTACATAACATCCCCATACAATTTTATCATTATCAATGTATGACTGTGCGATACAAAATGATAGATACAAAATACTCATGTGTATACAAATCTTTATACCTTTACAACTGGTGGGAGCTGTCCAACACAAACGGGGATGTAGAGATCACCGTACGGCTCTACTTATCAGTATCTGGAGGGGGAAAATTAGTGGGATGAGCAAACCACAGCTCAGTAAGGAAAAGAACGCTAACAGGTGGATATTGTACTACCTACATAGCCCAAGCATGAAATAACAAAAACCATGTTTCAATATAAAATGGAAATATCACTAGTAAATGCGTTTAAACATGCTTCTCACATAAGCATTTTCATAAAAACTAATATTCAATACTTCCATTTAAAAACATGTCATAAAATAATGCTATCACAGTACAAGCATTCAAATCAAGAGATTTATCAAATCACAATATCTCTTTGCTTTTCTCAATTCATTTCTTTTCATCAAATCTCTTTCTTTTCAGAGTTTCTCAATTTCTCTTATCTCTGAGACAGACATGGAATTCTCAGTAAACTAATATCCACGACATATGACCATATTCGGTGATCCCAGGCCTCACTGATCAGGTGTGCACAGGGCATCACTTGCCTGAAGGGGGGATAGGTTAGTCCTACCCTCCGGCTCATCTCAATCAACATCATCTCCCTCATCATATCACATATACTCACTGTACAACTATGCAATACTCGTACTCACGTGTACCCAGCATGGTACATATTATTCCAATGGACAACTACACAGTTTAATGTATGACCATGGACCCGATCCATCCACCCAACTCTGATAGACTCATCATCCTGAACCATGTCTTATATATCAGGTGAGCAAATCAGCATGACAAATAGCCATTGCAAGGCTCCAGCGCGGTATCTCTCAGTGCGACTAACAACTTCTTGCACTGTATTGTCTTAACTCAATAAAAACTGGTGCGAGAAATGCTCCAACGCTTCTCCAAAAAATCATCGTGCCAGTTAAACTCAAGCACGACACATCAAAAACATAGAAACATGTGCGAGCTAAAACTCCAGTACATTATCATTATAAAACCACGTGCGAGTCATGCTCCAACACGATTTATCAAAACATGTAAATATATGTGAGTAAAACTATAGCATAATCAAAATCATCAAGACAAGTGTGAGCTAATGCTCCAACACCGATTCCTATCCCAAATCTGATAGGTGGCTATTTTCTCTTTTAAAAACTCAAAACATGATCATTTACGTAGCATATCGTCCCATGCTAAATATGTAAAGCTAGCCAACCTGCCTATCGTCATTTCTCGAACTAAAAGTTAACACATAGTTGAGAAAACATAAAAAACATAGTATAAATGTAAAAGCATTAAAAACATGCATGTCAAGCTGTTTTCCCTCCTACATCCCATTTTCACAATATATATACTATAATACATTTGAGGATCTCATATCATCTCATAGCTCAATAGCTAAACGTACTATTATGATAATTCTATATTTTTAGAATTATTTATGCTTAATTTCCTAATTAATTATTTAAATCCCCAAATTATTTTGTTAATTTTCCCTTTTATTTAATTAAAATTCTCGTGTTTGCAGATAAATTAAATCCGGATGGATTTTGAATATTTCGATAGAAAATGAACCGAAATTGAGCTAAAATCGAGATTTGACCACGTGGACAACACGAACCTAGCACATCCAATTGGACAAAAAGACAGATGACATGGAAATATTATTTTTCAAGAAGCCAATGGTGTGAAGACAAGTGGCCAAACAATGCCAACTGATCTAGGATAAAAAAATATATTACAATTGTACCCCTAAGTTTGTATATAAATAGAAAAAGAAGGCAATTGAAAGATGAGAGCTTTTAGTTTTTAGGTTAAAATTATTGCTAGGTTTATTTTTCCTTTGTTTTTATTATTAGTTTTTTCTTTTACTATCGGCAGCCACCATTTTTCTTGATTTCACTTGGTACTGTTTATGGCACAATTAAGATCTGATTAATATGAACAATTTTTATTTGGCCTTTCCTTCAACGTCATTTTCCCTTCTTTACTTTATGATCGTTTTCTTTTTTTTTTTTATGGTTGCTTCTGTATGTTCCTCCGTTAATGGATAGTATCGATGTTATCCTTCATCAATCTGTTCCCTTTCATTCTTTCCTCAACGATGGTGAATGAAAGTTCTGTGACAACCCCCCCAAAGTAGTTAGTTTGTTTGCTTTAATCTTAATCGTGGATGAATAAGCACGAGATCTGAAGGAAGGAAGGGTGATTGCTGGTTTATGGTCGAATGCATGGCAAACTAGGCTGGAGGCGAAACTTGAGTCATTAAGGACACCAAATAGCCTAAACTTGCACTGGACGAGTTGCTTGGCAGCAACAATAGCAGGAGCTTCCTCCTCTGTTCCATGTTTTATTTACTATTCATTTTCTTTTTTTTTTTGTTTTAGTTTTTAGTTTCAATCCATTAAGTTGCTGCTCTTCATTTACGAAACTTTCATATTTTCTTTTGCTTGTGTTTTCTTTTTGCTTTGCATTATTTTAGGTGGGTTGATGATGTGTAGAACCGAGTCTTAGCCGTTCGTGAGCACCGGGTGCAGGAGCTCGACCACTTCACTCAAACCTTGAATTTGCTGCTGTTCTGTTTCTAGTACAGCAGTTGTAAACAGCATTGGTCTGGACTGAAGCAGTAATGCGCTGCTGAAGAGCATCGGTTCAATGCTGGCTTTTCTGGGGTAAATAGAAGCTAAGTGCATGGTTGTGCTGGTGCAAAACCGTAATACAATCCTGAAGCAGCAGTGGACAGCACCTAAGCAGAGTATGCCGAGGACCAGTGCAACAGAACATCAGGCATCAGCTGGAGTGGGATACAGTTAGCGCCTGGAGCAGAAGCACAGCAGAAGAAAGACGTTACACTGGTGCCAGTAACGAAATACAGATTGGTGAGCAGTGCAAGAGCAAGCGAACAGAACCAGGAACCACATGAGTAGAGCTGGAGCTGGCGATGAGTTTGGCATAAAAGAAGGATGGCATGACGGTTGCAGAAACTGCTGGTAGCATAAATGGTCAGCACTAATGCAGAGCAGGAAGCTTATACAGGGACGTGAGGCACGACAGGAGCAGAAGCACAAAATCGAGAATGTCTGGAAATGAATTGGGAAGAAGACAAGTGATAGTACCAGACTTTCAGGACCACTTTAGTGGTTTTGCAATTGTCTAAGGCCATGTTTGGTTATGGCTTCATTGCAATTTATTGCATTTTTGATTGTTTTCATTAGTATTAGTTAGAATAGTGGTAATTGATCGATAAATTTAATATTTTAAGTTGTTAATTTAATCTTTAGTTTTAAGTCTTAGTTAATAGTTAATTTGAGTTTATATATGTTAAGATTTAATTTTTACTTTATTATTTTATGAGTTATATTTAGAATTAATTTAGATTAAATTTATTTGCATGCATTAGTTAAATTTGGTTTTATTAAGCATTTAGTTAGAGTTAAGCTTAAGAATTTTTTTTTGGTAAGTAGATTTTTATCTTATTAGACTTTAAGTTAGTTTAAATTGCATTTTCTTAGTTAGTTTAATTACATTCACATTTTACCTTAGGTTTGTTTAATTTTAGCTTAATTAATTTTGTTCTTTAGTTTAGCATTTTATTTTGATTGCATAATTAATTGTTTTAATTTTCTTTTGTAGGTTATTTGCTTGTAATTACTTGGAGCATTGTAAGTATTTTTAGCTCGGTCTTATTTTCGTTACTTTAATGTTCATTGTTTTCAGTATTTTTAATTAGCCTGATTAGATCACCCATTTTAATTTCATAATTTGCTAAAATATACTTAGGGTAAAATTAATCGGTAGTTAATTAGGCTAGTCAACTTATCTGTGGGACGATAATCTCGGGACTCAAATCCATTTATTACTTGTACGACCCGTGCACTTGCGGACAATACCCTTAGGGCATGTCATGTTTTTGGTGCCATTGCCAGGGAAGTTTTAATTAGTCATTAATTAATATCGGTGAAATTATGATTAGGTGTAATTCTAGCTTGTGAATATTTAGGGTGTAAATATTTAGAAGTTTAATCTAGATTAGTTAATTGAAAAATAAAAAAAAAATTAAAAATTAAAAAAAAATTTCTAAGGACTTTCTAATGTTTGTATGCGTAGAGCCGGGAGTTACGATAGCTTTCCTCTAGATCCTGAAATTGAAAGAACCCTTAGGAAAATTCGAAAGGACTCTAGGAAATTTATAGCTCCGCTGCAAAACACCATGGCAAAAAATAGGGAAATTAGAACCGTTGGAGATTATGCAATGCCGACTATTTGAGGGTATTATTCCGGCATTAGGCCACCAGCTGTCCATGCAAACAATTTTGAAATTAAGCCCACAATCCTCCAGATGATCCAGACTTCATTGCAGTTTAGTGGGCTTCCGCACGATGACCCACATGCTTACCTTGGGTAATTCCTGGACTTGTACAACATGTTTAAACATAATGGATTATCTGATGATGCGCTTAGGCTTAGATTATTCTCTTTCTCACTTAGGGATAGGGTGAGACACTGGTTAACCTCCCTGCCTCCAAGATCCATTTCTACATGGGACAAGTTAACCCATCAATTTCTATCTAGGTTTTTCCCTCCGTCTAAAATGGCCTAACTTCGTAGTAATATATCTTCCTTTGCCCAGTACGACTCTGAATCTCTTTATGAAGCATGGGAACGATATAAGGAGCTTCTTAGGAAGTGCCCTCACCATGGCCTACCTTTGTGGTTGCAAGTCCAGGCCTTCTACAACGGACTTACAAGCCAGAATAGGACCATTATTGACGCTGCTGCGAGTGGAGCCTTGATGTGCAAAACAGAATAGGAAGCTTACGAGCTATTAGAAAAGATGGCAGCTAACAACTATCTATGGTCCTCGGAGAGGCAATTGACAAAGAAGTCGATGGGTATTTATGAGCTTGACACACTGTCTACCTTGACCTCTCAAATCGCTAACCTTACGAAGAAGGTAGAGTCGCTCAGTACCCAACATAATCCTTCACTAGTCCTAATCCTATTTATTCTGTCCAAAGTCCATTTCTTTACTGCGAGTTGTGTAGTGGTACCCACTCTGCAGATAGGTGTCCTCTCAACTTAGAATCGGTTTAGTATGTTGCTCCCCCTACGCAACAAAACAACCCTTTTTCAAACACCTATAATCTAGGGTGGAGGAACCATCCTAGCTTCTCCTGGAGCCAAAACCAAGGGCAAACTTCTAACTCCATATCTGTAGGACCCCCTAGTTTTCAAGCTCCACCGGTTCAGGTACCACCACAATCGTAATTTCCACACCATCCACCATATCATCCATCCCCACCTCAATTTCTGCGTCATCCACCTCACTTCCATCAACCACTACCACCACCACCACTTATGCAGCCCCAACATTACCATGCACCAGCAGCTGAGAAGAAGCCTACATTAGAGGAGATGTTCACGACTATCCTGCAAAATCAAGCTACTTCAATTAAGAACTTAGAAGTTCAGGTTGGACAAATAGCTAGTGCTCTTAGCCAATGTCCTCAAGGGACCCTTCCTAGTAATATTGAAGTTAATCCTGTTATGCGAAGGGAGGGTAAGGAACATGTTAGATCCATCACCCTTAGGAGTGGCAGAGAGCTAGATGAGCCACAAGTTAAGTTTGGACCTGAACAACCCATAGTTGATAAACACATAGGTTCTAACGAAGCAGTTCAGACAGAGCAGAAACATCAGGGTCGGGCTGCAAAGGAAACAAAACTAGGCGCTTCTTCATCTTTACCTTTTTCTTCTTTACCACCTTCCTCATCCTCTGATTTTACATAGGTTCCCACTACATTGCCTCTAGTTAGACCACTAGTACCTTTTCCTCAGAGGTTTCAAAATCAAAAACTGGAACAACAATTTGCTAAATTTAATGAGGTTTTTAAGAAGCTTCACATCAACATTCCTTTTGCAGATGCTTTAAAGTAAATGCCAAGTTATGTGAAGTTTCTAAAGGATATCCTCTCAAGGAAGAGAAGACTAGAAGATTATGAGACGGTGGCCTTAACTGAGGAATGTAGTGCCATTATCCAGAGGAGATTACCCCCCAGGCTCAAGGATCCCGGTAGTTTTACCATACCCTGCATTATTGGAAATCTATTCTTTAGTAGAGCCATGTGTAATTTAGGAGCTAGTATCAATCTAATGTCTTTGTCTATCTATCAGAAGTTAGGAATAGGGGATGTTAAGCCCACTACAGTAACCCTTCAGCTAGCAGATCGATCCATTAATTATACAAAGGGGGTCATTAAGGATGTCTTAGTAAAGGTGAAAAGTTTATTTTTCCTGTAGATTTTATTATACTAGATATGGAGGAAGATAGGGAAGTCCCCATTATTTTAGGCAGACCTTTCCTAGCTACTGGTAGGACGATAATTGATGTGCAAAATAGGGAGTTGACTATGAGAGTGCAGGATCAAGAAATGAAGTTTAATGTTTTCAAACCTTTGAAGCTCCCTGATGATGAGGATATAAGGCTTAAGCACATGAAATTTGAAAGAATGAAGGAAGTAGCTAGAGCTCAGGAAGAGTTAACTGTCGACATTCGGTCACCACTATGGCTAATCCTCCTACTCTTCACACTACTGCTGAGTGTTGTGTTCTTTAGATGCATTTGAAGTGGCTTAATTTGTCTTTTCACTTTTTATATATAGTTCTTTTTGTTTTCTGTTGTTTATTTCTTTGTTTATTTTACAGGTTTATTTTCTAAGTTTTACGCTTTCAATAAAAGCTTCAGTTCATCAACATCAGCTAGGGGAGTACTATGTTTTTGAGCTTAAATTCTTATATTATCTACACACTGAGGACATTGTGCACTTTAAGTTTGGGGGAGGGGATATCACTTGAGTATTGATCGAAAATTTGAGCAAAATTGAAAATTTTTTCAAAATTTTTTGAAAATCTGAGCTTAAACTGTTTGATTTTAGGATGATTTAGTGCTTAGCATGTAGTTTTCCCATATTTCGATGATATGACCCCATGATTAAGTATGATTTTGATTGACTGAGAAGCATGATTATAGGAAAAGCATGAAGTTGAATTCTTGAATTTGTCTTGATTTTGATTGTGATTTCCTCATCCTATGCACATGTCATGTCATGAATCTATATATTTATTTAGAGAAAGCTTATGTAAGACCCGAATTTAATTAAAATACGAAAATTAAATAAGAAAAGATGAGAGATGTATGAAGGAAGGTCGGGTTAAATTGATTTCGAAAACAAGAGCAGGGGTAAAATGGTAAAAATACCAAAACCCAGTATTTTGGCGATAAGAAAATTTTAATTTAAAAATAAGGATGTAAGATATCTTGATCGACGATAAGGAAATTATAAATTTTGGATCAATTGATCAAGATTCGAAAATTTTAAAAATATCGAAAAAAAAATTACCGGGACTATATCTCAAAAAACGCGAAGAAATAATATCGAAATTTAGAGAAAAATAAAATTAATAAATTAAATTTAAATTGAATAAATTAAAGTAGAATAAAAATCATGAAAGTGTAGATATTTTGGGATTTTATCGAGTATTTTATTAAATAGTAAATTAATTAAAATAAATAATAATAAAAATAAAAATAATAAAAAAAAAGTAATTGAAACAAAAAAAAAGGAGAAACCGAGAGAAAACCCGAGAAACCCAAAACCAAAAACAGTGACCCGCACCCCGTTCACCACCGATTCTCGCACCACCGGCGTCCGACGACTTCAACGAAGTTGCCAAGAGGAAGAGGGGAGTCCGACGAGCACGTGGGTACCGGATTCGCGCCGCCAGGTGGCCAGAGCAGGCCGATCGGAGCCGAGGAAGACCGCCGGAAAAACAAGCTGATTCCCGACGAACCGCCGCGTCTGGGTTGAAACGGTGGGCACCGACGCACTCAAGGGAAGAAGCCGGTTCTTTTGAGACCGGTCTCGGTCGGTGAGACCGCCGGAAACATCGACGACGGTAATAGGCAGAAACGGTGTCATTTGGCTGGAAGGAAAGGGAAGGAAAGGGAAGGAAAAGGAAGGAAAAGGGAAAAGAAAAGAAAGGAAAAGGAAGGAAAAAGGGGGGAAAAGGAAAGAAATTTACCGGGGACGACTCGAGGTTCGGGTAAGTTGACCGAGGGTCGAAATTGACCTACGGGTAAATTCCGAAAATTTAATTTAATATTATTTTAATGGAAAATAATCCGGATTTACCTAATTATGCAGCTTCACGACGGAGACCGAACGAGAGCCGATCGAGCTCTGATTCTCGTACCCCGCATCATATCGGGTAAGTACAATTTAATTTCGGCAATTAGAGTTCTTTAAATACCGAGTTTAATTATTTTACGGAATTATGGATTAATTTTGCGTAGGAAGGAATATTATTCGGAATTGTAATATAATTGCCGTAAATGGTATACGGGCTATCCAATGAAATTGGAATGAAGCCCGATAATTATTAGAAAGCTGTGTAAGCTCGGTATACCTGAAGAAGGGAATTAATGAATATAAAAAGGGCTAGAATGGGCCGAGGCCCAATAAGGTAGACAAGGCCCAATAGCTTCAAGTTGATCAGTAAATGCAATATACTGATCGGGATAATTGAATTAACCTCGATTATGTGGTTATATGCAGTTACGTACATTGGTTGGCGCGCACTTGGGCCGAGAGGTTCGGTATCATCGAGACAAGAGTAGTCTGCGCGCGATTCCAGGTAAGGGAATTCTACGGACTGCTAGAGGTAAACTCTACGAAATTTTAAATTCATATGCAGTCTTTAAAATTTATCTGAAGGGTCTAGAGGTCGAATAATAATTTTAGTGCCCCGTATGGGCAAAATTACTAAAATACCCTTGTCAAGGGTAAAATCTAAAAATTTAGGAAAAATTGGGAGGAGCAAGAACAAAAGGTTCCTGCTCGTTCTGGAGGTATTTCAACATCATGCATGAGTAGGCTGGCTCACTTTTAAAGAAAAATGCATAGCATTGCATATCTTAAACGATGTGATTTCTGTGAAAATTGTTTGGGGATAACTGAGCAGCCTACGTGTTTTTATTTACATGTGACGTGCTAGAGCTCAGCTCGCACGATGTTTGATTTGTGTGATGCATGCATTAGTGCTGGAGCGAGAGCTCGCACTAGAGTTTATATGCATAGGTGCTAGAGTATAACTCGCACCAGATTTCATATGCTTTTTCGTGACACGGTGCTAGAGTCTAACTCGCACCAGATTTTACATGATTTTCATGACAGGGTGCTGGAGTATAACTTGCACCATATTTTTATACACGATTTTCGTGACAGAGTGCTTGAGCTTAGCTCGCACTAGTTTTATTTGATTTACTGACAGTGTTAGAGCACTGCTCGCACTACTTTTCAGAGATCATACGATAAGCCGTGCTTGGAGCATCGGGTAGACTGTGTGTCACCGATTAAATTGGCCCGCACGTGCGTTTTGAGACATGGCATGAGTATAGAGATATTATATGGGTTCACGGAGTACGATGTACCGTGCAAGTAGCATGGAGTACAATGTACCGTGTGGTATCTTCGTGATACGTTGAACTTGTTGACGTTATTGGACCACCCGTTGTTAGACCACCATCGTTGTGCGTGGGCCCAAGAGGGGTGGCCATGGCCGATGGCAGGGGTTGGCCGTCACAATAAAACGCATCTTCGGATGCATGAGATCGGATAAGACCGACGAGATGGAGTGACCCACCTCCCGAGCGGTTCCCGATCATGGTGAGAACCCGCACACTAGGATCCGTGTAGCTGAGGAACTCCCGAGGACAGATATGGCCATAGTCCTGGTTATTGCCGTTATACAGATATTGCCTCGTCTCGCATGTCGACGATTTCGATGATTTAAACTGGGTTTTTAATTAAATGTGCATGATGGTTATTTTCATGCTTTTCAAACCCATGTGTGAATGTAATCCATTTTCATGGTTTTGTGTGAGCCAGGATCACCCGAAGGAGGGGTCGAGTCCTGACTTTATTGTGAAATTTTTAAAGAGAAAGAAATGATTTAAAATAATTGCATGTTGAATTTTCCGTGCAAACTCGATTTACATAACATCATAACTGTCATATCATTTGTTTTAAAATGTGTGGAGAAAGGGTAGTTTATGCATGGCACCACGTTCATGTAGGTAGTATGGTTACCTACTTGTTCGTAGGATTGCCTTACTGAGCTTGATGTGCTCACCCCTTTCATTTTCTCCCACAGATAATCTCCAGTTGAAGTTGCGGCGACTCAGTACTGCATTCTGGATATCCGCTGCTGCCCATCAACATAAGGTATATACACTTGTACATATTGTATCTACATAAGTATAGCACAGTAACATGTTTGTAAGTAACTTTAGGGGATGTATAAATAATGTAACAATTATAAATGACTGGAGAATAAATAAGTTAGATGGTAATGGTATGGTGGGACTGGCATTGACACACAGCCCAATTATTAGTGGAGTGTGGTCACGATCAGAAGACAGGTAAGAATTTAAGTAAAGAAATAACAAAACGCGAAAAATTAACTCTGATTTTTGGGTAGTTTGGGTCGTGACATATAAAGGTGGTATCAGAGCGCAATTGGTCTGAAGTGTGTCAGTGTCAGTAATTAGGAATTACATCCCCGCGTTACTGTGCTTAGTTGGATACAATAGTGTATATCGAGATGGGCTTGACTAAGAAATGGTTGAGATTGCAGGAATGCCTAATATGAGTCGCGTTAGATGAGATAGTGCACAAGGCAGAGGTCGTAGAGGTAGACCTGAGTCTGCTAAGTCGTGCTGAGTTTGACTATGAGAATCAGTATGAGATTGAAATAGAGGCGAATGTTGAGCATGCCTCTCAGAGTCCGACAGAGTGATCGGATAGTATTGAGACACGCTTCGCGAGACTGGAGCGGAGTGTGGAGATTATTTTGAGGAGCAAATTGCTCAGATTATGTATGAGATCAGAGGGCGCAGCGGAGTATTGGTGGAAACCCGCTCAACCCATCTTAAGAGCTGATATGAGAAATATCTTGGATATATTCCGATGACAGGATATCCCGGACATGATTTAAAGGAAATTTCGGATTAAAGTCCTTGCTTTGACCAGAGGATTTGATTTATTGACGAGTATGGAGACTCGATTACATTCTGGGTAGATATTACCTCGACACTATGAACAAGTGACAGTCGAGATGTTTAAAGGTTCATGAAATGACTCAACTTTTCAATTAGAGTCTAATTGGCCCGTGAGATATTACTTATACCGAGGCAGTGCGCAGATTTGCAGTTGGGTAAATAAGAACATGAACTGTACGCCTCTGAGATTGTGAAAGCTAATGAGGGCCGAAATAGAGACATAAAAGAGAATCGAGAAATGATAGAGATGTTAAATTGGGAAAATGGTGTTGGTAAAAGATCTAATTTGATGAGCCATGGAGTAAGATAATTGGTAAGGCCTTAGTGCAACTAATTTTGGCACTCTTGAGGGGCATTGTGATTGGAGAATCCCGACCTGCTACGAAGCGGTGTAGCAGCATAAGTACTGTAAGCAGTGTGAGATGTGTGGTGGATACCACGGAAGGAGGGTCTATATCTACACTGTATTGATGAAAATGGCCGTTAAATGTGGTAAGACGGACCATTGATTTAGGATTGCTCAGAGTTGAGCGAGATCGCCCCACAGAAAGGTAAAGAGACAGAGAAAAATTTCGTTGGTATAGCTGCAACGAAAAGGGAGGCCATAGCTGAAAAAAAAAAAGGGGGGAAAGTAGGTTGTTGGACGAAGGCGAGAGGACGTCTTGGACCAGGACACTATTGATGTTTCATGGATGTGGTGTAAGATACCACACTTGTTATGAATAATGAAGTACCTATGTTCATTGATCCTGTTGCCACACATTTATTCGTACCGCCTTCATTCACATATAAGTGAGTAAAAGGCATGAATACCTATATCATTGGGCACAATACTGATAAATGAGTACCCCATTAGAGGAGGATTAATTAACGGAATATGGATATAGAGATTTTAAGTTGAAAACAAGGGTGAAAACATCACTGAAAAGTATACGGTAAGTGTCTACAAGTGATAAAAAGGGGTGCGACAGTTGAAAATTTCAGGAGTAAAGGATTGTACTCACTGAATGAATAATAACAAGAGTTTCGTCATGATTGATACACTAAGGAGATAATCTTTAAGATAAGATAGATCCTAAATACAAAATGTATCGGAGTAAGAGGCGTATGCTAGGTAAGAACATCCTTACGATATGAAGTAATTGGGATTAAGCAATTAGTAAGGAATATAAATTATAACCAAGGATAAAGATGGGTATAACCATAACCAGTAGTTGTGGTTAAGTCTGAAGGTTAATAAAGGTATTTCAAAATACCTCCCCGTCTGAAGACTTGATAGCGTCTAAAAATATATATATATCCTATAACGTGAAACCGATCGTCGTAATAAATACCTTTAGCATTAGGATACCTTTACTAAGACGATAAGAATATTAAAAATTCGACACATCATGAAGGTTAACATAATAAAATTTAATAAGAGCCGTTAAGATAAGAAAAGGAAATGACGTAGGTTAGTACTTGAAAACGTAAGTGGTTAAGAAGGATCTTATACGCTTATGCGTGAATAAGCCAAGGATTGGACCGAATTGTAATCATCAGTATCGATGATATGTTGGGTGTAGTTAAAGTCTAGGGCGAATTATAAGAAATAATTGAAGATGGCTTTTACAGATGGATTGTTGCGAGTTCAAAAAGGATATACCTTGACGACACGTTTAACTAAGAAAACGTGGTCTTTGAATAAGACGATAAATAAGATGATGGATGTGATATAAATTTCGATGTAGTGAAGTATGAACTGACCACTGTGATTAATTTCACCATACCCAACAGCTCAAGAGGTTCTCCGTGAGTATGGGTACCTCAAAATTATGATGGGGCTGTGTATTGATGTATAAAGGGAAGATAGTCAATTTTGGAGACAAACAACTCTTTGATCATTAAATAAACTATCTGACCCATGATTTAAAGTTGACAGCAGAAGTGTTTGTACCGAAGATATGGTACTACTATGTATATGATGAGAAATTGTGAATATGCACTGATCATAAAGCCCGAGTATCTGTTTTAACAGAAAGAGACGAATATGAGGATAAATATTGGGTTAGAGCTTCTGAGAGATTTTGATTTATGAAAATTGTACCACCCAGGAAAAGCTAATGTGATGACTGATGCCTTGAGCAGAAATAGCCTCGGGATGGTATTACATATGATGGTCAGGGAGCGTGAGCTGCTAGAGCAGTTGTGAACCTCAGTATTGATGTGATCCCTTCTGATGATGACAGTGATTAGTATGATTATGTGACAGCTAGCCTGATGATTAGAACCGGATGAGAGTGCCTGAATTTGCCAGGCTTAGCGTGATGATCGACCGGATGTCGATAGTTTGGGTCTGATTCAGAAGGGTACAGGGATAGAGTTCACAGTGGGTGATGATGAGTTACTGAGGATTCAGAGACAGTATAAGTGCTCCCCAGGACCACTGTTGATGGGATAGTGATATTGTCAGAAGCTCACTCTTCGGGATATACAGTGCATACGGAAGATGATAAAAATATATCGAAATCTCTGAAAAGGGTATTAGTGGTCAGATGTGAAAAGAGATGGTAGAGATTGTGGAAAAGTGCCTAGTATGTCAGCAGAATAAGGTAGAGTATTAAAAGTCTGCAGAGTTATTGCAGCACCTACCTATATTGACACGGCACGAAAAATGAGAGCAAGTCTCCATGAATGTCGTGATGGGTTATAGAGGACCCGGATAAATTAGGAGACTATTAGGATGATAGTCGATAGAGTGACTAAGTCTACCCACTTTCTGGTTATGAACTCCCCAGATACTCAGAGTGTGTATGAGGATTCAGGTATAAGGAAGATTGTGAAACATTATGTAGCGTTCCAGTGAGCATGGTATCATATAGGGATTCCCGCTCCACTTCCTACCTCTGTGGATATTTCAGGAAGCTATAGGAACCCGACTGAGTATTAGCACAGCTTTCCATCCTCAGACAGATGGTCAGTCAGAGAAGACTGTACAGGTTCTGGAGGATCCGATGAAAGCGTGTGCCATCGATTTTATGAGCTCCTGGAATGATCAGTTGATTTCTAATTGAATTCGCCAATAGTGACAATTGTCACTTGAGTATCGGGATGACAAGATATGAGGCAGTGTATGGCTGTAGGGGTTGTTCCCCAAATTGGATAAGAAAAGTGGGTGACAGAACAGAATCAATTTTGACTTTGGATAATAAGTCTCTGAGGATGTTTAATTAAGATGAGAGATTAAGAACACCTCAGAGTAGATAGACAAGTATTGGAATTCATCCTTGGTGAATTAATATGGTTGAAAGTTACTTGTCCTAAGAGAATGAGGACATAGCGAACTTTTGGAAGAAGGTAAAATAAGTTACGCTGGATGGAATATTTTGAGAAATTGGACAAGTGGGAGATAAGACCTGTAGGTTAGTGTTATCACCTGAATTAACAGGCACCCACAATGTGTCTCAGCTTTTGATGCTTCGGGAATACTATTCAGAATCCAGCATAGGTGATAGGATATGAGATCCAACAGTTCAGCATAATGAAAATATAAGTATATCGATAAGTTGATTCGGCCATTAAACAGGAAAGAGAAAGTATTGAGGTTTAAGATAATCTCCCTAATTAAAGTCCTTTGGTAGTAATACACTCCGGAGAAGGTTACATAAGAATTTAAGAGTATGATACGATCGATGTACCCGGAGTTGTATATGGACTCACATGACTTGGTTCTAATTTGGAGGACCAAATTCTTTAAGAGGGGGAGAGTTGTAAGACCCGAATTTAATTAAAATACGAAAATTAAATAAGAAAAGATGAGAGATGTATGAAGGAAGGTCGGGTTAAATTGATTTCGAAAACAAGAGCAGGGGTAAAATGGTGAAAATACCAAAACCCGGTATTTCGGCGATAAGAAAATTTTAATTTAAAAATAAGGATGCAAGATATCTTGATCGACGATAAGGAAATTATAAATTTTGGATCAATTGATCAAGATTCGGAAATTTTAAAAATACCGGAAAAAAAAATTACCGGGACTATATCTCAAAAAACGCGAAGAAATAATATCGAAATTTAGAGAAAAATAAAATTAATAAATTAAATTTAAATTGAATAAATTAAAGTAGAATAAAAATCATGAAAGTGTAGATATTTTGGGATTTTATGGAGTATTTTATTGAATAGTAAATTAATTAAAATAAATAATAATAAAAATAATAAAAATAAAAATAAAAAAAAAGTAATTGAAACAAAAAAAAGGAGAAACCGAGAGAAAACCCGAGAAACCCAAAACCGAAAACAGTGACCCGCACCCCGTTCACCGTCGATTCTCGCACCACCGGCGTCCGACGACTTCAACGAAGCTGCCAAGAGGAAGAGGGGAGTCCGACGAGCACGTGGGTACCGGATTCGCGCCGTCAGGTGGTCGGAGCAGGCCGATCGGAGCCGAGGAAGACCGCCGAAAAAATAAGCTGATTCCCGACGAACCGCCACGTCTGGGTTGAAACGGTGGGCACCGACGCACTCAGGGGAAGAAGCCGGTTCCTTTAAGACCGGTCTCGGCCGGTGAGACCGCCGAAAACGCCGACGACGGCAATAGGCAGAAACAGTGTCGTTTGGCTAGAAGGAAAAGGAAGGAAAGGGAAGGAAAAGGAAGGAAAAGGGAAAAGAAAAGAAAGGAAAAGGAAGGAAAAAGGGGGAAAAAGGAAAGAAATTTACCGGGGACGACTCGAGGTTCGGGTAAGTTGACCGAGGGTCGAAATTGACCTACGGATAAATTTCAAAAATTTAATTTAATATTATTTTAATGAAAAATAATCCGGATTTACCTAATTATGCAGCTTCACGACGGAGACCGAACGAGAGCCGATCGAGCTCTGACTCTCGTACCCCGCATCATATCGGGTAAGTACAATTTAATTTTGGCAATTAGAGTTCTTTAAATACCGAGTTTAATTATTTTACGGAATTATGGATTAATTTTGCGTAGGAAGGAATATTATTCGGAATTGTAATATAATTGCCGTAAATGGTATACGGGCTATCCAATGAAATTGGAATGAAGCTCGATAATTATTAGAAAGCTGTGTAAGCTCGGTATACCCGAAGAAGGGAATTAATGAATATAAAAAGGGCTAGAATGGGCCGAGGCCCAATAAGGTAGACAAGGCCCAATAGCTTCAAGTTGATCAGTAAATGTAATATACTGATCGGGATAATTGAATTAACCTCGATTATGTGGTTATATGCAGTTACGTACATTGGTTGGCGCTCACTTGGGCCGAGAGGTTCGGTATCATCGAGACAAGAGTAGTCTGGGCGCGATTCCAGGTAAGGGAATTCTACGGACTTCTAGAGGTAAACTCTACGAAATTTTAAATTCATATGCAGTCTTTAAAATTTATCTGAAGGGTCTAGAGGTCGAATAATAATTTTAGTGCCCCGTATGGGTAAAATTACTAAAATACCCTTGTCAAGGGTAAAATCTAAAAATTTAGGAAAAATTGGGAGGAGCAAGAACAAAAGGTTCCTGCTCGTTCTGGAGGTATTTCAACATCATGCATGAGTAGGCTGGCTCACTTTTAAAGAAAAATGCATAGCATTGCATATCTTAAACGATGTGATTTCTGTGAAAATTGTTTGGGGATAACTGAGCCGCCTACGTGTTTTTATTTACATGTGACGTGCTAGAGCTCAGCTCGCACGATGTTTGATTTGTGTGATGCATGCATTAGTGCTAGAGCGAGAGCTCGCACTAGAGTTTATATGCATAGGTGCTAGAGTATAACTCGCACCAGATTTCATATGCTTTTTCGTGACACGGTGCTAGAGTCTAACTCGCACCAGATTTTACATGATTTTCATGACAGGGTGCTGGAGTATAACTCGCACCATATTTTTATACACGATTTTCGTGACAGAGTGCTTGAGCTTAGCTCGCACTAGTTTTATTTGATTTACTGACAGTGTTAGAGCACGCTCGCACTACTTTTCAGAGATCATACGATAAGCCGTGCTTGGAGCATCGGGTAGACGGTGTGTCACCGATTAAATTGGTCCGCACATGCGTTTTGAGACATGGCATGAGTATAGAGATATTATATGGGTTCACGGAGTACGATGTACCGTGCAAGTAGCATGGAGTACGATGTACCGTGTGGTATCTTCGTGATACGTTGAACTTGTTGACGTTGTTGGACCACCCGTTGTTAGACCACCATCGTTGTGCGTGGGTCCAAGAGGGGTGGCCATGGCCGATGGCAGGGGTTGTCTGTCACAATAAAACGCATCTTCGGATGCATGAGATCGGATAAGACCGACGAGATGGAGTGACCCACCTCCCGGGCGGTTCCCGATCATGGTGAGAACCTGCACACTAGGATCCGTGTAGCTGAGGAACTCCCGAGGATAGATATGGCCATAGTCCTGGTTATTGCCGTTATACAGATATTGCCTCGTCTCGCATGTCGACGATTTCGATGATTTAAACTGGGTTTTTAATTAAATGTGCATGATGGTTATTTTCATGCTTTTCAAACCCATGTGTGAATGTAATCCATTTTCATGGTTTTGTGTGAGCCAGGATCACCCGAAGGAGGGGTCGAGTCCTGACTTTATTGTGAAATTTTTAAAGAGAAAGAAATGATTTAAAATAATTGCATGTTGAATTTTTCGTGCAAACTCGATTTACATAACATCATAACTGTCATATCATTTGTTTTAAAATGTGTGGAGAAAGGGTGGTTTATGCATGGCACCACGTTCATGTAGGTAGTATGGTTACCTACTTGTTCGTAGGATTGCCTTACTGAGCTTGATGTGCTCACCCCTTTCATTTTCTCCCACAGATAATCTCCAGTTGAAGTTGAGGTGACTCAGTACTGCATTCTGGATATCCGCTGCTGCCCATCAACATAAGGTATATACACTTGTACATATTGTATCTACATAAGTATAGCATAGTAACATGTTTGTAAGTAACTTTAGGGGATGTATAAATAATGTAACAATTATAAATGACTGGAGAATAAATAAGTTAGATGGTAATGGTATGGTGGGACTGGTATTGACGCACAGCCCAATTATTAGTGGAGTGTGGTCTCGATCAGAAGACAGGTAAGAATTTAAGTAAGAAAATAACAAAACGCGAAAAATTAACTCTGATTTTTGGGTAGTTTGGGTCGTGACATATAAAGGCTCATTGGCATCATCAGTGGCAAGAACAAGGGTGTTTACCCGAGTTCGAACCACTGAGGACGCGTTCTGAGGGGAATTTCCCTGAATGAAACAAAGCCGTGCGGGCCTCGGCCCAAAGCGGACAATACGTGGATGTTGTTGGCGTTGTTGGACCACCCGTTGTTGGACCACCCGTTGTTAGACCACCAACGTTGTCGATGGGCCCAAGAAGGGTTGCCATGGCCGTTGGCAGGGGTTGGCCGGGCAGGGGTTGGCCGTCACAGCTTATGTGGACCTAGGATTGCATTTGTTCAGTTGATTTTGTGCATCATATGCTAGAATTTGTTTGATCTGATCTCGAGGCAAAATATGAGATCACACTTAATTCGAGAGATGATTTAGGCCATCTTTGGATCGTTTGAGCATTTCTAGCCATCCCTGTGCATACTTTACCCTAGTTACCTATCTGAGCTAAATAAGCTTTTCTTTGTAAATACACCTGCATAATTTCCTTAGCTTAAACTCTTTTCCTATCCTTTACCCCGAAAGCATGGAAAGTCATTGGATATATTTTGAGCTTTGTACATATGGGTATCTGGTAATAGTGAATGTTCAAAAAAATAAAAAAATAAAAAAATAATATAAAAAAATAATATAAAAAAGAAAAAGAAAAAAAAGAATAGAATGTCTAGTGAAATAAATAAGTGTGGGGGAAATAAATTAAGCTCTTACATTAAGATCCTGAAAGTAATGCATGTTAAGGGGTAATTAAACCTAAATCGACTTTATCATACCTTAGCCCCAACCTTACATTACAAGCTTAATGAAGTCCTATTGATCTTTAGTTAAGTGTGACTACATTAGTGGAGAGAGAAGTGAAAAGCAAACTTATGGGAATGATCACATGTCATTAACTTTGCATTTACTGTGTTTGCATAATCTGACCCAGATAATGTACTGAGAAGTGACTTAGACATTTTTCACACACTCACGAGGAGTCTAATTTAGGTTAGGACTTATGATTGAATGATTCTGAGTGCTGGACTTGTAATTGTGAGTCTTTGATTTCATAAGTCTATACTTTTTCTTTGAGTATAATATTGGGGAAATTATTGTGTTTAGTATGTATCATTCCTACAATTATTTTGTTTTACTTGAGGACAAGCAAAAGTCAAGTTTGGGGGTGTGATAATTCTATATTTTTAGAATTATTTGTGCTTAATTTCCTAATTAATTATTTAAATCCCCAAATTATTTTGTTAATTATCCCCTTTATTTAATTAAAATTCTCATGTTTGCAGATAAATTAAATTCGGATGAATTTTGAATATTTTGATAGAAAATGAACTGAAATTAAGCTAAAATCGAGATTGGACCACGTGGACAACACGAGCCTAGCACATCCAATTGGATAAAAAGACAAATGACATGGAAATATTATTTTTCAAGAAGCCAATGGTGTGAAGACAAGTGGCTAAACAATACCAACTCATCTAGGATAAAATATATATATATTACAATTGTACCCCTAAGTTTGTATATAAATAGAAAAAGATGGCAATTGAAAGGTGAGAGCTTTTAGTTCTTATGTTAAAATTATTGCTAGGTTTATTTTTCCTTTGTTTTTATTATTAGTTTTTTCTTTTAGTATCGGCAGCCACCATTTTTCTTGATTTCACTTGGTACTGTTTATGGCACAATTAAGATTTCATTAATATGAACAATTTTCATTTGGCCTTTCCTTTAACGTCGTTTTCCCTTCTTACTTTATGATTGTTTTCTTTTTTTTTTATGGTTGCTTCTGTATGTTCCTCTGTTAATGGCTAGTATCGATGTTATCCTTCATCAATCTGTTCCCTTTCATTCTTTCTTCAACGATGGTGAATGAAAGTTGTGTGACAACCCCCCCAAAGTAGTTAGTTTGTTTACTTTAATCTTAATTGTGGATGAATAAGCACGAGATCTGAGGGAAGGAAGGGTGCTTGTTGGTTTATGGTCGAATGCATGGCATACTAGGCTGGAGGCGAAACTTGAGTCATTAAGGATTCCGAATAGCCTAAACTTGCACTGGACGAGTTGCCTGGTAGCAATAATAGCAAGAGCTTCCTCCTCTGTTCTCCTCTATTCCATGTTTTATTTACTGTTCATTTTTTTTTTTAGTTTTTAATTTCAATCCATTAAGTTGCTGCTCTTCATTTGCAGAACTTAAATATTTTCTTCTACTTGTGTTTTCTTTTTGTTTTGCATTATTTTAGGTGGGTTGATGATGTGTAGAACCGAGTCTTAGCCGTTTGTGAGTCCCAAGAGTAGAAGCTTGACCACTTCACCCACACCTTGCATTTGCTGCTGTTCTGTTTCTAGTACAGCAGTTGTAAACAGCATTGGTCTGGACTGAAGCAGTAATGCGCTGCTGAAGAGCATCGGTTTAGTGCTGACTTTTCTGGTGTTAACAGAAGCTAAGTGTGTGGTTGTGCTGGTGCAAAACCGCAATGCAATCTTGAAGCAGTAGTGGAGAACACCTGAGCAGAGTATGCCGAGGACCAGTGCAGCAGAAAATTAGGCATCAGCTGGAGTGGGATGCAGTTAGCACCTGGAGCAGAAGCACAGCAGAAGAAAGACGTTGCACTAGTGCCAATAACATAGTACAGATTGGTGAGCAGCACCTGGATACAAGAGCAAGCAGACAGAACCGAGAACCACATGAGCAGAGCTGGAGCTGGCAACTAGTTTGGCATAGAAGAAGGACAGCATGATTGTTGCAGAAACTGCTGGTAGCACAAATGGTCAGCACTAAAGCAGAGCAAGAAGCTTATACAGGGATGTGAGGCACGGCAGGAGCAGAAGCACAAAACCGAGAATGCCTTGAAATGAATTGGGAAGAAGATAAGTGAATAGTACCAGACTTTCGGGACCACTTTGGTGGTTTTGCAATTTTCTAAGGCCACGTTTAGTTATTGCTTCATTGCAATTTATTGCATTTTTGATTGTTTTCATTAGTATTAGTTAGAATAGTGATAATTGATAGATAAATTTAATATTTTAAGTTGTTAATTTAATCTTTAGTTTTAAGTCTTAGTTAATAGTTAATTTGAGTTTATACATGTTAAGATTTAATTTTTACTTTATTATTTTATGAGTTATATTTAGAATTAATTTAGATTAAATTTATTTGCATGCATTAGTTAAATTTGGTTTTATTAAGCATTTAGTTAGAGTTAAGCTTAAGAATTTTTTTTTGTAAGTAGATTTTTATCTTATTAGACTTTAAGTTAGTTTAAATTGCATTTTCTTAGTTAGTTTAATTACATTCACATTTTACCTTAGGTTTGTTTAATTTTAGCTTAATTAATTTTGTTCTTTAGTTTAGCATTTTATTTTGATTGCATAATCAATTGTTTTAATTTTCTTTTGTAGGTTATTTGCTTTTAATTGCTTTGAGCATTGTAAGTATTTTTAGGTCGGTTTTATTTTCGTTATTTTAATGTTTATTGTTTTCAGTATTTTTAATTAGCCTTATTAGATCACCCACTTTAATTTCGTAATTTGCTAGAATATACTTAGGGTAAAATTAACCGGTAGTTAATTAGGCTAGTCAACTTCTCTGTGGGACGATAATCTCGGGACTCAAATCCCTTTATTACTTGTACGACCCGTGCACTTGCGGACAATACCCTTAGGGCGTGTCATATTACTAGCATCATATCTACTAAAATTGCTGTAAAATACGTACAAATACCTCTATCACTAACATACAGTCCCTTACCTCGAATTGTGCTTGTATTCCCTTCATCTCGTTTGCTCTGTTCGCGATTCGGGTTAATCTCGTTCCACGTATTTCAATCTACACGTGTAAATCATTAAGGTTTTTTTCCTTTCCTTCTTCTAAACCTCCACATTGTCATTTATTTATCTATTCAAACTTCCCAATCCTTAAAATCATATCCATTAGTATCATTATATCCTCTCATAAGTCTTTCATCACTTTTCCATGGATTTTCCCTTCAAAAAGTCACGACCCTCAACTTACCAAAATTACGTACAAATTTTTCGCATTTTCATGCGCTGTTTATTAATCATCCTTACCTCGATCGTGATCAGCTACACACTCAACAGTTTGGCTGTGTGTCAATGTCTACCTCATCCATCCATAACAATTTAATTTCACAAGTAAATGTTTTTATAAATACATCAGAGTTACTATTTACAAGTGTTTGCATTGCTTTACATCCCCAATGTTTACATACAAAATGCTACTTTGCTATTTCTAGTTTAGATACAAAATAATTCAAGTTTGTATACCTTTAGCGATGGGATGCAGCAGATACCAAAAGAGATAAGTCTACAGTCACGCTCAGTCTATACTCAAATCTCTGTAGAGAGGGGGAAAATAAGGGGGTGAGCAAACCACACGCTCAATAAGGTAATCATGTGAATAGGTAGATATTGCACTATATACGTGATCGTGATGCCATGCTCAAAAGCATGTAATTCATCATTTTATCTCAAAACATGAGTGTATGATTGTGTTAGTTGTATGTAAAGCAATTCATGCCACTAAAATTTAGTGCACAAAATCCCATTCAAAGCATGACATTAACCATCATACATATTTCATAAGTAAGGCATGGCATTAATCATCATGCATATTTCACAAGTAAAGCATGACATTAAACATCATGCATCTGTGCACTTGAAAACCATTAACAAATCGACATCTAAAAACCATCCAACACTCGTCAGGTCTCAGTCCCTCCCTCGGACTGTCCTGACCTATAAATCATTTCAAACATGGAGCAATAGACAAGTGAGATAGGCAATACAACAAGGGAAATTTCCATAAAGACTATGGCCATAACCTGTGATACCGACTACATAGATCAGGTGAGCGGGATATCACCACTATCTGCTTCCACATAGGAGGTGGGTCAAATCCTGCCTGTCCTCTATAGCAGATCTCGTCCGAAGACGGTATATCACATCTCAACACGATACGACGTACTCCATGCTACCTGCATGGTATAATGTACTCCGTGGACCCACATGAACATATCATATCATGCCACATTTCAAGTGCCTGTGTGAGCCTATTTAATTAGTACGACCTCTTATCTACCCGAAGCTCCTAACACGGTTATCAACATGTCAAAACATCACAAATGCTCGTACGAGCCTATTTAATCGGTGCGACACCCAATCTGCCCGAAGCTCCAAGCATGACACAAATAAGGTGGGCATCTAATGCGAGCTATTCTCCAGTACCATGCCAAAATCAGTATAAAATCCATGTGAAAACTAGTACGAGCTAAGCTCCAGCACTCATGTGTATAAAACACATCAAATCTCGTATGAGTCATACTCTGGCACGCTATCATTCTCATGAAAACCATGTAGGTGGCTTAAATCTTTGTAAAGTATGGTTAACAAACTAAAACAACTCATTTCTTTTGCAAATCATTTCAAATGTAAGCCAACCTACCAATTATTTGCTAAAAAACAATAAAACATGATTTTTAAAGCACTATGCTTTTGTTTTCATGCACATTTCTCTAACACCCAACTTTTACCCTTCAATCACCCAATATCATTTCATACTATCTCATGCATTCTAGCAAAGCATTTAAGCGCCCAAATTGCACACAGATATCTCTAAGAGTCCACAGAATTCCCTTACCTCGATTTACTCGGGATGCGACTCTCTTCCCTTACGCTTCTCACGTTCTTATCTCGACTTGCTCCGGTGTATCCTCGGGAGCTGCAATTCATCCATCAAACACTTGAGTTAACGTTCTTAACTCTTATTCACTATGCATTTATCCAGTACCTTAAATACACATTTTATCCCTTGTGGTAAATCTCACAATTTATCCCAAACTCAACACCTTCAAATCATACACACAACACAATCATCATCTTAAGATAACTCATTCATCCTTAATACTTCTACATTTTACTTTCTCACCCTAGACCATTTCTAGGTCATGGTGGATTCTTTACTTTTGAGGTTGTTCCTATCATTCGTATGTACATTAAACAACTCTAAAATCAATATCTAAACAATGTACTTGAGTTGTTTCATTAGAAACTCACCTAGCTTGATTTCCTTTTTGCTCTAAATTGAAAAGCACCTTTTGTCCTTCAATCCAACAAATGGGGAAATGCCTCCAAGCTATGTTGTTCTTCTCTTTGATGTGGAAAACTTTGTCTCTAATAGCTTTCCCTCAAATCTTACTAAAAATGTGTGGATTTAGGAGTGAGAAAGCTAGGTTTTAGGTTGAAAATGGAAAAAATTGGTTTTGTCTCAAAAAATGCAGATCCAACTGCTCCATATTTAGAGATTCAGCTTGATGAGATCGATTTGCCTTGGGTAGAGATCGATCTGGTCCTCTTTAAATCCCTCTTTTTCCACGACAATTTGAGGCAGGAGATTAATTTGTCGAGTAGGGGAGATCGATATGCTTCAAACAGAAGGTTAAGGAGATCGATCTAGTCTTGGGGAAGATCGATCTGCTTCTAACTCGAGAGCTTAGGAGATCGATCTGTTCCATTAAGGATTGATCTGCATTTTACAGAATGTGTTAGGAGATCGATCTGGCTCCCTTGGAGATCAATCTGCTCTATTCCATTGCTCAAATAAGAGCTTTCTAGCTCTTCTAGATCGATCTCTCATCCCATGAGATCGATCTGTCTCACCTAATTTCTAGATTTTGCTGCAGTTTCCTATAGCAACTTACACCAAAACATCCTTAATTTGCTGCCATAGTCATTTTCTCATCCAATTACCTTTAAGACTTGAAAATAACATCTATTCCTACCTTATACACATTACAACTTGTGTGTATTCATTGTATAAACAAAGGTATACAATACAAACCAAATGGAAGCATAAAGATTCACATCTCTTATGCAACTTCATCCATTTTTACCACACTATTCATATTCCATTCCACTCATATTCTTCACATGTTTAAGTCCATTTCTTCGTACTCATATATAATGTAACTTGTACGTACAATCACAACTTTTATTACAAGTGTGTACATTAACTTATGGACTTACATTACATATACTTCTCTTATGAGGTATGTACATATGTACAACTATACATATACGGGGTCTCACATTCTCCCCAACTTAGAAAATTTGGCCCTCCAAATTGGAACTAATCATTCTGTGAATAACTTGGGATACTTCTCCCGCATTAAACTTTCCAATTCCCATATGGCTTCTTCCAAAGTGTGATGTTGTCAAAGGACTTTCACCAAGGGAATTGTCTTTGTCCTTAACACTTTCTCCTTTCTATCCAATATCTAGATTGGCTTCTCAACATACGTCATGCCTTCATTGAGCTCCAAAGGCTCATACCTTATCACATGTGTCGGGTCTGAGAGATACTTCCTTAACATGGATACGTGGAAGACGTTATGCACACTTGCCAACTCTGGTGGCAATGCCAATCTATAAGCCTTATCTCCCACTATATCAAGTATCTCAAATGGCCCTATATATTGAGGGCTCAACTTTCCCATCTTCCTGAATCTCATAATTCCTTTCGAAGGAGAAACTTTCAAGAACACTGACTCACCCACATCAAATTCTAGTGGTCTCCGTCTCTTATCAGCGTAACTCTTTTGTTGGCTCTGAGCTATCCATAGTCTCTTGCATATCAATCAAATGTCCTCAGATGCTTGCTGCACCAAGTTTGGAGCAAATATCTGTCTATCACTAACCTCCTCCTATCCAATAGGGGAACGGCATCTACACCCATACAATGCCTTATATGGTACCATCCCGATACTCGCATGAAAACTGTTATTATAGGCGAACTCTACGAGTGGCAAATGGTTATCCCAAGAGCCTCCAAAATCCAATGCACATGCTCTCAACATATCCTCTAGGGTCTATATAGTCCTCTCTGAGTGACCATCTGTTTGAGGATGAAACACGGTGCTAAAACTCAATTGGGTCCCCATTGCTTTCTTAAAACATTCCCAAAAGTGGAAAGTGAAGCGGGCATCCCTATCAGAAACAACACTCACTAGAATTCCATGGAGCCTCACTATCTCATGCACATACAAGTTCGCTAATTGGCTCAAAGTATCGGTAGCTCTCATAGCTAGAAAATGGGCTGATTTCGTCAACCGATCCACAATCACCCATATGGCATCATGACCTATGCGGGTCCTCGGCAATCCCATCATAAAATCTATGGTGACATGCTCCCACTTCCAAGTCGGTATCGATAGAGGCTGTAATAACCCTGTAGCCTTCTGATGCTCTACCTTCACCTGCTGACAAATGAGACACTTAGCAACATATTCAACAATGTGCTTTTTCATCCCAGACCACCAATAAACTTTTTACAGGTTTTGATACTCCTCGGATGTATTGTATACCTCATTGAGTGAGTCTCTGTCAAGATCAATCTTCTGATTTCTACATCATCAGGAACACATATCCTAACTCTCAACCTCAACAATCCATCAGAACACAACTCAAAGTCTGTGTCTGCACCCCTTTGTATTTGCCCGACAATATCATTACACTACTGATCAACTCATTGAGCCTGTTGGATTCGATCTACCAGATCTGGTTCTAACTATAGGCTAGCTATCATAAATGCACTATCAGTGTCAAGCGGGGTCATATCTGAGGTTTGTGAATTGTTTCAATAGCTCGTGTTCCTTGAGCATTATAAATGATACCATCCTGAGATGCTTCCTACTCAATGCATCAGCAACCACATTTGCTTTACCCGGGTGGTACAGGATCTCACAATCATAATCCTTTAAGAGCTCGAGCCATCTCCTCTATCTCATGTTTAACTCCTTCTGTGAGAACAAGTATTTAAGGCTCTTATGGTTTGTGTAAACCTAAAATCTCTCACCATAGAGGTAGTGGCGCCATATTTTCAGTGCAAACACCACCGCTGCTAACCCCAAATCATGGGTCGGGTAGTTCCTCTCATGATCCTTTAACTGCCTTGATCTATAGGCTACTACCTTTCCATCCTGCATCAATACATAGCTCAGTCTTAGGTGTGAAGTATCTGTATACACCAAGAAACCTCTTGAGCTAGTAGGAATAGTGAGGATCAGAGCTGTGGTTAAACTCCTTTTCTACTCCTCAAAGCTTTTCTTACACTTATCGTCCCACACAAATTCAACATTCTTCCTCGTGAGACGTGTCAAAAGAGCAACTAATCTCGAAAATCCCTCTACAAACCTTCGATAATACCTAGCTAAACCTAGGAAACTTTTGATCTCTGTCACTATCTGGGGTCTCTGTCACTATGTCACTATCTCAATCTTTGATGGATCCACTGATACTCCATCCTTCGATACTATGTGACCCAAAAAAGAGATCTGTTCTAACCAAAAGTCACACTTACTGAGTTTAGCATACGACTTCTTCTCTCGGAGGGTCTGTAGCACTATCCTTAGATGCCTCTCATGCTTCTCTTTAGATCTTGAGAACACCAGTATGTCATCAATAAACACAATAACAAACCGATCTAAATACTGGTGAAATACCTCATTCATTAATGACATAACAGCTGCGAGAGCATTCGTCAACCCGAATGGCATATTATAAATTCATAATGTCCATACCGGGTGCAAAAAGCTATCTTGGGTACATCACCATTCCGTATCTTCATCTGATAGTACCCAGATCTCAGATCTATCTTAGAAAAGACCTGCACTCCCTTAAGCTGATCCAACAAGTCATCGATACATGGAAGGGGATACTTATTCTTGATGGTGGCCTTATTCAACAACCGGTAATCTATACTCAGTCAACTGACTATCATTCATAGGGATAGATATCATCAACATTTTATCTAGTAGTGTGGGTTTTACATACTTCAACAATTTACATGCAAAGGATGGCGATATAAAGGAATACAGGAACCAGGATCAAACAATACAAATGCTTCTAAATCAAAGATTTGGATTGTACCTTTAACCAGATCTGAAGATTGATCCGCAGTGTCCTGGTCCAGCGCGTGCACTCGTCCTCTGCTCACACCCACTGCTTGCTTCCCCTTTTCCTCAGTTGTATCCCTCCTCCTCGGAGCAGTTGTCTCAACTTGAGCTCTCTTTAACTCCTTGCCCTTCTATGGGGCTCTCTCTATCATCTCTGGGCAATCTCTGATTATGTGCCCTATTTTCTCACATCTAAAACATACTGTAGGATGTCCATAGCATGGTCGAATACCATGGTACCTGCAACATTTGCTGCATTGCTCAGTCATAGGCCGTGACCCTCCAACCATAATTCCCTTAGCTGGAGCAGTGGCTGGATATATGGGAGTATTAACTATCCTCTCCTAGATTTCTTCGATCTTGGGCCTCTTTACAAAAATCTCTTGCTTCCCTTATAGCTGAAGCCTCTATCCATCATCAGTCTCTTCTTCTCTCTATCCCTCATCTTACTAACCTTTCCAAACTCTGAGGTAATCCTATCAACATCTTGTTCACACAATTGTGCCCTGCGGACAGCCTCCTCATAGGTCGGTATATCTAGAGGAACCAATCAAGACCTAATGGTCGGTTTCAATCTATCCATAAACTTCTGGATTTTCTTGGACTCATTACTCATTGTATTGGGATCATATCTATCTAAGGAGATACAAGTCACCTCATACTCATCCATAGTCCTACTCCCTTGGGTCAGTCCCAAAAAATGTCATCTTTATAATTCTCTGCACTGTATTTGAAACATATTATCTCCAGAAGGCCTCCAAAAACACATCCTAGCCAATCTCTGTATGTCGGGCTCTCAAAACAAGCTTAGTGGATTTTCACCAATGTTCTGCTGATCCCTTCAGTATAAAAGCAGAAAATGCTACCATCTCGGTAGTAGTGCACTCAAAGAACCCATACAGCTTCTCGATCTCATTTATCAAATCCTCAACAGCTACTAGGTCCTTAACCCCACTGAAAGACGACGGTCTAAGCTTTTGGAATTGTCGTAGTCTGTCCAAATCACAACCGTAACCCCAGCATCTACTGGCCTGTGGTGTAGCAATAGGTGTAGAAATATCCTGTGCATGTGGGGGTATAGGTGTCTCTGTCGTATGAGGTCTCTGGGCTGGCCGTGCTCGTGCTTCAGGAACTGCTGTCTGCTCTGTATCACCCTGTGTAGCGGGACTCTGTTTGCTTCCAACTCCATGCAATGATTGAGTGACCAACTCCAAGATCATCTCAATGGTTCACTCAATCCTCGCAAAGCGAGTCTCAGAACTCTCGGGTCTCTCCTCTGGACCCAGTGGAGCAAGCTCAACCTCAGCCTCCACCTCAATCTCTTCCTGAGCCTCGTGTGTTTCTGGCTCAACACGACCCCCAAGCCTACCTCTACGGCATCTAACTTGCGCCCTCGCCCCTCTACCGTGACTAGTATTAGGCATAATTGCTCAATTCCCTACATTCACATCAAATTCTCAGTCCACCTATCGACACACACATAATTTGTATATAAACAAGCACAGTAACATGAAGATGTAATTTTCTAACTTATTAAATATTTTAGACATGACACACGTCAGACCAACTCGAGCTCTGATACCAACTTCTATCACGACCCTCAACTTATCAAAATTACGTACAATTTTTTCTCATTTTCATGCGTTGTTTATTAATCATCCTTACCTCGATCGTGATCACCTACACACTCAACAATTGGGCTATGTGTCAATGTCTACCTCTCCATCCATAACAATTTAATTTCACAAGTAAATGTTTTTATAATTACATCAGAGTTACTGTTTACAAGTGTTTACATTGCTTTACATCCTCAATGTTTACATACAAAATGCTACTGTGCTATTTCTAGTTTAGATACAAAATAATTCAAGTGTGTATACCTTTAGCGATGGGATGTAGCGGATACCAAAAGGGATAAGCCTCCAGTCATGCTCAGTCTATAATTAAATCTCTGTAGAGATGGGGAAAATAAGGGGGTGAGCAAATCACACTCTCAGTAAGGCAACATGCGAACAAGTAGATACTACACTATATACGTGATCGTGATGCCATGCTCAAAGCATGTAATTCATCATTTTATCTCAAAACATGAGTGTATGATTGTGTTAATGGTATGTAAAGCAATTCATGCTATTAAAATTTAGTGCACAAAATCCCATTTAAAGCATGGCATTAACTATCATGCATATTTCATAAGTAACAGATGGCATTAAGCATCATGCATATTTCACAAGTAAAGCATGGCATTAAACATCATGCATCTGTGCACCTGAAAACCATTAACAAATCGACATTTCAAAACCATCCAACACTCATCAGGTCTCAGCCCTCCCTCGGACTATTCTGACCCACAAATCATTTCAAACATGGATTTATTCTCAAAGCGATAGACATGTGAGATAGGCAATACAACAAGGGGAAATCTCCTCAAGGACTATGGCCATAACCTGTGATACCGTTACGATTTCAGGTAAGGGAATTTTGTAAGTATATAGAGGTAGCTGCACGTACTTTGTGGGTGTATATAGGGCTTACAAATGCTTGGATATCTAGAAAAGGATTTATGATTGTGTGAACAACTACGAGTAGATATGATGTGCTTTTCGAAGTGATTCTTATAAAAAGGGGATAGTAAGGCTAATAATTGCATAAATCACATGTTTGATGTTTTATGAAAACTCATTACTTTGGTTTAAGCAAATCGATGGGTAAGCTGGCTATTTGATTTCTGTAAATTCATTAAATAGCACAAGGTCTGTGCTAACTTTGTTTTGAAATAAGTTGTGTTGAAAAAGAGTCGCCTATCGTATTTATGTGAGTTAAATCGTGCTGGAGCCTTGCTCGCACTGGATTTTTGGTGTTTTCACTTGTATGAAACATGATGGAGCTTAGCTCGCACCTTGATTTTATTTGTGATGCTGATTTATAAATCATACTGGAGCTTCTGCTTGTACGTGGATTCCAATTTATTTTCTTATGCATATAACCGTACTGGAGCTACGCTCATACATAATTTCTTCATGATTTTATGCATAAAGTCGTACTAGAGCGTTGCTCGTACAAGGAGATTTATTGATGACGCATGAAATGTGCTAGAGTTTAGCTCATACAAGTTTTCACACAGTGGTAGGTATGATGCCGTGGAGATGGTAAGATCCTCATGCCCTACATCCTTCAGCTCGACGGGGTGGGGAGGCTGTGTTCGATGGGGAGGCTCTCTTACGGTAAGATCCTTAAGCCCGTTGTGGTGGAGAGGCTTTGTTTGGTGGGGAGGCTCTCTTACATGATAACGAAATGCTCCCATGTGCACTTAAGACAATATAGGTGATAATTCTATATTTTTAGAATTATTTGTGCTTAATTTCCTAAATAATTATTTAAATCCCCAATTTATTTTGTTAATTATCCCCTTTATTTAATTAAAATTCTCATTTTTGCAGATAAATCAAATCCGGATGAGTTTTGAATATTTCGGTAGAAAATGGACCGGAATTGGGCTAAAATCGAGATTGAGCCACGCGGACAACATGAGTCATGCCACCTAACACATCCAATTGGACAAGAAAATCGATGACATGGAAATATCTTTTCAAGGAGCCAATGGTGTGAAGACAAGTGGCCAAAAAAAAATGCCAACTCATCAAGGATGTGAAAATTACCATTTTGCCCCTAGTGTGCTTATAAATAGGAAGATGACAATTGAAAGGGATGAAATTTTTAGGAGTAGAAGTTAATGCAATTTTTAGGAGTAGGAGTAGTGTAATGTAGTTAGGAGTAGTGTAATGTAACTTAGAGGTATTTTTAATATAGTTTAAAGTTTTATTTCAAAAGCTTTGTTGTTAGATTTATTTTGTTTTTCATTTGCAATGATTTCCGGTTAGTTCTTAGTTAGCCACCATTGTTACAATTTACAAGCTTTGTTTTATTTTCTTTAAAATGAAAAAGTTTAATCCTAGTTGCTAATTTTCTCTTACAGCATTTGATCTCATTTCCTTGTTTTCGCTCTTCTCGGTTTCTCCTTCATTTTTCAAGTTTGTTTTTGTTATGTTTATAATTCTCGGTTGCTTCCATTGGTAAGTTTATTCTTCCTTTTCGGTTGCTGTCCTTGCTATTCGAGAATGTGGGGGGCTAGGCTGATTTCATAAACCACCCGAGATCCTGGCAGCAGGCCATGAACCGAGAGTGAACCTGGAAACCGAGACTTCTCCTCTGTTATGCTCTGTTTTCATCCCTGAAACCTTAATGCAGACTTGAACCAGCGGACGTGCATGCTTGCTGGAGCAGACCTGGACAGCAGCTGGATGCAGAAGCTCTCGGACAGCTCCAAGCAAATCTGGAACAGAGATGATGCATAGTCGGGACATGGGCGGTAGATGATGTGCAGGGACGTATGCTAGCTGGGCAGAGAACTGGTATGTTCTGTGTTGCTGGGATGCGGGCAGGACTAGCAGAGGATGAACAAGAGCTGATGCAGACCTGGACACACCTGGATGCTGGAGCAGCAGCAAACTAGGAGGGCTGAAGCATACCAGGAGCAGAGCCGTACGAAAGCAGCTGGAGATAGCAGGCAGCAGGAACCCGTGAATAGCTGGAACCGAGACACACAGCATGAAGCTTGGAGCAGGTCTGGCTAGACAGGAACGTGGGGGTGGCGTGCTGTGCTGGTTGTTGCAGGAAAGGAGAAGCACCAGAACCCGAGGCAGCAGCAGCAACCCGTGAAGCATGAGCAAGCTAGACACGCCAAACAGCATGGGCAGCAGCTACCAACTCGAGCCACCTGGAAAAGAAACAAAATGAATGATGAATAGTATTTTGGAGGGAGTTGTTGGATGATTTAAATTCTTAAGGCCTTGTTTGGCTCTTGCATTATGGCATTAACTCATTTTCATGCATTTTAGTTAGTTATTTCCAATTTAATTAGTTAGCTTAGTTAGATTAATTTCAATGCATTAATTTAACTTAGATTTAATTTGGGTACTAAGTAATTTTTATTCTAGTATTAGGGGTAGTGCTTAAAATTAATTTAGATAAACTCATGCATTTTAATTAAGTAGTTTAATTGCATTTTTAGGTTAGTTTAATTTTAGTTTAATTTTATTGCTTTATTTTCATGATTGCATTTTATTTTAATTGCGTTAGTTAAATTTTAACGGTTTTGATTTTCTTCTGTAGGTTTGTTGTTTTCAATTGCTTGGAGTATTGTAAGTACTTTGAGCTCGGTTTTATTTCTTTTATTTTCTTTATTTTCTTTATTTTATTTGCTTTCGGTATTTTCAATTCTAGATTAGTAGATCACCCACTTTAATTTCATAATTTGCTAGGATATACTTTGGGTAAGATTAACCGATAGTTAATTAGATTAACCAACTTCTCTGAGGGACGATAACTCGGGACTCAAAATCCCATTATTACTTGTACGATCCGTGCACTTGCGGTATTACCCTTTTGGTCGCATCAATAGGTTATACATGGCATGGGGTAGATAAGACCTACGATTGGCACCCCCACCATGATATGGGTCCGCGGAGTACATTGTACCGTGTATGTAACATGCGTACGCTGTACCACGTGGTTGTGATGATGATTTGAAAAGTCTTGGGAAGAACTAACCCACCTTCATTCCAACATGATGCCTCACACATCGGGATCCGTGTGGTCTGGGATGATTATGACATAGTTGGCCAACATAGTCTTTGAGATATAGTGACCGCCCATCTCATATAATATTACATAGTACCACATGGTTTTATACACTAAGTGTGATTTTATTGTCCAGGGTATACTCGAGGGAGGGGTCGAGCCCTGTGGGATTTGTTTAAGGAAATGATATGTTATTTGTGATGAGATTTAATGTGTTTTGTGAAAGTGATAAATCTTAAAGGATGTTTCGTATTGAATTTCCCTTTTATGATGAGTTTCAATAACGATGAGCATGAGAGGTTTTACATGATGAATTTTACCATGTTTTACATGCCTATTTCCTCATGCTCTGATTATAAATGATTTATGCCATGACATTATAAGCATGTAGATAGTGTAGTTATCTACCATGCTTGCATTATTGCCTTACTGAGTGTGTGGTTGCTCATCCCTCCATCATCAAAAGGTATACACACAGGATTCTTTTTTTATCTAAAAATGTAAAGGCACAGTAACCATTTGGAATAGTAATGTGGGGGATGTAAATGTCAGTAAACATGTCCTGTATAAGTGTACGACTTAATTTTTAAATGTATGACATGGCTTTTGATAAAATGCGATCGAGAAAGGAAATGAAAAATGTGAAAAACATTTATAGTGATTTTCGGATATAAAAGGATTAAAAGGGTCGTGACATGAAACATGGGAGAACAAAGATTAAGGAAAACTGTAGAGATATCGGAGAACCAATTTGGTTTTATGCCTGGCCAGTCAACTATGGAAGTGATACACTTGCTCAGACAACTTGTGAAGCATTCTCGAGTACAAGAGGAATATGTTCATATGGTCCTTATAGACTTGGAGAAAACTTATAATAAAGTGCTTATGAGGTGTTATGGTGGTCTTTAATAAAGAAAAGCGTCACCTTGAATTATATTAAAATAATTAAAGACATGTATGGAGATGAAAAAACACAAGTGAGGACGTGTGGAGGGCAAACGAGTGAATTTTCTATCACAGTAGGGCTACATCAAGAGTCAGCATTTAGTTTGTTTTTGTTTGCTATTGTCACAACCTGTGACCACTACTTTTATCCCTAAGTGTGCAATTAAGTGGAAAACATTTTAAAGTGAACAAACATTGGTTAGTGTTTATTATTATTATTCCTTTAGGATCTTTTACTTATAGTTTAGTGTCTGAAATAGGTAAGGCTTTTAAAACTATTAGGTAAAGGAATTTATTTAAGTCCTAAAATTTTCTAGAAATTTCGACAGCATAACATCTGATATTAGACCTAACCCAACTTGCAAATGAGAGCAATATGGCAACCAATAATCCTCAATCCCTAACCACAAGATCAAATATCAGAAAGACAACCATCATTTTTCACCATACAATATCAACATAATCTCAAATCATATCAGTAACCTTATTTATCCACAACTAAAAACCTCTTTAATCACATTTCACATCAGCAACCACATTTGTACTCGGAATGATATCATATAATCCCAAGTAACTAACTATTGACAAAAGCATAATCACTAAGGTTTTGAATCGATTTACGAAGTATTACTTATATAAGTAAATAGAACCTAACATAGAAATAATAGTCTAAAATTAGCTAGTACATCCCAAATGACTATTACTTAAATTCGTGTGTACATACAGGTCTGAAGCAAAAACTTCACGGTTGTTACGTATATCTTAGCACAAGAACCGTGCACTTAGTACGAGAAATCAACAACTCCGAGTGGTTCACCCACGAGTTAATTTGAAATGTTTAAAGAAAGGGGTGGGCAACCACACACTCAATAAGAAATCAATACAAATTGAAACTGGCAAACACCCGCTATATGTTTAGCTAAATATTAATTGATTATTAATACATCACAAACTAGATTGAGCTAAAACAGTTTGGTTAATGAGCTTTAAAGACATGGTTTTATCAAGTAAGAATAATTATGCTTTTAAATTTGTAAATCAACTCGAACAACCTTTGTTCACTTTCTTGAAGCTCAAAGAAATCATGCTCGTTTAACACAAGAAAATCATGCAAGTTCAACTTAAAAAAATTAAGTGTACTCAACAAGAAAACATGCATGGACTCGGTTGAAATAATCAGCGCAAATGAGAGAGATGTGGCAGGAATCCTCAATATACATCATAGACCAATTATAATCAATCAGGAAACCCTATGGTCATAGTATCTAACCACCCTATCCTAACTGATCAGGCTACCAAACTAGGGTACTAAAGACAGGATCAAGGTCTACAGTAATACAACACAACAACCATGGTAAGCCGACACATCACTCAGAAGCGTGCGTATATGACACCAAGGCATAATTGTAGGGCAATCATATAGGACCTCCTATTGGGGCTAGAGATGACTCTCACATGACATGATTGCCACAAAGGCAATTTCAAGGATCGCCAACAGTCTCAAACAATTATATCCTTATTTCTATGAGAAAGCACTTTCATGTCAAGATAAATCATTCGTCTCGAAAGCAAACAGTCTATAGATCAATAAAAACTTACTTCTCAAATTCATCAACGAGGCAAATACTCAAGAATTTCAATACTTTCTCAAAACGATTGGCATAGCTCATGCATAAAAAGAATGAGGGTATTTAAAAGCAATAAAAGAAAACACAAGTGTTACGTCACTACTCACCCTCATTCTTTAGTCGCTTTCTTACACAAGTTTATCAAAACACGTTAGTCTTGCAAAATCTATGAAATCAAGTAGGGGGCGCAACAAATTTAATTAATCCTAACTAGCTAGCTAAACTCACAACCTATGGTTTCTAGTATATTTTAATCCTAACCTAAGGAATCTTACTAGCTACAAATTGTATAAATCCCCTCCCACAAAATAGAAGTGCAATTTAATATCCTTCCTCGCCTTAGGCACGCATAAATGTGCCTAAGCTTCTTCGGCACCCAACGAGGTAGTAGCTGCATTTTCGCATACAAGAACATTAGTCTTCATTCTTATTTCCTAAGGTTTCACGCTTAAAACTAATTATGCACATGCATTTAGATCGACCAACCTACCATAATCACTTTTAACATGATTAAATTATGTATTTCTTCTAACAGAATAACAAAATTTCTCTCTTCCTAATATATTAAATTTTTATTTACTTCTTGAGTTTATAAGGACTCTTTTATACTTAAATCATTTACAAAATACTATTATATTATGTTTAAACCAAGTTTCTCCTTTCAATTGACTGAAGCTATTTTCTAATATCCAATTTCCAACCTTTCACTCACAATCCCTACAAGCAATCTAATACACGTACTGATTTCATTGTAATTTACTAGTTTATATTCTCAAAACCCATTTAGTGGGAAAATCCCTAATTTCAACCCTAGATTTCCTTCAATACCTCAATTCTATAAATTTAAGAAAATTTCACACTTAATATAATTCTATAGCACAATTTGTATAGAAATTTAGCTAGATGAAGATTTTTTTACCTAGAAGTCCATTGGTACAATAATGGAGAAACATGAAAATGGGTATTTTGTTGGTTTCGATACTATTAGTGTTGGATGGGGAAGGGAAAGGCGTGGAGTGAAGGACGGGATGATGATGGTCGCTGGGGCTCACGGTTTGGAGGAGCCAGAGTCTTTTTTGGTGGTCGGTGTGCGAAACAGAGAAAGGCTTTAGGTTTTCAGGTTTCAGGTGAAGAGGAAACGAAGAAAAAAAAATTCGATGTGAAGAGGGGACAGGCGTCGTCTTTTCTGGGGTGGGCTTCGGTCGTCAGCAGTTGGCGTGGTGAACGGCAGGGGGAGAAGGGTAGAAAAAGGGATGAAAAGGAGAGAAGGGTGACACGATCTGATTCTTTTTTTTTTTACTTAAATTATTTAATTAACTACTTTAATTACATTTTATCATTTAATTATAAAATTATACTTCTAAATTATCATTTAGTTAGTCTATGGATATATGTTCCAAATTATACTTTTCAATTATAAAATTAACTACCTTTTATTATTTAATTACATTTTGTTTTAAAATCAACTTGATTAAATTATTTTAGTTTTAGTTTACCAGTTTAGTTGAATTCCTACACTACATTTTAATAACCTTCATAAACTCGATCTAATTCCATGAATCTATTTATTAACTAATTAATTTTTTTCATGGACATATTCATGCATAAACCTTTAAGTTACATAGTATTTAGTTAAATATTGAGATACACAAGTTAATGGTCTTACATTTCTCCCTACCTTATGGAATTCGGTTGTCCAAATTCTCGAGGCAAGTTAGAAAAGATGTGGGTATCTCTCTCGCATCAAACTCTCCAACTCCCACGTCGCTTCCTCAGTAGTGTGGTGTTGCCAGTGAACTTTGATGAGAGGAATAGTTTTGGATCTCAGGACTTTATCCTTCCTATCCAAAATTTGGATCGGTTTCTACTCGTAACTCAAGTCTTTTCCTATCTCCAAGGGTTCATAGGCTAAAATATGGGTGGATCAGGCTGATATTTACGAAGCATGGACACATGTAACACATTATGTACCTTGGCTTGCTGGGGTGGTAAAGCTATTCGGTATGCTACTTTGCTAACATGCTCCAATATCTCAAATGGTCCTACATATCGAGGACCCAACCTGCCCTTTTTCTCGAATCTCATAATGTCTTTCATAGGAGAAACTTTCAAGAACACATTATCACCAACAACAAACTTCAAATCTTCTTTTTGATGATCTGCATAACTTTTCTGTCTGTCTTGGGCTGTCTTGAGCCTTTTATAAATCATATGAACCTTCTCGGATGCTTATGCAACAAGATCTGGAGCATAGATATTTCTATCACCAACCTCTTCCAAACCAATCGGTTATCTACATCTCTGTCCATAAAGAGTTTCATATAGGGCCATTCCTATGCTAGCATGGTAGCTACTGTTATACGTAAATTTTTCCAATGACAAATGCTCATCCCACAAACCTCCAAAGTCAATCACATAAGCACGTAGCATATCCTACAAAGTTTGTATGGTCCGTTCGGACTTGCCATCAGTTTGGGGATGGTATATCGTGCTAAGCTATGTCTTGGATCATAAGGACTCTTGAATTCGCTTCCAAAATCGAGATGTGAACCTAGAGTCCCTATCGGAGGTGATACTAACTGGGGTTCCATGTAGTCGCACTATCTCTTTGATAAACAATTCTGCCAACACATAACACCGTCTTTGGTCTCTCCCAATTCACTATTGCTTCAATCTTGGATGGATCAATAAATACCCCATCCTTGTTCACAATATGGCCCAGGAAACCAATCTGCTCCATCCAGAACTTACATTTGTCAAGCTTAGCATACAGTTTCCATTCTCAAAGGGTTTGAAGGACGAGAGACAGGTGTCGTTCATGCTCCTCTGAGGAATGGGAATACACTAGGATATCATCTACGAAGACGATCACAAACTTGTCTAGTTACTCTTTAATGACTTCCTTCATTAGGTTCATGAATGCAGCAGGGGCATTTGTCAAACCAAACAGCATGACCAGGAACTCGTAATGCCCATAGCAAGTTCGAAAGGCAGTCTTATGGATGTCCTCACCTCTCACTTTCAATTGGTGAAACCTCGACCTTAAGTCTATCTTCGAGAACACCTTGGCACCATTCAATTGATCACACTGATACAAACTAGATGTATTTTTTGCAAGTGCACGGGTCGTACAAGTAATAATGAGATTTGAGTCCCGGATTATCATCCTACAGAGAAGTTGAATTAGCCTAATTAACTACCAGTTAATTTTACCCTAAGTATATCCTAGCAAATTATGAATTTTAAGTGGGTAATCTACAAGGCTGAAATTAAAACTACTGAATGCAATAACAATTATGAACTAAAGAAAATAAAATCGAGCTAAAATTACTTACAGAGCTCCGAGCAATTAAAGAAAATACATACAAAAGATAATTAAAACAGTTAAAATTAATTAACGCAATTAAAAATGAAAATATGAAAATAAGAAACGAAATTAATTAAACTAAAATTAAACCATCCTAAAAAATAAAATATGCATGTAATTAAACTAATTAACAAAAATTGTAAATTAAACTAACCTAAAAGTTAATGAAATAAAATCGTAGAAAAATTAACAAAAATAACTATAACCCTAAATGTTTAAAGTATTAATTCTAAATTAATCCTAATTATATCTAATTACTAACTTAACAATAAAATCTAACTAATGCATGGTAAATTTTTTTTTTAAAGTTTTCAATTTTAAAATGAAATTTAACTAAAAAAATTGCATAAAATAATTCTACCCTAAATGCTATACATGAACACTACTTAAATTAAAACCTTAATTCCTATTGAAAAAAAGTAACTATTAATAAAATTAAAATTAAGCCTTAAAATAGTAAACTAAAAAAATATAACTAATAAGCAAATTAGTTCAATACTCTAACTCTACCTAAGTTAATAAATTATAGAAAAAGAAATAACAAATAATAGAAATGCATGGTAAATTGAATTGGGACATTTCCACGTTGCCAAACGCTCCTTTAAACAAATTGCAAGCCAACTGAGTGGTCCCGATACTGGCACTGTTCCTATTTCTTCTTGGCTGCTCCAGGTGTGTCCTGCTCTCTCCAACACGATTCTACTGTTCTCGATTTGTCCAGGTCCTACTCCAGTATTGCTCTCGATCCTGACCATGTAATGTACAAGTCTGCTTTCTGCTTCGCTTTCGGTCTGTCTGGGTCTACATCAGCTACTGTTCATCCTCTGCTAGTCCTGCCCACGTCTCAGCAACATAGAACACAGCAGTTCTCTGCCCAACTAGCATACATCTCTACACATACACTTTACTGCCAAGGTGATGGCCTTTACATGCAATCTGCAAACTGCTTCCTCTTTCTCGATCTGTGTTTCCAGCAGCACCCATGAGATGCTTCAGCCCTAGCAGTACTTAGCCAATCACGCACATCATCTGCCGCTCACGTCCTAGCTATGTATCCCTTGCACTACAGCTCTGCTTCGTGCTCCCTGCAATCTACTGCAAACAACACTCATGTACCACCTCCAACGTCTGTACAACATTCGATCAGCTCATGCGGCTCCTCTAAGCGATGCCTCCAAAGAGCAACACAACAACCACAACTCGGTCTTGCAAACCAAGCATCATAGAATAAAACTTTGGATCTAAAACTAACTGGTAAAACAAACAAACAGCAGCTGATCGAACTATTATCACATCATCATTAACCAAAGCATCAATCACCATGAAAAAATGTACAAAACCAGAAAAATTAAAATGATTAGTGAATAACACATGAAACAGAGCATAACAGAGGAGATTTCTAGTTCCTATCCACGGCCATGAGTAATCCCAATTTCGTAATGTATCACACGACAACCGTCCCTCCTACTTCAACATTAACTAGCAGCTACTTTAGCTAGTTCACTGCTGCATAGACCCGCCTAGAACCGAATACAAGTAGGCTCAAAAATAGCGAAGGAAATGGAAATAACTTCTGCCTTCAACAAGAACCTTATACCTCTCTCTAACCAGCAACTATCATTTAAACCAACATAAAAATTAAACCCATAAATGAAGCTAAATAACATAAACTCAGAGGTTAATAACAGAGAAAAGCTACAAAGAAACAAGTTTCACAAATCATTTTCGGAAATAAATATAAATCTATATATTGCTTAGTTAAAACAAAAAATTACATGGCTCTCAATGGTGTAAGAGATGAAGAGAAGCATGGGATAAAAATACTATATAATACAGCCTCCTTAAGTTACCCCTTTTTGCTTCTCTAAACCTACCACCGAGAATTGCCCCCATAGTCCTAGGTTGCTAAATCCAAACAATATGATAGTAAAAGTAAGTGTTGATTTAAGAACTTGAAAGAACAATAGTTAAATGAGCAGTAAATAAAAATGTCAAAATAAAAGAGATTGGAACTTTGAACAAAACAAAGATGAAAAGAAAATGGTGACTGCCATATAACATACTAATCAAAACTAGGAAAGAAATAAAAACGTTTCACAAAATAAAACAAAATTTTTGACGAACAGTAAAAAAATGAGAATAATAACAATGGTGGCTAAAGAAAATACTTAACGGAAAAGTTTTGATGAAAAACAAAGGAAACTATTCTAAAACTATTCTAACCTAAGCTACCTTCTACCCTACCCTAAATTACTTTATTTTTTCAATTGCCATCATGTTCTATTTATACACACACTTAGGGGTACAATGGTAATTTTTCCATCCTAGATGAGCTGGCATTGTTTGGCCACTTGTCTTCCTTCGATTTGCTGCAGAGGAGATATTTCCACGTCATCCGTCTATTCGTCTAATTGGCTGTGCAATGTGGCCCGGCGTGTGTCTTCCAGAAAGTTGGCACGGTGTTCTTCGATCTTATCATTTCGGAGCAAATAAAATACGGACACCTAGCATCATGCGTGTCCAGACGACTGGTGACTCGGTCTATAATTTTGGAGTCGTCCAGTCTCCTGCCCAATTTTGACTGAAACGACTGAGTTTCATTTGGATTTATTTTACCTGTACATTAAAGAATTTTAATTAAATAAATAGGATAATTAATAAAATAAATTGGGGATTTAAATAATTAAGTAAGAAATTAAGCACAAATAATTCTATTAAAAATAGAATTATCACATCCCCCAAACTTGAGCTTTTGCTTGTCCTCAAGCAAAACAAATCAAATGTAGGAATGACAAGTACCAACATAATAATTTCTCCAATATTACCCTTAAAGAAAAAGTATAGACTATGATCTTAAAGACTCACAATTACAAGTCCAACATTCAGAATCATTCAATCATAAGTCCTAACCCAAATTGGATCCCTCGTGTGTGTGTGAAAATGTCAAAGTCACTTCACAGTACATTACCCGGATCAGATTATACAAACACAGTGAATATAAAATCAATGACATATGATCATTCCCATAAGTTTGTTTATCACTTATCTCTCCACTAATGTAGTCACACTTAACTAAAGATCAATAGGACTTCATTAACCTTGTAATGTAAGGCTAGGGCTAAGGTATGATAAAGTCGATTTAGGTTTAATTACCCCTTAACATGTATTACTTCTAGGATCTTAATGTAAGAGCTCAAAATATTTCCCCCAACCTTATTTCTTTTGCTAAACATTTTATTCTATTTTTGTATTTTTCTTCTTTTCTTTTTCTTTTTCTTTTTATTTTTATTTTTTTTTCTTTAAAATTTTACTATCACCAAATACCCATATGTACAAAGCTCACAATATATCCTAATAACTTTTCATGCTTCTGGATTAAGGAATAGGAAAAGAGTGTTTAAGTTAAGGAAATTTATGTAGCTGTATTTACAAAGAAAAGCTTATTTAGGTGACTAGGGGTAAAATATGTACAAGGATAGCTAGAAAGGCTCAAACGATCCAAAGATGGCCTAAATCATCTCCCTAATTAAGTGTGATCTAATATTTCACCTCGAGATTAGATCAAACAAATTCTAGAATATGATGCACAAAATCAACTGAACAAATGCAATCCTATGTCCACATAAGCTTTCTCTAAATAAATATATAGATTCATGAAATGACATGTGCATAAGATGAGGAAATCACAATCAGAATCCAGACAAATTCAAGAACTCAACTTCATGCTTTTCCTATAATCATGCTTCTTATTCAATCAAAGTCAGACTAAATCATGGGGTCATATCATCGGAATATGAGAAAACTACATGCTAAGCACTAAATCATCCCAAAATCAAACAGTGTAAGCTCATATTTTCGAAAAAAAATTCAATTTTGCCCAAAATTGCTCAAGTGATATCGCCTCCCCCAAGCTTAAAGTGCACAGTATTCTCAGTGTGTAGATAATATAAAAATTAAAGTTCAAGTACAAAGTACTCCCTATCTGATGATGATGACGAACAATCAAAGCATGATTGTAGAAAAGAAATCTGTAAAATAAACAAAGAAAGAAACAACAGAAAAGAAAAGAACTGTACAAAAAGTGTAAAAGAAAAATAAATCCACTTCAAATGCATCTCAAGAACACAGCACTCAGTAGCAGGGCAAAGAGTAGGAGGATCAGCCAAAGTGGTGACAAAATATTAACAGTTATATCCTCCTGAGCTCTATCTACTTCCCTCATTCTTTCAGATTTCTTATGCTCAAGCTTTATATCCTCATCAATCTTCATCATAAAACACTCTTGAGAGTCATCAGGGAGCTTCAAAGGTTTGAAAACATGAAATGTCACCTCCTGATCTAGGACTCTCATAGTCAACTCCCCATTTTGTACATCAATTAATGTTCTACCAGTAGCTAGGAAAGGTCTACCTAAAATAATGGGGACTTCCCTATCTTCCTCCATGTCCAATACAATAAAATTCGTAGGGAAAATAAATTTGTCCACCCTTACTAGAACATCCTCAATGACCCCCTTCGAATATTTAATGGATCGATCAGCCGGCTGAAGGGTCACTATGGTAGACTTGACATCTCTTATTCCTAACTTTTGGTAGATAGACAAAGGCATTAGATTGATACTGGCTCCCAAATCACACAGGGCTTGACCAAAGAATAGATTTTCAATTGTGCAGGGTATGGTAAAACTCCCGGGATCCTTGAGCTTAGGGGTAATTTCCTTTGGATAATTACACTACAATCCTCAGTTAAGGCCACCGTCTCATAATCTTCTAATCTTCTTTTCCTAGAGAGGATATCCTTCAAAAACTTCACATAACTTGGCATTTCCTCTAAAGCATCTGCGAAAGGAATGTTAATGTGAAGTTTCTTAAAAACCTCAAGAAATTTAGCAAATTGTTGGTCAAGCTTTTGTTTTTGAAACCTCTGAGGAAAAGGTATTGGTGGTCTAACTGGAGGGGATGTAGTGGAAACGTGTTTAGTTTCAGCAGATGAGGAAGGTTGTGAAGTAGAAGAAGGTATAGACGAAGAAACCCCTAACTTGGATTCCTTTACAGCCCGATCCTAATGTTCCTGCTCTTTTTGAGCTGCTTCTTTAAAACTTAAGGATTCTTTAACTATGAGCTTTATAGGATTAGACTTAACTTATGGATCATCTAGCTCTCTGCCACTCCTAAGGGTGATGGATTTCACATGTTCTTTACCCTCCCTTTGCCTAACAGGGTTAACTTCAGTATTACTAGGAAGGGTCCCTTAAGGACGTTGGCTAAGAGAATTGCTATTTGTCCAACCTAAACTTCTAAGTTCTTAATTGAGGCAGCTAGATTTTGTAGGCTAGTCGTGAACATTTCCTTAAGCAAGGGCTTCTTCTCAGCTGCTGATGCATGGTAAAGTTATGGCTGCATAGGTTGTGGTGGTGGTGGTGGTTGATGAAAATGAGGTGGATGGGGGATGATTAGGTGGATGGTGTGTATATGGATGATGTGGTGGATGGTGTGGAAATTAATGCTATGGTGGTACCTAAACCGGTGGAGCTTGAAAACCAGGGGGTCCTACAGGTCTAGAGCTACAAGATTGCCCTTAGTTTTGGCTCCAGAAAAAGTTAGGATGGTTCCTCCACCCTGGATTATAGGTGTTTGAAAAAAGATTGTTCTGTTGCTTAGGGAGGCAATGTACTGAACCGATTCTAAGTTAAGCGAATACCTATCTAGGGAGTGGGTACTACACAGATCACAAGAGAGAAAAGGAGTTTGGATAGAAAACACATGATTAAAACTGGTGGAAGGATTATGTTAGGTACTGAGCAAGTTTACCTTCTTTGTAAGATTAGCGATTTGAGAGGTCAAGGTAGACAGCGTGTCGAGCTTATAAATACTCGTCGACGTCTTTAGCAATTGCCTCTCTGAGGACCATTGGTAGTCATTAGCTGTCATCTTGTCTAAGAGCTCGTAAGCTTCCTCCTCTGTTTTGCACATCAGGGCTCCACCCGCAGCAGCGTCCACGATGGTCCTATTTTGGCTTGTAAGTCCGTTGTAGAAAGTTTGGACTTGCAGCCATAAAGGTAGGCCATGGTGGGGGCACTTCCTAAGAAGCTCCTTATATCATTTCCATGCTTCGTAAAGAGATTCAGAGTTAAACTGGGTAAAGGAAGATATATCACTACAAAGTCTGGCCATTTTAGAAGGAGGGAAAAACTTAGCTAGAAATTGGTGGGCTAACTTGTCCTATGTAGAAATGGATCCTGGAGGCAAGGAGGTTAATGTAAGACCCGAATTTAATTAAAATACGAAAATTAAATAAGAAAAGATGGGGGATGTATGAAGGAAGGTCGGGTTAAATTAATCCCGAATACGTGCAAGGGAAAAATGGTCAAAAGACCAAAGGTCGGTATAATTTCGATAAGAAAAATTAATTAAAAATATGGATTTGAGAAATCTTGGTCAATAAAGATGAAATAAAATTATTTTGGGTTAAATTGATCAAGATATTAATTTATTGGAATTAATCGGGATTAATTGGAATTTTTAGTTCGAAAAAATAATCCCGAAAATAATCAAAAAATATACCGAAAAGTCACCCGGGATAATATCCCGAAAATACGGAGGAATTATACCGAAAAAAAATTAATTTAAAAACTAAATAAATTAAATATGAATTAAATTAAATTAAATTGGTGGAATAAAATAATAATATTGTAGATATTTTCAGATTATTTAGACTATTTTAATGAATATTTTAATAATAAAATAAATGGTTAAATAATAATGATAATTCAAAAAAAAAAAAAGAAGGCTGAAATCGAAAAACCCGAAAAGAAGAGAAACGGAACCCGTCTGCCACCCGAGAGAACCCACTGCCGATCCCCACGCACCGGCGACCGTCCGCGTCCGACGAAGGTACCAGGAGGAAGAGGAGAGTCTGGCGAACACGTGGGCACCGGAATTGCGTCGCCAGGTGGCCGGAGCAGACCGATCGGAGCTTCAAAAATTCGAGGGAGAAACGGGGTGATTGCCGGCGAACCACCGCGACTGGGCCGGAAAGGAGACCACCGACGCACTCAGGGGAGGAAGCCGGTTCTTTTGAGACCGGTCTTGGCCGGTGAGACCGCCGGAAACGCCGGCGACTGCAAGTGGCAGTGAACGGTGTCGTTTGGCCGAAAGGAAAAGAAAAGGAAAAGAAAAGGAAAGAAAAGAAAGGAAAAGGAAAGAAAAGGAAAGAAAAGAAAGGAAAAAGGGGAAAAAGGGAAAGAAATTACCGAGGACGACTCGAGGTTCGGGTAAGTTGACCGAAGGTCGAAATTGACCTACGGGTAAATTTTGAAAATTTAATTTAATATTATTTTAATGGAAAATAATCCGGATTTACCTAATTGTGCAGCTTTACGACAGAGACCGAACGAGAGCCGATCGAGCTCTGATTCTCGTACCCCGCATCGTATCGGGTAAGTATAATTTAATTTCGACAATTAGAGTTCTTTAAATACCGAGTTTTAATTATTTTATGGAATTATGGATTAATTTCGCGTAGGAAGGAATATTATTCGGAATCGTAATATAATTGCCGTAAATGGTATACGGGCTATCCAATGAATTCGGAATGAAGCCCGATAATTATTAGAAAGCTGTATAAGCCCGGTATACCCGAAGAAGGGAATTAATGAGTATAAAAATGGCTAAAATGGGCCGAGACCCAATAAGCTAGAACGAGGCCCAATAAATTATTGGTGGGCCCAATGAGCCCAATAGGCCTCGATAAAGTGAGAATTTAGTGGAAAACGGGCTTAAGGCCGATTAAGGCCCATTAAGGTGCAATCGGGCCCAATAGGGGTAAATTGGCCCAACGATTTAAATTAAGCCCAGAAAGTATTAAATACAGTTAAATTGCATAATATCTGACCTGAGGAATATTAATACGCAGTTCCGGACATTTGATTGGTAGCATAACGGACTGCGCAGCGAGACAACAGTGGAAAAGAAAAAGGTCAGACTCTACGAAAAAATAAGGTAAGGGAATTCTACGGACTGCTAGAGGTAAACTCTACGAAATTTTAAATTCATATGCAGTCTTTAAAATTTATCTGAAGGGTCTAGAGGTCGAATAATAATTTTAGTGCCCCGAATGGGCAAATTACTAAAATACCCTTGTTAAGGGTAAAATCTAAAAATTTAGGAAAAATTGGGAGGAGCAAGGACAAGAAGTTCCTGCTCGTTCTGGAGGTATTTCAACACATGCATGAGTAGGCTGGCTCACTTTTAAAGAAAAATGCATAGCATTGCATATCTTAAACGATGTGATTTCTGTGAAAACTATTTGGAGATAACCGAGCCGCCTACGTGTTTTATTTACATGTGACGTGCTAGAGCTCAGCTCGCACGATGTTTGATTTGTGTGATGCATGCATTAGTGCTGGAGCGAGAGCTCGCACTAGAGTTTTACATGCATAGGTGCTAGAGTATAACTCGCACCAGATTTCACATGCTTTTTCGTGACACGGTGCTAGAGTCTAACTCGCACCAGATTTTACATAATTTTCATGACAGGGTGTTGGAGTTTAACTCGCACCAGATTTTATAAGATTTTCATATGATTTATATACAGAGTGCTGAGCTTAGCTCGCACTAGTTTTACCGGATTTGTGGAGTAGCGCTGTCTGCCCTTGGATTCAGTCAAAAGGCCCAACAGGCTCAAAAGACCTCTTAAGTAGGGTGAGAGTGAGGGATGAGGTTGGCGGCCTTGTGGGGATGTAAAGCGGGCTCTGCCAGTTTTATTTAACTTGATAGAGTGCTGAGCATCGCTCGCATCGATTTTATGAGAATATACGATAAGCCATGCTTGGACCATCGGGTAGACTGTGTGTCACCGATTAAATAGGCTCGTACGTGCGTTTTGAGACATGGCAATGAGTATTGAGAAACAAAACCTCTGTGGGAAGCAGGCCATTTGGGCTGGAGTACCTAGAGTGATATGGGTCCATGGAGTACGATGTACCGTGCAAGTAGCATGGAGTACGATGTACCGTGGGGTATCTTCGGATACGGTATCTTTGTGATACGGGGTATCTTTGTGATACGGTATCTTCGTGATACGGGGTATCTTCGGATACGGCATCTTCGGATGCGTGAGTTCGGATAAGACTGGCGGGTTAGATTGACCCACCTCCCGGGCGGTTCCCGATCAGGGTGAGACCTCGCACACTGGGATCCGTGAAGCTAGAGGGACTCACGAGGACATATATTGGCCAGTCCTGGTTATTACCGATATACAATTATTGCCTAGTCTCGTATCTTGTACATATATATACATATGTTTCCAGATATCAATGTTTTCGAGAAACTCAATTTTCATGATTTTGTGTGAGTCAGGATCACCCGAAGGAGGGGTCGAGTCCTGACTTTGTTGTGAAATTTTTAAAGAGAAAGATATGATTTTGAATATGCTTGCATGTTGAATTTTCCGTGCAAATCTGTTTTACATAACATCATAACACATATCATTTATTTTAAAATGTGTGGAGAAAGGGTGGTTTATGCATGGCACCACGTTCATGTAGGTAGTATGGTTACCTACTTGTTCGTAGGATTGCCTTACTGAGCTTGATGTGCTCACCCCTTTCATTTTCTCCCACAGATAATCTCCAGTTGAAGTTGAGGCGACTCAGTACTGCATTCTGGATGTCCGCTGCTGCCCATCAACATAAGGTATATACCCTTGTACATATTGTATCTACTTAAGCATAGCACAGTAACATGTTTGTAAGTAACTTTAGGGGATGTATAAATATTGTAAACAAACGTAAATGACTGGAGAAGAAATAAGTACTATGGGAAATGTATGGTGGGACTGGCATTGACGCACAGCCCAATTATTAGTGGAGTGTTGGTCACGATTCGAGGACAGGTAAGAATTTAAGTAAATAATAAAACGCGAAAAATTAACTCTGATTTTTGGGTAGTTTGGGTCGTGACAATTATTATGGTATCAGAGCACAATTGGTCTGATGTGTGTCAGTGTCAGTAATTAGGAAATTACATCCCCGTGTTACTGTGCTTAGTTAGATACAATAGTGTATATCGAGATGGGCTTGACTAAGAAATGGTTGAGAATGCAGGAATGCTTAATATGAGTCGCGTTAGATGAGATAGTGCACGAGGCAGAGGTCGTAGAGATAGACCTGAGTCTGCTAAGTTGTGCTGAGTTGACTTATGAGAATTGGGATGAGATTGAAATAGAGGCTAATGTTGAGAAGGCCTCACAGAGTCCGATAGAGAGATTGGACAGTATTGAGACACGCTTCACGATGCTTGGAGCGGAGTGTGGAGATTATTGTGAGGAGCTAATTGCTCAGATTACGTATGAGATCAGAGGGCGCAGCGGAGCATTGGTGGAAACCCGCTCGACCCATCTTAAGAGTTGAGATGAGAAATATCTTGGATATATTCCGGTGACAGGATATCCCGGACATGATTTAAAGGAAATTTTAAGAAAACATTTCTTACACTGCCTAGGAATACTAAAGTGATTATGAGTATGAAACTCAGTTATATTCTTGGACAGATATTACCTCGACACTATGAACAAGTGACAGTCGAGATATCTAAAAGTTTATGGAAGGGCTCAACTTTTCAATTAGAGTCCGATTGACCCGTGAGATATTGCCTATACCGAGGCAGTGCACAGATTTACAGTTGGGTAAATAAGAACATGAATTGCACGCCTCTAAGATTGGGAAAGGTATTGAGGGCTGAAATAGAGACAGAAAAGAGAATCGAGAAATGTCAGAAATGTTAAAAATGAGAATGGTAATTGGTAAAAGATTAAATTTGACGAGTAATGGCTAAGATAATTGGTAAGGCCCCAGTGCATCCAATTTTGGCACTCTTGAAGGGCATTATGATTGGAGGACCTCGACCTGCTACGAAGCTGTGTAGCAGTGTAAGCACTGTAAGCAGTGTGGAATGTGTGGTGGATACCACGGAAGGAGGGTCTATACCTACACGGTATTGATGGAAATGGCCGTTAAGTGTGGTATGACGGACCATTGATTTTGGTTGCACAAGTTGGGCAAGATTGCCCCACAGGAAAGTAAAGAGACAGAAAAATTTCGTTAGTATAGCTGCAACGAAAAGGGAGGCGATAGCCGAAAAGAAAAAAGGAAAGTAGGTTGTTGGACGAAGGCGAGAGGATGTTTTGGACCAGGACACTATTGATGTTTCATGGATGTGGTGTAAGATACCACACCTGTTATGAATAATGAAGCACATATGTTCATTGATCCTGGTGCCACATATTTATTTATACCGCCTTCATTCGCATATAAGTGAGTAAAAAGGCATGAATGCCTACATCATTGGGCATAATGCTGATAAATGAGTACCCCAATGGAGGAGGATTAATTAACGGAATATGGTTATCGAGATTTTAATTGACAAAAAGGGGTGTAACAGTTGAAATTAAAGGAGTAAAGGATTGTACTCACGGAATGAATAATGGCAAGAGTTTTATCATGATTGATATACGAAGGAGATAATCTTTAAGATAAGTTATGCTTGATTTTAAATACAAGATGTATTGGAGCAAGAGGCGTATGCTAGGAAAGAACATCTTTACGATATGGAGTCATTAGGATTAAAGCAATTAGTAGCAAATATAAATTGTAACCACATAGACTGAGATATAACGTAGTTGTGGTTAAGTCTAAAGGTTAATAAAGGTATTTCAAAATACCTCCCCGCCTGAAGACTTGACAGCGTCTAAAAGTATATATATATATATAACCTATAACGTGGAATCGATCGTCGTAATAAATACCTTTAGCATTAGGATACCCTTACTAAGACGATAAGAATATTAAAATTTGACAAAATCATAAAGGTTAACATAGTAAAATTTAATAGGAGTCGTCAATATAAGAAAAGGAAGTGACACAGGTTAGTACCTGAAAACGTAAGCGATTTTGAAGGATCTTATACCCTTATGCGTGGATAAGTCAAGGATTAGACCGATTTGTAATCATCATTATCGATGATATGTTGGGTGTAGTTAAAGTCTAGGGCAAACTGTAAGCAATAATTGGAAAATTGCTTTTACAAATGGGTTGTTGCGAGTTCTCAATATGGTCTACTTGGTTGACACGTTTAACTAAGAAAACGTGGTCTTTGAATGAGATGACAAATAAGATGATGGATGTGATATAAATTTTGATGTAGTGAAGTGTGAACTGACCACTGTGATTAATTTCACCATACCCAACAGCTTAAGAGGTTTTCAGTGAGTATGGATACCTCAAAATTATGAATGAGCTGTGTATTGATGCAAAATGGGAAGATAGTCAAGTATAGAGTCAGACAACTCCTTGTTCACGAAATAAACTATCTGACCCATGATTTAAGTTGGCAACAGTATTTGTACCAAGGATATGGTACTATTAGGTATAGGGTGAGAAATTATGGATATGCACTGATCATAAAGCCCGAGTATCTGTTTTCACAGAAAGAGGCAAACATGCGAATACATAGTGGGTTAGAGCTTCTGAGAGATTTTGATTTGTGAAAATTGTACCACCCAGGAAAGGCTGATGCCTTGAGCAGAAAGAGCCTCGGGATGGTATTACATATGATGGTCAGGGAGCGTGAGCTGCTAGAGCAGTTGTGAACCTCGATAGTGATGTGATCCCTTCTGATGATGACAGTGATTGGTATGATTGTGTGACAGCTAGCCTGATGATTTGAACCGGATGAGAGTGCCCGGATTTGACAGTCTTAGCGAGATAATCGGCACGATGTCGATAGTTTGGGTCAGATTCAGAAGGGTACAGTGACAGAGTTCACAGAATACGATAATGATTTACAGAGGTTCCGAGATAGTATGAGTGCTCCCCAGGACCACAGTTGATGAGATGGTAATGTTGTCAGAAGCTCACTTTTCGGGATATACAGTGCATACGGAAAGTAATGAAAACATATCGAAATCTCGAAAAGGGTATTGGTGGTCAGATGTGAAAAGAGACATGGTAGAGATTGTAGAAAAGTGCCTAATGTGTCAGCAGAGTAAGGTAGAGTATTAAAAGTCTGCAGAGTTATTGCAGCACCTACATATATCGACACGGCACCGAAAAACGTGAGCAAGTCTCCATGAATTTTATGATGGGTTACAGAGAACCCAGGTGAATTACGAGGCTATTTGGATGATAGTCGATAGAGTGACTAAGTCTACCCACCTTTTGGTTATGAAATCCCCAAATACTCAGAGTGTATATGAGGATTTAGGTATAAGGAAGATTGTGAAACATTAAGTAGCGTTCCAGTGAGCATGGTATCATATAGGGATTCCCGCTTTACTTCCGATTTTAGAGGATATTTTCAGGAAGCTATGGGAACCCGACTGAATATTTGCACAGCTTTCCATCCTCAGACAGATGGTCAGTCAGAGAGGACTGTACAAGTTCTGGAGGATCCGATGAAAGCGTGTGCCATTGATTTTATAAGCTCCTGGAATGATCAGTTGATTTCTAATTGAATTCGCCAATAACGACAGTTGGCAGTTGAGTACCGGGATAACAAGATATGAGGCAGTGTATGGCTGTTGGGGTTGTTTACCAAATTGGATAAGAAAAAGTGGGTGACAGATAGAATCATTCCTGACTTGGGATAATAAATCTCTGATGGATGTTTAGTTGAGAAGAGAGAGATTAAGAACACCTCAGAGCAGGTAGACAAGTATTGAAATTCACCCTTGGTGAATTAGTATCGTTGAAATATTTCGTGTCCTAAGAGAATAAGGATATAGCGAACTTTTGAAAGAAATTAAATTGAGTTGCGCTGGATGGAATATTTTGAGAGATTGGACAAGTGGGAGATAAGACCTGTAGGTTGGTGTTATCACTTGAATTAACAGGCACCCACAATGTGTCCCATCTTTTGATACTTCGAAAATACTATCCAGATCCAGCATAGGTGATGGGATATGAACTCCAAAAGTTCAGTTTAATAAAAATATAAGTATATTGAAGAAGTTGATTCGGGCATTAAACGGGAAAGAGAAAGTATTGAGGTTTAAGATGATCTCCCTAATTAAAGTCCTTTGGTAGTAATACACTCCGGAGAAGGTCACGTAAGAATTAAAGAAGTATGATACGATCGATGTACCCGGAGTTGTATATGGACTCATATGAATTGGTTCTAATTTGGAGGACCAAATTCCTTAAGTGGGGGAGAGTTGTAAGACCCGAATTTAATTAAAATACGAAAATTAAATAAGAAAAGATGGGGGATGTATGAAGGAAGGTCGGGTTAAATTAATTCCGAACACGTGCAAGGGAAAATGGTCAAAAGACCAAAGGTCGGTATAATTTCGATAAGGAAAATTAATTAAAAATATGGATTTGAGAAATCTTGGTCAATAAAGATGAAATAAAATTATTTTGGGTTAAATTGATCAAGATATTAATTTATTGGAATTAATCGGGATTAATTGGAATTTTTAGTTCGGAAAAATAATCCCGAAAATAATCAAAAAATATACCGAAAAGTCACCCGGGATAATATCCCGAAAATACGGAGGAATTATATCGAAAAAATAATTTAAGAACTAAATAAATTAAATATGAATTAAATTAAATTAAATTGGTGGAATAAAATAATAATATTGTAGATATTTTCAGATTATTTAGACTATTTTAATGAATATTTTAATAATAAAATAAATGGTTAAATAATAATGATAATTCAAAAAAAAAAAGAAGGCTGAAATCGAAAAACCCGAAAAGAAGAGAAACGGAACCCGTCTGCCACCCGAGAGAACCCACTGCCAATCCCCACGCACCGGCGACCGTCCGCGTCCGACGAAGGTACCAGGAGGAAGAGGAGAGTCCGGCGAACATGTGGGCACCGGAATCGCGTCGCCAGGTGGCCGGAGCAGACCGATCGGAGCTTCAAAAATTCGAGGGAGAAACGGGGTGATTGCCGGCGAACTGCGGCGACTGGGCAGGAAAGGAGACCACCGACGCACTCAGGGGAGGAAGCCGGTTCTTTTGAGACCGGTCTTGGCCGGTGAGACCGCCGGAAACGCCGGCGACGGCAAGTGGCAGTGAACGGTGTCGTTCGGCCGAAAGGAAAAGAAAAGGAAAAGAAAAGGAAAGAAAATAAAGGAAAAGGAAAGAAAAGAAAGGAAAAAGGGGAAAAAGGGAAAGAAATTACCGAGGACGACTCGAGGTTCGGGTAAGTTGACCGAAGGTCGAAATTGACCTACGGGTAAATTCCAGAAATATAATTTAATATTATTTTAATGGAAAATAATCCGGATTTACCTAATTGTGCAGCTTTACGACAGAGACCGAACGAGAGCCGATCGAGCTCTGATTCTCGTACCCCGCATCGTATCGGGTAAGTACAATTTAATTTCGGCAATTAGAGTTCTTTAAATACCGAGTTTTAATTATTTTATGGAATTATGGATTAATTTCGCATAGGAAGGAATATTATTCGGAATCGTAATATAATTGCCGTAAATGGTATACGGGCTATCCAATGAATTTGGAATGAAGCCCGATAATTATTAGAAAGCTGTATAAGCCCGGTATACCCGAAGAAGGGAATTAATGAGTATAAAAATGGCTAAAATGGGCTGAGGCCCCATAAGCTAGAACGAGGCCCAATAAATTATTGGTTGGCACAATGAGCCCAATAGGCCTCGATAAAGTGAGAATTTAGTGAAAAACGGTCTTAAGGCCGATTAAGGCCCATTAAGGTGCAATCGGGCCCAATAGGGGTAAATAGGCCCAACGATTTAAATTAAGCCTAGAAAGTATTAAATACAATTAAATTGCATAATATCTGACCTGAGGAATATTAATACGCAGTTCCGGACATTTGATTGGGAGCATAACGGACTGCGCGACGAGACAACAGTGGAAAAGAAAAAGGTCAGACTCTACGGAAAAATAAGGTAAGGGAATTCTACGGACTGCTAGAGGTAAACTCTACGAAATTTTAAATTCATATGCAGTCTTTAAAATTTATCTGAAGGGTCTAGAGGTCGAATAATAATTTTAGTGCCCCGAATGGGCAAATTACTAAAATACCCTTGTTAAGGGTAAAATCTAAAAATTTAGGAAAAATTGGGAGGAGCAAGGACAAGAAGTTCCTGCTCGTTCTGGAGGTATTTCAACACATGCATGAGTAGGCTGGCTCACTTTTAAAGAAAAATGCATAGCATTGCATATCTTAAACGATGTGATTTCTATGAAAACTATTTGGAGATAACCGAGCCGCCTACGTGTTTTATTTACATGTGACGTGCTAGAGCTCAGCTCGCACGATGTTTGATTTGTGTGATGCATGCATTAGTGCTGGAGCGAAAGCTCGCACTAGAGTTTTACATGCATAGGTGCTAGAGTATAACTCGTACCAGATTTCACATGCTTTTTCGTGACACGGTGCTAGAGTCTAACTCGCACCAGATTTTACATAATTTTCATGACAGGGTGTTGGAGTTTAACTCGCACCAGATTTTATAAGATTTTCATATGATTTATATACAGAGTGCTGAGCTTAGCTCGCACTAGTTTTACCGGATTTGTGGAGTAGCGCTGTCTGCCCTTGGAGTCAGCCAAAAGGCCCAACAGGCTCAAAAGACCTCTTAAGTAGGGTGAGAGTGAGGGATGAGGTTGGCGGCCTTGTGGGGATGTAAAGCGGGCTCTGCCAGTTTTATTTGACTTGATAGAGTGCTGAGCATCGCTCGCACCGATTTTATGAGAATATACGATAAGCCGTGCTTGGAGCATCGGGTAGACTGTGTGTCACCGATTAAATAGGCTCGTACGTGCGTTTTGAGACATGGCAATGAGTATTGAGAAACAAAACCTCTGTGGGAAGCAGGCCATTTGGGCTGGAGTACCTAGAGTGATATGGGTCCATGGAGTACGATGTACCGTGCAAGTAGCATGGAGTACGATGTACCGTGGGGTATCTTCGGATACGGTATCTTTGTGATACGGGGTATCTTTATGATACGGTATCTTCGTGATACGGGGTATCTTCGGATACGGCATCTTCGGATGCGTGAGATCGGATAAGACTGGCGGGTTGGATTGACCCACCTCCCGGGCGGTTCCCGATCAGGGTGAGACCTCGCACACTGGGATCCGTGAAGCTAGAGGGACTCACGAGGACATATATTGGCCAGTCCTGGTTATTACCGATATACAATTATTGCCTAGTCTCATATCTTGTATATATATATACATATGTTTCCGGATATCGATGTTTTCGAGAAACTCAATTTTCATGATTTTGTGTGAGTCAGGATCACCCGAAGGAGGGGTCGAGTCCTGACTTTGTTGTGAAATTTTTAAAGAGAAAGATATGATATTGAATATACTTGCATGTTGAATTTTCCTTCCAAATGTGTTTTACATAACATAATAACACATATCATTTGTTTTAAAATGTGTGGAGAAAGGGTGGTTTATGCATGGCACCACGTTCATGTAGGTAGTATGGTTACCTACTTGTTCGTAGGATTGCCTTACTGAGCTTGATGTGCTCACCCCTTTCATTTTCTCCCACAGATAATCTCCAGTTGAAGTTGAGGCGACTCAGTACTGCATTCTGGATGTCCGCTGCTGCCCATCAACATAAGGTATATACCCTTGTACATATTGTATCTACATAAGTATAGCACAGTAACATGTTTGTAAGTAACTTTAGGGGATGTATAAATATTGTAAACAAACGTAAATGACTGGAGAAGAAATAAGTACTATGGGAAATGTATGGTGGGACTGGCATTGACGCACAGCCCAATTATTAGTGGAGTGTTGGTCACGATTCGAGGACAGGTAAGAATTTAAGTAAATAATAAAACGCAAAAAATTAACTCTGATTTTTGGGTAGTTTGGGTCGTGACAGTTAACTAGTGTCGCACCCTATCCCTAAGTGAGAAGGGGAATAATCTAAGCCTAAGCGCATCATTAGATAATCCATTATGTTTGAACGTGTCACGACCCAAATTACCTAAAAATCCCTACAAATTTTTTTTTCGCTTTTTCTATACTCCTTACCCGTCGTGAACAGTTCCACTACTAACAGTTGGGCTATGATTCGGTGTTAGTCACCTCTTCCCTATTTATCATTCAATTTTCATAATTTATTTACATATCAATTTATTTAAACTAAATACATCCCTAATATTACATCATATACAGTACTGTGCATCTATATGTTCAGATACGAAATTATATAAATGTGTATACCTGATCTTAATAAGAAGCAGCGGATAACCGAATTGCGAAGCTATTGTCGCTCTCTTCTACTGAGTGTACCCTGTGGGGTGGAAAATGAAAGGGTGAGCGAAACGTGCTCAGTAAGGCAATAATATAAGCAGGTAGATAACTATACTATCTACGTGCTGATAATAGTATGATATAAAAATCGTTTATATTTGGAGCATGAGATATGACTAAAACGATGCCATATGAATGTATATCGTATAGAAGAAATCATGAAGTTGCATATAAAATCAACATGAAAATTCCTCATGTATGACATCTCATGCTCGTCACATCAAAATCTATTAGTTTCATCGTAAATCCTTCACCTTAAAAACTTATTTGTTTAAATCAAAACTCATCATATCAAGGCTAAAACCCATCACTCGGGAATACCTTGATTCATAAAATCAGATCTCTTTTCAAAAGCATAAATCGGGACTACCCCTCCATCGGGTTTGTCCTGGTCTATCTAGACCGTATGATATCACGTGAGGCATGTAGGTTACTGTATGAAAAACGAGGACTATGGCCATACTATGTCCCTGTGATCCCATGCACACGGATCCCGACGTGCGGGGTATCACAACTGTAACGGGAGGTGGGGTCAGGTCCTACCCGCCAGAATATCAAGTAACATAATAGTCATCATGACTGCACGGTACAGCGTACTCCGTGTGACATACACGGTACATCGTACTCCATGAACCCATATCATAGTCTGGGGGTGCCTGCCGTAGGTCTTAGCCAGCCCAATACTATGTCGATAACCAACCCATGTCTCAAAGTTTACGTGCGAGTATCTCAACTCTCTGCGACACACAGTCTACAGGAGGCTTCCGCACGACTATATGCATGTCAACTCGCGTCTAGTGCATATGTGAGCATCCTGCTGCCCGCCCCACACCAGGTCACAGGCTTACGGTCTCATCACAGCACCACGCTATGCATATCATGATATCTAAAATCGCGTGCGAGCGAAGCTTCAGCACAGTGTTATGCACACACAAATTTCTCGTACGAGCAATGCTCCAGTACGGCTTTTCATGAAAATAATTCGGTAAACTTGAGTGCAAGTAAGACTCTAACACTCCTTTTTACTTGTATAAATACGATAGGTGGCTAGATTTTGACAAAACATCTTTAAAATTGGTAACCGGTACAAACCGGTACCCTTTCGTATAGTTCACGAAATCAATAGCCGACCTATGTTCATATCTGCTTAAATCAGAACAATATAATCATAAACAACATTAAAATCATGAAATTCATGCAATTCCATAGCCTTACTACCCTTTTTGAAATTTTCCTAACTGGGGGCAAAATGGTCATTTTTCACTATTTCCATATTTTTATCGTAAAAATTATTATTCTATTTTTGGGTAGCCTACTGAATTTAACGTACTGTAAATCCCCTTAAAATTACGTATAGCTACCTCTAAATGCTCATAAAATTCCCTTACCTGGAATCGCGCGTAGACTTAGCTTATCTCGAAGATATCGAACTTCTCGGTCCAAGTGCGCGCCAATCAAAAATACGTCACTGCATATAACCATGAAATCGAGGTTAATTCACTTATCTCGATCAGTATATCGTATTTACTGACCAACTTTAGAGTATTGGGCCCTATTTACCCTATTTGGTCTCGGCCCATTTCAGCCCTCTTTTATTTATTAATTCCCTTCTTCAGGTATACCGGGCTTATGCGGTTTACTAATAATTATCGGGCTTCGATCCAAGTTCATTGGATAGCCCGTATACCATTTACGGCAATTTATTGCAATTACGAATTAATATTCCTTCCTATGTGAAATTAATCTGTAATTCCGTAAAATACTTAAAATCAATATTTAAAGAAACCTTAATGCCGAATTTAAATCGTACTTACCCGATACGATGCGGGGTACGAAGATCGGAGCTCGATCGGCTCTCGTTCGGTCTCCGTCGTAAAACTGCATAATTAGGTAAATCCGGATTATTTTCCATTAAAATAATATTAAATTAAATTTTAGAAATTCACCCGTAGGTCAATATCGACCCTCGGTCGACTTACCCGAACCTCGAGTCGTCCCCCGGTAATTTTCTTCCCCTTTCCTTCCTTTTCCTTCCCTTTCCTTTCTTTTCCTTCCTTTTCTTTTCCTTTCTTTTCCTTCCCTTTCCTTCCCTTTCCTTCCTGCCAAACGGTGCCGTTTTGAAGCTCCTCACTGCCTCTTGCCGTCGCCGGTGATTCCGGCGGTCTTACCGGCCAAGACCGGTACCAAAATGACCGGCTTCCTCCCCTGAACACACCGGTACCCCTCTTTCCGGCCCAGGTGCGGTGGTTCGCCGGCGGTCACCTCTTCTCTCCCGCGGATTTTTGGAGCCCGGATCGGGCTCCTCCGGCCACCTCGCGGCTCGGTTCCGGTGCCTATGGGTTCGCCGGACTTCGCTCTTGCTCCTGGAAGCTTCGTCGGGCGTCGAATGGTCGCCGGTGATCGCGAACGGCGGTGGGTTTTTCTCTCTCGGTGTGAAACGGGTTTCGGGTTTCTCTTTTCGTTTTTTTTTATTTCCAGGCTTTTTTTTTTTATCTTTGTTATTATTTAACTATTCATTTTATTATTAAAATAATCTATAAAATAGTCAAAAGAAATCTGAAAATATCTACAAAAAATAATATTTTAATCCACCAATTTAATTTAACTAAATTAAATTAAATTTATTTAGTTTTTAATTTATTTTTCCGGTATAATTCTTCCGTATTTTCGGGATATCGTCCCGGGTGACATTTTCGGTATTTCTAAAAATTTTGGATCTTGATCAATTTGACTCGAAATTGTATAATTCCTCATTATTGATCAAGAAATCCTAATTCCTTATTTTTAATTAAATTTTTCTTATCGTATTTATCCCGAATTTTGGTCTTTTGACCGTTTTACCCCTAAACTTATTTCGGGATTAAATTAACCTAGCTTTCCTTCATACTTCCACCATATTTTCCTATTTAATTTTGTATTTTCGATAAATTTTATTTTCTTCCCTTCCCGTTTGGCCTGTGGCCATTTCGATCCTTATTTTTAGTCCGAGTCTCATTCCTTTAAATCTGTGAATATTTTTCTACCTCGTAAAATTTACGATTAAATTTCGGGTCTTACAAATCTCCCCCACTTAAGAAATTTGGTCCTCCAAATTAGAACCAAGTCAGATGAGTCCATATACAACTCCAGGTACATTAATCGTATCATACTCTTAAAGTCTTATGTGACCTTCTCCGGAGTGTATTACTACCAAAGGGCTTTAATTAGGGAGATCATCTTAAACCTCAATACTTTCTCTTTCCTGTTTAATGCCCGAATCAACTTCTTCAATATATTTATACTTGCATTAAGCTGAACTGTTGGATCTCATATCCCATCATCTATGCTGGATCTGGATAGTATTTCCGAAACATCAAAAGCTGAGACACATTGTGGGTGCCTGTTAATTCAGGTGATAATACCAACCTACAGGTCTTATCTCCCACTTGTCTAATCTCTCAAAATCTTCAATCCAGCGCAACTCAATTTACCTTCTTCCAAAAGTTCGCTATGTCCTTATTCTCTTAGGACAAGTAACTTTCAACCATACTAATTCACCAAGGGTGAATTCCAATACTTGTTTATCTGCTCTGAGGTGTTCTTAATCTCTCATCCTTAACTAAACATTCTCAAAGACTTATTATCCAAGTCGAAAATAATTCTATCTGTCACCCACTTTTTCTCATCCAATTTGGGGAACAACCCCTACAGCCATACTCTGCCTCATATCTTGTTATCCCAATACTCAAGTGACAACTGTCACTATTGACGAATTCAATTTGTAATAACTGATCATCCCAGGAGCATAAAAATCAAGGGCACAAGCTTTCATCGGATCCTCCAGAACTTGTACAGTCCTCTCTGACTGACCATTTGTCTGAGGACGAAAAGCTGTGCTAATACTCAATCGGGTTCCCATAGCTTCCTAAAATATCCTCAAAGGTGGTGAGTGAAGCGGGAATCCCTATATGATACCATGCTCACTGGAACGCTACTTAATGTTCCACAATCTTCCTTATACCTGAATCCTCATACACACTCTGAGTATCTGGGGATTTCATAACCAAAAATGGGTAGACTTAGTCAACTTAACGACTATCATCCAAATAATCTCCTGATTTACCTGGGTCCTCTGTAACCCATCATAAAATTCATGGAGACTTGTTCCCATTTTCGTGCCATGTCGATATAGGTAGGTGCTGCAATAACTCTGCAGACTTTTAATACTCTACCTTACTCTGCTGACACACTAGGCACTTTTCTACAATCTCCACCAATATCTCTTTCCACATCTGACCACCCATACCATTTTTGCGATTTCGATATATTTCTTTACTTCCGTATGCACTGTATATCCCGAAGAGTGAGCTTCTGACAATATCACTATCTCATCAATTGTGGTCCTGGGGAGCACTTATACCGTCTCTGAACCTCTCTGTAAGTCATTATCACACTCTCTGTGATCTCTGTCACTGTACCCTTCTGAATCTGACCCAAACTATCGACACCCTGCCGATCGTCACGCTAAGCCTGGCAAATTCGGGCACTCTCATCCGGTTCTAATCATCAGGCTAGCTGTCACACAATCACTGTCATCATCAGAAGGGATCACATCTATACTGAGGCTCACAACTGCTCCTAGCAGCTCACGCTCCCTGACCATCATATATAATACCATCCCGAGGCTCTTTCTGCTCAAAGCATCAGCCTTTCCTGGGTGGTACAAATTTCTACAATCAAAATCTCTCAGAAGCTCTAACCCAATATGTATTTTCATATTCGCCCATCTCTGTGAAAACAGATACTCGGGCTTTATGATCAGTGCATATCCACAATTTCTCACTATGTACATAATAGTACCATATCCTCGGTACAAATACTACCGTTGCCAACTTAAAATCATGGGTCAGATAGTTTATTTAATGATCAAAGAGTTGTTTGTCTCCAAAATTGACTATCTTCCCATTATACATCAATACACAGCTCCATCATAATTTCGAGGTATCTATACTCACTGGGAACCTCTTGAGCTGTTGGGTATGGCGAAATTAATCAAGGTGGTCAGTTCATACTTCACTACACCAAAATCCATGTCACATCTATCATCTTATTTATCATCTTATTCAAGACCACGTTTCTTAGTTAAACGTGTCAACAAGGTATATCCTCTTAGAACTCGCAGCAATCCATCTGTAAAAATCATCTTCCCATTATTGCTTATAAATCGCCCTAGACTTTAACTACACCCAATATATCATCGATAATGATGATTACAAGTCGATCTAATCCTTGACTTATTTACGCATAAGTGTATAAGATCCTTCTCAACCGCTTACGTTTTCAGGTACTAACCTGCGCCATTTCCTTTTCTTATCTTAACGGCTCCTATTAAATTTTACTATGTTAACCTTTATAATTTGTCGAATTTTAATATTCTTATCGTCTTATTAAAGGTATCCTAATGCTAAAAGTATTTATTACGGCAACCGGTTTCACGTAATAAGTTATATGTATATTTTTAGACGCTGTCAAGTCTTTAGGCGGGGAGGTATTTTGAAATACCTTTATTAACCCTTAGACTTAACCACAACTACTGGTTATGGTTATACCCATCTTTGTCCTTGGTTATAATTTGTATTCGCTACTAATTGCTTCAATCCTAACTACTTCGCATATCATAGAGATGTTATTACCTAGCATACGTCTCTTACTCCAATACATCTTGTATTTGGGATCAACATATCTCAAAGATCATCTCCTTCGTATATCAATCATGATAAAACTCTTTCATTATTGATTTCGTGAGTACAATCCTTTACTCCTTTAATTTCAACGGTTGCACCCCTTTTTATTACTTGTCAACACTTACAATATGTTTTTCAGTGATGTTTTCACCCCTGTTTTCAACTTAAAATTCTCTATATCCATACTCCGTTAACTAATCCTCCTCTATTGGGGTACTCATTTATCAGTATTATACCCAACGATGTAGGCATTCATGCCCTTTTACTCACTTATATGTGAATGAAGGCGGTATGAATAAATATGTGGCACCAGGATCACTGAACATATGTACTTCATTATTCTTAACAAGTGTGGTATCTTACACCACATCCATGAAACATCAATAGTGTCCTGGTCCAAGACATCCTCTCGCCTTCGTCCAACAACCTACTTTCCTTTTTTTTTTTTGGCTATGGCCTCCTTTTTCGTTGCAACTGTACCAACGAAGTTTTTCTCTATCTCTTTACTTTCCTGTGGGGCAATCTCGCTCAACTCTGAGCAATCAAAAATCAATGGTCCGTCTTACCATACTTATCGGTCATTTTCATCAATACAGTGTAGGTATAGACCCTCCTTCCGTGGTATCCACCACTCATCTCCCACTGCTTACAGTGCTTACACTGCTACACTGCTATACTGCTTATCTTGCTTACCCTGCTACATTGCCACACTACTCTGTAGCAAGTCAGAGTCCTCAAATCACAATACCCCTCAAGAGTGCCAAAATCGGTTGCACTGGGGTCTTACCAATTATCTTACTCCATGACTCATCAAATCTAATCTCTTACCAACTGGTCTCTTTCCCGCTCTGACATCTTCGTCATTTCTCGATTCTCTTCTGTCTCTATTTCGGCTCTTACTACCTTTTTCAATCTCAGAGGCGTGCAATTCATGTTCTTATTTACCCAACTGCAAATCTACGCACTGCCTCGGCATAGGTAATATTTCACGGGCCAATCGGACTCTAATTAAAAATTCGAGTCCTTACATGAACTTTTAGGTTTTTCGACTCTCACTGTCCATAATATCGGGTTCATACTTGCCCAGGGATGTATTTGAGATTCGTACTCATCAATCAACCCATGACTATGGGCAGTGTAAGAAACTCTATCTGTAATTTTCCTTATACAGTGTCCGGGATATTCTGTCACCGGAATACATCCAGAATATTTCTCATCTTAGCTCTGTATATTTAACTCTTAAGATGGGTCGAGCGGACTTCCATCAATGCTCCGCCTCGCCCTCCAACATAAATGTATTTTAAAAGTCACTTCCTTAGTCGACATACACCGAAAGAATTCATACATTTCTGCAATCTCATTCACCCAGTCCTCAACAAGTATTGGTTTTTTTTTTACTTCGCTATATACCAGAAGTATGAAAATCTCTTTAGTCTGAGGCATCTGTTTAGGCTTTTCTCTGCCTATCCTCAACTATCTGCAATAGACTGTGTAAACAAGTCCGAAATATCTTCTACTATGTGACGGCCAACCCCTGCCCGGCCAACCCCTGCCATCGGCCATGGCCACCCCTCATGGGCCCACGCACAACGATGGTGGTCTAACAACGGGTGGTCCAACAACGCCACAAGTCCAACGTATTGTCCGCTTTGGGCCGAGGCCCGCACGGCTTTGTTTCATTCAGGAAAATTCCCCTCAGAACGCGTCCTCTGATCTCATACATAATCTGAGCAATTTGCTCCTCACAATAATCTCCACACTCCGCTCCAACATCGCGAAGCGCGTCTCAATACTGTCCGATCTCTCTGTCGGACTCTGTGGGGCATGCTCAACATCAGCCTCCACGTCATTCTCATCTTGAGTCTCATGTGACAACTCATTCAACTCTCAGGCCGATCTCTATGGCCTCTAGTATGTGTACTCGCCACTCTACCATAGCGGCTATCAGTTATAACAACTATATTCTTGCAATCGAAACTAAATTCTTAGCTGCGGTTCCATCTTGATATACACAATTGTATCTAAACAATGCACAGTACATGGGGATGTAAATTTACTTAACCACTAACACCGACTCATATCAGGCCAACTTAAGCTCTGATACCATCTTTTCTGTCACGACCCAAATTACCTAAAAATCCCTACAAATTTTTTTTTCGCTTTTTCTATACTCCTTACCCGTCGTGAACAGTTCCACTACTAACAGTTGGGCTATGATTCGGTGTTAGTCACCTCTTCCCTATTTATCATTCAATTTTCATAATTTATTTACATATCAATTTATTTAAACTAAATACATCCCCAATATTACATCATATACAGTACTGTGCATCTATATGTTCAGATACGAAATTATATAAATGTGTATACCTGATCTTAATAAGAAGCAGCGGATAACCGAATTGCGAAGCTATTGTCACTCTCTTCTACTGAGTGTACCCTGTGGGGTGGAAAATGAAAGGGTGAGCGAAACGTGCTCAGTAAGGCAATAATATAAGCAGGTAGATAACTATACTATCTACGTGCTGATAATAGTATGATATAAAAATCGTTTATATTTGGAGCATGAGATATGACTAAAACGATGCCATATGAATGTATATCGTATAGAAGAAATCATGAAGTTGCATATAAAATCAACATGAAAATTCCTCATGTATGACATCTCATGCTCGTCACATCAAAATCTATTAGTTTCATCGTAAATCCTTCACCTTAAAAACTTATTTGTTTAAATCAAAACTCATCATATCAAGGCTAAAACCCATCACTCGGGAATACCTTGATTCATAAAATCAGATCTCTTTTCAAAAGCATAAATCGGGACTACCCCTCCATCGGGTTTGTCCTGGTCTATCTAGACCGTATGATATCACGTGAGGCATGTAGGTTACTGTATGAAAAACGAGGACTATGGCCATACTATGTCCCTGTGATCCCATGCACACGGATCCCGACGTGCGGGGTATCACAACTGTAACGGGAGGTGGGGTCAGGTCCTACCCGCCAGAATATCAAGTAACATAATAGTCATCATGACTGCACGGTACAGCGTACTCCGTGTGACATACACGGTACATCGTACTCCGTGAACCCATATCATAGTCTGGGGGTGCCTGCCGTAGGTCTTAGCCAGCCCAATACTATGTCGATAACCAACCCATGTCTCAAAGTTTACGTGCGAGTATCTCAACTCTCTGCGACACACAGTCTACAGGAGGCTTCCGCACGACTATATGCATGTCAACTCGCGTCTAGTGCATATGTGAGCATCCTGCTGCCCGCCCCACACCAGGTCACAGGCTTACGGTCTCATCACAGCACCACGCTATGCATATCATGATATCTAAAATCGCGTACGAGCGAAGCTTCAGCACAGTGTTATGCACACACAAATTTCTCGTACGAGCAATGCTCCAGTACGGCTTTTCATGAAAATAATTCGGTAAACTTGAGTGCAAGTAAGACTCTAACACTCCTTTTTACTTGTATAAATACGATAGGTGGCTAGATTTTGACAAAACATCTTTAAAATTGGTAACCGGTACAAACCGGTACCCTTTCGTATAGTTCACGAAATCAATAGCCGACCTATGTTCATATCTGCTTAAATCAGAACAATATAATCATAAACAACATTAAAATCATGAAATTCATGCAATTCCATAGCCTTACTACCCTTTTTGAAATTTTCCTAACTGGGGGCAAAATGGTCATTTTTCACTATTTCCATATTTTTATCGTAAAAATTATTATTCTATTTTTGGGTAGCCTACTGAATTTAACGTACTGTAAATCCCCTTAAAATTACGTATAGCTACCTCTAAATGCTCATAAAATTCCCTTACCTGGAATCGCGCGTAGACTTAGCTTATCTCGAAGATATCGAACTTCTCGGTCCAAGTGCGCGCCAATCAAAAATACGTCACTGCATATAACCATGAAATCGAGGTTAATTCACTTATCTCGATCAGTATATCGTATTTACTGACCAACTTTAGAGTATTGGGCCCTATTTACCCTATTTGGTCTCGGCCCATTTCAGCCCTCTTTTATTTATTAATTCCCTTCTTCAGGTATACCGGGCTTATGCGGTTTACTAATAATTATCGGGCTTCGATCCAAGTTCATTGGATAGCCCGTATACCATTTACGGCAATTTATTGCAATTACGAATTAATATTCCTTCCTATGTGAAATTAATCTGTAATTCCGTAAAATACTTAAAATCAATATTTAAAGAAACCTTAATGCCGAATTTAAATCGTACTTACCCGATACGATGCGGGGTACGAAGATCGGAGCTCGATCGGCTCTCGTTCGGTCTCCGTCGTAAAACTGCATAATTAGGTAAATCCGGATTATTTTCCATTAAAATAATATTAAATTAAATTTTCGAAATTCACCCGTAGGTCAATATCGACCCTCGGTCGACTTACCCGAACCTCGAGTCGTCCCCCGGTAATTTTCTTCCCCTTTCCTTCCTTTTCCTTCCCTTTCCTTTCTTTTCCTTCCTTTTCTTTTCCTTTCTTTTCCTTCCCTTTCCTTCCCTTTCCTTCCTGCCAAACGGTGCCGTTTTGAAGCTCCTCACTGCCTCTTGCCGTCGCCGGTGATTCCGGCGGTCTTACCGGCCAAGACCGGTACCAAAATGACCGGCTTCCTCCCCTGAACACACCGGTACCCCTCTTTCCGGCCCAGGTGCGGTGGTTCGCCGGCGGTCACCTCTTCTCTCCCGCGGATTTTCGGAGCTCGGATCGGGCTCCTCCGGCCACCTCGCGGCTCGGTTCCGGTGCCTATGGGTTCGCCGGACTTCGCTCTTGCTCCTGGAAGCTTCGTCGGGCGTCGAATGGTCGCCGGTGATCGCGAACGGCGGTGGGTTTTTCTCTCTCGGTGTGAAACGGGTTTCGGGTTTCTCTTTTCGTTTTTTTTTTATTTCCAGGCTTTTTTTTTTTTTTTATCTTTGTTATTATTTAACTATTCATTTTATTATTAAAATAATCTATAAAATAGTCAAAAGAAATCTGAAAATATCTACAAAAAATAATATTTTAATCCACCAATTTAATTTAACTAAATTAAATTAAATTTATTTAGTTTTTAATTTATTTTTCCGGTATAATTCTTCCGTATTTTCGGGATATCGTCCCGGGTGACATTTTCGGTATTTCTAAAAATTTCGGATCTTGATCAATTTGACTCGAAATTGTATAATTCCTCATTATTGATCAAGAAATCCTAATTCCTTATTTTTAATTAAATTTTTCTTATCGTATTTATCCCGAATTTTGGTCTTTTGACCGTTTTACCCCTAAACTTATTTCGGGATTAAATTAACCTAGCTTTCCTTCATACTTCCACCATATTTTCCTATTTAATTTTGTATTTTCGATAAATTTTATTTTCTTCCCTTCCCGTTTGGCCTGTGGCCATTTCGATCCTTATTTTTAGTCCGAGTCTCATTCCTTTAAATCTGTGAATATTTTTCTACCTCGTAAAATTTACGATTAAATTTCGGGTCTTACAGAACGTGTTGCACAGGTCTAGGAATTACCCGAGGAGAGCATGTGGGTCATCGTGTGGAAGGCCACTGAACTGTAAAGAGGTCTGGATCATCTGGAGGATGGGAGGCTTAGTTTCAAAATTGTTAGCAAGGACAACTGGTGGCCTAATGCCGGTATAATAACCTCTAATAGTCGGCATTGCATAATCTCCAACGGTCTTAAATTCTCTATTTTCTGCCATGATGTTTTGCAGCGGAACTATTAATTTCCTAGAATCCTTTCGAATTTTCCTAAAAATTCGTTCAATTTCAGGATCTAAAGGAAACCAATTAAAGCTTTGGCACTACGCATACAAACATCAAAAAGTCCTTAGAAAAGTTTTTTTAAGTTTTTTTTTCTATTTTTTTTTAAATTTGATAGAGAAAATTTAACTAACCTAAACTAAGGCACTAAATATTTACAATCTAAATATTTACAAGCTAGAATTACACCTAAGCATAATTTCAACGATATTAATTACTGGCTAAAAGACTTCCCTGGCAATGGCGCCAAAAAATTGATACGAACTAGACGTATTTTCTGCAAGTGCACGGGTCGTACAAGTAATAATGAGATTTGAGTCCCGGATTATCGTCCCACAGAGAAGTTGAATTAGCCTAATTAATTATCGGTTAATTTTACCTTAAGTATATCCTAGCAAATTATGAATTTTAAGTGGGTGATCTACAAGGCTGAAATTAAAACTACTGAATACAGTAACAATAATGAACTAAAGAAAATAAAATCGAGCTAAAATTACTTATAGTGCTTCGAGCAATTAAAGAAAATGCCTATAAAAGATAATTAAAACAGTTAAAATTAATTAACGCAATTAAAAATGCAAATATGAAAATAAGAAACGAAATTAATTAAACTAAAATTAAACCATCCTAAAAGATAAAATATGCATGTAATTAAACTAATTAACAAAAATTGCAAATTAAACTAACCTAAAATTTAATGAAATAAAATCCAAGAAAAATTAAGAAAACAACTATAACTCTAAATGTCTAAAGTATTAAGTCTAAATTAATCCTAATTATATCTAATTACTAACTTAACAATAAAATCTAACTAATGCATGATAAATATTTTTTTAAAATTTTTCAATTTTAAAATGAAATTTAACTAAAAAAAATGCATAAAATAATTCTACCCTAAATGCTATACATGAACACTACTTAAATTAAAACCTTAATTCCTATTGTAAAAAAAAAAAAAACTATTAATAAAATTAAAATTAAGCCTCAAACTAATAAACTAAGAAAATATAACTAATAAGCAAATTAATTCAATACTCTAACTCTACCTAAGTTAATAAACTATAGTAAAAGAAATAACAAATAATAAAAATACATGGTAAATTGAATTAGGACATTTCCACGTTGCCTAACGCTGCTTTAAACAAATTGCAAGCCAACTGAGTGGTCCCGATACTGGCACTATTCCTATTTCTTCTTGGCTGCTCCAGGCGTGTCCTGCTCTCTCCAGCACGGTTCTGTTGTTCTCGGTTTGTCCAGGTCCCACTCCAGTATTGCTCCCGATCCTAGCCAGGTAATGTACAGGTCTGCTTTTTGCTTCGATCCCGGTCTGTCTAGGTCTGCATCAGCTGTTGTTCATCCTCTGTTAGTTCTGCCCACGTCCCAGCAACAAAGAACATAGCAGTTCTCTGCCCAGCTAGCATACGTCTCTGTACATACACTTTGCTGCCCAGGTGATAGCCTTTACATGCAATCTGCAGACTACTTCCTCTTTCTCGATTTGTATTTCCAACACCACCCATGAGATGCTTCAGTCCTAGCAGTACTCAGCCAGTCCCGCACATCATCTGCCTCCCACGTCCTGGCTATGTATCCCTTGCACAGCAGCTCTACTTCGTGCTCCCAGCAATCTACTGCTAACAACACTCACATACCACCTCCAATGTTTGTACAACATTTGGTCAGCCCATGCGGCTCCCCTAAACGATGCCTCCAAAGAGCAACACAACAACCACAAATCAGTCTTGCAAACCAAGCATCCTAGAACAAAACTTTGGAACTAAAACTAACTGGTAAAAAAAAAAAAACAAACAGCAAAATTAAAATGAACAGTGAATAACACATGAAACAAAGCATAACAGAGGAGATTTATAGTTCCTATCCACGGCCATGAGTAATCCCAATTCTGCAAAGTATCACACGACAACCGTCCCACCTACTTCAACATTAACTAGCAGCTACTTTAGCTAGTTCACTGCTGCATAGACCCGCCTAGAACCGAATACAAGTGGGCTCGAAAATAGCGAAGAAACTAGGAATAACTTCTGCCTTCAACAAGAACCTTATACCTCTCTCTAACTAGCAACTATCATTCAAACCAACATAAAAATTAAACCCACAAATGAAGCTGAATAACATAAACTCAAAGGTTAGTAACAAAGAAAAGCTACAAAGAAACGAGTTTCACAAATCATTCACGGAAATAAATATAAATCTATATATTGCTTAGTTAAAACAAAAAATTAAATGGCTCTCAACGGTGTAAGAGAGGAAGAGAAGCATGGGACAAAAATATTATATAATACAGCTTCCTTAAGTTACCCCTTTTTTCTTCTCCAAACCTACCACCGAGAATTGCCCCCATAGTCCTAGGTTGCTAAATCCAAACAAGATGATAGTAAAAATAAGTGCTGATTTAAGAACTTGAAAGAACAATAGTTAAATGAGCAGTAAATAAAAATGTCAAAATAAAAGAGATTGGAACTTTGAACAAAACAAAGACGAAAAGAAAATGGTGACTGCTACCATAACATACTACTCAGAACTAGGAAAGAAATAAAAACGTTTCATAAAATAAAAACAAAATTTTTCATAAACAGCAAAAAAATGAGAATAATAACAATGGTGGGTAAAGAAAATACATAACGGAAAAGTTTTGATGAAAAACAAAGGAAACTATTCTAAAACTATTATAACCTAAGCTACTTTATACCCTTCCCTAAATTACTTGATTTTTTCAATTGCCATCATGTACTATTTATACACACACTTAGGGGTATCTTGATAGAACAATAGTTAAATGAGCAGTAAATAAAAATGTCAAAATAAAAGAGATTGGAACTTTGAACAAACAAAGACGAAAAGAAAATGGTGACTGCTACCATAACATACTACTCAGAACTAGGAAAGAAATAAAAACGTTTCATAAAATAAAAACAAAATTTTTCATAAACAGCAAAAAAATGAGAATAATAACAATGGTGGGTAAAGAAAATACATAACGGAAAAGTTTTGATGAAAAACAAAGGAAACTATTCTAAAACTATTATAACCTAAGCTACTTTATACCCTTCCCTAAATTACTTGATTTTTTCAATTGCCATCATGTACTATTTATACACACACTTAGGGGTATAATGGTAATTTTTTCATCCTAGATGAGTTGATATTGTTTGGCCACTTGTCTTCCTTTGATTTGCTGTATAGGAGATATTTCCATGTCATCTGTCTGTTCGTGCAATTAGCTGTGCAATGTGGCCTGATGTGTGTCTTCCAGAAGGTTGGCACGGTGTCCGCCGATCTTATCGTTTCCGAGCAAATAAAATACGGACACCTGGAATCACGCGTGTTCAGACGACTGGTTACTTGGTCTATAATTTTGGAGTGGTCCAGTCTCCTTTAGCTTGTTTTTAGCCTAATTTTGACTGAAATGACTGAGTTTCATCCGGATTTATTTTACATGCACATTAAAGAATTTTAATTAAATAAAGGGGATAATTAATAAAATAAATTGGGGATTTAAATAATTAATTAAGAAATTAAGCACAAATAATTTTATTAAAAATAGAATTATTACACACAAATCATCAGTCCTCGGCAAAGGGTACCGATTCTTAATAGTAGCCTTGTTGAGCTTCCGATAACCTATGCACAAACTCAAGCTGCCATTTTTCTTCTTCACAAAGAGTACCGATGCACCCCAAGGTAACACACTTGGGCGGATGAAGCACTTGTCTAACAGCTCTTGGAGTTACTTTTTCAACTCTTCCAACTTTATCGGGGTCAATCGATATGGGGTTTTTGATATAGGTTGTGTTTCGGGCACCAAGTCAATGGCAAACTCTAACTCTCTATCAGGGGGTAATCCAGGTAACTCTTATGGGAATACATCAGGAAAATTTCGCACTACTGAAATCTCATTGAGGTTGGGTTTCAGCTTCTCGACACATTCCACAAAAGCTATGAAACCTTCACACATTAAATCAATCTTTAGACTCATAATAGGCAAACAAAAGATCTACTTATTCATTTATTCATTCATCTCCAAAAGTTACAACACACTTTCCGAGTATATACAATGTCATAACATTCCTAAAACAATCTAAACTAGCTCTATGTGTAGTTAACCAGTGCATTCCAAGTATTATATCAAAATCTAACATGTTTAGCGAAATTAGGTTAGTTAACACCACCTTATCCCTATCGTTATTTCACCGTTCTTATATACTACCTCAATTGCTTGTGATTCTTTCATTGGTGTCTTAACCTTAAGTATATAACCTAGAGTCTCAAGTTTTCTCTTCAACTTCCTAGCAAAAGTGGAAGACACAAAGGAGTGCGTGGATCCAGAATCTATCAATACAAAAGCTTTAACATCAGAGATAAGAAGATTACCCTTGACTACTGAAGCAGAAGCATTCACAGACTCCTTATCTGGCATTAACACCCTTCCTTTGCCAACAACTTTCTTGCCCTTCTCTGCTACAGCTATTGGGGTTAGAGGAATAGTTCTAATTGGCTGACCTAGTGTGGTCTTCATCTTACGACATTCCTACATCTAGTGTCTCATCTCACCACAATGGTAGCATGCTCTGTTACTCCTCTGATAAGGCTGGTTAGCTGGATGTCTTTTCCCACATCATCCACAGATAAGGAAATGATAGGGTGTGGGGGTATTTTGACTAGGGAAAGGCCTCGGTCTAGTTACCAAAGCACGAGATGCACTGACCCTTTAACTCTTATTCTGAAAAGGTTTTCTGTCATCATATTTCCTGCCTGACTCCTCAATCTCGACTAAAACTCCACTTGAGACAATTCCATATCTTGCTCTATGAATATTGCCCTCTAGATGGCTTCGACAAAAGTCTGTAGGTTCAAAGGTACTAACCTACTTCGAATCATCGATTTCAACCCATTGATAAACTTAACAATCTTCTTCAACTCATTTCAGGCTATGTCGAGATCTTATCGGAGGAGTGGGATGAACTTCGACTCATATTGGTCCATCATCATGTTACCTTGGACCAAACTCAGAAACTCTACTTCTTTCTTTCTTTGAGCACATTTCGGGATGTACTACTCATTAAATGCCTCAAGAAAGATCTTGCAAGTTATCTCTGTGTTCTTAGCCAATAAAATAGTCTCGACAGACGTCCACCAACCATCTGCCTCACTCACCAACATGTAGGTAGCCAATGCCACCTTCTCAAAACTATTGCATTGCATGTACTTAAACATCTTCTCCAATTTCAAAATCCACTCTTCAGCTTTATTAGGGTCCTTAACTCCCTTGAAGACTGGAGAATTCATTTTCTGAAATTGTTTCAATCGAGTCATTTTCCTATCCACTGGGTCTTGGGCTTGTGGCTGCAACACTTGAGGTTGTGGTGGAGCTGGTAGAGGAGGTGGTGGTTTAAGTACTTTAGAGTTGGTGGTGGGGATCTTAAGGGTCTGGTTGTGGCTCGAGTGGTAGTGGTGGAGCTTATGGCAAGTTCGCGATGTTTGCAAAAGTTGCCATGAACTGGGTAAGTGCAGCAGACATTTACTCCAAAGTCTACTCTAGTCAAGCCATCCGAGTGTTAGAAATACCTAGTTGGGGAGGACGGGTATAAGAGGTGGCGGAGCCTGTCTCCCTCTACCTTTGCCTCTTCCTCATCTCCCGCTCATAATAACTTACGATTCCTATACCAAGGACCCAAACACACTTACTAATAATCAAAAGTATACGTAAACATAAAATATATATTTTAGACATGCATGGTACATGGGATGCATTGCTATACTAACCAACCTACACCGACACGATCTAACTACAAGCTGCTCTGATACCAAAAAGGTTGTCACAACCTGTGACCACTACTTTTATCCCTAAGTGCGCAAATAACCAAAAAATGTTTTAAAGTAAACTAACATTGGTTAGTGTTTATTATTATTATTCCTTTAGGATCTTTTACTTGTAGTTTTGTGTCCGATATAGGTAAGGCCTTGAAAACTATTAGGTAAAGGAATTTATTTAAGTCCTAAAATTTTCTAGAAATTTCAACAGCATAACGGCTGATATTAGACTTAACTCAACCTGCAAATGAGAGCAATATGGCAACTAATAATCCTCAATCCCCAGCCACAGGATCAAATCTCACAAAGAAAACCATCATTATTCACCATATAATATCAACATAATCTCAAATCATATCAGCAACCCTATTTATCCACAACAAATAGCCTCTTTAACCACATTTCACATCAGCAACCACATTTGTACCCGAAATGATATCACATAATCCCAAGTAACTAACTACTGACAAAAGCATAATCACTAAGATTTTGAATCGATTTACAAAGTATTACTTATATAAGTAAATAGATCCTAGCATAGAAACAATACACTAAAATAAGCTCATACATCCCAACTGACTATTACTTAAATTCGTGCATACATACAGTCTGAAACAAAAACTTCATGGTTGTTGCGTAAACCTTAGCACAAGAAGCGCACACTTAGTGTCACGACCCTCTTCATCTAAAAACCACTAAATATACCTCTCAGCGATGGGCAGCAGCGGACACTGGGAATGCAAGTCTCTGCTCACTCTTGACCACTATGGATGTTCTGTAGGGATGGAAAATGAAAAAGTGAGCAACCACATGCTCAGTAGGGAAATAATGTAAGTAGATAGATAGCTACACTATCTACATGCATAGTATGTCATGATATAAAAATCATTTACATCCGAAGCATGAGGTAAAATAAAACCATGCCACATGAATATGTATAGAATATATGAAAATTCATAAAATCAGGCATAGTTACAAATGGAAAATCAACATATATATCATCTCATGCTTGTCATATCAAAACTCATTGCCATTCATTTAAATCAAATCTAATCTCACCCTTCGAGAATACCCTGTGCAAAAAATCACGTTTCCTTTATAAAAACCAAATCACCGGTGTCACCCCTCCTTCGGGTCTACCCAAGTCTATCAATAGACCATAATAGCAAGTGAGGCAAGTAGGTTACATTTCAGAGATAAATTAGGAATAATAGCCATGTATAAAATCCCTTTGACGCGTCTTGAGGCTCTTGCCAGAGAGAGCAAAGTCGCGCGGGCCAATGGCCCAAAGTGGACAATACGTGGATGTGTGGGGTGCCAGTAGTTGTTGCGGCAGTGGTCTTTCAGTGCGAGTTCGCTCATAGCTATTGCGGTAGTGGGCCTTCAGTACGAGTTAACTTGTAGCTGTTGCGTTGCTGGGCCTTCAGTGCTTGTGGGCCTTCACTGTTGGAGTGGCCCTTATATTATACGCGGATCCCGACATGTGGTGTATCACAACTGCAACGAGAGGTGAGGTCAACCCTTCTCGTGTAATAACTCAACCAACTAGTCATCAAGACTACACAGTACAGCGTACTCCGTGTTACATATAAGATACAACATATTCCATGAACCCACACGATCTGAGGTGCCTACCATAGGTCTTAGCCCACATCATAGTCAGGGGTGCCTGCCATAGGACTTAGCCCAATCATGGTTCGGGGTACCTGCCATAGGTCTTAGCCCAGTCATGGTTTGAGGTGCCTGCCATAGGTCTTAGCTACCTTATACCATTCTAGTAACCATTTCATGTCTCAAAATACGCGTGCGTTATATCATCTCATTGTGACACACAGTTTAGAGGAGTCTACAACACGGTTTTCTACAAAACATGTCAAATCTTCGTACGAGCAAAGCTTCATTATGACTTTCATGCATAGTAAACCAATAAAACAAGTACGAATAGAGCTCTATGACTATCGGTATAAATCAAACTATTTCATTTTTGGTAAAAACATAAAATTCATGGAAATCCATGCATTTTTTTAATCCTTACTACCCTTTTCATAAAATTCCTACTAAAATAAAACTTATATTTCCTTATTTTTGGAACCTATCACAAAAATTCTTTAAGCATTATTAGATAATAGGTAAAATTCGCCCTATAATTCCCCTCAAAATAAGAATAACAACCTCTAGGCACTTACAAAACCCCCTTACCTCGAATCACGTCGAGCTAGTATAGATTCCAATGCCGGAAGCTCGTTCAATCCAAATTGTTCCTAATCTGGTCTTTGGTAGCTACAAACATTTATCAATCACTTCGTTATAATTGATACATCTTATCGAACCTTATAGTGTTAAGCTTGATCCTCTTTCACATTCGGCCTACATTGTGTCGTTCCTAATAAATTTTGCTAGTAACTCACCTAGTTATCAAATTAAGCACCTGTTTTGCATGCTTAAAACTTAGTTCCTTCATTTATTCATGCATTTAACAATTACCATTCATACACATTTCATCACTTGCCCAATCCCATAAATTTGATTCCACATAACCATTTCAATGCCATGTATACAACATTATTAACACCTTGGTATATCCCATTTATCATCAATTCAACCATAATATATCTTCTCACACTAACCCATTTCTAGGTTATGCTTGATTCATGCATTCTAGGTGTTTCAACCAATGTTATATACACCAATCTACTCCTAACAACACCTTATTATACATTTTAGAGTGGGTGTATCGAGAACTCAACTAGCTTGACTTTTCCCTTGTTCAAACTTGGAAGATCCTTTTGCTCCTTCAATCTGACTAGTTAAGTTTTGATTCCAAGGTATGTTGTTCTCTTTCTCAAAATGAACAACTTTTGCTCTAAAAGCTTTTTTCGAATTCTTTTTGGAATGGAGGGTATTCTAGAGAGAGAAAACTTGATATTTGGGTAAAAATGGAAGGGAAATGCTTGATTTGCTGAAGAACGAATTTTACCGTTGGGTTTTTATAGATTGGGCATGATGAGATCGATCTACTAGGGTAGGAGATCGATCTTTCCTTGGTTTTAACCATTGAATTCTCATGTTTTGGAAGAGAGAGATCGATCTTCTCATTGGGGAGAGATCGATTTTGGTTTGGCAGAAGCTTAAGGAGATTAATCTGTACTTAATAGGGGATCGATCTCTACTGTACAGAGGCAAATGCAGATCGATCTGCTCATTGGAGAGATTAATCTGACCTTGGCAGATTCACTTGAAATTTGTCCTGCTTGAACAATGGATCGATCTTCCTTGAATAAGAGATCGATCTAGCCTTTGTCTAGGGCATTTCCTGCTGTATATTTCCATATTTTCCAAGGGTAAATTCCTATTTCTTTGCTCCAATACTCATTTTTCATTTTAATCCCACTTAGAGCATGGAAAGACTCATTTCCTATAATTTTCATGTTATGTAACTTGTGTGTATTGCTTGGAAATCAGAATGGATACACTAATTCGCAATCCATGTTTTGTCATCTCGTGTTTTAAGTCCTTATCTCTCGTTCAGATGCTTTAAGTTCTATTTCTTTAGTTTGTGGCCACTTCAGCCCTTACTTATCCTTTACTCGCATTCCATAATACCCATTCATTCCCATTTGCAATCCATTCGCTTTTATATGATTCATAATTCATCTATCTTATAATTCCATTAATATATATTAAGGTTTTACATATATGGGGTCTCACACTTAGCAAGAGAAATCAGCAACTCCGAGCGGTTCACCCACAAGTTAATCTAAAATGTTTTAAAGAAAGGGGTGGGCAACCACACGCTCAGTAAGAAATCAATACAAAGTGAAACTAGTAAACACCCGCTATATGTTTAGCAAAATATTAATTGATTATTACTACATCACAAACCAGATTGAGCTAAAACAGTTTGGTTAATGAGCTTTAAAGACATGGTTTTACCAAGTAAGAAAAATTATGCTTTTAAATTTGTAAATCAACTCAAACATGCTTTGTTCACTTCATCATAGCTCAAAGAAATCATGCTTGTATAACACAAGAAAATCATGTAAGTTCAACTCCACAAAATTATGCATACTCAACATGAAAACATGCATGGGCTTAGTTGAAATAATCAGTGCAAATAAAAGACACGTGGCAATAATCCTCAATATACATCATGGATCAATTATAATCAATCAGGAAACCCTATGGCCATAGTATCTAGCCGCCCTATCCTAGCTGATCAGGCTACTCAACTAGGGTACTGAAGATGAGATTAAGGTCTACAATAACACAACACAACAACCACGGTACGTCGACACATCACTTAGAACCGTTCATATATGCCACCAAGATATAATCGTGAAGCACTTGGTACCGTAGGGAAATACCACAAAACCTCCTATCGGTGCTAACGATGGCTCTCACGACCCATAAAATTGATGCCACTAAGGCACCCCCATGAAGCATTTGGCACTATAGGGCAATCACATAAGACCTCCTATCGGTGCTAGAGATGGCTCTCACAAGACATGACTGCCACAAAAGCATTTTCATGGATTGTCAATAGTCTCAAAACAATTATATCTTTATATTTATGAGAAAGCATTTGCATGTCAAGATAAATCATTCGTCTTGAAATCAAACAGTTTATAGATCGATCAAAACTTACCTCTCAAATTCATCAATGGGGAAAATACTCAAGAATTTCAATACTATCTTAAAACGATTGGCATACCCTTGCATAAGAAGAATGAGGGTATTTAAAAGCAAGAAAAGAAAACACAAGTGTTATGTCACTACTCACCCTTATGCTTTAGTCGCTTTCTTGCACAAGTTTATCAAAACACGTTTGTTTTACAAAATCTGTGAAATCGAGTAGGGCACGCAATAAATTTAAATTAATCCTAACTAGCTACCTAAACTCACAACCTATGGTTTCTAGTATATTTTAATCCTAACCTAAGGCATCCTACTAGCTACAAATGGTATAAATCCCTTACCATAAAAGTGAAGCGCAATTTAATATCCTTATTTGCCTTAGGCACGCATATATGTGCCTAAGCTTCTTTGGCACCCAATGAGGTAGTAGCTGTATTTTCGCATACAAGAACATCAGTCTTCATTCTTATTTTCTAAGGTTTCAGGTTTAAAACTAATCTTGCACATGCATTTAGATTCGGCTAACCTACTATAATCACTTTTAACATGATTAAATTATGTATTTCTTCTAACAGAATACCACAGTTTCTCTCTTCATAGTATATTAAATTTTTATATACTTAAATCATTTCCAAAATACTATTATACTATGTTTAAACTAAGTTTAAGCCAAGTTTAAACCAAGTTTCTCCTTTCAATTGACTGAAGCTATTTTCTAATATCCAATTTCCAACCTTTCACTAACAATCCCTACAAGCAATCTAATACACGTATTGATTTCATTGTAATTTACTAGTTTATATTCTCAAAACCCATTTAGCGGGAAAATCCCCAATTTCAACTCTAGATTTCCTTTAATACCTCAAGTCTGTAAATTTAAGAAAATTTCACACTTAATATAATTCTATAGAACAATTTGTATAGAAATTTTGCTAGATAAAGATTTGTTTTACCTAGAATTCCACTGGTACAACAATGGAGAAACATGAAAATGGGTATTTTGTTGGTTTCGATACTATTGGTGTCGAAGGGGGAAGGGAAAGGCGTGGAGTGGGAAGACGGGATGATGATGGTCATTCGGGCTCATGGTTTGGAGAAGCCGACATCTTTTTCGATGGCCGGTGCGTGAAACAGAGAAAGCTTTGGGTTTTTAGGTTTCGGGTGAAGAGGAGGGGAAAAAAGAGGTTTTTGATGCGAAGAGGGAGGAGGCGTCATCTTTTCTGGGGTGGGCTTCTGTCGTCAGCGGTTAGTGTGGTGAACGGTAGGGGGAGAAGGGTAGAAAATAGGAAGAAAATGAGAGAAGGGTCGGGTCGCACGAAGAAGAAAGAGGGGGGAGAAGGGTCGCGTGATCTGATTCTTTTTTTTTTTAACTTAAATTATTTAAGTAACTAGTTTAATTACATTTTATCATTTAATTATAAAATTATATGTATAAATTATCATTTAGTTAGTCTGTGCATATATGTTCCAAATTATACTTTTAAATTATAAAATTAACCACCTTTTATCATTTAATTACATTTTGTTTTAAAATCAACATGATTAAATTATTTTAGTTTTAGTTTACTAGTTTAGTTGAATTCCTATACTACATTTTAATAACCTTCATAAACTCGATCTAATTGCATGAATCTATTTATTAACTAATTAATTTGTTTCATGGACATATTCATGCATAAACCTTTAAGTGACCTAGTATTTAGCTAAATATTGAGATACACAAGTTAGTGGTCTTACAACTACAGTAATGAATGAGCTGACAAAATCCATCTTGGATAATGTACCTTGGTATATGATGTTTGCATATGATATTATCTTGTGTATTGATAGTAGTAGAGGTTAATACTAAGTTAGAACTGTAAAGATAGACATTAGAGTCAAGAGAATTCAAATTAAGCAAATCAAAGCAAAGATTAAATACATGGAGTGTAAATTCAGTCTAAACAAAGAGAAAGGTCAAAACATAGTGATGTTAAATGGGGTGATGATCCATAGGCAGGATCAGTTTAGATATTTGGGGTCGATCATTCAAATAGATGGAGAGATTGATGGTGAAGTGATCCATAGGATACAGGTTGGTTCGAGCAAGTGGAGAAACACTACAAGTGTGCTGTGTGACAAAAGAATTATTATAAAGTTGAAAGGCAAGTTTTATAGGATAATTATTAGACCTATATTACTTTATTGTAGTGAATGTTGGGCAACTAGCAGAGTGCATACACAGAAGATGAGTGTTGCTAAAACGCGAATACTGTAATGTAAGTGTCGATATATGTGAAAAGATAGAATGAGAAATGAAAACATTTGTAAAAAGGTTAGAAAGGCACCTATCGAAGACAAGATGAGTGAAAGTCATTTATGTTGGTTTGGACACAAACAACGCAAACTTGTGGATGCTCCAGTTACAAAAGTGAAGGATGTTAATGATGTAAAAATGGTCAAGGCTAGGGGAAGACCGAAAAAGACTTAGAAGGAAGTAATACTGAAAGATATGGTGGAACATGAGTAAGAAGAACAGATTATGTTAGGTAGGAATGTGTGAAAGAGGAGAATTCATACTGATGACTTAGCGTGAATTTGTATATCAGTTTACATAGCCTACCCGAATATTGGATAAAGGCTTTGATGATGATGATTTTTTTTTCATGTATTAGCCTTAGTAGATCACACACATTACATAATTTGTTAGAATATATCTAAGGCTTAATTATCTAGTAATCAATTGAGCTAATTAATCTTTGTGGGATGACATTTGGGCTCACCTCTGTATTACTTGTAGAACGTGTAAACTTATAGGTAGATACCATTTTAGGGTCATCCGTATTCTCTTGTACCTTGTGTAATAATCACTTAGCATTCTTTAGCACGTCTTTTGGCTCTTCCTACAGCTTAGGCCTTTCTCTTTCCTCATTAGTTAATGATGATGTATAGCCTTGATGGTATTAAGGAGTAGAATCACATCCATTTTCCTTCTCGTAATGCATGTCTAACTTCTAAGTACACAACTAGAACAACCTCATCTTGTGGCTTTCCTCTTAGACGACGTTGTAAAGTGAAAACAACGTTAAAAGCTATAATGCCTTTACCTTTTCTTGAAACAAACTTGTCAATAGCGCTGCAGAAAAGAAATGTCTTTAGTTCAACCTTCAATGAGAGCATCAATTGTTACAAAGTGTAAACAACGTAAATAAAAAGATAGATAGTAAGATTTACATGGTTCTACTGTAACGCCCATACTTTTACATGTATTCCTTATGATTCCATGATGTACACACTTGTTACATGCAATATGAATAATAAGAGATGTAAGATTGTGAATTTTATGTACCTTTTACGATTCCATGCTATAGACACAAGTTACATAATATGTGAATCATAAGAAATAGACCTTTTTATGCTCTAAGTGTGAATAGAATGCAAAATGATCAGTGAAGCATTTAAATGCCATCTTTCCTTTGAAATTCTGGAAAAATTAGTAGTTGGAATCCTGCAAATGAATGCCAGATCGATCTCCTATCACGACATGATCGATCTTGTAATTCCAGAATGAAATCACAAAGGTTTCGTAGGCAAGCAGATTGATCTTAATGTGATTCTGTAAAGAAATGATCGATCCCTTCCTAAAAGCAGATCGATCACACTATAATTCTGCATAGAAAGGATCGATCCCTTCCCAAAAACAGATCAATCTCGAATGGTTTCTGGCTAGAAAGGATCGATTCCTTCCAAACAGAATATCGATCCCACAACTTACTTATTGAATATTTGTATAGTTTAACCAAAGGAAGATCGATCGCTCACCATTGGATATCAATCTCACAATGCCCATTTCTATTTAAAAGCCTAACAGACGAGCATTATTCCCAAGATTAACAAATATCTCTCCATTTTAGCAAAGTGAACAAGTTTTCTCACTCTAAAATATCATCATCTTCTAAACAGATTTGAGAAAGGTTGCTTTTAGAAAAGTTGTTCCCAGTGATGAGGAGAACAACATAGTCAAAAACTAGTAGTTAAATTTCTAGATTTAAGGAGCAAGGTGTTCCCCCAATTTTGGCCAAAAGAGAAAGGTTAGGCTAGGTGAGTTTTCAATACACTAACTTCAATTATGTTAATCCAGATATTTTTATGAGTTGATTGATGTATGTGTGGTTGGCTGAAATATCCTTTAGCATGCTTAATCATCCATGACCAAATATGGGTTTAGTGTGAGAAAGTGAGCTATGGTTTATTTAATGATGAATTGATTATACTATGGTGTTGGTGATGTTATATGCATGATTTTGAGATGGTTTTGTGAAACCAATATGTTGAAATAGATGATGATTTAAAAGAGGCATAAAAGGTGTATGATGAAATGCCTTAGTAAAGGAAAGTGATGAACTTAAGGCAAGCACACCAAGTGTTTGCCGAAATCCCATGAGAGCTCGGCAACCATGGTGTCGACCATGGCTAGGCATGGTGCACCATGCGTGACCGAATGGTCAAGTGGACCAAGCATTGAGTATTCGGCTTAATAAGGTATTGTGGGCCTAAGGTCGACCTAAATATGAATCATTAGGCTTGATTGGCCCAATAGATCCTCAAGAAATGAATAGTATAATCAAAGTGGACTGAAGAGAAAGTAAGGCCCAATGAGAGTAAATGGGCCCAATAAGTAAAATTGATTGTACTGAAAGTGAAATACAGATAAATAAACTGTATTTAATATGATAAAATAATTTTGTGTAGCTCCAGAGATTATATTGTGAGCGAATCGAAATTGAGCAGCTCTAAGGAAGTGGAATTACTCGATGCGATTTTAGGTAGGGAAATTCTGTGAGTATTTAGAGGTAGCTGCACGTATTTTGAGGGTATTTACAAGACATTAAATTTTCTTGGTGACCTAGAAAAGAAATAATAATTTTTGTGAAAACATTCGAATATAGATGAAAAAGATAATTTTACCTTTTGGAGCAAATTATACAGAAAGGGTAGTAAGGCTAATAAATTGCATGAATATCATGTTTTTTATATTTTTATGAAATATATTGCTTCGATTTAAGCAAATTTATGGATAGGCTGTGTCACAACCCAAATTACCTAAAAATCAGAGTAAATTTTTTGTTTTTTCATTTATTATTTAATTCTCAGTTGGCCTATGATTCGGTGTTAGTCACCTCTCACCTATTTACCATTCCATTTCCATATTCACATTCATATATCAGAATACTGTCCTTTGACTTTAATTAAATACATACACAATGGTATTTACATAACCTTACATCCCCGACATCATATATGTTTACAGTACTGTGCATTACATATTTAGATACAAAACTATACAAATGTGTATACCTGTCTCTCGATGGGAAACAGCGGTTACCAATAATGCAAGTCCTGAGCTGCTCACTAATAACAGCAAGTGCTCTGAAAAGATGAGAAAATAAAGGGGTGAGCAAACCACACGCTCAGTAAGGCAATTATGCAAGTAAGTAGATAGCTCCACTATCTACATGCTCATAATGCCATGCCCTTAAAATCCATGCATATATCCATTAAAATCTCAAGCACAAAACCATGCATATATCCATGACATAGTTTATCAAAACTATTTGTGCATATAGAAAAGCATGTAATTCATGCATCAATAGCATTTTATGTGACATCCTTAAATCATAATTAGCATGAAGTAAAACAAGATCATGCATTCTTTCATGTCATGTAAGACAATCATGAATTTGAAATGAAAGCATGGAAAACACCATCATGCTACTGCATTCAAATCATTTCATTAAAACTGCAGTATAAACTAACCCTTTCAGTTCAATCATCTCATAAAACAATTCATTAAAATTCATTATAAAACTTCGGTTATAAAACCACCCTTCTTTCAATGTCACATTTCATAAAATCCTTTAAAACATATATTAGCATATATAAAAAAATCATAAAATTGGGGGCCTGACCCCTCCCTCGGGTCTAACCTGGTCTATCAAGACCATAAGTTATATCATGTGAGACAAGTAGGTGACTATCAGTAACAACATAGGACTATGGCCATAACCTAGTGATCCCTGGCAACACGGTACCTAGTGTACGGGGTATCACACCTGATACGGGATGTGGGTCGGTCCTACCCGCCAAAACAGCATAACATCAGGATTGCGAGGGTAAAGCTTGCTGCATGTGGCTAATACCACTCCACTCTAACAATCCCCACGGTACAGCGTACTCCGCGTGACATACACGGTACAACGTACTCCGTGAACCCAAGCTCAGTCAGGGGTGCTTGTAATAGGTCTTATCCACCCACACCATCTCTGTCTCAATATGCACGTGTGAGCATATCATCTCACTGTGACACACAGTCTATAGGAGGCTCCAACACGGCTAAATGCATGTTATATAAATCCCTGTGCGAGAGAAGCTCTAGCACGGCTCCATGCATATTCATGATATCAGAAACTCTAGTGCGAATGAAGCTCTAGCATGGTTTCATAGAAATTAATAAAATCTGCGTACGAGCAGCGCTCCAGTACGACTTAAAATAATTATAAATTTAAGTAAATCCACGTACGAGAGCAATGCTCTAGTACGGATATGTATGAAAACTCAGTGAAAATCTCGTACGAGAAAAACTCTAGTACGGCTTTAAAATGAGTTATAAAACCATATAAAACTTCATGCGAGCAACGCTCCAGCACGAGTGAATGCTCAAGTAAATCAAAACTTCGTACGAGCAACGCCTCATTACAGCTTTATGCATAAATACATCAAATCTCGTGCGAGTTACACTCCAACATGACTTTTATGCAATATCATATCAAAACAGGATGCAAGCTAAGCTCCAGCATCTCTCATGCATGTCAAACCATAAAAACTAGTGTGAGCAATCGCTCCAGCACCTTTTTATGCATTTCAGTCAAAACAGTCAAAACCGTCAAAATATGTCAAAACAAAGTGCGAGCTAGGCTCCAGTACTTCTCATGCATTTCTCAAGAATAAAAATCAGTGCGAGCAACCACTCTAGCACATTTCATGCATATGATGTCACACAAGTCGGTGCGACCAACCACTCAAGTACATTTTATGCACACTCACAAACGCAGATATAGTGCGAGCTATGTGCCAGCACTATCTGTTTCCATATAAACTTGATAGTTGGCTGTTTTCCAAAGAAATTTCATTTAAATATAAATAACACCTACGTAGTGTTATCTTGTGAAATTTAAGCAATTACTAGCCAATCTATCGATTTGCTTTGATTAAAACTAATAAAATTCCTTAATTCGAAAAATTTCTTAAATCATGCATTTCATGCAAGTCATGCTTTAACCATCCTTAGGTGAACTTCCCTCAATAGGGGTAAAATAGTATTTTTGCCTATTTCGAGTCCTTAAAATCTTTAAACCATTTTCTAGGACTTTTATACATATTCAGGGTATACATGCATATTCAGTGTACAAAAAAGCTATTAAAATATGCATAGCTACCTCTAGCTACTCACACAATTCCCTTACCTCATTTTTCTGTACAGTCTGACCTTTCCACTGATATCTCGTCATGAAGTCTAATTTGCTCTCTATCAAATCTCCGAAACTGCGTATAAATATACATCAGGTCAAATACAATACAATTAATTGTATTTCATATTTTATGGGCTTAATTTAAATCATTGGGCCCGTTTACGCATATTGAGCTCAATTGTACCATAATGGGCCTTAATCGACCTTAAGCCCGTTTTCCACTTACTATTCACATTATCGAGGCTTATTGGGCTCACTGGGTCCACCAATCTTTATTGAGCCTCTTTCTAAATTTTTGAATAGCTTAATTAAATATTTATGACAATTTATCCCTATTTTCATAATTTAATCCATTTAATGCGGAATTTAAATTCGTAATTTAAGCGGTAAATTCTAACACGTATAACTATGCAAAATTATCATAAATAAGGGTTACTTACCAGTGATTCCATGATAGTACGCAAATCGATGTTGTCTCTAGCTCTCAGTTGATGTTAATTGTCGAGCTACATAATTTAATATTTTTTCGGGTAAATTTTCAGTCGGATATTAATCAAATTAAATATTTCCTAATTTAAATCAGTCAATTCAACCGCTTACCGACTTACCCGTAACTCGATTGCATCACTGAAATTTTTTCCAATTTTTTCTCTTTTCTTTTTCCCCTTTTTCTCTTTCTCTTCTTTTCCTTTTTTTTCTTTTTGGCTGAATCGGTTCGGTCCGGTTCAACCCCGTTCAGACTGATTCGGTCCAGCAGTTCAGTACAGTTCGGTCAAGCAGTTCAGTCCGGTTCGATCGGTTCAGGCATCATTTCGCCGTTTCGACATCGGATTCTACCGAATCCATCCTTCTCTCCCGCGGCTTCCCTCTCACAGATCTCCTCGCTGGTGGCGATTCACGGCGCGTGGTGGCTGTCGAGCTCTCCCCATGTGTCGGTCGTTCTGTTGCCCTGCACTCCTCGTGTTGTCTGCCGCTGATTCTTCGCCGGTGTATCTCTTCTTCCTTGGGTTCGCCTTTTACTTTTCTGTTTTGTTTCTTCCTCAAGAAAATTGCATTTCGCAATTTTTTTTTTTTACATTTACTTTATTTTATTATTTATAATTAAAATTTATTATTATTTTATTCATTAAAATATATTAAAAATCCACAAATATCAAAAAAAATTATATTTTATTCATTTAATCTATAAATGAATTTATCAGTATTATTTCGTCTTTCAGGATAATTTTTCGAATATTTTCGGGATTATTTTTCGAAGTGAAAATTTTGATTTATTCCAATAAATTCGTATCTTGATCAATTTAACCCGAAATTTAATTATTTCTTCGTTATTGATTAAGATTTCTCAGTCTCATATTTTTAATTAAATTTTCTTGTCTTGATTAATACCAAATTTTAGTCTTTTAACCGTTTTACCCTTCAACGTGGTCGAGAATTCCATTTCAATCATTTTTCATTTTTAAATGCACTCAGAAATTTTTAATCATTCCATTTGAATCATAATAAATTACGATAAAATCAGGTTTTACAATCTCACCCACTTAAGAAATTTTATCCTCCAAATTAGAACCAAGTCAAATGGGTCCATGTATTACTCTGGGTACGTCTATCACATCATACTCTTTAATTCTCAAGTAACTTTTTCTGGAGTGTAATACTACTAACAGACTTAACTAGGCAGATCATCTTAAACCTCAACACTTTGTCTTTCCATCTAATACCTGAATCGATTTTATACGTTATACTTTCATTGAGCTAAGTTGTTGAAGCTCATATCCGATTACATATGCTGGGTCCGGATAGTATTTTCGAAGCATCAAAAGATGGAACACATTGTGGATGCCTGTTTATTCAAGTGGTAACGCCAACCTACAGGCCTTATCTTCCACTTTGTCCAATCTCTCAGAGGATTCACTCTAATGAAACTCAATACTGATTCACCCTCGGTGAATTCCAATGGTTTCTGTCTCTTGTCAGCATAGTCTTTCTATCTGCTCTGAGGTGTTCTTAATCTCTCATAATCAACAGAACATCCTCAGAGATTTGTCTTACCAATTCGGGAACAATTCTCTTTCTGTCACCCATTTCTTCTTATCCAAGTCAGGGAATAACCCCTACGGCTATACAATGCCTCATAAAAAGTCATCTCGATACTCAAGTGACAACTATCATTATTGACGAATTCGATTAGTAACAAATGATCATCCCAGGAGCTTATCAAATCAATGGCACATGCTCTCATAACATCGTCCAGAACCTATACAGTCCTCTCTGATTGACCATCTGTCTGAGGATGAAAAGCTGTGCTAACACTCAATCGGGTTCCCATAGCTTCCTGAAAAACGTTCCCAGAAGTGGGAAGTGAAGCGGGAATCCTTATCTAATACCATGCTCACTAGAATGCTACATAATGTTCCATAATTTTCCATACACATAGTTCCACCTACGCACTAGAGTATCTGGGGATTTTCATAACTAGAAGGTAGGCAGACTTAATCAATCTATCGACTATCACCCAGATAGCCTCGTGATCCATCCGAGTCCTTTGTAACCTATCACGAAATTCATGGTAACTTGTTCCCATTTTCGTGTCAATATAGGTAGAGGCTCCAGTTCTTTCGCTCTACCTTAATCTGCTGACATACGAGACACTTTTCCATAACTCTACAATGTCTTTTTTTTCATATCTGACCACCAATACCCCTTTCAGAGATTCTGATATATTTATTACTTCTCGGATGCACTGTATATCCCTAAGAGTGAGCTTTTGACAATAACACTATCTCAGCAACTATGGTCCTGGGGAGCACTTATACTGTCTCTGAACCTTTGTAACTCATCATCACTCACTGTGAACTCTGTCACTGTACCCTTCTGAATCTAACCCACACTATCGACATGTCACGACCCAATTCCATTCTCTTTAACCGAAATCACTGAAAATTTTTCGCGTTTTACTGTTACCTTACCCAGTCGTGAACTAAGCTCACCACACACTGTTGGGCTGTGAGTCAATAATAAACACCACATCTCATTCATTCTCAATTAATTAAAACGATGTCATACATGTGCATTTAATTGTGTACTTATACGAATACATGATTTACTGACATCTACATCCCCCATAAGTACAACTCAAAAGAATACTGTGCTTTTACATTGTTTAGATACAAAAAGAATCACTGTGTATATACCTTTTAGCGATGGAGATGCAGCGGAGTCCAAAATAATACGCCTCAGTCCTCACTGGGCTACTATGCACGCTCTGTAGGGGGGAAAATAGAGTGGGATGAGCAACCACACGCTCAGTAAGGCAATAATGCAAGCATGGTAGATAACTACTCTATCTACATGCTGATAGTGTTATGCATAAATCGTTTATAGTACGAGCATGAGGAATAAAACTATGCCATGTGAATATACATATATATATATCATGTATCAAATCATGTACATTGGCATATAAAACATGGTGGAGACATCATGTATAAAACATCTCATGCTTAATCTCATTTAAATTCATAAAAGGGCAATTCATTTAGAAACTTCCTTTTTGAACCAACGTCATAACACCACCAAATCAACTCACAAACCACAACCACATTTACATTCCACAATTCACGCATGTGTATAAATCTAGGTCACTATATCAGAAGTGCCTATGTGAATCATTACATCATAAACCATCCCAGACCACACGCATCCAGGTGTGCGGGGTATCATGCTGGCACGAAGATGAATTATCCCTCGCCAGACTTTCTCATCACATAACCATCATGCGGTACATCGTACTCCATGTGATATACACGGTACATCGTACTCCGCAACTCATATCATGATTGGGGGTGCCATTCCTAGGTCTTATCTACCCCATACCAAGAGTTTTCCATATTCCGTGAAGGAGAGCCTTTCTGCCGAACAGAGCCTCCCCGCCTAACAGAGCCTTCCTGCCTCCTCGGGCTTAAGGATGTTAGCTTAAGGATGTAGGGCTTAAGGGTCCTTTCCGTAAGAGAGCCTCCCCACCGAACAGAGCCTCCCCGCCTAACAGAGCCTCCCTGCCTCCTCGGGCTTAAGGATGTTAGCTTAAGGATGTAGGGCTTAAGGATCCTTTCCGTAAGAGAGCCTCCCCACCGAACAGAGCCTCCCCGCCTAACAGAGCCTCCCTGCCTCCTCGGGCTTAAGGATGTTAGCTTAAGGATGTAGGGCTTAAGGATCTTACCTTCACCATACCCATGTAGGAGAGCCTCCCTGCCTAACAGAGCCTCCCCGCCTCTTTGGGCTTAAGGATGTTGGCTTAAGGATCCCACCGTAAGAGAGCCTCTCCACCAAACAGAGCCTCCCCGCCTAACAGAGCCTCCCTGCCTCCTCGGGCTTAAGGATGTTAGCTTAAGGATGTAAGGCTTAAGGATCTTACCCACTTTCACAACCCTATACGAATCCCATTGTACAAGCTTGTGCGAGTAAAACTCTAGCACGACTCATGCATCATGCATCTTCTCATAAAGAGGCGCGTACGAGCATAGCTCTAGTACGGTTATACTCATAAGATAACCATTCACAATCCACGTACGAGCAGAAGTTCCAGTACGGTTTATAAACATCATCACAATTCAATTTCAAAGTACGAGCTAAGTTCAAGCACGTTTCACACAAGTGAAAACATAGAAATCTCGCGCGAGCGAGGCTCTAAAGCGAATTATATCACATACACGCGATAGGCGGCTTATGTGCATTCAAAACCTCACATAATATGCTTAGTGCCTCATATGGGCTATTTCACAACATCATTCAAGTACCAGCCAGCCTATCCTTTTATTTGCTCAAATCAAAGCATTGTGTTTTGTAAAAGCATTCAAAACACATGATTTATGCAATTATTAGCCTTACTATCCCTTTTTCATAACATCCACTTCAAAACCAAAACCACGCATATACCCATCATCTTTCACAAATACCATCAACATTTATTTGAGCAATTCATGCATTTCATACAACACCCAATATTCACCCAGTTCAAAATACGAGCAGCTATCTCTATATACTCACAAAATTCCCTTACCTGGAATTGCGATGCGTGAGTCCACTTCCTTAAGCTGCTTACTCGTACGATTCGGTTCGCCTTCAACGAACTCTTCGGGACTGCACAAAATCGTATCCCGCATTATATTCGACCCATATATTGCAACCCTTGCGCTTGCTATAGTCAATTTAACCTATAGCCTCTATTAACGCTTATACGGCATCGTTTCATTACTTTACCCATAACTCGAGTCTATGGATCTTTTGAGGCCTATTAACTTATTCAAAATCGATATCAAATCGATATTAAGCTCATAGTGTTCATACTTCATTAATTCCCTCACTATGGCATTTATCAAGTATATTCATACCCATTTCCACAATTCCTCCAAACTCACAATGTAATCTCATTTAACCATTTAAAATCATAAACATTACCCCAATAACAACTTTAGCATGCCATAAATGATAGGCTCATTCAATCCCACATATCCCCACATTATACCCATTTTAGATTTCTAGGTCACACCACTTCCACAACATTCCTAAGTAGTTTATCCATCAATACTCCTATCAATCAACTCCAAAATCAATTAAATAGCTAATACATTTGGATTGGAGGGTTAGAATCTTACCAATGTGATTTCTCTCCTTGCTACAATTGGTAATGCCCTCAACTCCTTCAACTCCAAGAATGGAAAAATGCCCTCTCACTATGTTGTTCTTCTCTTTGATAGGAACAACTTTGCCTCTAATGATCTCTCTTCAAATCTCACTGAAAATGGTTGATTTTTAGAGAGGGAAAATTAGGTTTTTGGGGTTGAAATTGTAAGGTTAAGTGTTTTTCGAGATTTCCAGATTTTTCAGCTCTCCTTATATAGAAATGACTTGAAGAGATCGATCTGGTCCAAGAGGAGATCGATCTGGTCTTTTAAAATCCCTCTTTTTCACGGCATTTTTAAGCCTGAGATCGATCTGTCGAAGCAATGAGATCGATCTGTTGAAGCATGAGATCGATCTGTCGAAGCAATCAGATCGATCTGGTCCCAAACAGAGAGCTAAGGAGATCGATCTGGGTGCTTGGGGATCGATCTTTCCACTACAGAATGCTTGAGAGATCGATCTGGCTCCATTGGAGATCGATCTGCTCAATTCTTTCGCCCAAATAAGAGCATTCCGGCTCTCCCAGATCGATCTCTCATCTTAGGAGATCGATCTGGACCTCATGTTTTCCAGATTTCCTGCAGTTTCATTGCTGCAACTCATACCAACACACCCTCAATCTATTGCCATGGCTATTTCCTCATCCATCCACCTTTATAACTTGAAAATGGCATCCATTCATACCTTATGCACATTGAAACTTGTGTGCATTCATTGTATATTCAAAGGTATGCAACATAAAAACCAAATGGGAGCATAACTCCATTCCATTTTACCACACTACTCATCTTGAGTCTCAATCACATCCATCACTTGGTAGAACACATTTCTCCGTATTCATACTCAATGAAACTTGTATGTACGTTACAATTTATATTACACATACATACATTGAATCCATGGACTTACATCAATCATATTTTACAGTACAAGTCCAATCATATTATTTGATCCAATTACACGCATTACCCTTATACCTATATGGGGTCTTACACGACACCATGCCGATCATCACGCAAAGCTTGGCAAATTCGGTCACACAAATCCGATTCTAACCTCAAGCTAGTTGTCACAAAATCACTGTCATCATCAGAAGGGATCACATCACTAGTGAGGCTCACAATTGCTCTAGTAGCTCACACTCCCTGACCATCATATGTAATACCATCCCGAGCTCTTTCTATTCAAGGCATCAGCCATTACATTAGCCTTTCCTGGGTGGTATAATGTTCACAATCATCATCCTTAGAATCTCTAACCCTCTTGGTTATCTAATATTCTACTCTTTCTGTGAAAACAGATACTCAGGGCTTTTTATAATCAGTGCATATCTGAAATTTCTTACCGTATAAGTGGTAGCACCATACTTTTAGTGTAAATGCTACGGTTGCCAACTCTAAATCATAGGTTGGATAGTTTCTCTCATGATACTTGAACTATCTGGATTTATAATCGACTATCTTCCCATTTTACATCAATACTCAGCCAAATCTTTATTTTGAGGTATCCATACACACTGAGAACCTCTTGAGCTGTTGGTTAAGGTGAGAATAATTACAGTGCTCAGTTTCTTACTTCAATATACCAAAACTCATGAAAGCCATTTTCATAGTTGTCATCCCACTCGTATGCAATCTTTTTCCAAATAGGACGTATCAACTGAGTAGCCCATTTCGAGAAACTCTCAATAACTCATATGTAAGATAGTTTCCTGCTGCTACTCATGCTCTTCCCTAGACTTCGAATACATCAAAATATCATCGCTAAAGATGACAATCACTCGGTCCAGGTAAGCTTTAAATACCTCATCGTAGTTGAGTTCCACTAAATTTTCAATCACCCATATCCTTGACCTATGTACACATAAATATATAATGTCATTTCGAAATTGCTTCCATTCAAGATACTAACCCACGTCATTTCCTTTTTCTTATATTAACAGCTTTTATAAAATTTCAATTTTTAAATATTCATGATTAATCGAATTCTACCAGTAAAGGTACCTAAATTTTAAATGTATATATATTATGACTGTCGATCTCAATTTATAGGTTATGTGTGCGCTTCTAGAAGCTGTCAAGTCTTCAGGCGGTGAAGTATTTTGAAATACCATTATTAACCCTCAGACTTGACCACATAGACTGGTTATGGATATATCATCCTATTATCCTTGGTTACAATTCATATTCACTACATATCGGTTAATCCAATTTACTTCATATATCAAAGAAATTCTTACCTTACATACGCCTCTTATTCCAATATATCTCGTATTCATGATCTACCACATCTCAAAACTTAACTCCTTTCATATATCACTTATAACAAACTCTTCCATTACTTGTCAAAACTTACAGCATAATTTTTCGAGGTGAAAACATCACTATCTTAAGATAGCAATCTAAACAACATAGTCTGCAGCCGAATCAATCTATTCTCAATATTACTTCAAAATTATTCATATTCCATTGAATAAAATCGACGACATATCCCTTTTTCCTCCGGTTTTCAACTTACAATCCCTATACCCATATTCAGTTAGTGAAAATCAGCTAACTATCATCATCTTGTCTAAAGGTACAAGTTTCACATCTTTCACTCATTTATAAGCAACTGAAGGCGATATGAATAAATGCATGGCACTAGGATCAATTAAAATAATACTTCATTATTCATAACCAGTGTGGTATCTTCCACCACATCAGATGAAACATCAATAGTGTCATGGTCCAAGGCATACACTCGCCCTCGTTCAACATCTTATTTTCGTGGTATCTACCACACATCCTACACTGCTTACACTGTTACGTATTAGGTTGGGGTCTCCAATCACAATACCCCTCAAAAATACTGTATTTGGATACACTGGGACCTTACCAATCATCTTACCCTGTGAGTCATTAACTCTATGCTTTTACCAAACTACCTTTTCTCGTTCTGACATCTCTATCATTCTTTATTCTCTTTTGTCTCTATTTTAGCCCTTACTACCTTTCCCAATTTTAGAGGTGTGCAACTTATGATCTTATTCACACAACTGTAATGTGCACACTGCATCGGCATAGGTAGTGATATCTAACGGTCCAATCAGAATCTAACTGACAATCTGAGCCCTTCATGAACTTTCAGACATCCCGACTCGCACTGTTCATAGTGTCCAAGTCATATATGGGTAGGTATATAAACTGAGATTCATACTCATCAATCTGCCAGTTTCTCTAGGTCAGAGTAAGGGCTTTCATCTATAATTTCCTTTAAACAGTGTCCAGGATATTCTGTCACCGGAATACATCTAGAATTATTTTCCATGTCCATTCTGGATGTCTAACTCTTAAGATGGGTCGAGCGGACTTCCACCAATGCTCCAGCTCGCCCTCAAATCCCTTGCATACCATCAGCAATTAGCTCCCAAAATATTCTCCACACTCCGCTCCAACCTCGCGAAGCATGTCTCAATACTGTCCGATCTCTCTATCGAACTCTGTTCGATCTCTTTGTCAGACTCTGTCCGATCTTTCTGTCAGACTCTATGGGGCATGCTCAATACCAGCCTCCACTTTAATCTCATCTTGAGTGTCATGTGGCGACTCAATAAGACTCTTAAGCCTACCTCTACTGCCTCAAGACCGTGTACTCGCCCTTATACCATAGCGACTATTAGTTAATGAGTCTATTCTTGCATTCAAAACCAAATTCTTCGCTGCACTTCCATCTCGATATACACAATTGTATCTAAATAATGCATAGTACATGGGGATGTAAACTTCCTTAACCACTAACACCAACTCATATCTAGCCAACTTAAGCTCTCATACAATTTAAACCTGACACGACCCAAATTACCTAAAAATCAGAGTAAATTTTTTGCTTTTTCATTTATTATTTAATTCTTACCTTTCTCTCATCGTGACCATCTTAAAAACAGTTAGGCCATGATTCGATATTAGTCACCTCTCACCTATTTACCATTCCATTTCCATATTCACATTCATATATCAGAGTGCTATCCTTTGACTTTAATTAAATACATACACAATGGTATTTACATAACCTTACATCCCCGACATCATATACGTTTACAATACTGTGCATTACATATTTAAACACAAAACTATACAAATGTGTATACTTGTCTCTCGATAGGAAGCAGCAGATACCAATAATGCAAGTCCTCAGTCGCTCACTAATAACTGCGAGTGCTCTGAAAAGATAGGAAAATAAGGGGGTGAGAAAACCACACGCTCAGTAAGGCAATTATGAAAGTAAGTAGATAGCTCCACTATCTACATGCTTATAATACCATGCCCTTAAAATCCATTTCTTTTCATTAAAATCTCAAGCACAAAACCATGCATATATCCATGACATAGTTTATCAAACCTATTTGTGCATATAGAAAAGCATGTAATTCATGCATCAATAGCATTTTATGTGATATCCTTAAATCATAATTAGCATGAAGTAAAACAAGATCATGCATTCTTTCATGTCATGTAAGACAAATCATGAATTTGAAATGAAAGCATGTAAAACACCATCATGCTACTGCATTCAAATCATTTTATTAAAACTGCAGTATCAACTAACCCTTTCGGGTCAATCATCTCATAAAACAATTCATTAAAATTCATTATAAAACTTCGGTTATAAAACCACCGTTCTTTCAGGGTCACATTTCATAAAATCCTCTAAAACATATATTAGCATATATAAAAAAATCATAAAACTGGGGGCCGACCCCTCCCTCGGGTATACCCAGGTCTATCGAGACCACAAGTTATATCATGTGAGAGAAGTAGGTGACTTTCAGTAACAACATAGGACTATGGCCATAATCTAGTGATCCCTGGCAACACGGTACCTAGTGTGTGGGGTAATACACCTGAAATGGGAGGTGGGTCGGTCCTACCCGCCCGAACCGCATAACATCAGGATTGCGATGGCATGGCTTACTGCATCGTGGCTAACACCACTCCACTCCAACAATCCCCACGGTACAACGTACTCCGCGTGACATACACGGTACAACATACTCTGTGAACCCAAGCTCAATCAGGGGTGCCTGCAATAGGTCTTATTCACCCATACCATCTCTGTCTCAATATGCACGTGTGAGCGTATCATCTCTCTGTGACACACAGTCTACAGGAGGCTCCAAAACGACTATATGCATGTCATATAAATCGTTATACGAGTGAAGCTCTAGCATGCTCCATGCATATTCATGATATCAAAAAATCTGGTGTGAGCGAAGCTCTAGCACGGTTTCATAGAAATCAATGAAATCTGCGTACGAGTAGCGCTCCAGTATGACTTAAAATAATTATAAATTCAAGTAAATCCACATACGAGCACTGTTCTAGTACGGATATGTATAAAAACTCAATGAAAACAACTTTAAAATGAGTTATAAAACCATATAAAACTTCGTGCGAACAACGCTCCAGCATGAGTGAATGCTCAAGTAAATTAAAACTTCGTACGAGTAACACTCCAGTATGGCTTATGCTTAAATACATCAAATCTCATGCGAGTTACAATCCAGCACGGCTTTTATGTAATATCATATCAAAACAGGATGCGAGGTAAGCTCCAGCATCTCTCATGCATGTCAAATCATAAAAATTAGTGCGAGCAATCGCTCCAGTACCTTTTTATGCATTTCAGTCAAAACAGTCAAAATCGTCAAAACATGTCAAAACAGAGTGCGAGCTAAGCTCCAGCACTTCTCATGCATTTCACAAGAATAAAAATCAATGCGAGCAACTACTCTAGCACATGATAATTCTATATTTTTAGAATTATTTGTGCTTAATTTCCTAATTAATTATTTAAATTCCCATTTTATTTTGTTAATTATCCCCTTTATTTAATTAAAATTCTCATGTTTGCAGATAAATTAAATCCGGATGAATTTTGAATATTTCGATAGAAAATGGATCAAAATTGGGCTAAAATCGAGATTGGACCACGCGGACAACACAAACCTAGCACATCCAATTGGACAAAAAGGCAAATGACATGAAAATATTATTTTTCAAGAAGCCAATGGTGTGAAGACAAGTGGCCAAACAATGCCAACTCATCTAGGAAAAAAATTATTGCAATTGTACCCCTAATTGTGTGTATAAATAGAATATGATGGCAATTGAAAAAGGGGGTAGCCTAGTTTAGAATAGAAGTAATTTATGAGTAGGGAGAGCTTTTAGTTTTTTTAGGTTAAACATTTATTTTAGGTTTTATTTTCCTTAGGCTTTCTTTTATATTTTTCGACTAGTGACAACAGTCACCATTGTCTATTTTCTTCTAGGATTTATTTAGTTTCCATTCATTGTTATTTTACTGTTTAAGTTTTAATTAAAAGTTATTATTCTTTTATGGTTGCTCTCGGGTTCTTCCTATTTCGGTTTCCTTTCTTTATTTTTCTATTGCTCATTCGGTATATTGATCTCTTCATGTAGTCGAGTGGTGCGAGAAGCTATCGAATGTTGGTGACTATAGCCGTTGTTACCCCTTATCAGCATTTGTTTGTCTTAATAAGATTTTTATTGATTCCTATGTTCTGCTCTGCTTTTAAATCCTTATACTGTTCATTCTTGAGTTACTTTGATTTTGTTTTAATCCTCCATTTGTTGCTGCAATTGTGTGGTACAAGTTGAAGTAAAGCTTATGCGTGAGGGAGACCAAGCAGAGCCCATCTATGCGAGTAGCAAGGTTCAGCTACATTTTACTGCATATTAACGATCGTTTCTATTATTTTCTAATGCATGTTATTCATTCGTCTCGGTTTTGCATTTGTTCATCGCTGCATTTCCTATCTTTCCTTTATTTAGTTATTGATTTTCACCTTGCTCTGTTACGTATTGTCACCATTCATCGCAGAGCATAGACTGAGAGTAGTATGGGAGCAATCGGGGATTACATCACTCTCTATTTAGCTCTGTTTACATTCCATGTTGCTGTTCATTTTAGTTGTCTTTTATTAAGTGTTAATCTAATTGTTTTATGCTATTAAGTTGTAGTAGATTGAGGTTTAGTGAGCTGGCAGGCAGGAATGGCTGTTGTGGTGTTTATATGTTACGATAACTACCTGCTAGCTGGGCACGAGGAGGCTAAGGATGATGCTAGAATTAGGTGTTGAGCTTGCTTGTACTGGTGCAAGGGTGCAGAACCATTAGCTGCTGTTGTGTCGTTTGGACGTGGTGCCAGGAGCAAAAGATGGCCAAGTAGATTTATGTATTCTGAATCTGCATGAACACGTACTGCTCTGTTGGGACCTGCAGAGGAAATACAGAGAATGACAGCTAAGGCATCCGGGGCTTAACAGGTTTCAGGAGTAGGTACAGCAGGGTAGAACAACACCGGTGGTAGACGCACATCAGGCTGGGGCAGTAGGACAGACATTACCTGGCCAGAACCGAGATTCCAGAACACCTGCAGCACCTGGAGACAGCATCCAAAGAGCATGCCTGGAACCAAAAATTGAAGAAGATAAATGAATAGTACCAGACAATCGGGACCACTTGGATTTGCAAATGCCTAAGGCCACATTTGGCTAGCCCATTGTAGTTGTTAATTCATTTTGCATGCATTCTTTGATAGATTAAGTTCAAGTTTATTATTTAATTTAGCTAGTTGATTTCTAATTTGCATGTTAGTCATAGTTTCTTTGTTGTATTAGTTTAACTTAGATTTAATTTGATTACTAAGTAATTTTTATTCTAGCATTAGGGGATGTGCTTAAAATTAATTTAGATAAACTCATTTTATGCATTTTAAGTTTTAGTGAAAATTTCAAAAATGTGTTTCATGCATTAGTTAGATTTTAGTGTTAAGTTAGTATTTAGATATATTTAGGAGTAATTTTAGATTCATTAGTTTAGACATTTAGATTTATGATTATTTTTCTTAATTTTCTAGGATTTTATTTTATTAGATCTTAGGTTAGTTTAAATTGCAATTTTTATTAATCAGATTAATTTGCATGCACATTTCATTTTAAGTTTATTTAAATTTTAGTTTAATTAATTTTATTCCTTTATTTTTATATTAACATTTTAATTGCATTAATTAATTTTAATTGTTTTAATCTTCTTTTATAGGTTATTTGCTTTTAATTGCTTAGAGCATTGTAAGTATTTTAGCTTGGTTTTATTTTCGTTATTCTAATGTTTATTGTTTTCAGTATTTTTAATTACCCTTATTAGATCACCAACTTTAATGTCATAATTTGCTAGGATATACTTAGGGTAAGATTAACCAGTAATTAATTAGGCTAACCAACTTCTCTGAGGGACGATAACTCGGGACTCAAATCCCATTATTACTTGTACGACCCGTGCACTTGCGGACAATACCCTTAAGGTGTGTCAAGTTTTTGGCGTCGTTGCCGGGGAAGTCTTAATTAGCCATTAGTTAATATCGGTGAAGTTATGCTTAGGTGTAATTCTAGCTGTAAATATTTTGGGTCTAAATACTTAGAAGTTTAATCTAGATTAGTTAATTGAAAAAAAAAAAACAAACAAAAAAAACAAAAAAAAATTAAAAATTAAAAAAAAACTTAAAAAATTTAAGGACTTTTAGATGTTTGTATGAATAGAGCTGGGAGTTACAATAGCTTTCCTCTAGATCCTAAAATTGAAAGAACCTTAGGAAAGTTCGAAAGGACTCTAGAAAATTTATAGCTCCGCTACAAAACACGATGACAGAAAATAGGAAAATTAGGACCGTTGGAGATTATGCGATGCCGACGATTGGAGGATATTATTCCGGTATTAGGCCACTAGCTGTCCCTACAAATAACGTCAAAATTAAGCCGCAATCCTCCAGATGATCCAAACTTCTTTACAGTTCAGTGGGCTTCCACACGATGACCCACATGCTAACCTTGGGCAATTCCTGGACTTGTGCAACACGTTCAAACATAATGGATTATTTGATGATGCAATTAGGCTTAGATTATTCCCCTTCTCACTTAGGGATAGAGCGAGACACTGGTTGACCTCCTTACCTCCAGGATCCATTTCTACATGGGATGAGTTAGCCCATCAATTTCTATCTAAGTTTTTCACTCCCTCTAAAATGGCCTAACTCCGTAGTAATATATATTCCTTTGCCCAGTATGACTCTGAATCTCTTTATGAACCATAGGAACGATATAAGAAGCTTCTTAGGAACTGCCCTCACCATGGCCTACCTTTGTGGTTGTAAGTCCAGACCTTCTACAACGGACTTACAAGCCAGAATATGACCATTGTTGATGGTGCTGTGGGTGGAGCCCTGATGTGCAAAACAGAGAAGGAAGCTTACGAGCTGTTAGAAAAGATGGCAGCTAATAACTATCTATGGTCCTCAGAGAGGCAATTGCCAAAGAAGTCGGCAGGTATTTATGAGCTTGACATACTGTCACCTTGACCTATCAAATCACTAACCTAACAAAGAAGGTAGAGTCGCTCAGTACCCAACATAATCCTTCTACCAGTCCTAATCCTGTTTATTATGTCCAAAGTCATTTTCTTTCCTACGAGCTGTGTAGTGGTACCCACTCTGTAGATAGGTGCCCGCTCAACTTAGAATCTGTTCAGTATATTGCTCCCCCTATGCAACAGAACATCCCTTTTTCAAACACCTATAATCCAGGGTGGAAGAACCATCCTAGCTTCTCCTGGAGCCAAAACCAAGGGCAACCTTTTAACTTCATATCTGTAGGACCCCCTAGTTTTCAAGCTCCACCAGTTCAGGTACCACCACAATCGTAATTTCCACACCATCCACCATATCATCCATCCCAACCTCAATTTCAGCGTCATCCACCTCACTTCCATCAACCACCACCACCTATCCAGCCACAGCATATACTTGCACCAGCAGCAGCAGCGGAGAAGAAGCCCTCGCTTGAGGAAATGTTCATGACTATCCTACAAAATCAAGCTGCTTCAATTAAGAACTTGGAGGTTTATGTAGGACAAATAGCAAACGCTCTTAGTCAACGTCCTCAAGGGGCCCTCCCCAGTAACACTGAAGCTAATCCTGTTAGGCAAAGGGAGGGTAAGGAACATGTTAAATCCATCACCCTTGGGAGCGACAAAGAGCTAGAGGAACCACAAGTTAAGTCCAATCCTGTTGAGCGCATAGTTGAAGAACTCATAAGTCCCAAAGAAGCAGCTCAGAAAGAGTAGGAACATCAGGATCAAGCTGCAAAGGAATCTAAGTCACGCCCTTCTTCATCTTTACCTTCTTGTTCTTCACAACCTTTCTCTTCATCTGATGTTTCACTTGTTACCACTACACTTCCTCAAGTTAGACCCCCATTACCATTTCCTCAGAGGTTTAAAAACCAGAAGCTTGATCAGCAATTTGCTAAATTTCTTGAGGTTTTTAAGAAGCTTCACATTAACATTCCTTTCACGGATGCTTTAGAGCAAATGCTTAGTTATGTGAAGTTTATGAAGGATATCCTCTTAAGGAAGAGAAGATTAAAGGATTATGAGACAGTGGCCTTGACTGAGAAGTGTAGTACCATTATTTGGAGGAAATTACCCACAAGCTCAAAGATCCAGGTAGTTTTACCATACCCTGCACCATAGGAGATCAGTTCTTTGGTAGAGCCCTTTGTGATCTAGGAGCTAGTATAAACCTTATACCTTGGTCCATATACCAGAAGCTAGGAATAGGAGATGCAAAGCCCACCACAATGACCCTTCAATTAGCTGATAGATCCATTAAATATCCGAAGGGGATCATTGAGGACGTGCTAGTTAAGGTGGACAAGTTTATTTTCCCTGCAGATTTTATCGTGTTAGATATGGAGGAAGACAGGGAAGTCCCCATTATTCTAGGTAGACCTTTTCTAGCTACTGGTAGGACATTAATTGATGTACAAAAAGGGAAATTAACCATGAGAGTCTTAGATCAGGAGGTGACATTTAATGTTTTCAAATCTTTGAAGTTCCTTGATGATTCTCCAGAGTGTTTTAAAATGGAGATTGATGAGGATATAAGGCTTGAGCATAAGAAATATGAAAGAAGGAGGGAAGTAGATAGAGTTAAGGAGTATTTAACTACCGATATTTTGTCATCATTCTGGATGATCCTCCTACTCTTTGCACTGCTGCTCAGTGTTGTGTTCTTTAGCTGCATTTGAAGTGGCTGTGTTTTTCTTTTCACCTTGTATATAGTTCTTTTTCTTTTTTCTTTTCTGTTGTTTCTTGCTTATTTATTTTGCAGGTTTCTTTTCTAAGTTTTACGCTTTCAATAAAAGCTTCAGTTGTTCATCAACATCAAATAGGGAAGTACTATGTTCTTGAGCTTGAATTCTTATATTATCTGCACACTGAGGATACTATGCACTTTAAGTTTGGGGGAGGGGATATCACTTGACCATTTTTCAAAAATTTGGGCAAAATTAAAAATTTTTCAAAATTTTTTCGAAAATCTGAGTTTAAATTGTTTGATTTTGGGATGATTTAGTGCTTAGCATGTAGTTTTCCTATATTCCGATGATATAACCGCATGATTAAGTATGACTTTTATTGAATGAGAAGCATGATTATAGGAAAAGCATGAAGTTGAATTCTTGAATTTGTCTTGATTCTGATTGTGATTGCCTCATCTTATGCAAATGTCATGTCATGAATCTGTATATTTATTTAGAGAAACTTATGTGTATATAGGATTGCATTTGTTCAATTGATTTTGTGCATCATATTCTAGAATTTGCTTGATCTGATCTCAAGGTGAAATATTAGATCACACATAATTAGGGAGATGATTTAGGCCATCTTTGGATCGTTTGAGCCTTTCTAGCCTTCCTTGTACATATTGTATCCCTAGTCACCCATCTGGGCCAAATAAGCTTTTCTTTGTAAATACACTTATAATTTTCCTTAGCCTAAAGTATTTTTTTTCCTATCCTTTACCCCGAAAGCATGGAAAGTCATTGAATATATTTTGAGCTTTGTACATATGGGTACCTGGTGATAGTGAAAATTCAAAAAAAAAATGTGAAGAAAAAGAAAAAGAAAAAGAAAAAGAAGAAAGATGAAAAAAATAGAATAAAATGTTTAGTGAAATAAAATAAATTTGGGGGAATAATTAGAGCTCTTACATTAAAAGATCCTAGAAAGTAATGCATGTTAAGGGGTAATTAAACCCAAATCGACTTTATCATACTCTAGCCCCAGCCTTACATTACAAGCTTAGTGAAGTCCTATTGATCATTGAGTAAGTGTGACTACATTAGTGGACAGATTAGTGAAAAGCAAACTTATGGGAATGATCACATGTCATTGACTTTGCACTCACTGTGTTTGCATAATCTAATCCGGATAATGTACTGTGAAGTGACTTGGACATTTTTCACACACTCACGAGGAGTCAAATTTGGGTTAGGACTTATGATTGAATAATTTTAAATGTTGGACTTGTAATTATGAATCTTTAAGATCATAGTCTGTACTTTTTCTTTGAGGATAATATTAGGAAAATTATTGTGTTTTGTACGTGTCATTCCTACAATTATTTGGTTTTGCTTGAGGACAAGCAAAAGCTTAAGTTTGGAGGTGTCATAATTCTATATTTTTAGAATTATTTGTGCTTAATTTCCTAATTAATTATTTAAATCCCCAATTTATTTTGTTAATTATCCCCTTTATTTAATTAAAATTCTCATGTTTGCAGATAAATTAAATTCGAATGAATTTTGAATATTTCGGTAGAAAATAGACCAAAATTGGGCTAAAATCGAGATTGGACCACGCAGACAACACGAACCTAGCACATCCAATTGGATAAAAAGACATATGACATGAAAATATTATTTTTCAAGGAGCCAATGGTGTGAAGACAAGTGGCCAAACAATGCCAACTCATCTAGGAAAAAAATTATTACAATTGTACCCCTAAGTGTGTGTATAAATAGAATATGATGGCAATTGAAAAAGGGGGTAGCCTAGGTTAGAATATAAGTAATTTAGGAGTAGGGAGAGCTTTTAGTTTTTTTTAGGTTAAACATTTATTTTAGGTTTTATTTTCCTTAGCTTTCTTTTATATTTTTTAGCTGGTGACAGTAGCCACCATTTCCTATTTTCTTCTAGGATTTATTCAGTTTCCATTCATTATTATTTTACTGTTTAAGTTTTAATTAAAAGTTATTATTCTTATATGGTTGCTCTCGGGTTCTTCCTATTTTAGTTTCCTTTCTTTGTTTTTCTATTATTCATTCGATATATTGATCTCTTCATGTAGCCGAGTGGTGCGAGAAGCTATCGAATGTTGGTCACTATAGCCTTTGTCACCCCTTCTCAGAATATGTTTGTCTTAATAAGATTTTTATAGATTCCTCTGTTCTGCTCTACTTTTAAATCCTTCTATTGTTCATTCTTGAGTTACTTTGATTTTGTTTTAATCCTCCGTTTGCTGCTGCAATTGTGTGGTATGGGTTGAAGCAAAGCTTATGCGCGAGGGAGACTAAGCAGAAGCCATCTATGCGAGTAACAAGGGTCGGCTACATTTTACTGTATATTAACGATCGTTTCTGTTATTTTCTAATGCATGTTATTCATTCGTCTCGGTTTTGCATTTGTTCATCACTGCATTTCCCATCTTTCCTTTATTTAGTTATTGATTTTCACCTTGCTTTGTTACGTATTGTCACCATTCATCGCAGAGCATAGACTGAGAGCAATATGGCAGCAATCGGGGATTACATCACTCTCTGTTTAGCTCTGTTTACATTCCATGTTGCTGTTCATTTTAGTTGTCTTTTATTAAGTGTTAATCCAATTGTTTTATGCTGTTAAGTTGCGATAGATTGAGGTTTAGTGAGCTAGTTGTAAGACCCAAATTTAATTAAAATACGAAATGAATGAGTTTTCGTGAAAGGAAGTCGGGTTAAATTAATCCCGAATATGTGTAAGGGCAAAATGGTCAAAAGACCAAAGGTCGGTATAATTTCGATAAGAAAAATTTAATTAAAATATGGATTTAAGAAATCTTGGTCAATAAAAGTGAAATAAATTTATTTTGGGTTAAATTGATCAAGATATTAATTTATTGGAATTAATCGGGATTAATCGAGATTTTTAGTTCGGAAGAATAATCCCGAAAATAATCGAAAAATATACCGAAAAGTCACCCGGAACAATATCCCGAAAATACGGAGAAATTATACCCGAAAAAGAGGTTAAAATATAATAAATAAATTAAATAAAAATTAAATTAATTGAATAAGAATAAAATAATAATTTTAAGAGATATTTTGGGTATTTATAGTATTTTAAGGAATAGTGTAATAATTAAAATAAATAATAATAATAAAATTAATAAAAGAAATGAAAAAAAAAAGAGAAAAGAAGCTGAAAACGAAAATATCGGGGAGAGAGAGAAAACCAAACGGAAGCAATTGATCGAAGAAGACCCGACCACCGTCCGGCGGCCGATGGCCGGGCCAAGGGTCGGAAATGGAAGAGGGGAGGCCGGTGAGCAAGATGGCACCGGCAGCACGGCCAACCGATGCCGGAGGAGGCCGCAATCGGGAGGAGAAACCGCGGGAAGGAATTCTCCGATCGGTGGCGAACGGCGGCGATTCGAGCCCCACCAAGGCTCGATTTTGGAAGCCCAGGCGACGGTGAGCAGATTGGTGGTGGTGGCAGCCACTGAAACAGGCGGACGGCGTCGGAAACGGCAGGAGAAGGAAATGGGTCCGACGGCGAAGAGGAGAACAGTCGGACCGGCCATTTTTCGGCGAGCTCGAGGCGAACCGAGGGCAGATTCGAGGTGCGGACGACCCAGCGGAGCTGCTGGCGGTGGAAGCCGGCGGAGAACCGGTCGACAAGGTGGCGAACCGGCTGTGAACCGACCGAACCGGGGTGAACCGGCGGTCTGAACCGGTCCGAATCGGACTGAACCGGTTCAGCCAAAAAGAGAGGAAAAAAGGAGAAAAAGGGAAAAGAAAAAGAGAAAAAAATTGGAAAAAATTCCTATGATGCAATCGAGCTTCGGGTAAGTCGACAAGCGGTCAAATTGACCCGATTTAAATTTGAAATATTTTATTTAATTAAATTTCGATCGAAAAGTTTACCCGAAAATGTAATTAATTGTGTAGCTCGACGATTGGCATCCACCGAGGGCTCGAGACAGCCTCGATTTACGTACTAACATGGAATCTTGGGTAAGTGATCCCTATTTACGACAATTACCTCGTTATGCGAGATATTGATTTAATTTCCTCATAAATTGAATTAAATTATGGAAATTTAGATAAATTATCGTAAATAATGAATTTAGTTATTCAAGAGCTAGAACGAGGTCCAATAAATTATTGGTGGGCCCAATGAGCCCAATAGGCCTCGATAAAGTGAAAAATTTAGTGGAAAACGGGCTTAAAGCCGATTAAGACCCATTAAGGTGCAATCGGGCCCAATAGGGGTAAACGGGCCCAATAATTTAAAATAAGCCCAGAAAATATTAAATACAATTAAATTGCATAATATCTGACCTGAGGAATATTAATACGTAGTTCCGGACATTTGATTGGGAGCATAACAGACTGCGCGACGAGACAACAGTGGAAAAGAAAAAGGTCAGACTCTACGGAAAAATAAGGTAAGGGAATTCTACGGACTGCTAGAGGTAAACTTTACGCAATTTTAAATTCATATGCAGTCCTTAAAAATGTTCTGGAGGGTCTAGAGGTCGAAGAATAATTTTAGGGCCCCGTATGGGTAAAATTACAAAAATACCCTTGTTAAGGGTAAAATTTATAAAGTTAGGAAAAATTGGGAGGAGCAGGAACAAAAGGTTCCTGCTCATTCTGGAGGTGTTTTGATGCATTCATTAGTAGGCTGGCTAACCTTGAAAGAAAATGCACAGCATTGCATACTTTCAACGTGAAATTGTTTTGAAAACTGTTTTGAGGAAACAGAGCCGCCTACGTGTTTTTATTTACATGTGACGTGTTAGAGCTTAGCTCGCACGATGTTTGATTTGTGTGATGCATGCATTAGTGCTAGAGCGAGAGCTCGCACTAGAGTTTTACATGCATAGGTGCTGGAGTCCAACTCGCACCAGATTTGTATACATATATATATATGATTTTCGTGACAGGGTGCTAGAGTCTAACTCGCACCATATTTTTATATGATTTTGAGACAGGGTGTTAGAGCTTCGCTCGCACCAGATTTTTATACGATTTGCATACAGAGTGCTAGAGCTTAGCTCGCACTAGATTTACTTGATTTGATGAGAGTGCTGAGCATTGCTCGCACTGATTTTATGAGAACATGCGATGAGCCGTGCTTGGAGCATCGGGTAGACTGTGTGTCACTGATTAAATAGGCTCGCACGTGCGCTTTGAGACATGGCATCAGGGGAAAAGGCCCTTAAGTAAGGATGACCCCGAATGAAACAAAACCTCTGTGGGAAGCAGGCCAATTGGGCTGGAGTACCTAGAGATATTATATGGGTTCATGGAGTACGATGTACCGTGCAAGTAGCATGGAGTACGATGTACCGTGTTGTATCTTCGGATACGGCATCTCCGGATGCAGCATCTTCAGATGCCGGGGATCGGATAAGACTGACGGGATGGACTGACCCACCTCCCGGGCGGTTCCCGATCATGGTGAGAACCTGCACACTAGGATCCGTGTAGCTGAGGAACTCCCGAGGACAGATATGGCCATAGTCCTGGTTATTGCCGATATACAGACGTTGCCTTGTCTCGCATGTTGATGATTTTACGATGATTTAAGCTGGGTTTTACATTAAATTGCATGATGGTATTTCCACGCTTTTCAAACCCATGTGTGAATGTAAATCGATTTTTATGATTTTGTGTGAGTCAGGATCACCCGAAGGAGGGGTCGAGTCCTGACTTTATTGTGAAATTTTTAAATGAGAAAGAAATGATTTAAAATGAATTGCATATTGAATTTTCCGTGCAACTTGATTTACATAACATCATGACGCATATCATTTGTTTTAAAATGTGTGGAGAAAGGGTGGTTTATGCATGGCACCACATTCATGTAGGTAGTATGGTTACCTACTTGTTCGTAGGATTGCCTTACTGAGCTTGATGTGCTCACCCCTTTCATTTTCTCCCACAGATAATCTCCAGTTGAAGTTGCGACGACTCAGTACTGCATTCCGGATATCCGCTGCTGCCCATCAACATAAGGTATATACACTTGTACATATTGTATCTACATAAGCATAGCACAGTAACATGTTTGTAAGTAGCTTTAGGGGATGTATAAATAATGTAAACAATTATAAATGACTGGAGAAGAAATAAGTTAGATGAAAATTGAATGGTGGGACTGGCATTGACGCACAGCCCAATTATTAGTGGAGTTGGTCACGATTCGAGAACATGTAAGAATTTAAGTAAGAAAATAATAAAAACGCGAAAAATTAACTCTGATTTTTGGGTAGTTGGGTCGTGACACTAGTAGGCTAGAATGGCTGTCGTGGTGTTTATATGTTACAATAACTACCTGCTAGCTGGGCACAAGGAGGCTAAGGATGATGCTGGAATCGGGGGTTGAGCTTGCTTGTACTGGTGCAAGGGTGCAGAACCATTAGCTATTGTGTCGTTTGGATGTGGTGCGAGGAGCAAAAGATGGCCAAGCAGATTTATGCATTCTGAATCTGAATGAACACGTACTACTCTGTTGGGACCTACAGAGGAAATACAAAGAATGACAGCTGAGGCATCCGGGGCTTAACAGGTTCCAGGAGCAGCTACAGCAGGGTAGAACAACACCGGTGGTAGACGCACATCAGGCTGGGGCAGTAGGACAGACATTACCTGGCCAGAACCGAGATTGCAGAACACCTGCAGCACCTGGAGACAGCTTCCCGAGAGCATGCCTGGAATCAAAAATTGAAGAAGAGAAATGAATAGTACCAGACAATCGGGACCACTTAGATTTGTAAATACATAAGGCCACGTTTGGCTAGCCCATTGTAGTTGTTAATTCATTTTGCATGCATTCTTAGATAGATTAAATTCAAGTTTATTATTTAATTTAGCTAGTTGATTTCTAATTTGCATGTTAGTCATAGTTTCTTTGTTGCATTAGTTTAACTTAGATTTAATTTGATTACTAAGTAATTTTTATTCTAGCATTAGGGGATCTGCTTAAAATTAATTTAGATAAACTCATTTTATGCATTTTAAGTTTTAGTGAAAATTTCAAAAATGTGTTTCATGCATTAGTTAGATTTTAGTGTTAAGTTAGTATTTAGATATATTTAGGAGTAATTTTAGATTCATTAGTTTAGACATTTAGATTTATGATTATTTTTCTTAATTTTCTAGGATTTTATTTTATTAGATCTTAGGTTAGTTTAAATTACAATGTTTATTAATCAGATTAATTTGCATGCTCATTTCATTTTAAGTTTATTTAAATTTTAGTTTAATTAATTTTATTCCTTTATTTTTATATTAGCATTTTAATTGTTTTAATCTTCTTTTGTAGGTTATTTGCTTTTAATTGCTTGGAACATTGTAAGTATTTTTAGCTTGGTTTTATTTTCATTATTCTAATGTTTATTGTTTTCAGTATTTTTAATTACCCTTATTAGATCACCAACTTCAATTTCATAATTTTCTAGGATATACTTAGGGTAAGATTAACCGGTAATTAATTAGGCTAACCAACTTCTCAGAGGGACGATAACTCAGGACTCAAATCCCATTATTGCTTGTACGACCCGTGCACTTGCGGACAATACCCTTAGGGCGTGTCAGCACATTTCATGCATATCATGTCACACAAGTCGGTGCGAGCAACTGCTCAAGCACATTTTATTCACACTCACAGACGCAGATATAGTGTGAGCTATGTGCCAGCACTATTTGTTTCCATATATACTTGATAGTTGGCTGTTTTCCAAAAAAAAATTCATTTAAATATAAATAACACCTACGTAGTGTTATCTTGTTAAATTTAAGCAATTATTGGTCAATCTATCGATTTGCTTTGATTAAAACCAATAAAATTCGTTAATTCGAAAAATTCCTTAAATCATGCATTTCATGCATGTCATGCTTTCACCATCCTTAGGTCAACTTCCCTCAATAGGGGTAAAATAGCATTTTTACCTATTTCAAGTCCTTAAAATCTTTTAACCATTTTTTAGGACTTTTATACATAATCAGGGTATACATACATATTCAGTGTATAGAAAAGCTATTAAAATACGCGTAGCTACCTCTAGCTACTCACACAATTCCCTTACCTCATTTTTCTGTACAGTCTGACCTTTCCACTGATGTCTCGTCATGCAGTCCGATTTGCTCTCAATTAAATCTCTGGAACTGTATATAAATATACATCATGTCACATACAATACAATTAATTGTATGTCATATTTTCTAGGCTTAATTTAAATCATTAGGCCCGTTTACCCATATTGGGCCCAATTGTACCCTAATGGGCCTTAATTGGCCTTAAGCCCGTTTTTCACTTACTATTCACATTATCGAGGCTTATTGGGCTCACTGGGCCCACCAGTATTTATTGAGCCTCATTCTAAATTTTTGAATAGTTTAATTAAATATTTACAACAATTTATCCCAATTTTCAGAATTGAATCCATTTAATGCGGAATTTAAATCCGTAATTTATGCGGTAAATTTTAACGCACATAACTATGCAAAATTGTTGTAAATAATTATTACTTACCCATGATTCCATGATAGTACGTAAATCGAGGCTATCTCGAGCTCTCAGTTGATGTCAACTACGAGCTACACAATTTAATATTTTTTCGGGTAAACTTTCAGTCGGATATTAATCAAATTAAATATTTTGTAATTTAAATCAGTCAATTCGATCGCTTACCGACTTACCCGTAACTCGATTGCATCACTGAAATTTTTTCCAATTTTTCCTCTTTTCTTTTTTCCTTTTTTCTCTTTCTTTTTTTTCTTTTTGGCTGAACCGGTTCGGTCCGGTTCAACCCTGTTCAGACCGGTTCGATCCAGCAGTTTAGTCCAGTTCGGTCCAGCGATTCAATCGGGTTTGATCGGTTTAGGCATCATTTCTTCGTTCCGACGCCATCCGACCAGTTCTCCGGCCGATTCCACCGCCAAAGGGTGCGGCCTCACTTCTAGAGGCTTCTTTTGGCCTTGTCTGGGGTTGATCGGCGCTGGATTCTGTCGAATTCGTCCTTCTCTGTAAGGACCCTTGACCCTTAAAATTCGGGAGAATTTTTTTTTTTAATTTACCCACTTATTCCCTTATTCACTTAGGTTGTATTCCTGTGCAGTGTCAAAACACTTTTCCTAATTCTTTACTCGTAATTATAATTAGTTTCCATACTATAACTTATATGGCCGATAGAAATTTCGGCAGCATAACAGCTTACATATAAGCCTACCCACCTGCAAATTAGTTGTATTCAACAATCCTAGATATCCACAACTACCAAGCATACTTTCCAAATCCATCTTTACCACACAATGCATCTATTTCGATTTAATACTAGTCATCTCAAAATATAATCCCAAAGTAGCAATGTTTACATCGTTCCTTACAAAATTACATCCCAACTGATAATTCCAATATATGTCTGTGCGTACAATTATGTCTGGTACAGGAATGTAAATGTATACCTTTCGCGTGTACAAAAGTAGCTTAGGGTAGCTCTTCCCACCAGCTTACGTCGTGTACGCGGCAGGTAGCGTCTATAGATTCACTGCAAATGATCTGAAGGTAGAGGGGTGAGCTTTTGGGGAAAAGCCCAGTAAGATAATATTCTTAAAGCAGTTCTGATATATAAAAGCATTTCAAGTTGTTCATAAAACGAAACTTAATGCGATACATAAACTTTCATTTAATGTGAAATCATCATAAAGCATGTGTGTATTTAAAAACAAATCAAATACTTAACTGTTTTACAACTTTTCATAAACCTTTCATGAACATTTCATAAATCATTTCGTAAACATTTCATGAATAATTCATAGTCATTTCGTAATCATTTCATGCATATTTCATAATCATTTCGTAAACATTTCATGAATAACTCATAATCATTTCGTAAACATTTCATGAATATTTCGTAATCACAAAAACACATATTCATTCATCATAATCAATTTTTCATAATCAAATCGAGGAGACTAGGCTATAACTAAGTCATGCGATACGTGTCATTCTCCGTAGAGAGCTAAACATAGTACCTATGGCCATGGTAAGTGGCTGTAGACTGGACCAGGGTCGTACAGCTCTTTCATAAAACATGGGTAGTATCCATCTTACATACTTTCACTAGCACATAGCTAGGACACGGGCACTAAGGGCACTCTCCGTGTGGGCAACATAATTGCGTGCTGCGCGGGCACGAGATACTACTGAAACATCATCATATAAACCACCAGCAGCACGACATCTTCCACACAGGTCGAGTCAAGTGCTAAAGGGGCCAACGTACCGGCACCTCAAGTGGTGGAGCCGGAACACCACAAGAAGTAGCCAAGCATGAAACCTAAGTCTCAAAACATATTTTCTTTTTTCGTAAATACTTTTGAAAACGTCAAAAGTTCCATTTCAAAGCGTAAATATGAGTTTTCAAGCCATCATAAAACTTTCATGCATTTTCATAATTCGAAAGTTTATTTCATAAACATAGATGTTTTAGCGAACATTTTGTAAAACGAAATCATGTTCTGTAAACAGTTTCGCAAGTATGGACGCATTGATAAATCATTTCAAATCATATGCTCTTTCATAAAATCATTTCTCAGTGAAACAAGAATGCAATATCAGAACTAAGTTAAGTAATACCCATTACCTCGATTTATCGGGTATCTCGAATTCGAATGGTGACGTCCCCTAGTTCCTCCTTTAATCCTTTCTACGATTTACCTACACCAAAATCGTTTACTTAGCATCTTATTCATACGAATTGTCCGAATTGCGTTAAAATCGTAACTTAGCGTCACTACTGCGTGTGTACGTATTATTGTATATCCTTAGGTCAACACGCACGTTTATATATTTATTCACTATTGATATATTTGCTCCTACAAGTATTAACGTATACCTTTATTATATACATCCACAAGTATACACACATAAAAATACATATTTATATATATATATATACACTCCTATATGTATATATATAAATATACTTTTATTGTTTTCATGTTTCCTATCTCATATATATACATTCTTTGTATATATATATATTTGCACACATTCACCTTTCATACCCCCATAAGTATATGCACCTAAATAAATAAATATATCTATATATATATATTATCATTGTTTTCCATTTTTCCTTATCACATATGCATATACATTATTTTTTTGTGCAAATACTAGCATACCCAATTCATTATAGACTTATTTGTACATGTACCTAAATAAATAAATATTCATTATATATATTTTTACTTCTCATCTTTCCTATTATTGTCAAATTAATCTACACTAAACATGCTTGTATTTCAATTAATTCCTACAACATCATGCTTCCATAAAACAATTATACATACATTAAACTAAATAAAATTCGGGTTTTTACCTAGGAATTAACTGGTACAAGGATGGGGAATATCAACTGGGTATATTTTTTTTTTATATACTGCCACTGTAGATGTACTGTGGCGTCGGAACAGGGTGGCCGGACGGGTAGGACAGGCGATGGGAGGTTACCGGGGCTCGGGTTCGGAGGAAGGCCGGCGTCAGTCTCCTCCGTTTGCTGCAAAACGCGAAATAGAGAAAAGATCCCTCTGTTTTCGTTTTCGTTTCCAGGCGAGGGGAGAGGGAAAAAGGAAGGAATGGTGGCCGACAGTCGGAGGGGAAGGAAGCTCGGAGTTCGGGCAATGCAAGGCTGCCGACTGTCTTCTGGTTTAGTCGCCGGCGAGCGAAAAAGGAGAGAGGAAGGGCTCGGGTTCGACAAACGGCAAGGGGAAGAGAAAAGAGGCCGATCGTTGCTGGCTTGGGCTCGGTTCCGTTGAATGGTGAGGGGGAAAGTGGTCGGCAGGCGAACGGCGAGAGGGGCTCTGGTCGCTGTAACAGAGATGAGAAACTAGGGGGTTTTTTTTTAATTAATTTTTTTTATTATATATAAATTATTTATATATATATATATCTATTTATATTTATATTTATATTTATATTTTTTTTAAATTTTTATTATATATGTTATATTTGTATTTTTATATATATGTATATTTTTAATTATAATTTCATTCCTGGACAATTACATGTATATATTTATTTTATTTTATTTTATTTTTTAATTGTAATTATTTTTATCTTCATTTTTTTCCAACTTAACAAATATATATATATATATTCACATATTTCCCTATAACATATTTCCATTTATTATATATATATATATTTATTATTATTATTATTTTTAATCTAAATACAGAAAATTTGTGGTGTTTACATTCTCCTCACCTTTAAAGAATTTGGTCCTCCAAATTCCTCCGAGTCCATCAGAATAGGTGTGGGTACTTTTCCTTCATAAGGCTCTCTAACTCCCATGTAGCTTCCTCTATCGAATGGTGTTACCAGAGAACCTTTACCAGAGGTATCGTTTTCAATCAAAGTACATTTTTCATTCTGTCCAATATCCGGATAGGTCGCTTAATGTAGCTCATATCCCCTTGAATGCTCAAAGGTTCATACTCAATGATATGTGAGAGATCCGGATTATACTTCCTTAACATCAAGACGTGGAAGACATTATGTACCACGGAGAGCTGCAGGGGTAGGGCAAGTCTGTAGGCCACGTCTCCCACTCTCTCTAGAATCTCAAAAGGACCAATGAAGCGAGGACTCAGTTTCCCCTTCTTTCCAAAGCGCATTATACCCTTGCTCTGGGATACCTTAAGAAACACGGAGTCCCCAATCCGAAACTCTAGTGGCCATCTATGCTTATCCGCATAACTCTTCTGCCTGCTCTGTGCGGTCTTAAGTCTATCACAGATTATTTGAACACCTTCTGCTGCCTGTTCTACCAACTCGGGAGCCAAAATCTTTCTGTCACCCACTTCTTTCCAAGCCACTGGAGACCTACATCTCCTACCATACAAGGCCTCATAAGGTGCCATCCCGATACTAGCATGATAGCTGTTGTTATAAGCAAACTCTGCAAGAGGCAAGTGATCATCCCATGAGCCCTTAAACTCCAAAACGCACGCCCTCAGCATATCCTCTAAGGTCTGTATGGTCCTCTTGGATTGACCATCGATCTGAGGATGATAGGCTGTGCTCAAGTTAAGCTGAGATCCCATGGCTTCTTGAAAATGAGCCCAAAATCTAGAAGTGAATCGGGAATCTCTATCTGATGTAATGCTCACAGGTGTCTCATGCAGTCGAGCTATCTCTCTCACATACAACTCTGCTAAAGCAATCAAGGAGTCTATATATTTTTTTTATTATTTTTTTTGATGGCTAGGAAGTGAGCACTCTTTGTCAACCTATCTACGATTACCCAGGTTGCATCATGTCCCTTTCGGGTCCTTGGTAAACCCATAATAAAATCCATAGTAATTTGCTCCCATTTCCAAGTAGGCACTGAAAGAGACTTAAGTAGTCTTGCTGGTCGTTGATGTTCGATCTTAATCTGTTGGTAAATCAGACACTTGGTCACAAACTCAGCTACATCTCTTTTCATACCAACCCACCAATACACCCTCCGTAAATCCTGGTACATCTTAGTGCTTCCCGAGTGCATGGTGTACCGAAACAATGAAACTCTTTTAAGATCTTTTGCCTTAGGGCATCATCGTTTGAGACACTAACTTATCACAATTTCTCATTTATCCTTAATGAGAACTTATTCTTAATTTATATCACTTGATCCAAATCACTTCACATACCAGAAATATTCGTTCCTTGCATACATCTCTTAATCCAATATGACTCGTATATTCAAGATTTATCTCATTTCAAACTTACCTCATTTTGTACATCAATTATATTAGAACTCTTTCCTCATCCCAATTAAGTCTCACATTCAAAACATAAAAATATAGAAGTCACAATCCTTAGATTCAATATGTAATCCATATTCCAAAGTTTCCTTATATCTCAACTTTAAATCATCTTTAAGAGTTTTGGGTCTTTCCCCACTGATTTTTATAATCCATGTCTTGAGAATCCAATTAACACCCGTTCTTCACATATCGTGACCAAAACGACTCTGAGTCTCCTTAAAATCTAACACCGGTACACTCCAAAGTGAATCACCTGATACGATAATCTCCTTTTCATGTAATCCTTATAATTGTTCTCTCAGCATATCTAATCCAAGCAAGGTCACTCAGTACAGTGGTTTGAGTAATTAATTTGATACCACCTGCTAAATCAATTCTAGAACTTCTCCTTTTTGTTTAGGGGTAACTTGATAAATCATTTCATCATGTCTCAGAAAACTTTCCCTGTTTAGAGGGATGTTTCTATACTCCGAACACTCCCTATCTATATCAATCATATAAGCAGTGCAACCTTTAGAGTCTTATTTATACCGTTAGTTCCCTGATTCATTCTTCCAGTAGAGTGACTATGTTCTTTCATTGTCACTGTTTTCCTTTGTAGATCTCTTCTCTGTCATTCTCTTTATCTTTCTCTTTCTTAGTGACTTTAGAAATATACAATTCATATCATCATAATTGCGCCTCGCGCTCTGTTACCTCAAAGTAATTTCAAATGGAGTCATCTTAGCTTGACTAAATATCTCAATATCTCCTATGGGTTTCTGAACTTCCTTTATCTAACAGTTCTTGCAACTCCTTTTTCAATTCCTAAAGATCCACAAAGTTCATTCGACAAGGAGACTTCGAGATTAACTGTGTCTCTAGTGCCAAACCTATAGTGAATTTCAACTATCTCTCCAGTGGTAGCCCCGGTAGTTCCTCAGGGAACATCCGAAAACTTGCATACCACAGATATGTCCTGAATACTTGGACATTCTCAACTAGTGTCGGAGATGAATGCAATATAACTTTCACATCAACACGTTCATCAATACTTTCATTAATATTCAAAATCATACACTTCGTTCTTTAACTGTAAAACATACCTTAAACTTACTAGGTAAGGATAAGTTTACAGTCTTAGAGTAGCAGTCTAAACTTACACGGTTGGTGGCTAGCTAATCCATACTCAAAATTACATCAAAGCCATACATGTTCAACAAAATTAGATCTGCTAATATGGTCCTATCTCCTACCTTGATTTCACAATCCTTACAGACCATATCAGTCCAAGGCAAAGGCTCTCCCATGAGTGACAGGCTTCTTGCCTTTCTTTGCCATGGTAGCCCATCTTTGTGGGACTTGTCTCTGGAGAGCTTGCCTCTCAGGTTATCGTGGTGGTTCTGGGGGTTGTGGAATCTGCTTCTGTGGACAATCCTTTACCATGTGCCCCTTTTTTCCACAACCAAAGCAGCTCCCTGTGGACCAGTGACACGTAATTCTATGAAATTTACCGCATCTAGTGCAAAATCTGTCGTACCGTTGGAAGCCTCTGGTAGTCTGTGGAGTACGTTCAGGAACTATGGGTCTATCAATCCTAGCCTGAGACTCATCTGTCCTCTGTCTCTTAGGTTGGCCCATCTGAAGGTCCTGTCTCACAGACTCCGTTCGCTTACTCTTATCCCTATTCTTTCTCTTAAATGTTGGAGGCTTCATTTTCGAAAATTCCTCATTCTACCGACATTCCTCTCCTCCCTCTGGATCTGTACAAGAGGTTGAGGTGCCACAGGTACTGGAGGAACTTGTAGAGAAGGAGGTGGTGGTGCTTGTAGAGGAATCGGCACCGGAGTAGGAAATGGTGTCGTGCCAACTGAATCGAAAACGTTTGTCCCTAGATATTGGGCAATCATGGCAGCTATTGACTCTAAACCTCGCTCGAGGCGCTGCTCCAACCGCTGTTTAAACTGAGCCATACGTGTATTGAGTCCCTCTAAGTGCGGTGGAGGAGGTGGAGGTGGCTAAGCCCGCCTCCAAATACATCCGCGTCTTCCACTCATCGTGCAGTGATCTAATACCTGCGCGTAATTCCAAAGATCAAGTCTTACATTCATTAGGTATACATTACCTACTACCAGACAAGCACAGACATTTGGGATGTAATTTAATCCTTAGTTTCGACACTGACAGTACTAGACAACCTTCGCTCTGATACCACTTAAAACTGTAAGGACCCTTGACCCTTAAAATTCGAGAGAAATTTTTTTTTTAATTTACCCACTTATTCCCTTATTCACTTAGGTTGTATTCCTGTGCAGTGTCAAAACACTTTTCCTAATTCTTTACTCGTAATTATAATTAGTTTCCATACTATAACTTATATGGCCGATAGAAATTTCGGCAGCATAACAGCTTACATATAAGCCTACCCACCTGCAAATTAGTTGTATTCAACAATCCTAGATATCCACAACTACCAAGCATACTTTCCAAATCCATTTTTACCACACAATGCATCTATTTCGATTTAATACTAGTCATCTCAAAATATAATCCCAAAGTAGCAATGTTTACATCGTTCCTTACAAAATTACATCCCAACTGATAATTCCAATATATGTCTGTGCGTACAATTATGTCTGGTACAGGAATGTAAATGTATACATTTCGCGTGTACAAAAGTAGCTTAGGGTAGCTCTTCCCACCAGCTTACGTCGTGTACGCGGCAGGTAGCGTCTATAGATTCACTGCAAATGATCTGAAGGTAGAGGGGTGAGCTTTTGGGGAAAAGCCCAGTAAGATAATATTCTTAAAGCAGTTCTGATATATAAAAGCATTTCAAGTTGTTCATAAAACGAAACTTAATGCAATACATTGTAAGACCCGAATTTTATTAAAATACAGAAATTAAATAAGAAAAGATGGGGAAGTACGAAGGAAGTCGGGTTAAATTAATCCCGAACATGTGTAAGGGTAAAATGGTCAAAAGACCGAAGGTCGGAATAATTTCGATAAGAAAATTTAATTTAAAAATATGGATTTAAGAAATTTTGGTCAATAAAAGTGAAATAAATTTATTTCGGGTTAAATTGATCAAGATATTAATTTATGGGAATTAATCAAAATTTTTAGTTCGAAAAAATAATCCCGAAAATAATCGAAAAATATACCGAAAAGTCACCCGAGATAACATCCCAAAAATACGGAGAAATTATACCCGAAAAAAAGGTTAAAATATAATAAATAAATTAAATAAAATTAAATTAATTAAATTAGAATAAAATTATAATTTTAAGTGATATTTTGGGTATTTTAATATATTTTAATGATTAGTATAAAAATAAATAAATAAAAACAAATTGTTAAAAAAAAAAAGAGGCAGAATTCGCGAAAACGCGAAAGGAAAAAACGGAGCAGCCGACCGAGGAGCTGCCGGTGGCCAGGCGACCAGGCGAGGCCGACGAAGGCAAGCCCGACGAGGGCCGACCCACTACCGGCCCCATGGAGGCCCGAACGGTGGCGATAGGCGGTGGACAGAGCAGAAAACCGAGATTGAGGGGGGAGAAGAAAAATCCGGTGGCCGGCGTCGATTTAGACCCGACCACCGACAGCCGAAGGTAGCCCACGCGGAGACCGGCTGAACGGCGGTTAGATCGACCTCCGAAACCGGCGGACAGCGTCGAAAACAGCAAGAGAGGAAAGTGGGTACCGACGGAGGAGGAGAACGGTCGGACCGGCCATTTTTCGGCAGCCTTGGGCAAAGCCGAGCCCAGATCTGAGATGCGGACGACCCAGCGGAGCGATTGGCGGTGGAAGCCGGCGGAGAACTGGCCAAAAAGGAGGTGAACCGACGGTGAACTGGACGAACCGGAGAGAACCGGCGGTCTAAACCGGTCCGAACCGGATTGAACCGGTTCAGCCAAAAAGAGGGGAAAAGGAGAAAAAAGGGAAAAATAAAAAGAGAAAAAAATTGGGGAAAATTTCTGTGACGCAATCGAGCTTCGGGTAAGTCGATAAGCGGTCAAATTGACCCGATTTAAATTTAGGAATATTTTATTTAATTAATTTCCGACTAGAAACTTACCCGGAAAAATTGTGAAATTATGTAGCTCGACGATTGGCATCCACCGAGGGCTCGAGATAGCCTCGATTTGCAGATTAGCATGGAATCTCGGGTAAGTGACCCCTATTTACGATAATTACCTCGTTATGCGTGATATTGATTTAATTTCCGCATAAATTAAATTGAATTATGGAAATTTAGATAAATTGTCGTAAATATTAAATTTAGCTATTCAAGAATTAGAACGAGGCCCAATAAATTATTGGTGGGCTCAATGAGCCCAATAGGCCTCGATAAAGTGAAAATTAAGTGGAAAACGGGCTTAAGGCCGATTAAGGCCCATTAAGGTGCAATCGGGCCCAATAGGGGTAATTGGGCCCAACGATTTAAATTAAGCCCAGAAAGTATTAAATACGATTAAATTATATGTTATCTAACCTGAGAAATATTGGTACGCAGTTTTGGACATTTGAATTGGAGCATATCGGACTGCGCAACGCGACATCAATGGAAAAGGTCAGACTCGACAGGAAAATAAGGTAAGGGAATTCTGCGGACTGCTAGAGGTAACTTTACGCAATTTTAAATTCATATGCAGTCCTTTGAAATTATCTGAAGGGTCTAGAGGTCGAAGAACAATTTTAGTGCCCCGTCTGGGTAAAATTACTAAAATACCCTTGTTAAGGGAAAAATCTAAAAATTTAGAAAAAATTGGGAGGAGCAAGGATAAGAGGTTCCTGCTCGTTCTGGAGGTATTTCAACACATGCATGAGTAGGCTGGCTCACTTTTAAAGAAAAATGCATAGCATTTCATATCTTAATTGATGTGATTTCTGTGAAAACTATTTGGAAATAACCGAGCCGCCTACATGTTTTTATTTACATGTGACGTGCTAGAGCTCAGCTCGCACGATGTTTGATTTGTGTGGTGCATGCATTAGTGCTGGAGCGAGAGCTCGCATTAGAGTTTTACATGCATAGGTGCTAGAGTATAACTCGCACCAGATTTCACATGCTTTTGCTTGACACGGTGCTAGAGTCTAACTCGCACCAGATTTTACATGATTTTCATGACAGGGTACGGGAGTTTAACTCGCACCAGATTTTATAAGATTTTCATACGATTTATATACAGAGTGGTGAGCCTAGCTCGCACTAGTTTTACCGGATTTGTGGAGTAGCGCTGTCTGCCCTTGGAGTCAGCCAAAAGGCCCAACAGGCTCAAAAGACCTCTTAAGTAGGGTGAGAGTGAGGGATGAGGTTGGCGGCCTTGTGGAGATGTAAAGCGGGCTCTGCCAAGTTTATTTGATTTGATGAGAGTGCTGAGCATCGCTCGTACCGATTTTTATGAGAACATACGATGAGCCGTGCTTGGAGCATTGGGTAGACTGTGTGTCACCGACTTAATAGGCTCGCACGTGCGTTTTGAGACATGGCAACGAGTATTGAGTTATGAAAACCTCTGTGGGAAGCAGGCCATTGGGGCTGGAGTACCTAGAGTGATATGGGTCCATGGAGTACGATGTACCGTGCAAGTAGCATGGAGTACGATGTACTTTGGGGTATCTTCGGATACGGTATCTTTGTGATACACGATATCTTCGGATACGGTATCTTTGTGATACAGGGTATCTTTGTGATATGGTATCTTTGTGATACGAGGTATCTTCGGATACGGCATCTTCGGATGCGTGAGATCGGATAAGACTGACGAGTTGGATTGACCCACCTCCCGGGCAGTTCCCGATCAGGGTAAGACCTCGCACACTGGGATCCGTGAAGCTAGAGGGACTCACGAGGACATATTGGCCAGTCCTGGTTATTACCGATATACAGTATTGCCTAGTCTCGTATCTTGTATATATATACGTATGTTTTCGATATCGATGCTTTTGAGAAACTCCATTTCCATGGTTTTATGTGAGTCAGGATCACCCGAAGGAGGGGTCGAGTCCTGACTTCATTGTGAAATTTTTAAAGAGAAAGAAATGATTTAAAATAATTGCATGTTGAGTTTTCCGTGCAAACTTGATTTACATAACATCATAACCTTCATATCATATGTTTTAAAATGTGTGGAGAAAGGGTGGTTTATGCATGGCACTACGTTCATGTAGGTAGTATGGTTACCTACTTGTTCGTAGGATTACCTTAATGAGCTTGATGTGCTCACCCCTTTCATTTTTCTCCCACAGATAATCTCCAGTTGAAGTTGAGGTGACTCAGTACTGCATTCCGGATATCCGCTGCTGCCCATCCACATAAGGTATATACACTTGTACATATTGTATCTATATAAGCATAGCACAGTAACATGTTTGTAAGTAACTTTAGGGGATGTATAAATAATATAAACAATTATAAATGACTGGAGAATAAATAAGTTAAATGGGAAATGTATGGTGGGACTGGCATTGACGCACAGCCCAGTCATTAGTGGAGTGTGGTCACGATTCGAGGACAGGTAAGAATTCAAGTAAATAAACAAAACGCGAAAAATTAACTCTGATTTTTGGGTAGTTTGGGTCGTGACAATTATTATGGTATCAGAGCACAATTGGTCTGATGTGTGTCAGTGTCTGTAATTAGGAAATTACATCTCCGTGTTACTGTGCTTAGTTAGATACAATAGTGTATATCGAGATGGGCTTGACTAAGAAATGGTTGAGAATGCAGGAATGCTTAATATGAGTCGCGTTAGATGAGATAGTGCACGAGGTAGAGGTCGTAGAGGTAGACCTGAGTCTGCTAAGTCGTGCTGAGTTTGACTATGAGAACCAGTATGAGATGGGAATAGAGGCGAATGTTGAGAATGCCTCACAGAGTCCGACAGAGAGATCGGACAGTATTGAGACACGCTTCGCGAGATTGGAGCGGAGTGTGGAGATTATTTTGAGGAGCTAATTGCTCAGATTATGAATGAGATCAGAGGGCGCAGCGGAGCAATGGTGGAAACCCGCTCGACCCATCTTAAGAGTTGAGATGAGAAATATCTTGGATATATTCCGGTGATAGGATATCCCGGACATGATTTAAAGGAAATTTTAAGGAAAAATTTTTACACTGCCCAGGAATACTAAATTGATTATGAGTATGAGACTCAATTATATTCTTGGCAGATATTACCTCGACAAATGAACAAGTGACAGTCGAGATGTCTAAAAGTTTATAGAAGGGCTCAGATTATCAGTTAGAGTTTGATTGGCCCGTGAGATATTACCTATACCGAGGCAGTGCGCAGATTTACAGTTGGGTAAATAAGAACATGAATTGCATGCCTCTGAGATTGGGAAAGTTAATAAGGGCTGAAATAGAGACAGAAAAGAAAATCGAGAAATGACAAAGATGTCAGAATGGGAGAATGGTAATTGGTAAAAGATTTAATTTGACGAGTCATTGAGTAAGATAATTGGTAAGGCCTCAGTGCATCCAATTTTGGCACTCTTGAGGGGCATTGTGATTGGAGGACCCTGATCTGCTACGAAGTAGAGTAGCAGCATGATCACTGTAGAATGTGTGGTGGATACCATGGAAGGAGGGTCTATACCTACACGGTATTGATGAAAATGGCCGTTAAGTGTGGTAAGACGGACCATTGATTTTGATTGCATAGAGTTGGGCAAAATAGCCCCACAGAAAGGTAAGGAGACAGAGGAAAATTTCGTTGGTATAGCTGCAACGAAAAGGGAGGCCATAGCCGAAAAGAAAAAGGAAAGTAGGTTGTTGGACGAAGGCGAAAGGATGTCTTGGACCAGGACGCTATTGATGTTTCATGGATATGGTGTAAGATACCACACTTGTTATGAATAATGAAGTACATATGTTCATTGATCCTGGTGCCACACATTTATTCGTACCGCCTTTATTCACATATAAGTGAGTAAAAGGCATGAATGCCTACATCATTGGGCACAATACTGATAAATGAGTGCCCCAATAGAGGAGGAGTAATTAACGGAATATGGATATTGAGATTTTAAGTTAAAAACAGGGGTACAACAGTTGAATTTACAGGAGTAAAGGATTGTACTCACGGAATGATAATGACAAGAGTTTTGTCATGATTGATACACTGAGGAGATATGTTGATTATAAATACAAGATGTATTGGAGTAAGAGTGAGTATACGAAGTAATAAGGATTAAGGCAATTAGTAGCGAACACAAATTATAACCAAGGACAAAGATGGGTATAACCATAACCAGTAGTTGTGGTTAAGTCTGAAGGCTAATAAAGGTATTTCAAAATACCTCCCCGCCTGAAGACTTGACAGCGTCTAGATATATATATATATATATAACCGATAACGTGAAACCGAATCATTGTAATAAATATCTTTAGCATTAGGATACCGTTACTAAGACGATAAGAACATTAAAAATTGGCAAATTACAAAGGTTAACATAGTAAAATTTAATAAGAGCCGTTAAGATAAGAAAAGGGAATGACGCAGGTTAGTACCTGAAAACATAAGCGGTTGAGAAGGATATTTATACGCTTATGCGTAAATAAGTCAAGGATTGGACCGATGTGTAAATCATCATTATCGATGATATGTTGGGTGTAGTTAAAGTCTAGGGCGATTTATAAACAATAATGGGAAATTGCTTTTACAGATGGTTGCTGCGAGTTCAAAAAGGATATACTTGGTTGACACGTTTAATTAAGAAAACGTGATCTTGGAATGAGATGATAAATAAGATGATAGATGTGACATAAATTTTGGTATAATGAAGTATGAATTGACCACCGTGATTAATTTCACCATACCCAACAGCTCAAGAGGTTCTCAGTGAGTATGGATACCTCAAAATTATGAAGGAGCTGTATATTGATGTGTAATGGGAAGATAGTCAATTTTGGAGTCAGACAACTCCTTGATCACGAAAGAAACTATCTGACCCATGATTTAAAAGATGATAGCAGTAGTACTTGTACCGAGGATAGGGTACTATTATGTACATGGTGAGAAATTGTGGATATGCACTGATCATAAAACCCGAGTATCTGTTTTTACAGAAAGAGGCGAACATGAGAATACATAGTGGGTTAGAGCTTCTGAGAGGTTTTGATTGTGGAAAATTGTACCACCCAGGAAAGGCTGATGCTTTGAACAGAAAGAGCCTTGGGATGGTATTACATATGATGGTCAGGGAGCGTGAGCTGCTAGAGCAGTTGTGGACCTCAGTATTGATGTGATCCCTTCTGACGATGACAGTGATTGTGTGACAGCTAGCCGGATGATTAGAACCAGATGAGAGTGCCCTGATTTGCCAGGCTTAGCATGATGATCGGCAGGATGTCGATAGTTTGGGTCGGATTCAGAAGGGTACAGTGATAGAGTTCACAGAGTATGATAATGATTTACAGAGAGGTTCAGAGACAGTATAAGTGCTCCCCAGGGCCACAGTTGATGAGATAGTAACTTTGTCAGAAGCTCACTCTTCAGGATATACAGTGCATACGGAAGGTAATAAGAATATATTAAAATCTCGAAAAGGGTATTGGTGGTCAGATGTGGAAAGAGATATGGTAGAGATTATGGAAAAGTGCCTAGTATGTCAACAGAATAAGGTAGAATATTAAAAGTCTGCAGGGTTGTTGCAGCACCTACCTATATCGACACGGCACAGAAATTGGAGCAAGTCTCCAAGAATGTCGTGATCGGTTATAGAGGACCCGGATAAATTAGGAGACTATTTGCATGATAGTCGATAGAGTGACTAAGTCCACCCACCTTCTGGTTATGAACTCCCTAAATACTCAAAGTGTGTATGAGGATTCAGGTATAAGGAAGATTGTGGAACATTATGTAGCGTTCCAGTGAGCATGGTATCATATAGGGATTCCCGCTTCACTTTCTACTTCAGGGAATATTTTTAGGAAGCTATGGGAACCCGACTGAGTATTAAGCACAGCTTTCCATCCTCAGACAGATGGTCAGTCAGAGAGGACTGTACAAGTTCTGGAGGATCCGATGAAAGCGTGTGCCATTGATTTTATAAGCTCCTGGAATGATCAGTTGATTTCTAATTGAAGTCGCCAATAACGACAATTGGCAATTGAGTATCGGGATAACAAGATATGAGACAGTGTATGGCTGTAGGGGTTGTTCCCCAAATTGGATAAGAAAAGTGGGTGACAGAACATAATTAGTTTTGACTTTGGATAATAAGTCTCTGAGGATGTTTAATTAAGAGTGAGAGATTAAGAATACCTTAGAGCAAATAGACAGGTATTGGAATTCACCCTTGGTGAATTAGTATGGTTGAAACATTTCTTGTCCTAAGAGAATAAGGACATAACGAACTTTTGGAAGAAAGTAAATTGAGTTGCGCTGGATGGAATATTTTGAGAGATTGGACAAGTGGGAGATAAGACCTGTAGGTTGATGTTATCACGAGAATTAACAGGCACCCACAATGTGTCTCAGCTTTTGATGCTTCGGGAATACTATTCAGAATCCAGCATAGGTGATAGGATATGAGATCCAACAGTTCAGCTTAATGAAAATACAAGTATATCGAAGAAGTTGATTCGGGCATTAGACAGGAAAGAGAAAGTATTGAGGTTTAAGATGATCTCCCTAATTAAAGTCCTTTAGTAGTAATACACTCCGGAGAAGGTCACGTAAGAATTTAAGAGTAGGATACAATCGATGTACCCGGAGTTGTATATGGACTCATATGAATTGGTTCTAATTTGGAGGACCAAATTCCTTAAGTGGGGGAGAGTTGTAAGACCCGAATTTAATTAAAATACGGAAATTAAATAAGAAAAGATGGGGAAGTACGAAGGAAGTCGGGTTAAATTAATCCCGAACATGTGTAAGGGCAAAATGGTCAAAAGACCGAAGGTCGGAATAATTTCGATAAGGAAATTTTATTTAAAAATATGGATTTAAGAAATTTTGGTCAATAAAAGTGAAATAAATTTATTTCGGGTTAAATTGATCAAGATATTAATTTATGGGAATTAATCAGAATTTTTAGTTCGGAAAAATAATCCCGAAAATAATCGAAAAATATACCGAAAAGTCACCCGAGACAACATCCCGAAAATACAGAGAAATTATACCCGAAAAAGAGGTTAAAATATAATAAATAAATTAAATAAAATTAAATTAATTAAATTAGAATAAAATTATAATTTTAAGTGATATTTTGGGTATTTTAATATATTTTAATGATTAGTATAAAAATAAATAAATAAAAACAAATTGTTAAAAAAAAAAAAAGAGGCAGAATTCGCGAAAACGCGAAAGGAAAAAACGGAGCAGCCGACCGAGGAGCTGCCGGCGGCCAGGCGACCAGGCGAGGCCGGCGAAGGCAAGCCCGACGAGGGCCGACCCACTACCGATCCCATGGAGGCCCGAACGGTGGCGATAGGCGGCGGACAGAGCAGAAAACCGAGATCGAGGGGGGAGAAGAAAAATCCGGTGGCCGGCGCCGATTTAGGCCCGACCACCGACAGCCGAAGGTAGCCCACGCAGAGACCGGCTGAACGGCGGCTGGATCGACCTCCGAAACCGACGGACGGCGCCGGAAACAGCAAGAGAGGAAAGTGGGTACCGACAGGAGGAGAACGGCCGGACCGGCCATTTTTCGACAGCCTTGGGCGAAGCCGAGCCCAGATCTGAGATGCGGACGACCCAACGGAGCGATTGGCGGTGGAAGCCGGCGGAGAACCGACCGGAAAGGAGGTGAACCGACGGTGAACCGGACGAACCGGAGAGAACCTGCGGGTCTGAACCTGTCCGAACCGGACTGAACCGGTTCAGCCAAAAAGAGGGGAAAAAGGAGAAAAAAGGGAAAAAGAAAAAGAGAAAAAAAATTGGGGAAAATTTTTGTGATGCAATCGAGCTTCGGGTAAGTCGATAAGCGGTCAAATTGACCCGATTTAAATTTAGGAATATTTTATTTAATTAATTTCCGACTAGAAACTTACCCGAAAAAATTGTGAAATTATGTAGCTCGACGATTGGCATCCACCGAGGGCTCGAGATAGCCTCGATTTGCAAATTAGCATGGAATCTCGGGTAAGTGACCCCTATTTACGATAATTACCTCGTTATGCGTGATATTGATTTAATTTCCGCATAAATTAAATTGAATTATGGAAATTTAGATAAATTGTCGTAAATATTAAATTTAGCTATTCAAGAATTAGAACGAGGCCCGATAAATTATTGGTGGGCTCAATGAGCCCAATAGGCCTCGATAAAGTGAAAATTAAGTGGAAAACGGGCTTAAGGCCTATTAAGGCCCATTAAGGTGCAATCGGGCCCAATAGGGGTAATTGGGCCCAACGATTTAAATTAAGCCCAGAAAGTATTAAATACGATTAAATTATATGTTATCTGACCTGAGAAATATTGGTACGCAGTTTCGGACATTTGAATTGGAGCATATCGGACTGCGCGATGTGACATCAATGGAAAAGGTCAGACTCGACAGGAAAATAAGGTAAGGGAATTCTGCGGACTGCTAGAGGTAACTTTATGCAATTTTAAATTCATATGCAGTCCTTTGAAATTATCTAAAGGGTCTAGAGGTCGAAGAACAATTTTAGTGCCCCGTCTGGGTAAAATTACTAAAATACCCTTGTTAAGGGAAAAATCTAAAAATTTAGGAAAAATTGGGAGGAGCAAGGACAAGAGGTTCCTGCTCGTTCTGGAGGTATTTCAACACATGCATGAGTAGGCTGGCTCACTTTTAAAGAAAAATGCATAGCATTGCATATCTTAATTGATGTGATTTCTGTGAAAACTATTTGGAAATAACCGAGCCGCCTACATGTTTTTATTTACATGTGACGTGCTAGAGCTCAGCTCGCACGATGTTTGATTTGTGTGATGCATGCATTAGTGCTGGAGCGAGAGCTCGCACTAGAGTTTTACATGCATAGGTGCTAGAGTATAACTCGCACCAGATTTCACATGCTTTTGCGTGACACGGTGCTAGAGTCTCACTCGCACCAGATTTTACATGACTTTCATGACAGGGTGCGGGAGTTTAACTCGCACCAGATTTTATAAGATTTTCATACGATTTATATACAGAGTGCTGAGCCTATCTCGCACTAGTTTTACCGGATTTGTGGAGTAGCGCTGTCTGCCCTTGGAGTCAGCCAAAAGGCCCAACAGCCTCAAAAGACCTCTTAAGTAGGGTGAGAGTGAGGGATGAGGTTGGCGGTCTTGTGGAGATGTAAAGCGGGCTCTGCCAAGTTTATTTGATTTGATGAGAGTGCTGAGCATCGCTCGCATCGATTTTTATGAGAACATACGATGAGCCGTGCTTGGAGCATTGGGTAGACTGTGTGTCACCGACTTAATAGGCTCGCACGTGCGTTTTGAGACATGGCAACGAGTATTGAGTTATGAAAACCTCTGTGGGAAGTAGGCCATTTGGGCTGGAGTACCTAGAGTGATATGGGTCCATGGAGTACGATGTACCGTGCAAGTAGCATGGAGTACGATGTACCGTGGGGTATCTTCGGATACGGTATCTTTGTGATACAGGGTATCTTCGGATACGGTATCTTTGTGATACAGGGTATCTTTGTGATACGGTATCTTTGTGATACGGGGTATCTTCGGATACGGCATCTTCGGATGCGTGAGATCGGATAAGACTGACAGGTTGGATTGACCCACCTCCCGGGCAGTTCCCGATCAGGGTGAGACCTCGCACACTGGGATCCGTGAAGCTAGAGGGACTCACGAGGACATATTGGCCAGTCCTGGTTATTACCGATATACAGTATTGCCTAGTCTCGTATCTTGTATATATATACGTATGTTTTCGATATCGATGCTTTTGAGAAACTCCATTTCTATGGTTTTATGTGAGTCAGGATCACCCGAAGGAGGGGTCGAGTCCTGACTTCATTGTGAAATTTTTAAAGAGAAAGAAATGATTTAAAATAATTGCATGTTGAGTTTTTCGTGCAAACTTGATTTACATAACATCATAACCTTCATATCATATGTTTTAAAATGTGTGGAGAAAGGGTGGTTTATGCATGGCACTACGTTCATGTAGGTAGTATGGTTACCTACTTGTTCGTAGGATTGCCTTACTGAGCTTGATGTGCTCACCCCTTTCATTTTCTCCCACAGATGATCTCCAGTTGAAGTTGAGGCGACTCAGTACTGCATTCCGGATATCCGCTGCTGCCCATCCACATAAGGTATATACACTTGTACATATTGTATCTATATAAGCATAGCACAGTAACATGTTTGTAAGTAACTTTAGGGGATGTATAAATAATATAAACAATTATAAATGACTGGAGAATAAATAAGTTAAATGGGAAATGTATGGTGGGACTGGCATTGACGCACAGCCCAATCATTAGTGGAGTGTGGTCACGATTCGAGGACAGGTAAGAATTCAAGTAAATAAACAAAACGCGAAAAATTAACTCTGATTTTTGGGTAGTTTGGGTCGTGACATACATAAACTTTCATTTAATGTGAAATCATCATAAAGCATGTGTGTATTTAAAAACAAATCACATACTTAACTGTTTTACAACTTTTCATAAACCTTTCATGAACATTTCATAAATCATTTCGTAAACATTTCATGAATAATTCATAGTCATTTCGTAATCATTTCATGCATATTTCATAATCATTTCGTAAACATTTCATGAATAACTCATAATCATTTCGTAAACATTTCATGAATATTTCGTAATCACGAAAACACATATTCATTCATCATAATCGATTTTTCATAATCAAATCGAGGAGACTAGGCTATAACTAAGTCATGCGATACGTGTCATTCTCCGTAGAGAGCTAAACATAGTACCTATGGCCATGGTAAGTGGCTGTAGACTGGACCAGGGTCGTACAGCTCTTTCGTAAAACATGGGTAGTATCCATCTTACATACTTTCACTAGCACATAGCTAGGACACAGGCACTAATGGCACTCTCCGTGTGGGCAACATAATTACGTGCTGCGCGGGCACGAGATACTACTGAAACATCATCATAAACCACCAGCAGCACGACATCTTCCACACAGGTCGAGTCAAGTGCTAAAGGGGCCAACGTACCGGCACCTCAAGTGGTGGAGCCGGAACACCACAAGAAGTAGCCAAGCATGAAACCTAAGTCTCAAAACATATTTTCTTTTTTCGTAAATACTTTTGAAAACGTCAAAAGTTCCATTTCAAAGAGTAAATATGGGTTTTCAAGCCATCATAAAACTTTCATGCATTTTCATAATTCGAAAGTTTATTTCATAAACATAGATGTTTTAGCGAACATTTAGTAAAACGAAATCATGTTTTGTAAACAGTTTCGCAAGTATGGACGCATTGATAAATCATTTCAAATCATATGCTCTTTCATAAAATCATTTCTCAGTGAAACAAGAATGCAATATCAGAACTAAGTTAAGTAATACCCCTTACCTCGATTTATCGGGTATCTTGAATTCGAATGGTGACGTCCTCTAGTACCTTCTTTAATCCTTTCTACGATTTACCTACACCGAAATCGTTTACTTAGCATCTTATTCATACGAATTGTCCGAATTGCGTTAAAATCGTAACTTAGCGTCACTACTGCGTGTGTACGTATTATTGTATATCCTTAGGTCAACACGCACGTTTATATATTTATTCACTATTGATATATTTGCTCCTACAAGTATTAACGTATACCTTTATTATATACATCCACAAGTATACACACATAAAAATACATATTTATATATATATACACGCCTATATGTATATATATAAATATACTTTTATTGTTTTCATGTTTCCTATCTCATATATATACATTCTTTGTATATACATATATTTGCACACATCCACCTTTCATACCCCCATAAGTATATGCACCTAAATAAATAAATATATCTATATATATATATACACTCCTTTATATATATATATATATTATCATTGTTTTCCATTTTTCCTTATCACATATGCATATACATTATTTTTTTGTGCAAATACTAGCATACCAAATTCATTATAGACTTATTTGTACATGTACCTAAATAAATAAATATTCATTATATATATTTTTACTTCTCATCTTTCCAATTATTGTCAAATTAATCTACACTAAACATGCTTGTATTTCAATTAATTCCTACAACATCATGCTTCCATAAAACAATTATACATACATTAAACTAAATAAAATTCGGGTTTTTACCTAGGAATTAACTGGTACAAGGATGGGGAATATCAACTGGGTATATTTTTTTTTTGTATACTGCCACTGTAGATGTATTGTGGCGTCGTAACAGGGTGGCCAGATGGGTAGGACAGGCGATGGGAGGTTACCGGGGCTCGGGTTCGGAGGAAGGCCGGTGTCAGTCTCCTCCGTTTGCTGCAAAACGCAAAATAGAGAAAAGATCCCTCTGTTTCCGTTTTCGTTTCCAGGCGAGGGGAGAGGGAAAAAGGAAGGAATGGTGGCCGACAGTCGGAGGGGAAGGAAGCTCGGAGTTCGGGCAACGCAAGGCTGCCGACTGTCTTCTGGTTTAGTCGCCGGCGAGCGAAAAAGGAGAGAGGAAGGGCTCGGGTTCGACGAACAGCAAGGGGAAGAGAAAAGAGGCCGATCGTTGCTGGCTTGGGCTCGGTTCCGTCGAATGGTGAGGGGGAAAGTGGTCGGCAGGCGAACGGCGAGAGGGGCTCCGGTCGCTGTAACAGAGATGAGAAACTGGGGGGGAGGGGGGGTTTGTCTTTTGGGATCGCCCGATAATCGCGCGATCCGTTTTTTTTTTTCAATTTAGTTTTTTTTAATTAATTTTTTTTATTATATATAAATTATTTATATATATATATATATATCTATTTATATTTATATTTATATTTATATTTATATTTATATTTTTTTAAATTTTTATTATATATGTTATATTTGTATTTTTATATATATGTATATTTTTAATTATAATTTCATTCCTGGACAATTACATGTATATATTTATTTTATTTTATTTTATTTTTTAATTGTAATTATTTTTATCCTTCATTTTTTTCCAACTTAACAAATATATATATATATATATTCACATATTTCCCTATAACATATTTCCATTTATTATATATATATATATTTATTATTATTATTATTTTAATCTAAATACAGAAAATTTGCGGTGTTTACATTCTCTCCCGCAGCTTCCCTCTCACAGATCTCATCGCTGGTGGTGATTCACGGCGCGTGGTGGCCGTCGAGCTCTCTCCCGGTGCCGATCGTTCCGTTGCCCAGCACTCTTCGCGCCGTCTGCCGTTGGTTCGTCGCCGATATATCTCTTCTTCCTCGAGTTCGTCTTTTGCTTTTCTGTTTCGTTTCTTCCTCCATAAAATCGCATTTCTCGATTTTTCTGTTTTTTTTTTTACATTTACTTTATTTTATTATTTATAATTAAATTTTATTATTATTTTATTCATTAAAATATATTAAAAATCCACAAATATAAAAAATTATATTTTATTCATTTAATCTATAAATGAATTTATCGGTATTATTTCATCTTTCGAGATAATTTTTCAAATATTTTTCGGATTATTTTTCGAAGTGAAAATTTCGGTTTATTCCAATAAATTTGTATCTTGATCAATTTAACCGAAAATTTAATTATTTATTCGTTGTTAATCAAGATTTCTCAATCCCATATTTTCAATTAAATTTTCTTGTCCCAATTAATACCGAATTTTGGTCTTTTGATCGTTTTACCCTTCAACGTGTTCGAGAATTCCATTTCAATCCTTTTGCATTTTTAAATGCACTCGGAAAATTTTATTCATTCCATTTGAATCATAATAAATTACGATAAAATTGGGTTTTACAGGCTGGCTATTGATTTCATAATTTCATGAAATAGCATGAGTCAGGTGCTAACTTTGATTTTGAGCATGTTTTGTTGAAATAGAGTCGCCTATCAGATTTATATGATTTTAATCGTGCTGGAGCGTTGCTCGCACTGGATTTTGATATTTTAACACGCATGAAAAGTGTTGGAGCCTAGCTCACACCATATTTTGAGTTGAGATGCATGCAAGCCGTACTGAAGTTTTTGCTCGTACGTGGGTTTCATTTATTTCTTATGCATATAATCGTACTAGAGCTTTTCTCGTACATGATTTTTCCATTATTTATTTTGCATAAAGTCATACTGGAGTATTGCTCATACAATGATTTTTACGGATTATGCATGAAATTGTGCTAGAGCCTTCCTCGCATTGGACTTTTCACACTGTGATAAGTAATGAGTCGTGGTGGATGCCTTGTCTAGACTGTGTGTCACACGGATGAGATGCTCGCAAGAGTCGTGCTGGATGCCTCGTGTAGACCATTAGTCACACGGATGAGATGCTCACACGTGCCCTTGAGACTCAGTCGTTTAAACATGGTATGGGGTAGATAAGACCCACAACAGGCACCCCCAATCGTAATATAGGCCATGGAGTACGTTGTACAATGTATATCACATGGAGTATGTTGTACCCCATGGTGATGATGTTGATTTATATTCTGATGGGTAGGATTTAACCCACCTCCCGTTACAGCATGATTGTCACGACCCAAATTACCTAAGAATCAGAGTAAATTTTTTTTACTTTTTCATTTATTATTTAATTCTTACATTTCTCTCATCGTGACCATCCTACAAACAGTTGGGCTACGATTCGGTGTTAGTCACCTCTCACCTATTTTCCATTCCATTTCCATAATCACATTCACATATCAGAGTTTACTATCGTTTGACTTTAACTGAATACATATACAATGGTATTTATAACTCTACACCCCTGACATCCTATCTGTTTACAGTACTGTGCATTACATATTTAGATACAAAATCATACAAATGTGTATATCTGTCTCTCGATGGGAAGTAACAGATACCAAGAATGCAAGTCCTCAACCACTCACTGACTATTGCGAGTGCTCTGAAAAGATAGGAAAATAAGGGGGTGAGCAAACCTCACTCTCAGTAAGGCAATTATGCAAGTAAATAGATAACTCCACTATCTACATGCTCATAATGCCATGCCCTTAAATCCATTTCTTTTCATTAAAATCTTAAGCACAAAATCACGCATATATCCATGACATAGCTTATCAAAACTATTTGTGCATATAGAAATCATGTAATTCATGCATCAAAGGCATTTTATGTGACATCATTAAATCATAATAAGCATGAGGTAAATTAAGATCATGCATTCTTTCATGTCATGTAAGACAAATCATGAATTTGAAATAAAAGCATGGAAAACATCATCATGCTACTGCATTCAAATCATTTTATTAAAATACAGAATAAAATAACCCCATCCGGGTCAATATCTCATAAGTAAATCTCAAATTCATAAAACAAGTCATTAAAATTCATTATAAAGCTTTGGTTATAAAACCACTCTTCTTTCAGGGTCACATATCATAAAATCATAAAATTGTAAAATCGAGGGCCTGACCCCTCCCTCGGGTCTACCCTGGTCTATCAGACCACAAGTTATATCATGTGAGACATGTAGGTGACTATCAGTAACAATATAGGACTATGGTCATAACCTCGTGATCCCTAGCAACACGGTACCTAGTGTACGGGGTATCACACCTGAAACGGGAGGTGGTTCGTCCTACTCGCCAGAACAGTATAACACCGGATTACGAGGGCAAGGCTTACTGCCTCGTGGCTAATGCCACTCCACTCCAACAATCCCTATGGTACAGCATACTCCACGTGACATACGCGGTACAACATACTCCGTAAACCCAAGCTCAATCAGGGGTGCCTACAATTGGTCTTATCCACCCATATCATCTCTGTCTCAGTATGCACGTGTGAACATATCATCTCACTGTGACACACAGTCTACATGAGGCTCCAACACGGCTATAAGCATGTAATATAAATCCCTGTGCGAGTGAAGCTCTAGCACGGCTCCATGCATATTCATGATATCTGAAAACCTCGTGCGAGCGAAGCTCTAGCACAGTTTCATAGAAATAAATGAAATCTGTGTACGAGCAACACTCCAGTACGACTTAAAATAAATATAAATTCAAGTAAAATCCACGTACGAGCAATGCTCTAGTACGGATATGCATAAAAACTCAGTGAAAACCTTGTACGAGAAAAACTCCAGTACGACTTTAAAATGAGTTATAAATTCATATAAAATCATGTGCGAGTCACACTCCAGCACGGCTTTATGCATAATTAAATCAAATCTTGTGCGAGTTACACTCCAGCACGGCTTTATGTAAATTTCATATCAAAACAGGATGCGAGCTAAGCTCCAGCATCTCTCTTGTTGTCAAATCGTAAAAACTAGTGCGAGCAATCGCTCTAGCATCTTTTACACATACCAAGTTAAAACAAGTCAAAACATGTCAAAATAGAGTGCGAGCTAGGCTCCAGCACCTCTCATTTCACAATAATAAAAATCAGTGCGAGCAACTGCTCTAGCACATTTCATGCATATGTGTCACACAAGTTGGTGCGAGCAACCGCTCAAGCACGTTTTATGCACACTCACAAACTCAGATATAGTGCAAGCTATGTGCCAGCACTATCTGTTTCCATATAAACTTGATAGTTGGCCCGTTTTCCAAAGAAAATTCCTTTAAATATGAATAACACCTACGTAGTGTTATCTTGTGAAATTTATACAATTACTGGCCAATCTACCGATTTGCTTTTATTAAAACCAATCAAATTCTTTAATTTAGAAAATTCCTTAAATCATGCATTTCATGCATGTCATGCTTTCACCATCTTTATGTGAACTTCCCTCAATAGGGGTAAAATAGTCTTTTTACCTATTTCGATCCTTAAAATCATTTAAACCACTTTTAGGACCTTTATACAATATCAGTATATACATACATATTCAGTGTATACAAAAAAAATTAAAATACGCGTAGCTACCTCTAGCTACTCACACAATTCCCTTACCTCATTTTTCTTTACAGTCTGACCTTTCACTGATGTCTTGTCACGTAGTTCGATTTGCTCCCAATCCAAATCAAATCTCCGGCACTGCGGATAAATATTCATCAGGTCAAATACAATATAATTCATTGTATTTCATAATTTTCTGGGCTTAATTTAAATCATTGGGCCCGTTTACTCATATTGAGCCCGATTGTACCATAATAGGCCTTAATCGGCCTTAAGCCCGTTTTTCACTTAGTATTCACATTATCGAGGCCTATTGGTCTCATTGGGCCCATCAGTATTTATTGAGCCTCGTTCTAAGCTCTCAAATAGCTTCTTTAATTATTTACGACAATTTATCTGAATTTCTAGAATTTAATTCATTTAATGTGAAAATTAAATCCGTAATTTATGCGGTAAATTCTAATACGCATAATGATGCAAAATTGTCGTAAATAAGGGTTACTTACCCGTGATTCCCTGATAATACGCAAATCGAAGCTGTCTCGAGTTCTCGTTTTACGTCAATCGTCGAGCTACAAAATTTAATATTTTTTCAGATAAACTTCCAGTCGAATATTAATCAAATTAAATATTCCAAAATGTAAATCGATCAATTCGACCGCTTATCGACTTACCCGTAGCTCGATTGCATCACTAGAATTTTTCCTAATTTTTTCTCTTTTTCTTTTTCCCTTTTTCTTCCTTTTTTCCTTTTCTTTATGGTAGAATCAGTTCGGTCCGGTTCAACCCGATTCAGACCACTGGTTCAGACCGGTTCGGTTCGACGGTTCACTCCGATTCGACTGGTTCCTGATGCGATTCCGGCGCCAATTGGCGCACCATGGCCTGGGCTTCCATAATTGGGCCTCGGCTGGAGTCAAAACGGCACCATCGTCGTTGAATCAAGGCTTCTCTCCTGCGGCCCTCACTCCATCGATCTGGTGTTTTTCAGCCAGCTTACCGTGCGTCGCGCCTGCTGGTGCGTTGCGCGGGTGTCGGGCTTGCTTCGCCGACCCTCGCATGGGGTTCTTGGCCTCCGGTGCCTCGCCGGTGAGTCTCTTCTTCCTCAGTCGGCCTTCGCTTTTCTGTTTCATTCTCGCGTTTCAGACTTCCGCGATTTTTCTATTTTTCAATTTTTTATTACATTTACTTTATTTTATTATTTATAATTAAATTTTATTATTATTTTATTCATTAAAATATATTAAAAATCCACAAATATCTAAAAAAATTATATTAAATTCATTCAATCTGTAAATGAATTTATCAGTCCGATTTTACCTTTTCGGTATATTTTGGATTATTTTCGGGATCGTTTTCTGAGGCAAAAATTTCGGTTAACTCCAATAAATTCATATCTTGATCAATTTAACCCGAAATTTAATTATTTCTTCGTTATTGATCAAGATTTCTCAATCCCATATTTTTTAATTAAATTTATGTGTCCCAATTAATACCAAATTTTGATCTTTTGACCGTTTTACCCTTGCACGTTTTAGGGAATATCATTTCAGTCCCTTTGCATTTTTAAATGCACTCAAAAATTTCTATTCATTCCATTTGCTCTTACGATAAAAAATCGGGTCTTACAATCTCCCCCACTTAAGAAATTTGGTCCTCCAAATTAGAACCAAGTCAAATGGGTCCTTAAACAACTCCGGGTATGTCTATTGCATCATACACTTTAATTCTCATGTAACTTTTTTCAGAGTGTACTACTACCAACAGACTTGACTAGGGAGATCATCTTAAACCTCAACACTTTTTCTTTCCGTCTAATACCTTAATCGATTTTCTAACATACGTTATACTTTTATTGAGCTAACCTGTAGGAGCTCATATCCGATCACATATGTTGGGTCCGTATAGTATTTTCGAAGCATCAAAAGATGGGACACATTGTGGATGCCTGCTTATTCAGGTGGTAACGCCAACCTACAGGTCTTATCTCCCACTTTGTCCAAACTCTCAAAGGATTTAATCAATACTGATTCACCCTCGGTGAATTCTTATGGTTTTCTCTGTCTCTTGTCAGCATAGCTTTTCTATCTGCTCTGAGGTGTTCTTAATCTCTCGCAACCAACCGAACATCCTCAGAGGTTTGTTTTATTATTTTGGGAACAATTCTCTATCTGTCACCCACTTTTCTTATCCAAGTTAGGGAACAACTCCCTATGGCCATACAATGCCTCATAAAATGTCATCCCGATACTCAAGTGATAGCAGTCATTATTGGCGAATTAAATTGATAATAATTGATCATCCCAGGAGCTTATAAAATCAATGGCACACTCTTATCATATCCTCCAGAACTTGTACAGTCCTCTTGGACAGACCATCTATCCGAGGATGAAAAGCTATGTTAACTCTCAATCAGGGTCCTATAGCTTCCTGAAAAACATTCCCAGAAGTGGGAAGTGAAGCGAGAATCCCTATCTGATACCATGCTCACTGGAACACTACATACTGTTTCACAATCTTCCTTACATATAAATCTGCCTACGCACTTAGAGTATCTGGGGATTTTCATAGCCAAACGGTGGGTAGACTTAATCAACCTATCGACTATCACCCAAATAGCCTCGTGATTTATCCGAGTCCTCTATAACCCATCATAAAATTCATGGTAACTTGTTCTCTTTTCCATGTCAATATAGGTAGAGGCTGCAATAACTCTGCAGACGTTTCGTACTCTACCTTAATCTGCTGACATAGAAGACACTTTTTCACAACTCTACAATATTTCTTTTCATATCTAACCACCAATACCATTTTCCAGAGATTCTAATATATTTATTACTTTTCGGATGCACTGTATATCCCAAAGAGTGAGCTTCTGACAATAAAACTATCTCATTAACAGTGGTCCTGGGGAGCACTTATATTGTCTCTAAACCTCTGCAAGTCATCATCACTCGCTGTGAACTTTGTCACTATACCCATCTGAATCTGACCCACACTATCAACACCATGCCGATCATCACACTAAGCCTGGTAATTTCGGTCACTCAAATCCGGTTCTAACCTTAGGCTAGCTATCACAAAATCATCGTCATCATCAGAAGGGATCACATCACTATTGAGGGTCACAACTGCTCTAGCAGCTCATGCTCCTTATCCATCATATGTAATACCATCCCGAGGCTCTTTCTGTTCAAGGCATCAGCCATTAAATGGCCTTCCCTGAGTTGTACGATGTTCACAATCATAATCCTTAGAAGCTCTAACCCTCTTGGTTATCTCATATTCTACTCTTTCTGTGGAAACAGATACTCAGGGCTTTTACGATCAGTGCATACCCGAAATTTCTTACCATAAAAGTGGTGGCGCCATACTTTTAGTGTAAACGTTACAGCTGCCAACTCTAAATCATGGGTCAGATAGTTTCTCTCATGGTCCTTGAACTATCTGGATCCATAAACGACTATCTTCCCATTTTACATCAATACACAGCCCAATCCTTATTTTGAGGTATCCATACACACTGAAACCTCTTGAGTTATTGGTTATGGTGAGAATACTTCTAGTGGTCAGTTTATTACTTCAATATACCAAAACTCACCAAAACTATTTTTATACTTATCATCCCACTGGCATACAATCTTTTCTCGAATAAGATGTGTCAACTGAGCAGCCTATTTCGAGAAACTCTCAACAACTCGTCTTTAAGACAGTTTCCTATTGCTACTCATGCTCATCCCTGGACTTTGAATACATCAAAATATCATCGTTAAAGATAACAACCAATTGGTCCAGGTAAGGTTTAAATACCTCAGCATAGTTGAGTTCCACTAAATTTTTCAATCACTCATATCCTTGACCTATGTACGCATAAACGTCTAATGTCATTTTGACATCGCTTCTGTTCAAGATATTAACCCACGTCATTTCCTTTTTCTTATATTAACGGCTTTCATAAAATTTTAATTTTTTAAACCTTCATGATTAATCAAATTCTATATTTCTTTATCGTACTAGCAAAGGTACCCAAATTTTATATATATATATATATTACGACTTTCGATTTCAATTTATAGGTTATGTGTGCGCTTCTAGACGCTGTCAAATCTTCAAGCGATGAAGTATTTTGAAATACCTTTATTAACCCTCAGACTTGACCACATAAACTGGTTATGATATATCCACCCCTTATACTTGGTCGCAATTTATATTCACTACATATCGCTTAATCCAAATTACTTTACATATCAAAGATATCCTTACCTTGGATAAGCCTCTTATTCCAATATATCTCCTTTCATATATCACTTATAACAAACTCTTTCATTACTTATTAAAACTTACAATACACTTTTCAATGACGTTTTCACCCCTATTTTCAACTTACATTCCCTATACCCATATTCAGTTAGTGAAAATAAGCTAACTATCATCATCTTCTTGTCACAGGGTATAGGCTTCACATCTTTCACTAGCTTATAAGCAACTGAAGGCGGTATGAATAAATGCGTGGCACCAGGATCAATAAAATAATTATTTCATTATTCACAACCAGTGTGGTATCTTCCACCAGATCATATGAAACATCAATACTGTCCTGGTCCAAGGCATATTCTCTCCCTCGTCCAACATCTTATTTCTGTGGTAACTACAACATATCCTACACTATTACACTGTTTACACTACTTACACTGCTACACTTCTTACACTGCTACACTGCTCAACTGCTACGGAGCAGGTCAGGTCCTCCAATCACAATACTCCCTCAGAAGTGTTGAAATTAGATACACTGGGGCTTTACTAATCATCTTACCTCGTGACTCATCAGCTCAAATATTTTATCAAACTGCCTTTTTCCCGTTCTGACATCTCTGTCATTCTCTATTCTCTTTTGTCTCTATTTCAGCCCTTACTACCTTTTCCAATCTTAGAGGCATGCAACTCATAATCTTATTCACACAACTGTAGTCTGCGCACTGCCTTTGCATAGGTAGTGATATCTAACGTGCTAATAGACTCTAATTGACAATCTGAGCCCTTCCATGAATTTTCAGACATTCTAACTCTCACTATTCATCGTATTCCAGTCATATCTGCCCAGGAATATAAATTGAGTTTCATACTCATTAATCAACCAGTTCCTCTGGGTCAGAGTAAAGACTATCATCTGTTATTTCCTTTTAGCAGTGTCCGAGATATTCTGTCACCGGAATACATCTAGAATTATTTTTCACTTCCATTATGGATGTCAAACTCTTAATATGGGTCGAGTGGACTTCAACCTATATGCTGACTCACACTTAAATCTCATGCATACTTTGAGCAATTAGCTCACAAAATATTCTCCACACTCCGCTCTAACCTCGTGAAACGTGTCTCAATACTGTCTGATCTCTCTGTCAGACTCTGTCCAATCTTTTTGTCGGACTCTGTGGGGCATACTCAACATCAGCCTCCAAGTCAATCTTATCTTGAGTCTCATGTGGCGACCTAGTAGGACTGTTGGGCCTACGTCTAGGGCTTCGAGCTCACGTACTCGCCCTTTTATCATAGCGGCTATCTATTAATGAGTTTATACTCTTGCATTCAAAAACTAAATTCTTAGCTGCATTTCCATCTCGATATATACAATTCTATCTAAACAATGCACAGTACATGGGGATGTAAACTTTCTTAACCACTAACACCGACTCATATCAAACCAACTTAGCTCTGATACCATTACTGTCAGGACCCAAATTACCTAAGAATCAGAGTAAATTTTTTACCTTTTTATTTATTATTTAATTCTTACATTTCTCTCATCGTGACCATCCTACAAACAGTTGGGCTATGATTCGGTGTTAGTCACCTCTCACCTATTTACCATTCCATTTCCATAATCACATTCACATATCAGAGTTTACTATCGTTTAACTTTAACTGAATACATATGCTATGGTATTTATAACTCTACATCCTCGGCATCCTATCCATTTACAGTACTGTGAATTGCATATTTAGATATAAAATCATACAAATGTGTATACCTGTCTCTCGATGGGAAGCAGTGGATACCAAGAATGCAAGTCCTCAGCCGTTCACTAACTATTGCGAGTGCTCTGAAAAGAGGAAAAAATAAGGGGGTGAGCAAACCACACGCTCAGTAAGACAATTATGCAAGTAAGTAGATAGCTCCACTATCTACATGCTCATAATGCCATGCCCTTAAATCCATTTCTTTTCATTAAAATCTCAAGCACAAAATCTTGCATATATCCATGACATAGTTTATCAATACTATTTATGATATAGAAATCATGTAATTCATGCATCAAAGGCATTTTATGTGACATCATTAAATCATAATAAGCATGAAGTAAATCAAGATCATGCATTCTTTCATGTCATGTAAGACAAATCATGAATTTTAAATGAAAGTATGGAAAACATCATCATGCTACTGCATTCAAATCACTTTATTAAAATGCAGAATAAAATAACTCCATCCAGGTCAATTATCTCATAAGTAAATCTCAAATTCATAAAACAAGTCATTAAAATTTATTATAAAGCCTTGGTTATAAAACCACCCTTCTTTCAGGGTCACATATCATAAAATCATAAAATTGTAAAATCGGGGGCCTGACCCCTCCCTCGGGTCTACCCTGGTCTATCAGACCACAAGTTATATCATGTGAGACATGTAGGTGACTATCAGCAACAACATAGGACTATGGTCATAACCTCGTGATCCCTGGAAACACGGTACCTAGTGTGCGGGGTATCACACCTGAAACAGGAGGTGGGTCGTCCTACCCGCCAGAACAGCAAAACACCAGGATTACGAGGGCAAGGCTTGCTGCCTTGTAGCTAATGCCACTCCACTCCAACAATCCCCCTGGTACAACGTACTCCGCGTGACATACACGGTACAACGTACTCCGTGAACCCAAGCTCAATCAGGGGTACCTGCAATCGGTCTTATCCACCCATATCATCTCTGTCTTAGTATGCCGTGTGAACATATCATCTCACTGTGACACACAGTCTACAGGAGGCTCCAACCCGGCTATATGCATGTAATATAAATCCCTGTGCGAGCGAAGCTTTAGCACGGCTCCATGCATAATCATGATATCTGAAAACCTCGTGCGAGCGAAGCACTAGCACGGTTTCATAGAAATCAATGAAATCTATGTACAAGTAACGCTCCAGTACGACTTAAAATAATTATAAATTCAAGTAAAATCCACGTACGAGCAATATTCTAGTACGGATATGCATAAAAACTCAATGAAAACCTTATACGAGAAAAACTCCAGTACGGCTTTAAATTGAGTTATAAATTCATATAAAATCACGTGCGAGTCACACTCCTGCACGGCTTTATGCATAATTAAATCAAATCTCGTGCGAGTTACACTCCGGCACTGCTTTATGTAAATTTCATATCAAAATAAGATGCGAGCTAAGCTCCAGCATCTCTCATGTTCTCAAATCATAAAAACTAGTGCAAGTAATCGCTCCAGCACCTTTTATGCTTACCAAGTTAAAACAATTCAAAACATGTCAAAATAGAGTACGAGGTAGGCTCCAGCACCTCGCATTTCACAATAATAAAAATCAGTGAGAGCAACCACTCAAGCACATTTTATGCACTCACAAACTCAGATATAGTGCGAGCTATGTGCCAGTACTATCTGTTTCCATATAAACTTGATAGTTGGCCCGTTTTCCAAAGAAAATTCCTTTAAATATGAACAACACCTACGTAGTGTTATCTTGTGAAATTTATACAATTACTGGCCAATCTACCGATTTGCTTTGATTAAATCCAATTAAATTCTTTAATTCAAAAAATTCCTTATATCATGCATTTCATGCATGTCATGCTTTCACCATCTTTATGTGAACTTCCCTCAATAGGGGTAAAATAGTCTTTTTACCTATTTCGATCCTTAAAATCATTTAAACCACTTTTAGGACCTTTATACAAAATCAGTGTATACATACATATTCAGTGTATACAAAAACTATTACAATACGTGTAGTTACCTCTAGCTACTCACACAATTCCCTTTCCTCATTTTTCTGTATAGTTTAACCTTTCACTGATGTCTCGTCACGCAGTCCAATTTGCTCCCAATCCAAATCAAATCTTTGGCACTGCGGATAAATATTCATCAGGTCAAATACAATATAATTCATTGTATTTCATAATTTTCTAGGCTTAATTTAAATCATTGGGCCCATTTACTCATATTGAGCTCGATTGTACCATAATGGGCCTTAATCGGCCTTAAGCCCGTTTTTCACCTAATATTCACATTATCGAGGCCTATTAGGCTCATTGGGTCCATCAGTATTTATTGAGCCTCGTTCTAAGCTCTCGAATAGCTTATTTAATTATTTACGACAATTTATCTGAATTTCTAGAATTTAATTCATTTAATGTAAAAATTAAATTCGTAATTTATACGATAAATTCTAACGCGCATAACGATGTAAAATTGTCGTAAATAAGGGTTACTTACCCGTGATTCCCTGATAATACGCAAATCAAAGCTGTCTCAAGCTCTCGTTCTACGTCAATCATCAAGCTATAAAATTTAATATTTTTTTAGGTAAACTTCCAGTCGAATATTAATCAAATTAAATATTCTAAAATTTAAATCGTTCAATATGACCGCTTACCGACTTACCCGTAGCTCGATTGCATCATTGAAATTTCCCTAATTTTTTTCTCTTTTTCTTTTTCCCTTTTTCTTCCTTTTTTCCTTTTCTTTCTAGCTGAACCGGTTCGGTCCGGTTCAACCCGATTCAGACCACCTGTTCAGATAGGTTCGGTTCGACGGTTCACTCCGGTTTAGCCGATTCAGGCATCTTTTGGTCCTTCTGTTGCCGTTTGGCTGGTTCCCCACGCGATTCCGGCACCAATCGGTGTGCCACAGCCTGAGCTTCCATAATTGGGCCTCGACTGGAGTCAAAACGACGCTATTGTCGGTGAATCAAGGCTTCTCTCCAGCGGCCCTCTCTCTATCGATCTGGCATTTTTCAGCCAACTCACTGCGCCTCGCGAGTGCCGATGGGTTGTACGGGTGTCGGGCCTGCTTTACCGACCCTCGCCTGGGGTTCCTGGCCACCGGTGCCTCGCCAGTGAGTCTCTTCTTCCTCGATCGGCCTTCGCTTCTCTGTTTCATTCTCGTATTTCAGACTTCCGTGATTTTTTTGTTTTCCAATTTTTTTTACATTTACTTTATTTTATTATTTATAATTAAATTTTATTATTATTTTATTCATTAAAATATATTAAAAATCCACGAATATCTAAAAAACTTTATATTAAATTCATTTAATCCGTAAATAAATTTATCAGTCCAATTTTACCTTTTCGGTATATTTTTTATTATTTTTGGGATCGTTTTTCGAGGTGAAAATTTCGGTTAATTCCAATAAATTCTTATCTTGATCAATTTAACCAAAATTTTATTTATTTCTTCGTTATTGATCAAGATTCCTCAATCCCATATTTTTTAATTAAATTTCTATGTCCCGATTAATTCTGAATTTTGATCTTTTGATTGTTTTACCCTTGCACATTTTAGGGAATATCATTTCACTCCCTTTGCATTTTTAAATGCACTCAAAAATTTCTATTCATTTCATTTTCTCTTACGATAAAAAATCAGGTCTTACAATGATGCCCAGCACACCGGGATCCGTGTGGTCTGGGATGATAGTGACATAGTTGGCTAGCAGGGTCCACGATTGTATACAGTAACACCTGTCTCACATGATATCACATGATTTTATATGCACTGAACATGATTTTTGTTATCCAAGGTAGACCTGAGGGAGGGGTCGAACCTTGTTGGATGTTTTTAAAAGGATGATGTATTGTTTTATGTTGAAACTGATAAGTTTTAATGTGACGAGCATGAGATGTCATACATGATGATTTTTCCATGTTTGTTTTATATGCTTGATTTCATGATTTATCTTATATGATAGACATATACATCTGGCATCGTTTTTAATCTTACCTCATGTTATAAATGTAAGCGATTTTATATAATGACATTATAAGCATGTAGATAGTGTAGTTATCAACCTACTTGCATTATTGCCTTACTGAGCTAGTGAGCTCATCCTTTTCATTTTCCCCCTCTACAGAATGCACACAGTAGTTAGTGAGTAGCTGAGGAGTTGTATCTTGATATCTGCTGCTTCCCATCACCAAGAGGTATACACACTAGTATTTTTTTTGTATCTAAACATGTAATAGCACAATAATCATTTTGAAATGTAATATGAGGGATGTAAATATTAGTAAACACGTACAAGTATTTAACCTCAATTATAAAGTATACGTGTTTGCTTTGAATAAATTAAAAGATAGATGGCATAGTATATGGTAAAGAGTGACTAATACTGACTCATAACCCAACTGTTTAGTGGTGAGAATGTTCACGATTAGGAAAGGAAAAAGCAAAAAATTTGTAGCGATTTTAGGTAAAAATGGGTCGTGACATTAGCAATGTACTTACGTCCACGGGGTAGCTAAGTGACTAATAAGTATTTGTTGTGAATTGGACTAATATCCAAGTGTAATGCTCTTAATAAGACTGGTCGGGTGTTTGAGTGTGACCAAAGTATAAAAATGTTAAAAAAGGTAAGGAGGTGTAAAGTAAATCTAATAAAGTGTAGGAAAGAATGAGAGATAAGATATCTATTTCCCTTAGAAAATGAGCCTATTTATAGGCAAAAAGGGAGCATAGGATCGTGCCATGTGTGTGGAGTTTGGCAGCTTGAGGAAGATCAATCTATCTTCAAACCATGAGACTGGGAAAACCAAGAGATTGACCAAGATCTGGACTAAGATTATTGGGCTACACTAGGCATGTGGTCTTCTAAGTAGAGTCTATCTTTAGCATAAGGAGAAGAACTTCCTCCAATAAAAGTGAAAAAACTAATAGATCTCAAGGATATGAATTTGAATGTAAAGATGATCACAAGCTTTTTGAATTTAAGGACATGGCTTATTTCTTGCAGATATTTTTAAGTAGAAGACAAACTAAAGATATGTTAATTTGGAATGAAACATTACTAGGGAATTTTACTGTAGTATGTATATGTTCTTACAAGAAAAGTGTTGGGATAAGAAGTTAGATCCAGTGAGCAAATGCTACCATTATAGAGGTCTATCTAGCTAGTGAAAATTCTACCAAAGGTTAAAGTATTTGGTTAGCGATTGATTCACGAAATTTTACCAACCTCAGAAGCTTTGAGTTGGAAGGGTATATCAGTTGAGGAAGGTGTCAAGTTTGTGGAGATTTATAGGAATCATGGTGGCATTTTTTTTTCGATGCCACTTGAGTAGAGAAATTTACGGTAGATTATTCTTGCAATAGATCAAATGAATGTTATGTCTTCGAGTGTCAGTTTCTGGATAGGGTTGTGGAATGGTTAATGTAAGAAGACTATCTGAAGTTAAGGTTATACATATTACGACTTGTGTGAGAGAACAAAAATGTATGCTTCCATAAGAGGTATTGTAAGATAGCAATTAAAATAGCAGAGATACCTAGAAGGATGGTTAATGAGAGAGTGGTTATAAGGGGGTTACAGTCTAATGCTATAGCATTGGGGCGACAATGTAAAAGTTTGTTACCTCCTCAAGGATATAAGATAAAGATAAACATTAATGTTTCCTTCAAAGATCAAGATAAAGTGGCTGATAAAATAGAACCAATGGAAAATTCTCTTTTTTTACAAAGATGATTCCATACTATAGGGAATGAAGTTGGCGTTAGACCGAGTATTTTTGTAAGACCCGTATTTTGATATTTAATCCTTATGGTTCTCTAAGTGTACACTTGTTTATGTAATATGAATCATAAGTGATGTAAGGTCCGTAAATTTGATGTACACACTTGTTATGTGAGTTCGTGATGTACACGCAAGTTTCATTAAGTATGAATTATAAGAAATGGACCTTTTGAAGTGATAAATGTGAAATGAATCTAAAATGAGTAGTGAAGTAAATCGATATGAAGTTAACTTTAAAATTTGGGATGAAACTCGACTACGTATGTTGCAGAGCAAGGGGAGATCGATCTCAGTATGCCTCTGCCAAGCAAGGATCGATCTCATCGTCAAGCAGATCGATCTCATTATGTCTCAACTAGAAGCAAATTAATCTCATTCCCCTGACAGATCGATCTCTAAAGCTCTCTATCTGGCTAAGATCAATCTCATGCTTTTCGACAGATCGATCTCTCATGCTTGAAAACAAAATGTCTAGAGACTAAAAGAAGAAGAAGGTCAATCCCTCACTTATGGAGATCGATCTCATCAAGTAATTTCTATAAAAACTGGGCAGCTGACTGCATTTCACGAGAAACAACTTAAAACCCTTCCATTTTTAATGCCAAGTGACCTAGTTTCCCTCTCTAAAGTATCAACACCTTCCATTGAGATTGGAGAAAAGTTTATTTTAGTAAAGTTGTTCATAGAGTGGAAGAGAACAATATAGTTGGGAACGAGAGGTAGAATCATTGAATCGAAGGAGAAAAGAAGTTTCCCTCAGAGTTGTGAAAAAGGAGAAAAGTTGAGATAGGTAAGATTTCAATACATCAATCTCATATATGTTAATCTATACACTGGTATGAGTTTATTGGTATATAGATTTATGGTTAAAATATCCAAGTTCATGCCTAATCTTTCAAGACCTATAAATGGTTTGATGTGTCAAAATGAGAGAAGGATTAGTGGCCAAGGATTTAATGATGAATTAAGTATGTATTGGTGTTATTAAGCATGTATATATGCTTGTATAATAGTTTGGTGAAATCCATCTGCTAGAAACAATGATGGTTGAAAGTAAGTATATGCGGTATTTGATGAAATGCCAAAATGAAATGAAATAATAAACTTAAGGTATTTTAAGCTTAATATCGTTTAATACAAATCAATAGACTCGAAGAGTCTAAGGGATTTTTGAAAATGAGTTATATACTCGAAATGGACTCAAGAAAGGATAAAGTTCGATAATGATGTAACGAGGCCAAATGAGATATAAATGGCCTAATGCATTGATTTGAATATCATGCAAGTGAAATGAAGTATATGAAAGTATACTAAGATGTGTAGTACATAATTTCAGCTCCAGAAGATATTGTTGGAGTCTATAAGATCAGGTAATGAGCATTAGGAATCGAAGGAAAGTAATTCGAGCTTGATTCAAGGTAAGGGGCTTATGCAAGCTATTAGAGATAGCTATACGTATGTTTTCCTACCTGCTATGTGTGATTGTATACGATAAGTATATAGATATTGATATATCTAGGTGAAAACTGCATACGAGAATAAGTCTATAAGCATGAGTTGCATGACTTCTATGTTATTATTGTGAAAAGAGGTTTTACAAACATTTTGAGAAAGAATAATAATAGACGGGCTCTCGGTTTAATCATTTGCATGAAATGCTTCTAACGAGTGGTTGAAGGGAGATTTGCCCTCTCACTCATGACAGTACATGGAGCCCCTTCTATTTCTTTTTCTGTGTGAAATCGTGTTAGAGCCAAAATGGCAACAATAGATTGACCAGCTTTACTAGCACGTTATTTTCAAAGGGATTTTTGAGAAAAACAGAAGAGTGTTCGATGCCTCGAGTGATAATGTGTGTTTCACTCGAGATGCTCACACTAGATTTTTGGGAATCATGCTAGAGCCTTCGAGTATTGCTGTGTGTCTTACTTTGACTATGCTCGCATGTAATTTCCTAGTAATACCGTGCTCGATGCCTTAGGTATGCTATGTGTCTTACGCTGAGTTGCTCGTACGAGGTTTTTTATGATTATGCTGTGTGTTGATGTAAGACTTGTATTTCATGTGTAACCTTATGGATTCATAAGTGTGGTAATGTACTTGTAATGTGAAGTACAATTAATGTAAAGTCTATAAATGTAATGTACATACGTGTAATATGAGTTTGTAATGTACATACAACTTTCATTGTGTATGAATATGATGAATGAGCTTTTATAAGTGATGAATGTGATTGGAATTCAAAATGAGAAGTGTGGTGAAATAGAATGAAGTTGTACTTCCATTTAGCTTGGTATGATATACTTTTGGCTATACAAAGAATACACACAAGTTCTAATGTGTATAAAGTATGAATGGATGTCATTTTCAAGTCTTAAAGGTGGTTGGATGAGAAAATGAATATGGCAGCAAATTAACGATGTTTGGGTGTGTGTTGCTACAGAAAAACTACAAAAAATTTGGAAAATATAAAGGCAAGATCGATCTCATGGGATGAGAGATCGATCTAGAAGAGCTAGAATGCTCTTATTTGGGTAATGGAATTGAGCAGATCGATCTCCCAAGGGGCCAGATCGATCTCCTAACCATTCTGTAATGAAAAGATTGATCCTCAAGCATACAGATCGATCTCCTTAGCTCTCTGTTTGGGAGCAGATCGATCTCAAGTTTCAATAGATCGGTCTCATGCTTAAAATGTCGTGAAAAAAGGGATTTAAGGGGACCAGATCGAGCTCCTCCTAGTGTAGATCGATCTCCTCAATCTATTTCTATAAAAAGAGCACTAAAATTTGAAAATTTGGAGAAAACAACATCACCCTTCCTTTTTTCACCCAAAACCTCAGTTTATCTCTCTAAAGTCAACCATTTCCAGTAAGAATTGAGAGGAGGTTATTAGATACCAAGTTGTTCATCTTGAGGAAGAGAACAACATAGTTGAAACCCAAAGCCTCATTATTGGTATTGATGGAGCAATGAGCATTTTCCATTTAGAGCAAGAAGATAAATCAGATTTGGTATGTTTTTAAGACTCCAATCCAAGTACATTGTCTATTTTATTGATTTTGGAGTTGATTGGCATGTATATGGATGATTGAAATCACCTAGGAAGTAATGGAACACATATAACCTAGAAAATGGATATAATCTAGTGTGAGAAAGTGTGAGTCGGGTATGTTGATGACTTATGGGTTATGATAAGTTGTTGTTGAAGTAGTATGAATGATTTGTGATGGTTAAATGAAACCACATTGTGAGTTTGGAGGAATTGTGAAAATGAGTAGGTAAATGCTTGATAAATGCCATAGTGAGGGAATTCATGAAATATGAACACTATGATTATAATATCGATTTAATATCGATTTGGACTGAGTTAATAGGCCTAAAAGGAATCTATAGACTCGAGTTATGGGTAGAGTAATGAAACGAGTCCTCATAAGCGTTAATAGAGGCTATAGATTGAATTGACTATAGTAAGCACAAGGGTTGCGTTATAATAGACTAAAATGAAGTGAAATATGATTATGCGCAGTTTCAAAGAGTTCGTTGGAGACGAATCGAATTGTACGAGTAAGCAGCTCTAAGGAAGTGGAATCATGCGTCGCGATTCCAGGTAAGGGAATTTTATAATTATATAGAGGTAGCTACTCGTATTTTGTGGGTATATAGGGCTTTGGAAATGTGTTTGACAATGTATGGAAACTACTACGAGTATTTGTATGAGATTTGGTTGTTTGAAATGGTATTGTGAAGAAATAGGATTGTAAGGATAATAATTGCATAAATCAAGTGTTTTGAATGCTTTCACAAAACATGTGTTTTGTTTTGAACGAATTGATAGATAGGCTGGCTATTGTGGTTTGATGTTGTGTGATAGCACATGTGAAGTGCCAAATATGTTTTGAGATTGTTTTTGAAAGATTATGAGCCGCCTATCATGTTTATGTGAATTAAACCATGCTGGAGCCTAGCTCACACTGGGTATTAATGTTTTCATATGTTTGAAACGTGCTAGAGCTTAGCTCACACTTTGGTCTGAAACTATGACGATGCTTTATAAACCGTACTGGAGCTTTTGCTCGTTCGTGGATTTTGAGTGGTTTTCTTATGCATATAGTCATACTGGAGTGATGCTCGTACGTGGTTTCTTCATATTTTTATGCATAAATGTCGTACTAGAGCGTTGCTCGTATGAGGTGATTTATTATGATACATGAATTCGTGTTAGAGCGTAGCTCGCGCTGGTTTCCACACTGTGGTATGTATGAGACCGTGGTGAGAGTGATACGGATTGGTGTTTAGGGAACCCAATAGGCCTAACAGACCTCTTGAGTGGGGTAAGGGTGAGGGGCTAGGACCTGGTATTAATCCATTCAAGGAGCCCAACAGGCCTAACAGACCTCTTGAGTGGGGTGAGGGTGAAGGGCTAGGACCTGAATCAAGGAACCCAATAGGGGCGTGCAAAGCCATGAGGAGCTAGGACCTGGTATTAAGAGTACTCCCACGTGCACTTAATACTAGAGGTTTCACTCGGTATGGGGCAGATAAGACCTACGACAAGCACCCCCAACCATGTTATGGGTCTGCAGAGTACAATGTACCGTGTATATCACATGGAGTACGATGTACCACGTGGTTGAGTTATTGATGAGAAAAGTCTGGCGGAGAACTAACCCACCTTCATTCCAGCATGATACCTCACACACCGGGATCTGTGTGGTCTGGGATGATATGTGACACAGTTAGCCAACATAGTCAGTTGAGATATAGTGACCTGTCTCCTTGCTTGATTTATATAATACCACATGGTTTTGAATACTTGAGTGTGATTTTGACTGTCCAGGGTATACCCGAGGGAAGGGTCGAGCCTTGTGGGATTTAATTTGGGAAATGATTATGATGTTGTGATTGTGAAATGATTTGATGAGATTTTGTTGTATTGAGAATGAGATAATAAAAAAGGATGTTTCTTAAACGAATTGCCCTTTTTATGAGATTTGATGATTGATGAGCATGAGATGATTTGTACATGATGATTTTACCATGTTTTATATGCCAATTTCCATGATTTTAAATACATGATTATATATGTATACTTATATGGCATAGTTTTAATTCCTTATGCTCCTGTTATAAAAGATTTATGCATAACATTACCAACATGTAGATAGAGTAGTTATCTACCATGCTTGCATTATGCCTTACTAAGCATATGGTTGGTCATCCCTCTCTATTTTCCCCTCCTACAGAGCATACATAGTAGTCCAGTGAGGACTGAGGCATTGTGTTTTTGGACATCCGCTGCTTCCATCGCCGAAAGGTATAGACACAGGATTCTTTTTCTATCTAATCAATGTAATGGCACAGTAATGATTGAGTTGTAATTATAGGGGATGTAGATGTCAGTAAACATATTCTATATGAGTAAATGATTTAATTTCGAATATATGACATCGTTTTTATTAATTGTGGATGAATGGTAAGTGGTGATTATTATTGATTCACAGCCTAACTGTGTGTGGTGAGTTTGTTCATGACCAGGTAAGGTAACAGTAAAACGTGAAAAATTTATAGTGATTTTCGGTTAAAGGGAATGAAAATGGGTCGTGACAGTTGAGTAAAACCGTGCTAGAGTCGTCGTGCACTGCTGTGTGTCTTGCATTGACTTGCTCACACGTGGTTTATGAATGTGATGTAATAAGTACAAAATCATGCTTGAGCCATCGTGTATTCCTGTGTGTCTTACACAAACCTGCTCGCACGAGATTTTGAGACAATGGAAATGGGTGATTAGGATCCATGGGAGCACGATGTACCATGAGAATTAGCAATGGAGTACGATGTTTCGTGATTTGAGTATGAGCTAAAGGGATGGTTGATCCACCTCCCTAAGTGTAAGGTTCCCGCACACCTGATCAGTGTTGCCTGGAATCCGACTATGGCCATGAGTCCTTTATTTATCTGAGTGATATAACATTGTCACTACTGTGTGTGGTGATATATTTTTCCCATTTTGTGTCTGGGGATATGATTACCCATAAATATGTCTCATATATAATGATTTGATAAGTGCAAAGTGATTTCCAAATATGCACTGTGTGATTCTAAAGATGATCTGTGTGAAAATCGTATGATGTGTGAATATGCATATACCCATCTGGTGAATTAATGATTTTGCATCGATGGAAGCTTTTTAAAGAAATCTATATGTTTTATAAGGAAAATGATTATATATTTTAGCATGTAGATTGTGTAGTTATCTACCTACTTTCATATTTTCCTAACTGTGTGTGTTAGCTCACCCCCTTATTTCCTCCTCCACAGATACTACGTAGTAGTGAGTACACTGCAGTCGTTCCTGCATCGTGTTTCTTCGGTCATCCAGTGGTACACTTGAGATGAAAAATTTTGTATCCTGTAAATTAATGCAGAGTAAAGTTTGCATTTTGTATTTTGGGGGATGTATATAATAGAAGCTGATGTAAACGCTTCCGCACTTATATATAAAATGTCCAGTTTCTATTCTACTTCAATATAACGAACTTATTTAAATTCTAAATGTATGAGATATGGATAGGATGTTGACTCACAGCACAACTGTAAGTGGTAAGGTAAAGGTCACGGATAGAGAGAGAGAGAGAGGAACGTGACAGATTAATGGTATCAGAGCTGAGTTGGTTTGATGTGAGTCATTATCCATATTTAGGAAATTATACATCCCAAAGTAATATGCATTATTAGGATACAATTGTGTATACCAAGCTGGAACATGTGACTGAGACGCTTATTTTGAGTATGCAGGATGTCTGATAGACGATGTACTCGTAGAGGAGAGAGTCCGTGCTCTCAAGGGCGAAGAGCTGAGCCCGAGAGACATAGTGGGTCTAGTCCTAGTAGAGATCCACCTGGTCTTAGTGAGGTCGTTGAGGAATGTATAACGTAATTACAGCGCAGTGTGGACACGATCATGAAGATGTTTACACAGGCAATGGCCAAATTTGAGGGTAGACAGGAGAACCCTACTGGTCAGGCTGCTGCACCTGAGAGGCAAGAGCCAAAATATCCTGCACCGAGACCCCGGGCCGTAGAGGTACAGATCCATGTACCACCTCTAGTTTAGGATATTCCCCCACCAGTTCAGGATCCTTTAGCTCCACAACAGGTTGGTGGTGAAGGAGTGTATGATTGTGATCTGGGTAGACTGAGAGAGTTCTAAAAGTTCGGACCACCTTCATTTAATGGGGTGAAGAACCCAGTGTTAGCTAAGCATTGGAAACGTAGAATGGAGAAGCTCTACCGATTTTTCCATTGCTCTGACACAGAGAAGGTCACCTTTGCAGCTTTTGCATTGGAGAACAAGGCCAAACATTGGTGGATGGCCACACAATCGATGTTGAGTGCACGACACCTAATTATTACATAAGATATATTCTTAGATGCCTTCAGGAGGCTGTACATTCTAGCTACTTCTCAGAGAAAGATGTAGATGGAATTTATGACATTAACTCAGGGGAACCAGACAGTGCATGAGTATGAGTATGGATTCATATCCCTGGGCAGATATGATACAATCACTATGAGCCTTGAGGATAGAAAGGTTTAGAAATTTCTTGAGGCATTGGGACCTTCCATTAGAGCTCGACTAGCTCTATTGGACATTACCATCTATGATAAGGCAGTACGCAGAGCTCAGCTATATGAGCAAGATTATGAGTTGCATGCCTCAGAATTGACCAGGAGTGGTATAGGCTGAGATAGAGACCAGAAGAGGTCAGTTGATGATAGATGGTTTAAAAAAGGCTGAAGGTTATTTGGTAAGGGGCCTAAGATTGAGAAGGTATGAAAGAGGCTTGCGAAGCCTCTAGTTCATCCAACTTTAGCTCCAGCTTTGAGGGGCATAGTTATTAGCGGACCTCGACCAACCACAGAGCAGTGCAGGTTATGTGGTGGTTATCATAGGGGTAGACCATGCCCATTATTAGTGAGATCATATTATAGGTGTGGTAAACCAGGGCACATAGCTAGTGAATGCCCAGAGTTGATTGATACAACCCTATAGAAGGGCAAAGAGCTCGAGAGGCTACGGTTGATCCACCTACACCTAAGAGGAAGGCCACAATTGAAGAGAAAGGGAAGCAAGCTGTTGGTCGAGGGCGAGTGTTTGCATTGCACCAGGCATCTACAGAGGCTTCCTCGGATGTGATTAAAGGTACCATCCTTGTCTTTGATATTGAAGCATTAGCATTGATTGATCCTGTAAGACCCACTTTTATTATCTGTTGATGTATTTCCTTATGATTCATGTGATGTACATTTTCATATATTCAATAAATCATAAGAAGAGCTTTGACTGAAATACAATTTGCAAGTAGAATAAAAATGAAATCTCGATGAACGCCGAAAGTAGCCAAATATGGATCGAAATGGTCACAGGCCAAATGGAAAGGATCGAAAATGATGTTTACCGAAAATACAAAATTAAATAAGAAAAGATGGTGGATGTATGAAGGAAAGATAGGTTAATTTGGTTTCGAAACAAGTGCAGGGGTAAAACGGTCAAAAGACTAAAATTCGGGATAAATTCGATAAGAAAAATTTAATTAAAAATAAGGATTTAGGATATCTTGATCAATAATGAGGAAATTATACAATTTTGAGTCTAATTGATCAAGATTCAAAATTTTTAGAATACTGAAAAGTCACCCGGGACAATATCCCGAAAATACGGAGAAATTATACCGAAAAAATGATTAAAAATATAATAAACAAATTAAATTAAATTTATTTATTTGAAATAAAATAATATAATTGTAGATATTTTTAGATTCTTTTAGACTATGTTAATGAATATTATAATAATAAAACAAATTGTTAAATAATAATAATAATTAAAAAAATCGAAACGATTGAAAACTCGGGAGAACTCGAAAAATAAAAACCCGAAAGAGACGCGAGGAACCCGACGAGCCCGAGGGAACACCGACGATCCTTGACCGTCGACGAGCAGCCGAGGTGAAAGAGGAGAGGCCTACGATCACGTGGACACCGAAAATGTGCCGTTAGGTGACCGGAGGACGCCGATAAGAGCGAAGGAAAATCGAGGGAGAAACGGGCTGATTCCCAGCGAACCACCGTGACTGGGCTTGAACGAAAGCCACCGACGCGTTTAGGGGGAGGAGTCGATTCTTTTGAGATCGATATCAGTCGACAAGATCGTCGAAAACGCCAGAAACGGTAAAGTGACAGAAATGACACTGTTTGGCCAAAAGGAAAGGGAAGGAAAAGGAGGGAAAATGAAGGAAAGAGGAAAGGAAAAGAAAAGAAAGGAAAAAGGGAAAAGGAAAGAAAATTTACTGGGGACGACTCGAGATTCGGGTAAGTTGACCGAGGGTCGAGATTGACCTACGAGTAAATTTTGGAAATTAAATTAATATTATATTTAATGGAAAATAACCCGGATTTACCTAATTGTGCAGTTTTTCGATAAAGCCCGAACGAGAGCCGATTGAGCTCCGATTCTCGTACCCCGCATCATATTGGGTAAGTATATTTGAATTACGGTAATATGAGTCCTTTAATACAGAGTTTCGATTATTTTACGAAATTTACGGATTAATTCTGTATAAAAGGGATATTAATCGGATTTACAACGTAATTACCGTAAATAGTATACGGGCTATCCAATGAGTTTGGAACGAAGCTCGATGATTATTGGTAAGCTGAATGAGCCCAGTAAACCCGAAGAAGGGATTTAATAAGTAAAAACGGATTGAAAATAGGTCGAGGCCCATTAAGGTGCGATCGGGCCCAATAACGTAAAACAGCCTCAATACGTTAGATTCAATCAATAAATGTGATATACTGATAAAGATAATTGAATTGACCCCAATTATGTGGTTATATACAGTTCCGTAGACTTGGCTGACGCGCAGTTGGATCGAGAGATCGAGTATTATCGAGACGAGATAAGGTTGCGCGTGATTCCAGGTAAGGGAATTTTGTAGGTGTATAGAGATTTTTATACGTATTTATTGAGGGGATTTACAGGGTTTAGAATTCCTTAAAGTATCTAGTAACGAGATAATAATTTTTACGAAAATCGGGGCTTAGATAAATAAAGAAAAAGATGATTTTGCCCCTGAGAGTAAAATTTACAAAAAAGGGTAGTAAGGCAGATAAATTGCATGATTTTCATGTTTTGATATTTTATATGAATATCTTGCTTTGGTTTAAGCAAATTTACACATAGGTTGGCTGTTGATTTTATAAATTATACGAAAAGGTACCGGTTTGTACCGGTTACGATTTTAAAAGATGTTTTATCAAGATTGAGCCATCTATCGTATTTACATGAATAAAAAGAGTGCTAGAGTCTTTCTCGCACTCAAGCTTACTGATTCATTTCTCATGAAAAGTCATATTGGAGCATTCCTCGTACGAGGAATTTGTGTGTGCACAAAACCATGTTGGAGCTTCGCTCACACGAGATTTTAGATATCATGATATGCATAGTATGGTGCTGGAGCTTCGCTCACACTAGACGTGAGTTGGCATGCATATAGTCGTGCGGAAGCCTCCTGTAGACTGTGTGTCGCAGAGAGTTAAGATGCTCGCACGTATACTTTGAGACATGGGTTGGTTATCGACATAGTATTGAGGTGGATAAGACCTACAGTAGGTACCCCCAAACTATGATATGGGTCCACAGAGTACGATGTACCGTGTATGTCACACGGAGTACACTGTACCGTGCAGTCATGATGACTCGATGATGTTACTTGATATTCTGGCGGGTAGGACTTGACGCCACCTCTCGTTGCAGTTGTGATACCTTGCACACCGGGATCCGTGTAGCCTGGGATCATAGGGACAAAGTATGGCCATAGTCCTTGATTTTCATACAGTAACCTACATGCCTCACATGATATCATACGGTTTGAATAGACTAGGATGAACCCAAGGGAGGGGTAATGTCCTGATTGATGTTTTTAAAGAGATGTGGTTTAATGAATCAAGGTATTCCCGAGAGATGGGTTTGACCTTGATGAAGTTGTATTATGATGAAACAAATGAGTTTTTAACATAATGAGTTTATGATGAAACAAATAAGTTTTAAATGTGACGAGCATGAAATGACATACATGATGATTTTTCCATGTTTGTTTTATATGTCAATTTCATGATTTCTCTTATACGATATACATACATTTGGCATCGTTTTAGTCCTACCTCATGCTCCAAATATAAACGATTTTATATCATGACGTTATCAGCATGTAGATAGTATAGTTATCTACCTGCTTACATTATTGCCTTACTGAGCTGTTTATGCTCACCCTTTTATTTTCCACCCTCCACAGAGCATCTACAGTAGTCGAGAGCGGGTAGAGATTGCATCCCTGGTTGTCCGCTGCTCCCATCGAGAATCAGGTATACACATGTACAGTTTTGTATCTAAACAATTAATAGCACAGTTTTGTAACAAATGTAATTATGGGGGATGTAAATATATGGAAACATATGTACATACAGTTGTATAATATATATTCTAAGTATTTCACTATCTGAAATTCTAACATGATTACCATGGTAAGAATGATATGATCAAATGGGATAAGAGTTGGGATTATTACTGACTCATAGCCCAACTCGTTAAAAATGAAATTTGTCACGAAGAGGTGAGAAGTATAGAAAAAGTGAAAAATTTGTAGTGATTTTGTTAGAACGGGTCGTGACAAAAGGTGGTATCAGAGCTAGAGTTGGTCAGATATGAGTTAAGAATAATAGTTAAGAAATTAAATCCCCATAATACTGTGCTTTGTTTAGATATAACTATGTATACCAATATGGGACTAGACTAATAAATGGTCGTGGATGCAGGAACTTAGGCATTATGCCTATCACTCGCCGTGGTAGAGGGGCAAGTTCACATGCTAGAGGCCATAGAGGTAGGCCCGAGAGCCGTGCAGAGCCACAGACTAGTCAAGCTCCGCAGGACCCTATTGAGAGACCAGGGGATACTAAGGCACGCTTCACTAGGATTGAGCAAAGTATAAAAAGTCTTGTTGAGATAGTTACACAGACGTTAGGGGCTGGTGATAGACGAGGCCCAGTTGGACAGGCTACTGCTACTGGACAGACTATAGAGACTATTACACCACCACCGGTTCTGGATACAGCTTCTCCTGTCACTCCATAGGCGAGCAGTAGTGATCTGGGCTATGACTGTGAGCTAGATAGATTACGACAATTCCAGGAATTTAGACCTCCAATTTTCAGAGGAGTGAAGGACTCGATTATTGTAGAGGATTGGATATATGAGATGGAGAAATTGTATGGGTTCTCCAGATGTATATCAACTGAAAGGGTTGCCTTTGCCGTATTTATGCTGAAGGGCGAGGCAGAGCATTGGTGGAGGTCTACTGTACCTATCTTGAGAGCCCGACACTCAGTAATTACTTGAGAGATATTTCTAGAGGCTTTTAGAAGGCAGTATATTCCAGCCACTGCACAGCGGAGATTACAGACGGAGTTTATGAGTTTGGTTTAGGGGAACCGCTCCGTTGATGAGTATGAGTCGAGGTTCATATCCTTGGGGAGGTATGACCCAGATACATTGAGCAGTGAGAGTCGAAAGGTTCAGAAATTCATAGATAGATTAAGACCAGCCATCAGATCTAAGTTAGCTCCATTTGACGTCTCTACTTATGAGGAGGCAATACACAGAGCTCAGTTGTGTCAGCTAGATTTTGAGCGGAGTGCCTCAGAGTTTGGGAAGGTTAGTAGAGCTAGAGATAGAGACCGAAAGAGATTCGGAAGGGATAGGGTGATCAAGAGAGGAGGTCAGAGGTTTGCTGATAAGAGACCTTGGATTAAGGAGATACAGGAGAAGACGGGTAAGCCTCCTTTATATCCGGCTTTACCATCATCGAGAGGTATAGTTATTAGAAGGACACGGCCGACTACTGAGCAGTGTAGGAGATGTGGTAGATTTCATGGTACCAAGCCTTGTCCGACGACTACTGGAGTATGTTTTCATTGTGAGAAGTCGGGGCATGTCATAAAAAACTGTCTCGAGATGATTGTGACTGCCCCACAGAAGTGCAAAGAGCTAGAGAGAGCTCCTATTGAGACTCCTGCTCCTAGGAGAAGAGCCACCGCTGAGGAGAAGGGGAAGCAGGTTATAGGTAGAGGGCGAGTGCATACATTAGATCAAGACACCGTAGATGCTTCAGCAGATGTGATTAAAGGTACTGTCCTAATTTTTGATTTAGAAGCATGTGTGTTATTTGATTCTGGTGCTACACACTCCTTTATATCGCCACATAAGTTGTTGAAGTATGTACAGCCTACATTGTTAGATAGAATGTTGTTAATTTCTACACCTATGAATGATAGTCAGTTGACTGAGTATGTATATAGAGATTGTAGGCTGAGAATAGGGGAAAGGATATGTCAGTCGACCTTATCTTACTAAATATGAGGGATTTTGATGTAATTTTAGGGATGGATTGGCTGACCACAAACCATGCTGTTTTAGATTGCTATGCTAAGACAGTAATGTTTTCAAGGACAGATAGTCTTACTGTAAGTTTTGCAGAAAAGAAATAAAAAGGCATATAATTATTGCATTTGGAAAAGTATAGTTGAAATTCATCATATTTGTAAGGTAAATTTATTTATTAATAATGGATGCTTATATGGTGAATTATGTTACTAATGGGTGGAAATGGTATTTTGAAGGGTTCATTGCATATGTGGTTGACATAGATAAGGCACGTCCAGAATTGAGAGACATTCCAGTTGTGAGTGAATTTCTAGATGTATTTTCGGATGAGTTACCAGTGTTACCGCCAGTACGAGAGATAGAGTTCATTATTGATTTGACACTTGGTACAGAGCCGATATCTAGACCATCGTACAGGATGGCTCCGGTTGAGTTGGAGGAGCTGAGGAAACAGTTGCAGGAATTATTAGAGAAGGGATTCATCAGACCGAGTGTGTCGCCATAGGGAGCACCAATTCTATTTGTGAGGAATAAGGATGGGAGCCTTCGATTGTGTATCAACTACCGATTGTTGAACAAGGCTACCATCAAAAACAAGTATCCCTTTCCGAGGATTGATGATTTACTGGATCAGCTACGGGGAGCGTAGGTCTTTTCTAAGATTGATCTGAGATTTGGGTACCATCAGTTGAGAGTTCGGGATGGAGATGTACCCAAGACAGCTTTTCGCACTCGTTATGGTCACTTTGAGTTTATGGTCATGCCATTCGGGTTGACAAACGCTCCCGCAGCTTTTATGTTATTGATGAATGAGGTGTTTCGACCTTATTTGGATCGATTTGTGATAGTGTTCATCGATGACATCCTGGTTTATTCAAAATCCAAAGAGGAGCATGAGTAGCATCTGAGGATTGTATTGTAGACCCTCCGTGAGAAGCAGTTGTATGCTAAACTCAGTAAGTGTGACTTTTGGCTTATGCAGATCTCCTTCTTGGGACATATTGTGTCAAAGGATGGTGTATCAGTGGACCTATCCAAGATTGAGGTAGTAGTTTAATGGCAGAGGCCTCAAACAGTTACAGAGATCAGGAGCTTTCTGGGTTTAGCTGGATATTACCGACAGTTTGTGGAAGGGTTTTCAAGAGTGGCTGCTCCGTTGACACGTCTCACTTGGAAGAGTGTTGCATTTGAGTGGGATGACAGATATGAGGAGAGTTTTCAGGAGCTGAAGCGTCGATTGACCACTGCTCTGATTCTCACCATTCCTACCAGCTCAGGAGGTTTTTCTGTTTACACAGATGCTTCTTACTGAGGACTGGGCTGTGTATTGATGCAGGACGGGAAGGTAGTCACTTATGGATCCAAGCAGCTAAAGGATCATGAGAGGAACTACCAGACCCACGATTTAGAGTTGGCGATCGTAGTGTTTGCATTGAAGATATGGCGCCACTATCTGTATGGTGAGAAATTTCAGGTATTTACCTATCTCAAAAGCCTCGAGTATCTGTTCTAGCAGAAGAAATTGAACATGAGATAGAGAAGGTGGCTTGAGCTTCTGAAAGATTATGATTGTGAGATCCTATACCACCCGGGTAAGGCGAATGTAGTGGCTGATGCGTTGAGCAGGAAGCACCTCGGTTGGTTTCTTATATGATGGTACGAGAACACGAGTTGTTAGAGCAGTTTGTGAGCCTCAATTTGGATGTGATTCCGCTTGATGTTAAGAGTGGTTATATGATTGGTAGCTTGCGGTTAGAGTTGAAATTGATGGAGCGGATCCGACAGGCTCAGCGTGATAATCAGTAGTGTATTGAGATTGTCAGGCAGATGCAGAGGGGTATTGAGACTGAGTTTGAGTTGAGCTCGAATGGATTATTGAGGTTTCAAGACAGGATATGTGTTCCTAAGGATCCTGAGATCAGGAGGTTGATCTTGACAGAGGCTCATTCGTTGAGGTATACCTTGTATCTGGGTAGTACAAAGATGTATCAGAATCTCTGAAAGGTATACTGGTGGTCGGGGATGAAGAGAGATATAGCAACGAGATATCTCGTCTGTCAGCAGGTGAAGGTAGAGTATCAGAAGCCTGCAGGGTTATTGTAGCCTATACCTATACCGACTTAGAAGTGTGAGCATGTCACCATAGACTTTGTGATGGGTTTACCGAGGACTCGTAGGGGAAATGATGCCATATGGGTGATAGTTGACAGATTGACGAAGTTGACATATTTCCTAGCTATGAGAGTCACTGATACTCTGAGTAGATTGGCAGAGCTATATGTGCATGAGATTGTGAGACTGCATAGTGTCTCAGTGAGTATTATATCGGATAGGGATTCTCGCTTAACTTCCCGTTTCTGGGAACACTTTCAGGAAGCTATGGGAACCCAGTTGAGATTCAGTACAACTTTCCATCCTCAAATAGATGGGCAGTCAGAGAGGACTATACAAACCCTCGAGGACATGTTGAGAACTTGTGTACTTGATTTTAGAGGCTACTGGGATGATCACCTCCCACTCGCAGAGTTCACCTACAATAACAGTTATCATTCGAGTATCGAGATGGCACCATATGAGGCCTTGTATGGTCGTAGATGTCGTTCTCTTGTAGGATGGGAAGAGGTTGGTGATAGGCAGATATTCGCTCCCGATTTGATACGTCAGGCCTCTTAGCATGTCCAGTTGATTTGTGAGAGGTTAAGGACAGCTAAGAGTCGATAGAAGAGTTATGCTGACAGGAGACGTAGACCGTTGGAGTTTACAGCAGGGGAGTCAGTATTTTTGAAAGTTTCTCCTTCCAAGGGTATTACTAGATTCGAAAAGAGAGGGAAGTTGAGTCCTCGCTTCATAGGACCTTTTGAGATACTCGAGAGAGTGGGAGATCAAGCTTAAAGACTAGCGTTGCCACCAGAGCTAGCAAATGTCCATAACATCTTTCACATCTCCATGCTTCGAAAGTATTAGTCGGATTCGTTGCATGTGATCAGATACGATCCACTGAAGCTCAGTGAGAGTATGTCCTATGTCGAGAGACCGATCCAGATTGTGGATAGGAAGGAGAAGGTATTGAGATCGAAGACGATTCCCCTGGTGAAAGTACTGTGGCAGCATCACACTCCAGAAGAAGCGACTAGGGAGTTAGAGAGTTTAATGAAAGAGAAGTATCCGGAGTTGTTCAGAGACTGATTTGGTTCCAATTTGGAGGACCAAATTCTTTTAGTGGGGGAGATTATGTAAGACCCACTTTTATTATCTGTTGATGTATTTCCTTATGATTCATGTGATGTTCATTTTCATTATTCAATGAATCATAAGAAGAGCTTTGACTGAAATTCAATTTGCAAGTAGAATAAAAATGAAATCTCTATGAACGTCGAAAGTAGCCAAATACGGATCGAAATGGTTACAAGCCAAACAGAAAGGATCAAAAATGAAGTTTAGCAAAAATACGAAATTAAATAAGAAAAGATGGTGGATGTATGAAGGAAAGTTAGGTTAATTTGGTTTCGAAACAAGTGCAGGGGTAAAACGTCAAAAGATCAAAATTCGGGATAAATTCGATAAGAAAAATTTAATTCAAAATAAGGATTTAGGATATCTTGATCAATAATGAGGAAATTATACAATTTCGAGTCCAATTGATCAAAATCCGAAATTTTTAGAATACCGAAAAATCACCCGGGATAATATCCCGAAAATACGAAGAAATTATACCGAAAAAATGATTAAAAATATAATAAACAAATTAAATTAAATTAAATTTATTTATTTGGAATAAAATAATAGAATTGTAGATATTTTCAGATTATTTTAGACTATTTTAATGAATATTATAATAATAAAACAAATTGTTAAATAATAATAATAATAATAAAAAATCGAAAAGATTGAAAACTCAGGAGAACCCGAAAACAAAAACCCGAAAGAGACGTGAGGAACTCGACGAGCCCGAGGGAACACCGGCGATCCTTGACCGCCGACGAGCAGTCGAGGTGAAAGAGGAGAGGCCGACGATCACGTGGACACCGAAAACGCGTCATCAGGTGACCGGAGGACGCCGATCAGAGCGAAGGAAAATTGAGGGAGAAACGGGCCAATTCCCGACGAACCACCGTGATTGGGCTTGAACGGAAGCCACCGATGCGTTCAGGGGGAGGAGTCGGTTCTTTTGAGATCGGTATCGGCCAGTAAGACCGTCGAAAACGCCGGCGACGACAAAGTGACAGAAACGGCATCGTTTGGTCGAAAGGAAAGGGAAGGAAAAGGAAGGAAAGAGGAAAGGAAAAGAAAAGAAAAGAAAAGAAAGGAACAAGGGAAAAGGAAAGAAAATTTACCGGGGACGACTCGAGATTTGGGTAAGTTGATCGAGAATCGAGATTGACCTACTGGTAAATTCTGGAAATTAAATTAATATTATATTTAATGAAAAATAACCCGGATTTACCTAATTGTGCAGTTTTCGGATAAAGCCCGAATGAGAGCCGATTGAGCTTCGATTCTCGTACCCCGCATCATATTGGGTAAGTATATTTTAATTATGGTAATATGAGTCCTTTAATACAAAGTTTTGATTATTTTACAAAATTTACGGATTAATTCTATATAAAAGGGATATTAATCGGATTTACAACGTAATTACCGTAATTGTACACGGGCTATCCAATGAGTTGGAACGAAGCCTGATGATTATTGGTAAGCTGAATGAGCCCAGTAAACCCGAAGAAGGGATTTAATAAGTAAAAACCGGCTGAAAATGGGTCGAGGCCCATTAAGGTGCGATCGGGCCCAATAAAGTAAAACGGGCTCAATACGTTAGATTCGATCTGTAAATGTGATATACTTATAAAGATAATTGAATTGACCCCAATTATGTGGTTATATACAGTTCCGTAGACTTGGCTGACGCGCAATTGGATCGAGAGATCGAGTATTATCGAGACGAGATAAGGTTGCGCATGATTCCAGGTAAGGGAATTTTGTAGGTGTATAGAGATTTCTATACGTATTTATTGAGGGGATTTACAGGGTTTAGAATTCCTTGAAGTATCTAGTAACGAAATAATAATTTTTGTGAAAATCGGGGCTTAGATAAATAAAGAAAAATATGATTTTGCCCCTGAGAGTAAAATTTACAAAAAAGGGTAGTAAGGCAAATAAATTGCATGATTTTCATGTTTTGATATTTTATATGAATATCTTGCTTTGGTTTAAGCAAATTTACTCATAGGTTGGCTGTTGATTTTATAAATTATACGAAAAGGTACCGGTTTGTACCGGTTACGATTTTCAAAGATGTTTTATCAAGATTTAACCACCTATCGTATTTACATGAATAAAAAGAGTGTTAGAGTCTTTCTCGCACTCAAGTTTACTGATTTATTTCTTATGAAAAGTCGTACTGGAGCATTGCTCGTAGGAGGAATTTGTGTGTGCATAAAATCGTGCTGGAGCTTCGCTCGCACGAGATTTTAGATATCATGATATGCATAGCGTGGTGCTGGAGCTTCGCTCGCACTAGACGTGAGTTGACATGCATATAGTCGTGCGGAAGCCTCTTGTAGACTGTGTGTCGCAGAGAGTTGAGATGCTCGCACGTATACTTTGAGACATGGGTTGGTTATCGACATAGTATTGGGGTGGATAAGACCTACGGCAGGCACCCCCAGACTATGATATAGGTCCACAAAGTACGATGTACCGTGTATGTCACATGGAGTATGCTGTACCGTGCAGTCATGATGACTCGATGATGTTACTTGATATTCTGGCAGGTAGGACTTGACCCCACCTTCTGTTGCAGTTGTGATACCCCGCACACCGAGATCCGTGTAGCCTGGGATCACAGGGACAAAGTATGGCCATAGTCCTCAATTTTCATATAGTAACCTACATGCCTCACATGATATCATACGGTCTGAATAGACCAGGACGAACCCGAGGGAGGGGTAATGTCCCGATTTATGTTTTTAAAAAAGATATGGTTTAATGAATCAAGGTATTCTCGAGAGATGGGTTTGACCTTAATGAAGTTGTTTTATGATGAAACAAATGAGTTTTTAACGTAATGAGTTTATGATGAAACAAATAAGTTTTAAATGTGACAAGCATGAGATGACATACATGATGATTTTTCCATATTTGTTTTATATGTCAATTTCATGATTTCTTTTATATGATATACATACATTTGGCATCGTTTTAGTCTTACCTCATGCTTCAAATATAAACGATTTTATATCATGACATTATCAGCATGTAGATAGTATAGTTATCTACCTGCTTACATTATTGTCTTACTGAGCTGTTTATGCTCACCCTTTCATTTTCCACCCTCCATAGAGCATCTACAGTAGTTGAGAACGGGTAGAGATTGCATCCCTGGTTGTCCGCTGCTCCCATCGAGAATCAGGTATACACATGTACAGTTTTGTATCTAAAAACTAATAGCACAGTTTTGTAACGAATGTAATTATGGGGAATGTAAATATATGGAAACATATGTACATACATTTGTATAATATATATACTAAGTATTTCACTGTTTGAAATTCTAACATGATTACCATGGTAAGAATGATATGATCAAATGGGATAAGAGTTGGGATTATTACTGACTCATAGCCCAACTCATTAAAAATGAAATTTATCACGAAGAGGTCAGAAGTTTAGAAAAAGCAAAAAATTTGTAGTGATTTTGTTAGAACTGGTCGTGACAGATCCTGGTGCCACGCATTCATTCATATCGCCTTTATTTGCATGTAAACTGTGTGAACATGTGAAAACCTGTACCCTTAAGTAGAGTTTTACTTATAAGTACTCCAGTGAGAGATAATGTAATGACAGAGTATGTATGTAAGAGTTGTAAGTTAAAAGTAGGGGAAAAGGACATATTGGCCGATCTCATTCGATTAGCTATGAAGGATTTCGATGTAATACAAGGAATGGATTGGTTGGCTGCAAACCATGCTGTTTTAGACTATTATGCTAAGGCAGTAATGTTTTCTATTCCTGAAAAGTATGTTGTAAGGTTTGAAAAGTAATGAAAGAAGTTGTAGATTATTTCTAAGGATGGATAACTTTGCTAACGAATGTAATCATAATGTGTTGAAGGTTTTATCGCTTATGTGGTTGACTTGGATAAGTTGTACCCGTATATAGTTGACATCCCAGTTGTTAGAGAATTCCCCAATATCTTTTTCGAAGAATTACCAGGGTTGCCACGAGACAAAGAAAAGGAATTTTATATTGATTTGGTGCCTAGAACTGAACCGATATCCAAGCCACCTTATAGAATGTCTCTGATTGAATTAAAGTGGCTAAAGAAGTAATTACAAGAGTTGTTAGACAAGGTGTTTATCAGATCGAGTGTATCACCTTGGGGAGCACTGGTTCTATTTGTAAGGAAGAAAGATGGGAGTATCCGACTGTGTATAGATTATCGGTTGCTGAACAATGCTACCATCAAGAATAAGTATCCCTTTCCACGGATAGATGATCTATTAGATCAGTTACAGGGAACACAAATCTTTTATAAGATTGATTTGAGGTCTGGGTATCATCAGTTGAGGATTCGAAGTGGAGATGTACCAAAGACAGCGTTTCGAACCCGTTATGGCAATTATGAGTTTTGGTTATGCCATTTGGGTTGATGAATGCTCCTGCAGTGTTTATGGTTCTAATGAATGATGTATTTAAGCCATACTTGAACCGATTCATGATTGTCTTCATAGAGGACATATTGGTGTACTTGAAGTCCAGGGAAGAGCAGGAGCATCATTTGAGAACAGTGTTGCAGACCCTCCGAGATCAGGAGTTGTATGCTAAACTCAACAAGTGTGATTTATGGCTGACTGAGATATCATTTTTGGGTCATGTAGTCTCGAGAAACGGTGTATCAGTGGATCCATCCCCGATAGAGGTTGTGATATAGCGGGAAAGACCTAAGTCGGTTACAGAGATCAGTAGTTTCTTGGGTTTACCAGGTTATTACTGACGATTTGTCGAGGGATTCTCTAAGCTGACTGCTCCGTTGACGTATCTCACTCGAAAGAATATGGTATTCGAGTGGGATGATAAGTGTGAAAGAAGTTTTTGTGAGTTAAAGCGTAGATTGACCACCGCACCTATTCTCAGGTTACTCAGTGTATACAGATGCTGCCACGACCCTCAACTTACAAAAAATCAATGCAAATTTTTTGCTTTTCATACATAATTTATTTTTCGATCTTTTCTTACCTCGATCGTGATCAGCTACACTCTCAAACAGTTGGGCTGTGTCTCAATGTCTACCTCATCCAACAATAATAATTTAATTTGCAATATAATTTATAAGTAAATACTTGTATAAATAAATCAAAGTGTTGTTTACATGTGTTTACATTGCTTTACATCCCCAATTATTTCATTCAAAAAGCTACTCTGCTATGGTAAGTTTAGATACAAAAATTTTATCTGTTTGTATACCTTATGCGATGGGATGCAGCGGATACCAAAAAGGAAAACCTCCAATCGATCTCAATCTATACTCAAAGCTCTGTAGAGAGGGGAAAATAAGGGGGTGAGCAAACAACACGCTCAGTAAGGCAATCATGCGAACAGGTAGATACTGCACTATCTACGTGATCGTGATGCCATGTTCAAAACCATATAATTTCTTATTCACATCTCAAAAGCATTAGTTCATTCTTGTGTTAATAGCATGTAAAGTAAATCATGTTATTTAGTTTAGTGCACAAATTAAATTCAAAGCATGGCATAAATCATCATGCGTGTTTCACAAATAAGGCATGAAAAATCATCATGCATCAGTGCACTTTAAAGCCATTATCATGCTTTTTCATCTCATAAACTCAACACTGATCAGGACTCAGCCCTTCCCTCGGACAATCCTGACTCACAAAGCATTTCAAATATTGATTTATTCATAAAACAATAGACATGCGAGATAGGCAATAAAATAAGGAAAATCTCCTCTAGGACTATGGCCATATCCTGTGATCCCAAGCTACACTGATCAGGTGTGCGGGGTATCACCACTATCTGCTTCCACACGGAAGGTGGGTCATGTCTAGCCCGTCGGTCCATAGCAGATCTAAACATCGTCCGAAGATGACATATCACATCTCAACACGGTACAATGTATTTTATGCTACCGGCATGGTACAACGTACTCCGTGGACCTATATCAACAAATCATATCACGCCACATCTCAAAATTCACGTACGAGCCGATTTAATCGGTGCGACACCCACTCTACTCGAAGCTCCTAACACGACTAACAACATGTTAAAACCACGTGCGAGTACTCTCAAGCATGGCAACAAGTATGGTGGACATCTAATGCGAGCTATGCTCCAGTACCATGCCAAAACCAGTATAAAGTCTGTGCGAGCTCCACTCTAACACGACATCATAAAAATCCATGTGAAAACTAATGCGAGCTACTCATGCGTATGAAAACACATCAAATCTCATGCGAGTCATACTCTAGCACGCTTTCATTCTCACAAAATCCATGTATGTGGCTCAATTCTTTGCAAAACAGGGTTATTAACTAAATAAAATTATTTCTTTTACAAATTATTTCAAAAGTTATCCAACCTACCAATCACTTGCTAAAAAGTAACAAAACAGGGTTTTTAAAGCATCATGCTTTTGTTTTCATGCATATTTCTTAAAACCCAAATCTTTACCCTTCAATCACCTAATTTCATTTCCTAGTATCACATGCACTCTAGCAAAACATTTAAGCTCCCAAATTGTGCACAAATATCTCTAAGAGTCCATATAATTCCCTTACCTCGATATACTCGGGGTGCGACTCTCTTCCTTTACGCTTATCGTGCACTTAACTCAACTTGGTCTGGTGTATCCTCAGGAGCTGCAAATCATTCAGCTAGACATGTAAGTCAATGTTGCTAACTCTCATTCAAATATACATTTTACCCAATGCCTTAAATACTCATTTAACCCTTTTTGGGTAAGTCTTACAATTTATTCCATAACATCATCTTAAAATCATACCCACAATACCATTATCACCTTAAGATATCACGTTTATCCTTAATACCTCCACATTTCACTTTCTCACACTAACCCGTTTCTAGGTTATAGTTGTTTCATGGCATTCTAGGCAGTTCTACCATTAATATGCACACCAAATCAACTTCATAACCAATAACTAAACAATTGTACTTGGATTAGTACACTAGAAACCTACCTCTTTGGATTTCCCCTTGCTCCAAATAGAAATGCACTTTTGCTCCTTCAATCCCATAAATGGGGTAATGCCTCCAAGTTATGTTGTTCTTCTCTTCGATGTGAATAACTTTATATCTAATAGCCTTCCCTTAAATCTTACTAAAAATAGGATGATTTATAAAGAGAAAATTAGGTTTTTGGATTGAAAATGGTATAATGAGGTTTTATCCCAAAATTTATAGATCCAACTGCTCCAATTTATAGATTTAGCTTAATGAGATCGATCTGCCTTGGGTGGAGATCGATCTGGTCCTCTTAAAATCCCTCTTTTCCACACCATTTTGAAGGCAGGAGATCGATCTGTCGAGGGCAGAAAGTTAAGGAGATTGATCTTGCTAGAGAGGAGATCGATCTGCTCCAACCCGAGAGCTAAAGAAATCGATCTGCTTACCTTAAAATCGATCCTCTCATTACATAATTTTTAGTAGATTGATCTGGCTCCATTGGAGATCGATCTGCCCTATTTCATTGCTCGATAAGAGCATTTTGGCTCTTCCAAATCGATCTCTCATCCAATGAGATCGATATAGCCTTCATATTTTCTAAATTTACTGTAGTTTTCTACAATAACTCATACCAAACTTCATACATTTTGCTGTCATAGTCATTTTGTCATCCAACCACCTTTAAGACTTGAAAATGACATCCATTCATACTTTATACACATTAAAACTTATGTGAAATCCTTTTATAACCAAAGGTATATAATATAAACTAAATGGAAGTGCACAACGCATGCAACTTCATTCTGTTTTACCACACCACTCAAAACTCAATATATTCACATTCCACTCATGGAAATATCCTTCTTACACTTATTATACACTTTAAAACTTGCGTGTATTCATTTCACAATCCAATTACACATATATAAGGTTATACATATATGGGGTCTCACAGATGCCTCGGGATAGGGATTGGGCTGTGTGTTGATGCAGGACGGGAAGGTAGTGGCCTATGGATCTAGATAGCTTAAGGACCATGAGAGGAACTACCTAACCCATGATTTAGAGTTGTCAGCTGTGGTATTTGCATTGAAAATATGGTGCCACTACTTGTACGGTGAGAACTTTTAGGTGTATACAAATCATAAGAGCCTCAGATATCTGTTTTCTCAGAAATAGTTGAATATGAGGCAGAGGCGATGGATAAAGCTTCTAAAGGATTATGTGTGCGAGATACTATACCATCCATGAAAGGATGATGTTATGGCTAATGCCTTGAGTAGAAAGAGCCTCAGAATGGTATCGCACATGATGGTCAGGGAATATGAGCTGCTCGAGCAATTTGCTCACCTCAAGTTGGATATAAACCCTCTAGATATTGACAAAGACTGTGTGATAGCTAGCTTGTAAGTGGAATCGAATTTGATGGATCGGATATGCCAAGCTCAGTATGCCAATCTACTGTGAGAGGATCATTCGAATCAAATTTAGAGGGGTGATGTGGCCAATTTCTTAGTGAGTGATAAGGGCCTACTGAGGTTTAATAGCAGGATTTGTGTTCCCAATGACCCAGAGTTAAAGAGATTGATTTTGACAGAAGCTCATTCATCAAAATATACATTGCATCTAGGGAGTAACAAGATGTATCAAGACCTCCAAAAAGTGTATAGGTTGTCAGGGATGAAAAGAGATATCGCAGAGTTTATGGTAAGATATCTAATATGTCAGCAAGTGAAGGCAGAGCATTAAAAGCCTACAAGGTTATTGTAGCCTTTACCTATACCGACTTGAAAATTAGAGTATGTCACCATAGATTTCATCATGAGATTGTCGAGGACTAAGAGGAACCATGATGCTATCTAGGTGGTGGTCGACAGATTGACGAAAGCTGCCTACTTTCTAGCTATGAAAGCTATAGATACCTTGAGTAGCTTAGCAGAGTTGTATGTGTAAGAGATAGTGAGGTTACATGGTGTACCAGTGAGTATCGTATCTGATAAGGATTGTCGCTTCATTTCTCACTTTTGGGAACAATTTTAAGAAGCTATGGGAACCCGATTGAGTTTCAATATTATTTTCCACCCTCAGACCGATGGTCAGTGAGAGAGAACTATCCAAACATTAGAGGACATGCTTATAGCAATTGTTATGGATTTTAAGGGCTCCTAGGATGATCACCTATCATTAGTCAAATTTTCATACAACAATAGTTACCATTCAAGTATCGGGGTGGCACCATATGAAGACTTGTATGCTAAAAGGTGTCATTCCCCTATTTGTTGTGAAGAAGTGGGTGAAAGTCTTTGAGGCTATTCAGTTGATGTGTGAGAGGTTAAGAACAGCTTAGAGCAGGCAGAAAAGTTATGCTGACATGAGACGGAGGCCACTAGAGTTCACTGTGGGTGACTCAGTTTTCTTGAAAGTTTCTCCTTCGAAATGGATTATGAGGTTCGATAAGAAGGGTAAGTTGAGCCCTCGGTATATCGAACCAATTAAGATATTATAACGTGTGGGAGATAAAGCCTACAGCTGGCATTGACACCAGAGCTAGCAGGCATACATAATGTCTTCAATGTGTCTATGCTTCGGAAGTACCATCCAGAACCAACTCATGTGATTTGGTATGAGCTATTAGAGCTCAAGAATGATTAATCATATGTAGAGAAACTTATTCGGATACTGGATATGAAGGAAAAGGTCCTACGAAAAAAGACGATTCCACTTATTAAGGTTCTCTGGTCAGATCATAATTCAGAGAAAGCTACTGGGGAGTTGGAGAATCTCATACCGGGGAAGTACTCCTGACTTTTTGAGGAGTAACTTAGTTCTAATTTGGAGGACCAAATTTCTTAAAGGAGGAGAGGAATGTAAGACCCGTATTTTCATATGTAATTCTTATGATTCTCTAAGTGTACATTTGCTTATGTAATATGAATCATAAGTGATGTAAGGTCTATAGATTTGACGTACACACTTGTTATGTGAGTTCGTGATGTTCATGCAAGTTTCATTAAGTATGAATTATAAGAAATGGACCTTTTAAAGTGATAAATGTGAAATGAAAGTAAAATTAGTACTGAAGTAAATCGATATGACATTAACTTTGAAATTTGGGATCAAATTCAGTTAAGTATGCTACAGAGCAAGGGGAGATCGATCTCTCCTTCAAGCCAAATCAATCTCGGTAAGCCTCTGCCAAGCAAGGATCGATCTCATCCTTAAGTAGATCGATCTCATTATGTCTCGGCTTGAAGCAGATCGATCTCATTCCCTTGACAGATCGATCTCTGAAGCTCTTTGCCTGGCTAAGATCGATCTCATGCTTTTTGACAGATCGATCTCTCATGCTTGAAAAGTGAATGTTGAGAGACTAATTTCTATAAAAATGGGCAGTTGACTCCATTTCATGAGAAACAGCTTAAAACCCCTCCATTTTTAAGGCCAAGTGACCTAGTTTCGCAACAGCTTCCATTGAGATTGGAGAAAAGTTTATTTCAGCAAAGTTGTTCATAGAGTGGAAGAGAACAACATAGTTGGGAACGAGAGGTAAAATCGTTGAATCGAATGAGAAAAGGAGTTTTCCTCAAAGTTGTGAAAAAAGAGAAAAGCTGAGATAGGTAAGATTTCAATGCATCAATCACATATATGTTGATCTATATGCATCAATCACATATATGTTGATCTATACACTAGTATGAGTTTATTGGTATATAGATTTATGGTTGAAACATCATAGTTCATGCGTAATCTTCCAAGACCTATAAATGGTTTGATGTGTCAAAATGAGAGAAGGATTAGTGGGCAAGGATTTAATGATGAATTAAGTATGTATTGATGTTATTAATCATGTATATATACTTGTATAATAGTTTGGTGAAATCCATGTGCTAGAAACAATGATGGTTGAAAGTAAGTATATGAGGTACTCGATGAAATGCCAAAATGAAATGAAATAATGAACTTAAGGTATTTTAATCTTAATACCAGTTTAATACGAATAAATAGACTTGAAGAGTCTGAGGGACTCTTGAAAATGAGTTATATAATCAAAATGGACTCAAGAAAGGATAAAGTTTGATAATGATGTAACGAGGCCAAATGAGATATAAATGGCCTAATGCATTGATTTGAATATCATGCAAGTGAAATGAAGTATATGAAAGTATACTGACATGTGTAGTACATAATTTCAGCTCCAGAAGATATCGTTGGAGTCGATAAGACCGGGTTACGAGCGTTAGGAATCGAAGAAAAGTGATTCGAGCGTGATTCGAGGTAAGGGACTTATGCGAGCTATTAGAGATAGCTATACGTATGTTTTCCTACCTGTTGTGTGTGAATCTATGCGATAAGTATATAGATATTGATATATATATAGGTGAAAACTACGTACGAGAATAAGTCTATAAGTATGAGTTACATGACTTTTATGTTATTGTTGTGAAAAGAGGTTTTGCAAACATTTTGAGAAAGAATAATAATAGAAGGGCTCCCGGTTTAATCATTTTCATGAATTGCTTTTAATGAGTGATTGATGGGAGATTTGCCCTCTCACTCATGACAGTACATGGAGCCCTTTCTATTTCTTTTCTGTGTGAAATCGTGTTAGAGCTTGAGTGGCAACGGTAGATTGACCAGCCCTGCTCGTACGTTATTTTCAAAGGGATTTTTGGGAAAAGTATAAGACTGGTCGATGCCTCGGGTGATGTTGTGTGTTCCACTTGAGATGCTAGTACTAGATTTTTCAGAATCATGCTGGAGTCTTTGAGTATTGCTGTGTGTCTTGCTTTGACTATGCTCACATGTAATTTCCTAGTAATACCATGCTTGATGCCTCAGGTATGCTGTGTGTCTTACGCTGAGTTGCTCGAATGAGGTTTTTTATGATTATGTTGTGTATTGAGTAAAACCGTGCTAGAGTCATCGTGTACAGCTATATGTCTTGCATTGACATGTTCGTACGAGGTTTATGAATATGATGTAATGAGTACAAAATCGTGCTTGAGCCGTTGTGTATTGTTCTGTGTCTTGCACGGACCTGCTCACACGAGATTTTGAGACAATGAAAATGGGTGATAAGGATCCACATGAGCACGATATACCGTGAACGTTAGCCATGGAGTACAATGTGTCGTGATTTAAGTATGAGTTGAAGGGATGGTTGATTCCCCTCCCCAAGCGTAGGGTTCCCACATACCTAATCAGTGTTGCCTAGAATCCGACTATGGCCATATGTCCTTTATTTATCTGAGTGATATAACATTCTCACTAATGTCTATGGTGATATATGTTTCCCTTGCTGTGTGTCTGGGGATATGATAACCCATAAATATGTCTCATATACAATGATTTGCTGAGTGCAAAGTGATTTCTAAATGTGTACTGTGTGATTCTAAAGATGATCTATGTTAAAATCGTATGCTGTGTGAATAAGCATATACCCATCTGGCGAATTAATGATTTCGCATCGATGGAAGCTATTTTAAAGAAATGCATGTGTTTTATAAGGAAAATGATTATATATTTTAGCATGTAGATAGTGTAGTTACCTACCTGCTTTCATATTTTCCTTACTAAGCATGTTAGCTCACCCTCTTATTTCCTCCTCCACAGATACTACGCAGTAGTGAGTACATTGCAGTCATTCCTGCTATTATGTTTCTTCGGTCATCCAGCAGTATAGAGGTATACACTTGATATAAAAAATTTTGTATCCTGTCAATTAATGCAGAGTAAGGTTTGTATTTTGTATTTTGGGGGATGTATATAATAGAAACTGATGTAAACACTTTCTCACTTATATATAAAAAGTTCAGTTTCTATTCTACTTCAATATAACAAATTTATTTAAATTCTAAATGTATGAGATATGGATTGAATGTTGACTCATAACCCAACTATAAGTGGTAAGGTAAAGGTCACGGATAGAGAGAGAGGGTCGTGACAATTTCAACTTGTAGTTTCTGAAAGTAACTCACTATTAGCGATTAACGAAATCAATAAAAAGAAGGAATCTCTGTTGGAATGTAGGAACTTGTAAGCAATATAAAGCATTTAGCTCTAAAATTTAGTGCTTGTTTATTATTTTTTTCATATTATTAGAGATGTAAATACACTTCCATATGAGTTAGCAATAGTAGATCGTCCAGTGGGATTACAACAAGTGTGTTGGCAAGTTCTTTTGATCATGGTTTGTAACCCAGATTCTATTTAATGAATGCTACGTTGTTTTGTTTTAGAAAAAAGTAAACTATTTATAAAGTAAGTAATTATTACAAGGATTATTATCCAATATAATGCTAGTAGAGTTTTTAGACTTAATAAACGAGGTTAAGATGGTGATACCTATGCCACTTTATTTTTCTATTTCTTAATATTCCTTAAAGGGTTTGTATTACCATCTTAAACTCGGATGTAGAGTCTAAAAACTCCATAGATAGTGCATTGGATAATAATTCATATTTCAAATACATTATTTATTTTAATTAATTTTATTTAATTCAATATAGGTTTATATACTTTGATTTATTTATTTTTTGAAATTATAAAATAACATAAAAAGTATTACATTTACACATAAATTAAAAAAAATTAAAATTAGTTAATACATTGCATGAGTCATATGTTAGCTAGAAATAATTCAAATCTTTCTTTGAAAACAAATGGAAGTGAACCTTGGTCTATAATCATTACCTCTACTACCTAAACCTAAACTAGTGTAATAGTAGCAATAAAAAATGTTAAGTAGTTCAGAATATGAAGCATGGAAATCAAATTTAAATTGCTAAAAAATATGTCTAGTAAACATTGAATAAACATAACTTGTTAGAAGATTTTGTCTAACAAACATAATTAGTCTTAATAAACATAATCTGTCTAAAACGTTATGTCTAAAAGACATAACTAGTCCCAATAAATTTAATTTATTTAAAAGTTTTGTCTATATGACATAAATAATTTGAAATGGTGCTTTTTAGAAAAGATATGTTCATTCAAAGTGTTTCTTGGTCATTATATATATATATATAATTTTTAAAGAAAATATTGATTGTTTCTGCTAAAAGTTTTAGAATAAAATTATTTTATTTCATAAAAGATTGGTTTACAAATATATCTGTGAGATACAAAGTTTCAGAGAATACCTTTCATAGAGATTGAGAATCCTTTATATAGAGAGGATTCTTTTACAATTATCAAGGATTGACAGGTTCTGGCCTACAAATATAGTCATGTCTTAAGGTTATATCAGATGGAATCTCACTGTAGCTTCACGCATTCCCTATAGAGTCATGTTTGCTTATTTTGTCTGGAGTCATGTCAGATGGAATCTTTACTGTAGATTCACGCGTTTCCTGTAGAGTCACATTTGTTTTTTCTATTTTGTTGCTTCGGCTTGTATTGGAGGCAGAATCCCAAGATAATAATCCTCATTTTCTTGTCCCTGGTCAATTGACAGGAGAGATCTTGAGCTTTGTTGGTTGTCGCTACTCTAGTCATCTCTTTCCTCATTATCAGTGTCGACTGTTTGGAGGATTTGTTGCATCAATTGCTTGTATTCTTTTTTAGTCTTAGCTTGTGCTAGCAAAGCATTGGCATGTGATTTTGCTTAGAGGAACTGTGTTGTTCCTGATGTTTGTGCTGATTTGCATTTGGATGGATGACTTTGGAACTATTCCTTAATAATTTGTTTGGAACATTTTGAGCAGTCAAACTTTTCCCACCACTTCGTTTTGAATCTCCTGATAATTTGGTTGTTGTTGGAGATTGGATCATTCATGAACTTATAATGCCATGAGGCTATCCATGAGAGGCTAAAGGTAGAACAAAACATTAGAGATCTCTGAAAACCTTCTTATCCCTGTTCTGGTTGAATGTTTTCACTGATGAGTTCATATGCCTCATATATTTGAGGGGGCAGAATTTCATGATTTGGACCATACCATTGCCACCAATGGGTAAACCATACTGGAAATTGGTAACGGGTTCCTCTTTTAAAATAGATGAGCCAGGAATGGTGGTTGTGATTGTTTTGGAAGGTAAAGGTATTGAACCAGGCTTGTTGATAGTCCCAATAGTTGAATGTGGAACAGTGTTAGAGTCTAGTATTGAAATGGACTGGAAATTTTTTGAGGTTATTTGGTTTATTTCCCCAGTCAATTGGTCGTAAGACTTTCAGAATCTGGGAGGTTGAATGGGTAATGTAATCTGGGTTGTCTTTTGTGGCATAATGTTTGATGGCTGATGATCCTGTTTAGATCAAAATGTTTTCATAAAATCTTTGAGGTTTTTGTTGGTCCCATGATTTGTAATTGAAACGTTTGAAGATCCTTTTGATAATATCATTTAGATTATCATGAAAATATTCGGGCTCAACAAGAACCATAAATTGAAAAGTCTTTTTTGCAAAATATTCTTGATCAGATTTGGGTTGTGGGTAAGAAATCACTACGTTTTGTTCTGGAAAAATAGTTTGTAGAGGTTTGGTTTTTGAAATCACAACCCCTTTCTCTTTTGAAATAGATTGAATTGCTGAAGAAGTTTGTGGCAGTGATTCTAAAAATTTTCAAATCATTTCCAATTGAGATTCTCTAATATTGCATTTTGAGGAAGACAATTCATGTCTTTGGTGTTCTTGAGCAAAAATTTGCTGCCATGTTGGTAATGGGGATAGGGAGATGATTGATTTTGTTGGGGAATTGGTTTATTTTTGTTTTCCTTTTATCTCTCTTTTCGCTTTCTTTTTTCTCTTTAGAAGACATGTCGAAGAATTCTGAAGAAATTCTCTTGTGAGGAAATCTGGAAGAGAGTTTGCTTCTCCTTTTATAAACTGAATTTCGAAATAAAAAATTGTTAAAATGGTTTGCCATCTTGCAAAAATTTGTTTGGATGCAATGTTTTTCACATCTTTTTGTAAAATCTCTTTTGTAGATTTGCAATCAATTCTAAGAAGAAATTTTTGGTTCAACAGGTCACTTTGGAATTTTGTGATACACAAAACAATTGATAAGATTTCTTTTATGAATGTGGAATAATTTTGTTGAGTACTATTCCAATGTTTGGAAGTATACTGGACTATTCTTTCTTTTCCATTTTCCAATTGTTTGAGAATACCATCGTATCCTATGTCTGACGTATCTGTCTCTGCTATCTTTGGGGCTGTTTGGTTTGCTAGGTGTAGACATGGTAACTCTTTGATTTAGGCCTTAATTGTTTGGACTATTTGGGTATGAACTTGGGTCTATGTTAGGGGATTTTTCTTAAGCCTATCATGGAGAGGCTTTAGGATCATATTGAGGTTGGGATAGAAATCTAAAACATAATTGAGGCTTCCTAAGAATCTCTGAAGTTGTGTTATATCTAGAATTTGGTCTGGAAATTTATCAGCAAATTGGATTGATCTTTCAATTGGAGTAATGGTTCATTGACAAATATAATATCCTAAAAACCTAACTCTTCTTTGGAATAAACTGATTTTGGATTGTGAGACAACTAAACCATTTTGTTTAATTGCCTTGATAAAAATTGATAAATACTTAAAATGTCGATGTAAACATTCATGAATTGAGAAAATTGATTAAAAATTTCATTCATTATTCTTTGGAATTCAGATGGAGCGATTTTTAGTCCAAAAGGCATTACATTCCATTTGTATTGTACAAATGGTACTGTAAATGTTGTTTTATATCTGTCTTTTTTTAGAATTTGAACTTGCCAAAATCTTGATTTCATATCAAATTTTGAAAATATTCGGGCATTGTAGAGTTTTTGGATTAAATATTTTTTTTATTTGGTATGGGATATCTGATACATTTTAATTGTAACGACCCGAATTTATTGATATTTCAGTTGGGTTACAAGTCGATATTAGGTCAGAACAGTGTTCAGTGTGATTAAATTTTTTTCACAGTAACAAATTTAAATAAAATATGTTCACATTCCCCAGACACATCTTGTATTGCATTATTGTACTTACATAATTTTAGATACAAAAGAATTTCTTATAACTGGGTATACCTTCGATGCAGAAATACGCTCCGTAAAATCTTAACTATGCGGAATGCCTTACTAACGGAAGTGATCCCAGGTACAAAGGAACTCTGTGGAGGAAAGTAAGAGGGTGAGCTCAACATGCTCAGTAGGAAAAACCCCATAGCAGGTAGATAAATACACTACCTATGAAAAATATATATATTTCTATATTTACCAAGTCTGAAATATTTTCACAAAGTAAACAGATGATTTGGTAATTTCTCGGATACCATATTTCAGAATTCGAAAAACAGATTTAGTGTCGGCAAAAGCACGAATACCAGAAACGGATTTTTCAGAAACAGAACATATATCAGAAATAAATTTAGCTACTATTGTAAATCCAAAAGTTCACAGTTTTCCAGTAGCAAAACAGACAGATTCCTAGATATTTCAGTTCAAGCAGACAAATTCAAATAAATATTTTCAAATAGACGAGACAAGGCAAGCATGCTATAACAGATATAAAAAATGACTATTGACCAATGTCGGTGACTTCGGGCAAATCATGGGCCAGGTGTGCCAGGATGTCAATTGTCGTGGGAGTGGTCAGCTACCCAAACGGCTCATAGATAGAATGTTCGAAGACCAGAAACAGAATCAGAAGCACGATACATCGTACTCATGGACCACAGATACAGATACAGATACAGATACAGAACAGAAGTGCAGCATGATCTCACTAATGCCTTTGTCTCAAAATCAGTGCGAGACGGACCGTACGACACACAGTCAGTACGCGCTCAAGCACATTTCATCAGAATAATTTTATAACAGATCGTTTTTCTTTAAATCACATATAAATTCATTTGTTTTATGAAATCATTCAAAACAAGCTGACTAGCCCTTTTCGAAAAATCTTAGAAAACGGTCTATGAAAATTCAAGATTTTTAATAGTTAAAACTGAATTCAAGTCATATTGTAATTTCTGCAAATCATAAATTTTAGTCCATAAAATTTGATTGCTTCAACTAAGCTAAAATCTCTAATTTTTAGTCATAAAATTCGACCTAGTCTTTTCGATAATTTCGGTACTGCGAAATTGAACCTAAATTTTATATCTACAAATATACAAAAATTACGCATATTTATCTCTAGCAGTGACGAGAATTTTTCTTACCTCGGTGTCTGTCTGTAGTCCTCAATTATTTTCAACATAGCGAGTCGAAGGGTCCGGTCCACTCGATTTATTTACTCGAAATTTCGTACCGATATTTTTGAATTATCTTCCTTGGGCTTATTTCCTTCCTCCAAATATACATATATATATAAATATATATATATATATATAAATATTACTCTTCTTTTTTTTCCAATTACTATTCATTTCATATTTTTTTTAATCTTCCCGCCAACTCCTTCTTTTCTTTTCTTCTTCTTCTTCTTCCTCCTACCCGAGCTCACTGTTCAGCACCTCCTGACTCTGTCATCGTCTCATCCATCTTGTTCGGCGGCCACTACCATCCTCCTATTTGCTTCTTTACCCCTCTCGCTGCCCCTGTTTTTGGTGTTTCCTGCGCCACTGTCCGCCACTACCATTCGTTCACCTCTGTTTTTGTCATTCTCGGGTTTGTGCCTTTCCTTCTCGATTCTATCACCGTCGGCTTCTAGCCTTCCTCTATCCACGGAATGAAACTCCCCTTACAGCCATGTTTCTCTATTTTCCAGCCTCTGTTTCCAGTTCTAATCAACACCGAACAGCAACTCATGGTCTCGCTTCCTCTATCCTCTGGTTCTGGATCGTTTGTTTTCTACACCAGTTCGGGTTTTTCTCTTCTACTGTCTCCTGTCTTCGTTTTCTGCTTTAGCATCAGTTTTAGCCTTTGAGTCTTCCTCTCGGCCTCGTTTCCAGCCTCTCATTTAGCTTTGCTCTTGTGTCTAACGTCCTCTGCTTCACTGTGTTTTCTAGCTCACTGTCCCCCAGTTTCCTCTTCCCAACTTGTAAGACCCGAATTAATTTAAAAACACGAAATGAATGAGTATTCGTGAAGGGAAGTCGGGTTAAATTAATCCCAAACACGTACAAGGGCAAAACGGTCAAAAGACCAAAACTCGATATAAATTCGATAAAAAATTTAATTAAAAATATGAGATTGAGAAATCTTGATCAATAACGAAGAAATAATAAAATTTCGGGTTAAATTGATTAAGATATGAATTTTTGAGAATTAATCGAAATTAATCGAGATTTTCACTTCGAAAAATAAACTCGAAAATAATCGAAAAATATACCGAAAAGTTGAAATGATACCGAGAAAATTATTTAATCATTAAATAAATTAAATAATAATTTATCTTAGATATTTTGGCAAAATAATAATATAATATTGAATATAATAATAATAAACTAATTTATAAATAATAATAAATAAAAATAATAATAATTGTAAAAAAAAAGAGAAAAGAAATCTGAAAACTTTGTCGGGGAGAGAGAAGAAGAAAGAAACCGAAAATGGAGACCGCGCGTGGCCCATCCGATCCACGGCCACCGGCGATTAGCGACTCCGACGAACAGCCGAGCAGGAAGAGGAAAGGCCGACGAAGCTGTTGGCACCGACGATGCGCGCCAAGGAGGTTGGAAAACGCCGAACTGAGGAAGAGAAGCCTGCGAGGAAAACGAGGTAGATTCCGACGATCCACGGCAGCTGGGCTCGAACGGCGGACACCGGCGTGATCGGGAAGAGGATGTGGTTCTTTTGAGACCAATGTCGACCGGTGAAACCATCGAAATCTGGCGGATCGAGAGGGAGAGTGCCGCGAAGGGAGAAGACGAATCTGGCGGCCACCAACGTGATTCAGCCAACCTCGACCCCAGTAGAACACTCCCCCAGTGCAGGCACACCGTTTGGAGCCAAAAACGAGCCGAGAACCGACCGAAAACGCCATGAACGGCTGCGGGAACGTCTGAACCGGTATAGATCGATTTAGCAAAGAGGCAAACCGGACTGAACCGACTGAATCAAACCGGTCTGAACCGGGTTGAACCGGACTGAACCGATTCAGCTAAGAAAGAAGGGAAAAAAGGAGAAAAAGAGAAAAAAGGAAAACGGGAAAGAATTTTTGGGGATACACCAAACTTCGGGTAAGTCGGTAAGAGGTCAAAAAGTGATCGATTTGAATTTCGAGAAATTTATTTAAATTATATTTAATCGAAAAGTAACCCGAAATTAAATATATAATTGTACAGTTTTACGACAAAGCCCGAACGAGAGCCGATTGAGCTCCGATTTTCGTACCCTGCATCATATTGGGTAAGTATATTTTAATTTTGACAATTAGAATCCTTTAATACAGAGTTTCGATTCTTTTATGAAATTTACGGATTAATTCTGTATAAAAGGGATATTAATCGGATTTACAACGTAATTATCGTAAATAGTATACGAGCTATCCAATGAGTTTGGAACGAAGTCCGATAATTATTGGTAAGCTGAATGAGCCAAGTAAACCCGAAGAAGGGATTTAATAAGTAAAAATGAGCTGAAAATGAGTCGAGGCACATTAAGTTGCGATCGGGCCCAATAAAGTAAAACGAGATTAGTACGTTAGATTCGATCAGTAAATGTGATATACTGATAAAAATAAGTGAATTAACCCAAAATATGTGGTTTATGCAGTTTCGTAGACTTGGTTGACGTGCAGTTGGATTGAGAATCGAGGTAAGAGAATTTTGTAGGTGTATAGAGATTTCTATACGTATTTATTGAGGGGATTTACAGGGTTTAGAATTCCTTAAAGTATCTAGTAACGAAATAATAATTTTTGCAAAAACGAGGGCTTAGGTAAATAAAGAAAAAGACGATTTTGCCCCTGAGAGTAAAATTTACAAAAAGGGTAGTAAGGCAGATAAATTGCATGATTATCCTGTTTTAATGTTTTATATAAATGTATTGCTTTGATTTAATCAAATATGCACATAGGTTGGCTGTTGATTTCGTGAATTATACCAAAGGGTACCGGTTTGGACCGGTTACGATTTTAAAAGATGTTTTATCAAGATTGAGCCACCTATCGTATTTACATGAATAAAAAGAGTGCTAGAGTCTTTCTCGCACTCAAGTTTACTGATTTATTACTCATGAAAATTCGTACTGGAGCATTGCTCGTACGAAGAATTTGTGTGTGCACAAAACCGTGCTGGAGCTTCGCTCACACGAGATTTTAGATATCATGATATGCATAACAAGGTGCTGGAGCTTCGCTCGCACTAGACGTGAGTTGACATGCATATAGTCGTGCGGAAGCCTTTTGTAGACTGTGTGTCATAGAGAGTTGAGATGCTCGCACGTATACTTTGAGACATGGGTTGGTTATCGACATAGTATTGAGGTGGATAAGACCTACGGCAGGCACCCACAGACTGTGATATGGGCCACAAAGTACGATGTACCATGTATGTCACACAGAGTATGCTATACCGTGCAGTCATGATGACTCGATGATGTTACTTGATATTCTGACGGGTAGGACTTGACCCCACCTCCCGTTGCAGTTGTGATGCCCTGCACACCGGGATCCGTGTATCCTGGGATCACAGGGACAAAGTATGGCCATAGTCCTCGATTTTTCATACAGTAACCTACATGCCTCACATGATATCATACGGTCTGGATAGACTAGGACAAACCCGAAGGATGGGTAACATCCCGATTTATGTTTTTAAACGAGATGCGATTTAATGAATCAAGGTATTCCCGAGAGATGGGTTTAGCCTTGATGTGATTGTTTTATGATAAAACAAATAAGTTTTAACGTGAAGAGTTTGTAATGAAACAGATAAGTTTTTGAGTGTTGAGTTTATGATGAAACAAATAAGTTTTAATGTGACAAGCATGAGATGCCATACATGACGATTTGTCCATGTTTGTTTTATATATGGATTTCATGATTTCTCTTATATGATATATACATACATGTGACATCATTTTAGTCTTACCTCATGCTCCAAATGTAAACGATTTTATATCATGACATTATCAGCACGTAGATAGTATAGTTATCTACATGCTTACATTATTGCCTTACTAAGCTGTTTATGCTCACCCTTTCATTTTCCACCCCACAGGGTATATTCAGTAGAAAAGAACGACAGTAGTCATATCCGCTGCTTCTTATCAAGACCAGGTATACACATTTGTATAATTTTTGTATCTTAACATATAGAGGCACATTACTGTACATGGATGTAATATTGGGGATGTATTTATTTAAAATAAATTGATATGTAAATGAAATATGAAAATGGAATGGTAAATAGGTGAGAGGTGACTAACACCGAATCATAGCCCAACTGTTTAGTAGTGTAACTGTTCACGACGGTAAGGAAATTAAAAAAGCGAAAAATTTACTTTGATTTTTAGGTAATTTGGGTCGTGACAGAAAAGATGGTATCAGAGTAGAGTTGGCCTGATATAAGTCGATGTTAGTACTTAAGTAAATTTACATCCCCATGTACTGTGCATTGTTTAGATACAGTTGTGTATATCAAGGTGGAACAGCAGCTAAGAATTTAGTTTCGAATACACTAATATAGTTTTTATAAATGATAGCTGCTATGGTAGAGGGGCGAGTACACATACTCGAGGCGGTAGAGATCGGTCTGAGAGTCGAATGAGTGGTCACATGAGACTCAAGATGAGAGTGAAGTGGAGGCTGATGTTGAGCATACTCCACAGGGTCCTATAAAGAGACCAAGCAATATTGAGATACGCTCCGAGAGGACGGAGAGGAGTGTAGAAAATATTTCAGAGTTGTTTACCCAGTCTATACAGGTAGTTGAGGATAGGCAGGATAAAGCCTAAACAGATGCTTCAGACTATAGAGATTTTCACACCCCTCCGATATATAGCGAAGTAAAGAAACAAATAGTTACTGAGGACTAGGTAATTGAGATAGCGAAGTTGTATGGATTCTTTCGGTATATGTCGACCGAGAAAGTTACTTTTAAATACATTTATGTTAGAGGGTGAGATGGAACATTGGTGAAAGTCCGCTCAACCTATCTAAAGAGTTAGACGTCCAGAGCCGACATGAGAAATATTTTTGGATGTATTCTGGTGACAGAATATCCCGAACATTGCTTAAAGGGAAATTACAGGTAAAATTTCTACACTGACCCAGAGACACTGGTTGATTGATGAGTATGATACGCAATTTATATCTCTGGGCAGGTGTGAACCCGACACTATGGGAAGTGAGAGTCAAAAAGCCCAAAAGTTCATGGAATGACTCAATTTGTCGATTAGAGTCCAATTGGCTCACTACCTATGTCAAGGCAGTGCACAAAATATAGTTATGTGAATAATATCATGTGTTGCACGCCTCTGAGATTGGGAAAGGTAGTAAGGGCCGAAATAGAGACAGAAGAGAATAGGGAATGAAAGGGATGTCAGAGCAGGCAAAAGAAACCAGTTGATAAGGGATTAGAGTTGATGAGTCACGGGGTAAGATAATTGGTAAGGCCCCAATATATCCAATTTAACACTTATGAGGGGTATTATGATTAGAGAACCCCGACCTGCTACAAAGCAGTATAGCAGTGTAAGCAGAGTTAGCAGTGTAAACAGTGTAGGATGTGTGGTAGATACCACGGAAGTAGGATCTACACCTACACTTTATTGACTAAAATAGGCGTTAAGTGTGGTAAGACGGACCATTTAATTAATGATTGCTCAGAGTTGGGTAAGACTGTCCCATAGAAGAGCAAAGAGATAGAGAAAACCTTGTTGATATCTCTGCACCAAAACGGGAGGCCACAACCGAAGAGAAAGGGAAAGTAGGCTGTTGGATGAGGGCGAGTGTGTATGCCTTGGACCAAGACACTATTGATGTTTCATATGATGTGGTGAAAGATACCACACTGGTTATGAATAGAGAAGTAATTATTTTAATTGATCCTGGTGCCACGTATTTAGACATACCGCCTTCATTTGTATATAAGTTAGTAAAAGACGTGAATGCCTACACCCATGGGCACAATGCTGATAGTTAGTACCCCAACGAATGAGGGTTAACTAACGAAATAATTATGAAGAAATTGTAAGTTGAAAATATGGGTGAAAACATCACTGGAAAGTATACGGTAAGTTTTGACAACTAATAAAAGGGGAGCAGTGATTGAAATTAAAGGAGCAAATGATTGTACTCACGGAATGAGTAATAACAGAGTTTTGTTATAAGTGATATAGGAAAAGAGATAGACTGAAATAAGAGACGTTTGCAAGGTAAGAATATCTATGATACGTGAAGTAAATTGGATTAAAGCAATTAGTAGCGAATATGAATTGTGACCACAGGGACTGATATGTAAAGTAATTGTGGTCAAGTCTGAGGGTTAATAAATGTATTTCAAAATACCTCCCCGCCTGAAGACTTGACAGCGTCTAAAAGTATACACATAACCTATAAATTGAAATCGACAGTCGTAATATATACATTTAAAATTAGGGTACCTTTACTGGTAGGATAAAGAAATATAGAATTCGATTAATTGTGAAGGTTTAAAAATTAATTAAAATTTTATAAAAGCCGTTAATATAAGAAAAAGGAAATGACGGGGGTTAGTAGCTTCAACGGAAGCGATTTCGAAAAGAACATTATACGTTTATGCACACATAGGTCAAGGATATGGGTAATTGAAATATTCAGTGGAAGTCAACTACGACAAGTTAATTAAACTTACCTGGACCAATTTGTTATCATCCTTATTGATGATTTTTTGGGGTGTATTTAAAGTCCTGGAAAAATTATAAGCAACAATTGGAAATAGCTTTTATAGATGGTTTGCTGCGAATTCTCAACATGGTCTACTTTATTGACACGTCTAACTTAGAAAAAGTTGTATTTGAATGGAATGATAGGCGTGATAGGAGTTTTGGTGTACTGAAGTAATAAACTGACCACCGCATTTATTCTCACCATACCTAACAGATTAAGAGGTTTCTCATGAGTCGATGGATACCTCAAAATAATGAATGGGCTATGTATTGATGCAAAAAGGGGAAGATAATCAATTATGAATCTAGACAACTCAAGGATCATGAAAGAGACTATCTGACCCATGATGTAAAGTTGACAGCGATAGTGGTTGTATTTAGTATATGACAATACTATGTACATGGTGAGAAATTTCAGGTATGCACTGATCATAAAAGCCCCGAGTATCTGTTTCACAGAAAGAGTCAGATATGAGAACAAAAAGAGTTACAGCTTCTGAGGAATTATGATTGTGGAAATTGTACCACCCAGGAAAGACTAATGTAATGGCTAATGCCTTGAGCAGAAAGAGCCTTGGCATGGTATTACATATGATGGTTAGGGAGCGTGAGCTGCTAGAGCAGTTGTAAGCCTCAGTAGTGATGTGATTCCCTCTGATGATGACAGTGATTGTGTGACAGCAAGCCTGAGATTAGAACCGGATGAGAGTGCCCGAATTTGACAGGCTTAGCATGATGATCGACTTGGTGTTGATAGTGTGGGTCAGATTCATATGGGTACAGTGATAGAGTTCACAGAGAGTGATGATGGCATTGAGGTTTAGAGATAGTATAAGTGCTCTCCAGGACCACAGTTGATGAGATAGTAATATTGTCAGAAGCTTACTCTTCGAGATATACAGTGCATACGGAAAGTAACGATTATATGTATGAAATCTCTGAAAAGGGTATTGGTGGTCAGATGTGAAAAGAGATATGGTAGAGATTGTGGAAAAGTGCCTAGTATGTCAGCAGGATAAGGTAGATTATTAAAAGTCTGTAGAGTTATTGCAGCCTCTACCTATATCGACATGGCACGAAAATGGGAACAAGTTACCACGAATTTCGTGATAGGTTACAGAGGACCCGGATAAATCATAAGGCTATCTGGGTGATAGCCGATAGATTGACTAAGTCTACCTACCTTCTGGTTAGGAAATCCCTAGATACTCTGAGTGTGTAGGCGGATTTATGTATAAAATTGTGGAACACCAAGTATTTTCTAGGGAGCATGGTACCGATAGGGATTCCCGCTTCACTTCTCACTTCTGGGAACATTTTTCAGGAAGCTATGGGAACCCGATTCAGTGTTAGTACAGCTTTCCATCCTCAGACAGATGGTCAGTCAGAGAGGACTGTACAGGTTCTGGAGGATATGATGAGAGTGTGTGCTTGATATGATAAGCTCCTGGGATGATCAGTTATTATCAATCGAATTCGCCAATAATGACAGTTGTCACTTGAGTAACGGGATGACTTCAGATGAGGCATAGTATGGTCGTAAGGGTTGTTTCCCCGATTGGATAAGAAGGGGGTAACAGATATAGAGTTGTTTCCAAATTGGTAAGACAAACCTCTGAAGATGTTCAGTTAATTGTGAAGGATTAAGAACACCTCAGAGCAGATAGACAAGCTACGCTGACAAGAGATAGAAACCACTGGAATTCACCGAGGGTGAATTACTATTGTAGGAAGTTATTGGTCCTAAGGACATAACGAGTTTTGGAAAGAAAGCAAATTGAATTTTGTTATATTGAATCCTTTGAGAGATTGGACAAAGTGGGAGATAAGACCTGTAGGTTGGCATTACCACCTGAATTAGCAGGCATCCATAATGTGTCCTATCTTATGATGCTTCAGAAATATTATCCGGACCCAGCATATGTGATCGGATATGAGCTCCAACAGCTTAGCTCAATGGAAGTGTAATGTATGATTGAAAACTTGATTCGGGTATTAAAACAGGAAGGAGAAAGTGTTGAGGTTTAAGATGATCTCCCTAGTCAAATATGTTGGTAGTAGTACACTTCGAAAAAGTCATATAAGAGTTAAAGAGTATGATATGTGTGAAATATCCGAAGTGATTTACAGACTAACTTGGTTCTAATTTGGAGGACCAAATTTTTTAAGTGGGGGAGATTTTGTAAGACCCGAATTTATTTAAAAACACGAAATGAATGAGTATTCATGAAGGGAAGTCGGGTTAAATTAATCCCAAACACGTACAAGGGCAAAACGGTCAAAAGATCGAAACTCGGTATAAATTCGATAAAAAAGTTTAATTAAAAATATGAAATTGAGAAATCTTGATCAATAACGAAGAAATAATTAAATTTCGGGTTAAATTGATCAAGATATGAATTTTTAAAAATTAATCGAAATTAATCGGGATTTTCACTTTGAAAAATAAACTCGAAAATAATCGAAAAATATATCGAAAAGTCGAAATGATACTGAGAAAATTATTTAATCATTAAATAAATTAAATAATAATTTATCTTAGATATTTTGGCAAAGTAATAATATAATATTGAATATAATAATAATAATAAACTAATTTATAAATAATAATAAATAAAAATAATAATAATTGTAAAAAAAAAAGAGAAGAGAAATCTGAAAACTTTGTCGAGGAGAGAGAAGAAGAAAGAAACCGAAAATGGAGACCGCGCGTGGCCCGTCCGATCCACAGCCACCGGCGATTAGTGACTCCGATGAACAGCCGAGCAGGAAGAGGACAGGCCGACGAAGCTGTTGGCGTCGGCGACGCACGCCAAGGAGGTCAGAAAACGCCGAACGGAGGAAGAGAAGCCCGCGAGGAAAACGGGGTAGATTCCGGCGATCCACGACAGCTGGGCTCGAACGGCGGACATCGACGTGATCGGGAAGAGGATGCGATTCTTTTGAGACCAATGTCGGACGGCGAAACCACCGAAATCTGACGGATCAAGAGGGAGAGTGCCGCAGAGGGAGAAGACGAATCCGATGACCATCAGCGTGATTTGGCCAACCCCGACCCCAACCGAACACTCCCCCAGTGCAGGCGCACCGTTTGGTGCCAGAAACGAGTCGAGAACCGGCCGAAAACGCCATGAACGATGATGGGAATGTCTGAACCGTTATGGACCGATTCAGTAAAGAGGCGAACCGGACTGAACCATCTGAAACGGACCGGTCTGAACCGGGTTGAACTGGACTGAACCGGTTCAGCCAAGAAAATAGGGAAAAAGGAGAAAAAGAGAAAAAAGGAAAAAGGGAAAGAATTTTTGGGGATACACCGAACTTCGTGTAAGTTGGTAAGAGGTCAAAAAGTGATCGATTTGAATTTCGAGAAATTTATTTAAATTATATTTAATCGAAAAGTAACTCGAAATTAAATATATAATTGTACAGTTTTACAACAAAGCCCAAACGAGAGCCGATTGAACTCCGATTTTTGTACCCCGCATCATATTGGGTAAGTATATTTTAATTTCGACAATTAGAATCCTTTGAAACAGAGTTTTGATTATTTTATGAAATTTATGGATTAATTTTGTATAAAAGGGATATTAATCGGATTTACAACGTAATTACCGTAAATAATATACGAGCTATCCAATGAGTTTGGAATGAAGCCCGATAATTATTGGTAAGCTGAATGAGCCCAGTAAACCTGAAGAAAGGATTTAATAAGTAAAAACGGGCTGAAAATGAGTCGACGCCTATTAAGTTACGATCGGGCCCAATAAAGTAAAACAGGCTCAGTACGTTAGATTCGATCAGTAAATGTGATATACTAATAAATATAAGTCAATTAACCCAAAATATGTGGTTATATGCTGTCAGACCCGGATTTTTGTAGCTTATTTCCTTATGATTCCTAAGTGTATGAACACTATGTAATTATAGTTGAATCATAAGAAGAGTATTTACTAACATGCAATCGACAATTTGATAAATTAAAAATGCATGTAAGCTACATAACAACGAGATAAGGGTTAAGTTGATTCCCGAACGAGTGCAGGGGTAAAACGGTCAAATGACTGACATTCGGTATAATTTCGATAAGAGAATTTCATTAAAAATATGAAATTGAGGAATCTTGATCAAAATCAAAGAAAATATTTAATTTCGAGCCCAATTGATCAAGATATAAATTTATTAGAATTTATCGGAATTTTCGCCTCGAAAAATGAGCCCAAAAATAGTGGAAAAATATACCGAATAGGTAAAAGCGGACTGATAAATTTATTTACGGATTAAATGAATTTAATATGATTTTTTAAGATATTTCTAGATATTTATGGGATATTTATGGGATTTTTATTATTATTTTATAGTAAAATAATAATAAAAATAAATTATAAAAAAAAAGAAAGAGAGAAACAGATTGAAAATCGGGGAGAGAGAACAGAGAAAACGCGTGGAAGCCGACCGAGGGAGAAGACCACCGGACGGCGAGCACCGGCCACCCCACGGGCAGGCAAGCGGTCGGAAAAGGAAGCCCGGCACCGTGCGCACCCATCGGCACCGGTCACGCCATCCACCGACGCCGGACGCTGGCGAATCGAAGAGGAGAAGCCGCGGCGGAAAAGAAGAGATTCGGCGGCCACCGGCGGTGCGTGGTCCCGATCGAGCCTAGCCGAGTGTTGCCCAGGCTTAGGCGCGCCGAACGGCGGTGGTTATACGTCGGGAACCGGCCGGAATACGCCGGCACGGCCAAATGATGCCTGAACCGGTCGGCGGTTCAGGGGAGAAGGTTCTGTGCTGAACCGGACCGGACCGGTTCAGCCAAGGAGAAAAGAGGAAAAAGAGGAAAAAGAAAGAAAAAGGAAAAGGAAAATTTTCGGGATTTCACCGGACTTCGGGTAAGTCGATACGAGGTCAAAAGTGACCGATTTGATTTTCGATGAATTTATTTAAATTATATTTAATCGGAAATTGACCCGGAGTTAAATATAATAAATTATGCAGTTCGACGATAAATTCCAAACGGAAGCCCGATCGAACTTCGATTTGCGTACCATCGCATATTCTCGGGTAAGTAAAGTTCATTTACGATAAATTATGTGATTATTGCGTATTTAAGATTTAAATTACGCATTTCGGATTAAATTCCGTATTTAGTGAATTATAATTGGAATTTTGAATTTACTGTCGTAAATGATATACGGGCTATCCAAAGAGCTTGGAATAAAGCCCAATGGGTATTGATAGGCCCAATGAGTCGATAGACCCTGATGAAGGGAAATAATAAGTGGAAAACGGGCTTAATACGGTTAAGGCCCATTAAGGATTTTAAGGCCCATTAAGGGAAATTAAACTGTATTAATGTGTAATACAGTAGGAAAATTATAATTAACCTGAGGAATGGTTATTTACAGCTCCGGAGTTTACATCGAGAGCTAATCGGACTGCGGGATTTAGCAGCACCGAGGAAGTGAGGTCACGAGACGTGATCCGAGGTAAGGGACTTTTGCGAGTAGTTAGAGATACCTGCACGTATTTTCAACTGCTTCTGCATTCACTTAAAAACTCTGAGGGTCAGAGAAAGTGAATAATAATTATTGCGACCCGATAGTGGCAAATTATGATTTTGCCCCTAGTTAGTTAAAAAGTCAACTTTTGCGAGAAGTTGCAAAAAGCATGGAAAATACTATTGTGAGTGTTTAAATGCTATTAGCATGAAAATAAATAGATGGGCTAATGATTTTAAAGTTGATATGACTTAAGCACACTTTTAGTGCTGATTTTACTATTTTGTAAACAATCCCTTTTAAATAGCCATCTATCATATTATGTGAGAATGAATCGTGCTAGAGCATAGCTCGCACTGGGATTCATATGTTTTCCACATAATATTAGTGCTGGATTTTGATACGCACTAGATTTTCATGACATGCATGATAGAGTACTGGAGTTTTACTCGTACTCAGCTTTGAATTATATATGCATGACAGAGTGCTAGAGCGTGGCTCATGCTCGATTCTTTATGGTTTATACATGACATAGTACTGGGAGCTATTGCTCTACTTGATTTTGATATTGTGCATAGCATAGTACTGGGAGCTATTGCTCGTACTTGATTTGATACATAAACTATGCATTGACCTAGTTGCTGGAGGTTTACTCGCACTAGAGTTGAGTTTTATGATGTGAAACAGTGTTGAGCGGAGTGACGACTGTGAGTCGCACTCAAGACGCACACTGTATGTGATATGTAATACATGTTGAAACCCATGCCTGATTCCTGGTGTGATTGTGTGTCATAGCTAGAGAGGATATCCGCATGAGGTTGATATAGACGTGGTATACTTATTTCCATGGTTTCGAGGGCTAAAGACCCTGGCTATGAGGATTTCCATGGTTTCGAGGGCTAAAGACCCTGGCTGTGAGGGTCCACGGGTGTACTTTGTACCGTGCCCGGGGCACGAGGTGTACGCTGTACCGTGTGTTACGTAGCTGGCGGTTGACATTGGACTGACCATCCTCCCGTTACAGCAGTGATGCCCCGCACACCGAGATCTGTGTTGCTTGGGATCACATAGGATATGATCATAATCCAGGATACTATTTGTATTTACCACAGAGTCTCACATGATATATCACATTGATTGACTGATTTAAACTGCGGACAGACCTGAGGGATGGGTCGGACTCCGATTTGTGTTGTGAATCATTTGATGCCATATTTATTGTGATTTAAATATACATGGCATGATTTACATAAAGGCATGATTTATATACGATGCATTGTTTTGCACTACATGCCTACATTTGAGAAATAAAGCATGATTTCTGTACATGGGATTTATTCTGTACAAGTATATATATTATATTTCAAGACATGCTTTTAAAGTGAGTGAAGGAAATAATGTTTTCAAGGCATAGCACTATTTTGAGTAGATAGTGTGGATATCTACTTGCTTGCCTGATTTCCTTACTGAGCGCGTTATGCTCACCCCCTTTTCTTTACATCTCTCTACAGAGCGTCAGTAGAGCGAGAGTTATCGTGGGAGAGTGTCCCAGAGTCCACTGCTAGTTCCTATCGATTCATCAGGTATACTTATTATGTACAGTTGTGTATCTAAACATAGAAACAGCACATTGATGTATACGTTATATATTATGGGGAATGTAATCGTATTAGATTTTATAAAATCTTACATGTATAATAAAAGCAACTACAGTCAGAATTAAATATATTGACATGTATGTATGAGAATGGATATTATGGTAAGTGAAGACTCTGACATCGAATCACAGCCCAACCAGTGAAGAGAGGAAAGGTAAGTTAAAATGCGAAAAATTTATTGTGGTTTTTGGTTAAAGTCAAGGATTGAAACTGGGGTCCTGACATATGCAGTTCCGTAGACTTGGTTGACGCGCAGTTGGACTGAGAGATCGGATATTATCGAGACGGGATAAGTTTACGCGTGAATCGAGGTAAGAGAATTTTATAGGTGTATAGTGATTTCTATACGTATTTATTGAGGGGATTTACAGGGTTTAGAATTCCATAAAGTATCTATTAACGAAATAATAATTTTTACAAAAATCGGGGCTTATGTAAATAAAGAAAAAGACGATTTTGCCCCTGAGAGTAAAATTTACAAAAAGGGTAGTAAGGCAGATAAATTGCATGATTATCCTATTTTAATGTTTTATATAAATTTATTGCTTTGATTTAAGCAAATATGCACATAGGTTGGCTGTTGATTTCGTGAATTATACCAAAGGGTACCGGTTTGGACCGGTTACGATTTTAAAAAGATGTTTTATCAAGATTGAGCCACCTATCGTATTTACATGAATAAAAAGAGTGCTAGAGTCTTTCTCACACTCAAGTTTACTGATTTATTACTCATGAAAATCCGTACTGGAGCATTGCTCGTACGAGAAATTTATGTGTGCACAAAACCGTGTTGGAGATTCGCTCACACGAGATTTTAGATATCATGATATGCATAGCGTGGTGCTGGAGCTTCGCTCGCACTAGACGTGAGTTGACATGTATATAGTCATGCGGAAGCCTCCTGTAGACTGTGTGTCACAGAGAGTTGAGATGCTCGCACGTATACTTTGAGACATGGGTTGGTTATCGACATAGTATTGGGGTGGATAAGACCTACGGTAGGCACCCCCAGACTATGATATGGGTCCACGGAGTACGATGTACCATGTATGTCACACGGAGTACGCTGTACCGTGCAGTCATGATGACTCGATGATGTTACTTGATATTCTGGCGGGTAGGACTTAACCCCACCTCCCGTTGCAGTTGTGATGCCCCGCATACCGGGATCCGTGTAGCCTGGGATCACAGGGACAAAGTATGGCCATAGTCCTCGATTTTTCATACAGTAACCTACATGCCTCACATGATAACATACGGTCTGGATAGACCAGGACAAACCCGAAGGATGGGTAACGTCCCGATTTATGTTTTTAAACGAGATACGATTTAATGAATCAAGGTATTCCCGATAGATGGGTTTAGCCTTGATGTGATTGTTTTATGATAAAACAAATAAGTTTTAACGTGAAGAGTTTGTAATGAAACAGATAAGTTTTTGAGTGTTGAGTTATTGATGAAACAAATAAGTTTTAATGTGACGAGCATGAGATGTCATACATGACGATTTTTCCATGTTTGTTTTATATATGGATTTCATGATTTCTCTTATATTATATATACATACATGTGACATCGTTTTAGTCTTACCTCATGCTCCAAATGTAAACGATTTTATATCATGACATTATCAGCACGTATATAGTATAGTTATCTACCTGCTTATATTATTGCCTTACTGAGATGTTTATGCTCACCCTTTCATTTTCCACCCCATAGGGTATATTTAGTAGAAGAGAACGACAATAGTCATATCTGCTGCTTCTTATCAAGACCAGGTATACACATTTGTATAATTTTTGTATCTGAACATATAGAGGCATAGTACTGTACATGGATGTAATATTGGGGATGTATTTATTTAAAATAAATTGATATGTAAATGAAATATGAAAATGGAATGGTAAATAGGTGAGAGGTGACTAACACCGAATCATAGCCCAACTGTTTAGTAGTGTAACTGTTCACGATGGCTAAGGAAATTAAAAAAGCGAAAAATTTACTCTAATTTTTAGGTAATTTGGGTCGTGACATAACTCGGTCTTCAATTTTTTAGGGGTGAAACTCCTCTGTTACACCTCCCCTTCCCAGCCTCATGCTTCAACTTTCTATCACCGCCCCTCCTCTCGGCTTCTTCTTCTTATCACATTTCCCCAATTATTTTCCCATTTTTCTTCCTCCTTTCGGCTGCAGCTTCAGTGTTTCCTTTGTTTTCTTGTCTTTACCACCCTTCATCATGTTTCACGTTTCTCTTTTGCCTATTTTCTTTCAACTTCAGTTTGTTGTCCCTCCTCATTCTTTTCCAATTCTCTGTTTGGTACATTCCATTTTGTTTTTCATCGGCCCTTCATCACTTCATTTCCCAGACCATATCCAGTTCCTATTTGTTTCCTCCCATCTTTTTCTCTTCTTTCTTCCACCAGACGCCACCATTTATTGCCTTGAGTGGACATCGTTCCACCAGCTTCTACCATTGTTTCCAACAGTGCATAAGGTAGGAGTTGGTTTATTTGGGACAGGCGATCCCTTCCTTCCTCTTTTATCATTCCCATACTTTTATATATATAAATATATACATATATATATATATATACATTGTTTATATATCTATATGCGTTTATTTTTGTGAAACATCACTATCATTTCCTTTACCGCTATAGTCTTACATTTGCAGGTTCCCAAGTTCCCATAGTATTTCCTGCGTTTTTTGCTGTAGCTTCTGTCTGTTTTTCATTTCTCTTCACGTATGCCAGCTTGCTGTCCAATCTACTATATTATATTGCTAATAGCATGTTTCTCTCCAATTCCCAACTTATCTACCCCTTTTTATTTTGTATTTGTACTGATGGTGACAATTCAATCTTTCTTTCAATTCTTCAATTGTTACTAGCGGCAGTAACTTACCATCCTTGGGATTGGCTTCCTTTTAGAAGCCAATCCCCGGTTCTTCTATTTTTTTTTCATACCAACAACAGTTTCTCTTAATTTCATTTCCCACATAGTTATATATGCACTTATATATATTTTTTCCTTTTATATGGCTATCTACGGAATTGTCTAAATATACACATTTTATACCTACACACATAAACACTTATACATAAGATGCACCTATATTCTCAATTTTGGAAAAATGATTGAGCCATCTTATATATATATAATAGTGTATGTATACGTACATTTATATGTATATACATATATGTAGATATTTACCTGATAAATTCCTTCATAGTATTTGTAGTGAATTTAACTTAATACCTATACTTATCCATCATAAAGGATCACTTATACCTTATATAGATATTGTCCCTAGCTCATACGTTTACATATTTTATTCCTATTCCCTTCGATATTCATCCTTAGATTTATTATAATTAAATTAAATTACTCCTTCCAAGTCCTGCTACAGAGCAATATAATTTTAATTTAAACCTTTGACTAATGGAGCGAAATCTTTAATCTCAATGATTAATTTGTTAATCATGGATAAAACCAAATACATAAAATTTAGGGTACTTACATTAATACCTTGTTTAAAGGCTTGCAATTTATTACAAGTCTAGGTGTCCCTCTCTCTAATTCTAAATTTTTGTTAACATAGAAAGCTACACAGCTCCATGAGGATTTACTTTTCCTTATTAGGTTTTTTTTTAATAGTTCTTGAATTTCTTTTTTACAATATTGTTCCATTTATTGATTCATTTGGATTGGTCTGGCTTTAGTTGGAATTTGTTTTTCATCAAAATCACTCTCATATGGTAATTCTACTACATGTTTTTTTCTTTGCCAAAAGGCTGTTGGTAAATCAAAACAAATAGTTTCTTTAATTTCTTTTTGTAATGTTTGTATTTTCTTTTGGATATAAGAATCTTCTAATTATTGTTGAATCCTTTTGAAATAAACTTCTTCTTTAAGATGAGAGATATGATTCTGTTTATCTTTAATTATTGTATTGATTTGTTGGGTTCTGATTGCTTTTTACTTTAATAAATTTATGTTTCTAATCTTGGGTTTTTCTGTGAACTTCTAGATTAATTTTGATCCAAGGATTTTTGTAGATATGTCATCACTTATTACCTTGTATGGTTTAAATAGGGATATAAATGGTAATCCCAATATAATAATTTGATTGATATTTTTAATTATTAGAAATGGCGTCTTAAATTTTATTTGGTCTTTGCATACTTCTGTGTTAGTTAATTTATATTGGACCTGGAGTCTTTCATTATTTGCCACTTTTAAACTTTCAAAAGTCTTCTCACAATACTTTATAGGAATTATTCCTTCTTTCATATAGTTTTGGTTGGCTCCTGTATCTAACAGTGTTATTGTTTCAATTAAGAATTCATTGTTAGCAAGGATTGATACCTTTACTAGGTATTTTTGGATTGCTATCTCAGTTAAGACATTTACAAATTCTTGCGATATTTCGTCATTATGTTCATGTTCTTGGTCACCTTCTTCAGAAGAATCACTTGCAATTTTAATTTTTATATTTGTTAAGTCTTTTATTAATTAGGTATGTTCTTGCTAATGTTGTTTGAGTGTTTTTTCTTCTATTTTAAGATTGTTAATCTCACATTGAATAGTTATCTCCTTGTTAGATACTTTAAAATTTTCAAGAATTATATCCTTTAGATTATACAGTTTTAGAGGTGATGAGGTCAAAATAGATTTAGACATTGATTTTTTAATTGTTCTAAATAGTCTTTTTTTTTATTTGGATTTTTGGTAATATTGATCTGTAGATTTAAAATTCTTGGTTTTACAACATTTTTGTATTAAACATTTTGGGTCATAATTTATGTCAAATTGTTTGAAGAATGTACCTAATTCTTTTTTAGACTGTTTTTGTTCTCTTCTTAGTTGCTTTTGTAATTTTATGTCTTGACATATTTTTAGTCCTTCCTTTTGAGTGTAACTAATTAGTTCACCATAGGTCAGTTTTCGTATGTAATTATTCCTTTGAAATCTTCTCTAATTTTGTTTCTAACCTTTTCTCCTAAGAGGTTTGGTAACCCTACTAAAAATTTTTCTTTCCAAAAGGGTTGGTTAGTATCTATTATTTGCATGACTCGGGTAATAAAATTGTCTTTATACCACTTAAAGTCACCTAATTTTTTGCATTTTAAATTTGATAAAAGTTCTACATTTTTATCTCTAAGGTGTGATGGATCTCCTATAAAATGTTTAGTGATTGCAAAAATTAGTGTTGCAACTGCATCTTCTAATTCTTGGTTTTCTTCATCTACTATTGGTTTATTATCATTGTCAAGCTTTATTGCAGTTAAAATTTCCTTTTGTTGTTTAGGAGTGAGATAATTATCCCACCATCCTTTGAGTTGCCCCAAAAATCCTGATACTAAAAGATCAGCTATTGCCTAGTCAGATGTTCCCTTTTGAGTATTATAAACATTTGAGACCATTGTCATTTGTTGTAAGAGATTGAGAATGTTATATGTCACGACCCTTTTTATCCATTTCATCTAAAAATCACCATAAATTTTTCGCTTTTTCATTTCCTTACCCGATCATGTACAACCCTCACAAATAACAGTTGGGTTGTGAGTCAGTATTAACAATCATTTACCATCCATTTTCCAGTTGATCAAAACAATTACATACATTTGAAAGTTAAGTCATATACTTATACCTGACATGCTTGCTAACACTTACATCCCCCATATTACATTTCAAAATGATTATTGTGTTATTACATGTTTAGATACAAAAAAAATTCCTGTGTGTATACCTCTGGGCGATAGAGAGCAGCGGATATCAAAATATAGTGCCTCAGTGTCACGACTCGAATTACCCAAAAATCAGAGTAAATTTTTCGCGTTTTTATTATTTTATACTTACCTCTGATCGTGACCAACCATAACCAATAATTGGGCTGTATGTCAGTGCCCACATCTTCTCCATGCATTTACAATTAGTGCACAATTTAATTTAAATATACATTCATAAATTCTACACTACATTACTTGATTTAATTATATAATTATACCCACTTTATACATCCCAGTGTCATACAAAATAAAATACTGTGCTCAAGTTATTTAGATACAAAATCATATATATAACGTGTATATACCTCAAAAGATAGGCAGCAGCGGACAACTATAATGCCGTACCCAGTCGCCTCCCAATCTACTGGAAGAAATCTGTGTGAGAAAGTGAAAGGGGTGAGCACATCAAGCTCAGTAAGGCAATTCTACGAACAAGTAGATAACAGTACAACCTACATGTACGTAGTGCCATGCATAAACCGCCCCTTCTCCACACATTTCTAAAACAGATGATATGTTATGATGTCGTGTAAAATAACTCATATGAAACTCAAAAGCAGGAAAACTTAACATGCATATCTTTTAAATCATTTATTTCTCGTTAAAATATCAATTAAGGTCAGGACTCAACCCTTCCCTCGGGTTGCCCTGACTCACACAAAATCTGTGAAATCATGTTCCTCGAAAACAATAATATCGAAAACATAAATCTACGAGATACGAGACTAGGCAACATCGGTATATCGGTAATAACTAGGACTATGGCCATATGTGTCCTCGGGAGTTCCTCAGCTACACGGATCCTAGTGTGCGGGTTCTCACCATGATCGGGAACCGCCCGGGAGGTGGGTCAGTCCATCCCGTCAGTCTTATCCGATCCCCGGCATCCGAAGATGCTGCATCCGGAGATGCCGTATCCGAAGATACAACACGGTACATCGTACTCCATGCTACTTGCACGGTACATCGTACTCCGTGAACCCATATCATGTCTCTATACTCATGCCATGTCTCAAGCGCACGTGCGAGCCTATTAAAACGGTGACACACAGTCTACCCGTTGCTCCAAGCACGGCTTATCGTATAATCTCTGAAAAGTAGTGCGAGCGGTGCTCTAACACTGTCAGTAACTCAGGTAAAACTAGTGCGAGCTAAGCTCAAGCACTCTGTCATGAAAAATCGTATGTAAAAAATATGGTGCGAGTTAGACTCCGGCACCGTGTCATGAAAATCATGTAAAACCCTAGTGCGAGCTCTCGCTCCAGCACTAGTGAAATCATTGCACAAATCAAAGCTCGTGCGAGCTGAGCTCTAGCACGTCGCATTTATGAAAGGTCACGTAGGCGGCTACATTTCTCAAATCGATTTTCAACGAAAATCCACGTTTGTTGAAAATATGAAATGTTGTGCAATTTTCATTTAAAGGTTAGCCGACCTACTCATGCATGTACCAGAATACTTCAAAAACAAGCAGGAACCCTTTGTCCTTACTTCTTACACTTTTTCCTAAAACTTGGAATTTTTCCCTTGACAGGGGTATTTTGGTAATTTGCCCATTCGGGGCCAAAAAATTTTTATCTCAAATCTAGACCCTTCGGACAATTTAAAGGAATGTAAATGACGTCGAAAATTCGTAAAGCTATCTCTAGCAGTTCGTAAAATTCCCTTACCTGGAATCGTGCGTAGACTACTCTTGTCTCGATGATACCGAACCTCTCGGCCCAAGTGCACGCCAACCAATGTACGTAACTGCATATAACCACATAATCGAGGTTAATTCAATTATCCCGATCAGTAGATTGCATTTACTGATCAACTTGAAGCTATTGGGCCTTATCTGCCTTATTAGGCCAAGGCCCATTTTAGCCCTTTTTATATTCATTTATTCCCTTCTTCGGGTATACCGAGCTTATACAGCTTTCTAATAATTATCGGGCTTCATTCCAATTTCATTGGATAGCCCGTATACCATTTACGGCAATTATATTACAATTCCGAATAATATTCCTTCCTACGCAAAAAAAATTAATCCATAATTCCGTAAAATAATTAAACTCGGTATTTAAAGAGCTCTAATTGCCGAAATTAAATTGTACTTACCTGATACGATGTGGGGTACGAGAATCAGAGCTCGATCGGCTCTCGTTCGATCTCCGTCGTGAAGCTGCATAATTAGGTAAATCCGGATTATTTTCCATTAAAATAATATTAAATTAAATTTCCAGAATTTACCCGTAGGTCAATTTCGACCCTCGGTCAACTTACCCGAACCTCGAGTCGTCCCCGGTAAATTTCTTTCCCTTTTTTTTCCCTTTTCCTTCCTTTTCCTTTCTTTTCCTTTCTCTTTTCCTTCCCTTTCCTTCCCTTTCCTTCCGGCCAAACGACACCGTTTCTGCCTATTGCCGTCGCCGGCGGTTCCGGCGGTCTCACCGGTCGAGACCGGTCTCAAAAGGACCGGCTTCCTCCCCTGAATGCGTCGGTGGTCTCCTCTCCGGCCCAGTCGCGGTGGTTCACCGACGATCACCCCTTTTCTCCCTCGGAATTTTGGAGCTCGGATCGGACTGCTCCGGCCACCTGGCGGCTCGGTTCCGGTGCCCACGCGTTCGCCGGACTCTGCTCTTCCTCCTGGCAGCTTCGTCGGACGTGGACGGTCGCCGGTGGGTGGGATTCGACGGTGAACGGGGTGCGGGTCTTCTCTCGGTTCTCTCTCGGGTTTTCCTTTTTTTTTTCAGTTACTTTTTTTATTTATTTTTATTAATTTTATTATTATTTTTATTTATTTTAATTATTTTACTATTCCATAAAATACTCCATAAAATCCCAAAATATCTCCACTTACATTATTTTTATTCTACTTTAATTTATTCAATTAAAATTTAATTTATTAATTGTATTTTTCTTTAAATTTCGATATTATTTCTTCGCGTTTTTCGAGATATAGCCCCTGTAATTTTTTCGATATTTTTTAAAATTTTTGAATCTTGATCAATTGACCCAAAATTTATAATTTCCTTATTATTGATCAAGATACCTTACATCCTTACTTTTAATTAAAATTTTCTTATCGCCCTAATACCGGGTTTTGGTATTTTTACCATTTTACCCCTGCTCTTGTTTCCGAAATCAATTTAACCCGACCTTCCTTCATACATCCCCCATGTTTTCTTATTTAATTTTCGTATTTTTGGTTAACTTCGTTCTGATCATTTTCGTTTGATCAGTGGTCATTTTGACTCGTATTTAATTATTTCTGACTTCTACCGATATTCCATTTTATTTTGCTTCACAATTTGATTAGTCAACGCTCTTCTTATGATTCGATAAATATATATATAAGTTTACATCGCGTGAATCATAAGGAATATATCAACAATACATACTAAGTGGGTCTTACATAATCTCCCCCACTAAAAGAATTTGGTCCCCCAAATTGGAACCAAATCAGTCTCTAAATAACTCCGGGTATTTCTCTTTCATCTGACTCTCTAACTCCCAAGTCGCCTCCTCCGGAGTGTGATGCTACCACAGTACTTTCACTAGAGGAATCGTCTTCGACCTCAATACCTTCTCCTTCCTATCCAAAATCCGAATCGGTCTCTCAACATAGGACATACTCTCACTGAGCTCCAGTGGCTCATATCTGATCACATGCGACGGATCCGGCTGATACTTCCGAAGCATGGAGACGTGGAAGACATTATGAACATTTGCTAGCTCTGGTGCCAATGCTAGCCTGTAAGCTCGATCTCCCACTCTCTCGAGTATCTCAAAAGGTCCTATGAAGCGAGGGCTCAGCTTCCCTCTCTTCCCGAATCTCGTAATACCCTTGGAAGGAGAAACTTTCAAAAATACTGACTCCCCTGCTGTAAACTCCAACGGTCTACGTCTCCTGTCAGCATAACTCTTCTGTCGACTCTGAGCTGTCCTCAACCTCTCACAAATCAACTGGACGTCCTCAGAGGCCTGCCGTATCAAATCGGGAGCGAATATCTGCCTGTCACCAACCTCCTCCCATCCTATAGGAGATCGACATCTACGGCCATACAAGGCCTCATATGGTGCCATCCCGATACTCGAATGATAACTGTTATTGTAGGCGAACTCCGCGAGTGGTAGGTGATCATCCCAGGAGCCTCTAAAGTCAAGTACACAAGCTCTCAACATATCCTCGAGGGTCTATATAGTCCTCTCTGACTGCCCATCTGTCTGAGGATGGAAAGCTGTACTGAATCTCAACTGGGTCCCCATAGCTTCCTGAAAGTGTTCCCAGAAACGGGAAGTGAAGCGGGAATCCCTATCCGACACAATACTCACTGGGACACCATGCAGTCTCACAATCTCGCGCACATAGAGCTCCGCCAATCTACTCAGAGTATCGGTGACTCTCATCGCTAGGAAATGTGTCGACTTCGTCAATTTGTCGACTATTACCCATATGGCATCATTCCCTCTACGAGTCCTCGGTAAGCCCATCACAAAATCCATGGTGACATGCTCCCATTTCCAAGTCGGTATAGGTAGAGGCTGCAATAACCCTGCAGGCTTCTGATGCTCTACCTTCACCTGCTGACAGACGAGACATCTCGCAACAAACTCTGCTATGTCCCTCTTCATCCCCGACCACCAGTATACCTTCCGAAGATTCTGATACATCTTCGTACTACCCGGATGCAAGGTATACCTCAACGAATGAGCCTCTGTCAAGATCAACCTCCTAATCTCAGGATCCTCGGGAACACATATCCTGTCTCTGAACCTCAGTAACCCATCTGAACTCAATTCAAACTCAGTCTCAATACCCCTCTGCATCTGCCTGACTATCTCAATGAACTGCTGATCCTCTCGCTGAGCCTGCCGAATTCGATCCATCAAATCCGGCTCTAGTCGCAGGCTAGCAATCATATAACCACTATCAGCATCAGGCGGGGTCACATCCAAACTGAGGCTCGCAAACTGCTCCAATAACTCGTGCTCCAGTACCATCATATAAGCAACCAACCCGAGATGCTTCCTACTCAACGCGTCAGCCACAACATTCGCCTTACCCGGGTGGTATAAGATCTCACAGTCGTAATCCTTCAGAAGCTCAAGCCACCTTCTCTATCTCATGTTCAATTCCTTTTGCGAAAATAGATACTTGAGGCTTTTGTGATCGATAAATACTTAGAATTTCTCACCATACAGATAGTGGCGCCATATCTTCAATGCAAACACTACGGCCGCCAACTCTAAGTCGTGGGTCGGGTAGTTCCTCTCATGATCCTTCAGCTGTCTGGATCCATAAGCGACTACCTTTCCATCCTGCATCAATACACAGCCCAGTCCTTGGTAAGAAGCATCCGTGTAAACAGAAAAACCTCCTGAGCTGGTAGGAATGGTGAGAATCGAAGCAGAGGTCAATTGACGCTTCAGCTTCTGAAAACTCTCCTCGCATCTGTCGTCCCACTCAAACGCAACACTCTTCTGAGTGAGACGTGTCAACGGAGCAGCCAATCTCGAAAACCCCTCCACAAACCGTCTATAATATCCAGCTAAACCCATAAAACTCTTGATCTCCGTGACTGTCTGAGGCCTCTGCCACTGTACTACTGCCTCAATCTTGGATGGGTCTACTGACACACCATCCCTCGACACAATATGTCCTAAGAAGGAGATCTGCTCAAGCCAAAAGTCACACTTACTGAGTTTAGCATACAACTGCTTCTCACCGAGGGTCTGCAATACAATCCTCAAATGCTGCTCATGCTCCTCTCTGGATCTCGAATAAACCAGGATGTCATCGATGAAGATAATCACAAACTGATCCAAATAAGGCCGAAACACCTCGTTCATCAATGACATAAAAGCTGCGGGAACGTTCGTCAACCCGAATGGCATAACTGTAAACTCAAAGTGACCATAGCGGGTGCAAAAAGCTGTCTTGGGTACATCTCCATCCTGAACTCTCAACTGATGGTACCCAGACCTCAGATCAATCTTAGAAAAGACCTGTGCTCCCCGTAGCTGATCCAGTAAATCATCAATCCTCGGAAGGGGGTACTTATTCTTGATGGTAGCCTTATTCAATAGTCGATAGTCGATGCACAACCGAAGGCTCCCATCCTTCTTCCTAACAAATAGGATCGGTGCTCCCCACGGTGACACGCTCGATCTGATAAACCCCTTCTCTAACAGTTCTTGTAACTGTTTCCTCAATTCCTCTAACTCGACTGGAGCCATCCTGTACGGTGGTCTAGATATCGGCTCTGTATCGGGAGTCATATCAATACTGAACTCTGTCTCCCTCACTAGCGGTAACCCTGGTAACTCATCCGGAAAGACATCTGGAAAGTCTCTGACTACTGGAATGTCTGTCAATTCCGGACGTGCCACAGCCGTATCTACCACGTACGCAATATAACCTTCACAACATTATCCACCAAATTAGTACGTCACTCATTCATACTCTTACAAAACTCTCATTCTCATTTACTTCAAGGAAATTGCACTATACATTTTTCTGGAGTATGAAACGTAACTGTCCTAGCAAAATAGTCTAAAACAGCTCGATGAGTAGCCAACCAATCCATTCCTAAGATTACATCAAAATCTCTCATATGCATTCAGATTAGATTGGCTATCATCACTCTACCACCTAATTTCAGCTCACAATCCCTCAATACATACTCCACTAATTGGCTAGTATTCATAGGTATCATTATAGACAACTTTCTACTCAGAGGGGTAGGTTTCACATAATTACCCAATTTAAATGCAAGCAATGGTGATACAAATGAATGCGTAGAACCAGGATCTATTAACACATATGCTTCTAAATCATGGATCAGAATAGTACCTTTCACCACCTCTGCTGACTGATCCGCTGTATCCTGGTCAAGAGCGTGCACTCGCCCTGTACCAACTGCTTGCTTCCCCTTCTCAGCCGCTGTCGCTTTCCTCCGCGGTGCAGATGTATCACCAGAAGCCCTCTCTGAAGCCTAGCCCTTCTGAGGGGCACTCCCCACTATCTCGAAACAGTCTCTGCTCATGTGTCCCGGCTTCTCGCATCTATAGCATACTACTACAGGAATAAAGCAGGGTCTATCACCATGGTATCTGCCACACCTGCCGCACTTCTCAGTCGTAGGTCGTGGCCCACCTATCACAATGCCCTTCTGAGGAGCAGAAGAAATGGCCGGATAAACTGGAGGTCTAGCTGGCCTCTCTCGGATCTCCTCTATCCTCGGGCTCTTCCCAATCAACTGTCTGCCCACTCTATATCCAGACCCTCTATCTCGAATATCTCCCACCGGTCTCTTCCTCTCTCTCTGTCTGCTGCCAGTCCTCCCAAACTCTGAGGCAGTCCTCTCTAAATCCTGCTCAATCAGCTGTGCTCTACTCACTGCCTCCTCGTAAGTCGGGATAGCCAAAGGGACCAATTTAGATCTGATCGCTGGCCTCAATCCATCTATAAACCTCCGGACCTTCTTAGTCTCACTACTCAAGGTGTCCGGGTCATACCTGTCCAAGGAGATAAACCTCGTCTCGTACTCGTCTACCGTCCGACTCCCTTGGGTCAAGTGGAAAAACTCAGACTGCAGCTTTCGCTGCGCCGTATCTGGGATATACTGCCTCCGAAAGGCCTCTAAGAATATCTCCCAGCTGATCACAGTATGTCTAGCTCTGAGAATCTGCCTGGTGGACTTTCACCAATGCTCCGCCGATCCTCTAAACATAAAAACCGTGAATGCCACCATCTCCGTAGAGGTACACTCGAAAAACCCGTATAACTTCTCCATCTCGCTCAACCAATCCTCCGCTACAACTGGGTCCTTCACCCCGATGAATGCCGACAGTCTAAACTTCTGGAACTGCCGCAGTCTATCCATATCACAACTGTAACCCCAATCTCGGGTACTCTGATGCGGGGTGACAGGAGAATCCACGTCCTAAACCTGTGGGGGTGTAGGAGTCTCCGTCTCTTGGACTGGCTGAGCAGGCGCATCAGGAGTAGCTGCCTGTCCAGCATCACCATGTCCCCCTCTAACACCCTGTACTGACTGAGTAACCAACTCCATAAGCACCTCGAGGCTCCGCTCTATCCTGGCGAACCGTGCCTCAATCGCCTCAGCAGATCCCCCTGCAGTATCCCTCTCTGCAGTATCCCTCTCTGCAGTACCCTGCTCTGTAGTCTCTCTCTCTGGGGACCCTGTGGGGCATGCTCCACCCCGGTCTCTACCTCAGCCTCCTCCTGAGTCTCATGAGGTAACTCGGCACGTCTATCAGTCGCAGGCCTACCTCTACGGCCTCTGCCTCGTGCCTGACCTCCTCTACCGCGACGAGTAACAGGCATCCTGCCTATAGTCCTGCATTCACAACCATTTCTTAATTAAAACCCATCTTAATATACACGATTGTATCTAACCAAGCACAGTAACACATGGATGTAATTCCTAATTATTGACACTGACATACATCAGACCAAACCTGGCTCTGATACCACCTTAATTGTCACGACCCGAATTACCCAAAAATCAGAGTAAATTTTTCGCGTTTTTATTATTTTATACTTACCTCTGATCGTGACCAACCATAACCAATAATTGGGCTGTATGTCAGTGCCCACATCTTCTCCATGCATTTACAATTAGTGCACAATTTAATTTAAATATACATTCATAAATTCTGCACTACATTACTTGATTTAATTATATAATTATACCCACTCTATACATCCCAGTGTCATACAAAATAAAATACTGTGCTCAAGTTATTTAGATACAAAATCATATATATAACGTGTATATACCTCAAAAGATAGGCAGCAGCGGACAACTATAATGCCGTACCCAGTCGCCTCCCAATCTACTGGAAGAAATCTGTGTGAGAAAGTGAAAGGGGTGAGCACATCAAGCTCAGTAAGGCAATTCTACGAACAAGTAGATAACAGTACAACCTACATGTACGTAGTGCCATGCATAAACCGCCCCTTCTCCACACATTTCTAAAACAGATGATATGTTATGATGTCGTGTAAAATAACTCATATGAAACTCAAAAGCAGGAAAACTTAACATGCATATCTTTTAAATCATTTATTTCTCGTTAAAATATCAATTAAGGTCAGGACTCAACCCTTCCCTCGGGTTGCCCTGACTCACACAAAATCTGTGAAATCATGTTCCTCGAAAACAATAATATCGAAAACATAAATCTACGAGATACGAGACTAGGCAACATCGGTATATCGGTAATAACTAGGACTATGGCCATATGTGTCCTCGGGAGTTCCTCAGCTACATGGATCCTAGTGTGCGGGTTCTCACCATGATCGGGAACCACCCGGGAGGTGGGTCAGTCCATCCCGTCAGTCTTATCCGATCCCCGGAATCCGAAGATGCTGCATCCGGAGATGCCGTATCCGAAGATACAACACGGTACATCGTACTCCATGCTACTTGCACGGTACATCGTACTCCGTGAACCAATATCATGTCTCTATACTCATGCCATGTCTCAAGCGCACGTGCGAGCCTATTAAAACGGTGACACACAGTCTACTCGTTGCTCCAAGCACGGCTTATCGTATAATCTCTGAAAAGTAGTGCGAGCGGTGCTCTAACACTGTCAGTAACTCAGGTAAAACTAAGGCGAGCTAAGCTCAAGCACTGTGTCATGAAAAATCGTATGTAAAAAATATGGTGCGAGTTAGACTCCGGCACCGTGTCATGAAAATCATGTAAAACCCTAGTGCGAGCTCTCGCTCCAGCACTAGTGAAATCATTGCACAAATCAAAGCTCATGCGAGCTGAGCTCTAGCACGTCGCATTTATGAAAGGTCACGTAGGCGGCTACATTTCTCAAATCGATTTTCAACGAAAATCCACGTTTGTTGAAAATATGAAATGTTGTGCAATTTTCATTTAAAGGTTAGCCGACCTACTCATGCATGTACCAGAATACTTCAAAAACAAGCAGGAACCCTTTGTCCTTACTTCTTACACTTTTTCCTAAAACTTAGAATTTTTCCCTTGACAGGGGTATTTTGGTAATTTGCCCATTCGGGGCCCAAAAATTTTTATCTCAAATCTAGACCCTTCGGACAATTTAAAGGAATGTAAATGACGTCAAAAATTCGTAAAGCTATCTCTAGCAGTTCGTAAAATTCCCTTACCTGGAATCGCGCGCAGACTACTCTTGTCTCGATGATACCGAACCTCTCGGCCCAAGTGCGCGCCAACCAATGTACGTAACTGCATATAACCACATAATCGAGGTTAATTCAATTATCCCGATCAGTAGATTGCATTTACTGATCAACTTGAAGCTATTGGGCCTTATCTGCCTTATTGGGCCAAGGCCCATTTTAGCCCTTTTTATATTCATTTATTCCCTTCTTCGGGTATACCGAGCTTATACAGCTTTCTAATAATTATCGGGCTTCATTCCAATTTCATTGGATAGCCCGTATACCATTTACGGCAATTATATTACAATTCCGAATAATATTCCTTCCTACGCAAAAAAAATTAATCCATAATTCCGTAAAATAATTAAACTCGGTATTTAAAGAACTCTAATTGCCGAAATTAAATTGTACTTACCCGATACGATGTGGGGTACGAGAATCAGAGCTCGATCGGCTCTCGTTCGATCTCCGTCGTGAAGCTGCATAATTAGGTAAATCCGGATTATTTTCCATTAAAATAATTTTAAATTAAATTTCCAGAATTTACCCGTAGGTCAATTTCGACCCTCGGTCAACTTACCCGAACCTCGAGTCGTCCCCGGTAAATTTCTTTCCCTTTTTTTTCCCTTTTCCTTCCTTTTCCTTTCTTTTCCTTTCTCTTTTCCTTCCCTTTCCTTCCCTTTCCTTCCGGCCAAACGACACCGTTTCTGCCTATTGCCGTCGCCGGCGATTCCGACGGTCTCACCGGTCGAGATCGGTCTCAAAAGGACCGGCTTCCTCCCCTGAATGCGTCGGTGGTCTCCTCTCCGGCCCAGTCGCGGTGGTTCGCCGGCGATCACCCCTTTTCTCCCTCGAAATTTCGGAGCTCGGATTGGACTGCTCCGGCCACCTGGCGGCTCGGTTCCGGTGCCCACGCGTTCGCCGAACTCTGCTCTTCCTCCTGGCAGCTTCGTTGGACGTGGACGGTCGCCGGTGGGTGGGATTCGTCGGTGAACGGGGTGCGGGTCTTCTCTCGGTTCTCTCTCGGTTTTCCTTTTTTTTTTTTCAGTTACTTTTTTTTATTTATTTTTATTAATTTTATTATTATTTTTATTTATTTTAATTATTTTACTATTCCATAAAATACTCCATAAAATCCCAAAATATCTCCACTTACATTATTTTTATTCTACTTTAATTTATTCAATTAAAATTTAATTTATTAATTGTATTTTTCTTTAAATTTCGATATTATTTCTTCGCGTTTTTCGAGATATAGCCCCGGTAATTTTTTCGGTATTTTTTAAAATTTTCGAATCTTGATCAATTGACCCAAAATTTATAATTTCCTTATTATTGATCAAGATACCTTACATCCTTACTTTTAATTAAAATTTTCTTATCGCCCTAATACCGGGTTTTGGTATTTTTACCATTTTACCCCTGCTCTTGTTTCCGAAATCAATTTAACCCGACCTTCCTTCATACATCCCCCATATTTTCTTATTTAATTTTCGTATTTTCGGTTAACTTCGTTCTGATCATTTTCGTTTGATCAGTGGTCATTTTGACTCGTATTTAATTATTTCTGACTTCTACCGATATTCCATTTTATTTTGCTTCACAATTTGATTAGTCAACGCTCTTCTTATGATTCGATAAATATATATATAAGTGTACATCGCGTGAATCATAAGGAATATATCAACAATACATACTAAGTGGGTCTTACACTCAGTCCTTCACTAGGCTATTGTGCGAGCTCTATAGAGGGGGGAAAATGAAGGGATCGGCAACCACACACTCAGTAAGGCAATAATGCAAGCATGGTAGATAACTATACTATCTACATGCTTATAATGTCATGGCATAAAGCATTTATATTCAAAGCATGAGAAAATAATAAAACTATGCCACATGTATATACATATATCATGTACTGAAAAACATGGAAATAGGCTTGTAAACATGGAAAATCATCATGTGAAAACCTCTCATGCTCAGTATAATAAATGTTTATCGATTTCGTCTCAAATCACAAAGTTCATCATAAATCATTCCCTCAAAGCGTAACACCTTATCAAAACTTTAGCAAAACTCATCAAAACAATGTATCATTCTTTTAAAATATACCACAAGGTTCTACCCCTCCCACGTGTCTACCCTGCACAACATAAATCATCATCAGTATCTAAAACCATGTGATATTATGTGAGACAGGCGGTCACGGTTAACCAATGTCACGACCCAAATTACCTAAAAATCACAATAAATTTTTCATTTTTCATTTATTATTTAATTCTTTCCTTCCTCTCATCGTGACCATCCTACCAACAGTTGGGCTATGATTCGGTATTAGTCCCTTCACACTACTTACCATTCCATTTCCATGTTACATTCACACATTAGGATTTACTATCCTTTCACTTTAACTAAATACCTCTACTATGGTATTTACATAACCTTACATCCCCGACATCATATCCGTTGACAATACTGTGCATTTACATGTTTAGATACAAAACTATACAAATGTGTATACCTGACTCTCGATGGGAAACAGTAGATACCAAGATGCAAGTTCTCAACCGCTCACTAACTACTAAGAGTGCTCTGAAAAGATAGAAAAATAAGGGGGTGAGCAAACCATAAGCTCAGTGAGGCAATTATGCAAGTAAGTAGATAGCTCCACTATCTACATGCTCATAATGCTATGCCCTTAAATCCATTTCTTTTCGTTTAAATCTCACACACAAAATCATGCATATATCAGTGCCATAGCTATAAAAACTATTCGTACATATAGAAATTATGCAACTTATGCATCAATGGCATTTTATGTAAAATCATAAAATCAAAATTAGTATGAATTAAATCAAGATCATGTCTTAGTTCATGCAATGTAAAACAAATCATGAGAAACAATCCTTTCATGAATTTATCATTAAAGGATGGAAAACCGGTCATGTGACTGCATTTAAATCATTTCATTAAAGCTGCAGTATAAAATAACCCCTCCGGGTCAATCATCTCATAAATCAATTTGTTATAAAATTTTATTATAAAATCACCCTTCTTTTAGGGTCACATATCATAAAATCCTCTGAAAATCTATCATTATAGTAGAAAATCACATCTTAGTGAAAATATTAAAATCAGGGGCCTAACCCCTCACTCGGGTCTACCCCGATCTATCGAGACCACAAGTTGTATCATATGAGACAAGTAGGTGACTATATCAGTAACAATGAGGACTATGGCCACAACCTAGTGATCCCTGGCTACACGGTACCTAGTGTGCAGGGTATCACACCTGAAACGGGAGGTGGTTCAATCATGTTGCCAAAAAAACATAACATCAGGATTGCGAGGGCAAGGCTTGTTGTCTCGGGGTTAATGCCACTCCACTCCAACAATCCCCACGGTACAACGTACTCCATGTGATATACACGATACAACATACTCCGTAAACCCAATCTCAGTCAGAGGCTGCCTGCAATAGGTCTTATCCACCCATACCATCTATGTCTCAGTATGCACGTGTGGCATATCATCTCACTATGACACACAGTCTACAGGAGGCTCCAACACAGCTATATGCATAGCATATAAATCCTATACGAGCGAAGCTCTAACACGGCTCCATGCAAATTCATGATATCTAAAAATCTCATGCGAGTGAAGCTCTAGCACAGTTCCATAAAAGTCAGTAAAATCTGTGTACGAGTAGCACTCCAGTACAACTTTAAAAGAGTTATAAATCCATATAAAATCACGTGCAAGCAAGCTCCAGCACGGTTTTATGCATAAAATCCATCAAAGCCTCGTGCGAGCGATGCTCCAGCACGAATGAATGCTCAAGTAAATCAAAACTCGTGCGAGTTACACTCCAGCACGGCTTATGAAATTAAATCGATTAAATCACGTACGAGCAAGGCTCCAGTACGGCTTTTTTGCAATTTTCATATCAAAACATGATGCGAGCAAAGCTCCAGCACCTCTCATGCATGTCAAATCATTAAAACTAGTGCAAGCAATTGCTCTAGCACCCTTTTATGCATATCAAGTCCAAACAAGTCAAAATAGTCAAAACAGAGTGCGAGCTAAGCTCCAACACCTCTCATGCATTTCACAATAATAAAAATAAGTGCGAGCAACCGCTCTAGCACATTTCATGCATATGATGTCACACAAGTCGGTGCGAGCAACTGCTCTAGCACATTTTTTGCACACTCACAGATACAGATATAGTGCGAGCTATGTGCCAGCACTATCTGTTTTCATATAAACTTGATAGTTGACCCATTTTTCAAAGAAATTTCATTTAAATCTTAATAACACTTACGTAGTGTTATATTGTGAAATTTATGAAATTACTGGCCAATTTATTGATTTGCTTTGCTTAAAAAGCACGAAAATTTCTTAAATCAGAAAATTCCTTAAATCATACATTTCATGTATGTCATGCTTTCACCATCCTTAAGTGAATTCCCTCAATAGGGGTGAAATCGACTTTTACCTATTCCGAGTCATTAAATCTTTATACAATTTCAGTGTATACAAAAACAATTTAAAATACGCATAGCTACCTCTAGCTACTCACACAATTCTCTTACCTCATTTTTCTGTACAGTCTGACCTTTCCACTGATGTCTCATCATGCAGTTCGATTTGCTCCCAATCAAATCTTTGGAACATCGTATAAATATTCATCAGGTCAAATACAATATAATTAATTATATTTCATATTTTTCTAGGTTTAATTTAAACCATTGGGCCCGTTTACCCATATTGGGCCCGATTGTACCATAATGGGCCTTAATCGGCCTTAAGCCCGTTTTTCACTTACTATTCACATTATCGAGGTCTATTGGGCTCATTGGGCCCATCAGTATTTATTGGGCCTCGTTCTTAATCCTTGGATAACTCAATTAATTATTTACGACAATTTATCTCTAAATCCAGAATATAATTCATTTTATGTAAAAATTAAATCCGTAATTTATGCGTAAATTTTTAATACGCATAACAATGTAAATTGTCATAAATAAAGGTTACTTACCCAAGATTCCATGATAGTATGCAAATTGAAGTTGACTCAAGCTCTCGTTTAACGTCAATTGTTGAGTTACACAATTACATAATTTTTGAAAAAAATTTTAGTCGAATATTAATCAAATTAAATATTTCAAAATTTAAATCGGTCAATTTCAACTGCTTACCGACTTACCCGTAGCTCGATTGCATCATAGAAAGTTTTCCCCAATCTTTCCTCTTTTTCTTTTTTTTTCTTCTTTTCTGGCTGAACCGGTACGGTCCGGTTCAGCCCTGTTCAGATAGGTTCGGTTCAGTCTGGTTCGGTTGGTTCGGGGTTTCACTGATCAGTTCTTCACCGCCTTCCGCCTCTAGCACCTTCGTGGGATCTCGCGAATCTCGGATCTGGGGTCGATTTGGTCAGAGATGGCTGAAAAGTGGTTGGTCCGACCTTTTCTCTCGTCGCCTTCGGTGCCTTTTCTTTTCACCGTCGTTGCCAACGCTAGCCGCCGTTCTACTGGCCGATGCTGCCACCATTTGCATCGCCTGCGCCTGGGGAATGTTCGGTTGGTGGTGGTCGGGCCTAGATCTACGTCGGTCACCGGATTCCTCTCTCCCTCTCTCGATTTGCTCTCTTTCTCCTTTTGCCGGCCACCGTTCGTCGGTTTCGTTGGAGCCGGTGGTTCTCATGAGGTCGGCTACCTCTCCCTATCGGCTTCCGCCACCAGCCGTTCCTTCAGGTGTGGTAGAGGGCTCGGCTTCTGCTTCGTTTCCTGCAGAATCGCGATTTTCGTGATTCTATTTTTTTAATTTTTACTATTTATTTATTTATAATTTATTTTAATATTATTTTAATCATTATTTTATTCAATTAAAATCCAAAATATCTTAAAAATTTATATTTTATTCAATTAACCAATTAAATGAATTTATCGGTCTTATTTCGTATTTTTGGTATAATTTTTCAATAATTTCGGGATAATTTTTTGAAGTGAAAATTTCGGTTTATTCTAATAAATTCATATCTAGATCAATTTAACCCAAAATTTAATTATTTCTTCGTTATTGATCAAGATTTCTCATTTCCATATTTTTAATTAAATTTTCTTATCGAATTTATACTGGCTTCGATCTTTTGACCGTTTTACCCTTGCACATGTTCGAAAATACAATTTCAATCCTTCATTTGATCTTTAAATGCCTTCAGGAATTTTTATCCATTCCATTTGCATTTTTCATTCACGTACAACTCTTATTATGATTCAATTTACATCATTTGAACCACAATAAATTTTGATAAAAATCGGGTCTTACATAATCTCCCCCACTTAAGAAATTTGGTCCTCCAAATTAGAACCTAGTCAAATGAGTCCATAAATAACTCCGAGTACGTCTATTGCATCATACTCTTTAATTCTTATGTAACTTGTTCGGAGTGTAATACTACCAGCAAACTTGACTAGGGAGATCATCTTAAACCTCAACACCTTCTCCTTCCGTCTAATACCTAAATCAATTTTTTTTAAACATACGACCTACTCTCTTTGAGCTTCAATAGTCTCCGTCTCTTGTCAGCATAGCTTTTCTGTTTGCTCTGAGGTGTTCTTAATCTCTCATAAATCGACTGAACATCCTCAGAGGTTTGTCTTACCAATTCGGGAGCAATTCTCTAGCTATCACCCATTTCTTATCCAAGTCGGGGAACAACCCCTAAAGCCATACCATGTCTCATAAAATGTTATCCCGATACTCAAGTGACAATTGTCATTATTAGCAAATTCGATTAGTAAGAACTAATCATCCCAGGAGCTTATAAAATCAATGGCACACACTCTCATCATATCCTCCAGAACTTGTACAGTCCCCTTTGATTGACCATCTATCTGAGGACAGAAAGCTGTGCTAACACTCAGTCGGGTTCCCATAGCTTCTTGAAAAATATTCCCAGAAGTGAGAAGTTGTGATGCCCCGAAAATGCTATAAATAGGGCAAATTTAAAACTTTTCACTTATCAAATCACAATTAAGGGTGCATTCCTGTGTAGTGTCATACCTCATCATACTTATCATGCCTCAAGATCTCATCATAAATTAGTATATATCATATCATATACATTTCTCAATTCCGAGTTAATTAATCCTAATACATCCCATACATCATTGTACAACAACTGTCTGTAAATATCTCTCTAGTCTGGATACATGAATATTAAATATATACCTTAATACAGAAAATACGGCCTGGAGCTCAAGTCCTCCACTAGCCTATAATCCACACGTCGTAGGGAACTCATTTCACTTGAAGAAATCTGGAGGGGAAGAAAACAGGGTGAGCTTCTAAATCGCTCAGTAAGGGGGGTAAGGGAACTCAGTTATATAAACCATATCACACATCACAAATACGTATTTGTATATGAAACTCAGTATAATCATTTCAAATCGTAGTATGAAAGTTCTCAAAACATCATCATCTCATACTTATAAATCATGTGAAAACATGAAGGTAAAAAGGCTCAATATAGAGAATTCACAAGCATGTGTAAATATATGCGATAATGGCTTTTCTCGAAATATGTGATAAAAATCACCTAAGTAAATAGCACGTGACAAAGTCACAAAACACAACTCATGTGTAAAACGAGACTAGGCAATAAAACTCATATAAAACTCGTCATTGCACCTCAAATAAATATAATCTCCTCTGGGTACACATCTCAGGCATCCTCGTAAGAGGGAACGTCGACAATATGGTCGTATGCATGGTATATTGGACTTATATATTACCAGAACAAGGCCCAGCCTTACATGCTACCAGAGCAATGCCTCGCCTCATGCACACTATCACGTGGTCCCTGGGTCGGTAATCAGGCGGCCTACTCTCTCGGTCTTTCATGCTACCAAAGCAAAGCCACCCAGCGTTACCAAAACGGGCTTACTTCATGTTACCAAAATAGAGGCATCTCTCATTACCAAAATAGAGGAATATCGGACTTGCATGCTACGAGAGCAAGGCTCGGACTTACATGCTACCAGAGCAAGGTCTCCTAACGCTACCAAAGCAGAGGAAAAATCAGACTTACATGTTACCAAAACAAAACCTGTGGTCCCTAGGTCGGTTCCCAAGTGTCCTACTATATCGGTCTTACATGTTACCAAAGCAAGGTTCGATGTGTATTCAACATGACACGCCTAAGTCTCAATCATTCGCCATTATCTTATAAAACGTTTTGCCTTCATGTAGAACTCATAATGGTTTTCTTTCAAAAACCTTATTTAAAGCATTTGTGTACTCAACACAAAACATGTTAAAACCGAGTTCCAACCGGTAAAACCACACACATATTTCTAAATCTCAGTATGCCTTAACGTAGAGCCCAAATCCCTTTTTCACGCTATAAACACAAAACAGTTGTAAAACATTTTCAGACATAGTTTACAACACATAAAAATTGGGTCCCAACCGGCTATAAAAATCGTGTGCAATCTTATCACAACACAAAACTAAACATGCTTGTATTCTCAAATCATGGTTCATGCTACAAACAGTTCATCAAAACACATACACAAATGGTTTAGTTTTCCCTTACCTCTTTGCACCTCGTATAGTGTAATCGTTCCCCCGTATCATGGACTAGCCTCGCATTCCACTCTGGAACTCCCGAGCTGTCCAAACGATGTTAAAAACATCAATACCCCAACTCAATCGCATTATTGAGCACACATTTGCTCATATTCTCATAATATCTCAATCAACTCAATTCTCACGACTCTATCACCATTCATGGTCTCATCCACTACATCTCAACCTTCTACATTTCTCATGCATAATACCTATGTCAAAATCACCTCATTGCCTAAATTTCCAATTTATAGACAAAAATCCCAATTTACCACAAATTGCATAATAACACCTTTACTCCAACCAAATCACAATTACATCTATTTCTAATCATTTTCCAACTATTTCATCACAATGCTCATGCTCACAATCATCAAAGATTACTTAAAAATCAAAGATCGAGGTTTAGAGATTACCCAAACTTGTGGAGTGCTCAACTCATACCTCGATTCGATTCGTCTTTCGATTTTAAAGTATGTTGTTCTCCTTTGGGTGAGCAACAACTTTCCTTCTTGCTGTAACTTTTGATTTGGATGAAAATGGGCAATTTGAAAGAGAGAGAAAGTTACGGCTCGGTTGAATAGAGGTTTGAAAGAGAGAGAAAAGATGAAGTACAGGAAAACACAGGGGTCTTTACATAGGCTGAGGGTAGGAGATCGATCTGGCTCTTGATGAGATCGATCTGCATTTGAATTTGGGAGAATTTGGGGTAATTTTATGGTTAGGAGATCGATCTGTCGTGGGGTAAGATCAATCTCTTAACGGCTTTATGAGATCGATCTGCTCCAATTATGAGATCAATCTCTAGTTTACAAAATGCTTCATGAGATCGATCTGCTCATGAGGAGATCGATCTTCTCCCTAACAGAAACATTTTGAGATCGATTCCTTCCTCATGAGATCGATCTTTTCATTATAGAATCATAAGGAGATCGATCCTCATCCATTGGAGATCGATCTGCTCGCCTAAATTCCTCCTTCCTTGCCATTTTTAGCCCACCAAATCGATCTTTCTTCTCTAAGATCGATCGACTTCATAGTTTTACACTTTAACATATAAATCTCTAAATAAAATTTCCACAATTTCACTACTTTGATTATTTCTCATTCATTTCTTATACATTTCACTCAGCTCAATAAATTACACTTCAAGTTCATATTACATAATTAAAATATGTCTAAAATTCTCAGATCTCACATCCTCTCCACCTTAAAAGAATCTAGTCCTCCAAATTCAACTCAACTCGTCAAATAGATGGGGGTATTTCTCCTTCATGAGACTTTCCAATTCCCACGTTGCCTCTTTTATTGAGTGATGTTTCCACAAAACTTTCACTAATGGAATGCTTTTGGTTCTAAGTACCTTCTCTTTTCTATCGAGAATTCAGACGGGTTCCTCAGTGTAGCTCATGTCCTCTTGTATGTCCATCTCTTCATACTCTATGACATGAGAAGTGTCCGGGTGGTACTTCCTTAACATAGACACATGAAAGACGTTGTGTATTCCAGACATATGTGGGGGTAATGCCAATCTATAGGCTACCTCTCCCACACTCTCAAGAATCTCGAATGGTCCTATGTATCGAGGACTCAATTTCCCTTTCTTTCCAAATCACATGATACCTTTACTCGGTGATATCTTCAGAAATACTGCATCACTAATATTAAACTCAAGTGGCTGTCTACGCACATCCGCGTAGCTTTTCTGTCTACTCTGTGCAGCCTGTAACCTCTCACATATGAGTTTCACACTCTGTACAGCTTGCTGAACAAGCTCGGGAGCATTTATCTTTCTGTCACCGACTTCTTCCCAAGCTACAGGGGATCTACACCTCCTACCATATAGAGCCTCAAAAGGTGCCATTCCAATACTCGTATGATAGTTGCTATTGTACACAAACTCTGCTAGGGGTAAGTGATCATCCTATGATCCCTTAAAATCCATCGTACACGCCCTCAACATATCCTCTAGGGTCTGAATAGTCCTCTCTGACTGACCATCTGTCTAAGGATGATAGGCGGTACTAAAGCTCAATCGAGATCTCATGGACTCCTGAAACTGGGTCCAAAATCTGGAAGTAAATCGAGAATCTCTGTCAGAAGTAATACTCACTAGAGCCCCTTGTAATCTAGTTATCTCGCTGACATACAACTCAGCTAAGGCATCCACAGTATCTGTGCTCTTGATGGCAAGAAAGTGGGCACTCTTGGTCAGTCTATCCACTATAACCCATATCGCATCACGACCTCTCCAGGTCCTTGGTAAGCCCATAATAAAGTCCACGGTGACATGCTCCCATTTCTATGTAGGTACAGGTAAAGGCTGTAGTAGTCCTCCGGGCTTTCGATGTTCAGCTTTCACTTGTTGGCATACTAAACATCTGGCCACATAATCTGCCACGTCTCGCTCCATACCACTCCACCAGTACACCTCTCTCAAGTCTCGGTACATCTTAGTACTCCCTGGGTGCATGGTGTATCGCGAGCAGTGAGATTCTCTCAGTATCTGTCTCTTTAGGGTATCATCGTCCGGAACACAAATTTATCCTCTGAATCTAAACAATTCATCCTCACTGATTTTGAGATCTAACTGTAAAGTCTGCTCAGCTTGGCTAACCATATGTATCAACCTCTGATCATTGCGCTGCCCAGTTCTAATCTGATCCATGATCTTAGGCTCTATTCGCAGGCTAGCCAAAACTCCAATCTCTACCTCTTTAACTCTGATCCGAAGTTCAATGAACTGCTCCAGTAAATCCCATTCCCTGATTATCATAGCAGATAGCATACTCTTTCTGCTCAGGGCATCAGTAACTACGTTCGTTTTACCCGGATGGTATAGAATCTCGCAGTCATAATCCTTAAGGAGTTCCATCCATCTCCTTTGTCTCATATTTAACTCTTTCTGATCAAAGAGATATCTCAAACTCTTGTGATCAGTAAAGATCTAGAATCTCTCCCCATATAAGTAGTGTCGCCAGATCTTCAAGGTAAATACCACAGCGGGTAACTCCAAATCATGCGTGGGGTAATTTCGTTCATGGTCTTTCAACTGTCGCGATCCATATGTGACCACTCTTCCGTGCTGCATGAGCACACACCCCAATTCTTGCTGAGAAGCATCACTATAAACTGAAAATCCTCCTGATCCCTGAGGAATAGTCAACACAGGTGCCGTTGTCAATATCCTCTTTAATTCCTGAAAATTGAGCTCACACTGATCAGTCCATATGAACGGAATCTCCTTACGCATGAGCTTAGTCAAACGAGCGGTAATCCTAGAAAATCTTTCCACAAATCTTCTGTAATAGCCTGCCAAACCAAGGAAGCTTTGTACCTCTGTAACTGTTCTCGGTCTTTCCTAATTAAGCACAGCCTCTACTTTACTTGGATCCACTGATACTCCTTCCTCTGAGACTATATAACCAAGGAAAGCTATCTGATTCAACCAAAACTCACACTTACTAAACTTTCCATATAATTGCTTATCTTGGAGTATCTAAAGTACTAACCACAAATGCTGTGCATGCTCCTCATATGACCAAGAGTACACCAGGATATTATCAATAAAGACTATGACAAATTTATCTAGATAGTCTCTGAACACCTCATTCATTAATCTCATAAAGGCTGCAGGGGCGTTTATCAACCCAAAGGACATCACTAGAAATTCTAATGGCCATACCTTGTCCTGAAAGCCGTCTTCAGATATCTTCTTCCTTAATCCTCAGTTGGTGATAGCCCGATCTCAAATCAATCTTAGAAAAGACTGAAGCCCCTCTCAGCTGATCAAGTAGATCATCAATCCTGGACAATAGGTATTTATTCTTCATCGTGGCTTTATTTAATAATCGATAGTCTACGCATAATCTGAGACTACCACCCTTCTTTTTAACAAATAAAACAGGTGCTCCCCACGGTGAAACACTGGGTCTAATAAACCCTTGATCTAATAACTCATGCAGTTGTTTCTTCAATTCCTCAAGTTCTACTAATGCCATCCTATATGGCGGTCCAGAGATAGGCTGAGTATCCAGTACCAAATCAATGGAAAACTCCAGCTCTCCCTCTAGTGGTAAAGCTGGTAACTCATTTGGGAAAACATCCAAAAATTCACACAACACAGGTATATCCTCAATCCTCGGATGTCCCCGATCATCATCTGAGATGAGTGTTTCATAACCTTCACATAAATAATAATATTTAGTACTCTCAAGAGCAACAGTAAAATTTCAATTTGCTTATAAAATTCCACATGTCTATTTACTCAATATTTTAAACATACACTGTATGGTTCAGGTAGGGAGAAAGTTACAATCTTAGTGTAGCAGCCTAAACTCACACGATTGGTTGCCAGCCAATCCATTCCCAAAATTACATCGAACCCATGTATATTTAACATGATTAGATCTGCTAACATCACTCTATCTCCCACCTTTATTTCACATCCTCTACAGATTAACTCAGTTCTCTAGGATTCACGCATAGGGGTATTTACATGTAGTATATACTCTAGAGGTTCAAACTTCAAATTTAATTACATGCAAAATGATCAGAAATAAACGAATACGTGGATCCTAGATCCATTAACACATGAGCCTTATGATTACAGATAGAGAGTGTACCTCTTATAGTTTCTGCAGAAGTGTCTGCGATTTCCTTATCCAGGGTAAACACACGTCGTTGTGTGACGGGTCTCTTTCCTTTCTCTGCAGCAGTGGCCCGTCTCTAGGGATTCACTCTTTGAGGCTACTGTCTAGTAGGCTTCGGAGCATATGGTATCTGAGGTTGAGGACAGTCCTTCACTCTGTGACCCATGTCACCACATCTAAATCATCCACGGATCATCCCAGTACAGCTTCCCTCATACGATTGGCCACATTCTCTACAAACCCTTATCTCAGGCCGACATATCGAGGGGTCTCCTTAATAATAGGATAAGCTCTAGATCTCTCAAATCTGCCCTTCTGTACCTCAATCCTTCCTCTCCTGAAGGAACCTCTCCGAACATCTATCTGGGACATCGCTGGCCTCTTGCCCTTATCTCTAGCCACTACTCCCAACTGATTCTGGGATTGTACAATTTCAATTCCCCTCTCAATCTCTTATGCTCGTCTCAGAGCATCTCCAAACTCAGTAACACATAACCCAATCAATCGATCTCTGATGATGGGCTTCAATCTATACACAAATCTCTTGGTACGGAGCTCTTCATTCTTGAAGGTTTCTGGATCATATCTCAGTAGAGCGATAAATCAGCTCCAATAATCATCCACAGACATGTCGCCCAGTACCAAACTCAAAAACTCTGCTTACTTCCTTCTTTGGGCAGCTCGTGGTATGTATTGGGCTCTAAAGGCTGTCTGGAATTCTTTCCAACCAATCACATCCTAGTGGGACATCAGAATACCCTAGGTAGTACCCCACCAATCTCGAGCTCTCCCTTTCAACATATAGGCACTCATACTGACTCTCTCAGCATCAATGCACCCTAGATAGTGAAATATAACTCTAAACTCCGTCAGCCACTCCTCCGTCTCTATAGGATCCTTCTTTCCCCTAAACGCGGGTGGATTCATTTTCAAAAAGTCCTTTAGTCGGACCATACTTCTATCATCAGGCTGAGTGACGGGAGGCACTAGGTCTATCTGTACTGGGGGTACGGGATGTCCTTGTGGTGGTGTAGGAGTAGTACCCGAGGTATTAACTCCAAAGTGTTGCATGAATAGCGCTACCATTTGCTCAAAACCTTGCCTCATATCGGTCTCAATTCGATTAAATCGAGAGTTAGGACTCTCTGGTTTTGGGGCAGGCGACGGAGGGGACTCTGCCTGCCTCCTTAAACGACCTCGTCATTTACTCATTCTCTATCTCAACTCGTCTCCTACGCGTACATACCCAAAATCGATTGAAATCTCAATCCTCATTTTGAATTCTTGACCAGACAATTACAGATACTTGGGATGTATTCTAATTCACTTAACCAACACTGACAGTACTGAACACCCTAAGCTCTGATACCAAGAAAACTCTATAATGCCCCGAAAATGTGAAAAATAGGGCAAATTTAAACTTTTCACTTATCAAATCACAATTAAAGGTGCATTCCTGTGTAGTGTCATACCTCATCATACTTATCATGCCTCAGGATCTCATCATAAATTAGTATATACCATATCATGTACATTACTCAATTTCGAGTTAATTAATCCTAATACATCTCATACAGCATTGTACAACAAGTGTCACTAAATATAACTCTAGTCTGGATACATGAATATTAAATATATACCTTAATATAGAAAATACAGCATGGAGCTCAAGTCCTCCACTAGCCTCTAATCCGTACGTCGTAGATAACTCACTTCACTTGAAGAAATCTGAAGGGGGAAGAAAACAGGGTGAGCTTCTAAATCGCTCAGTAAGGGGGGTAAGGGAACTCAGTTATATGAACCATATCACACATCACAAATATGTATTTGTATATGAAACTCATTATACTCATTTGAAATCGTAGCATCAAAGTCACATCATCATCTTATAGCTCATAAATCATGTGAAAACATGAAGGTAAAAAGGCTCAATATAGAGCATTCACAAGCATGTGTAAATATATGCGATAATGGCTTTTCTCGAAATATGTGATCAAAATCACCTCAGTAAATAGCACGTGGCAAAGTCACAAAACACAACTCATGTGTAAAACGAGACTAGGCAATAAAACTCATATAAAACTCATCATGGCACATCAAATATATATAATCTCCTCTGGGTGCGCATCCCAAGCATCCTCGTAAGAGGGAACGTCGACAATATGGTTGTATGCATGGTATATTGGACTTATATGTTACCAGAACAAGGCCCAGCCTTTCATGCTACCAGAGCAATGCCTCGCCTCATGCACACTATCACATGGTCCCTGGGTTGGTTCCCAGGCAGCCCACTCTCTCGGTCTTATATGCTACCAAAGCAAGGTCACCCAGCGTTACCAAAACGGGGGTCATCTCACGTTACCAAAACGAAGGCATCTCTCGTTACCAAAATGGAGGAATATCGAACTTACATGCTACCAGAGCAAGGCCCGTACTTACATACTTCCAGAGCAAGGCCTCTCAACGCTACCAAAATGGAGGAATAATCAGACTTACATGTTACCAGAACAAGGCCTATGGTCCCTAGGTCGGTTCCCAGGTGTCCCACTATATTGATCTTACATGCTACCAAAGCAAGGCCCAATGTGTATTCAACATCACACTCCTAAGTCTCAATCATTATCCATTATCTTATAAAACGTTTTGCCTTCACGTAGAACTCATAATGGTTTTCTTTCATAAACCTCATTTAAAGCATTTGTGTACTCAACACAAAACATGTTAAAACCGAGTTCTAATCGGTAAAACCACGCATACATTTCTTAATCTCAGTATGCCTTAACGTGAGGCCAAATCTCTTTTTCACATTTTCAACACAAAGCGGTTGTAAAACATTTACACACATAGTTTACAACTTATAAAAATTGGGTCCCAACCGGATATAAAAATCATGTGCAATCTTATCACAACACAACACTAAACATGCTTATATTCTCAAATCATGGTTTATGCTACAAACAGTTCATCAAAACACATACACAAATGGTTTAGTTTTCCCTTACCTCTTTGCACCTCGTACAGTGCAATCGTTCCCTCATATCACGGACTAGCCTCGCATTCCATTCTGAAACTCCCGAGCTATCCAAACGATGTTAAAAACATCAATACCCCAACTCAATCGCATTATTAAGCATACATTTGCTCATATTCTCATTTATATCTCAATCAACTCAATTCTCACGACTCTATCACCATTCATGGTCTCATCCACTACATCTCAACCTTCTATATTTCTCATGCATAATACCTATGCCAAAATCACCTCATTCCCTAAATTTCTAATTTATAGATAAAAATCTCAATTTACCACAAAGTGCATAAGAACACCTTTACTCCAACCAAATCATAATTTCATCTATTTCTAATCATTTTCCAACTATTTCATCATAATGCCCATGCTCACAATCATCAAAGATTACTTAAAAATCAAAGATCAAGGTTTAAAGATTACCCAAACTTGTGGAGTGCTCAACTCACACCTCGATTCGATTAGTCTTTCGATTTCAAAGTATGTTGTTCTCCTTTGGGTGGGCAACAACTTTCCTTCTTGCCACAGCTCTTGATTTAGACGAAAATGGGGGATTTGAAAGAGAGAGAAAGTTAGGGCTCGGCTGAATGGAGGTTTGAAAGAGAGAGAAAAGATGAAGTGTAGGAAAACACATGGGTCCTTATATAGGCTGAGGGTAGGGGATTGATCTGGCTCTTGATGAGATCGATCTGCATTTGAATTTGGGATGATTTGGGGTAATTTTATGCATAGGAGATCGATCTGTCGTGGGGTAAGATCGATCCCTTAATGGCTTTATGAGATCCATCTGTTCCGATTATGAGATCAATCTCTAGTTTACAGAATGCTTCATGAGATCGATCTGCTCCCTGAGGAGATCGATCTTCCCCCTAACAGAAACATTTTGAGATCGATTCCTTCCACATGAGATCGATCTTTTCATTACAGAAACATAAGGAGATCGATCCTCTTCCATTGAAGATCGATCTGCTCACCTAAATTTCTCCTTCCTTGCCATTTTTAACCCACCAGATCGATCTTTCTTCTCTATGATCGATTTGACCTTATAGTTTTACACTTTAACATATAAATCTCTAAATAAAATTTCCACAATTTCACTACTTTGATTATTTCTCATTCATTACTTATACATTTCACTCAGCTCAATAAATTACACTCCAAGTTCATATTACATAATTAAAATATGTCTAAAATTCTCAGATCTCACAGAAGTGGAGCGAGAATCCCTATCTGATACCATGCTCACTGGAACGCTACATAATGTTTCATAATTTTTTTGTGCACAGAATTTTGCCTACACACTCAGAGTATCTGGGGATTTTATAACCAGAAAGTGGGTAGACTTAATCAATCTATCTACTATCACCCAGATAGCCTCATGATTCCTGCGGTTCTCTATAACCCATCACGATATCCATGGTAACTTGCTCCCATTTCCGTGTCGATATGGGTAGAGACTGCAATAATCCTGTAAACTTTTATTGCTCTACCTTAATCTGCTGACATAGAGACACTTCTCCATAATCTCTACAATGTCTCTTTTCATATCTGACAACCATACCCTATTCAGAGATTCTGATATATTCATTACTTCCCGGATGCACTGTATATCCCGAAGAGTGAGCTTCTGACAATAACATTATCTCATCAACTATGGTCATGGGAAGCACTTATACTGTCTCTAAACCTCTGTAAGCCATCATCACTCACTGTGAACTCTGCCACTGTACCCTTATGAATCTGACCCACACTATCGACACCATGCCTATCATCACGCTAAGCCTATCAATCTGGTAACCCAAATTTGATTCTAATCTCAGGCTAGCTGTCACACAATCACTGTCATCATTAGAAGGGATCACATCACTACTGAGGCTCACAACTGCTCTAGTAGCTCATGCTCCCTGACCATTATATGTAATACCATCCCGAGGCTCTTTTTGCTCATGGATTCAGCCATTACATTAGCCTTTCCTGGGTGGTACAATTTCTACGAGCATAATCCCTCTTTGTTATCATATTTGACTATTTCTGTGAATACAAATACTTAGGGCTTTTTATGATCAGTGCATACCTAAAATGTCTCACCGTATAAGTGGTAGCGCCATACCTTCAGTGTAAACGCTACGACTGCCAACTCTAAATCATGGGTAGGATAGTTTCTCTCATGGTCTTTAAACTATCTGGATCTACAAACGACTACCTTCCCATTTTACATCAATACACAACCCAATCCTTATTTTAAGGTATAGTCACCTCTGACCTATTTACCAGTCCATTTTCATAATCACATTCACATATCAGAGTTTACTATCTTTTAAGTTTAACTAACTACATACACAATGGTATTTACATAACTCTACATCCCCGACATCATATCCGTTTACAGTACTATGCATTACATATTTAGATACAAAACTATACAAATGTGTATACCTGACTCTCGACGGGAAGCAGCAGATACCAAGATTACAAGTCCTTAGCCGCTCACTAACTACTACGAGTACTCTGAAAAGATAGGAAAATAAGGGGGTAAGCAAACCACACGTTCGGTAAGGCAATTATGCAAGTAAGTAGATAGCTCCACTATCTACATGCTTATAATGCCATGCCCTTAAAATCCATTTCTTTTCATTAAAATCTCAAGCACAAAACCATGAATACATTAATGATATAGTTTATCAAAACTATTTGTGCATATAGAAATCAAGTAATTCATGCATCAAAGGCATTTTATGTGACATCCTTAAATCATACTTAGCATGAGGTAAATCAAGATCATTCTATGTAAAACAAATCATGAGAAACAATTCTTTTCATCAATTTATCATTAACACATGGAAAACTCATTATGCTACTGCATTTAAATCACTTCATTAAAACTGCAATATAAAATAACCCGAAAGGTTTAAGCATCTCATAAATCAATCTCATTAAAAATTCATTATAAAATTCTGTTATAAAAGTCACCTTTCTTTTAGGGACACATTTCATAAAATCCTTTGAAAAACCTATTATTATAATAGAAAATCATAAAATTGGGGGCCTGACCCCTCCCTCGGGTCTACGTTGGTCTATCGAGACCACAAGTTATATCATGTGAGACAAGTAGTTGACTATATCAGTAACATTGAGGACTATGTCCATAACCTAGTGATCCCTGGTTTCATGGTTTGGTGGGTCGGTCCTACCCGCCAGAATAGCATAACATCAGGATTGCGAGGTCAAGGCTTGCTGCCTCGTGGCTAATGCCACTCCACTCCAATAGTCCCCATGGTACAGCGTACTCTACGTGACATACACGGTACAACATACTCCGTGAACCCAAGCTCAGTCAAGGGTGCCTGCAATAGGTCTTATCCACCCATACTATCTCTGTCTCAGTATGCACGTGTGGCCATATAATCTCATTGTGACACAGTCTATAGGAGGCTCCAACACGGCTATATGCATGTCATATAAATCCCTGTGCGAGCGAAGCTCAAGCACGGCTCCATGCATATTCATGATATCAAAATATCTCGTTCGAACGAAGCTCTAGCACGGTTTCATAAAAATCAATAAAATCTACATACGAGTAGCACTCCAGTACGACTTTAAAATGAGTTATAAATCCATATAAAATCATGTGTGAGTAATCCTCCAGCACCAATGAATGCTCAAGTAAATCAAAACTTAGTACAAGCAATGCTCCAGTACGACTTTATGCATAAATACATCAAATTTTGTGCTAGTTACACTCTAGCATGGCTTTTATATGATTATCAAATCAAAACTAGATGCGAGCTAGGCTCCAGCACCTCTCATGCATGTCAAATCATTAAAACTAGTGCGAGCAATTGCTCCAGCACCATTTTATGCATACCACGTCAAAACAAATCAAAATAGTCAAAACAGAGTACGAGCTAAGCTCTAGCACCTCTCATGCATATGATGTCACATAAGTCGGTGCGAGCAACCAATCAAGCACGTTTTATTCTCACTCACAAACTCAGATATAGTGCGAGCTATACGCCGCACTATCTGTTTCCATTTAAACTTGATAGTTGATCCATTTTCCTAAGAATTATCATTTAAATCTTAATAACAGTTACGTAGTGTTATATTATGAAATTTATGCAATTACTAGCCAATCTATCGATTTGCTTTGCTTAAAAAACAAGAAAAGTTCCTTAAATCTGAAAATTCCTTAAATCATGCATTTCATGCATGTCATGCTTTCACCATCCTTAGGTGAATTCCCTCAATAGGGGTAAAATAGCATTTTTACCTATTTCGAGTCCTTAAAATCTTTAATCTATTTTTAGGACCTTTATACATATTCTATGTATATGTATATTCAGTGTATACAAAAGCTATTAAAATACGCGTAGCTACCTCTAGCTACTCACATAATTCCCTTGCCTCATTTTCTGTACAGTCTGACCTTTCCACTAATGATTCGTCACGCAGTCCGATTTGCTTCCAATCCAATCTTTGGAATTGCAGATAAATATTCATCAGATAAAATGCAATACAATTAATTATATTTCATATTTTTTAGGCTTAATTTAAATCATTGGGCCCGTTTACCCATATTGGGCCCGATTACACTATAATGGGCCTTAATCGACCTTAAGCCCGTTTTCCACTTACTATTCACATCATCGAGGCCTATTAGGCTCATTGGGCCCATAAGTATTTATTGACCCTCATTCTAAATTCCCGGATAGCTTAATGAATTATTTATGACAACATATCTCTAATTCCAAAATTTAATTCATTTCATGAGGAATTTAAATTTGTAATTTATGCGGTATATTTATAATACGTATAACGATGTAATATTATCATAAATAAGGGTTACTTACCTTAGATTCCATGATAGTACGCAAATCGAAGCTATCTCGAGCTCTCGTTTGACGCCAATTGTTGAATTACATAATTTAATATTTTTTCGGGTAAATTTTCAGTCGAATATTAATCAAATTAAATATTTTGAAATTTAAATCGGTAAATTTCGATCTCTTACCTTCTTACCTGTAGCTCGATTGCATCACTGAAATGTTTCCCAATTTTTCTCTTTTTTTCTTTTTCCCTTTTTTCTTCTTTTTTCTTTTCTTTTTGGCTGAACCGGTTCGGTCTTGATCAGACCGATTTAGACTGGTTTGGTCTAGCCTATTCAATTTGGTTTGACGGTTCAGGGCTTTGCTGGCCGATTTTTCATCGGCTTCCACCACTAGCAGCTCCGTGGGATCGTCCAATGCATGGATCTGGTCTTGGTTTCGTCTGAGGTGGCCAGAAAGTGGTCAATCTGACCTCTTCTCTCCTCGTCGTCAGTGCCTTTTCTTCCCTCGCCGTTCTTTGGTGCTAGCCGCCATCCCACCGGCTGATTCAGCCATTGATCGGCAGGTCTTCACGTGGGCTTCCTTCGACTGTCGGTGGTCGGGCCTAAATCGACGCCAGCCATCATATTTTCTTTCTCCCTCTCTCGATTCTGTTCTCGATTTCCTTTCGGCCATCGATTGTCACCTCCTTCGGGCCGCTGTACCGGTGGTGGCTGCCTCTCGACTGGCTTCCTTGGTACCTCGCCTGGGCTACCGTCGGTTGCTCCGTACGGTGAGCAGAGGGCTCGGCTTCTGTTTTGTTTCTTTAGAAATTACGTTTCACGATTTTCTGATTTATTTATTTTTTTAATATTATTTTAATCAATATTATGTTCAATAATAATCCAAAATATCTAAAAAATTATTATTTTATTCATTTATTCAATAAATGAATTTATCGATCTTACTTCGTCTTTGCGATATATTTTTTGATTATTTTCGAGATTATTTTTCGATGTGAAATTTTTGATTAATTTCAATAAATTCGTATCTTGATCAATTTAACCCAAAATTTAATTATTTCTTCGTTATTGATCAAGATTCTCAAATCCATTATTTTTAATGAAATTTTCTTGTCACTATAAATACTAAATTTTGATCTTTTGACCGTTTTACCGTTACACCTGTGCAGGACTACCATTTCAATCCTTCATTTAATCTTTTCTCATTTCGTGTTTTAAATAAAATTGGGTCTTACAATTCTGTATAGACTTGATGCCTGGTACTGAACCTGTATCGAAACCACCGTATTACATGGCCTTAGTTGAGCTAGAGGAGCTTAAGAGACACCTACAAGAGCTGTTGGACAGGGGTTTTATCTGATCGAGTGTTTCACCTTGGGGAGCACCGATTTTATTCATGAGAAAGAAGGATGGGAGCCTTCGATTGTGTATTGATTACAGATTGTTGAATAAGGCAACCATTAAGAATAGATATCCCCTTTCACGTATTGATGATTTGTTAGATCAACTTTAAGGAGCGTAGGTTTTTTCTAAGATTGATTTGAGGTCTGGGTATCATCAGCTGAGAGTAAGAAGTGGAGAGTGCCTAAGACAGCATTTAGGACCCGATATGTCCATTATGAGTTTTTGGTTATGCCATTCGGATAGACGAATGCTCTCGCAGCTTTCATGGCTTTGATGAACGATGTGTTCAAGCCATATTTGGATCAATTTGTTATCGTCTTCATAGATGACATTTTGGTATACTCTAAGTCTGAGGAAGAGCATGAGAAACACCTCAGGATAGTGTTGCGGACTTTACAAGAGCAGAAGTTATATGCTAAAATCAACAAGTGTGATTTTTGGGATCTCATTTTTGGGACATGTAGTGTCAAAGGATGGTGTATCAGTTGATCCATCCAAGATTGAGGCTATAGTTCAGTGGGAACAGCCAAGGACAGTACCGAGATCATAAGTTTCTTAGGTTTAGTAGGATATTATCGAAGATTCATTAAGGGATTTTTGAAGTTAGTTGCTCCATTGGCACGTCTCACTAGGAAGGGTGTAGCTTTTGTGTTAAACAAGGATTGTGAGAAGAGTTTTCAGGAGTTAAAGAATCGATTGACCACTGCTCCAATTCTCACTAGCCCTACTAGCTCAGGAGGATTTACAATGTATACTGATGCTTCGCATCAGGGACTGGGCTGTGTATTGAAGCAGGATGGGAGGGTAGTTGCTTATGGATCTAGACAGTTGAAGGACCATGAGAAACACTATCTGGCCCACGATTTGGAGTTAGCAGCAGTAGTGTTTGCATTGAATGTATGGTGCCACTACTTGTATGGAGAGAAGTTCCAGATATTTATCGACAACAAGAGCCTTAAGTATCTGTTCTCACAGAAAGAACTGAACATGAGATAGAGAAGATGGCTAGAGCTTCTGAAGGATTACGATTGTGAGATACATTATCATCTAGGTAAGGCTAATGTTGTAGCCGATGCTTTGAGTAGGAAGAGCATTGGGATGGTATCGTATATGATGGTCAGGGAACATGAGTTGCTAGAGCAGTTTGCTAGCCTCAGTTTAGGAGTCGTGCCTTCTGACATGAATACGGACTGTGTGATCGCTAGTCTACGCTTGGAGCCAAACCTGGTAGAGAGAATCAAAGTGGCTCAGCAGACTAATCCGTATTGATTGACATGAGAGGTCAGATACAGAAGGGCACAGTGACTGACTTTGAGATAAGTTCAGATGGACTTCTAAGGTTCAGAGATAGATTGTGTGTTCCCGAGGACCTAGAGCTCAGGAGATTGATATTGTTAAAAGCTCATTCGTCAAGGTATATGCTACATCCGGGGAGTAATAAGATGTATCAGAATCTTCGGAAGGTATACTGGTGGTTAGGTCTGAAGAAGGATGTTGCTGATTTTATGGAAAATGTCTTGTATGTCAGATGTTGAAGGTAGAGCATCAGAAATCTGTAGGGTTATTGCATCCTCTACCTATACCGATATGGAAATGGGAGCATATCACTATGGATTTCGTGATGGGTTAATCGACAACCCGATGGAATCACGATGCTATATGGGTGATTGTTAATAGAATAACGAAGTCAGCCCACTTTCTAGCTATAAGAGCTATCGGTACTCTGAGTACATTGGCAGAACTGTATGTACGCGAGATAGTGAGGTTACATGGTATTCCAGTGAGTATTGTCTCTGATATGGATTCCCGCTTCACTTTCCATTTTTAGGAACATTTTCAGGAAGCTATTGGAACCCAATTGAGTTTGAGCACCGCTTATCATCCTCAAATAGATGGGCCATATGAGAGGACTATACAGACCCTGGAGGATATGTTGAGAGTGTGTGTGCTAGATTTTAGACACTCTTGGGATGACCACTTGCCACTAGCCGAGTTCACTTACAACAACAATTAATATTCGAGTATCAAGATGGCACCGTATGTGGCTTTGTATGGCCATAGATGTCGTTCCCTTATTAGTTGGGAAGAAGTGGGTGACAGAAAGATATTTGCTTCTGATTTGGTTACACAGGCCTCTGAGAATGTCCAATTGATTGTTGAGAGATTGAAGACAGCTCAGAGTAGACAAAAGAACTATGCTGACAAGAGATGAAGGCCACTTGAATTCGCAGTTGGTGAGTCAGTATTTCTGAAGGTTTCTCCTTCCAAGGGTATAGTGAGATTCGGGAAGAGAGGTAAGTTGAGTACTCGCTACATTAGACCCTTTGAGATACTGGACAAAATGGGAGATAAGGTATATAGATTAGCTTTGCCACCAGACTTATCGGGAGTGCATAATATCTTCCACATTTCGATGCTAAGGAAATATCATTGAGATCCTAATCATGTGATTCGGTATGAGCCATTAGAGCTCAAAGATGATCTGACTTATGTAGAGAAATTGATCCAGATCTTGGATAGAAAGCAGAAAATCTTAAGGAATAAGACCATTAGATTAGTGAAGATTCACTGGTAGCATCATACTTCAGAGGAAGCTACTTTGGAGCTAGAGAGTCTAATGCAAGAGAAATATCTCCAACTGTTTAGAGATTAACTTAGTTCAAATTTGGAGGACCAAATTCTTTTAAGGAGGGGAGGATTGTAAGACCCTCAAATTCATAAGTACATACATGTAAATGCTTTGTGAAGCATGAATGATGTAAAGTCCATAGAATTGAATGTACATACTTGTAATATGAGTTGGTTATGTACGTACAAGTTTCGTTATGTATGAATAATAAGAAATTGACTTTAATATGTGATGAATAGGAATATATAGAAAATTGAGTAGTGCGGTAAAATGTATTTAAGTATGCATAAGTTACATAAGTTTTATACTCTATTTGGTCGTAAATGGTATACCTTTGGTTCTACAAAGGATACACACAAGTTTCAATGTATAAGAGGTATGAATAGAAGTCATTTTCAAGCCTTAAGTGTAGATGAATGAGAAAATGACCATGGTAACAAAATAAATGAAGTTGGTGTGTGTTTACCGTAAAAAACTGCAGTAAGATCTGGTAAATATGGATGAGAGATCGATCTGGAAGAACCAAAAATGCTCTTAATTGAGAGATGGAATAGGTTAGATTGATCTCATTGGAGAGCAGATCGATCTATTGAGCTTTTTGTGTCGAAGGAGTCGATCTCAGAAGGGCCAGATCGATTTTCTTAAGCTACTGACTTGGAGAAGATCGATCTCATGAAAGAGCAGATCAATCTCCTTAAGGTTCTGAGTTGAAACAGATCGATCTCATGCTTGGGAGCAGATCGATCTCATGTTGTCTGAAAAGTTGATTTCAAGAGGAAAAATACAGAGCAGATCGATCTCCTAGGGTAGCAGATCGATCTCATCAAGATAATTATATAAATGCTAGACTTCTGCACTTCATTTTCCCAAGAATTACTATTCTATTTGAGAACTAAACCTGAACCTAGCCAAGAAACACCAGAAAACTTCAGTTTGTGATCAGTTTTAAGTGAGGTATATGTGAGCAAAGTTGTTCTTAGCAACGAGGAGAGCAACATACTTGAATACAAGAGATTGAAATTAAGAGTTAAAAGAGCAAGGAGGATTTTACCATCTTAGTGAAAAAGGAAAGAAAGTTCAACTAGGTAAGATTTAATGCATCAAATTGATATATGTTAAACTAGGTGTATTGATAAGTTGATTGGTATATATATGATTTGTTGGAAATGAAAAGATCATGAAAAAGGAGCATGACCTAGTTTTGGCATGAAAGTGGGAAAGAAATGAGGAAATGGTATAATGATGTGTTAAGTTGAGACTTGGCAAATGAAATGAGTATAGAGTGATATACTAATGCCAATAATTGTAACAGCTTCGAAAATCATTGAGGAAGCTGCTCGGACTGCGAAAGTGAGTTGTACCAAGAAAGTGAGGTCACTTGACGTGATCTAAGTTAAGGGAATTTTATGAGTAGCTAGAGATGGCTACACGTATTTTTAGTAGTAGTTCGATACTATATCTTATACGAATGCCCATGAATAGGCCTAATGTGAATGATAGAGATTAATGAGATAAAGTGTAAATTTATCCAAAAATAGGATAAAAAGCTTGAGAAGCATGATGTGACCCAAAATTCATGAGTTGCATGATAGAATAGCTAATGTTTTCATGTATAGTGAAAATAGCACATTTAAGTGCTAATTTGATTTGAAATGAGAGAGTTTTGATTTGAATAAGCCATCTATCTGGTTTTGTGTGAAAACCATAAGTGCTAGAGAATAATCGCACTATATTTTGAGATATGCATCACATGGAACTAGAGGATATACTCGTACTATATTTTAATGCTATTTTATGCATGTTAGAGTACTAGGAGCTTTGCTCGTACTCAGTTTGTGATTGATGCATATAGAGTATTGGGAGAGTATTGGGAGCTTTGCTCATACTCAATTTTATATGATAGAGTGTTGGGAGCTTTGCTCGTATTCTACTTTTTCATGATTTATACATGATATCGTACTAGAGCGATAGCTCGTACTTGATTTGAAAAGAGAATTATACATGATATCGTACTAGAGCGATAGCTCGTAGTTGATTTGAAAAAAGAATAATGTATTAACCTAGTGCTATAGGTTACTCGCACTAGTGTTTAATATTTTGAGATGCATACATAATGTTTAAGAGGCGGAGTGTTGATTGTGAGTCACACTTAAGACACGCACTATTCTTTTTACGTGATATATAAGTCATGTTAGCAAAGCTGTGACGATTTCCACCATGTAGACTGAGTGTCACAGAGTTGAGATGTTCGCACATGGATTTAGAGACGTGGCATTGATTTTCATAGTATGAGGGATAAGAGTTATGGCAAGCACCCTGACTATAATGTATTTTCGCTGTATGAGGACTAAGACCTATGGCAGGCATCCCGACCATGAGGAGAGGGTCCATGTGTGCACGTTGTACCGTGCGAGTGGCATGGAGTACACTGTATCGTGTGGTGGAGTTATGGAGTTGAGGAGTATATAGCTGGTAGTTGTGATGGACTGACCCCCCCTCCCATTACAACAGTGATACCTGTGCACCGAGATCTGTGTTGCCTAGGATTTCACATTATAGGATATGGCTATAGTCCTGGAAAGTATTACATTTAGCCACTGAGTCTCGCATGTTATATCACTTGTTTCATGATACAGTTAGACCTAAGAGAGAAAGGTCGAAAATTGGTTTATGTTGTGAACTGCCATATTTACTTCATTTAAATGTAATTGGCATGGTTGAGATAAAGGCAATCCTAATTTCATAAATATGCACTGTTTTGCATTAATGCCTATATTTGATAAATAAGCATGATTTCAAGTACATGGAATTTAATCTGTACTATATTATATCATTTCGATTCATGCTTTGGGATGAGAGAAGGAAAGGCAAAGCTTTATTTTCAGTAGATAGTGCGGTTATGTACTTGCTTACCTGATTTCCTTACTAAGCACGTTGTATGCTCTCCCCCTTATTTTCTATCCTTTATAGATCATCAGCAGTAGAGTGAGTCTGACTGAGGTATAGCATTTATTGTATCCGCTGCCTATCCATCTTACAAGAGGTATACACAGTCGAACATTTTGTTCTGAACAATGTATAAGCACAGGTATGTAATCAATTTTTACGGTCGAGATGTAAATCTATAAATACTATATAATAGCTTATGTTATTGAAAATAATACTAAATTCTATTATATTGTGAATGAATGTGAGTGGGTGACTAATATCGAATCAGAGCCCAACAGTTGAGGAGAGAAAGGTAAGTAAAGTAAAAAGCGAAAAATTTGTAGTGGTTTTGGGTAAGTCATAGATAAAGGTCGTGACATCCATATAGGTGGCTCAATTCTTTGTAAAGCATGGTTATCAATCAAATCAAATAATTTCTTTTGCAAATCATTTCAAATGTTAGCCAACCTACCAATCATTAGCTAAAGAGTAATAAAATAAGGTTTTCAAAGCATCATGCTTTTGTTTTCATGCACTTTTCTTAAACACCCAACTTTTGCCCTTTAATCACCCAGTTTCATTTCCTAATATCTCATGCATTCTAGCAAAGCATTTAAGCACCCAAATTGCGCACAGATATCTCTAAGAGTCCACACAGTTCACTTACCTCGATTTTCTTGGGGTGCGACTCTCCTCCTTTTAGCTTCTCAAGTCTTAAGCTCCACTTGTTTCGGCGTATCCTCGGAAGCTGCAATTCATTCATCCAAACACTTGAGTTGTAAGACCCGAATTTAGTTAAAAACACAAAATGAGTGTGTTCGTGAAAGAAAGGATTGAAATGAAATTTTCGAACACGCGCAAAGGCAAAATAGTCAAAAGATCGAAAGCCGAAATAAATTCGACAAGAAAATTTAATTAAAAATAATTGATTTGAGAATCTTGATCAATAACAAAGAAATAATTAAATTTCGAAATAAATTGATCAAGATATGAATTTACTGGAATTAATCGAAATTTTTACTCTGGACAATATCCCAAAAATACGGAGAAAATATACCGAGAAAGTGAAAAAATAGATTAAATAAATTAAATTAATTAATTAGAATAAAATATAAATTTTTAGATATTTTTGGGATTTTTTAGAATAAAATAATCAATTAGAATAATAATATAATAAAAAAACAAAACTGAAAATCGGGAAGAAACCCGATAGCTGAAACTGAAAACGAAAGCTGAAAAATGACCCCAGCCACCCACGGCCACCGGCGGTCTGTGATCCTTGATGAAGACCAAAGGAAGAAGAGGAGAGGCCGGAGACCCTCCAGGCACCGGGACCACCACCAACAATGCCGGAATCCGACGAAATCAAGGGAGAGAAATCGACGGGGGAGAAAAGAAGATCAGTGGCAATCGGCGCCAATCTAGCCCCAACCGACCTCAACCGAGGGTTCCCCAGGCCCAAGCGACGCGATCGGTGGTGGTCGCGACCGACGAAACCGACGGACGGTGCCGAAAACGGTGGAAAAGAGGAATGGCACTGACAGTGAAGGGAGAACACACCGGACCGCCCACTTTTCAGCCACCTCGTGCGAAACCGAGACCAGATCCGTGCATCGGACGACCTCGCAGAGCTGTTGGCAATGAAAGCCGATGAAGAACCGTCCGGTGAGGCCCTGAACCGGCTGAACCGGAATGAACCGGAGTGAACCGGATCGGTCTGAACCGGGTTGAACCAGATTGAACCGGTTCAGCCACGAAAGAAGGGAAAAAAGGAGAAAAAAATAAAAAAAGAAAAAGGGGAAGAATTTTTGGGGATACACCGGACTTTGGGTAAGTCGATATGAGGTCAAAAGTGACCGATTTGATTTTCAGGAAATTTATTTAAATTATATTCGATCGAAAAATAACTCGTAATTAAATATAATTGTGCAGTTGTACAACAGAGCCCGAAAGAGAGCCGATTGAGCTCCGATTCTCATACCCCGCATCATATTGGGATATTTTAATTTTGACAATTAGAGTCCTCAATACAGACTTTCTATTATTTTATGAAATTTATGGATTAATTCTGTATAAAAAGGAATATTATTCGAAATTGTAACATAATTACCGTAAATACTATACGAGTTATCCAATAAGTTTGGAACGAAGCCCGATGATTATTGGTAAGCTGAATGAGCCCAGTAAACCCGAAGAAGTGATTTAAATAGTATAAACGGGCTAAAAACGGGCTCGAGACCCATTAAAGTGCAATCGGGCCCAATAAAGTAAAAAAGGGCCAGTACATTAGATTCGATCAGTAAATGTGATATACTGATAAAAATAAGTGAATTAACCCAAAATATGTGGTTATATGCAGTTTCGTAGACTTGGTTAGCACACAGTTGGACTGAGAGATCGGATATTATCGAGAAGAGATAAGTTTGCACGAGAATCGAGGTAAAGAAATTTTATAGGTGCATAGAGATTTCTATACGTATTTTTGAAGGGATTTATAGGGCCTAGAATTTCTTTAAGTATCTAGAAACGAAATAATAATTTTTACGAAAATCGGGGCTTAGGTGAATAAAGAAAAAGACGATTTTGCCTCTGGGAGTAAAATTTACAAAAAAGGGTAGTAAGGCAGATAAATTGCATGATTTCATATTTTTAATGTTTTATATGAATGTATTGCTTTGATTTAAGTAAATATGCACATAGGTTGGCTATTGATTTCATGAAATATATGAAAGGGTACTGGTTTGTACCGGTTACGATTTTAAAAGATGTTTTATCAAGATTGAGCCGCCTATCATATTTACATGAGTAAAAAAAGTGCTAGAGTCTTACTCGCACTAAATTTTATTAATTTATTACTCATAAAAAGCTGTACTAGAGCATTACTTGTACGAAAAATTTGTGTGTGCACAAAATCGTGCTGGAGCTCCGCTCGCACGAGATTTTAGATATCATGATATGCATAGCGTCGTGCTGGAGCTTCGCTCGCACTAAACGTGAGTTGACATGCATATAGTCGTGCGAAAGCCTCTTGTAGACTGTGTGTCGCAGAGAGTTGAGATGCTCGCACGTATACTTTGAGACATGGGTTCGTTATCGACATAGTATTGGGGTGGATAAGACCTACGGTAGGCACCCCCAGACTATGATATGGGTCCACGGAGTACGTTGTACCGTGTATGTCACACGTAGTACGTTGTAACGTGCAGTCATGATGACTCGATTATGTTACTTGATATTCTGGTGGGTAGGATTTGACCCCACCTCCCGTTACAGTTGTGATGCCCCGCACATCGGGATCCGTGTAGCCTGGGATCACAGGGACATAGTATGTCCATAGTCCTCGATTTTCATACAGTAACCTACATGCCTCACATGATATCATACGGTCTGAATAGACCAGGATAGACCCAAAGGAGGGGTAATGTCCCGATTTATGCTTTTAAATGAGATGCGATTTAATGAATCAAGGTATTCCTGAGAGATGGGTTTGACCTTGATGTGGTTTTTTTGTGAAACAACAAATAAGTTTTAACGTGATGAGTTTATGATGAAAGAAATAAGTTTTTTAATGTGACGAGCATGAGATGACATACATAATGATTTTTCCATGTTTGTTTTATATATCGATTTCATGATTTCTCTTATATGATATATACATACATGTGGCATCGTTTTAGCCTTACCTCATGCTCCAAATATAAACGATTTATATCATGACATTATCAGCACATACATAGTATAATTATCTACCTGCTTGCATTATTGCCTTACTGAGCTGTTTATGCTCACCCTTTCATTTTCCACCCTACAGGGTACATTTAGTAGAAGAGAGCGACAGTAGTTTTGCATTTTGGTTATCCGCTGCTTCTTATCAAGACCAGGTATACACATATTTATAATTTTTATATCTGAACATATAGAGGCACAGTACTGTATATGGATGTAATATTGAGGATGTATTTAGTTTAAATAAATTGATATGTAAATGAAATATGAAAATGGAATGGTAAATAGGTGAGAGGTGACTAATACTGAATCATAGCCCAACTGTTTAGTGGTGCAACTGTTCACGACGGGTAAGAAAATGAAAAAGTGAAAAATTTACTCTGATTTTTAGGTAATTTGGGTCGTGACAAAATATGGTATTAGACCAGAGTTAGCCTGATATGAGTCGGTGTTAGTGGTAATGTAAATTTACATCCCCATGTACTGTGCATTGTTTAGATATAATTATGTATATCAAGATGGATCTGCAGCTAAGAATTTAGTTTCAAATGCAAGAATATAATTTTTATAACTGATAGCTGCTATTGTAGAGGGGCGAGTACACATGCTCGAGGCCGTAGAGATCGGCCTAAGAGTCGAATGAGTCGTCACATGAGACTCAAGATGAGAGTGAGGTGGAGGCTGATGTTGAGCATACTCCACAGGGTCCTATAAAGAGACCAAACAGTATTGAGACACGCTCCGAGAGGATGGAGTGGAGTGTAGAAAATATTTCAGAGTAAAACCTATAGATATTTGAGGATAGGCAGGGTAAAACCTAAACAGATGCCTCAGACTATAGATATTTTTAAACCCCTTCGGTATATAGCGAAGTAAAGAAACCAATAGTTACTGAGGACTGGATGAATGAGATAGCGAAGTTGTTGGATTCTTTCGATGTATATCGACTGAGAAAGTGACATTTAAATACGTTTATGTTAGAGGGCGAGGTGGAACATTGGTGGAAGTCCGCTTGACCCATCTGAAGAGTTAGACGTCCAGAGCCGACATGAGAAATATTTCTAGATGTATTCCGGTGACAGAATATTTCAGACACTACTTAAGAGAAATTACAGGTAAAATTTCTTACATTGACCCAGAGACACTGGTTGATTGACGAGTATGAATCTCAGTTTATATACCTGCCTAGGTATTACCCCGACACTATGGGCAGTGAGAGTCGAAAAGCCCAAAAGTTCATGGAAGGGCTCAAATTATCGATTAGAGTTCGATTGGCCCCGTTAGATATCACTACCTATGTCGAGGCCGTGTGCATAATACAGTTGCGTGAATAATATCATGTGTTACACGCCTCTGAGATTGGAAAAGGTAGTAAGGGTCGAAATAGAGATAAAAGAGAATAGAGAATGACAGAGATGTCAGAGTGGGAAAAAGACCAGTTGGTAAGAGATTAGAGTTGATGAGTCATGAGGTAAGATGATTGGTAAGGCCCCAGTGTGTTCAATTTTAGCACTTTTGAGGGGTATTGCGATTGGAAAACCCCGACCTACTCCGTAGTAGGGTAAGCAAGATGAGCAGTGGAGTAATGTTATCAGGGTGAGCAGTGGAGCAATATTAGCAAGGTAAGCAGTGTAGCAGTGTAATAGTGTAACAGTGTAAGCAGTGTAGCAGTGTAAGCAGTGTAGGATGCGTGGTAGATACTATGGAAGTAGGGCCTACACCTACACTTTATTGACTAAAATAGGCGTTAAGTGTAGTAAGATGAGCCAATTATTTAATGATTGCTCAGAGTTAGGTGAGACTGCTCCAGAGAAGGGTAAAGGGACAGAGAAAACCCTATTAGTATCTCTGCACCGAAAAAGGGGTGTAGCGATTGAAATTAAAGGATAAATAATTGTACTCACGGAATGAGTAATGACAGAGTTTGTTATAAGTGATATATGAGAGGAGATAAGCTTTTAGATGTGATAAATCCTAAATACGAGATAGACTGGAATAATAGACGTATGTAAGGTAAGAATATCTGTGATGTGTGAAATAATTTGGATTAAAACAATTAGTAACGAATATGAATTGTGACCACATGGACTGATATGTAAAGTAATTGTGGTCAAGTCTGAGGGTTAATAAAGGTATTTCAAAATACCTCCCCGCCTGAAGACTTGACAACGTCTAAAGGTATACACAACTTATAAATTGAAAGCGATAGTCGTGATAAATACATTTAAAACTAGGGTACCTTTACGTGTACGATAAAGAAATATAGAATTCAATTAATCAAAAAGGTTTAAAAATTAAAATTTTATAAAAGCCGTTAATATAAGAAAAAAAGGAAATGACTCAGGTTAGTAGCTTGAACGGAAGCGATTTTGAAATGAGACTATACGTTTATGCGCACATAGGTTAAAGATATGAGTGATTGAAATATTCAGTGGAACTCAACCACGATGAGGTATTTAAACTTTACCTGGACCGATTTGTTATCATCCTTATTGATGATAATTTAGGTGTATTTAAAGTCCAGGGAAAATTATAAGCAACAATTGGAAATTATTTTTACAGATGATTTGTTGAGAGTTCTCGAAATGGACTACTTTATTGACACGTTTAACTTAGAAAAAGTTGTATTTGAATGGGATGATTGACGTAACAGGAGTTTTGTTGTACTGAAGTAATAAACTGACCACCGTATTTATTCTCACAATACCCAACAGATTAAGAGATTTTTCATGAGTCTATGGATACCTCAAAATAATGAATGAGCTGTGTATTGATGCAAAAGGGTAAGATAGTCGATTATGAATCTAGACAACTCAAAGATCATGTAAGAACTATCCGGCCCATGATTTAAAGCTGACAGCGATAGTGGTTATATTGAGTATATGACAATACTATGTATACAGTGAGAAATTTCAGGTATACACTGATCGAAAAAGCCCCGAGTATCTGTTTTCACAGAAAGAGTCGGACATGAGAACAAAAAGGGTTAGAGCTTCTGAGAGATTATGACTGTGGAAATTGTACCACCCAGAAAGGGCTAATGTAATAGCGAATGCCTTGAGCAGAAAGAGCCTCAGGATGGTATTACATATGATAGTCAGGGAGTGTGAGGTGCTAGAGTAGTTGTCCCTTCTGATGATGACAGTGATTGTGTGACAGCTAGCCTGAGATTAGAACCGAATTTGAGTGACCAGATTTGACAGGCTTAGCATGATGATCGACATGGTGTCGATAGTGTGGGTCAGATTCAGATGGGTACAGTGACAGAGTTTATAGAGAGTGATGATGGCTTATTGAGGTTCAGAGACAGTATAAGTGCTCCCTAGGACCATAGTGATGAGATAGAGTTATTGTCAGAAGCTCACTCTTCAGGATATATAGTGTATCCGAGAAGTAATAAATATATTAAAATCTTGGAAAAGGGTATTGGTGGTCAGATATGAAAAGAGACATGGTAGAAATTATGGAAAAGTGTCTCGTATGTCAGCAGAGTAAGGTAGAGCAAAAGAAGTTGCAGGGTTGTTGCAGTTTCTACCTATTTTGACACGAAAATGGGAAAAAGTACCATGAATTTCGTGATAGGTTACAGAGGACTCGGATGAATCATAAGGCTATCTGGGTGATAGTCAATAGATTGACTAAGTCTACCCACCTTCTGGGTAAGAAATCCCCACAGAAACTCTGAGTGTGTAGGCCGATTTATGTGTATTGAAAATTGTGGAACACCAAGTATTTTTTCAGTGAGCATTATATCAAATAGGGATTCTCGCTTCACTTCCCACTTCTGAGAACATTTTTCAGGAAGCTATGGGAACCCGATTCAATGTTAGCACAACTTTCCATCCTCAGACATATGGTCAATCAGAGAGGAATGTACAGGTTCTGGAGGATATGATGAGAGCGTGTGCCATTGATTTGATAAGCTCTTGGGATGATCAGTTGTTAGTAATCGAATTTGCCAATAATGACAGTTGTCACTTGAGTATCGGGATGACTTCATATGAGGCTTTATATGGTCGTAAGGGTTGTTTCCCCGATTTGGATAAGAAGAAGTGGGTGACAGATAGAAAATTGTTCCCGAATTGGTAAGACAAACCTTTGAGGATGTTCAGTTAATTGTAAATGATTAAGAACACCTCAGAGAATATAAAAAAGCTATGTTGACAAGAGACAGAAATTATTGAAATTCACCGAGGGTGAATTAGTATTATTAGAAGTTACATGCCCTTAGGACATAACATAAGGACGTAACGAGATCCGAAAAAAGATTGGACAAAGTGAGAGACAAGGCCTGTAGGTTGGCATTACGACCTGAACAAGCAGGCATCCACAATGTGTCCTATCTTATGATGCTTCGGAAATACTATCCGGATCCAGCATATGTGATTGGATATGAGCTCCAACAGCTTAGCTCAATGAAAGTATAACGTATGATTGGAAAATCGATTCGGGTATTAAACAGGAAGGAGAAAGTGTTGAGGTTTAAGATGATCTCCCTAATTAAAGTATGTTGGTAGTATTACACTCCGAAAAATGTCACTTGAGAATGACAGTATATGATACAATAAACGTACCCAGAGTTGTTTATGGATCCATTTAACTTGGTTCTAATTTGGAGGACCAAATTTCTTAAGTGGGGGAGATTGTAAGACCCGAATTTAGTTAAAAACACAAAATGAGTGTTTTCGTGAGAGAAAGGATTGAAATGAAATTTTCGAACACGTGCAAGGGCAAAACGGTCAAAAGATCGAAAGCTGGAATAAATTTGACAAGAAAATTTAATTAAAAATAATGGATTTGAGAATCTTGATCAATAACGAAGAAATAATTAAATTTCGGATTAAATTGATCAAGATATGAATTTAGTGGAATTAATCGAAATTTTCACTCGGGACAATATCCCGAAAATATGGAGAAAATATATCAGGAAAGTGAAAAAATAGATTAAATTAATTAAATTAATTAATTAGAATAAAATATAATTTTTTAGATATTTTTGGGATTTTTTAGAATAAAATAATCAATTAAAACAATAATAAATAAATAAAATAAAATAAACAAAGCTAAAAATCGGGAAGAAACCCGATAGCTGAAACCGAAAACGAAAGCTGAAAAATGACACCAGCAACCCACGGCCACCGGCGGTCGGTGATCCCTGATAAAGATCAGAGGAGGAAGAGGAGAGGCCGGCGACCCTTCAGGCATCGGGACCACCACCAACAACGTCGAAATCCGACGAAATCGAGGGAGAGAAATCGAAGGGGGAGAAAAGAAGATCGGTGGCAACCGGCACCGATCTAGCCCCAACCGACCTCAATCGAGGGTTCCCCAGGCCCAGGCGACCCGTTCGGTGGTGGCCACGACCGACGAAACCGACGGACGGCGCCAAAAATGGTGGAAAAGAGGAATGGCATCGACGGCGAAGGGAGAACACACCGGACCGACCACTTTTCGACCACTTCATGCGAAATCGAGACCAGATCTGTGCATCGGACGACCTCGTGGAGTTGCTGGTGGCGAAAGCCGATGAAGAACCGGTCGGTGAGGCCCTGGACCTGTCGAATCGGAGTGAACCGGACCGATGTGAACTGGGTTGAATCGGACTGAACCGGTTTAGCCAAGAAAGAACGAAAAAAAGGAGAAAAAGAGAAAAAAATAAAAAGGGAAAGAATTTTTGGGGATACACCGGACTTTAGGTAAGTCGATATGAGGTTAAAAGTGACCGATTTGATTTTCGAAAAATTTATTTAAATTATATTCGATCGAAAAAAACCAAAAATTAAATATAATTGTGCTGTTGTACGACAGAGCCCGAACGAGAATCGATTGAGCTCCGATTCTCGTACCCCGCATCATATTGGGTAAGTATATTTTAATCTCGATAATTAGAGTCCTCAATACAGAGTTTCGATTATTTTACGAAATTTACGGATTAATTCTATATAAAAAGAAATATTATTCGAAATTGTAACATAATTATCGTAAATAGTATACGGGCTATCCAATAAGTTTGGAACGAAGCCCGATAATTATTGGTAAGATGAATGAGCCCAGTAAACACAAATAAGGGATTTAAATAGTATAAATGGGCTGAAAACGGGCTCGAGGCCCATTAAAGTGCAATCGGGCCCAATAGAGTAAAAACGGCCCCAGTACATTAGATTCGATCAGTAAATGTGATATACTGATAAAAATAAGTGAATTAACCCAAAATATATGGTTATATACAGTTTCGTAGACTTGGTTGACGCGCAGTTGGACTGAGAGATCGAATATTATCGAGACGAGATAAGTTTATGCGAGAATCAAGGTAAGGGAATTTTGTAGGTGCATAGAGATTTCTATACGTATTTTTGAAGGGATTTACAGGGTCTAAAATTTCTTTAAGTATCTAGAAACGAAATAATAATTTTTACGAAAATCGGGGCTTAGGTGAATAAAGAAAAAGATGATTTTGCCCCTGTGAGTAAAATTTACAAAAAAGGGTAGTAAGGCAGATAAATTGCATGATTTCATGTTTTTAATGTTGTATATGAATGTATTGCTTTGATTTAAGCAAATATGCACATAGGTTGGCTGTTGATTTCATGAAATATATGAAAGGGTACCAGTTTGTACCGTTTACGATTTTAAAAGATGTTTTATCAAGATTGAGCCACCTATCATATTTACAACTGTAAAAAGAGTGCTAGAGTCTTACTCGCACTAAATTTTATTGATTTATTACTCATAAAAAGTCATATTGGAGCATTGCTCGTATGAGAAATTTGTGTGTGCACAAAATCGTACTGGAGCTCCGCTCGCACGAGATTTTAGATATCATGATATGCATAGCGTCGTGCTGGAGCTTCACTCGCACTAGACGTGAGTTGACATGCATATAGTCGTGTGGAAGCCTCTTGTAGACTGTGTGTCGTAGAGAGTTGAGATACTCGCACGTATACTTTGAGACATGGGTTGGTTATCGACATAGTATTAGGGTGGATAAGACCTACGGTAGGACCCCCAGACTATGATATGGGTCCACGGAGTACGTTGTACCGTATATGTCACACGGAGTACGTTGTACCGTGCAGTCATGATGACTCGATGATGTTACTTGATATTCTGGCGGGTAGGATTTGACCCCACCTCCCGTTGCAGTTGTGATGCCTCGCACACCGGGATCCGTGTAGCCTGGGATCACAGGGACATAGTATGGCCATAGTCCTCGATTTTCATACAGTAACCTACATGCCTCACATGATATCATATGGTCTGAATAGACCAGGACAGACCCGAAGGAGGGGTAATGTCCCGATTTATGTTTTTAAATGAGATGCGGTTTAATGAATCAAGGTATTCCTGAGAGATGGGTTTGACCTTGATGTGGTTGTTTTGTGATACAACAAATTAGTTTTAACGTGATGAGTTTATGATGAAAAAAATTAGTTTTTAGTGTGACGAGCATGAGATGACATACATAATGATTTTTCCATTTTTGTTTTATATATCGATTTCATGATTTCTCTTATATGATATATACATACATGTGGCATCATTTTAGTCTTACCTCATGCTCCAAATATAAACGATTTTATATCATGACATTATCAGCACGTAGATAGTATAATTATCTACCTACTTGCATTATTGCCTTATTGAGCTGTTTATGCTCACCCTTTCATTTTTCACCCTACAAGGTACATTTAGTAGAAGAGAGCGATAGTAGTTTTGCATTTCGGTTATCCGCTGCTTCTTATCATGACCAGGTATACACATTTTGTATAATTTTTGTATTTGAACATATAGAGGCACAGTACTGTAAATGGATGTAATATTGGGGATGTATTTAGTTTAAATAAATTGATATGTAAATGAAATATGAAAATGGAATGGTAAATAGGTGAGAGGTGACTAACACCGAATCATAGCCCAACTGTTTAGTAGTGTAACTGTTCACGACGGGTAAGAAAATAAAAAAGTGAAAAATTTACTCTGATTTTTAGGTAATTTGGGTTGTGACATGAGTTAACGTTCTTAACTCTCATTTAACTATACCTTTTTACCCAATGGCTCGAATACTCATTTTACTCTTTCTGGGCAAGCCTCTTTATTCATTTCATAACATTATCTTAAACTCATACCCACAACACTATTATTATCTTATGATATCTCATTCATCATCTAGTCTTGTACATTTCACTTTCTCACACTACCCCATTTCTAGATTAAAATCATTCCATTGCATTTTTGATAGTTGCCAACATTACTAAGCACCCCAATCAACCCCAAACATCAATAGCTTGATAATGTACTTGAGTTTACTGCTTTAGAAACTCATCTATTTAGGTTTCCTCCTTGCTCTAAATGGAAATGCCCCTTGCTCCTTAAATTCAACAAATAGGGAAAATGCTTCCAAGCTAAGTTGTTCTTCTCTTCGATGTGAACAACTTTGTGTTTAGTAGCCTTCCCTCAAATCTTCTTGAAAATGGCCAAATTTATAGGGTCAAATCTAGGTTTTTGGATTAGAAGATGGAAAAAGTTGATTGTTCCCGAAATTTGCAGATCCAACAGCTCCTATTTATAGATTCAGCTTGGTGAGATCGATCTTCATTGGATAGAGATCGATCTGGTCCTCATAAGATCCCTCTTTTTTCACTGCATTTGAAGGCAGGAGATCGATCTGTCGAAGACTGGAGATCGATCTATCTCAGGCAGTAACTCCAGGAAATCGATTTGGCTTGGGAGGAGATCAATCTTGCTTCAACCCGAGAGCTAAGGAAATCGATCTGTTTGCATTAAGAATCGATCCTCATTTTACAGAATATTTAGAATATCGTTTTGGCTCCATTGGAGATCGATCTGCACTATTCCTATTACTTGAATAAGAGCAATTTGGCTCTTCCAGATCGATCTCTCATCCTATGAGATCGATCTGGCCTTCATATTTTTCAGATTTTACTACAGTGTTTTTTGTAGCAACTTCACCCAAAACATCTTTAATTTGCTGCCATAGTCATTTTCTTATTCAATCATTTATGAGACTTGAAAATGGCATCCATTCATACTTTATACCTATTAAAACTTATGTGAAATCTATGTATAACCAAAGGTCATGATATAAACCAAATGGAAGTGCACAACTTATGCAATATTCCTTCCATTTTACCATACTAATATTTCATTCCACTCACATTCTTCACATGTTTAAGTGGATTTTTTCATATTCATATATAATGCCACATGTATGTACAATCACAATTCTTATTACAAGTGTGTACATTGAACTTATGGACTTATATCACATATACTTCACATTACAAGTAAATCACCATACTTATGATTTCATTTACATATATATACAAGGTTTAACCTAAACGGGTCTCACATTCTCCTCCACTTAGAAAATTTTGTCATCCAAATTGGAACCAATCATTCTGTGAACAACTCGGGATACTTCTCCCGCATTAATCTCTCTAATTCCCATGTAGCCTCTTCCACCATGTGATATTGCCAAAGAACCTTCACCAAGGGAATTGTCTTTGACCTCAACACTTTCTCCTGTCTGTCCAATATCCGAACTGCCTTCTCAACGTATGTCACACCTTCTTTGAGCTCTAAAGGTTCATACCTTATTACATGCGCCGGGTCCGGATGAAACTTCCTTAGCATGGATACGTGGAAGACATTATGTACGCTCGCTAGCTTAGGTGGCAATGCCAACCGGTATGCCTTATCTCCCACCTTATTAAGTATCTCAAATGACCCTATATATCTAGAGCTCAACTTTCCCTTCTTCCCGAATCTTATAATCCCCTTCGAAGGAGAGGCCTTCAAAAACACTGACTCACCCACATCAAACTCTAGTGGTCTCCGTCTCCTATCAGCATAACTTTTTTATCTACTCTGAGCTGTCCGTAACCTCTCATAAATCAACTGGACACCCTCAGAGGCTTGTCTAACCAAGTTCGGAGCAAAGATCTATCTGTCTCTAACCTCTTCCCATCCAATAGGGGAACGACATCTACGCCCATACAATGCCTCATATGGTGTCATCTCGATACCTGCATGAAAACTGTTATTATAAGCGAACTTTACTAGTGGCAAATGGTCATCCCAGGAGCCTCGAAAATCCAATGCACACGCTCTCAACATATCCTCCAGGGTCTGTATAGTCCTCTCTGACTGACCATCTGTCTGAGGATGAAACGGGTGGTAAAACTTAACTGGGTCCCCATCACTTCTTGAAAGTGTTCCTAGAAATGGGAAGTGAAGCGGGCATCCCTATCAGAAATAATGCTCACTGGAATTTCATGTAGCTTTACTATCTCGTGCACATACAAGTTCGCTAACTGGCTCAGAGTATCGGTAGCTCTCATAGCTAGAAAATGGGCTGATTTCATCAACTGATCCACAATCACCCATATGGCATCATAACCTCTGCGGGTCCTCAACAATCCCATCACAAAATCCATGGTGACATGTTCCCACTTCCAAGTAGGTATCGATATAGGCTGCAATAACCCTGCAGGCTTCTGATGCTCAACCTTCACCTGCTGACAAACGAGACACTTAGCGACATATACAGTAATGTCTTTCTTCATCCCAGTCCACCAAAAAACTTTTCGTAGGTTTTGATACATCATTGTACTCCTTAGATGTATCGTATACCTCGATGAGTGAGCCTCTATCAAGATCAACTTCTTGACCTCTGGATCATTAGGAACACATATCCTACTTTAGAACCTCAACAAGCCATCTGAACTCAATTCAAAGTTCATCTCTGTACCCCTCTGTATCTGCCCAACAATATGACTGCATTGTTGATCAATCTGCTGAGCCTGTCAGATTCGATCTACTAGATCTGGTTCCAACTGCAGGCTAGCTATCATAAATCCACTATCAGCGTTAGGCGGGGTCATATCCAAACTGAGGTTTGTGAACTGTTCCAACAGTTCGTGCTCCCTGACCATCATAAATGACACCAACCCGAGATTGATACAAGACTAGTGCCTACTATAAGTGACCTAGACGTTCTATCCGCAAGTGCACGGGTCGTACAAGTAATAATGGTATTTGAGTCTCAGCTTATTGTCCACAAAGAAGTTGAATTGCCTAATTAAGCATCGGTTAATCTTACACTAAGTAAATTCTAGCAAATTATGAATTTTCAATGGGTGATCTACAAAGGCTAATTAAAATTACTGGAAAACGATAAAGCAATAAAAACTAAAAATAAATAAAACGGAGCGTGAAATTACTTACAGAGCTCCAAGGAATTAAAAACAACAACCTACAAAAGAAAATTAAAACAGTTAAAATTAATTAACGAAAATGCAATTAAACTAGAATGCAAAAATGAAAATAAAGAAACAAATTAATTAAACCAAAATTAAACAAACTTAAAATAAAATATGCATGTAATTAAACTACTTAATAAAAATGCAAACTAACCTAAAGTTTAATAAAATAAAACTTCTATTAATACTAAAGAAAATCTTAAATCAAACTAAGAAATTAACTACCTATAATATAATCCTAATTAAATCTAACTCTAACTACTTACTAACATTAAAATAAAATCTAATTAAGGCATGAGAACTAATATTTTTGGATTTTTAATTTAAAATGAAAACTTAAAAATGCATAAAATAATAATCCTCTAATTTAATCCTAAGTGAAACATCTAATTCCTAAATTCTAATATAGTCACAAATTAGCTACTAATAAAATTAAACTAAACTTTAAACTAATAAACTAAGAAAATTAAACTATTAATGTAAATTAATATAAAAAATCTTACTAATCTGATAACTAAAATTAGAAGGAATAATGACAATAAAAATAAAATAACAGACATGTATGAAAAATGGATTGGTGACAATAATGTGTGCCAAACACAGCCTTGCTCAGTTAGCAAAATAACCAGCTGCCTCGACACTGGCCTCATGCATGTACCGCAAGCGTTGTCCTGCCCATACCACTGCATGTCCTCGGCCTGCCCATACCCTTGCCTTGCTTCAATCATCTCCAGCCTTCTGCACTTCTTCCATTCCCTGCAACAAAGCACATGGATTCTTACACAGCAACATGTCATGCTGCTCTGCGATGCTCCCACGTTCCTGCCAGTCATCGCAGTGCTGCACCTTACTTCACGCACACCAGCAAGTCACTAACTACTTTGCTTCTATCATTAGCAAGCTATGCTCTTGCTCTCGGTTTGATCCAGATGATGTCCTCAGCTGTGTCCAAGTTTGTTCATTCCCTGCAATTGGCGTGCATAACATCACCCATCCCCGCATTTACAGAATCATCTCATTAACAATGCTAAATTGAACTTGCAGCAAAATATGCACTCAGCTCCTTCTTCAAATCAGTAACAAACAGAGGCCGACAGTGACACTTCTGCAATGCATGTTCAGTAGCACCAAGGTTGCTTCAAGGTAGGCTCGGTAACTGCAGCAGGTTAGAGTTGTCAAGAGCAATGCAGAGCATGGTAACAGTAAGTAATATTATCCCTGCTGAACGTCACAATCTAGCATCCTTCAATACTTAGCAAAGCAGACCTAGGATGTCACGACCCAAATTACCTAAAAATCAGAGTAAATTTTTCGCTTTTCGATTATTATTTAATTCTTACCTTTCTCTTATCGTGACCATCTTATAAATAGTTGGGCTATGATTCGGTGTTAGTCACCTCTCACCTATTTACCATTCCATTTCCATAATCATATTCATATATCAGAGTTTCCTATTCTTTGCCTTTTATTAAATACATACACAATAGTATTTACAACCCTACATCCTCGACATCATATCCATTTACTACTGTGCATTTACATGTTCAGATACAAAACTATACAAATATGTATACCTGTCTCTCGATGGGAAGCAGCAGATACCCAGAATGCAAGTTTTCAGCCGCTTACTAATTACTGTGTGTGCTCTGAAAAGATGAAAAAATAAAGGGGGTGAGCAAACCACATGCTTAGTAAGGCAATTATGCAAGTAAGTAGATAGCTCCACTCTCTACATGCTCATAATGCCATACCCTTAAAATCCATTTCTTTTCATTAAAATCTCAAGCACAAATTCATGTATGTCATCAATGACTTAGTTTATAAAACTGTTTGTGCATATATCATTCATACTACTTATGCATCAATGACATTTTATGTGACATCAGTAAATCATACTTAGCATGAATTTAATCATGTAATTAAATCATACATCAGTAAAATAAAATATGCATGTAATTAAACTACTTAATAAAAATGCAAACTAACCTAAAGTCTAATAAAATAAAACTTCTATTAATCTTAAAGAAATTCTTAAATCAAACTAAGAAATTAACTACCTATAAAATAATCCTAATTAAATCTAACTCTAACTACTTATTGACACTAAAACAAAATCTAATTAATGCATGAGAATGTCACGACCCAAAACTACCAGAAAATAAGAGTAAATTTTTCGCGTTTTATTATTTCATACTTACCTCTGATCGTGACCAACCATAACCAATAATTGGGCTGTATGTCAGTGCCCATATCCTCTCCATACATTTACAATTAGTGCACAATTTAATTTAAATAAAAATTCGTATATACTGCACTAAACTTCTTCGATTTCTTTACATATCTATACCCACTCTATACATCTCAGTGTCATACAAAATATAGTACTGTGCTCATGTTATTTAGATATAAGAAACATATGTAATAATGTATATACCTCAAAAGATAGGCAGTAGCGGACAACTAGAATGCCGTACCCAGTCGCCTCCCAATCTACTGGAAGAAATCTGTGTGATAAAATGAAAGGGGTGAGCACATCAAGCTCAGTAAGGCAATTCTACGAACAAGTAGATAACAATACAACCTACATGAACGTAGTGCCATGCATAAACCACCCCTTCTCCACACATTTCCAAAACAAATGCTATGTTATGATGTCATGTAAAATAACACACATGTAATCCCAAAAAGCATGAAAACTTAACATGCATATCTTTCAAATCATTTATTTCTCGTTAAAATTTCATAATAAGATCAGGACTCAACCCTTCCCTCGGGTAGCCTTGACTCACACAAAATCCATAAAATTGTGTTTCTCGAAAACATCAGTATCAGAAAATGTAAATATACGGGATACGAGACTAGGCAATATCTGTATATCGGTAATAACCAGGACTATGGCCGCGTGTCCTCAAGAGTCCCTATGCTACACGAATTCTAGTGTGCAGGATCTCACTATGATCGGGAACCGCCCGGGAGGTGGGTCACTCCATCCCGTCGATCTTATTCGACCTTCCGCATCCGTAGATGCCACACGTATCCGAAGATGCCACACGTATCTAAAGATACCACGCATCCGGAGATGCCACACGTATCCGAAGATACCACGCATCCGGAGATGCCACACGTATCCGAAGATACCACGCACCTGAAGATGCCACACGTATCTGAAGATACCACGCATCCGAAGATGCCACACGTATCCGAAGATACCACGCATCCGAAGATGCCACACAGTACAGCATACTCCATGCTACTTGCACGGTACAACGTACTCCGTGGACCCATATCATATCTGCATACTCATGCCATGTCTCCAAACGAACGTGCGAGCCTATTTAATCGGTGTGACACACAGTCACCCGCTGCTCCAACACGGTTCATCATATGATCTTAGAAAAATAGTGCGAGCGGTGCTCCAGCACTCTCATAAAATCAAGTAAAACTAGTGCGAGCTAAGCTCTAGCACTCTGTCACGAAAATCATATATATAAAAATATGGTGCGAGCTAGATTCCGGCACCATGTCATGAAAATCATGTAAACCTCTAGTGCGAGCTCTCGCTCCAGCACTAATGAAAGCATTGCACAAATCAAAACTCGTGCGAGCTGAACTCTAGCACGTCACCTTTCTGAAAAGTCACGTAGGATGCTACATTTCTCAAATCGATTTCAACGAAAATCAACACTTGTTGAAGATATGAAATGTTGTGCAATTTCATTTAAAAGTTAGTCGACCTACTCATGCATGTACCAAAATACTTCAAAAACGAGCAGGAACCCTTTGTTCTTGCTCCTTACACTTTTTTCTAAAATTTGGAATTTTACCCTTAACGAGGGTATTTTGGTAATTTGTCCATCCGGGGCCCTAAAATTTTTATCTCAAATCTAGACCCTTCGTACAGTTTAAAAGACTGTAAATGGCCTCGAAAATTCGTAAAGCTATCTCTAGCAGTTCGTAAAATTCCCTTACCTGGAATCGTGAGCAGACTTAACCTGTCTCGATGATGCCGAACCTCTCGGCCCAAATGCGCGCCAACCAAATGTACATAACTGCATATAACCACACAGTTGAGGTCAATTCAATTATCTTGATCAGTATATCGCATTTACTGACCAACTTTATAGTATTGGGCCCTATCTACCTTATAGGGTCTCGGCCCATTTTCAGCCCCTTTTATTTTTATTAATTCCCTTTTTCGGGTATACTGGGCTCATGCAGCTTATCGATAATTATCGGGTTTCGTTCCAAACTCATTGGATTGCGCGTATACCATTTATGGCAATTACATTACAATTCCAAAAAATATTCTTTTTTATATGAAATTAATCCATAATTCCGTAAAATAATCAAAGCTCTATATTAAAGAACTCATATTGCCAAAATTAAAATGTACTTACCCGGTACGATGCGGAGTACGAAAGTCAAAGCTCAATCGGCTCTGGTTCAGGCTTTATCGAAAAGCTGCACAATTAGGTAAATTCGGGTTATTTTCCATTAAATATAATATTAATTAAATTTTTAGAATTTACCTGTAGGTCAATCTCGACCCTCGGTCAACTTACCCGAATCTCGAGTCGTCCCCAGTAAATTTTTCTTTCCTTTTCCCCTTTTTCCTTTCTTTTCTTGTCTTCTATTTTCTTTTCCTTTCCTCTTTCCTTCCTTTTCCCTCATTTTCCTTCCCTTTTCTTTCGACCAAACGGTGCCGTTTCTGCCACTTTGCCTTCATCGGCGTTTTCGACGGTCTTATCGGCCGATACCAGTCTCAAAAGAACCGGCTCCTCCCCCTGAACGCATCGGTGGCTTCCGTTCAAGCCCAGTCAAGGTGGTTCACTGGGAATCGACCTGTTTCTCCCTCAGTCTTCCTTCGCTCCGATCGGCGTCCTCCGGTCACCTGACGGCGCGTTTCCGGTGTCCACGTGATCGCTGGCCTCTCCTCTTCCTCATCGTGGCTTCGTCGGAGGCTGTCGGTCGCCGGTGTGCTTGGGATCGTCGTCGGTTGTCACGGGTCATTTTTGGTTTCTATTTTTCGGGTTCTCCCGAGTTTTTTCGAATTTCAGCCTTTTTTTATTTAACAATTTGTTTTATTATTAAAATATTAATTAAAATATTCAAATATATTCTAAAAATATCTACAATTATATTATTTTATTCCAAACAATTTAATTTAATTTAATTTATTATATTTTTAATCATTTTTTCGGTTTAATTTCTCCGTATTTTCGGGATATTGTCCCGGGTGACTTTTCGGTATTTCTAAAAATTTCGGATCTTGATCAATCGGACTCAAAAGTATATAATTTCCTCATTATTGATCAAGATATTCTAAATCCTTATTTTTAATTACAATTTTCCTAGCGCATTAATACTGGGTTTCGATATTTTGACCTTTTTACCCATGCACTTGTTTCAGAACCAATTTAACCTGACTTTCCTTCATACATCCACCATCTTTTCTTATTTTAATTTCGTATTTTCGGTTAACTTCATTTTGATCATTTTCGTTTGACCTGTGGCCATTTCCGCTCGTATTTGTTTACTTCCGGGGTTCACCGATATTCCATTTTATTCTTCTTTACAAATTTAATTCAGTCAATGCTCTTCTTATGATTCGATGAATATATGGAAGTGTGCATCACATGAATCATAAGGAATATAGCAATAATTACATACAAAGTGGGTCTTACAGAGAACTAATATTTTTGGATTTTTTAATTTAAAATGAAAACTTAAAAATGCATAAAATAATAGTCCTCTAATTTAATCCTAAGTGCAATATCTAATTCCTAAATTCTAATATAGTCACAAATTATCTACTAATAAAATTAAACTAAACTTTAAACTAATAAACTAAGAAAATTAAACTATTAATGTAAATTAATATAAAAGATCTAACTAAGCTAATAACTAAAATTAGAAGGAATAATGACAATAAAAATAAAATAAAAGACATGTATGAAAAATGGATTGGTGACAATAATGTGTGCCAAACCCAGCCTTGCTCAGTTTGCAAAATAACCAGCTACCTCGACACTGGCCCCGTACATGTACCGTGCACGTTTCCTTTTCCAGGCGTTGTCCTGCCCATATCGCAACACGTCCTTAGCCTGCCTAGCTAGTCGGTATGCGTATGCCTTGCTCCATTCCCTGCCTTGCTTCAATCATCACTATCCTTCTGCACTTGTTCCATTCCCTGCAATACAACACATGGATTCTTACACAGCAACATGTCATGTTGCTCTGCGACGCTCTCACGTTCCTGCCAACTATTGCAGTACTGCACCTTACTTCACGCACACCAGCAGGTCACCAACTCCTTTGTTTCTATCACCAGCAAGCTATGCTCCTACTCTCGATTCCTGCTCCAGTATTGCTCCCGGTTTGATCCAGATGACGTCCGCAACTGTGTCCAGGTCTGTTCATTCCCTGTAATTGGCGTGAACAGCATCACTCGTCCCTTTATTTTCAGAATCATCTCATCAACAATGCTATACTGAACTTGCAGCAAAACATGCACTCAACTCTTGCTTCAAATCAGTAACCAATAGATGCCGGCAATGACACTCCTGCGACGTATGTTCATTAGCACCAAGGATGCTTCAAGAAAGGCTCGGTAACTGGAATAGGTAGGAGTTGTCAAGAGCAATGCAGAGCATGGTAACAGCAAGTAATATTATCCCTATTGAACGTGCAGAATCAAGCATCCTTCAATACTCAACAAAGCAGACCTGGGAATAAGAGAAAACACTAGCAAAGAAAATATGTAATATGCACTTTCCAAGCAAAAAATGAAGAACAACAGCTTAAAGGAACTGAAACTAAAATCTAAAAGAAAATACAGAAAATGAACAGTAAATGGGTGGGAAAACAAGGGAGAACAGAGATAAAATATTGCTCCCTATCCACTGCCGCTGCTATTGCTCCAGCAAGATTCACGTCTTAGTTCTTTGCTACTGTTTAACCTAGCAGCTGGTGTTGTCTTCAGTGTTGGTGCTACTTGGCCATCATCTGCTTCATGCACCACTTCGGGTAGCAAACAGCAGCTTACCATCTCCTGCCAATCTATGTCCATCGTCCGTTACAATAGCTCGGTAATGGTGACAGCACACATTAATGAAAACTATAAGACAGCTTATGTTCTGCACAGCGTAGCATCAATTTCGCCAGCTTCAGCACTGACCTGCACAATTTTATCTACCCTCCAGCACTATTTCCTCATACAACTCGACTTTACCCAAAAACAGAAATATACGAAAGCACACCAAATGGAAACTTTTAAGGGAATGAAATGAACACATATGCAGGACACAAAAATGAACAGAGGCTAAGCTGATGAAGGCATTGGTATGCGCCTAAAGAATACCTATCTAAAGTTCAGAAAAATAGAATTTTTAGAAATGTTGAACAGTAGAATAAATGGGAGCAGTAGCGTGAAGCATGAGCAAGTGAACGAGCGATGCAAAGGAACTTGGCTCCTGCACCTAGTATCTTCCCCTCCGTTCAACACCCGATCCACGATACATAAGGTAAAAAGGAAAAAAAAAAGATAAAAAAGACAACGAAACAAGGAATGAAACTACTATTAATCAGAAACAAGGATTTTCATTCCAAAAAAGCTTAAATGTGTGAAATCTAAAGAGAAACGAAACTTGCAAAGCTTAAAAATGGTGGCTACAAATAAAACATAGAAAGCTTTTCATAAAAGATGACAAATGAAAATTAACATGAACAGTAGAATAGAAAATGGTTTTTGGGAAAAGTTCTAAAAACAAGGAAAATAAACTAAATTATTCTACCTATGCTACTCTAACTAGTTCTACATTAAAACTACTTAGTTTTCTTCAATTGCTATCATGCTCTATTTATACACACACTTAGGGGTACAATGGTAATTTTTCATCCTAGATGAGTTAGCATTGTTTTGCCACTTGTCTTCATTTTATTTGCTGCAGAGAAGATATTTTCACGTCATCCGTCTTCTAGTACACTTAGCTATGCGATGTGGCCCGACAGGTGTCTTTCAGAGGGTTGGCACGGTGTCCGTCGATCTTATCGTTTTGGAGAGAATAAAATATTAACACCCAGCATCCCACGTCTCCAGACGACTGGTGACTCGGTCTGTAAATTGGAAGTGGTCCAGTTTCCTTTAGCCCATTTTCAGCCCATTTTTGACTGAAACGACTGAGTTTCATCTGGATTTAATTTACTTGCACATTACAGAATTTTAATTAAATAAAAGAGATAATTAACAAAATAAATTGGGGATTTAAATAATTAATTAGGAAATTAAGCACAAATAATTCTATTTTCATAGAATTATCAGAGATGCTTTCGACTCAATGCATCAGCAACCACATTCGCTTTACCCAGGTGGTATAAGATCTCACGATCGTAATCCTTTAAAAGCTCCAGTCATCTCCTCTGTCTCATGTTTAACTATTTTTACGAGAACAGGTACTTAAGGCTCTTATGATCTGTGTAAACCTGAAATCTCTCACCATAAAGATAGTAGCGCCATATTTTCAATGCAAACACTACAGCCGCTAACTCTAAATAGTGGGTTGGGTAGTTTCTCTCATGATCCTTCAACTGCCTTGATCCATAGGCCACTACCTTCTCATCCTGCATCAATACACAGCCCAATCCTTGGTGTGAAGCATCCGTATACACTGAGAAACTTCTTGAGCTGGTAAGAATGGTTAGTATCGGAGCTGTAGTTAACCTCCTCTTCAACTCCTTAAAACTTTCCTCACACTTATCGTCCCACACAAATTCAACATTTTTGTGAGACCCCGTATATGTATAAGGGTATATATGCACATAGAAGTGTAAATAGAGTTGTACTATGAATTCATGAGTGAAATATATGTGATGTAAGTCCACAAGTAATGTACACACTTGTAATGAGAGTGATAATCGTACATACAAGTTTCATTATATATGAATGTGTAGTAATGGACTTAAACATATGGAGAATGTGTGTAGAATGGATTTTGAATAGCTTGGTAAAATGGAAATATAATTGCATAAGATGTGCATTTCCATTTTAGTTTATATTAAGGACCATTGGTAATACAAAGATCCTACACAAATTTTAATGTGTATGAAGTGAGGATGGATGTCATCTTCAAGACTCAAAGATGAATGAATGAGGAAATGATCATGGTAGCAAATTAAGGATGTTTGGTAAGTGTTGTTGCAGAGGAAATCTGGAAATTTTGAAGGGCAGATCGATCTCATGGGATGAGAGATCGATCTGGAAGAGCCAGAATGCTCTTATTTGGGCGAGAGAATAGAACAGATCGATCTCCAATGGACCAGATCGATCTCCTTAGCTCTCTGTTTGGGAGCAGATCGATCTCATGCTTCGACAGATCGATCTCATGCCTTGACAGATCATCTCATGATTCGACAGATCGATCTCAGGCTTAAAAATGCCGTGAAAAAGAGGGATTTTAAGGGACCAGATCGATCTCCTCTTAGACCAGATCGATCTCCTCAAGCTATTTCTATATAAGGAGTGCTGAAAATCAAAAAATTTCGGGAAAAACACAAACTTTCCACTTTCAACCCAAAAACCTAACATTCTCTCTAAAAAATCAGCCATTTTCAGTGAGGTTTGAAGAGAGATCATTAGAGACAAAGTTGTTCCTATCAAAGAGAAGAACAACATAGTTGGAAAGCATTTTCCCATTGTTGGTATTGGAGGAGTTAAGGGCATTGCCATTGGAGCAAGAAGAGAAATCAAATTTGGTAAGATTCTAACACTCCAACTATGGTACATTGTTTATTTAATTGATTTTGGAGTTGTTTGGCATGAGTATGGATGGTTAGAAACTATCTAGAATGCATTGGAATGATTTTGACCTAGAAATGGTTTAGTGTGAGAAAGTGAAATTGATGGAGATTAATGATGAATGAGATATGTAGAAATCATTAATAGTGATTGTGGTATGATTTTAAGATGTGGTTAGTGGATAAATTGTGAGGTTTACCTAAAAGAGGTAAAATGAGGGTTAAGGCATTTGTAAAATGCATAAGTAAATAAGTGAGGTCAATTATGGGTTAAATACGTTAACTCAATCGATTTAATGAATGAATCGCAGCTTTCGAGGATACGTCGAGGTGAGTTGAGCTAAGAGCGTGAGAAGCTAAAAGGAAAGGAGTCACACCAAGTAAATCGAGGTAAGGGAATTGTGTGGACTCTTAGAGATATTGTGCGCAATTTGGGCACATAAATGTTTTGCTAGAATGCATGAGATTAGGAAATGTTGTTGTTGGGTGATTGAAGGGTAAAAGTTGGGAGTTTGAGAAATGTGCATGAAAACAAAAGCATATTTCTTTGGAAATCATGTTTTATTGCTTTTTAGCAAATGATTGGTAGGTTGGCTAACATTGAAATGATTTGCAAAAGAAATGAGTATGTTTTGGTTTTGTTAACCATATTTTGCAAGTTTTGAGCCACCTACATGATTTCGTGAGTATGAAAGAGTGCATGAGGCACTAGTTTTCACATGGATTTCATATTGTTTTGGCATTGTGCTTGAGTTTGTCTCGCACTGGATGCCCACCTTGCATGTTGCCGTGTTTGGAGCTTCGAGTAGACTTGGTGTCATATCGATTAAATAGGCTCACACGTGCATTGTTTTGAGACATGGCATGTTAAAACAACCTGATGAGCCCGAACGAGGGATAAGGGTTGGAGATCCACTTGATGAGCCCGAACGAGGGATAAGGGTTGGAGGAACAGCTGATGAGCCCGAACGAGGGATAAGGCTGGGGGTCCACGGAGTACGTTGTACCGTGCATGTAGCATGGAGTACATTGTACCGTGTTGTGATGTGATGTGCCGTCTTCGGACGAGATCTGCTATGGACCGGCGGGTAGCATTTGACCCACCTCCCGTGTGGAAGCAGATGGTGGTGATATCCCGCACACCTGATCCGTGTAGCCGGTATCACAGGTTATGTACATAGGCCTTGAGGTTATTACCTATTGTTGAACTGCCTATCTCACATGTCTAATGCTATTTGAGAATAAATCCATGTTTGAAGTGATTGTGGTCAGGAAAGCCCGAGGGATGGGCTGGGACCTGACGTTGAATTGATTTGTTAATGGTTTTTAAAGTGCACAGATGCATGATGTTTAATGCCATGCTTTATTGTGAAAATGCATGATGTTTAATGCCATGCTTTTATTGTGAACTATGCATGATGATTTATGATAATTCTATTTTTTTATAGAATTATTTGTGCTTAAATTCCTAATTATTTACTTAATCCCCACATTAATTCTTTAATAATCCCCTGTATTTAATTAAATTTCCTATTTGGGTAGATAAATTAAATCATGATGAAACTCAGCCGTTTCAGTCGTTATTGGGCTGAAAACGAGCCAAAGGAGATTGGGCCACTTCAAATTTTTGTAGACCAAGCCACCAGTCGTCTGGACACGCGTGATGCCAGGTGTCGATATTTTATTCTCTCTGAAACGATAAGATCGACAGATACCGAGTGAATATTCTGGAAGGCACACGTCGGGCCACAGCTCAGAGCCAACTGGACAAACCGACAAGTGACGTAGAAATATCCATCTGCAAGCGAATCAATTGAAGACAAGTGACAAATTAATGCCAACTCATCTAGGATGAAAATTTACCATTGTACCCCTATTGTTGTGTATAAATAGAACATGATGGCTATTGAAAAAAATGAAGTAGGATAGGTAGGGTAAAATTAGGGTAGTTTAGAATAGCCTTAGATAATTTTTAAAGCTTTTCTCTTTTATTTTCGGCAAAGTTTCTTTCTTCTAAAAAATCTTACTGTTCATTTCATGTTTTCCTTCCATAGTGTTAATGTCATTTTGTAATAGACCTTCATTCGATCTAGCTTACGGTTTCTTTCATTTAAGCTTTATATTGTCAAAGTTTGTTTTTAGTTTCCAGTTATTAAATCAAGTCTCGGTTCCTTCCCTTTTTACTTATGCATTGTTTTCTCTAATTTTCATTGCACCATTGGAAGCTCTCGGTTAAAACAAAAGCAGTGCAGTCGGGTGGCAATAACTTCTCATTCAATCTTTCACCAGATGACTCTGTTGCCTTGATGTGGATTGATGATAGACATTGGTGCACATCATGAGCAGATTGGAGTCTCGGCTGAAGAAGGGAATGAAGCCATCCGAGAATGTTTAAGTTCCTGTTTTTATGATTAATGATGCTCACGGGTGATGATTTCATTTATGATTTTAGCATTTGTTTATGGCATTTTTAAGTTTGCATTTTGTTAAGCTTTATTATTTTCTTCCCTTTCCTTATTTCAGTAGTATTAATGTTTCATTATTAGATTGGGTAGTTTTGTAATGCATTTCACCGTTGCTTGTCTGGTTTTTACATGTTACTGAGGTTGATGATTGAACGTAGCTGCTGTAGTTAATGTTAGATAGTTTTCATTAATCTCATTAAGTTTGTCAGCTAAAGTTTATTAGATAAAAGTGGATTCCAATCGGTGTATTGAGAAGCATTTCTGGTCTGCTCTGTTTCCCCCTGTTTGCAATCTATCCTACTGTGCATTTACATTATCAGTTTTTCTTCTCTGCCGACTGTCTCAGAAGAATGGTGTACACTGCTGAAGGTTGCTAATGCTTAAATCATTCACTGATGATGAGATGCTCGATATATCCTGCCCTTGATCCGCACGCATCAGTTGCAAGCATAGGATGAAGGTATAGCAGAGGCAGTGGCAGCATACCTGGAACGGACGGACAGCAGCAGTGCAGAGGCCGTGGACGGGTAGGTGACAGCACTCACCATTGGTAATCCTGCAACCCTGTACAACCTGCACAGCACAGCAGCTGGCGTTAGCAGTGCACCAGGCCAAGGATAGTACAATCAGTAGCAGAGCAGGACAGTACCCGAGCCTCACCTGGAATTTGGAGTGAAAATGCCAAATGAACAGTAACTGGTGGGAAAGTTACTATTCATTCAAAACATTAAGGCTTGTTTGGTGGATAGGTTATAGGCATAACTCATTTTCATGCATGTTTAGTTAGTTAGGCTATTAGTTAGTTTAGTTAATATCTCAGTTGCATTTAGTTAGTTTGTTTAATTAGATAATTTAGATTTAATTAGTTTTCTAAGTAATTTTAATCTAGCATTAGGAATTTAATTCATTTTATGCATTTTTAGTCTTAGATAAAAATTCCAAAAATATGTTCATGCATTTTTAATTAGATTTTAGGATAGTTCAATTTGCAATTAGTTTAATTACATGCATTTTTTGTTAGTTTACTTTTAGTTTAATTAATCATGCTTTGTTATTTTTTATTTGCATTTTATTTTAATTTGGATAAATAGTTTTAACTGTTTTAATTTCTTTTGCATGTTTTCAATTTTAATTGCTTAGAGCTCTGTAAGTGAATTTTGTTTGGTTTAATTTCTTTTATTATTGCTTTTAATTAGCTTTAGTAGATCACCCTCCATCATTTCATAATTTGCTAGGATATACTTAGAGTAAAAGTAACCGATAGTTAATTAGGCTAACAACTTCTCTGTGGGACGATAATTTCGGGACTCAAATCCCATTATTACTTGGACGACTCGTGCACTTGCGGATAGATACCCCTAGGGTTCGATCAATTTATACCATGCTTTGAGTTGACATGTGCACTTGATTTCTATAGCATGAATGCTTTACATACCATTAACACAATCATACACTCATGTTTTGAGATAAACATTGAATTAAATGCTTTTGAGCATGGCATCACGATCACGTAGATAGTACAGTATCTACCTGTTCGCATGATTGCCTTACTGAGCGTGTGGTTTGCTCACCCCCCTTATTTTCCCCTCTCTACAGAGATTTGAGTATAGATTGAGCGTGACTGGAGGCGTTTCCCTTTTTGGTAATCCGCTGCATCCCATCGCTAAAGGTATACACACTTGGATTATTTTGTATCTAAACTAGACATAGCACAGTAGCATTTTGTATGTAACTATTGGGGATGTAAAGCAATGTAAACACATGTAACAACTCTGATATATATACATTTACACAAGTGTTTACTCATAAATAATGTTTCAAATTGAATTGGTATGGTGGAGTGAGTTAGACGTCGACACACAGCCCAACTGTTAAGTGTGTGGTTGTTCACGATCGAGGAAGGATGATTAAGGATCGATGCATGGAAATGCGAAAAAAAATTTGTACGTATTTTGGTAAGTTGAGGGTCGTGACAATTTTTTCTCGTGAGATGTGTCAAAGGAGCAGTTAATCTCGAGAATCCCTTCATAAACCATCGATAATATCCAACTAAACCCAGTAATCTTCTGATCTCTGTCACTGTCTGGGGTCTCTGCCACTGAACTACGGCCTCAATCTTAGATGGATCCACTGACACTCCATCTTTTGATACTATATGACCCAAAAAAGAGATCTATTCCAACTAAAAGTTGCACTTACTAAGTTTAGCATATAGCTTCTTCTCTCTGAGGATTTGCAGCACTATCCTTAGGTGTCGTTCATGCTCCTCTCTAGACCTTGAGTACACTAGTATATCATCAATAAACACGATTACAAATCGATCCAAATACTGATGGAATACTTCATTCATCAACGACATAAAAGCTACATGAGCATTCGTTAACCCGAATAGCATAACTATAAAATCATAATGTCCATACCAGGTGCGAAGAGCTGTCTTGGGTACATCTCCACTCCGTATCTTCAACTTATGGTATCCAGATCTCAGATCTATCTTGGAAAAGACCTGTGCTCCCCTAAGCTGATCCAACAAGTCATCGATGCATGGAAGGGGATACTTATTCTTGATAGTGGCCTTATTCAACAATCTGTAATCTATGCACAGTCGGAGGCTTCCATATTTATTCTTTACAAACAGAACCGGTGCTCCCCAAGGTGAGACGCTCGGCTTAATGAACCCCTTCTCCAGCAACTCTTGCAACTGCATCCTTAATTCTTCCAACTCAACTTGAGCCATTCTGTACGGTGGCTTGGATATCGGCTCTGTACTAGGTGCCAAATCTATACCAAATTCTATCTCTCTATCTGGAGGTAACCCTGGTAATTCATCCGAAAAGACATCTGGATATTCACTGACTACTGAGATGTCTATCAACTTCGTACGTGCCTTATTTGTCTCAACCACATAAGCAATGTATCATTCACATTATCATTTCCATCGTTAGTAACACAAATCATCACATACACATATGTAATTGATAAGCAATTCATCTCTTGAATATCATGTATTTAAATCATACTTTTCTCATTTATAAAGATCATGTCATTCCATTTCTTTTCATCAAAATTTACAATAAGATTGTCTAATCCTGAAAACATCAAGGTTCTAGCATGACAATCCATAACAACATGGTTTTCAGCCAACCAATCCATACCTAGAATTACATCAAACTCATGTTTAATAAAATTAAATCGGCTGCCATTTCTTTACCTCCTATCCTCATCTTACAACTTCTATATAAATGCTCAGTCAATTGACTATCATTCATAGGGATAGATATCATTAACATCTTATCTAGCAGTGTGCGTTTTACATGCTTCAACAATTTATGTGAAAGGATGGCGATATAAAAGAGTGTGTGGCACCAGGATCAAACAATACAAATGATTCTAAATCAAAGATTTGGATGGTACCTTTAACCACATCTGAAGACTGATCCGCAGTGTCCTGGTCTAGTGCGTGCATTCGTCTTCTGCTTACACCCACTGCCTGCTTCCCCTTTTCCTCAGCTGTAGCCCTCCTCCTTGGAGCAGCTGTCCCAACTGGAGCTCTCTCTGGCTCCCTGCCCTTCTGTGGGGCTCTCTCTGTTATCTTTGGGCAATCTTAGATTACGTGCCCTGGTTTCTCACATCTAAAGCATATAACAGGAGATCCATAACATGGTCGAGTACCGTGGTACTTGCCACACTTGCTGCACTGCTCATTAGTAGGCCGTAGCCCTCCAATCATAATTCCATTAGAAGGAGTTATGGCTGGATACATGGGAGGATTAACTGTCCTCTCCAGGATCTCCTCGATCCTCGACCTCTTCCAAGCAAACCTCTTGCTTCCCTTATAACTGAAGCCTCTATCCATCACTGGTCTCTTCTTATCTTTATCCCTCACTTTACCAACTTTCCCAAACTCTGAGGTGATTCTATCAATGTCTTATTCGCATAATTGTGCCCTACGCACAGCCTACTAGTAGGTCGGTATATCTAAGGGAATCAATCTGGACCTGATTGTCGGTCTCAATCCATCCACAAACTTTTGGATCTTTTCGACCTCATTACTCATCATGTTGGGATCATATATGCCCAGGGATATAAAGATCGTCTGATACTCATCCATCGTCTTGCTCCCTTGGGTCAGTCCCAAAAATGCCATCTTCATCTTTCTCTATGCAGTATCTGGAACATACTATCTCCGGAATGCCTCCAAAAACACATTCCAGCCAATCTCTATATGATGAGCTCTCAAAATAGGCCGGGTGGATTTCTATCAATGTTCTGTTGATCCCTTCAGCATGAATGCAGTAAAAGCTACCATCTCGGTAGTAGTGTACCCAAAGAACCCATATAACTTCTTGATTTCATTTATCTAATCCTCAGTAGCTACTGGGTCTTTGACACCACTAAAAGATGGCGGTCCAAACTTTTAGACCTGCCACAGTCTATCCAAGTCACAACTGTAACCCTAGCCTCTATTGGCCTGTGGTTAGCAACAGGTGTAGGCATATCCTTTGCAGGTGGGGGTGTAGGTATATCAGTCGTCTGAGGTCTTTGGGCTGGCCGTGCTCCTGCCTCAAGGGTTGCCGCCTGCTTGGTATCACCCTCTGTAGGGAGACTCTGTTTGCCCCCAACTCCAGGTAATGACTGAGTGACCAACTCCAAGATCATCTCAATGCTCTGCTCAATCCTCGTGAAGCGTGCCTCACTACTCTCGAGTCTCTCCTCTAGACCCTATGGAGCATGCTCGACATCAGCCTCTACCTCAATCTCTTCTTGAGGCTCGTGTGTTTTCAGCTCAACACGACCCCCAGGCCTACCTCTACGGCCTCTAACTTGCGCTCTCGCCCCTCTACCACGACTGGTATTAGGCATAATTACTCAATTCCCTACATTCACAACAATTTCTTAGTCAACCTATCGACACACACACAATAGTATCTAAAAAGGACAATAACATGAGGATGTTATTCTCCAACTTATTAAGTATTTTAGACATCAACACACGTAAGACCAACGCAACTCGGATACCAACTTCTATCACGACCCTGAACTTACCAAAAATCATCGTGAATTTTTCACTTCTCATACATTATTTATTATTTGTCCTTACCTTAGCTCAAACATGAATAGCTACACTCTCAAACCGTTGGGCTGTGTGTCAATGTCTACCTCATCCAACCATAATAATTTAATTTGTAATATAATTTATAAGTAAACACTTGCATAAATAAATCAAAATGTTGTTTACATGTGTTTACGTTGCTTTACATCCCCAATAGTTACATACAAAATGCTACTGTGCTATCGAAAGTTTAGATACAAAATTACATCAGTGTGTATACCTTAAGCGATAGGATGCAACGAATACCAAAAGGGAAAGCCTCCAGTCACCTCAATCTATACTCAAATCTCTGTAGAGAAGGGAAAAAAGGGGGGTGAGCAAACCACACACTCAGTAAGCCAATCATGGGAACAAGTAGATACTACACTATCTATGTGATCGTGATGCCATGGTCAAAACCACACAATTCTCATTCACATCTCAAAAGCATTATTTCGTTCTTGTGTTAATGTCATGTAAAGCAAATCATGTTGTTTAGTTCAGTGCATAAATCAAATTTAAAGCATGGCATAAGTTATCATGCATATTTCACAAATAAAGCATGGCATTAATTATCATGCATCAGTGCACTATAAAATCATTAACATACTTTCTCATCTTAATAAAATCACCACTGACTAGGATTCATCCCTTCCCCCTCGGACTGTCCTGACCCACAAAGCATTTCGAAAACATGGATTTATTCATAAAACAAGACATGTGAGATAGGCAATATAATAAGGGAAATCTCATCTAGGACTATGGCCATATCCTGTGATCCCAAGCTACATGGATCAGGTGTGCGGGTATCACCACTATCTCCTTCCACACGGGAGGTGGGTCAAGTCCAACCCGTCGGTCTATAGCAGATCTTATCTGAAGACAGCATAACACAATCGCAACACGGTACAACGTACTCCATGCTATATGCATGGTACAACATACTCCATGGATCGATATTAACACATCATATCACGCCACATCTCTAAAACGCATGTGTGAGCCTATTTAATCGGTACGATGTCTTGTCTACCTGAAGCTCCTAACACGGCTATCAACATGTCAAAATCTCAAAAATGCACGTGCGAGCCTATTTAATCAGTGCGACACCCAGTCTACCCGAAGCTCTTAGCATGAAATCAAGTATGGTGGGCATCTAATGCGAGCTATGCTCTAACACCATGCCAAAATCGGTATAAAGTTTGTGCAAGTTTCACTCTCGCACAACATCATAAAAATCCATGCACTCATGCGTATAAAAAATGTCAAATCTCGTGCAAGTCATGCTCTAACACGCTTTCATTCTCACGAAGTCCATATTGGTGGCTCAATTCTTTGTAAAACATGGTTATCAACCAAATCAAATAATTTCTTTTGCAAATCATTTCAAATGTTAGCTAACCTACCAATCATTTGCTAAAAAACAATAAAACAAGGTTTTCAAAGCATCATGCTTTTGTTTTCATGCACTTTTCTCAAACACCCAACTTTTGCCCTTCAATCACCCAGTTTCGTTTCCTAATATCTCATGCATTCTAGCAAAGCATTTAAGTACCCAAATTGCGCACATATATCTCTAAGAGTCCACACAATTCACTTACCTTAATTTTCTCGGGGTGCAACTCTCCTCCTCTTAACTTCTCAAGTCTTAAGCTCTACTTGTTCCAGTGTAACCTCGGAAGCTACAATTCATTCATCCAAACACTTGAGGTAACGTTCTTAACTCTCATTCAACTATACCTTTTTACCCAATGCCTTAAATACTCATTTTACTCTTTCTGGGTAAGCCTCTTTATTCATTTCATAACACTATCTTAAACTCATACCTACAACACTATTATTACCTTAAGATATCCCATTCATCATCTAATTCTCTACATTTCACTTTCTCCCACTACCCCATTTCTAGATTAAAATAATTCCATTGCATTTTTTATAGTTCCTAACATTACTAAGCACCCCAAGCAACCCCAAACATAAATAACTTGACAATGTACTTGAGTTTGGTGCTTTAGAAACTCACCTCTTTGGATTTCTTCCTTGCTCCAAATGGAAATGCCCCTTGTTCCTTAAATCCAATAAATGGGAAAAATGCCTCTAAGCTAAGTTGTTCTTCTCTTCAATGTGAACAACTTTGTGTCTAATAGCCTTCCCTCAAATCTTCTTGAAAATGGTCGAATCTAGAGGGTAAAATCTAGGTTTTGGATTGGAAGATGAAAGAAGTTGATTATTCCCAAAATCTGCAGATCCAATTGCTCCTATTTATAGATTCAGCTTGATGAGATCGATCTTCCTTGGATGGAGATCGATCTTCCTTGGATAGAGATCGATATGGTCCTTATAAAATCCCTTTTTTTCATGCCATTTGAAGGTAGGAGATCGATCTGTCGAATACTGGAGATCGATCTGTCTCAGGTAGTAGCTCTAGGAGATCGATCTGGCTTGGGAGGAGATTGATCTTGCTTTAACCCGAGAGCTAAGGAAATCGATCTATCTGCCTTAGGAATAAATCCTCATTTTACAGAATGTTTAGAAAATCGATTTGGCTCATTGGAGATCGATCTGCACTATTTCTATTACTCGAATAAGAGCAATTTGGCTCTTCCAGATCGATCTCTCATCCTATGAGATCGATCTAGCCTTCGTATTTTCTAGATTTTACTGCAGTTTTTTTTTGCAGCAACTTCACCCAAAACATCATTAATTTGCTGTCATAGTCATTTTCTTATTCAATCATCTTTGAGACTTGAAAATGTCATCCATTCATACTTTATACCTTTTAAAACTTGTGTGAAATCTATGTATAACCAAAGGTACATGATATAAACCAAATGGAAGTGTACAACTTATGCAATCTTCCTTTCATTTTACCATACTACTCAAATTCCATTCCACTCACATTCTTCACATTTTTAAATCCATTTCTTCATATTCATATATAATGTAACTTGTACGTGCAATCACAACTCTTATTACAAGTGTGTACATTAAACTTATGGACTTACATCACATATACTTCACATTACAAGTATATCACTATACTTATGATTTCATTTACATATATATACGACGTTTTACCTACACGGGGTCTCACAATAGCAATCCAAAAATACCTAGTAAAGGTATCAATCCTTGTTAACAATGAATTCTTAATTGAAACAATAGCTCTGTTTGATACAGGAGCTGACCAAAACTGTATGAAAGAAGGAATAATTGCTACAAAGCATTGTAAGAAGACTTTTGAAAGTTTAAAAGCAGCAAATAATGAAAGACTCCAGATCCAATATAAATCAACTAACGTAAAAGTATGCAAAGACCAAATAAAATTTAAGAAGCCCTTTCTAATAATTAAAAATATCAATCAAAATATTATATTAGGATTACCATTGATATCCCTAATTAAACCATACAAGGTAACAAGTGATGACATATCTATAAAAATCCTTGGATCAAAATTAATCTGGAAGTTCACAAAAAAAACCCAAGATTAGAAACATAAATTTATTAAAGTAAAAAAATAATTAGAACCCAACAAATTAATACAATAATTAAAGATAAACAGAATCAAATCTCTTATCTTAAAGAAGAAGTTAATTTCAAAAGGATTCAACAACAATTAGAAGATTCTTATATCCAAAAGAAAATACAAACATTACAAAAAGAAATTGAAGAAACTATTTGTTCCAAATAATTGTCCTCTTAATTATTTTGGTTTTGTGTTGCTGAGTTTTAAAGCATTTGAATACTGAGCTGAGAGATAGTTCCGTTCAGCCATGGGATAGGCAATAGGAAATGATCTCCCCTTTTGTAGGTATTCAATTAGCTTTTCTTCCCTGTAGGCAACATTAAACTTAGATAGTTAAGAAAGTAATTTGTAAATGAGTCATTTCTTTAGATCTGATTCTTTTGCTTCTAGTAGCCTAAGACCAAACGAACCCGACGATAATGAAGAAGAAATTAACATGACAAATATATTCCAAGACATAGATAACTCGAAAATCCCTAAAATTTATTTAAATGAAATTTACAAACAAAATAAATCTCTGTTAAGACACATAACCAGAACAGATTATACTATCCAAATGAAAGAAAAAGATCTTCCTATAAAAAATTTTTATGAATCAATACAACTATTAGAAAAAGAATCAATCTGCAAACATATTCGACGGAAGTACAAGTATATCCATTTAGGATTCATCTAAGTAGGTGTAAAACCGTTTTCAAAAGAAGGATTAAATACTTCAATTTTCATGACATTAAGAGACACTAGGTTTTTAGACTTTAACGATTCCTTATTAGGAGCCATTTAATCTAGCCTATGTAATGGCCCAATCTATTTCATCTGTTTTCCAAACTATTCTGTATATTTAAGAGATAGAAACATTTTAGATGTTTTGACCCTCCAAATAAAGACCCACAACTATCAAATGCAATCAGGATTAGTACCCCTAGCCTTAGTATACAGAATTTATTATAAAGCTATGACCTCTGCCTTAAGGTCAGATGCATTAATCCATAGTCCGAAATGAGAAACACTTCTTTCTCAAACAGACAAGATAAAATCTAGGATTAATATCCCTAAACCTATTAAATGGCATGATGTGTCTCTTCCTAAAGAATGGGTTTTAGAAAGAGCAGTTTAAGCCATAACACAAGAAGCAACTGAATTAAAAATTGTTTCTCAATATGAAAATGAAGATGTTAGGATTTCCTTCAACAAAAATAGTTTTGTAAACCTAGGACATCCTTGACACATTCCAATTCATTTACCATACTGGAGCTTCAGATCAGATGAAAGTTTCCAAACTGAAAGACTTCTAATCAATGAGAACTAATCTCCAATCAGTCAATACATCTACAAGCATTCCTAGACCAATCTATCAAAAGAATAAAGAACCTTTGCATCCCTAAAATAAATCTGAAAGTGATGAAGACGAACCAATATTTCTAACATATTCATCAATGACAAACCATCCAAAACTTAATGTCATACAAAAAGAATTTGTAATTAACAAAGAAAAAGCAAGAAAAGAATTTTATTCTGAAAAGAATAAAAACAAATGGGAAATATTCCTGCAAAAACATAAAGAAAGCAAATAAGAAGTCCAAGAAGAATACTATGATTTCATGAATACTCACAAAATCAAAATAACATTTTTCAAATGGTATGAAGAATATTATGGTAATTGTATCAATACCAATAATATTACAAATGCTTAGCACATAAGCAAAAATTAAATAGAGCCTCAACATCTGCCATTAATAGAAATTCAATATGAACATAAAGACATTAGCCTCATTGAAAGAGAATTCTCTAGTCTCTTACATAGATCTAAAACTCTTAATTGAACTGGGTAACTATTCAAATTTACACCTACATACAATAGGATAACAATTAAAGAGAATTGAAACAAAGATAGAAAATTCAGCAATCCAAATAAATAAAAAAGAAGAAAAATAAAAAACTAGGTCTTCAAAATTATCTTTGTTCAAACCACATGAAATTTCATCAAATACATAAACAGATTTTATGAACTAAATACAAAAGAGATTAAATACATTAAAATTAGAAATAACTTATAAAAATTTTAATGACAGATACATACAAGAAACCCTAGAACAAATGCACCAGAGATCAATTAATACATTAAAAGACTCTGATTCTGAAAATATACAAAGTACTACTATAAGACCCGTAAATTTCTATGTAATGCATATGATTAATTGATGTACAGACAAGTTACATTACATATGAATTACAAGAAATAAACATTTTTATGTTCTAAGTGTGAATGGATTGAAAAATGAGAGTTGAAGTCATTGAATATGAGTTTAATAGGGAAAATTACAGCAAAAATGATGTAGGATGAAGGCCAGATCGATCCCATGCAAGGAAAGATCGATCTCTTGGCCTAGAGAACACAAAGCCAAGCATGCCGCAAGAGGGAGATCGATCCCTCACTCAATCAAATCGATCTTCATTGATCTCTGGATAGATGAGATCAATCTCCTCTTAAAGCCAGATTGATCTCCTTAATCTTCTGTCTGGAACAGATCGATCTCATGCAATAAATAGATCGATCCCCTGCATGCGAATTTATCAAAATTTTGAAGGATTTAAGGAAGGCCAAATCGATCTTTACCCTATGCAGATCGATCTCCTAATGCTATAAAAACAGAGCAGTTGGATCTGTAATTCATGGGAAACAAGTTCATTCTTCTATTTTTAAACCTTAACTTAGCTTTCTTACTCTAAAACCATCGCATTTCCATAAAGATTTGAGAAAAACTATTAGAGCAAAGTTGTTCATTATAAAGAGAATGACAACATAACTTGGAATCAATACTTCATTAGCTGGATTGAAAGAGTAAATGGGTGTTTTTATTTGGAGCAAGAAGAAAATCAAACTAGGTGAGTTTCTAATGCATCAACTCAAAGTATATTTATCTAGTTGTTGTTGTGAGTAGATTAGTGTAGGTATTGATGATTGAAACTACCTAGAATGTAATGAAATAAGTATGACCTAGAATGAGTCTAGTGTGAGAAAATGTGATATGGTTGAGCTGATAATGAATAGCTTGAACTAAAGTGTTAGTGAGGTGATATGTATGACTTTGAGTTGATATAATGAAGCTACATTGTGAGATTAGTCAAGTTAAGAAAATAAGTATATGAGGTGTTTGCTAAATTGCCATAGTGAAGTAAATGATGGACTAGAGGCACTATGAGCTTAATATCAATTTAATGTTAATCAATAGGCCTAAAAGAGTTTAATAGACTCTCGAGAAAGTAATAAAACGATCAAAATAGACTTAAGAGGAAGTGAGATCTTATAAGTGTTAATGAAAGCCATAGGTCGAATCGACTATAGTAAATGCAAGAATTATGTTATATTAGACAGAATTGATGTGATATATGATTTCGTGCAGTCCCAGAGATTTCGTTGGAGGTGAAGCGAACTGCACAAACGAGCAGTTTTGAGGAAGCAGAATCATTCGACGCGATTCCAGGTAAGGGAATTTTATGAGTATATAAAGATAGCCGCATGTATTTTGAGGGTGTTTATAGGGCTTTTTGAATGCTAGATTATCTAGAAAAGAAATGTTGATTGCATGATAAACTTTAGATATAAATGATTTTGGCTTGGAAGCGAATCTTACAAAAAGGGGATAGTAAGGCTAATAATTGCATAAATCACAAGTTTTGATGTTTTTACTAAACACGTTGCTTTGGTTTAAGCAAAATTAACGGATAGGCTGGCTAGGGATTTCATGATTTGTGAAATAGCACAAGTGAGGTGCTAACTTTGGTTTTGAGAGTGTTTTATTGAAATAAAGTCGTCTATTGTATTTATATGAGTTAAATCATGCCAGAGCCTTGCTCGCACTGGATTGTTGATGTTTTCAATATGTATGAAATGTGCTGGAACTTAGCTCGTACCATATTTGAGTCAATGATGTATTATAAGCCGTATTGGAGCTGATAGCTCGTAGGTGGGTTTTCCTTAACTTACTTATACATATAACCGTACTGGAGCTATGCTCGTACATAATTTCTTCATTATATGTTATGCATAAAGCCGTACTAGAGCGTTGCTTGTACGAGGGTATTTGCAGATGATGCAAGAGATCGTGCTAGAGCTTTACTCGCACTGAGTTTTCACACTGTGATATGTAATGAGTCGTGCTAGATGCCTCGTGTAGACTTTGTGTCACACAGATGAGATGCTCGTACGAGTCGTGTTGGATGCCTCGTGTAGATTGCTAGTTACACGGATGAGATGCTCGCACGTGTACTTGAGACTAAGTAGGTTATGCATGGCATGAGGTAGGTAAGACCTATGGCTGGCACCCCCAACCATGATATAGGTCTACGGAGTACATTGTACCGTGTAGATCACATGGAGTATGTTGTACCGCGTGGTTGTGATGTTAATTTAAAGTCTAGCATAGGACTAACCCACCTCGCTACAGCATGATGTCCCGCACACCGGGATCCGTGTGATCTGGGATGATTATGACATAGTTGGCCAACAGAGTCCTTGGTTTATCGTGATCGTCTATCTCACATGATATCACATGGTTTTAGATACCGATGAAGATTTATGTTGTCCATGGTAGACCTGAGGGAGGGGTCAAACCTTGTGGTATGTTTTAAAGGAATGAAATATTGTCTGGATGAGTTTTGCTAAATTTTGAGAATGTGTTATGCTTTGAGGGAATAATTTATGATGAACCTTGTGATTTGAGATGAAATCGATAAATATTTATTATATTGAGCATGAGAGGTTCTCACATGATGATTTTTCATCTTTATGCCTATTTCCATGTTTTTCAGTACATGATATATGTATATACATGTGGCATAGTTTTATTATTTCCTCATGCTCTAAATATAAATGATTTATGCCATGACATTATAAGCATGTAGATAGTGTAGTTATCTACCAAGCTTGCATTATTGCCTTACTAAGGGTGTAGTTGCTCACCCCTTCATTTTCGCCCCTCTACAGAGAGTGCAAAGTAGCCTAGTAAAGGACTGAGGCATTATAATTGGATATCTGTTGCTCTCCATCGCCCAGAGGTATAGACATATGAATTCTTTTTGTATCTAAACATGTAATAACACAGTAATCATTTTGAAATGTAATATGGGGGATGTAAGTGTTATCAAACAAGTCATGTATGTGTATGCTTTTAATTAATTGAAAGATGTATGAAAATTGTGATTATTACTGACTCACAGCCCGACTGTTATTAGTGATGGTTGTACACGACCAAGTAAGTTAACGAATTAAGCAAAAATTTTATGGTAATTTTTAGATGAAATGGATAAAAATGGGTCGTGATAGAGATTGGTATTAGAGTTGAGTTGGCCTGATGTGAGTCGGTACTAATAAGTAGAAAAGTTACATCCCCATATTACTGTGCTTTTGTTTAGATATAACTGTTACACGCCGAGGTAGAAGGGCGGGTGCACGTGCTAGAGGCCGTAGGGGCTGGCCTGAGAATAGTGTGGAGCCACAGACTGACCAGGCTCCACAGGACCCTATTGAGGGACCAGGGGATACCGAGGCACAATTAGCTAGGATAGAGCGAAGTATTAAGAGCCTTGTTAAAATAGTCACTCAGGCATTAGGGGCTTGTGATAGACAAGTTCCAGCAGCGTGCCTACTACTGTTGGATAGGCAGCTGCAGAGGTGTAGGGACCTTAGACTGCAAAGACTGTTACTGTTACACCCTCAGTTTACGATATCGCTTCTCCTATCATGCGACAGCCAAGCGAGAGTGACCAGGTTATGACTGTGAGCTGAGTAGGTTAAGGCAGTTCCAAGAGTTGAAACCTCCAGTATTTAGAAGAGTGAAGGACCCGATTATTACTGAGGATTGGGTTTACGAGATGGAGAAATCGTATAGGTTATTCATATGTACATCGCCTGAGAAAGTGGCCTTTACCGTATTTATGCTGAAAGGTGAGGCAGAACACTTGTGGAGATCCACTGAATCTATTCTGAGGGCCCAACACTCCGAGATCACATGGGAGATATTCTTGGAGGCCTTTAGGAGGTAGTACATCCTAACCACAGCACGGAGGAAGTTGAGGATGGAGTTTATGAACTTGGTTCAAAGGAATCATTCCGTGTATGAGTATGAGTCAAGGTTCATATGCTTGGGGAGGTGTGACCCTGACATGTTGAACAGTGAGGCTCTGAATGTCCAAAAATTCATGGATGGACTGAGGCCAGACATCATATTCAAATTGGTTCCGTTTGACATCCTTGATTATGAGGAGGCAGTGCGTAGGGCGCAGTTATGTGAACATGAATTTGAGCAAAATTCCTTTGAATTCGAAAAGGTTAGTGTAGAGAGATAGAGACCAAAAGAGATCCGGGATTGATAGAGTGGCCAGGAGACGAGGCCAAAGACTGTTTGAGAAGATACCCAATATTAAGGAGGTGCTGGAGAGAGTTAATAAACCTCATGTGTACCCAGCTTTAGCTCCACAGAGGGGCATAGTGATTGGAGGACCACGGCCTACTACCAATCAGTGTAGGAAATGTGGTAAATTTCATGGTACCAAGCCTTGTACGACGCCCCCTGTTGTGTGTTACATATGTTGGAAGCCCTGGCAAATAGCGAGGCATTGTCCTAAGATGATTAAGACTACCCCATAGAAGTGCAAGGAGCCAGAGAGAGCTCCAGTTGAGACAACTACTTCGAGGAGGAGAGCTACAATTGAGGAAAAGGGAAACAGGCAGTGGGCAGAGGATGAGTACATGCACTGGACCAGGACACCGCAGAGACTTTGACGGATGTGATTAAAGGTGCCGTCCTAATTTTTCATTTAAAAACATTTGTATTGTTTGATCTTGGTGCCACACTTTCTTTCATATCGCCTTCCTTTGCACATAAATTGTTAAAGCATGTAAAACCCATATTGTTAGATAGGATGTTGATGATTTCTACACCTATGAATGATTGTCAGATGACTAAGTATGTATATAAGAATTGTAAGTTAGAGATAGAGGGAAAAGATATGGCAGTTGATTTAATTTTATTGAGTATGAGCGATTTTGATGTAATCTTAAGAATGAATTGGTTGGCTACAAATCGTATTGTTATGGATTGTCATGCTAAGACATTGATGTTTCCATTGATAGATAATCTTATTGTAAGCTTTGTCGAAAAGAAATGAAATAACATGATTTTTGTGAATGAGAAGAGTATAATTTTAATCCATCATATTTAAGAGATGAATTTATTTATTATTTGTGAATGTTAATGTGATGACTTATGTTGCTAACAATGGAAAGGATAATGTGAAGGGTTCATTGTATATGTGGTTGACATAGATAAGGCATATCTGAAATTGAGAGACATTTCAGTAGTTGCAGAATTTCTTGATGTCTTTCCGGACAATTTACCAGGGCTACCACTTGATTGGGAAATGGAGTTTTGTATAGAGTTAGTACCTGGTACAGAGCCAATACCTAAGCCACTGTATAGAATGGCTTTGATTGAGTTGGAGGAGCTAAAGAAGCTGTTGCAAGAGTTGTTAGAGAAGGGGTTTATTAGACTGAGTGTCTCACCTTGGGGAGCTTTGGTTCTGTTTGTAAGGAAGAAGGATGGGAGCCTCAAACTGTGTATAGATTATCGGTTGTTGAACAAGGCCACCATTAAGAATAAGTATCCCCTTCCACGCATTGATGATTTGTTAGATCAGCTTCGGGGAGCATAAGTCTTTTTTAAGATAGATCTGCGATCTGGGTACCATTAGTTGAAGATACAGAGTGGAGATGTACCCAAGACAGCATTTCGTACCTGTTATGGCCACTACGAGTTTCTGGTTATGCCATTCGAATTGATGAATGCCCCCGCAACATTTATGGCTTTGATGAATGATGTATTTAAGCCATGCCTGGACCAGTTTGTGATTGTGTTTATTGATGACATTTTGGTTTATTCCAAGTCCAGGGAAGATCATGAGTAACACTTAAGGATAGTTCAGCAAACCCTCTGAGAGAAGATATTATATACCAAACTCAGTAAGTGTAACTTTTGGTTAGAGCAGATCTCATTTTTGGGACATGTTGTGTCGAAGGATGAGGTATCAGTGGATCCAGCCAAGACTGAGGCAGTTGTACGGTGGGAACAGCCCAAGACAGTTACTGAGATAAGAATTTTTTTAGGATTGGCAAGTTATTATCGGAGATTTGTTGAGGGTTTCTCTAGACTAGCTATTCCGTTGACACGCCTCATGCAGAAAGATATTAAGTTCGTGTGGGATGAGGCATGTGAGAGGAGTTTTCAAGAGCTTAAGCGTCGGTTGACCACTACTCCGACTCTCACCATTCCTACCAGCTCAAGAGGTTTCTCTTTATGTCACGACCCTCACTCCCAGTCTGTGACCTTTACCTTACCACTTACAGTTGGGCTGTAAGTCAACATCTAATTCATATCTCATCCATTATAGTTAAATAATTTCATATAAATGAAGTAGAATAGAAACCAGACTTTTATATATAAGTACAGAAGCATTTACATCAGTTTCTATTATATGCATCCCCCAAAATACAAAGTATAAACTTTACTGTGCATTAACTTACAGGATACAAATTTTTTTTTCATATTAAGTGTATACCTCTCTATACTGTTGGATGACCGAAGAAACATGATAGCAGGGACTACTGCAGTGTACTCACTACTACGTAGTATCTGTGGAGGAGGAAATAATGGGGTGAGCTAACACGCTCAATAAGGAAAATATGAAAGCAGGTATCTAACTATACTATCTACATACTAAAAGACATATATATTCATTTTCCTTATAAAACATATGCATTCTTTTTAAAACAACTTCCATCAATGCAAAACCATTAATTCGCTAGATGGGTATATGCATATTCACACAGCATGATCTATTCGCACAGTTCATACTTAGAAAATGCTTTTCATTAAGCAAATCAGTATATATTGAGACATAAATCATGGGTTATCATATCCCCAGACACACAGCAGGGGAGACATATGTCACCTCACACAGTATGACAATGTCGTATCACACAGATATAAGAAAGGCTTATGGCCATAGTCGAATTCCAGGCAACACTGATCAGGTGTGTGGGAACCCTACGCTTGGGGAGGCAGATCAACCATCCTTTCAGCTCATACTCAAATCACGGCACATCGTACCCTATGGCTAATGCTCATAGTACATCGTGCTCCTGTGGATCCTTATCACCCATTTTCGTTGTCTCAAAATCTCACACGTGTAGGTCAGTGCAAGACATACAAGAGTACACGACGGCTCAAGCACGATTTTGTACTCATTACATCACATCTATAAACCACGTGTGAGCAGGTCAATACAAGACACACAGCAATACATGACGGCTCTAACACGATTTTATTCAACACAAAGCATAATTATGAAAACCTCGTGCGAGCAACTCAGCGTAAGACACACAGCATACCTGAGGCATCGAGCACGATAATACTAGGAAATTACATGTGAAAATAGTCAGAGCAAGACACATAGTAATACTCAAAGACTCTAGCATGATTCCCAAAAATCTAGTGTGAGCATCTCAAGTGAAACACACCGCATCACCCGAGACATCGAGCACTCTTTTACTTTTCTCAAAATCCTTTTGACAATAACGTGCGAGCAGGGCTGGTCAATCTACCATTGCCACTCAGGCTCTAACACAATTTCACACAGAAAATAAATAGAATGGGCTCCTTCTGTAGTCATGAGTGAGAGGGAAAATCTCCCCTTCAATCACTTGTTAGAAACATTTCATGCAATTAGTTAAACTGAGAGCCAGTCTATTATTATTCTTTCTCAAAACATTTGCAAAACCTCTTTTCACAACATTAATATAGAACTAATGCAACTCACATCTATAGACTTATTCTCATAAGTAGTTTTCACCTAGATATATCAACATTTATATACTTATCGCATACATTCGTACACAGCAGGTAAGAAAACATACGTATAGTTATCTCTATAGCTCGCATAAGTCCCTTACCTCGAATCACGCTCAAATCACTTTCCTTCGATTTTCACTTCTCGTGATCCGTCTTATCGACTCCAATTACATCATTTGGAGCTAAAATTGTTTATAACACACATCAGTATATTTTCATATACTTCATTTCACTTGCATGATATTCAAATCAATGCATTGGGCCATTTATATCTCATTTGGCCTCATTACATCATTATCGAACCTTACTCTTTCGTAAGTCCATTTCGAGTATATAACTCATTTTCAAGAATCTCTCAAACTCCTCAATTCTATTGATTCGTATTGAATTGGTATTAAGCTTACAATACCTCAAGTTCATGATTTCATTTCATTGTGGCATTTCATCGAATACCTCATATACTCACTTTCAGTCATTTTCGTTTCTAGCACATGGATTTCACCAAGCTATTTTTCAAGCATATATTTATGCTTAATAACTTCTTTACATGCTCAAATATCTATTAAACCGCACCTACTCGATTTTTTATCGTTAGATCGATTCTAGGTCATAGTCTTGTTAAAGTATGTTTATCACATTTCAACCATCAATCTACATACCAATCAACTGATACAAGTGTATAGATCAATATTCACGAGATTTTTGCATTGAAATCTTACCAATCTCAGCTTTTCTCATTTTTTTCACAACTTTAAGGAAAAGTGCCTTTCCTCTTTTAATTCAGCGATTCTACTTCTCATTCCCAACTATGTTGTTCTTCTTCACTCTATGAACAACTTTAATGAAACAAACCTTTCTCCAATCTCAATGGATGGTGTTGATAGTATAGAGAGGAAAGTTAGGTCACTTTGTTTCAAAATATGGAAGGTTTGATGTTTCTCTCATGAAATGCAGTTTAGCAGCCCTGTTTTTATAGAAATTGCTTGATGAGATCGATCTCTATAAGTGAGGGATCGATCTGCTACTGCTTTTAGTCTCTCTGCATTCAGTTTTCAGGCATGAGAGATCGATCTATCGAAGAGCATGAGATCGATCTTAGCCAAGTAGAAAGCTTAATAGATCGATCTGTTTCTGGCCGAGGCATAAGGAGATTGGTCTGCTTGGGGATGAGATCGATCTTACCTTGGTAAAGGCTTATTGAGATTTATCTGGCTTGAAAGAGAGATCGATCTCCCCTTGCTCTGCAGCCTACTTAGCTGAATTTCATCCCAAATTCTCAAGGTTAACTTCATTTCAATTTACCTCACTACTCATTTTGCATTCAATACACATTTATCACTTAGAAAGGTCCATTTCTTATAATTCATACATAATGAAACTTGTGTGTACATCACGAACTCACAAAACGAGTGTGTACATCAATCTATGGACTTTAATTCACTTATGATTCATATTACTTAAACAGGTGTACACTTAGGGAATCATGAGGATTACATAAGAAAATATAGGGCCTTACATTCCTCCCCTCCTTTAAGAAATTTGGTCATCCAAATTAGAACCAAGTTACTCCTCAAAAAGTTGAGGGTACTTTTCCCGTATAGAGTTTTCCAATTCCCAAGTAGCTTCTTCTGAAGTTCGGATCGATTTCTCTACATATGACAAATCATTCTTGAGCTCCAATGGCTCATAACGAATCACATGAGTTGGATCTGGATGGTACTTTTGAAGGATAGACACATGGAAGACATTATGTAGGCCTGCTAGCTCTGGTGGCAATGATAGCTTGTATGCCTTATCTCCCACTCGCTCTAGAATCTCAAACAGCCTGATATACCAAGGACTCAACTTACCTTTCTTACCGAACCTCATAATCCCTTTCGAGGGAGAAACTTTAAAAAATACCGAGTCACCCACAATGAACTCTAGTGGCCTCTGTTTCATGTCAGAATAGCTTTTCTATCTGCTCTGAGCTGTTCTCAATCTTTCACATATCAACTGAACAACCTCAGAGGCTTGCCGTACCAAATCAGGAGCAAACATTTTCAATTCACCCACTTCTTCCCAACTAATTGGGGATCGACACCTTTTACCATACAAGGCTTCATATGTTGCCATCCCGATACTCAAGTGATAACTATTATTGTATTCAAATTTGTCTAATGGTAGGTGATCATCCCAAGAGCCTTTAAAATCCATAACACTTGCTCTCAACATATCCTCTAACGTCTGAATGGTTCTCTCTGACTGACCATCAGTTTGAGGATGGAAAGCAGTACTGAAACTCAATCGGGTTCCCATAGCTTCCTGAAATTGTTCCCAAAAGGGAGAAGTGAAGCGGGAATCCCTATTTGATACAATGCTCACTGGAACACCATGTAGCCTCATTATCTCTTGTACATACAACTCTGCAAAACTACTTAAAGTATCTGTAGATTTCATATCTAGAAAGTGGGCAAATTTATCAGTCTGTCAACCGCTACCCAGATAGCATCATGGTTCCTCTTAGTCCTTGGCAATCCAACGATGAAATCCATGGTGACATGCTTCCATTTCCAAGTTGGTATAAGTAGAGGCTGCAATAACCCTCTAGGCTTCTGATGCTCTACCTTCACTTGTTGACATATCAGATATCTTGCCATAAACTCTACAATATGTCTTTTCATCCCTGACCACCAACACACTTTTTGTAGGTTCCGATACATCTTATTACTCCCCAAATGCAATGTATATCTCGATGAATGAGCTCATATCAAAATCAATCTCTTTAGATCTGGGTCGTTGGGAACGCAAATTTCGCCTCAAAACCTCGTAGGCCATTAACACTGACTAAGAAATTAGTCACCTCACCGCTCTGAATCTGACTCGCACGATCCTCACATAATAGATTCGCTTGCTGAGCCTATGTCACGACCCTCCGTGACTTAACCAAAAATCACTACTAATTTTTCAATTTTTACTTACCTTTCTTCTTATCAACAGTTGGGCTGTGATTCGATGTTATTATCCTCGCTTACCGTAGCATTCATTATCATACATACATGTCAATATACTATTTAATGATTGTAATTTCATTTATAACATAAGTGATCTCGTATAAAATCTAATACAAATACATCCCCCATAATTTACATCGTTACATCACTATGCTGTTTATACGTTTAGATACAGAACCGTACAAAATATATATACATGTCGATCGATAGGAAATGGCAGCGGACAATAGGAACACTATCCCTCTCTCGCAATCGCTCTACTGCGGATGCTCTGTAGAGAGGTCTAAAAAGAAAGGGTGAGCTCACAGCTAAGTGAAGAAATCAGGCAAGCAAGTAAACATCTACACTATCTACCCAAAATATAGAAATCATGCCATTTATATTCAATTCACAGTAAATATGGCATTTAAATCATTCACAACATAACAATCAGATTCTGACCCATCCCTCAGGTCTATCCGTATAATAAAATCAATCAAGTGGTTTATCATGTGAGACTCTGTGGTGAAATGCAATAATATCCTGGACTATGGCCATAACCTTTAATGTTGATCCCAGGCTACATAGATCTCGGTTGCGTGGCATCACTGCTACAATGGAAGGGGGTCAGTCCATCACAACCGCCAGCTATAAACTCCTCAACTCTACAACAACACAACAACACACGGTATAGTGTACTCCATGCCACTCGCACAGTACAACATACACCCGTGGACCCTATCTCAAGGGATAATCAATACCACATCTCTAAATCCACATGCAACCATCTCAATATTGTGACACTCAGTCTACACGAGGAAATCAACATGGTTTTTCAACAAGTCTATATATCACATAAAACTACAGTGCGCGCCTTTGAGTGTGACTCTCAGTCAACACTCTGCTCAAACACTGTTTCATATATCACAAACTCAAACTCTAGTACGAGTAAACCTCCAGTACTAGGTCATGCATAGTTCATGCTTTAAATTAAGTACGATTAATTGCTCCAGTACCATGCTATGCACAAAACTCATCAAATCAAGTACGAGCAAATCGCTCAAGTACTATGTCATATACAAATCATGAAGAATCGAGTACAAGAAACAGTCTAGCACTTTGTCATGCATCTCATGTAAAATTCGAGTACGAGCTAATCACTCCAGCACTCTATCATGCATAAATCATATAAAACTGAGTACAAGTAATAACTCCAGTACTCAATCATGTATGTGATGGAAATCTAGTGTGAATCATACATCAGCACTAATATATGTGAAAAATATATGAAATCAAGTGTAAGCTGTGCTCTAGCACGATTTATTCTCACATAATCCGATAGATGGCCCTTTAAAAAGGGATGATTTTCAAAATGTCAAAATCAGCACTATAAATTATGCTATTTCGCATCAAGCAAGAAAACATTAGCCCATCTACCTACTCTTCTGCTAAACAGTAGTAAAAACACTCATAATTGTGGCTTCCATGCTTTTTACAACTTATCCCAAAAGTTGACTTTTTTCCTAACTAAGGGCAAAATCATAATTTGCCACTATCGGGTTACTATAATTATTATTCACTTTCTCTGATCCTCCAAGTTTTTAAATGAATGTAAATGAATACAAAAATACATGCAGGTATCTCTAACTACTCACAAAAGTCCCTTACTTGCAATCACTCGAGAAATTTTACTTTCTCAACATTGCTCGATCCAGCAGTCCGATTAGCACCTCTAATAATCTCTGGAGCTGCATATAGTCATTTATCAGGTTTAGTTTACTTTTCCTACTGTATTTCGCATTTAATATAGTCAATTTCACTTAATGGCTTTGCTAAGCCTTAATGGGCCTTAAAGGCCTAACTCTGCCTTAAGCCCAATTTCATTTTAGGATTCATTTTCGTTGGGCCTGTTCGGCTTGTAGGCCCACCAACTCTTATTGTGCTTATCCGAGACCCATTACATCATATTGGATCGAAACCAATTGGGCTTAGCCCATTGGACCTCTTGGCCACATGCCATGGCCGAGACCACGCACACCTAACCATGCCGAGCACCACGCCACCGTCGGCCATTTGCTAGCCAATTCTCTTAGGCATTTTCTCAAACACTTGGTTGGCAATGTTCTTAAGCCTCTCTTAGTTCATTTAGGTATTTTATCAAACACCTTGATTGCCAACTAAATTCATCCATCAATTTATCAAATTGATTAATTCTAACTATACCATAATCATGAACACATGTATATTAACGAATTCATGTCTTAAAATCATATGGGCATTCATCAATTTATCACTAATCACTCTTGGACAACTCATGTTCATAGTGATTCCATGTGTTTCAATGCTTAAAACATATACCAATATACTTAGAAGAATTCATACATTAACATATATGAATTTGAAAGCTTGAAATTATACCTAGTATATGCGTTCACACTTGGCTGAAACTTTGAAGCCTCTCGGTTTGCACACTATGGCTCCTTGATAGAAAATTCCAACATATGTTAATCCTTTCTCAACTTAGAATAACTTTCAAGAAGAATGCAAGTTCCAAATATGCCTTTTCCCTAGTGATTTCTAGTGAAAGAAAGCTTGAATATATGTGTTTTAATGGTTTCTTCACTTAGCCAAGAATGATGGGATGAAGAAGATTTAATTAAGTTAATGGTTAAGAAGAAATCAAGTAAATACTCTTCTTATAATTTAATTAACTTAATACAATGTCTGTATAGGTATAAATCATAAGGAACAAGCTACATAAAAACACAGGTTACAATCCTCCCCAACTAAGAAAATTTGGTCCTCCAAATTAGAACTAAGTCAGTCGTCAAATAGCTGGGGGTGCTTCTCTCACATCAGACTCTTTAGCTCCCAAGTAGCCTCCACTGAAGTATGATGCTGCTAGAGAACCTTCACTAATCTGATAGTCTTCTATCTCAAGACCTTCTCCTTTCTATCCAGTATCTGAATCAGTCTCTCAACATATGACATGTCCTCTCTGAGCTTCAACGGCTCATAACTAATCATATGTGCCGGATCCGGGTGATACTTGCGAAGCATCGAAATGTGGAAGACGTTATTTACACCTGATAAGTCCGGTGGCAACGCCAACCTATAGGCCTTATCTCCCACTCTATCAAGTATCTCAAAGGGTCCAATGTAGCGATGACTCAGCTTTCCTCCAAATCTCGTTATACCCTCGGAAGGAGAAACTTTCAGAAACACTGATTCAACAACTGTAAACTCTAGTGGCCTTCATCTCTTGTCAACATAACTCTTCTGTTTGCTCTGAGCTGTCCTCAGTCTCTCTATAATCAAACGGACATCCTTAGAGGCTTGTGTAACCAAGTCAGGAGCGAAAATCTTTCAGTCACCCACTTCTTCCCATCCGATAGGGAACGACATCTACGGTCATATAAAACCTCATACGGTGCCATCCCGATACTTGCATGATAACTGTTGTTGTAGGTGACTTCGGCTAGTGGCAAGTGATCATCCTAAGAGCCTCTAAAATCTAGTACACACACTCTTAACATGTCCTCCAAAGTCTGTATAGTCTCTCTGACTGACCATCTGTCTAAGGATGGAAAGCAGTGCTCAAACTCAACTGGGTTCCCATGGCTTCCTGAAAATGTTCCCAAAAGTGGGAAGTGAAGTGAGAATCCCTATAAGAGACTATGCTCACTGGTACACCATGTAACCTCACTACTTCGTGTACATATAGCTCTGCTAATGAACTCAAAGTATCGATAACTCTCATAGCCAGGAAGTGGGCTGACTTCGTTAGTCTATCAACGACCACCCATATAGCATCGTGATTCCTTCGGGTCCTTGGTAAACCTATCACGAAATCCATAGTGATATGCTCCTATTTCCATGTCAATATAGGTAGAGGCTGTAATAATCCTACATGCTTCTAATGCTCTACCTTCACCTGCTGACATACGAGACATGTCACCATAGACTCTGTCACATCTTTCTTCATACCCGACAACCAGTACAACTTTCAAAGATTCTGATACATCTTGTTACTCCCCGGATGTAATGTGTACCTCGACGAATGAGCTTTCACCAATTTCAATCTCTTGAGCTCTGGGTCATTGGGTATGTAAAATCTACCTCTGAACCTCAACAATCCATCAGATCTTAACTCTCGACATAATATAGATCAATCTACTAAGCCAGTCTGATCCTGTCTAACAGATCCAGCTCCAAGCGTAGACTAGCTGTCACATAGACTGTATCCATGTCAGAAGGCACAACTCCTAAATTGAGGCTGGTCAACTGCTCTAACAGCTCGTGTTCCTTGACCACCATATACGATACCATCCCCAGGCTCTTCCTACTCAAAGCATCAGCTACAACATTAGCCTTACCCGGATGATAAAGTATCTCACAATCGTAGTCCTTCAGAAGCTCTAGCTATCTTCGCTGTCTCATGTTTAACTCCTTCTGTGAGAATAGATACTTGAGGCTCTTGTGGTCAGTAAATATCTAAAATTTCTCACCATACAAGTAGTGGCACCATACCTTCAACACAAATACTATTTCCGCTAACTCCAAATCATGGGTCAGATAGTTCTTCTCAGGGTCCTTCAGCTGTCTGAATCCATAAACAACTACCCTCCTATCCTGCATCAATACACAGCTTAGTCCTTGATGAGAAGCATGGGTATACACTGCAAATCCTCCTGAGCTGGTAGGGATAGTGAGAATCAGAGCGGTGGTCAATCGACGTTTCAGGTCTTAAAAACTCTTCTCACAATCCTCATTCCGCACAAACGGTACACTCTTTCAAGTGAGAGGTGTCAATGGAGCAGCACACTTCGAAATTCCCTCAACGAATCTCCGATAATATCCTGCTAACCCCAGGAAACTTCTGATCTCAGTAACTTTCCTCGACTGTTCCCACTGAACTACCACCTCTATCTTGGATGGATCTACTAATACACTATCCCTCGACACGTGTCCCAAAAATGAGATCTCCTCCAACCAGAAGTCAGACTTACTGAGTTTAGCGTATAACTCCTTCTCTCAAAGAGTCTGTAATACGATCCTCAGGTGCTACTCATGCTCCTCCTGAGACTTCGAATACACTAGAATGTCATTGATAAAGATGATAACAAACTGATCCAAGTATGGCTTGAATACATCATTCATCAAAGCCATAAAAGATGCGAGAGTATTCGTTAATTCGAATGGCATAACCAAGAACTCATAATAGCCATATCGGGTCTGAAACGCTGTCTTGGGTACATATCCACTCCGAACTCTCAGGTGATGATACCCATACCTCAGATCAATCTTGGAAAAGACCTGTGTTCCCCAAAGCTAATCCAACATGTCGTCAATGTGTGGAAGGGGATACCTATTCTTGATGGTAGTCTTATTCAACAATTTGTAGTCAATACACAATTGGAGGCTTCCATCCTTCTTCTTCACAAACAAAATCGGTGCTTCCCAAAGCGAAACACTCGGTCTGATAAACCTCTTATCTAACAGCTCATGCAGCTATCTCTTGAGCTCTTCCAGCTCAACTAAAGCCATGTGGTACGGTGGTTTCGATATAGGCTCAGTATTAGGCACCAAATCTATATAGAACTCCATCTCCCTGTCTGGTGGTAACCTTGGTAGTTCATCAAGAAAGACATCTGGAAACTCGCTAACCATAGGAATATTTGCCAACTCTGGATATACCTTATCCGTATCAACCACGTACACAATAAAACCTTCAACATATCAATTTTTTTCTTAGTCAGTAAATCACATTGTTTATTTTAATAGTAACTACTATTTTCATTTCTTTTTAGCAAAGTTTACAACATATTTTTCAGGGTTAGGAAACATAACTGTCTTTGCATAACAATCTAACACGGCATAGTTTGTAGAAAACCAGTCCATTCCTAAAATTACATCAAAGTCGCTCATACTTAGCAATATTAGATTGGCTATCATATCCTTTTCCCCTACTCTTAACTTGCAATCATTAAATACATACTCTATAAGCTGACTATTATTCATAGGCGTACTAATCAACATCATCATACTTAAATGTGTATGCTCTACATGTCTTGCTAACTTACGTGTAAATGAAGGCGATACAAATGAATGCGTGGCACCAGGATCAAATAAAACATATGCTTTAATATCATAAATCAGGATGTTACCTCGTATCACATTCGATGAAGCATTAGCTGTGCCCTGGTCCAAAGCATGTACGCGCCCTCACCCAATCACTTGCTTCCTCTTCTTCTCTATTATCGCTCTCCTCCTCAAAGTAGAAGTATCAATCAGAGCTCTCTCTGGCTCCCTACCTTTCAGTGGAGCAGTCTCAACCGTCTCTGGGTAAGCTCTAGCAATATGCCCTGGTTTCCCACACCGAAAACACACTATAGGAGTCATCAGACAAGGTTTACCTCCATGATGTCTACTGCATCTACTGTACTGATCAGTAGTAGGCCTCTGTCCTCCAATGATAATACCCTTCACTGGAGCTATGGTCGGATAAGCAGGAGGTCAGCAGGTTTCTCTCGTGCCTCCTCAATTCACGATCTCTTATCGAAGAGTTTCCTCCCTCATCGATAACTGAAACCTCTATCTATAGTCGACTTCTTCCTCTCTCTATCTCGGCTCCGACTAAACTTCTCGAACTCAGAAGCATTCCTTTCATAGTCCTGCTCGCATAGTTACGCCTTGCGCATTGCCTCCTCATATGTGGCTATATCCAATGCGACTAATCTGGATCGTAGTGTCAGTCTCAGTCTATCAATAAATCTGTGGACCTTCTTGGTCTCACTATATAGGGTGTCGGGGTCATACCTTTCCAAGGATAAGAATCTAGTCTTATACTCATCCACTGACAAACTCCCCCAGTTTAGCCCCAAAAACTCAGCCTCCAGTTTTCGCTGCACTGTATTTGGAACAAACTGCCTCCTAAAGGCATCCAAATATATCTTTCAACTAATATCTGTGTGTTGGGCTCTAAATATGGGTTTGGCGGACTTCCACTAATGCTCTACATATCCCTTCAGCAGGAACACAGCAAACGCGACCATCTCCGACGTCGTACACTTGAAGAATCCATATAACTTCTCCATCTCTACAATCCATTCCTCAGCTGCAACTTGGTCCTTATCCCACTAAAAGATGGAGGTCTAAACATCTGGACCTATCACAATCGATCCAGCTCACATCCGTACCCTAAACCACTACTACTTTGTCGCGGAGCAACATAAGAAGGCATATCCTGAACTGGTGGGGGTGTAGAAGTTTCAGTAGGTTGTGGAACATGTGTAGGCTATACAGGTATGTCAGGTGCAGCTGCCTGTCCAATCGTAGTCCTTGCATCCTATCCCTGTCTACCCGACATCGTCTGTCCTAACATCTCTACTATTTTCTCTAGGCTGCGCTCTAACCTCGTGAAGCGTGCCTCAGCACTCTATGGTACCTCAGTAGTACTTGGAGTCTCATTGGTAGGTAATGACTCAGTGTCATCTCGGCTCTCAAGCCTATCGCTAAGGCCTCGATCCCTACCTATAGCCCCTCTACCACTATGGGTATTCACCATATAGGCTCGATTATTGCATTTACAATCATTAATTAGTTTGTTTCCCATCTTGTATACATAGTTGTATCTAAACACAACATAATACTATGGGATGTATACTTTCCTAGTTAATAACACCAACTCACATCAAACCAAGTCTGCTCTGATACCATTCTGTCATGACCCTCTGTGACTTAATCAAAAATCACTACAGTTTTTTGCTTTTTACTTACCTTTCTTCTTATCAACAATTTGGTTGTGATTCGATTTTATTATCCTCGCTTGTAATAACATTCATTATCATAGAAACATGTCAATATACTATTTACTCACAGTAATTTCTTTTATAACATAAGTGATCTCGTATAAAATCTAATACAAATACATCCCCCATAATTTACATCGTTGACATCACTTTGCTGTTTATATGTTTAGATACAGAACGGTACAAAATATGTATACCTGTCGATCGATAGGAAATGGTAGTGGACAATAGGAACACTATCCCTATCTCGTAATCGCTCTATTGTAAATGCTTTGTAGAGAGGTGTAAAAAAAAAGGGGGTGAGCTCACAACTCAGTAAGGAAATTAGGCAAGCAAGTAGACATCTACACTATCTACTCAAAATAATGCTATGCCTCGAAAGTATCATTCCTTAACTCACTTTAAAAGCATGTATTTGAAATATATACATATACTTGTACAGATTAAATCCCATGTACAGAAATCAAGCTTAGTTCTCAAATGTAGGCATTTAGTGCAAAATAATGCATCTTTATAATTTCACAATGCCTTTATAGAAATCATGCCATTTATATTCAATTCACAGTAAATATGGCATTTAAATCATTCACAACACAATAATCAGATTCCAACCCATCCCTCAGGTCTATCCGTATAATAAAATCAAACAAGTGATATATCATGTGAGACTCTGTGGTGAAATGCAATAATATCCAAGACTATGACCATATCCTATAATGGTGATCCCAGGCTACACAGATCTCAGAGTGCGGGGTATCATAGCTATAACGGGAGGGGTCAGTCTATCACAACTGCCAGCTATAAACTTCTCAACTCTAGAACAACACAACAACACACGATATAGTGTATTCCATGCCACTCGCACGGTACAACATACACCCGTGGACCTTATCTCAATGGATAATCAATACCACGTCTCTAAATCTGCATGCGAACATCTCTATAGTGTGACACTTAGTCTACACAAGGAAATCAACATGGTTTTTCAACATGTATATATATCACATAAAACTATAGAGTGAGCCTTTGAGCACGACTCTCAGTCGACACTCTGCTCAAACACTGTTTCACATATCACAAACTCAAACTCTAGTACGAGTAAACCTCCAATACTAGGTCTTGTATAGTTCTTGTTTCAAATCAAGTACGAGCAATCGCTCTAGTACCGTGCTATGCACAAAACTCATCAAATCAAGTACGAGCAAATCGCTCGCTCTAGCACTCTGTCATGCATCTCATGTAAAATTCGAGTACGAGCTGATCACTCTAGCACTCTATCATGCATAAATCATATAAAACTAAGTAAGAGTAATAACTCTAGCACTTTATCATGCATGTCATGAAAATCTAGTGCGAATCATACATCAGCACTAATATATGTGGAAAATATATGAAATCAAGTGCGAGCTGTGCTCTAGCACGATTTATTCTCACATAATTTGATAAATGGCTCTTTAAAAAGGGATGATTTTCAAAATATCAAAATCAGCACTATAAATTGTGCTATTCCTCATCAACCGAGAAAATATTAGCCCATCTACCTACTCTTCTACTAAACAGTAGTAAAAAGACTCATAATTGTGGTTTCCATGCTTTTTACAACTTTTCTTAAAAGTTAAATTTTTTACTAAGGGTAAAATCATAATTTGCCACTATCGAGTCACTATAATTATTATTCGCTTTCTCTGACCCTCTGAGTTTTTAAGTGAATGTATAAGCAGACAAAAATACATGCAGGTATCTCTAACTACGCACAAAAGTCCCTTACTTGCAATCACTTGAGAAATTTTTACTTTCTCAACGCTGCTCGATCCAGCAGTCCAATTAGCTCCTCCAATAATCTTTGGAGCTACATATAACCATTTATTAGATTAATTTTACTTTTCCTAATGTATTTCATATTTAATACAGTCTATTTCATAAAATGGGCTTTACTAAGCCTTAATGGGCCTAACTTTGCCTTAAACCCATTTTCATTTTACTATTCATTTTCATTGTGTCTCTTGGGCTTGTAGGGCCCACCAACTTGTATTGGGCTTATACGAGACCCATTACATCACATTGGACTGAAACCAATTGGGCTTGGCCCATTGGACCTCTCGGCCACATGCCATGGCTGAGACCACGCACACCTAACCATGCCGAGCACCACGCCACCGTCGGCCATTTGCTAGCCAATTCTCTTAGGCATTTCACGAACACTTGGTTGGCAATGTTCTTAAGCCTCTCTTAGTTCATTTAGGCATTTTATCAAACACCTTGATTGCCAACTAAATTCATCCTTCAATTTATCAGATTGATTAATTTTAAGTATACCATAATCATGAACACATGTATATTAACGAATTCATGCCTTAAAATCATATGGGAATTCATCAATTTATCACTACTCAATCTCGGCCAACTCATGTTCATAGTGATTTCATGTGTTTCAATACTTAAAACATATACCAATATACTTAGAATAATTTATACATTAACATATATGAATTTGAAAGCTTGAAATTATACCTAGTATATGCGTTAACACTTGGCTGAAACTTTGAAGCCTTCCAGTTTGTACATTATGGCTCCTTGATAGCCAATTCTAACATATGTTAATCCTCTATCAATTTGGAACAACTTTCATGCAGAATACAAGTTTCAAATATGCCTTTTTCCTAGTGATTTATAGTGAGAGAAAGCTTGAATATATGTGTTTTAATGGTTTCTTCACTTAGTCGAGAATAATGGGTTGAAGAAGATGATGAATTGGCCGAATTTATAAGTCCATTACTTATTCATTAAGCCTTAATTTTCAGCCAACAAGTTTGAATTGAATTGGTTTAGGTAATGGTTACCAATTTGGTTATGGTTACCTTTTACCAATTTGGGCCTAGCATTTGGGCTTTTCGGTTTGGGCTTTCCTAATGGTCTTTCGGGCTGAAAATTTTAATATACATTGCTTCTTCAATTGTCTAAATATTTGGCCTACCAATCGGTCTAAGTGACCTAAGAAATTCTATCTACACTCGTTATACCTTAATGGGCTTTAAAATGTCCACTTTGTCCTATTACGTTTTTACCTATTAATTTTAATCCGGATTTCATCCGAATAAATTTTCCTAACTTTTAAGGATGATTATCTTGTATTTTGACAAAAAATATTTTTCCCTAAATTTTTCTCCATACTTAGGTTAATTTTTAACCATGGTTAGTCAACTATGGTAATAGTCCACTTTTCTTAACTATAGTTGACTTTTTCCTTAATTATTGACCATGTTGACTTTTTCTCAAAAATTTGAAAGTATCCTATTTTATGGGTTACACTCTCGTCTTTACGTTTTGGTTGTTTCCGGTAGGTAAATATACCTTAAATACCTTAAACCGCTAAAATGGACCGTTTGCGCCTTTTTGGCTTTTACTCTTGTTCTCTATGTTCAGAACTAAATCAAACATACTTTCCTTTATGAGCTTTCTACATTTTCTCATTTTCAGTTAGAATGATTCAAATCCACTCAGCTTAGCCATGTGGCTCTTATAGCCCTTTTTCGACTTTTATGTAGCTTATAAGTGTTAAAGCATTTCACTAACACTTAAATCAAGTAAATACTCTTCTTATGATTTAATTAACTTAATACAATGTCTGTACATGAATAAATCATAAGGAATAAGTTACATAATGACACAAGTCTTACAGCCTGGCATATCCGGTTAATCAAATCTGATTCCACTCGCAGGTTAGCTATCACACAATCTTTGTCATTATCAAGAGGGCCTCTATCAAACCTGAGGTGAGCAAACTGCTCGAGCAGCTCATATTCCCTAACCATCATGTGTGATAACATTCCTAGGCTTTTTCTACTCAAGGAATCAACCGACATTAGCCTTCCTTAGATGGTATAGTATCTCACACTCATAATCTTTTAGAAGCTCTATCCATCGCCTCTGCCTCATATTCAACTCTTTTTGAGAAAACAGATATCTAAGGCTCTTATGATGAGTATACACCTAAAATTTCTCACCGTATAAGTAGTAGCGCCATATGTTCAATGCAAATACCACAGCTGCTAACTCTAAATCATGGGTCGGGTAGTTCCTCTCATGGTCCTTAAGCTGTCTGGATCCATAGGCTACTACCTTCCCGTCTTGCATCAACATACAGCCCAGTCCCTGTCCCGAGGCATCTGTATACATGGTATAACCTCTTGAGCTAGTGGGTATGGTGAGAATAGGTGAGGTAGTCAGTTTGTGGTTTAGCTCGTAGAAACTACTCTCACACTTATCATCCCACTCATATACTACATTCTTTCAAGTGAGACGTGTCAACAAAGTAGCCAGCTTAGAGAATCCATCGACAAATCGTCGGTAATAACCTACTAAACCTAGGAAATTACGAATCTCTGTAACCATCTTGGGTCTTTCCCACTGTATCACAGGCTCTCTCTTAAACGAATCCACTGATACACTATTTCTTGAGACTACATGACCCAAAAATGATATCTCACTCAGCCAGAAATCACACTTGTTAAGTTTAGCATACAACTCTTGATCTCAGAGGGTCTATAACACTGTTCTTAAGTGCTGTTCATGCTCTTCTCTAGACTTCAAGTACACTAATATGTCATCTATAAAGACAATCACAAATCTGTCAGGTATGGCTTAAATACATCATTCATTAAAGCCATAAACATTGTAGGATCATTTGTTAACCCAAATGGCATAACCAAAAACTCATAATGGCCATAACGGGTTCGAAATGCTATCTTGGGCACATATCCACTCCAAATCCTCAACTAATGATACCCAAACCTCAGATCAATCTTCGAAAAGACCTGTGCTCCCTAAAACTGATCCAATAGATCATTAATCTGTGGAAGGGGATACTTATTCTTGAGGGTAGCCTTATTCAACAATCAATAGTCTATACAAAGTCGAAGACTCCCATCTTTCTTCTTTACAAACAGAACCGACGCTCCCCAATGTGATACACTCGGTCTGATGAACCGCTTGTCTAACAACTCTTGCAATTGTTTCTTTAGCTCCTCCAATTCAATTGGAGCCATTCTAGATGGTGGCTTGGATATCGGCTTAGTTCCAGGCACCAAATCAATATAGAATTCCATTTCTCTATCTGGTGGCAACTCTGGTAATTCTTTCAGAAAGACATTGGAAAATTCTCTAACCACTGGGATGTCAGCTATATCCGAATACACCTTGTCCAAGTTAACCACATATGCGATAAAACTATCAACACATTATCATTACATTCGTTAGCAAAATCATCCATCCTTATGAATAATCTACCACTTCTTTCATTACTTTTCAAATCTTATAGTGTACTTTTCAGGGATAGAAAACATTACTGTCTTAGCATAACAATCTAAAACAACATGGTTTGCAGCAAACCAATCCATTCCTAATATTACATCGTAATCCTTCATAGCTAATAGTATGAGATCAATTGACATATCCTTTTCACCTACTTTTAACTTATAATTCTTACATACATACTCAATCATTACATTGTCTCTCACTGAAATACTTATAAGTAAAACTCTACACAAGGGTACAGGTTTCACTTTCACACAGTTTACATGCAAATGAAGGCGATATGAATAAATGCGTGGCAGCAGGATCAATCAATGCTAATGCTTCAAAATCGAAGACAAGGATGGTACCTTTAATCACATCCGAGAACGCTTCTACAAATGCCTGGTCCAATGCAAACACTCACCCTCGACCATCAGTTTGCTTCCCTTTCTCTTCAGTTGTAGCCTTTCACTTAGGTGTAGGTGTCTCAACTGTAGCTTTCTCTGGCTCTTTGCCCTTTTGTGGGACTGTATCAATCAACTCTAGGCATTCACGAGCTATGTGCCCTGGTTTACCACACCTATAACATGATCTCATCGATAATGGGCATGGTCTGCCCCCATGATATCTACCACATAACCTACATTGCTCTGTGGTAGGTCGAGGTCCACCAATAACTATGCCCCTCGAAGTTGGATGAACTGGAGGCTTCGCAGGCCTCTCTCATACCTCCTCAAGCTTAGGCCCGTTACCGAATAACCTTCGGCCCTTTTGGAACCCTCTGTCATCAACCGACCTCTTACAGTCTCTATCTCTGCCTTTACCACTCCACTCAATTCTGAGGCATGCAACTCATAATCTTACTCACACAGCTAAGCTCTGCATATTGCCTCGTCGAAAGTGGTAATGTCCAGTGGTGCTAGTCGAGCTCTAATGGAAGGTCTCAGTCCCTCGATAAATTTTTGAGCCTTTTCATCCTCAAGGCTCATGGTGACTGTATCATATTTTCCTAGAGATGTGAATCTAGACTCATACTCATCCAGTGACTGGTTACCCTGAGTCAATGTCATAAATTCCATTTGTATCTTTCTCTGAGCAGTAGCTGGAATGTATTACCTCTTAATGGCATCCAAGAATATATCCCATGTCACAACCGAGTACCATTCACTCAACATCAGCTGTGTGGCCATCCACCAATGCTTAGCCTCATCCTCTAATACAAAAGTCGTAAAGGTGACCTTCTCTGTGTTAGAACAATGAAAGAATCAGTAGAGTTTCTCCATACTACGTATCCAATGCTCATCTAACACTGGGTTCTTTACCCCATTAAATAAAGGTGGTTCAAACTTTCGAAACTCTCTCAATCTACCCAAATCACAAACGTACACTCTTTCACTACCAACCTATTGTTGAGCTACATTATCCTGAACCGGTGGGGGAATGTCCTTAACTAAAGTGGGTACAACTCTCTCTGCCTCTACATCTCTAGGTTTGGGTGCAGGTTGCACTGGCTCTTATCTCTTAGGTACAACAGCCTAACCAGTAAGGTTCTCCTGTCTACCCTTAAATCTGGCCGTTGCTTGTGTAAACATCTCCATAACCGTGTCTACATTACGCTGTAACCGTGTTATACATTCCCTAGTGGCCTCACTAAGATTGGGTGGATCTCTACTAGAACTAGACCCACTGCGTCCCTTGGGCTCATCCCTACACCCTTGAGAGCACGAACTCTCTCCTCTATGAGTACGTTGTCTATCAAACATCCTGCATACTCAAAATAAGTGTCTCAATCACATTTTCTAACTTGGTATACACAATTGTATCCTAATAATGCATGGTACTTTGAGGATGTATAATTTCTTAGATATAAATACTGACTCACATTAGACCAACTCGGCTCTGATACCATTAATCTTTATATACGAATGTATCACACTAGGAACTGGGCTGTGTACTTATGAATGATGGGAAGGTAGTTGCCTATGGGTCCTGTTTGTTAAAGGATCACGGGAGGAACTATCTGACTTATGATCTAGAGTTGGCGACTATAGTGTTTGCATTGAAGATATGACGCCACTATCTCAGGTATATATGGATCATAAGAGCCTCAAGTATCTATTCTCGTAAAAAGAGTAGAATATGTGACAGAGAAGATGACTCAAACTCCTAAAAGATTATGATTGTGAAATCATGTACCACCCGGGTAAGGTGAATGTAGTTACCGATGCCTTGAGTAGGAAGAACCTTGGGTTGGTGTCTTATATGATGGTTTGAGAACACGAGTTGTTGGAGCAGTTTGCGAACCTCAATTTGGATGTAGCCCCACCGAGTATAGAAAGATCCGATATTATGGCTAGTTTGATATTAGAGCTAGAGTTGATTTGTTGTATTTGACAGGCTTAGCAAAGTGATCGACAGTGTATCGATTGGTTGAATCAGGCTCAGACAGGTGTGGGCACGAATTTTGAGCTTAGTACAGATTAATTATTGAGGTTCCAGGGCAGAGTATGTGTTCTCGAGGATCCAGAGATCATGAGATTGATTTTATATAGGGCTCACTCATCGAAGTATACGATACATCCGTGGAGTACCAAGATGTATCGAAACCTTCGAACGGTTTATTCGTGGTCTAGAATGAAAAGAGACATTGCTGAATATGTCATTAGATGAGTCGTCTGTCAGCAGGTGAAGTTAGAGCACCAGAAGCCTATAGTGTTATTGCAGCCTCTATCGATACTTTCATGGAAATGGGAGCACGTCACCATGGATTTTGTGATGGGTTTACTGAGGACTCACTAAGGTCATGATGTCATTTGGGTTATTGTTGATCGGTTGACGAAGTCAGGCCATTTCTTAGCCATGAGAGCTACCGATACTATGAACCAGTTGGCGAACTTGTATGTTCGAGAGATAGTTCGGTTACATGCTGTTCCAGTGAGCGTTGTTTCTGATTGGGATGCTTGCTTCACTTCCCATTTCTGGGAACATTTTTAAGAAATGATGGGGACCAAACTGAGTTTTAGCCCTGTTTTTCATCCTTAGATAGATGGTCAGTCAAAGAGGACTATATAGAGCTTGGAGGATATGTTGAGAGTGTGTGTGTTGGATTTTAGAGGCTCTTGGGATGATCACCTATCGTTGGCCGAGTTTGCCTATAATAACAGCTATCATGCGAGTATCAGGATGACACCATATGAGGCACTGTATGGACTCAGATGTCGATCCCCAGTTGGATGGGAAGAGGTTGGTGACAGACAGATTTTTACTCTTGATTTAGTGCAGTAGGCCTTTGAGGATGTCCAGCTGATATGTGATAGATTATATACAGCTCAAAGCTGGCAGAAGAGTTATGCTGACAGAAGATAGAGACCACTTGAGTTTGCTGTGGGTGAGTCGGTATTTTTTAGAGTTTCTCCCTCTAAAGGGACTATGAGGTTTGGTAAAAAGGGAAAGTTGAGCCCTCGATATATCAGACTCTTCAAGATTCTGGAGAGAGTGAGAGATAAGGCTTATAGGTTGGCGTTGCCACCAGACTTAGCATGTGTTCATAACATCTTCCACATCTCTATGCTTCAGAAGTATCACCCGGACCCGACACATATGATAAGATATGAGCCATTGGAGCTCAATAAGAGTATGTCATATGTTGAGAAGTCAGTTTGGATATTGTATAGGAAGGAGAAGGTGTTAAGGTCAAAGACTATTCCCTTAGTAAAAGTTCTTTGGCAATATCACACTCCGGAGGAAGCTACATGGGAATTAGAGAGCATGATACAAGAGAAATACCCGATGTTGTTTTTAGGTTAACTTGGTTCTAATTTGGAGGACCAAATTTCTTGAAAGAGGGAAGGAATGTAAGACCCATAAATTTCTATGTAATGTATATGATTAATTGATGTACAGACAAGTTACATTACATATGAATTACAAGAAATAAACGTTTTTAAGTTTTAAGTGTGAATAGATTGAAAAATGAGAGTTGAAGTCATTGAATATGAGTTTAATTGGGAAAATTGTAGCAAAAATGATGCAGGATGAAGGCCAGATCGATCCCATGTGAGGAAAGATCAATCTCACGACCTGGAGAACACAATGCTAAGCATTCAATAAGAAGGAGATTGATCCCTCACTCAAGTAGATCGATCTCCATTGGTCTCTAGATAGACCAGATCGACCTCCTCTTAAGGCTAGATCGATCTCCTAAACCTTCTGTCTGAAACAAATCAATCTCATACAATAAACAGATCGATCCCTTGCCTAGGAATTTGTCAGAATTTTGAAGGATTCAAGTAAGGCCAGATCGATCTCTACCTTATGTAGATCGATCTCCTAATTCCATTTCTATAAAAATAGAGCAGTTGGATCTGCAATTCATGGGAAACAAGTTCATTCTTCCATTTTTAAACCTTAACCTACCTTTCTCACTATAAAACCATCACATTTCCATAAAGATTTGAGAAAAATCTATTATACCAAAGTTGTTCATTATAAAGAGAATGACAATGTAGCTTGGAATGAATACTTCATTGGTTGGATTGAAGGAGCAAAGAAGTGTTCCTATTTGGAGCAAGAAGAAAATCAAACTAGGTGAGTTTCTAATACACCAACTCAAAGTATATTTATCTAGTTGTTATTGTAAGTAGATTGGTGTACGTATTGTTGATTGAAAATACCTAGAATGTATTGGAATAAGTATGACCTAGAATGAGTCTAGTGTGAGAAAATGTCATATGGTTGAGTTGATGATGAATGGCCTGAACTAAATTGTTAGTGATGTGATATGTATGACTTTGAGATGATAGAATGAAGCTATATTGTGAGATTAGTCAAGTTAAGAAAAGAAGTATATGAGGTGTTTGATAAATTGCCATAGTGAAGTAAATGATGGACTAGAGGCACTATGAGCATAATATCGATTTAGTGTGAATCAATAGGCCTAAAAGAGTTTAATAGACTCTCGAGAAAGTAATAAAACGATCAAAACGGACTTAAGAGGAAGTGAGGCCTTATAAGTGTTAATGAAAACTATGTCAAATCGACTATAGAAAACGTAATAATTATGTTATATTGGACCGAATAGATGTGATATATGATTTCGTGTAGTGTCACGACCCAAAAATCAGAGTAAATTTTTCATTTTTCTTTCATACTTACATGTCCTCTGATCGTGACTACACTCCACTAACAATTGGGCTGTGCGTCAATGCCAGTCCCACCATTCAATCATCATATAACTTAATTTCTTATTAAATGAAAGGTAAACACATGCGTTTTTCACTAATTCTTTCCCATTCATATACAAGTGTTTACAGTGTCTATACATCCCGAAAGTTACTTACAAACATGTTACTATGCTATTCTTATTTAGATACAAGATGTACAAGTGTATATACCTCAATTGATGGGCAGCAGCGGATATCAGGAATGCAGTACTCAGTCACCTCAAAGTTTAGTGGAGGAAATCTATGTAGGAAAATGAAAGGGGTGAGCACATCAAGCTAAGTAAAGCAATCCTACGAACTAGTAGGCAACTATACTACCTACACGAACGTGGTGCCATGCATAAACCACCCTTTCTCCACACATTTCAAAATCGATGTTACAATTCATGATGTCATGATGTCATGTAAAACAAGTTCACATATGGATTTCAAAAGCATGGAAAACTTGACATGCAAATCCATTTAAAACATTGCATTCTAATCAAAATTTCACAACACAGTTAGGACTCAACCCCTTCCTCGGGTATTCCTAACTCACACAAAACCATGGAATCAAATGCTTTTCAAAGTAATAGTACCATGAGATATAATGAATATCATGTAAAACCAGTTTACATCATTCATGGTTTTAAATAGCATGAAAATAACATCATGCAAATTCAGTTTAAAACCTAGTTTCATTCTCATCAAAATCTTATCTCAGTCAGGATTTAACCCCTCCCTCGAGTGATCCAGACTCACACAAAAATCCACAAAAATGAGTTTCTTAAAACATCAACATGCGAGACTAGGCAATAGATATATATACCTTGGGCAAATAACTAGGACGATGGCCATATGTCCTTGTGATCCCACTGCTACATGGATCCTAGTGTGTAGGGTCTCACCACAATCGGGGACTGCCCCGGGAGGTGGGTCAGTCCATCCCATCGGCCCTGTTCGATCACTTGCATTCAAAGATGCCACATAATCAATCCTAGTACGGTACAGCGTACTCCATGCTACTTGCATGGTACAATGTACTCCGTGGACCCATATCTTGTATCTATAATCATGCCTGTCTCAAAACGCAAGTGCAAGCATATTTAATGGGCATGACATACAGTCTACCCGATGCTCCTAGCACGGTTCATCACATGTCTCATAAAATCAGTGCGAGCGATGCTCCAGCACTCTCATAAAATCAAGGAAAATCTCGTGCGAGCAGAGCTCTAGAATGCATTTCATAAAATCTCATAAGATTAGTGTGAGCTAAGCTCCAACACTCTATCAAAATCATGTAAAACTAGTGTGAGCTAGGCTTCAGCACTCTGTCAAAATCATGTAAAACTAGTGCGAGCTAGGCTCCAGCACTCTGTCATAACAATCAAGTGAAAATCTTGTGCAAGTTAGACTCTAGCACCCTGTCATGAAAATCATAGGAAAATATGCTGCGAGTTAGACTCCAGCACCAATGCATGTAAAGCTCTAGTGCGAACTCTTGCTCCAGCACTAATGCATGCATTACACAAATCAAAACTTGTGCGAGCTGAGCTCTAGCACGTCACACATTCATAAAATCACGTAGGCGACTACATTTCTCAAATCAATTTTAGAGAAAATCAACATTGATTAAAGTAATGTAATGCTGTGCATTTTATTTAAAAGTTAGCTAGCCTACCCATGCATGTGTCAAACACCTCAAGAATAAGTAAGGACCTCTTGTTCTTGCTCCTCCCAATTTTTCCTAAATTTGGAAATTTTACCCTTCATAAGGGTATTTTGGTAATTTACCTATCTAGGGCACTAAAATTTTTTATCTTAAATCTAGACCTTTTAGACACTTTAAGAGACTGCAAATGAAGTTAAAATTGCGTAAAGTTACCTCTACCAGCCCGTAAAATTCCCTTACCTCATTTTTCTGTACAGTCTGACCTTTTCCCAATGCCACCGATCACCCGATCCGTTTGGCTCCCAATGTATTCTCCGGAGATGCAGATAATCATTGATCGGGTTAAATCCAAACATATTAATCCATATTTCACTTTTTACTGGGCTTAATTTAAATCATTGGGCTCGGTTGCACCTTAATGGGCCTTAATCTGCCTTAAGCCCTTTTTCCACTTACTATTCACATTATCAGGGTCTATTGAGCTCATTGAACCCATCAGTATTTATGGGGCCTCGTTCTAAACTCTCTGATAGCTTAATTAATTATTTATGACAATTTATCTTAAATTTCATAATTTAATTCATTTTATACGAATATCGATGCAAATTGTCATAAATAAGGGTTACTTACCCGAGATTTCATGATTATACACAAATCGAGTCTGTCTCGGGCTCTCGTTTGACGTCAATTATCAAGCTACACAATTACATATTTTTTCGAGTTAATTTTCAGTCGGATATTAATCAAATTAAATATTCTGAAATTTAAATCGATCAATTTCGATCGCTTACCGACTTACCCGTAACTCGATTGCATCACCAATTTTTTTTCCAATTTTTTCTCTTTTTCTTTTTCCCTTTTTCTCTCTCTTTTCCTTCTTTTTTGGCTGAACCTGTTTGGTACGGTTAAGCCCAGTTCAGACTGGTCCGATTCAGTCCGCTTCAATTGGCTTGGGGCTTAGCCAGCTTTCATCGCTAGCAGCTCTGTGAGTCCTCGCGAAGCTCGGATCTGCCCTCGGTTTTACCATGGCTGGCCAGAAAGTAGCCGGTCCGGCTCTTCTCCCTTCCAACGTCGGTTCCCATTTACCTTTCTCGCCGTCGCTGGCCGTCGTTTCCCAGGCCATTTTCGCCACCAATCGGCTTGGTATCACGTGGGGGTCTCTCGGCTGGCGGTGGTTGGGGTCGAATCGACGCCGGTGGCCGTCGATTTTGCTTCTCCTCTTCGTGGTTTCTCTCTCTCGATCCGTCGGATTCCAGCTCCGTTGGCGGTCGTTCTGGTGCCTGGAGAGTCGCCCGATCTTCCTCTTTCTGCTTCGATGGTCGTCAGCCCTCGTTTGGCGTCGGTGGCCGTCCGGTGAGGGAAACCCCCTTGGCTCACCTTCTTCGCTTCGTTTTCTTTCCTCTCTCTTCACGTTTTCAATTTCAGTTTCTTTTTTATTTTATTTTATTTTATTTTTATAATTTATTATATTCATTAAAATAATATAAAATTACAAATTATCCACGAAAAATTATATTTTATTTAAATTAATTAATTTAATTAATTTATTATATTTTAACCATTTTTTCGGTATATTTTCTCCGTATTTTTAGAATATTGTCCCGAGTGAATTTTCGGTAAACCTTAATAATTTCGGATTTTGATCAATTAGACTCGAAATTCGATAATTTCTCCTTCATTGATTAAGATCTCCTAAATACCCATTTTTAATTAAAATTTTCTTATCAAATTTATACCGGATTTTTATCTTTTGACCGTTTTACCCATGTACGTGTTTGGGATTAATCCAAACCAACTTCCGTCCATGAACACTTACTCATTTCGTGTTTTAAATCCTTTTCTCTAGTCCGAATCTCATTCGTTTAATTTGTGACCATTTCAATCCTTCATAAGAAATTACGATATAATTTCGGCTCTTACATAATCTCCCCCACTTAAGAAATTTAGTCCTCCAAATTAGAACAAGTCAAATGGGTTCATAAATAGCTCCGGGTACGTCTATCGCATCTTACTCTTTAATTCTCATGTGACTTTTTCAGAGTGTACTACTACCAAAGGACTTGACTAGGGAGATCATCTTAAACCTCAACACTTTCTCCTTCCGTCTAACACCTGTATCAAGTTTTTCAACATACGTTATATTTTCATTGAGCTCCAACAGCTCATGTCCGATTACATATGTTAGGTCCGGATAGTATTTCTGAAGAATCAATAGATGAGACACATTGTGGATACCTGCTAGTTCAAGAACTAACGCCAACCTACAGGCTTTACCTCCCACTTTGTTCAATCTCTCAAGGGGTTCAATCTAACGAATTTCAATTTGCCTCCTTTCCACTCTTAATCTATAAATACTAAATCTCCTAACGCCAGAATTTGTTTCCAAAGGAAATTTCTCTGATTGAGTTTAATTACAATGAAACTTTTTTCCTTTTTCAACACTTACCAAAGACAGTCATTGCATATCTCTTCCTTAATAATTAAAATCTTTCACTTGCCATCTTTAGACTGGTTAAGTCAACTTCAGCTACAAGTGATAGATCTTGACTTGAATTCACATATTTGACTTGCAATCCCTATCATTGCCATAGGCGTCCCACGTTTTACACCAAGATTTCTTCTGATTTTGTGACTTGATTAGAATTTATAGCTTTTAATCCATTTTGCTCATATTCCTTCATTCACAATAGAAAATAGAACATATAAGTCAAATTCAAAAATTAAGCATATAGAATAATCTAAATCATGGGAAAATATGATAATTAATATGTTTAATATGCAACTTATCAAATTCCCCTACACCTAAACATTACTTGTCCTCAAGCATACAATAGTCTAAATTCATAATCTCTTCTCATCATTCCTTCATCATCTTCCTATGCTCATCCAAAACACATTTCTTTCAAGAATTAAAGCAGAAGTTTTTAAAGCGAATTCTCATAACACACATGAATAACACCTTAATGATTCAATTAAATTCATAAAGTACATAGTACCTAACACCCTTACAATTGGATTTCACTCATCACACTCTAAGTGTTTAGGATATATATCAATAAACTCTCTGTCACGACCCAAACTACCCAAAAATCAGAGTTAATTTTTCGCGTTTTATTATTTACTTAAATTCTTACCTGTCCTCGAATCGTGACCAACACTCCACTAATAATTAGGCTGTGCGTCAATGCCAGTCCCACCATTCAATTTCCATCTAACTTATTTATTCTCCAGTTATTTATAATTGTTTACATTATTTATACATCCCCTAAAGTTACTTACAAACATGTTACTGTGCTATGCTTATGTAGATACAATATGTACAAGTGTATATATACCTTATGTCGATGGGTAGCAGCGGATATCCGGAATGCAGTACTGAGTCGCCTCAACTTCAACTGGAGATTATCTGTGGGAGAAAATGAAAGGGGTGAGCACATCAAGCTCAGTAAGGCAATCCTACGAATAAGTAGGTAACCATACTACCTACATGAACGTGGTGCCATGCATAAACCACCCTTTCTCCACACATTTTAAAACAATGATATGCGTTATGATGTTATGTAAAACACATTTGCACGGAAAATCAACATGCAATTATTACAAATCATTTCTTTCTCAATTAAAATTTTCACAATAAAGTCAGGACTCGACCCCTCCTGCGGGTGATCCTGACTCACACAAAACCCTGAAAACGGTTTACATCACACGTGGGTTTGAAAAGCATGGAAATACCATCATGCAAATTTAGTTTAAAAACCCAGTTTAAAGCATCGAAATCGTCGACATGCGAGACGAGGCAATATCTGTATAACGGCAATAACTAGGACTATGGCCATATCTGTCCTCGGGAGTTCCTCAGCTACACGGATACTAGTGTGTGGGTTCTCACCATGATCGGGAACCGCCCAGGAGGTGGGTCAATCCATCCCGTAAGTCTTATCCGATCCCAGGCATCCGAAGATGCTGCATCTGGAGATGCCGTATCCGAAGATACCACACGGTACATCGTACTCCATGCTACTTGCACGGTACATCGTACTCCGTGAACCCATATAATATCTCTAGGTACTCCAGCCCAATTGGCCTGCTTCCTACAGAGGTTTGTTTCTCAATACTCATGCCATATCTCAAAAAGCACGTGCGAGCCTATTAAATCGGTGACACACAGTCTACCCGATGCTCCAAGCACGGCTCATCGCATGTTCTCACAAAATCAGTGCGAGCGATGCTCAGCACTCTCATCAACTCAAATAAAACTGGCAGAGCCCGCTTTACATCCCCACAAGGCCGCCAACCTCATCCCTCATTCTCACCCCACCTAAGAGGTCTCTTGAGCCTGTTGGGCCTTTTGGCTGACTCCAAGGGTAGACAGCGCTACTCCACAAATCCGGTAAAACTAGTGCGAGCTAATCTCAGCACCCTGTATATATAAATCACATGAAAATCTTATAAAATCTGGTGCGAGTTAAACTCTAGCACCCTGTCTCGAAAAAGCATATGAAATCTGGTGCGAGTTGTACTCTAGCACCTATGCATGTAAAACTCTAGTGCGAGCTCTCGCTCTAGCACTAATGCGTGCATCACACAAATCGACAACATCGTGCGAGCTGAGCTCTAGCACGTCACATGTCAATAAAAACACGTAGGCGGCTCTGTTTCCTCAAAACAGTTTTCAAAACAATATCACGTTGAAAGTATGCAATGCTGTGCATTTTCTTTCCAAGTGAGCCAGCCTACTCATGCATGTGTTAAAATACCTCCAGAATGAGCAGGAACCTTTTGTCCTTGCTCCTCTCAATTTTTCCTAAATTTGTAAGTTCTACCCTTAACAAGGGTATTTTAGTAATTTGCCCATTCGGGGCACTAAAATTATTATTCGACCTCTAGACCCTTCAGATAAATTTTAAAGACTGCAAGTGAACTTAAAATTGCGTAAAGTTACCTCTAGCAGTCCACAGAATTCTCTTACCTTATTTTCCTGTCGAGTCTGACCTTTTCTTTTCCACTGTTGTCTCATCGCACAGTCCGTTATGCTCCCACTCAAATGCCCGGAACTGCGTATTAATATTCCTCAAGTCAGATATTATACAATTTAATTGTATTTAATACTTTCTGGGCTTAATTTAAATCATTGGGCCCGTTCACCCCTATTGGGCCCGATTGCACCTTAATGGGCCTTAATCGGCCTTAAGCCGTTTACCACTTAATTTTCACATTATCGAGGCCTATTGGGCTCATTGGGCCCACCAATAATTTATTGGGCCTCGTTCTAATTCTTGAATAGCTAAATTTATTATTTACGACAATTTATCTAAATTTTCATAATTTAATTCAATTTATGCGAAAATTAACTCAATATCACGCATAACGAGGTAATTGTCGTAAATAAGGGTCACTTACCCGAGATTCCATGTTAGTACGAAATTTGAGGCTGTCTCGAGCTATCGTTGGATGCCAATTGTCGAGCTACACAATTCCACAATTTTTCGGGTAAGTTTTCAGCCCAAAATTAATTAAATTAAATATTCCAAAATTTAAATCGGGTCAATTTGACTGCTTATCGACTTACCCGAAGCTCGATTGCATCATAGGAATTTTTTCCAATTTTTCCTCTTTTTTTTCCCTTTTTCTCCCTTTTTTCCTCCTCTTTTTGGCTGAACCGGTTCAGTCCGATTCGGACCGGTTCAGACCGTCGGTTAACTCCGGTTCGGCCGATTCACCGCCAGTTCACTACCTTGCCGATCGGTTCTCTGCCGGCTTCCACCGCCAGCAGCTCCGTGAGGCTGTCCGCAGCTCGAATCTGCCCTCGGTTTGGGTCGAGGTCGCCGCAATGCCGCCGGTCCGGCTGTTCTCCCTCGGCCGTCGGACCCATTTTCTTCTTCCGCCGTTTTCGACGCCGTCCGCCGGTTTCGGTGGCTGCCACCACCACCAATCGCATCGTCTGGGCCTGGGGAGTCCTCGACTGGGTTCGGGGTCGGCCAGATAGGCGCCGTTCACTGCCCATCGAAACTCTTTCTCCCGCGGCTTCTCTCCCCCGATTCGCCGATCTCCGGCGTCTGTAGGCTGCACCGCCGGTACCATCGTGATCACCGGCCTCCCCTCTTCCATTTTCGATCTTCGCCTGGCCGATTGGATCGCCGGTGGTCGTCCGGCCTTCAGCCTCCGTTTGCTTCGTTTCCGTCTCTGCTTCTCTTTCTCTCTCCCCGACCCGTTTCAGATTTTTTTTTCATTTCATTAGTTTATTTTTATATTTTTATTATTATTATTATTTATTTTAATCATTAAAATACATTAAAAATACCCAAATATCCCTTAAAATATCCTTAAAATTATTATTTAATTCTAAATTCATTTATTTAATTTTATTTAATTTATTTATTATATTTTAACCCTTTTTCGGGTATAATTTCTTCGTATTTTTGGGATATTGTCCCGGGTGACTTTTCGATATATTTTTCGATTATTTTCGGGATTATTTTTTCGTACTAAAAATTCCAATTAATCCCGATTAATTCCAATAAATTAATATCTTGATCAGTTTAACCCAAAATAAATTTATTTCACTTTTATTGACCAAGATTTCTTAAATCCATATTTTTAATTAAATTTCCTTATCGAAATTATACCGACCTCTGGTCTTTTGACCATTTTGCCCTTGCACATATTCGGGATTAATTTAACCCGACCTTCCTTCACACATCCCCCATTATTTAATTTTCGTATTTTAATTAAATTCGGGTCTTACACTCTCAAGTCAATGCATTGAAGATTTCTTACCATAAGCTTGCAAATTCATCACATCTCTTCCACCAATGAATGAATTAAGATGTAAAAATCTAAGGGTCTAAAAGGGTTGTATCGGGGCTTAGGTAAGGTATGATAAATGAATTTTCGGGTTAAAGAAATTAAAGGAATCATACAAAACTTTTCACACAAAACTCAACTCAATGATTTCAAAAGACTGCTCTTCAATCACATAATTTTCAGAACTAACTGCCAAGCAATAAAAATTACACTTCTCTTTCTCTTTATTTATTCATCATTTTTTCTTCTTTTCTTTTCTTCATTTTTCCTTTGTCTTTTTCTTTTCTTTTTTTTTTCCAAAAAGAAAAACTCAATGCAAATAATAGCTTGGAACACTAAATTTTCAACATGTTGCAATCCTTCCAAAAAACTTTTAAAGTTTCATGTGCATAAGTTTATATGATTCAATAATTCAAGGTTCAAAAAGAGGAAAAATTAACAAAAGGATTTATTATGGCTTGTAATGTGGTTTAATCAAAAGAAAAGGCTAGGCTCAAAGTGGTTTTCTAGGGGTTAATAATAACAAAGGTAGGTTAGAAAAGAAATTGTATATTATGAAGAAAAAGGGTTTAACCTAAATACCCTCTATTTGATTTATTGCATCTTACTCATCAAAGGAGTCGATAAAGACATGTATGGCAGAGCAAGTTCTAGAATAGTCGACTATGCATGACAATCACACAAACAAGTAAATAGAGCATGATGTAATAAATGCTCATAGGCTCAAATCTCACAAAAAAGGATATGTGTGTTAGATCCTAGACACTTTTTCATCTAATGAATTAAAAGCAACTAATCAGTGTTTTAATGAGAATTCAAAACTATTTTGCACATATGTAAATCACAATTTTTTTTAGTGGGATAAGCATTGAAAAATTCTAGAACTAAAAAAAAATCACAAACAATAACTAATGTACCTTTCGAAACAAAATTTTTTTTGGATTTGCACAAATTTTCATGAACAATTATCAAAAATGAAAGAAAAATAAAGCAAATAGTAGAGCCACAATTAAATACTCTCCCCCACACCTAAACTATACATTGTCCCTAATATATCAAAATAATTGCTCAAAACTGTAAAGGAATTAAGAGAATTAAGGAACTTCCCTGAAAAGTGTTGACCAGCGTGAAACATTGCATTGATTTCCACTAATTTACCAATCCGAGCATGCTAACGAGTGGAAGAAGCTCCTTGATTTCCACTGCTAGCCATTAAAAAATTCCTCACCATGTGCGATTGTTAATCTCCAAGGAAAAATAACTACACCAAATCAGATAATGTTAATAATAAAAATGGTAGAGCTAAAATTTATCGGTTAAGTAGAGCAACCACCGCAAAATATATATATATATATATTATTTTTTATTTCTTTATTAAATATAAGACATAAAAAATAAAAATAAACAGAGATTGCTTGGTGCGACGCGGGGAGGGGACTAGTGGGTCTGTTGCCTGGAGTAGTGAAGAGGGTTACTGTCGGTAGAATTGTGCAGTCAAACGGCAGTCAGGGTGTGAAGAAGGATCGACCGCTGATGGTGTCGTTGATGGGGGCGAGCTGTTACTGTCACCGAAACTGGTATAATCGGGAGAAGAAGGGAACTGTTGAAGCAAGTACGTGGAATCGTTGCTACCAAAAATTGGTGTGTGTCGGTGGACACTTTTGCAGCCGGTTGGAATCGGCCCGACTTGTAAGGCTGCTAGTATGTGGTTCTCAGATCCGGTAGTGCTGTGCTCTGAAGGTGCTGGTGATTCAATTCCGATGGGTCTATGCTGTAGTCTGAAGATGCTAGGAGAGAGGAACTATCGGGCTGCTTCTTGTGGATTAGAAGCTTGGGAAGAGATGGAGCTTGTATGTGGCCACTGTCGCTGCCGGTGTGTGGGAGTTCAGGGAGGGGACTAGCGATTTGCCTTTGCCAAAGCTTGTGTTTCTGTTCTGTGTTGCCGGTTAGAGAAGCTTGAAGGTGTCTGCAAGTGGGGAAAGCTGTCAGATCATGAGCTGCTGCTTGAGATTCGAAGAGGTCTTGGGTTGGCTAGGAGTGTAGCTCATGGTTTGGCTCCGGTGGGTTGTGCGCTGCTGAAATTGTTGTGTAGCCGAGCTGGGATGATGAAGATGGTGCCGAGAAGGGGGGTCTGTATGTAAAGAAGAGAAGAAAAATAATAAGAGCCAAGCAGAAGAGAAAAGAAAAAGGAAAAAAATCATAATAATTAAAAAAAACATAAGTTCTAATATATTTTTGTATGGGCAGAAGAGGTTTTTAGATAGGGCGTGGGCATGCCCTATGAAAAAACATGTTTTGTAATTTTTTTCATAAGAGGTCTAGTCATAAGGCGTACCCATACCTTATGCAAACACTACTTCTGTTTTTTTTTTAAGAACCCAAAAATAAACATAAATCTTATCTATTACTAATAAAACAACAAAAATTAAGAAAAATAGTTGTGAATCATAAAATAAAGAGAAATTTTAGGTTGCCTCCCAAAAAGTGCATTTCTTTAAAGTCTTTGGCTAGACATGGCCATGCTCAATTGTAGTTTGGAAATTTCAACCCAATTCGTTCAAATTCATACACTTGTAGACCTTCATAAAAAGGCTTTAAGCGATGACTCTTGACCTTAGAGGTTTGACCTGTATCCAAATTTTGAATTTCAATTGAACCAGAGGAAACACGTTAGTAACATTATAAGGACCTAACCATCTAGAATGAACTTTACTAGGAAATATTTTTAATTTAGAATGAGATAGTATAACTTTCTGACCAACATAAAAATTTTTTTTAGAAACCATACAATCATGAGAGACCTTTATTTTTTCTTGTAAAACCTAGAACTCTAATAGTCATCATTGATATTAAACTTAATGATTTCACCATCAAATTCCATTGTGAGTGTAACATCATGCACATCAATTTTGGTTCTAGATGTTTTTAAGAAAGGTCTTCCTAACAAAATTAAAGATCTAGATGAGTCATCATCCTCCATATTAAGCACATAACAATCAGCTAGAAAGATCAATCCATTTACTTGCACCAAAACATCCTCTAGAACACCTTCAGGATAAACATTAGATCTATCAGCAAGCTGAATAATCACACCAGTCTCTTTTAATGGTCCAACATTCAAAGATTTATAAATAGACAAAGGCATGACATTAATTGAAGCTCCTAGATCTAACATTGCTCTTTCAATTTTAAGATTACCTACCTTACTAGAGATAGTAAACATACCTAGATCCTTATATTTAGGGGGTAACTTTTTCTGAAGGACAACTGAGACATTCTTACCCATGCTTACAAATTCTTTACCTTTTAATTTCCTTTTGTTGGTGCACAGCCCCTTAAGAAACTTGGCATATCGAGGTACTTGTTTAATTGCATCAAGTAAAGGGATATTTACCTCAACCTTACGGAAGGTTTCAAAAATCTCCTTTTCTTCCTCCTCCTTTTTAGATTTAAGTGACCTATAAAGAAAAGGAGGAACTGGTGCAAAAACTTTTTGTTGCTCGCCATTAAATTCCTTAGGTTGATCCAACTGTGGCAGGGGTGTAGCAACTGCCTTTCCAGCTTCTTCCTATAGATTATGTTTTTGGGTTGTCTTGCTAGATTCTTTCAACTGGGTTCCACTCCTCAAAGTCATTGCACTGATATTCTGTTTGGGGTTGATAATTGTCTGTGAGGGTAATTTTCCTTTAGATTCCACTCTATTCATAAAAGTGGCTAGCTGCCTCATTTGATCCTCTAGCTTCTTAATGCTAATCCTAATCTCCTGTTGAAATTGTTATGTGTTTGTTGCAAGTGATTTAACAATTTCCTCAAGAGACATACCTGCACTTGAAGATGGCTGATGTTGTTGTTATTGTGGAGCGAGCTGCCTATATTAAAAGTTTTGAAATTGAGGACTTGTTCCATAGCTCAAGTTGGGATGATCCCTCTACCATGGGTTAAAAGTATTCGAGTATGGATCAAAATTTCATTGAGGTGGACCTAGAAATCCTCCAACTGCATTTGCATGCTCATGAGGTTCATCATGATTTGTGGGGCACATGTCGGTTTGGTGGCCAGTAGCAGCACAGATTCCACAAGCTTTAACTTGTTGCACATTTCCCATTCCTATAGCCAATTATTGAACAACAAATGTTAGATTAGCAATTTGATTCTCAAGAGAATGTGTATTTACCTCGTTTACTCTCCTATGAGATATATCTTGTCTGAATCCAAACTGTTGGGAGTTAGTAGCCATGGTGGAAATCAAATCTCTAGCCTCTCTAGGAGTCTTGTTCACTATTGCACCTCCACTGGCTGCGTCCATCATCCTTCTTTCCATGGGTAGCAACCCTTCATCAAAGTATGGAATTAAGAGCTGTTCAGAAATCCTATGTTGAGGATAACTTGCACAGAGTTACTTAAACATTTCTCAGTATTCATGAAGAGTCTCAATGTCTTTCTGTTTGATTCCATATATTTCTCTTCTAATGAAGGCAGCTCTTGAAGTAGGGAAATTTTTTTTCCAAGAATAGTCTCACCATTTCAGTCCACGTGGTTATAGAACCAGAAGGTAAATAGAACAACCAATCTTTTGCTTTATCAGCTAGTGAGAATGGAAAAGCTCGCATTTTAATTTACTCTTCAGTAACTCCATGTGGCTTCAGGCTTGAACATACCACATGAAATTCTTTCAAATGCTTATGAGGATCTTCATTCTCAAGACCATGGAACTTGGGAAGCAAATGGATCAAACTCGATCTTAATTTAAAATCTGCCTGCAGAGTCGGGTAATGAATGCAGAGGGGTTGCTGATTGACAGGTGGTGCAGCCAACTGCCTTAATGTTTGCTCTTCTTTAGCCATTATTTCTTCAGTCTCATAATCACTATATGAATTGGCCAAATCAAGTGCTAAATTCAGTCCAGGTGATGAAGATATAGCTTCTTGTACTTCTAAAATTTAGCCTCCTTCCTATTTTCTTTGCAGTCATTTTAATCTCAGGATCGTATAGGATTAATTCACCTGCACGAAAAGAACGGCGCATCAAAATAAATCTAATTAAAAACCAGTCCCTGACAACAGCGTCAAAAATTGGTGGCTGTCGAGATCAACAATAATAATTCCTACTCAAAAATAAATTAAAACTGTAGTATAGTTGAGTAAGGTCATTTCCCAAGAGAGTGGTTAGATTTATTTTTTTCTGCAAAAGATTTAAAAAAATATATAATTGGGGATTTTGTTATAATAAGAATAAAAAGAAAAATTAAAATGTAGTAGAGAAAAATCACTATGTAAAATGTTGGGAGAAAATCAATATGATGAAAACATCCAACCAAAGGAATAATCTTAGAATGGGTTCATGGAATTGATCATTGATGTAAAAATGAATTATTTGAATCTTTACAAAATTAGTTATGGTTATTGGTACGACCTAACAACCTATCCCTCCATATTTCTTCGATAATCAGGATACGATCTCTAATTATTTCTCTTGCCAGTTAAACAACCTTTGATACAATCTTAAGATTTAATTTACCAACAACATTAAAAACTAGAGAGACTGTCAATTCTAACCAACAAACACACATGTAAGTTCATTTAAGCTAGATTATATATCTTCCTAACATAGAATTGAAAACCTATCTGTAATCAATTATGTTATTTACCACTTATATTAGAATTCCTAAATAATTATGGATTCAGGTTTCTAATTGGTGATATATTATCCTGACAATTGAACTAAGGACTCTTTTGGCATAATCAATCAAAACAATAATTTAAACAAGCATAGAACATATATAAATAACAAAGATATAAAAGAACAAGAAAAAAAACAAATTAGATCTCACAATTCTTGAAGAACCCAAACTTTAATTATCCTTTAGTTGGACTAAATAATTTAGCAAGCCATAAGTTCAAAGAAAAACACTAAAGAAAAAATAAAAATATAGAATTAAGTCTATGATGATGATGATGATTCAAAATGATCTCCTGTCACAACCCTCAACTTACCAAAATACGTACAAATTTTTCACATTTTCCTGCATCATTTACTATTCGTCCTTACCTTAATCGTGAACAGTAACTCTCCTCAATAGTTGGGCTGTGTGTCGATGTCTAACTCACTCCACCATACCAATTCAATTTGTATATTATTTATGAGTAAACACTTGTATAAATGTATATATAAGAGTTGTTACATGTGTTTACATTGTTTTACATCCCCAATAGTTACATAAAAAATGCTACTGTGCTATCGTAAGTTTAGATAAAAAATTACAACAGTATGTATACCTTACGCGTTGGGATGCAGCGGATTACCAAAAGGGAATGCCTCCAGTCACGCTCAATCTATACTCAACACTCTGTAGAGATGGGGAAAATAAGGGGGTGAGCAAACCACACGCTCGGTAAGGCAATCATGTGAACAAGTAGATATTGTACTATCTACGTGATCGTGATGCCATGCTTAAAAGCATTTAGTTTATCATTTTATCTTAAAACATGAGTGTATGATTATGTTAATGGTATGTAAAAAATTCATGCTATTGAAATCCAGTTCACAATTCAATTCAAAGCATTTTATAAATCATCATGCATAATTCACAATAAAGTATGGCATTACCTATCATGCGTTTTCTCAAATAAGCATGGCATTAACCATCATGCATTTTTCACAATAAAGTATGGCATTAATCATCATGCTTTGGAGCACTTTAAACCATTAATAATCGATATCTCAAAACAATTCAATACTTGTAAGGTCTCAGCCCCTCACTCGGACTGTCCTGACCCACAAATCATTTCAAACAAGGATTTATTCACAAAGCATTAGAGATGTGAGATAGACAATTCAATAAAAGGTAATAGCCTCTAGGTCTATGGCCATAACCTGTGATACCGACTATACAGATCAGGTGTGTGGGATATCACCACTATCTGCTTCTACACGGGAGGTGGGTCAAATCCTACCCTCCGGTCCATAGCAGCTCTCGTCCGAAAAGGGCATATCACAATCTCAACACGGTACAATGTACTCCATGCTTCATGCACGGTACAACGTACTCCGTGGACCCAATCAACACATCATATCACACCACATCTCAAAACGCACGTGTTAGCCTATTTAATCGGTACAACCTCTTGTCTACTTGAAGCTCCTAACACGGCTAATCAATCATGTCAAAACAATGCACGTGTGAGCCTATTTAATCGATGTGACACCTAGTCTACCCGAAGCTCCAAGCACGGTAACAAGCAAGGTGGGCATCTAGAGAGAGCCAAGCACCAAGCATCATGCCAAAACCAGCATGAAATCCATGTGAAAACTAGTGCGAGCTAAGCTCTAGCACCTCATGCATATAAAACACATCAAATCTCGTGCGAGTCTTGCTTTAGCACGCTTTCATTCACACGAAATCATGTATGTGGCTCAATTCTTTGCAAAGTATGGTTAATAAACCAAAACAACTCATCTCTTTTACAAGTCATTTCAAATATTAGCCAATCTACCAAATCATTTGCTGAAAAGCAAAAAACATGATTTTCAAAGCAATGTGCTTTTGTTTTCATGCACATTTCTCAAACACCCAACTTTTGCCCTGCAATCACCCAATTTCATTTCCTAACATCTCATGCAATCTAGCAAAGCATTTAAGCACCCAAATTGTGTACAGATATCTTTAAAAGTCCACACAATTCCCTTACCTCGATTTACTTGAGTGTGACTCTCTCTTCCTCTTAGCTTCTTGTTCTCTTGGCTCGTTTTGCTCTGGTGTATCCTCGGGAGCTGCGATTCATTCATCCAAATCAATTGAGTTAATGTTGTTAACTCATATTTGACCTCACTAGTTAATATAATTCATTTATGCATTTTACCAATGCCCTAAATCCACATTTTACCCCTTTTAGGTAAATCTTACAATTTAGTCACTAACAACATCTTAAAATCTTACCCATAACACTATTATCACCTCTAGATATCCCATTTCTCATTTATCTCCATACATTCCACTTTCTCACACTAGACCAGTTCTAAGTCATAATCATTCCAATGCATTTTAGATAGTTTCTAACAATACTAAGAACCTCAATCAACCCCAAACATCAATAGCTTAACAATGTACTTAAGTTGGTGCTTTAGAAACTCACCTCTTTGAATTTCCTCTTTGCTCCAAAAAGAAATGCCCCTTGTTCCTTCAATCCAAAAAATAGGTAAATACCTCGAAACTATGTTGTTCTTCTCCTTGATATGAACAACTTTGCCTCTAATAGTCTTCCCTCAAATCTCCTTGAAAATAGTTGGATTTAGAGAGAGAAAACTAGGTTTTGGGTTGGAAAGGGAAGGAAATGGTTTTGTCCCAAAATCTGCAGATTTTTAACGCCTTTTTTATAGAAATAACTTGAGGAGATCGATCTGCACAAGGAGAAGATCGATATGGTCCCCTTAAATTCCTCTTTTCCATAGTATTTTAAGCATGAGATCGATCTGTCGAAGCTTAAGATCAATCTGCTCCAAATAGAGAGCTAAGGAGATCAATCTGTATGCTTGAGGATCGATATTTTCATTACAGAATATTTAGGAGATCGATTTGGCCACATTGGAGATCGATCTTCCCTATTCCTTTGCTTAAATAGAAGTATTTTTTGCTCATCCAGATCGATCTATCATCCTATGAGATCGATCTGCCCTGCATAATTTCCAAATTTTGCTGTAATTTCCTATAGAAACTTATACCAAAACATCCTTAATTTGCTGCCATGGTCATTTTCTCATCCAATCATCTTTGAGACTTAAAAATGGCATCCATTCATACCTTATACCTATTGAAACTTGTGTGGAATATTTGTATAACCAAAGTATATGGTATACACCAAATGAAAGTGCACAACTCATGCACATTTTCCTTCTCTTTTACCATACTACCCATTTTCCATTTTACTCCCACTCTTCACATGTTTAAGTTCATATCTTTATATTCATATGCAATGTAACTTGTATGTACAATCACAACTCTTATTGCAAGTGTGTACATTAACTTATGGACTTACATCACATATACTTCACTTATGAATTCATAGTATAACTCCATTTACATTTTTATGTACATATTAAAATTATACATATACGGGGTCTCACATCCCCCTTTCCACTCTTAGTCTATAAATACTAAATCTCTTAACCCCCAAAATCTGTTTCTAAAGGAAATTTCTCTGATTGAGTTTGATTACAATTAAACTTATTTCTTTTTCCAACACTTGCCAAAGACATTCATTGCATATCTCTCCCTTAATAATTAAAATCTTTCACTTGCTATCTTTAAACTGGTTACGTCAACTTCAGCTACAAGTGATAGATCTTGACTTGAATTCACATATTTGACTTGCAATCCTTGTCACTGCCTTAGGCGTGCCCATATCTTATACCAAGATTTCTTCTGATTTTGTGACTTGATCAAAATTGACAACTTTAGTCTATTTTTCTCATATTCCTTCATTCACAATACAAAATAGAAAATATAAGTCAAATCCAAAAATTAAGCATATAAAAGAATTTAAATCATGTGAAAAATGACAATTATTATGTCTAATATGCAACTTATAAAATTCCTCCACACCTAAACATTGCTTATCCTTAAGCATATAGTAGTCTAAATTTATAATTTCTTCTCATCATTCCTTCATCCTCTTCCTATGCTCATCTAAAACAAATTTTTCTTGAACAAAAGTTTTTAAAGTGAATTCTCATAACACACATGGAAAGCACCTTAATGATTCAATTAAATTCATAAAGTACATAGGATCCAACACCCTCGCAATTGGATTTCACTCATCACACTCTAAGTGTTTAAGGTATATATCAATGAGCTTTCAAGTCACTACATAGAAGATTTCTTACCATAAGCTTGCAAATTCATCACATCTCTTCCATCAATGAATGAATTAAGATGCAAAAACCTAAGGGTCTAAAAGGGTTGTAATGGGGCTTAGGTAAGGTATGACAAAAGGATTTTTGGGTTAAAGAAATTGAAGAAATTATACAAAACTTTTCACACAAAACTCAACTCAATGATTTCATGTCACGACCCATTTTTACCGAAAATCGCTACAAATTTTTCGTTTTTTCTTTTCTTTTCCCGATCGTGAACATTCTCACCACCAAACAGTTGGGCTATGAGTCGGTATTAATCACCCTTTACCATCTACCGTGACATCTATCTTTTAATTTATTTAAATGCAAACACGTATACTTTATAATTGAGACTCTATACTTGTACTTGTTTACTAATATTTACATCCCCCATATTACATTCAAAATTGATTACTATGCTATTACATGTTTAGATATAAAATCGTACCAAGTGTATACCTTTTGATTATGGAAAGCAGTAGATACCAAGAATGCAAGTCCTCGATCGCTCACTAATTACTGCAAGTGCTCTGAAAAGAGTGAAAAATAAGGGGAATGAGCAATCCACGCACTCAGTAAGGCAATCATGCAAACAAGTAGATAACCACACTATCTACATGCTCATGATGCCATGCATTAAATCATTCTCTTTCGAAATCGTTCTTAAATACGAATTTCATGCATACTTTTATGCCAAGTAAAATAATTCATATAGCAATCATGCAAACAAGTAGATAACCACACTATCTACATGCTCATGATGCCATGCATTAAATCATTCTCTTTCGAAATCGTTCTTAAATACGAATTTCATGCATACTTTTATGCCAAGTAAAATAATTCGTATAAAATAATTTATTTCGTGAAATGGCAGATAAAGCATGGAATTATACTTCATGCTGTTTAAATAATGCACATTATGTCAAAACATGCCATTTATTTCAAATTGGTAATTCATTGCGTGAAAGGGCAGATAAAGCATGGAATTATGCGCTGTGCTATTTAAATAATGCACATTATATCAAAACATGCCATTTATTTCAAATCCACATCCACCCCAAAATCATCAAGACTCAGTCCCACAATATAAAATCATGAAATCACAAAATCAAGTATTGAGTAATATGTGATTTCGCAAAGCAAATAATATGCGATTTCGCAAGTAAGTGACATGCAATTTCATAAGTAACTGACATTTGAGACTAGGCAATAATAAGGGTAATAACTCTATGATTATGGCCATATCTTGTGATCCCAGGCTACACCTGATTAGGTGTGCAGGCTATCACATCACATCTGGGGCTGCCCCAGGAGGTGGGCACCAAACCATCCTGCCAGCCAATCAGATCCCTAGTCCGAAGACTACACATCATATATCACGGCACGGTACAACGTACTCCATGCTGTAAACATGGTAAAACGTACACCCTATGCCCATGTCATCTCAATATCCAACGTCATGTCTTAAAATGCACGTGCAAGTCTATTTAATCGGTGTGGCACACAACCTACCCGGAGTGTCACAACCCAAATTACCTAAAATTAGAGTAAATTTTTCACTTTTTCATTTATTATTTAATTCTTACCATTCTCTCATCGTGACCATCCTACAAACAGTTGGGCTATGATTCGGTGTTAGTCATCTCACACTATTACCAATTCCATTTCCATATTCACATTCATTTATCAGAGTTTACTATCTTTTGACTTTAATTAAATATATACACAATGGTATTTGTAACTCTACATCCCGACATCAAATCCATTTACAGTACTGTGCATTACATATTTAGATACAAACTATACAAATGTGTATACCTATATCTCGATGGGAAGTAGCGGATACCAAACATGCAAGTCCTCAGCTGCTCTATAACTATTTGCTAGTGCTCTGAAAAGATGGGAAAATAAGGGGGTGAGCAAACCACACGCTCAGTAAGGCAATTATGCAAGTAAGTAGATAGCTCCACTATCTACATGCTCATAATGCCATGCCCTTAAAATCCATTTCTTTTTATTAAAATCTCAAGCACAAATTCCTTCATACATCAATGACATAGTTTATTCAAAACTATTTGTACATATAAAAATCATGTAATTCATGTATCAAAAGGCATTTTATGTGACATCATTAAATCATAATGAGCATGAAACAAATCCAGATCATGCATTCTTTCATGTCATGTAAGACAAATCATGAATTTGAAATAAAAGCATGGAAAACAACATCATGCTACTACATTTAAATCATTTCATTTAAAACGTAGTATAAAACAACCCTTCTGGGTCAATCATCTTATAAAATAATTCGTTATAAAATTCTCAGAAAAATAGATCATCGTAGTACAAAATCATAAAATCGGGTGCCTAACCCCTCCCGCAGGTCTACCCTGGTCTATCGACCAATAATTATATCATGTGAGACATGTAGGTAACTATCAGTAACAACATAGGACTATGGCCATAACCTCGTGATCCCTGGCAACAGAGTACCTAGTGTGCAGGGTATCACACCTGAAATGGGAGGTAGGTTGTCCTAAGCGCCAGAACAGCATAACACCAGGATTATGAGGGCAAAGCTTGCTGCCTCGTGGCTAATGCCACTCCACTCCAACAATCCCCACGATACAGCGTACTCCGCATGATATACACGGTATAACGTACTCAGTAAACCTAAGCTTAATCAGGGGTGCCTGCAATAGGTCTTATCTACCTATATCATCTCTGTCTGAGTATGCACGGGTGAGCATATCATCTCACTGTGACACAGTCTACAAGAGGCTCTAACATGGCTATATGCATGTCATATAAATCCCTGTGCGAGCGAAGCTCTAGCACAATTTCATAGGAATCAATGAAATCTGCTTATGAGCAGCGCTCCTGTACGACTTAAACTGATTATAAATTCAAGTAAAATCCACATACGAGCAATGCTCTAGTACAGATATGTATAAAAACTCAGTGAAAACCTCGTACGAGAAAAACTCCAGTACGACATTAAAATGAGTTATAAAACCATATAAAACTTCGTGCGAGGAACGCTCCAGCGCGAGTGAATGCTCAAGTAAATCAAAACTTCGTAAAAGCAATGCTCCAGTACAGCTTTATGCATAAATACATCAAATCTCGTGCCAATTATACTCTAGCATGACTTTTATGCAATATCGTATCAAAATAGGATGCAAGCTAAGCTCCAGCATCTCTCATGCATGTCAAATCATAAAAACTAGTGCGAGTAATCGTTCCAGCACCTTTTTATGCATTTCAGGTCAAAACAAGTTAAAACTGTCAAAACAGTTAAACAGAGTGCGAGCTAGGCTCCAGTACTTCTCATGCATTTCACCATAATAAAAATCAGTGCGAGCAACTGCTCTAGCACATTTCATGCATATGATGTCACACAAATCGGTGAGAGCAACTGCTCAAGCACATTTATGCACACTCACAAACGCAGATATAGTGCGAACTATATGCCAGCACTATTTGTTTCCATATAAAAATTGATAGTTGGCCCATTTTCCAAAGAAATTTCATTTAAATATGAATAACACCTACGTAGTGTTATCTTGTGAAATTTATACAATTTTTGGCCAATCTACTACTTTGCTTGATAAAAACCAATAAATTTTCTTAAATCAGAAAATCCTTAAATCATGCATGTGAGAACCCTGCTGCCCGCCCCTCACCAGGTCACAGGCTTACGGCGAACTCATCAAAAACCCGTATTGCCCTCTCTGGGCCCACTGGCCCTCAAGGTTTTGCTCCACTGGGGGGGCAAGCCCATCTCCCAGGAGACGCGTCCCAGGAGGCTCGAACTCGGGTCAACACCCTTGTTCTTGCACTCCTGTTGCCATGTGCAAGAACAAGGGTGTTGACCCGAGTTCGAGCCTCCTGGGACGCGTCTCCTGGGAGATGGGCTTGCCCCCCCAGTGGAGCAAAACCTTGAGGGCCAGTGGGCCCAGAAAGGATAATACGGGTTTGGGATGAGTTCGCCGTAAGCCTGTGACCTGGTGAGGGGCGGGCAGCAGGGTTCTCACATAAAAACATTTGTAAGACCCGAAATTAAATCGTAAATTTTATGAGGTAGAAAAATGTTCACAAATTTAAAGGAATGGGATTCGGACTGAAAATAAGGATTCAAATCATAAAATGAATGAGTGTTCGTGAAGGGAAGTTTGACTGAATTAATCCCGAACAAGTGTAGGCGTAAAACGGTCAAAAGATCAAAATTCGGTATAAACCTGGTAAGAAAATTTTATTAAAAATAATGGATTTGAGAATCTTGATCAGTAATGAAGGAATAATTAAATTTCGAGTCCAATTGATCAAGATCCGAAATTTTTAGAAATACCGAAAAGTCATCTGGGACAATATCTCGAAAATACAAAGAAATTATACCGAAAAATGATTAAAAATACAATAAATAAATTAAATTAAATTAAATTTATTTATTTAGAATAAATTAATAGAATTGTAGATATTTTCAGATTTTTTTATACTATTTTAATGAATATTTTAATAATAAAATAAATTGTTAAATAAAAAAATAAAAAAATTGAAAAAAAAAAGAGAGAATCGGGAAAACCCGAAAATAAGAAAACGAAACCGAAAGACGACCCGTGAGAACCGACCGTCGATTCCAGCACACCGGCGACCGACAGTGTCCGACGAAGCTACCAGGAGGAAGAGGAGAGACTGGCGAGCACGTGGGCACCGAAATCACGCCGCCAGGTGGCCGGAGCAGGCCGATCGGAGCGAAGGAAGACCGACAAAGAAACGGGTTGATTTCCGACGAACCACCGCGTCTGGGCTGAAACGGAGGCCACCGACGCACTCAGGGGAAGAAGCCGGTTCTTTTGAGACTGGTCTTGGCCGGTGAGACCATCGGAAACGCCGGCGACGGCAAGTGGCAGTAAAACGGCACCGTTTGGCCGAAAGGAAAGGGAAGGAAAAGGAGGGAAAAGGAAGGAAAGAGGAAAGAAAAGAAAGGAAAAGGAAGGAAAAGGAAAGAAAAGAAAGGAAAAAGGGGAAAAAAGGAAAGAAATTTACCGGGGACGACTCGAGGTTCGGGTAAGTTGACCGAGGGTCGAAATTGACCTACGGGTAAATTTTGAAAATTTAATTTAATATTATTTTAATGGAAAATAATCCGGATTTACCTAATTGTGCAGCTTCACGACAGAGACTGAACGAGAGCCGATCGCGCTCTGATTCTCGTACCCTGCATCGTATCGGGTAAGTACAGTTTAATTTCGGCAATCAGAGTTCTTTAAATACCGAGTTTTAATTAATTTACGGAATTATGGATTAATTTCGCATAGAAAGGAATATTAATTCGGAGTTGTAATAAATTGCCGTAAATAGTATACGGGCTATCCATTGAATTTGGAACAAAGCTCGATAATTATTAGTAAGCTGCATAAGCCCGGTATACCCGAAGAAGGGAATTAATAAATATAAAAGCGTTGAATTGGGCCGAGACCCAATAAGGTAGATAGGGCCCAATACCTTAAAGTTGGTCAGTAAATGCGATATACCGATCAAGATAAGTGAATTAACCTCGACTATATGGTTATATGCAGTTACGTACCTTTGGTTGGCGCGCACTTGGGCCGAGAGGTTCGGTATCATCGAGACAGGTTAAGTCTGCGCGCGATTCCAGGTAAGGGAATTTTATGAGCACTTAGAGGTAGCTATACCTAATTTTGAGGGGATTTACATTACGTTAAATTCATTAGGCTACCCGAAAACAGAATAATAATTTTTGCGAAAAAAATATGGAAATAGTGAAAAATGACTATTTTGCCCCTAGTTAGGAAAATTTCAAAAAGGGTAGTAAGGCTATGAAATTGCATGAATTTCATGATTTTAATGTTTTATATGATTATATTGCTCTGATTTAAGCAAATATGCACATAGGTTGGCTATTGATTTCGTGAAATATACGAAAGGGTACCAGTTTGTACCAGTTACTATTTTAAAAGATGTTTTGTCAAGATTTAGCCACCTGTCGTATTTATACAAGTAAAAATAGCGCTAGAGTCTTTCTCGCACTCAAGTTTACTGATTTATTTATCATGAAAAGCCGTACTGGAGCATTGCTCATACGAGAAATTTGTGTGTGCACAAAATCGTGCTGGAGCTTCGCTCGCACGAGATTTTAGATATCATGATATGCATAGCATGGTGCTGGAGCTTCGCTCGCACTAGATGTGAGTTGACATGCATATAGTCGTGCGGAAGCCTCCTGTAGACTGTGTGTCACAGAGAGTTGAGATGCTCGCACGCATACTTTGAGACATGGGTTGGTTATCGACATAGTATTGGGGTGGATAAGACCTACGGCAGGCACCCCCAGACTATGATATGGGCCCACGGAGTACGATGTACCGTGTATGTCACGCGGAGTACGCTGTACCGTGCAGTCATGATGACTCTATGATGTTACTTGATATTCTGGCGGGTAGGACTTGACCCCACCTCCCGTTGCAGTTGTGATGCCCCGCACATCGGGATCCGTGTAGCCTGGGATCACAGGGACATAGTATGGCCATAGTCCATAATTTTTCATACAGTAACCTACATGCCTCACATGATATCATACGGTCTGGATAGACCAGGACAAACTCGATGGAGGGGTAGTCCCGATTTGTGTTTTTAAAAGAGATGTGATTTGATGAATCAAGGTATTCCCGAGAGATGGGTTTAACCTTGATGAAGTTGTTTTATAATGAAACAAATGAGTTTTAAATGTGATGAATTTATGATGAAACAAATAAGTTTCAAAGTGATGAGTTTTGTGATTAAACAAATGAGTTTTAAAGTGAAGAGTTTATGATGAAATAAATGAGTTTTAATGTGACGAGCATGAGATGTCATACATGATGATTTTCCATGTGTGCTTGATATGTCGATTTCATGATTTCTTGTATATGATATATACATACATGTGGCATTGTTTTAATCTTACCTCATGCTCCGAAAGTAAACGATTTTTACATCATGACATTATCAGCACGTAGATAGTATAGTTATCTACCTGCTTACATTATTGCCTTACTGAGCACGTTTCGCTCACCCTTTCATTTTCCACCCCACAGGGTATATTCAGTAGAAGAGAACGACAGTAGTCATTTCCGCTGCTTCTTATTAAGATCAGGTATACACATTTATATAATTTTTGTATCTGAACATATAGATGCACAGTACTGTATATGGATTTAATATTGGGGATGTATTTTGTTTAAATAAATTGATATGTGAATGTGAATATGAAAATGGAATGGTAAATAGGTGAGAGGTTACTAACACCGAATCATAGCCCAACTGTTTAGTAGTGTAACTGTTCACGACAGGTGAGGAAATGGAAAAAAATGAAAAATTTGTAGGGATTTTTAGGTAATTTGGGTCGTGACAATGCATTTCATGCATGTCATGCTTTCACCATCCTTAGGTGAACTTCCCTCAATAGGGGTAAAATAGTTTTTTCACCTATTTCAATCCTTAAAATTATTTAAACCACTTTTAGGATCATTATACAATAACCGTGTATACATACATAATCAGTGTATACAAAAACTATTAAAATACGCGTAGATACCTCTAGCTTCTCACACAATTCCCTTACCTCATTTTCTATACAGTCTGAGCTTTCCACTAATGACTCATCACGCAGTCCGATTTGCTCCGAATCCAAATCAAATCTCTGGTACTGAGGATACACATTCATCAGGTCAAATACACTACAATTTATTGTATTTCATAATTTTCTGGGCTAAATTCAAATCATTGAGCCCGTTTACCCATGTTAGGCCCGATTGTACCTTAATGGGCCTTAATCGACCTTAAGCCTGTTTTCTCACTTACTATTAACATTATCGAGGCCTATTGGGCTCATTAGACCCATCAGTATTTATTTAGCCTCGTCCTAAATTCTCGGATATCTCAATTAATTATTTATGACAATTTATCCAATTTTTCAGAATTTAATTCATTTATGCGAAAATTAAATTCAAAATTAATCAACACGCATAACGATGTAAATTATCATAAATAAGGGTTACTTACCCGTGATTCCATGATCGTACACAAACCAAGGCTATCTTGAGCTCTCGGTTGATGTCAATTGTCAAACTACACATTTAATTATTTTTTCAGGTAAATTTTCAATCGGATATTAATCAAATTAAATATTCCAAAATTTAAATCGATTAATTCGACCATTTACCGACTTACCCAAAATTCGATTGCATCACTGGAATTTTCTCCAATTTTTTCTCTTTTTCTTTTTCATTTTTCTCTTTTTTTCTTTTTGTTTTTGGCCGAACCGGTCCGGTTCAATTCAACCAAGTTCAGACCGGTTCGGCTCGATCGGTTCAGTCCAGTTCAGCCGGTTCAGGTAATATTTGGTCGTTCTTGCGCCGTCCGATCGATTCTCGACGTGATTTCGATGCCAATCGACTTGGCTGCACTTGGGCATCTAAAATCGGGCCCCGGCTGGAGTCAAAACGGCGTCGATGCCCGCCAATCGGGGCTTCTCCCCCGCAGGACCTCCCTTCGTTTTCGGTGTTTTCGGGCAACTTCACCGCACGTCGCAGCTGTCGGTGGTTCCCCCGGGGTTTGTTACCCTTCGTCGATCCTCGCCTGGGGTCCCTGGCCGCCAGTGGTGGCTCGTCCGACGAATCTCTTCCTCGGTCGGCCTTCGCGTTTTTCTTCTTTGCTTTTCTGTTTCGTTTCCTCTCTGTTTCTGCAAATTTCAGATTTCTCTTTTTTTTCATTTTATTTATTTATTTATAATTTATTTTTTTATATTATTTTATTCATTAAAATAATATTAAAATCCACAAATATCTTTAAAAAAATTTATTTTATTCATTTAATCACTAAATGAATTTATCGGTATTATTTCGTCTTTCCCGTATAATTTTCGATTATTTTCGGGATTATTTTTCGAGGCGAAAATTTTGAAAATATTAAATAAATTCATATCTTGATCAATTTAACCCGAAATTTAATTATTTCTTCTTTATTGATCAAGATTTCTCAATCTCATATTTTTAATTAAATTTTCTTATCACGCTAAATATCGAATTTCGATCTTTTGACCGTTTTACCATTCACGTGTTCGGTAATTCCATTTCAATCCTTTTTGCATTTTTTAAATGCACTCAAAAATTTTTATTCATTCCCTTTTACTCTTACGATAAAAAATTCGGGTCTTACAATCTCCCCCACTTAAGAAATTTAGTCCTCCAAATTAGAACCAAGGCAAATAAGTCCATAACAACTCCAGGTACGTCTATCGCATCATACTTTTTAATTCTCATGTAACTTTTTTCAGAGTGTAATACTACCATCATACTTAACTAGGGAGATCATCTTAAACCTCAACACTTTCTCCTTCCTGTTTAATACCTAAATCGATTCTCTAATATACGTTACACTTTCATTAAGCTAAGCTGTTGGAGCTCATATCCGATCACAAATATCGGGTCCGGATAATATTTCTTAAGCATCAAATGATAGGACACATTGTGGATGCTTGCTAGTTCAAGTGGTAACGCCAACCTACAGGTCTTATCTCCCACTTGTCCAATATCTCTATCTGAATCTCGTTACGTCCTTAAGACAAGTAATTGCCAACAATAATGATTCACCCTCAGTGAATTTCCAATGGGTGCTGTCTCTTGTCAGCATAGCTTTTTGTCTGCTCTGAGGTGTTCTTAATCTCTCACAAATCAATTGAACATCCTCAGAGGTTTGTCTTACCAATTCACGAACAATTCTATCTGTCACCCATTTCTTCTTATCCAAGTCAGGGAACAACTCCCTACGACCATACAATGCCTCATATAAAATCACCTCGATACTCAAGTGACAACTATCATTTTTGGTGAATGCGATTAGTAACAACTGATCATCCCAGGAGTTTATAAAATCAATGGCACACGCTCTCATCACATCCTCCAAAACCTGTACAATCCTCTCTGACTGATCATCTGCCTGAGGATGGAAGCTGTGCTAACACACAATCAGGTTCCCACAGCTTCCTGAAAATTGTTCTCAGAAGTGGGAAGTGAAGCGAGAATCCCTATCTAGTATCATGCTCACTGGAACTCTACATAATGTTCTATAATTTCCATACATATAAATCCATCTATACACTTTGAGTATCTGGGGCTTTTCATAGCCAGAAGGTGGGTAGACTAAGTCACTCTATCGACTATCACCCAGATAGCCTCTGATTCATTTGGGTCCTCTATAACCCATCACAATATTCATGGTAACTTGTTCTCTTTTCCGTGTCAATATAGGTAGAGGCTGCAATAACCCAGCAACTTCTAGTACTCTACCTTATTCTGCTGACATACGACACTTTTTCACAATCTCTATAATATCTCTTTTCATAGCTGACCACCAATACATTTTTTAGAGATTCTGATATATTTATTACTTCTAGGATGCACTGTATATCTAGAAGAGTGAGCTTCTGACAATAACACTATATCATCAACTATGGTCTTCGACAGTACTTATACTGTTTCTGAACCTCTGTAAGTCATCATCACTTACTGTGAACTCTGTCACTATACCTTTCTGAATCTAACTGTCACGACCCAACTATCCAAAAATCAGAGTGAATTTTTCGCGTTTTTGTTTATTTTCTTACTTAATTCTTACCTGTCCTCGAATCGTGACCAACACTCCACTACTAATTGGGCTGTGCGTCAATGCCAGTCCCACCATACATCTACCCCAGTACTTATTTCTTCTCCAGTCATTTATAGTTGTTATATTATTTATACATCCCCTAAAGTTACTTACAAACATGTTACTGTGCTATGCTTATGTAGATACAATAAGTACAAGTGTATATACCTTATGTTGATGGGCAGCAGCGGATATCCGGAATGCAGTACTGAGTCGCCTCAACTTCAACTGGAGATCATCTGTGGGAGAAAATGAAAGGGGTGAGCACATCAAGCTCAGTAAGGCAATCCTACGAACAAGTAGGTAACCATACTACCTACATGAACGTGGTGCCATGCATAAACCACCCTTTCTCCACACATTTTAAAACATATGATATGATGTTGTGATGTTATGTAAATCAAGTTGCACGGAAAACTCAACATGCAATTATTTTAAATCATTTCTTTCTCTTTAAAAATTTCACAATGAAGTCAGGACTCGACCCCTCCTTCGGGTGATCCTGACTCACACAAAACCATGGAAATAGAATTTCTCAAAAGCATCGGTATCGAAAACATACGTATATATATACAAGATACGAGACTAGGCAATACTGTATATCGGTAATAACCAGGACTGGCCAATATGTCCTCGTGAGTCCTCTAGCTTCACGGATCCCAGTGTGCGAGGTCTCACCCTGATCGGGAACTGCCTGGGAGGTGGGTTAATCCAACCCGTCAGTCTTATCCGATCTCACGCATCCGTCGATGCCGTATCCGAAGATACCCCGTATCACGAAGATACCGTATCACAAAGATACCCCGTATCACAAAGATACCGTATCCGAAGATACTCTGTATCACAAAGATACCGTATCCGAAGATACCCCACGGTACATCGTACTCCATGCTACTTGCACGGTACATCGTACTCCATGGACCCATATCACTCTAGGTACTCCAGCCCAATTGGCCTGCTTCCCACAGAGGTTTTCATAACTCAATACTCGTTGCCATGTCTCAAAACGCACGTGCGAGCCTATTAAATCGGTGACACACAGTCTACCCGATGCTCCAAGCACGGCTCATTGTATGTTCTCTTAAGAATCAGTGCGAGCGATGCTCAGCACTCTCATCAAATCAAGTAAACTTGGCAGAGCCCGCTTTACATCTCCACAAGGCCGCCAACCTCATCCCTCACTCTCACCCTACTTAAGAGGTCTATTGAGCCTGTTGGGCCTTTTGGCTGACTCCAAGGGCAGACAGCGCTACTCCACAAATCCAGTAAAACTAGTGCGAGCTAGGCTCAGCACTCTGTATACAAATCGTATGAAAATCTTATAAAATCTGGTGCGAGTTAAACTCCCGCACCCTGTCATGAAAATCATGTAAAATCTGGTGCGAGTTAGACTCTAGCACCATGTCACGCAAAAGCATGTGAAATCTGGTGCGAGTTATACTCTAGCACCTATGCATGTAAAACTCTAGTGCGAGCTCTCGCTCCAGCACTAATGCATGCATCACACAAGTCAAACATCGTGCGAGCTGAGCTCTAGCACGTCACATGTAAATAAAAACATGTAGGCGGCTCGGTTATTTCCAAATAGTTTTCACAGAAATCACATCAGTTAAGATATGCAATGCTATGCATTTTCTTTCAAGGTGAGCCAGCCTACTCATGCATGCGTTGAAATACCTCCAGAACGAGCAGGAACCTCTTGTTCTTGCTCCTCCCAATTTTTCCTAAATTTTTAGAATTTTACCCTTAGCAAGGGTATTTTAGTAATTTTGCCCATACGGGGCACTAAAATTGTTTTTCGACCTCTAGACCCTTCAATTAGTTTTAAAGGACTGCATATGAATTTAAAATTGCGTACTGTTACCTCTAGCAGTCCGCAGAATTCCCTTACCTCGATTCTCGTCGAGTCTGACCTTTTTCTTTTCCAATGTAGTCCCATCGCGCAGTCCGATATGCTTCCAATCCAATGCCCGGAACTGCGTATTAACATTCCTCAGGTCAGATATTATGCAATTTAATTGTATCTATTACTTTCTGGGCTTAATTTAAATCATTGGGCCCGTTTACCCTTATTGGGCCCGATTGCACCTTAATGGGCCTTAATCGGCCTTAAGCCCGCTTTTCACTAAATTCCCACTTATCGAGGCCTATTGGGCTCATTGGGCCCACCAATAATTTATCGGGCCTCGTTCTAATTCTCGAATATCTAAATTCACTATTTACGACAATTTATCTAAATTTCCATAAATTAATTCAAATAATTGCGGGAATTAAATCAATATCACGCAATACAAGGTAATTGTCGTAAATAGGGGTCACTTACCCGAGATTCCATGCTAGTACGTACTTCGAGGCTATCTCGAGCCCTCGGTGGATGCCAATCGTCGAGCTACACAATTAATTACATTTTCGGGTAAACTTTTCGGTCGAAATTTAATTAAATAAAATATTCCAAATTTAAATCGGGTCATTTTGACCGCTTGTCGACTTACCCGAAGCTCGATTGCATCACAGGAATTTTCTTCAATTTTTTCCTCTTTTTCTTTTTCCCTTTTTCTTCTTTTTTTTTTCCCTTCTTTCTTGGCTGAACCGGTTCAGACCGGTTCAACCCGGTTCAGACCGCCGGTTCACCCCGGTTCGACCGGTTCACCGCCGGTTCACCCCTTTTCCGGTCGGTTCTCCGTCGGCTTCCACCGCCAAACGCTCCGCAAGGCCGTCCGCACCTCGAATCTGGGCTCGGATTCGCCCAAGGCCGCCGAAAAGCCGCCGGTCCGGCCTCTTCTCTCCTCGCCGTCGGACCCATTTCCTTCCTTTTCTGTTTCCGGCGCCGTCCGCCGGTTTCGGTGGCTGCCACCGCCACCAATCGCTCCATCTGGGCCTGGGGAGTCTTCGGCTGGGGTCGGGGTTGGCCGAATCTCGCCGGTGGCCGCCGGATTCGTCTTCTCCCTCCGTGGCTTCTCTCCCTCGATCCACCGGATTCCGGTGGTCTCGCCGGCCGATACCGGTCTCAAAAGGACCGGCTCCTCTCCCCGGTCACACCGGTGCCCGCCGATCTCCCCAGCTGCCGTGGATCGCCGGCACCGACTCCGTTTTTCCCCGTGGCTTTTCTTCCTCCGTTCGTCGTTTTTCGGTCTCCTTGGGGCGCGTCGCCAGCGCCGATGGATTCGCCGACCTCTCCTCTTGCTGATCGGCCCCTCGTCGGAGGCCGTCGGTGCCCGGTAGCCGTGGGTCGGTCGGCCACGCGCGGCAGCTTCTTCTTCTCCGTTTTTCTGCTTCATTTTTCTCTCTCCCCGATGGTTTTTTTTGTTTCAATTCTTTTTTTTTTCTTTTTTTTTTGTTTTATTAATTTTATTAATTTTATTTTTATTTATTTTAATTATTTTACTATTCATTAAAAATATATTAAATACCCCAAAACATCTACAAAATTATTATTTTTATTCTAATTTATTTAATTTAATTTAATTTAATTTATTTTAATCCTTTTTCGGGTATAATTTCCCCGTATTTTCAGGATATTGTCCCGAGTGACTTTTCAGTATATTTTCCGATTATTTTCGGGATTATTTTTCCGAACTAAAAATCCCGATTAATCCCGATTAATTCCAATAAATTAATATCTTGATCAATTTAATCCGAAATAATTTTATTTCACTTTTATTGACCAAGATTTCTTAAATCCATATTTTTAATTAAATTTCCTTATCGAATTTATACCGGCTTTCGGTCTTTTGACCATTTTGCCCTTACACGTGTTCGGGATTAATTTAACCCGACTTCCTTCACAAATACTCCTCATCTTTTCTTATTTAATTTTCGTATTTTAATTAAATTCGGGTCTTACACTAACCCACACCATCGACACCATGCCGATCATCATGCAAAGCTTGGCAATTTCGATCACACAAATCTGGTTCTAACCTCAGGCTAGCTGTCACACAATCACCGTCATCATCAGAAGGAATCACATCACTACTGAGGTTCACAACTGCTCTAGCAGCTCACGTTCCCTGACCATCATATGTGATACCATCCCGAGTCTCTTTCTGCTCAAAGCATCAGCCTTTCCTGAGTGGTACAATATTCACAATCATAATCCTTAGAAGCTCTAACTGTGAGACCCCGTATATGTAAAGTTGTGATGTGTAATGAATGTAAATGGACTTGTAATGTAAAGTACGATTGATGTAAGTCCATGGATCCAATGTACGTATATGTAATATGATTTGTAACGTATACAAGTTCCATTGAGTATGAATATGAAGAAATGAGTTCTTATAAGCGATGGATGTGATTGAAACTCAAAATGAGTAGTGTGGTAAAATGGAATGGAGTTATGCTTCCATTTGGTTATATATAGTATACCTTTGGACATATAATGAATGCACACAAGTTTCAATGTGCATAAGGTATGAATGGATGCCATTTTCAAGTTATAAAGGTGGATGGATGAGAAAATGGCCATGGCAGCAGATTAAGGATGTGTTGGTGTGAGTTGCAGCAAGGAAACTGCAGGAAATCTGGAAAACATGAAGGCCAGATCGATCTCATAGGATGAGAGATCGATCTGGAAGAGCCAGAATGCTCTTATTTGTGCAATGGAATAGAGCAGATCGATCTTCAATGGGGACAGATCGATCTCCTAAGCATTCTGTGATGAAAAGATCGATCCTCAAGCACTCAGATCGATCTCCTTAGCTCTCTGTTTGGGACCAGATCGATCTCATACTTCGACAGACTGATCTCATGCTTAAAATTTCATGAAAATGAGAGATTTAAGGGGACCAGATCGATCTGCTCTTGGACCAGATCGATCTCCCCAAGCTATTTCTATATAAGGAGGGCTGAAAATCTAGAAATTTCGAGAAAAACACAAATCTTCCATTTCTAACCCAAAAATCTAACTTTCTCTCTCTAAAATCAGCCATTTCCAACAAGAATTGAGGGGAGACCATTAGACATTAAGTTGTTCATCTTGAGGAAGAGAACAACATAGTTGGAACCCAAAATCCCATTGTGGGTATTGAAGGAGATAAGGGCATTGACATTTGGAGCAAGAAGAAAAATCATATTTGGTAAGATTCTAACACTCCAATCCAAGTACATTGTCTATTTAATTGAATTTGGAGTTTTTGGCATGAGTACGTATGGATGGAAACACCTAGGTTGTGTTAGAAACTAATGTAACCTAGAAAATGGAATGCCTCTAGTGTGAGAAAGTATGAATTGGGGAGTTGGTGGTTTATGGGTTAAGATAAGTTGTTAAATGAGTAATGTAGATGATTTGGAATGGTTATGCAGAGTTATAATATGAGTTTAAGTGAAATTATGAAAATGAGTATGTAAATGCTTGACAAATGCCATAGTTAGGAAATCAATGAAATATGAACACTATGAGCTTGATATCGATTTAATATCGATTTGTAATGAGTTAATAGGCCTAAAAGAATCCATAGGCTCGAGTTTTGGGTAAAGTAATGAAACGAGGCCTCATAAGCGTTAATAGAAAACTATAGGTCGAATTGACTATAGTGAACGCACGATGTCATATTATATGGATCGAATATAATGCGGGATACGATTTTGTATAGTCCCGGAGAGTTCGTTGAAGACGAATCGAACCGTACGAGTAAGCAGCTTAAGGAAGTGGAATCACACATCGCGATTCCAAGTAAGGGAATTTTGTGAGTATATAGAGGTAGCTGCTCGTACTTTAAATTTGTGGGTGAATATTGGGTGTTTTACGAAGTGCATGGTTGCTAAAGTAAATGATTGATGGTATTCATGAATGAGAAAGAGTATATGTGTGATTTTTGGTTTTGGAAGTGGATTCTATGAAATGGGATAGTAAGGCTAATAATTGCATAAATCTAATGTCTTGATGTCTTTCAAAATGAAATTGCTTTGTTTTAAGCAAGCTTGTAGATGGGTCGGCTAATGTTTATTAATGTTGTGGAAAAAGGCATTTGTGAAGTGCTAAACTCGGTTGTCAGGATTGTTTGATTGTGTATGAGCCGCATATCGTATTTGCATGACATAAATCGCGCTAGAGCCTCGTTCGCGCTGGATTTCTATGTTTTCACTTATGTGATACGTGCTTGAGCTTAGCTCGTACTTTGATTTGAATTGTGATGACGTTTTATAAATCGTACTGGAGCTTACGCTTGCACTTGGATTTGAGTGGTTTTTCTTATGCATATAACCGTATTGGAGCTATGCTCATACGTGGTTTCTTCATATTTTATGCATAAATGCCGTACTAGAGCGTTGCTCGTACGAAGTGATTGGTTTTGATGCATGAATTCGCGCTAGAGCGTAGCTTGCGCTGGTTTTCACACTGTGGTACGTATGAGGCCGTGGTGAGAGATACGGATTAACTCAGGGAACCCAACAGGCCTGATAGACCTCTTGAGTGGGGTGAGGGTGAGGGGCTAGGACCTGACATAATCCATTCAGGGAACCCAACAGGCCTAACAGACCTCTTGAGTGGGGTGAGGGTGAGGGGCTAGGACCTGAATCAGGGAACCCAACAGGGGCAAGTAAGGCCATGAGGGGCTAGGACCTGGTATTGAGGTTACTCCCACGTGTCTTGAGACTATAAAGGTTACACTTGGCATGGGGTAGATAAGACCTACGGCAGGCACCCCCAACCATGTTATGGGTCCACGGAGTACGATGTACCATGTATATCACATGGAGTACGATGTATCGCGTGGTGGTTACTTGATTTGAGAAAGTCTGGTGGAGAACTAACCCACCTTCGTGCCAGCATAATGCCCCGCACACCGGAATCCATGTGGTTTGGGATGATATGTGATGATTGGCCAACGTAGTCACTTGAGATATAGTAACCTGTCTCCTTGCTTGATTTACTTACTACCACATGATTTTAAATCTCTAAGTGTGATTTGTGATTGTTTAAGGTAGACCCGAAGGAGGGGTCGAGCCTCATGGAATTGATTTGTGAAATGAAAATGAGGTTGTGATTGTGAATTGATATGATGAGATTGTATGTGTTTGAGAAAGAGTTTTATGACTTGGGTTTAGAAAGGAGGTTTCTTAATGAATTGCCCTTTTTATGAATTTAAATGAGATTGAGCATGAGATGATTTATACATGATGTTTTTACCATGTTTATATGCCAATGTACATGATTTTGATACATGATATATATGTATACTCATATGGCATAGTTTTACTTCCTCATGCTCCTACTATAAACGATTTATGCATAACACTATCATCATGTAGATAGAGTAGTTATCTACCATGCTTACATTATTGTCTTACTGAGCGTGTAGTTGCTCATCCCTCTCTATCTTCCCCCTACAGAGCGTGCATAGTAGCCCAGTGAGGACTGAGGCATAGTATTTTGGACTCCGCTGCATCTCCATCGCTTAAAAGTATATATACAGTGATTCCTTTTGTATCTAAACAATGTAAAAGCACAGTATTCTTTGAGTTGTAATTATGGGGGATGTAGATGTCAGTAAAACATATTTTTGTATAAGTACATGATTAAATGCAAATGTATGACATCGTTTTAGTTAACTGAGAATGAATGAGATGTGGTGTTTATTATTGACTCACAGCCCAACAGTGTGTAGTGAGTTAGTTCACGACCGGTTAAGGTAACAGTAAAACGCGAAAAATTTTCAGTGATTTTCGATTAAAGAGAATGGAATTGGGTCGTGACACTAACCCTCTTTGTTATCTCATATTCGACTCTTTCTGTGAAAACAGATACTCGGAGCTTTTACGATCAGTGCATATTCAAAATTTCTTATCATTTAAGTGGTGGCACCATACCTTAAGTGTAAACACTACGGCTGCCAACTCTAAATCATGGGTCGGATAGTTTCTCTTATGATCCTTGAACTATCTGGATCCATAAACAACTATCTTCCCATTTTGCATCAATACACAGCTCAATCCTTATTTTAAGATATCCATATACACTTAGAAACCTCTTGAGCTGTTGGTTATAGTGAGATTTCTTATGGTGGTCAGTTCATTACTTCAATATACTAAAACTCACCAAAGCCATTTACATATTTATCATACCACTCGTATGAAATCTTTTTCCAAACGAAACGTGTCAATAGAGTAGCCCATTGAGAAACTCACAACACCTCGTCTGTAAAACAATTTTCATTTGCTACTCATGTTCTTTCCTGGACTTCGAATACAACAAAATATCATTGCACAAGATGACAACCACTCGGTCTAGGTAAGGTTTAAATACCTTATCATAGTTGAGTTCCACTAAATATTTCAATCACTCATATCCTTGACCTATGTATGCATAATGTATCATGTCATTTCGAAATCGCTTCCATTCAAGATACTAACCCACGTCATTTCTTTTTTCTTATATTAACGGCTTTTATAAAATTTTAATTTTTTAAACCTTTATGATTAATCGGATTCTATACTTCTTTATCGTACGAGCAACGGTACCCAAATTTTAAATGTATATATTACGATTGTCGATTTCAATTTATAAGTTATGTGTGCGCTTCTATACGCTGTAAAATCTTCAGGTGGGGAAGTATTTTGAAATACCTTTATTAACCCTCAGACTTGACTACATAGATTGGTTGTAGATATATCTACCTCTTATCCTTGGCCACAATTCATATTCACTACATATAGCTTATCTCCTTTCATATATAACTTATAACAAACTCTTTAATTACTTGTCAAAACTTACAGAATACTTTTTTAGGGATGTTTTCACCCCTATTTTCAACTTGTAATTTCTATAACCATATTCAGTTAATGAAAATCAGCTAACCATCGTCCTTATATTGTCTAAAGGTATAGGCTTCACATCTTTCCCTAACTTATAAGCAACTGAAGGCCGTATGAATAAATGTGTGGCACCAGGATCAATTAAAATAATTACTTCATTATTTACAACCAGTGTGGTATCTTCCACCATATCAGATGAAACATCAATAATGTCCTGGTCCAAGGCATACACTCTCCATCGTCCAACATCTTATTTTCGTGGTATCTACCACACATCCTACATTGTTTACACTGTTACACTGGTTCGTAGCAGGTCGGGGTCCTCAAATCACAATGCCCCTCAAAAAGTGCTGAAATTGAATACACTAGGGCCTTACCAATCATCTTACCCCGTGATTTATCAACTTAAATCTTTTACCAAACTACCTTTTTCCCGTTCTGGCATCTCTGTCATTCTTTATTCTCTTTTATCTCTATTACGGCCCTTACTACCTTTCCTAATCTCAGAGGCATGCAACTCATTATCTTATTCACACAACTGTAGTCTGCGCACTGCCTCGACATAGGTAGTGATATCTAATGGCCTAATCGGACTCTAATTGACAATCTAAGCCCTTCCATGAACTTTCAGACATCCCGACTCTCACTATTCATAGTGTCCGAGTCATATCTGCCCAAGTATATAAACTGAGTTTCATACTCATCAATCAACCAATTTCTCTGGGTCAGAGTAACTAATTTTATCAGTAATTTCCTTTAAGTAGTGTCCGAGATATTCTGTCATCAGAATACATATAGAATTATTTCTCATATCCATTCTGGATGTCTAATTCTTAATATGGGTCGAGCGGACTTCCACCAATGTTTCGACTCACCCTCAAATCACATACATACTCTGAGTAATTAGCTCGTAAAATATTCTTCACACTCCGCTCCAACCTCGCGAAACGTGTCTTAATACTGTCCGATCTCTCTGTCGGACTTTGTGGGGCATACTCAATACCAGCCTCCACTTCAATCTCATCTTGAGCCTCATGTGGCAACTCAGTACAACTCCTGGGCCTACCTCTACGGCCTCAAGCTCGTGTACTCGCCTCTCTGTCATAGCGGCTATCAGTTAATGAGTTTATTCTTGCATTCAAAACTAAATTCTTAGCTGCACTTCCATCTCGATATACACAATTGTATCAAAATAATGCACAGTACATGGGGATGTAAACTTCCTTAACCACTAACACCGACTCATTCAGGCCAACTCAAGCTTTGAAACCATTAAACCTGTCACGACCCAAATTACCTAAAATCAGAGTAAATTTTTCGCTTTTTCATTTATTATTTAATTCATACCTTTCTCTCATCGTGACTATCCTACAAACAATTGGGCTATGATTCGGTGTTAGTCATCTCACACTATTACCAATTCCATTTCCATATTTACATTCATATATCAGAGTTTACTATCTTTTGACTTTAATTAAATATATATACACAATGGTATTTAAAACTCTATATCCCCGACATCAAATCCATTTACAGTACTGTGCATTACATATTTAGATACAAACTATACAAATGTGTATACCTATCTCTCGATGAGAAGCAGCGGATACCAAACATGCAAGTCCTTAGCCGCTTAATAACTATTTGCTAGTGCTCTAAAAAGATGGGAAATAAGGGGGCAACCCACACGCTCAGAAGGAAATTATGCAAGTAAGTAGATAGCTCCACTATCTACATGCTTATAATGTCATGCCCTTAAAATCTCAAGCAGAAATTCGTTCATACATCAATGACATAGTTTATTCAAAACTATTTGTGCATATAAAAATCATGTAATTCATGCATCAAAGGCATTTTATGTGACATCATTAAATCATAATGAGCATGAAACAAATCCAGATCATGCATTCTTCATGTCATGTAAGACAAATCATGAATTTGAAATAAAAGCATGGAAAACAACATCATGCTACTGCATTTAAATCATTTCATTTAAAACGCAGTATAAAACAACCCTTTCTGGTTAATGATCTTATAAAATAATTCGTTATAAGATTCTCAGAAAAATATATCATCGTAGTACAAAATCATAAAATCGGGGGCCTGACCCCTCCCGCGGGTCTACCCTGGTCTATCGAGCAATAATTATATCATGTGAGACATGTAGGTGACTATCAGTAACAACATAGGACTATGGACATAACCTCGTGATCCCTAGCAACACGGTACCTAGTGTACGGGGTATCACACCTGAAATGGGAGGTGGGTCGTCCTACCCGCCAGAACAGCATAACACTAGGATTGCGAAGGCAAGGCTTGCTGCCTCGTGGCTAATGCCACTCCACTCCAACAATCCCCACGGTACAGCGTACTCCACGTGATATACACGGTACAACGTACTCCGTGAACCCAAGCTCAATCAGGGGTGCCTACAATAGGTCTTATCCACCCATATCATCTCTGTCTCAGTATGCACGTGTGAGCATATCATCTCACTGCGACACACAGTCTACAGGAGGCTCCAACACGGCTATATGCATATCATATAAATCCTTATGCGAGCGAAGCTCTAGCACAGCTCCATACATATTCATGATATGAGAAAACCTCGTGCGAGCGAAGCTCTAGCATGGTTTCATAGAAATCAATGAAATCTGCGTACGAGCAGCGCTCTAGTACGACTTAAACTGATTATAAATTCAAGTAAAATCCACGTACAAGCAATGCTCTAGTACAGATATGTATAAAAACTCAGTGAAAACCTCGTGCGAGAAAAACTCCAGTATGACTTTAAAATGAGTTATAAAACCATATAAAACTTAATGCGAGGAATGCTCCAGCACGAGTGAATGCTCAAGTAAATCAAAACTTCGTACGAGCAACGCTCTAGTACGGCTTTATGCATAAATAGATCAAATCTCATGCGAATTACACTCCATCACGACTTTTATGTAATATCGTATCAAAACAGGATGCGAGCTAATCTCCAGCATCTCTCATGCATGTCAAATCATAAAAACTAGTGCGAGCAATCGCTCCAGCACCTTTTTATGCATTTCAAGTCAAAACAAGTTAAAACTATCAAAACCGTCAAACAAAGTGCGAGCTAGGCTCCAGCACTTCTCATGCATTTCACAAGAATAAAAATCAGTACGAGCAACCGCTCTAGCACATTTCATGCATATGATGTCACACAAATCGGTGCGAGCAACCACTCAAGCACATTTATGCACACTCACAAACACTGATATAGTGCGAACTATATGCCAGCACTATCTGTTTCCATATAAAATTGATAGTTGGCCCATTTTCCAAAGAAATTTCATTTAAATATGAATAACATCTACGTAGTGTTATCTTGTGAAATTTATATAATTTTTGGCCAATCTACCGATTTGCTGTGCTTAAAACCAATAAATTCCCTTAAATCATAAAATCCTTAAATCATACATTTCATGCATGTCATGCTTTCGCCATCCTTAGGTTAACTTTCCTCAATAAGGGTAAAATAGTCTTTTCACCTATTTCGATCCTTAAAATTATTTAAACCACTTTTAGGATCATTATACAATAACCGTGTATACATACATAATCAGTGTATACAAAAACTATTAAAATACGCGTAGCTACCTCTAGCTACTCACACAATTCCCTTACCTCTTTTTCTGTACAGTCTGACCTTTCCACTGATGACTCGTCACGCAGTCTGATTTGCTCCGAATCCAAATCAAATCTCTTGTACTGCGGATAGACATTCATCAGGTCAAATACAATACAATTTATTGTATTTCATAATTTTCTGGGCTTAATTCAAATCATTGGGCCCGTTTACCCATATTGGGCCCGATTGTACCTTAATGGGCCTTAATCGGCCTTAAGCCCGTTTTCTCACTTACTATTAACATTATCGAGGCCTTTTGGGCTCATTAGGCCCATCTGTATTTATTTAGCTAAATTCTCGAATATCTCAATTAATTATTTACGATAATTTATCCAATTTTTCAGAATTTAATTCATTTATGTGAAAATTAAATTAGAAATTCATCAACACGTATAACGATGTAAATTGTCGTAAATAAGGGTTACTTACCCGTGATTCCATGATCGTACATAAATCGAGGCTGTCTCATGCTCGCGGTTGATGCCAATTGTCGAGCTACACATTTAAATATTTTTTTCGGGTAAATTTCTAGTCGGATATTAGTCAAATTAAATATTCCAAAATTTAAGTCGGTTAATTCAACCACTTATCGACTTACACAAAGCTCGGTTGCATCACTGAAATTTTTTCCATTTTTTTCTCTTTTTCCTTTTCCTTTTTTCTCTTTTTTTCCTTTTTTTTTTGGCTGAACCGATCCGATCTGGTTCAAATCGGTTCAGACCGTCGATTCGGTTTAGTCGGTTCAGTCCGGTTCGATCGATTCAGGCAACATTTGGTCGTTTCGACATCGTCCGACTGGTTCCCGATGTGATTCCGGTGCCTATCGGCTCACCTGCACCTGGGCATCCAAAATCAGGTCTCGGCTGGAGTCAAAACGGCGCTGATGGTCGCCAATCGGGGCTTCTCCCCCGTGGGACCTCCCTTCATTTTTGGTGTTTTTCGGGGACTTCACCACGCGTTGCGGCTGTCGGTGGTTCCCTCGGGGTCTATCACCCTTCGTCGGTCCTCGCCTAGGGTCCTTGGCTGCCGGTGGTGGCTCGTTCGACAAATCTCTTCCTCGGTCGGCCTTCGCATTTTTCTTCTTTGCTTTTCTGTTTTGTTTCCTTTCTGTTTCCACAAATTTCAGATTTCTCATTTTTTTTCATTTTATTTATTTATTTATAATTTATTTTTTATATTATTTTATTCATTAAAATAATATTAAAATCCACAAATATCTTTAAAAAAATTAATATTTTATTCATTTAATCACTAAATGAATTTATCAGTATTATTTCGTCTTTTCGGTATAATTTTTGATTATTTTCGGGATTATTTTTCGAGACGAAAATTTTAAAAATATTAAATAAATTCATATCTTGATCAATTTAACCCGAAATTTAATTATTTCTTCTTTATTGATCAAGATTTGTCAATCTCATATTTTTAATTAAATTTTCTTATCACGATAAATATCGAATTTCGATCTTTTGATCGTTTTACCCTTCACGTGTTTGGTAATTCCATTTCAATCCTTTTTGCATTTTTTAAATGCACTCGAAAATTTTTATTCATTCCCTTTTGCTCTTACGAAAAAAAATTCAGGTCTTACACGAAGCTCCCAGCACGGCTTTATGCATGTCATATAAAAATCTAGTGCAAGCAAAGCTCCCAGCACTATGTCTTGTATAAAATCATGTAAAATTGAGTGCAAGCCAAGCTTCCAGCACTCTGTCACATGCATAAATCATGTCAATCTCATGCAAGTAATGCTCTCAGCACGTTTTGTTTCCGCATAAATCATGTAGGTGGCTCGGTTTTCAAATAATGGTTTTCAAAACCAAAATCAGCACCTGCCACGTGCCATTTCATGTCAATTGATAAAACTTCTGCCAACCTACCCATTTTCTTATTGAAAAGCATTAAAATACATCAAAAACACTCAGTTCTTGCTTTTCATGACTTTTTCTAAAAGTATAAATATTTACCCTTCATGGGGGTAAAATCGTCATTTACCCTCTCGGGTCAAAATGAATATCATATCATGTGCTAAAAGCAATATTTCATTGTGAAAACACTCAAAACATGATATTTATGCATATGTCAATCCAATCCTAACTTTTCAAAAATTTCCCTTAGTAGGGGAAAAACGATAATTTTTTTACTTTGTCGGGTCTCTACCGATATTTTCTATATACAATTTCATTATTCAAAACTCTACCCGAAAATACGTGTAGCTACCTCTAGCTACTCACACAATTTCCTTACCTCAATTTCTCCGATCATTCTACCTTTGTTGTCGTTACCGATCACCCGATCTGTTTAACTCCCAATATATTCTTTGGAGCTACAGAAAATCATTTATCGGGTTAAATACAGTAAAATTTACTTGTATTTCACTTTTACTGGGCTTAATTTATAGCATTGGGCCCGTTTACTCTTAATGGGCCCGATTGCATCTTAACGGGCCTTAATCAGCCTTAATCTCATTTTTCATTTACTAATCACATCATCGAGGCCTGTTGGGCACATTGAGCCCACCAACAATTTATTGGGCCTCGTTCTAAACTCTTGGCTAACTCAAATAATTATTTACGATATTTTTATCTCAAATTCCAGAATATATTTAATTTAATGCAGAAATTAAATCCGTAATTTATGCGATGAATTTTTAACACGCATAACGATGTATTTTGTCATAAATAATGATTAATTACCCGAGATTCCATGATAGTACGCAAATCGAGGCTGACTCAAGCTCTCATTTGTCGTCGATTATGGAGCTACATATTTATATTTTTCGGGTTAAATCTGATCAAATATATATTTAAATAATTATTTCAAAAATTAAATTGGTCCATTTGACCACTTACCAGCTTACTCGAAGCTCGATTGCATCACTAAATTTTTCCCATTTTTCCTTTTTCTTTTCCTCTTTCTTTTTCTTCTTTTTCTGGCTAAACAGGTTTGGTCCGGTTCAACCCGGTTCTTCAACCTGGTTCAGACTAGTCCAATTCACCTTAGTTCAGTCCAGTTCAACTTTCTCCCTCACCGTTCGGGGCTTTGCTGGTCGATTCTCAGTTGGCTTCTGCCTCCAGCAAGTCCGCGGGGTATTCCGATGCATGGATCTAAAGTCGGTTTTGCCAAAGCTCACCGAGAAGTGGTCGATCCAGCCTCTTTTCTCCATCGACGTCGGTACCCATCTCTTTCCGCACCGTTCGACGATGTTTCTGGCCGATTTGTGCCTGGATCGGCGCCGATGTCATCCCTCTCTGGCCAGTGGTGAGGTGCTCCTCCTTCCTCTGGCCGTCGATCGCCTCTCTCCTCTATTTTTTCTCTTTTTTTCCTTGGTTTTCCTCTCTCTCCCCTTTTTCCCTCACCGATCGTGGCTCTTCTCTGCCTACTAGCGCCAGCGAGGCTCGGCTGCTTCTTCCCGGTGGTGGCCTTTGATCGGCGAGGCAGAAGGGGGCTCGACTCCCTCGGTTCTTCAGCATTCTTTCCTTCTGTTCTTTCTTTGCATTTTTTTAACGACCCTTGACCTTTGAAAATCAAAAATTTTTTTTTTTGAAACTTCATTACCCATTTATTCTCTTATTCACTTAGGTTGTATTCCTATATAGTGTCAAAACATTTTTCCTAATTTTTTTTTGTAATTAGTAATTGATTTCCACGTTTTTTAGATTATAAGGCTGATAGAAAATTTCGGCAGCACAACAGCTTATATATGAGCCTACCTACCTGCAAGTCAATTATTTTTGGCAATCCTAGATATCCACAACTACCAAGCATACTTTCCAATTCATCCTTACCACTTCAGACATCTATTTCAATTTAATACCAGTCATCTCAAATATTATCCCAAAATAATAATGTTTACATCATCCTTACAAAATTACATCCCAACTGATAACTTCGACACATGTCTATGCATACAATTATGTCTAGTACAGGAATGTAAATGTATACCTCTTGCGTGTACAAAATGTAGCCTAGGGTAGCTCTTCCCACCAGCCTACGTCGTGTACGCGGCAGGTAGCGCCTATAGATTCACTGCAAAAGATCTGAAGGTAGAGGGGTGAGCTTTTGGGGAAAAGCCCAGTAAGATAATACCTTTAAATTAATCCTGATATATATATATATACATATATATATGAAAAGCATGTAAAAATTATTTGTAAGACCATACTTTAAGTAAAAGGAAAAACTTAAATCATCATTTCATGCAATTCATCGTAAAAGTCATAACGCATGCAAGTTCAAAGCAAGAATCATGCTCAACCATGCTATAAATTCTTTCATAAGCTTTTCGCATACATTGCATAATCATCTCGTTTTACTTTTGTAAACATGCCATAAACATTTTGTGAAGCTTTCATGAAACATTTCATAATTACTTTGTAAACATTACATAAACGTGTTGGTTCATAACCAATCATTGAAATTCATAAGGCACATATTCGTTGCCACATTTATCATTCATAACTAATTCATGGAGACCAGGCTATAACTAAGTCATGCGATACATGTCATTCTCCGTAGAGAGCTAAACATGTTACCTATGGCCATGGTAAGTGGCTGTAGACTGGATCAGGGTCGTACAGCTCTTTCGTAAAACATGGGTAGTATCCATCTTACATACTTTCACTAGCACATAGCTAGGACACGGGCACCAATGGCACTCTCCGTGTGGGCAACATAATTTTGTGCTGCGCGGGCACGAGATACTACCACAACATCATCATCATAAACCACAAGTAGCGTGACATCTACCACACAGGTAGAGTCAAGTGCTACAGGGGCCTACGTACCGGCACCTCAAGTGGTGGAGCTGGAACACCACGAGAAGTACCCAAGCATGAAGCCTAAGTCTCAAAACATATTTTCTTTTTCCCCCGTTTCTTTGAAATTGTCAAAAGTTAACTTTAGCGATATGGATATAAAAATCATGAGTAAATATAAAACATCCATACGCTTCATACCCTTGGAAAAATTTATTTCATGTCATGTAAAGTATCCGGGGGACATTTAACATATTTAAAACGTGTTACATAATCATTGTACATGTATAAAAGCATCTATAAATCATTTTGAAATCACATGCTCTTTCATAAAGTCATTCATCGGTAAAAACAATATGCATTATCAGGACATAGTTAAATAGTACCCCTTACCTCGGTGTATCGGATATCTCACGTTCGCGAAATGACGCCTTCCAACACCTCTGTCAATTCGTCTACGTTTTACCTACATCGAAGGTAGTTTACTTAGCTTCCTATTCATACAAGTCACTCGAAATACATTAAAATCATAACCTATTCGTTCTTCCTCATGTGTACGTTTAATCGTACGTACCTAGGCTATTCACGTATGTATATATATATTTTCTTCCCCTATATTATTTTTGTACGTACACACCTCGGTATACCTATTATTATATACAACTACATGTATATACTGGCGAGTATATATGTATATATATTCCTATATATGCATCATTATTTGTTTTCATTTCTTTCCTCATCACATGTATCCATCCCATGTATGTACATATATTAAAACACATTCTTACCTTATACCTTCATTTGTATATACCTCCTAGTATATACACATCTCTCATACATTCCTTTATATGTACACCTAAGTAAATACTCAATATATGTATATGTATACTCATACATACCCACATGGATATATGTATATATATATATATCATTTTTACTTGTTTCCATTTACGCACCCTCACATAAATATACATATATACATATATACATACATGCATCTACCTCTCCCTTTATCCATCATTCATCACTACCCTTTTTTTTTTACACCATTTAAATTTATACTAATCATGCTTATAATTCAATCCATATATATACATGTAAATTAAATATGCATGTATATACTTAAATCTTACCTTCCTTTCTTTTTCTCTTTTCTCTTTTTTTTTTCTTTTTTGTTCTTTTCTCCTTTTCCTCTCGGTCAGCCCTTCTTCATCCTCCCTTTCTCCTTCGGTTCCAGCCCCTTTCTCCCTCACGGTTTCCCCTGCTTGGCCTCGATTACAGTCTCCATTTCCAGCTACAGTTCGTCTCGGGTTGCCCTGTTACGCCTCACTGATCCTCCTCTAGTCCAGTTCAGTTCTCGATCCTGCCTCAGTTTCTTTCCTTCTCGGTGCTGCTTCAATCAGAGGCTCTCGGTCAGCATTCAGCTTCAGCCCTCTCGGCTCTTTCCTCCTCTGTTTTCTTTTCCTCACCTCACGATTTTCAGCACCCCCCTTCGGTTCCCCTGCTTTCTTCTTCTCCTTCCTGCTTTTCCCTTTCCTTTTTTTCTTCCTCGGCAGGACAGCTCTCCCCTTCCTTCTTCCCCCTTCTCTTTTTGGCTCACTCTTCTCCCTCCTTTCCAATCCTCTCTCCCAGTCAGTCCCCCTTTCTCCTCTTCCTCTCTTCTCCTTTCCAGCCAACAGATTCTCTCTCTCTTTTCTTCTTCCTCTTTCCTATCTTGCTTCTCTTCTTCCCTTCTTCCCCGGCCAGCTTCCCCCTTTCGGTTTTCCTCTTCCCTTTTCTTCCTTTCCTTTCCTTCTTCTTCTTCCCCGGCATGCCTTTCTTCCTTTCCTCCCTTTTTTCTTCTCCTCCTCTTCTCCTCTTTCTCTCTTCCTTTTTCCCGCCTAAGCCTCCTCTGTTTTTTTTTGTTTGATTTCCTTTCCAATTGCAACAGTGGCAGACAGAATTGGCTTTTCTAAGCCAATTCCGTACATGCCATAATATATATATATATATATATATTAGTTTAGTATATGTATATATATTATATTAGTATGTAGGTATTATTTATTATTTTTTTTGTTTATGTATTATATTGTTATTATTATTCTTATTATTTTTTTCTTTTTTATTTTACTTTAAATATCTTATACATTATACATTACAATATATATATATATATATATTTGATATATATATATATATATCATCATTCTTCCATTTTAAATTGTCTAGTATATATATATATATTATACCTATGTATATATATATATACATATACACTTCCTTTTAATTAAATGCCTAGTATATATGTATATATATATATATATATATATATATATATATACATTTTCACTTATGTATGTCTCTACACATATATATTTTCTTGTATAATTTATCCACAGACATAATATCATGCCTTCCATGAGATTTTCCTTATTCCGAAATTAAAATAATATCAGGATTCCATCATTCTTCATGAGTTCTCGATACAAGTGCTTACATCGACACTTTTCGAATAACAAATTAAAATTTTCTAATCCTTCCATACTTACTTTCGCCTTATTACTTCTTGTATCTTCGGGTTCCCAGTTATCCCACGGGCTTCTCAGTTCCTATAGTCCTCGAGCCCTACAACGAATATTTACGCTTCTGTTAATATATATTATTTCCATTTTTATATAATTAAATTAACATAGAAAATTTGTGGGGTTTACATTCTCCCTACCTTAAAAGAATTTGGTCCCTAAATTCATCCAAGTCCATCAGAATAGGTGTGGGTACTTTTCCTTCATAAGGCTCTCTAGCTCCCATGTATCTTCCTCTCTAGCTCCCAAGTATCGTCTTCGATCGAAGTACCTTCTCCTTTCTGTCCAATATCTGGATAGGTCGCTCAATGTAGCTCATGTCCTCTTGAATGCTCAGAGGCTCATATTCAATGATATGTAAGGGATCCAGATTATACTTCCTTAACATCGAGACGTGGAAGACATTATGTACCCCGGAGAGCTGCGGGGGTAGGGCAAGTCTGTAGGCTACGTCTCCCACTCTCTCTAAGATCTCAAAAGGACCAATGAAGCAAGGACTCAACTTTCCCTTCTTCCCGAACCGCATGATACCCTTACTCGGAGATACCTTAAGAAACACGGAGTCCCTTATCTAAAACTCAAGTGGCCGTCTATGCTTATCCGCATAACTCTTTTGCCTGCTTTGTGCGGTCTTAAGTCTATCACAGATTAACCGAACACCTTCTGCTGCCTGTTCTACCAACTCGGGAGCCAAGATCCTTCTATCACCCACTTCTTCCCAAGCCACTGGAGACCTACATCTCCTACCATACAAGGCCTCATAAGGTGCCATCCCGATGCTAGCATGATAGCTGTTGTTGTAAGCAAACTCTGCGAGAGGTAAATGATCATCCCATGAGCCCTTAAACTCCAAAACGCACGCCCTCAGCATATCCTCTAAGGTCTAAATGGTCCTCTCGGACTGACCATCTGTCTGAGGATGATAGACTGTGCTCAAGTTAAGCTGAGATCCCATGGCTTCTTGAAAATGAGCCCAAAATCTAGAAGTGAATCGGGAATCTCTATCTGACGTAATGCTCACAGGTGCTCCATGCAGTCAAACTATCTCTCTCACATACAACTCTGCTAAAGCACTCAAGGAGTCTATACTTTTGATGGCTAGGAAGTGGGCATTCTTTGTCAACCTGTCTACTATTACCCAGATTGCATCATGCCCCTTTCAGGTCCTTGGTAAACCCATAATAAAATCCATAGTAATATGCTCCCATTTCCAAGTAGGCACTGAAAGAGACTTGAGTAGTCCTATTGGTCTTTGGTGCTCGATCTTAATCTATTGGCAAATTAAATACTTGGCCACAAACTCAACTACATCTCTTTTCATACCAACCCACCAATACACCTTCCGTAAATCCTGATACATCTTAGTACTTCCCAGGTGTATGGTGTATCGTGAACAATGGGACTCCTTTAAGACCCTTTGTCGTAGGGCATCATCGTGTGGGACATATATGCGGCCCTTAAATCTCATTAGTCCATCCTCACCGAGCACAAAGTCTGACTGTTTGTCCTGTCCTGCCTGACTGACCATATCCAATAACTTCTGATCACCCATCTGCTAGTTCTGATCTGATCAAGTATACTAGGTTCAATCTGCAAACTAGCTATGAACCCAACACCTGTTGTCTCCACACTAACACTGAGCTCAACAAACTGCTCTAGCAACTCCCATTCTCTAACCATCATAAAAGAAATCATCCCCTTCCTGTTTAAAGCATCTGCCACTACGTTTGCTTTACCCGGGTGATACAGAATCTCGCAATCATAATCCTTGAGGAGCTCTATCCACCATCTCTGTCTCATATTTAGCTCCTTCTCATCAAATATATACTTCAAGCTCTTGTGGTCAGTAAAAATCTGAAACTTTTCTCCATACAGATAATGTCGCCATATCTTCAAGGCAAAAACAACCGCAGCCAACTCCAGATCATGGGTGGGGTAATTCCTTTCATAGTTCTTAAGCTGTCGGGAACCATATGCAACCACTCTCCCATGATGCATAAGTACACACCCCAAGCCCTGGTATGATGCATCACTATATACTGCATAGCCTCCAGACCCACTAGGAATGGTTAAGACTGGGGCGGTAGTCAACCTTTTCTTGAGTTCTTCAAAACTCTGCTCACACTGATCAGTCCACTCGAATGGAACATCCTTGCGTATCAGCTTAGTCTGTGGAGCAGTAATCTTAGAGAAACCTTCAACAAACCTCCTATAGTATCCAGCTAATCCCAAAAAACTCTAAATTTTTGTAACTGTTCTCGGCCTCTCCCAATTAAGTACTACCTCAATCTTAGACGGATCCACCGACACCCCGTCCTTGGAAATCACATGGCCCAGAAATTCTATCTATTCCAACCAAAACTCACACTTATCCAACTTCCCATCTAACTGCTTCTCTCTGAGAGTTCGAAGCACTACTCTCAAATGATGCTTATGCTCCTCTCGGGACTTTGAGTAGATCAGAATGTCGTCGATGAAAACAATGACGAACCGATCTAGATACTCCCGGAACACCTCATTCATCAAGCTCATGAATGCAGCTGGGGCATGAGTTAGACCAAAGGGCATCACACGAAACTCATAGTGGCCATATCTCGTTCTGAAGGTCGTCTTCGAAACATCCTCCTTCCTAATCCTCAATTGGTGATAGCCCGATCTCAAGTCAATCTTCGAGAACACCGTAGCCCCTCTTAGCTGGTCAAATAGATCATCTATTCTGGGTAAGGGATACTTGTTCTTAATTGTGGCTTTGTTCAACAGCCTGTAGTCTATACATAACCTGAGACTACCATCTTTTTTCCGCACAAATAATACCGGAGCTCCCCACGGGGATACACTCGGCCTAATGAACCCTTTGTCTAGCAAGTTTTGCAACTGCTTCTTCAATTCCTCAAGTTCAACAAGGGCCATCCGGTAAGGAGACTTCGAGATTGGCTGAGTCTCTGATGCCAAATCTATCATAAATTCTAACTCTCTCTCTAGTGGTAATCCAGATAGTTCATCAGGAAACACATCTGGGAACTCGCATACCACTGGTATGTCCTGAATACTTGGACATTCCCAACTAGTATCGAGAAGGAATGCAACATAACCTTCACATTAACACATTCATCAAAATTTTCATTAATTGTCAAAATCATAAAATTTATTCCTTCATTGCAAAGTATACACTAAACTTACTAGGTAAGGAGAAGGTTACAGTCTTTGAGTAGCAGTCTAAACTTACACGATTGGTGGCTAGCCAATCCATACCCAAAATTACATCAAATCCATACATGCTCAACAAAATTAGATCTGCTAATATGATCCTATCTCCTACCTTGATCTCATAATTTCGACAAACCATATCAGTCTTTTGTGATTTATACATGGGTGTGCTAACATGTCATGTAAAGTCTAGGGGTTCGGGTTTAACATGCCATTTACGTGCAAAGTGAGGTGATATAAAGGAGTGGGTGGAACCTGAGTCAAATAATACTTGTGCCTCATGATTACAAATTAAAATCTTACCCTGAATAATCTCTGTGGAGGTGTCGACAGTCTCTCTATCTAAGGCAAAGACCCTCCCATGTGTGACAGGCTTCTTACCCTTCTTTGCTGCGGTAGCCCATCTCTGTGGATTTTATCTCTGGGGAGCTTGCCTCTCGGGTTGCCGTGGAGGCTTTGGGCATTGTGGAACCTGGTTCTGTGGGTAACCTCTCATTATATGTCCCTTCTACCCACACACAAAGCAGCTCCTAGTGGTCAAAAGGCACACACCCCTATGAAGCTTCCCACACTATTTACACACTGGCCTATAGTGATGCGGACCTCTAGCAACCTGAGGAGTAGGCATCGGAATGATGGGTCTATCAAGTCTAGGGTGGAACTCATCCGTTCTCTGTCTCTTAGGTTGGCCTCTCCTGAAATCCTGCCTCACGAACTCTGTCCGCTTACTCTTATCCCGGCCTTTACCCTTTAGGCCATACTCTGTTTGTGTAATGTTTAGGCCCCTCTCAACCATCTACCTCTACCCAGGGTGTCCTGAAATTCTGTAATCCATAGTCCCAAAAGTCGATCCTATATAGCTGGCCTCAACCCTGCTAGGAACCTCTCAGTCCGACGTTCTTCATTCTGGAACGTCTCCGGGTCATATCTCATCAGCATAGTAAACTTACTTTCATACTCGTCCACAGTCATACTGCCCTGTACCAAACATAGAAAATCCATCCTCAATTTCTGCTGGGCAGCTAGTGGAACATACTGCTTCCTAAAAGCTGTGGAGAACGCATCCCAACTAATCACCAGATGCTGAGTAGTCAGAAGGACCTTGGTGGATCCCCACCAATACTCTGCTTGGCCCTGTAGCGTGTAGGTGGCCATGGAAACCTTCTCAACATCCGAACAACTTAAAAAATCGAAGATGTTCCCGAGGTTCACCAGCCACTCTTTAGCCTCTACTGGGTTCTTAATCCCCTTGAAAGCTTGAGGCCTCATCTTCAAGAAGTCTCTCATCCTGCCAATATCCTTCTCCTCCCTCTGGGCCTGTACAGGAGGCTGAGGCGCCATAGGTACTGGAGGAACTTGTGGAAGAGGAGGTGGTAGTGCTTGTGGAGGAGTCGGCCCCAGAGTAAGGGTTGGTGTCGTGCCGGTCGAATCCGAGACATTTGTCCCTAGATGTTGGGCAACCATAGCAGCTATCGACTCTAGACCACGCTCGAGGCGCTGCTCCAATCGTTGCTCGAACTGAGCCATACGAGTGTTAGGACTCTCTGGCTCCTGTGAAGGTGGTGGAGGTGGCTGAGCCTACCTCCGAGTACGTCCGCGTCTCCCGCTCATCGTGCAGTGATCTAATACCTGCGCGTAATTCCAATGATCAAACTTAAACTCGTTAGGTATACATTACCTACTACCAGACAAGCACAGACATTGGGATGTAATTTAATCCTTATTTTCGACACCGACAGTAATAGACAACCTTCGCTCTGATACCACCTTAAACTGTAGCGACCCTTGACCCTTGAAAATAAGGAAATTTTTTTTTTTGAAACTTCATTACCCATTTATTCTCTTATTCACTTAGGTTGTATTCCTGTACAGTGTCAAAACATTCTTCCTCATTTTTTTTGTAATTAGTAATTGATTTCCACATTTTTTAGATTATAAGGCCGATAGAAAATTTCGGCAGCACAACGGCTAATATATGAGCCTACCCACCTGCAAGTCAATTATTTTTGGCAATCCTAGATATCCACAACTACCAAGCATACTTTCCAATTCATCCTTACCACTTCAGACATCTATTTCAATTTAATACCAGTCATCTCAAATATTATCCCAAAATAATAATGTTTACATCATCATTAAAAAATTACATCCCAACTGATAACTTCGACACATGTCTGTGCATACAATTATGTCTGGTACAGGAATGTAAATGTATACCTCTTGCGTGTACAAAATGTAGCCTAGGGTAGCTCTTCCCACCAGCCTACGTCGTGTACGCGGCAGGTAGTGCCTAAAGATTCACTGCAAAAAATCTGAAGGTAGAGGGGTGAGCTTTTGGGGAAAAGCCTTGTAAGATAATACCTTTAAATTAATCCTTATATATATATATATATATATATATATATATATATATATGAAAAGCATGTAAAAATTATTTGTAAGACCATACTTTAAGTAAAAGGAAAAACTTAAATCATCACTTCATGCAATTCATCGTAAAAGTCATAACGCATGCAAGTTCAAAGCAAGAATCATGCTCAACCATGCTATAAATTCTTTCATAAGCTTTTCGCATACATTGCATAATCATCTCGTTTTACTTTTGTAAACATGCCATAAACATTTTGTGACGCTTTCATGAAACATTTCATAATTACTTTGTAAACATTACATAAACGTGTTAGTTCATAACCAATCATTGAAATTCATAAGGCACATATTTGTTGCCACATTTATCATTCATAACTAATTCATGGAGACCAGGCTATAACTAAGTCATACGATATGTGTCATTCTCTGTAGAGAGCTAAACATGTTACCTATGGCCATGGTAAGTGGCTGTAGACTGGATCAGGGTCGTATAGCTCTTTCGTAAAACATGGGTAGTATCCATCTTACATACTTTCACTAGCACATAGCTAGGACACGGGCACCAATGGCACTCTCCGTGTGGGCAACGTAATTGCGTACTGCGCGGGCACGAGATACTACCAAAACATCATCATCATAAACCACAAGTAGCGTGACATCTACCACACAGGTAGAGTCAAGTGCTACAGGGGCCTACGTACCGGCACCTCAAGTGGTGGAGCCGGAACACCACGGGAAGTAGCCAAGCATGAAGCCTAAGTCTCAAAACATATTTTCTTTTTTCCATTTTTCTTTGAAATTGTCAAAAGTTAAGTTTATCGATATGGATATAAAAATCATGAGTAAATATAAAACATCCATACGCTTCATACCCTTGGAAAAATTTATTTCATGTCATGTAAAGTATTCGGGGGACATTTAACATATTTAAAACGTGTTACATAATCATTGTACAGGTATAAAAGCATCTATAAATCATTTTGAAATCACATGCTCTTTCATAAAGTCATTCATCGATAAAAACAATATGCATTATCAGGACATAGTTAAATAGTACCCCTTACCTCGATGTATCAGATATCTCACGTTCATGAAATGACGCCTTCCAACACCTCCGTCAATTCGTCTACGTTTTACCTACATCGAAGGTAGTTTACTTAGCTTCCTATTCATACGAGGCACTAAAAATACATTAAAATCGTAACTTATTCATTCTTCCTCGTGTGTACGTTTAATCGTGCGTACCTAGGCTATTCACGTACGTATATATATATATTTTCTTCCCCTATATTATTTTTGTACGTACACACCTCGGTATACCTATTATTATATACAACTACATGTATATACTGGCGAGTATATATGTATATATATTCCTATATATGCATCATTATTTGTTTTCATTTCTTTCCTCATCACATGTATCCATCCCATGTATGTACATATATTAAAACACATTCTTACCTTATACCTTCATTTGTATATACCTCCTAGTATATACATATCTCTCATACATTCCTTTATATGTACACCTAAGTAAATACTCAATATATGTATACGTATACTCATACATACCCACATGGATATATGTATATATATATATATATATCATTTTTACTTGTTTCCATTTACGCACCCTCACATAAATATACATATATACATATATACATACATGCATCTACCTCTCCCTTTATCCATCATTCATCACTACCGCTTTTTTTTTACACCATTTAAATTTATACTAATCATGCTTATAATTCAATCTATATATATACATGTAAATTAAATTTACAAGTATATACTTAAATCTTTCCTTCCTTTCTTTTTCTCTTTTCTCTTTTTTTTTCTTTTTTTTCTCTTCTCCTTTTCCTCTCGGTCAGCCCTTCTTCTTCCTCCCTTTCTCCTTCTGTTCCAGCCCCTTTCTCCCTCACGGTTTCCCCTGCTTGGCCTCGGTTACAGTCTCTATTTCCAGCTACAGTTCGTCTCGGGTTGCCCTATTCTGCCTCATCGATCCTCCTCTATTCCAGTTCAATTCTCGATCTTGCCTCAGTTTCTTTCCTTCTCGGTGCTGCTTCAATCAGAGGCTCTCGGTCAGCATTCAGCTTCAGCCCTCTCGGCTCTTTCCTCCTCTGTTTTCTTTTCCTCACTTCATGATTTTCAGCACCCCCCTTCGACTCCCCCTGCTTTCTTCTTCTCCTTCCTGCTCTTCCCTTTCCTTTTCTTCTTCCTCGGCAGGACAGCTCTCCCCTTCCTTCTTCCCTCTTCTCTTTTTGGCTCACTCTTCTCTCTCCTTTCCAATCCTCTCTCTCTCAGTCAGTCCCCCTTTCTCCTCTTCCTCTCTTCTCCTTTCCAGCCAACCGATTCTCTCTCTCTTTTCTTCTTCCTCTATCCTACCTTGCTTCTCTTCTTCCCTTCTTCCCCGACCAGCTTTCCCACTTTCAGTTTTTCTCTTCCCTTTTCTTCCTTTCCTTTCTTTCTTCTTCTTCCCCAGCAGGCCTCTCTTCCTTTCCTCCCTCTTTTCTTCTCCTCCTCTTCTCCTCTTTCTCTCTTCCTTTTTCCCGCCCAAGCCTCCTCTGTTTTTTTTGTTTGATTTCCTTTCCAATTGCAACAGTGGCAGACGGAATTGGCTTTTCTAAGCCAATTCCGTACATGCCATAATATATATATATATTAGTTTAGTTTATGCATATATATTATATTAGTATGTAGGTATTATTTATTATTATTATTTTTGTTTATGTATTAGTATTGTTATTATTATTGTTATTATTTTTTTATTATATTTTTTACTTTAAATATCTTATACATTATACATTACAATATATATATATATATATATATATTGTTATATATATATATATATTATCATTCTTCCATTTTAAATTGTCTAGTATATGTATATATTATACCTATGTATATATATATATATACATATACACTTCCTTTTAATTAAATATACATATATATATATATATATATATATATATATATATATATATACATTTTCACTTATGTATGTCTCTACACATATATTTTCTTGTATAATTTATCCACAGACATAATATCATGCCTTCCATGAGATTTTCCTTATTCCGAAATTAAAATAATATCAGGATTCCATCATTCTTCATGAGTTCTCGATACAAGCGTTTACATCGACACTTTTCGAATAACAAATTAAAATTTTCTAATCCTTCCATACTTGCATTCGCCTTATTACTTCTTGTATCTTCGGGTTCCCAGTCATCCCACGGGCTTCTCGATTCCTATAGTCCTCGAGCCCTACAACGAATATTTACGCTTCTGTTAATATATATTATTTCCATTTTTATATAATTAAATTAATGTAGGAAATTTGTGGGGTTTACAATTTTACAGTCGCGATTTCACGACTTTTTTTCTTTTCTTTTTTTACTAGACTTTGACTCTTTTTTAATATTATATATTATTAAAATATAATATAATATATTATATACCCAAATATTTAAATATATATTTTTAAATCAATTAAATATATATATTTTATCTTATTTATTTTTCAGGATATTTTTCAAATATTTTCGGGATAATTTCCCAATGTGAAATTTCAGTTTATTCCTATATATTCATATCTTGATCAATTTAACCTGAAATTTAATTATTTCTCCTTTATTGATCAAGATTTCCTGAATCCATCTTTACAGTATAAATTTCTTACCGAATTGATACCGAATTTTGAGTCTTTTGACTGTTTTACCCTTTAACGTGTTCGGGACCAAATCGACACAACTTCCCTTCACGAACACTTCCTCATTTCGTGTTTTAAATTCTTATCTTCATTTCAAATAGTCTGAATCCCATTTGTTTAATATGTGGTCATTTCAGTCTCCATTTGATCTCTAAATGCATTCGAAAAATTTATTCATTCCATTTGCATTTTACATGCACGTAAAACTCTTCTTATGATTCAATTTACATATATCCATGTTTACATCGCATGAATCGTAAGGAAATATGATAAAAATTTGGGTCTTACATTTCAAAAGACTGCTTTAATCACATAATTTTCAGAACGAACTGCCAAGCAATGAAAATTACACTTCTCTTTCTCTTTATTTATTCATCATTTATTTCTTCTTTTTTTTTTCATTTTTTCATTTTTTTTCTTTTTCTTTTCTTATTTTTGAAAGAGGAAAACTTAATGGAAATAATAGCTTGGAACACTAAATTTTCAAAATGTTGCAATCTTTCCAAAAATATTTTAAAGTTTCATGTGCATAAGTCCATATGATTTTTCAATTCAAGGTTCAAAAAGAGGGAAAATCAACAAAAAGGGTTTATTATGGCTTGTAATGTGGTTTAATCCCAGAAAAAGGCTAGGCTCAAAGTGGTTTTTCTAGGGGTTTATAACAATAAGGGTAGGCTAGAAAAGAAATGGTATAATGTCAAGAAAAATGGTTTAACCTAAATGCCCTTGTTTGATTTATTGTATCCTACTCATTAAAGGGATTGATTGAGACATGTATGGTAGAGCAAGTTCTAGAATAGTCGACTATGCATGACAATCACACAAACAAAGAAATGGAGCATGATGTAATGAATGCTCATAGGCTCAATTCTCACCAAAAAGGGTTATATGTGCTAGATCCTATGCATTTTTTTCATCTATTGAATTAAAAGCAACTAATCACAGTGTATTAATGAGAATTCAAAATTGTTTTATACATATGTAAATCACATTTTTTCATGGGATAAGCATTGCAAAAATCTAGAACTCAAAGAAATCACAAACAATAACTAATGTATCTTTTGGAACAAATTTTTTTTGGATTTGTAAAAATTTTCATGAAAATTAACAAGAATGACAGAACAACGAAACAAATGGGAAAACCACAATTAAATACCCTCCCCCACACCTAGACTATACATTGTCCCCAATGTATCAAAATAATTGCTCAGAAACTGTAAAAGAATTGAGAGAATTAAGGAACTTCCTTGAAAAATGTTGACCGGCTTACGAGCGAGAGAAGCACCATGATGTCCACTAGTAGCCATTAAGAAATTCCTCATACCATGCGAATATTAAGCACAAACAAACATAACTGCACCAAATCAGATAATTGTAATAATAAAATGAATGGTATAGTTGAAACTTGTCACCAGTACCACTTTTTTTTTTACATTTTTTAAATTATTTTTTTGTTATTTTTAGTTTTTTTAATTTTAATTTTGTTTTAGTATCTGATTAACAGAAAATAAGAAACTGTTGGTGTTGGTGGATGCTGTGAATTGTTACTGCTCAGTTCGTAAAGAATGAAGGAAGGTGCTGCTGATTCAATTTCGGTGGGTCTGTGCTGTAGTCTGAAGATGTTAGGAGAGGGTTGAAATTGGTGGAGTTGTTGCTGGGAGACCCCATATTTGTATAACCTTGTATATGTGTATATTGGATTACAAAATGAATACACATAAGTTTTAAAGTGTATAGCAAGTGTAAGAAGGATATTTCTGTAAGTGGAATGTAAATATATTTAATTTTGAGTAGTATGATAAAATGGAATGAAGATTTGCATGAGTTGTGCAGTTCCATTTAGTTTATATTATATACCTTTGGTTATACAAAGATTTCACACAAGTTTTAATATGTATAAAGTATGAATGGATATCATTTCCAAGTCTTAAAGGTGATTGGATGAGAAAATGACTATGGTAGCAAATTAAGGATTGTTTGGTATGAGTTATTACAGAAACCTGCAGCAAAATCTGAAAAATATGAATGCTAGATCGATCTCATAGGATGAGAGATCAATCTGGAAGAGCCAAAATGCTCTTATTCAAGTAATAGGAACAGGGCAGATCGATCTCCAATAGATTCAGATCGATCTGATAAACATTTTGTAATGAGAAGATCATTTTTTATGGCAAGCGGATCGATTTCCTTAGCTCTCGGGTTGGAGCAGATCAATCTCCCCTAAGACCAGATCGATCTCCCCAACTTTCTGCCTGAGACAGATCAATCTCCTACCTTCAAATGTCGTGAAAAAGAGGGATTTAAAGAGGACCAGATCAATCTCCACCCAAGGCAGATCGATCTCATCAAGCTAAATCTATAAATAGGAGCATTTGGATCTGTAGATTTTGAGAAACACTCTTACTCTACCATTTTTAACTTAAAAACCTAGTTTTCTCTCTCTAAATCCACCCATTTTCAAGAAGATTTGAGGGAAGGCTATTAGACACAAAGTTGTTCGCATGAAAGAGAAGAACAACATAGCTTGGAGGCATTGCCCCATTTGTGCGATTGAAGGAGCAACGTTACATTTTTATTTGGCATAAGGGGGAAATCCAAAGAGGTAAGTTTCTAGTGCACCAATCAAAGTTTATTTGTTTAGTTATTGCTTTTGAAGTCGATTTGGTATGCATATTAATGGTAGGAACTACCTAGACTACCATGAAATAATTATAACCTAGATATGGGCTAGTGTGTGAAAGTGAAGTGTAGAGGTATTAATGATGAATGAGATATTTTGAGGTGACAATGGTGTTGTAAGTATGAATTTAAGATGGTGCTAGGAAAAGAATTGTGAGGCTTACCCAAAAGGGGTAAAATGAGTATTTAAGGCATTTGGTAAAAGGCACAGTTGAATGAGAGTTTGCAACATTAACTCAAGTGTTTGGGTGAATGAATTGCAACTCCCGAGGATATACCAGAGCAAGTTGAGCTAGAACGTGAGAAGCTAAGAGGAAGAGAGTTGTACCCCGAGTAAATCGAGGTCAGGGAATTGTGTGGACTCTTAGAGATATTTGTGTGTAATTTGGGCGCTTAAATGTTTTGCTAGAGTGCATGTGATACTAGGAAATGAAATTGGGTGATTGAAGGGCAAAGAGTTGGGTTTTGAGAAATGTGCATGAAAACCAAAAGCATCATGCTTTGAAAACCTTGTTTTGTTGTGTTTTGAGCATATGATGGGTAGGTTGGCTGACATTTGAAATGATTTGCAAAAGAAATGATTTAATTTAGTTTATAACCTTGCTTTGTAAAGAATTGAGCCACCTACATGGGTTTCGTGAGAATGAAAGCGTGCTAGAGTATAATTTGCATGAGATTTGATGTGTTTTCATACGTATCAGTGATAGAGTGTGGCTTGCACTAGTTGTCACATGGATTTTTATGATGTTGTACTAGAGTTGAGCTCACATAGACTTTACACTAGTTTTGGCATGGTGCTGGAGCATAGCTCACATTAGATGCCTACCATACTTGTTATCGTGCTAGGAGCTTTGGGTAGACTAGGTGTCGCATCGATTAAATAGGCTTCCACGTGCATTTTTTAGAATTGACATGTTGATAGCCGTGCTATGAGCTTCGGGTAGATGTTCGCACTGAATTTTATATATGCTTAGGACCCTTTTTACTTAGTTATTTGATTTATTCTTTGGAATATTAGGTATGTTTTATGTGTTTTGTGTACTTGTATAGGAAAAAGAATAATTTGGAGAAGTTAATGCTTTTGGAGCTGGTTTTGATGATTTCATGAAGAATTGAAGTTATAGGGTACTGATTGTGACTTATGCTGCAACAATAGAAGAAACTGGACAGTGCAGAGCAGATTTGAGGAATTAATACCATTGCCGCAGCATAGCAGTCTAATTAGGGCAACACTATTTTGCTACGTGGCCTTTCGTGATTTAGTATTTAGAAACCTTATAAATTGTCTTTTTATCAGAATTTCGAAGGGGGCTGTTGATCAAGACTTCAAGATTAATTTAGCTCCATTGAAACTTCATCTTTTTCATTTTTTTACCATATTTATTCTTACGATGTTAGATTTGATTTCTTGGATGTTTATTATGATGTCTAGGAACTAAACTCCTTTTTCCTAGAATCGATGTGACCAACTTTGGGCATATTGCAATTACTTTGTGATGTTGTTTGGATAATTACAATTGTGTTCATTTAATCTACTTGTTCTTAATGCTCTAGTTGATTGGCCACCAATTAGATGAATTGGTATAAGAATCTGACACTCAAGAGAGGTGATTATTTATATGCACAAAGGTAGATTAACATAGGACATTGTTAGATCGAGAGGTTGACAATTCTTATGAGCCATAGAGAAACAGATTACTATTGCTTAATGAACCATATTATTTGATTCTGAATCGAGAGGTTAGGATTAGGTAAATTGGGAATGACTGTTTAAAACTCAAGAGAGATGAACAGGAAATAGTTTCGACTATAAATAATTTGAAATCAAAAGAACAATTGATCAAAGGAGTTTCATGAACCCTAGTTAAGTGAAATTGATTTCTAGGAATATTTTGCTATTGATATTTTCATTTGTGATTATTGTGATTTGCTTTAATTAATTTGTTTCATAGTTAACAGTTAGAATAGTTAAATAGGATTTTAACCAACATTCATTGATTTTCTAGATAAAGCTCAAGGTTGTTGATTACAGTGATTAGCGGTAGACACAATTCTCTGTAGGACGATACTCATATTTACTCTATACTCGAAAATTGACCTGTGCACTTGCAGTAGTGTTCCATTAAGGACAACAAGTTTTCTGACGCTGTTGTCAGGGAACTGTTGTCTCGTTCCTCGTTGACACTGTTCCCCAACAGCCTTTACTTTAATTTAGATTTTTATTTTTATTTTTGTTTTAATTTATTATCTATGATTTTTTTTTTTTGCACGTGAATGGTAAAAACTAGTAGCAGTGGAAGTGAAAATATAAAAGAGTTAGATCCAGAGCTTGAGAGAACCATCAGATAAATTCACCAGAATAGATTTGAAGAGAAAGACGAAAATTTAATCATGGCAGATAATAATCATCAGCAGCAAGCTATACGTGATTATTTCACCTTAGTTGTGAATCAGAATTTTGCTGCTATAAGAGAGATTTCTGTGAGCTACAATAACTTTGAATTGAAGCCAGCATTGATCAACATGGTTATGTAAAACCAATTTGGAGGTTCGACTATGGAGGATCCTAATACACATTTGACAAGTTTTCTACAGATTTGTAGCACCATTAAGATTAATGGAGCCTCTGACGATGCTATTCGGCTAAGGTTATTTCATTTCTCTCTTCGGCATAAAGCCTTGAGCTGGTATCAAAATCTACCAGCAGGAAGCATTCTAACATGGGCAATGATGGCATAGAAATTCTTGGCAAAGTATTTCCCACCAGGAAAGACTATGCAGATAAGATTAGAGATTGCCCAGTTCACACAATTAGACCAAGATCCATTACATGAGGCATGAGAGCAAATTAAAGAGTTATTGCGTAGATGCCCTCAGCATGGACATGATGAAGGAAACCAGATACAGGTTTTCTACAGAGGCATGACTCTACAGACAAGAGCTACGGTGGATGCCTCAGCAGGAGGTTTACTATGGTCTAAGACACCTGATTATGTTATGCAGTTACTTGAGGAGATGGCTATAAACAACATCCAATGGCCTGGTGAAAGCGCTAATGTCAGAAGAGTAGCAGGTATGCATGAGTTAGATGCGCAGATAGCCATTCTCGCAAGACTTAGGTAGATTTTGACACAAATGGTTTCAATGGGTATATAAGTGTCTAGACCATATTATAAGAAGGTGCATGCTAGAAGATAAAGTTCAGGAAATTCTGCGTCACTGTCATGCTGTAGCATATGGAGGCCATTTTGGTGCAGAACGTACAGTAGCAAAGGTGCTGCAATCAGGTTTTTATTGGCCTAGTGTGTTTAAAGATAGCTACATGTTTGTAAAAACATGTGATAGATGTCAAAGGTTGGAAACATTTCAAGAAGGCATGAATTACCTTTAACAAATATTCTAGAAGTGAAAATCTTTGATGTATGGGGTATCGATTTTATGGGGTCATTTCCTCTATCTTTTGGGAAGCTATACATTCTCCTTGCAGTTGATTATGTCTCTAAGTGGGTGGAGGCAATAGCAACACCAACAAATGATGCAAAAGTTGTGATTCAGTTTCTACACAAGAATATTTTAACAAGGTTCAGTACTCCAGGGGCCATCTTGAGTGATGGAGGCACTCATTTCTATAACAAAGTCTTTAGTGGTTTGATGTCAAAGTATGGAATTTGATATAAAGCAGCTCTCGGTTATCATCCGCAGACAGATGGTCAAGCTGAAATTTCAAATCGAGAAGTGAAGTTGATCTTGGAGAAAACTGTAAATCTTAATAGAAAAGATTAGGCTAACAAGTTAGATGATGCGCTTTGGGCATACAGAACAGCTTATAAGACTCCAATTAGGATGTCTCCCTATAGGTTGATATTTGGTATTGAGCATCGAGCTTACTGGGCCATTAAGAAGCTCAATTTTGACTATGACAAGACTGGAGCAAATCGGTTACTCCAATTGAATGAGTTTGATGAGCTAAGGAATGAGTCCTATGACAATGCAAGGATTTATAAGGATAGGACCAAGAGATAGCATGACAAGATGATAATGAGATGAGAATTTAGTCCTAAACAGCAAGTTCTCTTGTATAATTCACGGCTCAAATTATTTCATGGTCAGTTTAAGTCAAGGTGGTCATGACCGTTTGTGATACACCAAGTTTTCCCATATGGAGCAATTGAGCTGAAGAATTTGGATGGGAGCTTGTTCAAGGTCAATGGGCAGCTTTTGAAGCATTATTATGGAGAGGGGGTGCATAAATTAGAAAGCATTCCCTTTGGTGAACCGAATTGAGGAGACTGAAAGAAGTCAGGTTGAAGACTTAAAATTAAGCGCTTTGGGAGGCAACCCAATTTTTGTTTTTAGGATTTTTAGCTTTTAAATTCTTTTTATTTTTATTTGATTTTAGTAGTGTGTTTTTATTTTTATTTTTATAATTTATTTAATTAGGTTGTGTTTTATTTTGCAGGCATACGCATAAAAAGAGCACTGTTTTGAAGTTTAATTGTCATGGTTTTTCAAAAAAGAATGCATAGGTGCGTGAATGATGAGAATTTTGTAGGACAAAGGCTGAATTTGTGTTTAGTGGGGTCGACTAGATTAAATGAAGAAAATAAAAATTTTGCAAAGGCTTTCGTAGCTTAAGGGTGGACGGCCAAGTCAAGGAAAGAAAAGAAAATGGTTTTTCAAGAAAGAAAGTGAAAAGGTACATGAATAGTAAGTAAGTTAGAAGACAAAGATTTTAATTGGAGATGTGGGGGATGACTAAGTCAAAGTAAAAAAAAAAAATGGCTTTAAAGAAAAGGAGAAAAAGGTGTGTGAATAGTATATAAAACGTTTTAATTGGACATGTGGGGTCAACTATCTTAAAGAAGAATATAAAGTGAAGTTTATTTGAAGAATTGTTTTTCTAGAAGACAAAAGCTTTAAATTGAAGAAGTGGAAGCCGATTGATGTAAAGGGTGGTAGGAGAAAGAAATTTGCAAAGTCAAAAAGTCAAAAATAAGAAAAAGGAAGAGAAGAAATTTGGTCAAAGAAAGAAAAAGGTGTTTACAAGATTCAAAGGATAGGGTGAGTGGAATACACATGGCAAAGTTTTATTGGAGTATGGGATTACGTTATCCTTTCAAATTGAAAACAAATAACCCTACCCACACAAATAGCAAGGGGTGCCGAACCTCTCACTGTTAGACTCTCTCTTTTTCTTATTCTTTCATCTTTCTTTCTTTGCACTCTTGAAAGTACAAAGACAGACCCCACAACCATTATTTTTTCTCTTCCACTATTGTTGTTTTGTGCTAATTTGGTAGCTTCTCCAACGAATTTTGGTGGTTAAATCTCTTGGTGGACCCGAAAGATTTAGGGGAAGGAAGAAAGTGTTTTATTGTCAGGCTGTTTAGGTGATAAAGACGTGGTACTAATCAATACTACATGGCTTTAATTTCGGGTATTTGTCTTCTTTCTATAGTAGTTTTCGATCCTCTATAGGCTATTTTATTGCCTCTTACACTTTGGAATTTTGAAGCCCTTTTTCGGTTTGTTTTATCTTTGTTTGAGTGATTTGGTTTGTGAAGAGATTTTTGGGTTTGATTTATGTATTAGTTCGATTTGGTCTTGTTGAAAATTGTACTTGTTGATTTGTCAGCTAATTGGTGGATAATGGCACCTAAGACTCGAGCTAAACGAACCATGGAGAGTTCTAGTCAGGCCACTGATAGTTCGACCCCATCTCTACAAAGGGAAGAGCCCTTAGTAACCGATTATGATCCCTCTCGATTTGTGAATAGTCAGGCAGTAGAAAATTTTAAGAAAATCATGGATAAAAACATGATTATTGAAAGGAGCTTTAGGCCTGACATTGGTGGCTGAACTATGTATTCTTAATATCTAAGGGATTTCGATTTGTTGAAATTAGCAGGGCAACCAGAAGATGCTATCCTTGATGTGGTTCGTGAATTTTATGCAAATTCCATGGAAAGCACTCATTCTACTTCAGAAGTTAGGGGTGTTCTTATTCCCTATAATGCGAATGCCATTAATTTGTATCTGGACCTTTCGCAAGGGGTGCAAGATGAGTACGTCAGTTATGTAGCAACACTACACATTGATTATGATGAGCTAGTCTATGTCATTGACGAATTGACAGTCCCATACACCTATTGGTAAAAGAGGCCGAAAGCTGAATCCATGTCGTTCCCGTCCAACTGACTTAAATACGGTCTTTATGAATGGTATGATTTTATCTTTTCTAGAATCATGCCTACCACCCATAAAAGTAGTGTCGATGTAGACAGAGCAGCTCTACTTTATTGTATTATGACAAGAAAGATTGTTGATTTTGGAGCTATTATTTTTTGGCCTATGCAAGAGTTCATACGTAGAGAGAATAAAAGGGGTTTACCTCACCCTTCCTTGGTTTGTGGACTCTGTAAGAAGTGTGGAGTGTATTGGACTGAACATGAACCAAGATTGGCAAGGAAATCTCCTATCACCTTCAAAACTCCGAGAGTACCTTTGATTTAGCGAGAAGGTACTACTCCTGTTGCACCACCACCACCTTCTGTTGACACTTCTGCTAGCCCATGAGCTGAACCTTCCACCACTCCAGGTTCCATTGAGACTTTGCTTCATGAGATTAAAGAGTTGCGGATGGAGGTGGGAAATAATGACCGAGATTACCGAACTTTCTTTGAGTATGCTGCCACTTACAATCGGTCATTGGTACAATACCTTAATCTGAGGGTCGTCAAGGTGAGGTGGAATTTCCCGTACCACTAGAATGGTGTATGCCACAGCAAGGAGATGCAGCTGATAATGAGATGGAAGAAGATGCACCCGAGGACGCTGATGCTGAGGTCGACTCCGAGGAGGATGATGACAGCTAGACAACTTCTCGGGAAGTCCTCTTTGACACTCTTTCCTATCTTTTCATTGAGACAATGAAAGTATTTAGTTTGGGGGAGTTATGTTTGTGCTTTGTGTTCCTGTCAGACCCGAATTTTTGTAGCTTATTTCCTTATGATTCCTATGTGTATGAACACTATGTAATTATGGTTGAATCATAAGAAGAGTATTTACTAGATTTAAAGTGTTAGTGAAATGAATTAACACGCAAAAGCTACATAAAATGCCTAATGTGGACGATGGGTATCACAGGCTAAACCGAGTCATTCTAAATCATTCTGACTGAAAATAAGAACTTAAAATAATAGAGCACAGAGAGCTCATGAAGGAAAGTCAGCTTGATTTAGACCCGAACATACAAAACGAGAGTAAAAGCTAAAAAGGGTAAAATGGACCTTTTTGGCGAGAAAAGGAGTTTCGAGTGAAATTATCCACCGGGAGCGGTTGGAATATAAAGACGAGAGTGTAAGACATAATATATGAAACTTTCAAAATTTGGAGAAAAAGTCAACATAGTCAATGGTTAAAGAAAAAGTCAACTATAGTTAAGAAAGTGGACTTTTGCCATAGTTGACTAATCATGGTTAAAAATTAACCTAAGTGTGGAGAAAATTTTGGGGAAAAATATTCTTGACTAGAATACAAGACAATCATCCCCGGAAGTAAGGAAAATTTATTCGGAAGGATTTCGGAATAAATTTAATGGTTAAAAAAGTAATGGGCCTAAGGTGAAAATTTTAAAGCCCATAAAGGTATACTAAACGTATATCGAAATTTTTAGGTCCTTTAGACCGAATTGTTGGACCAATTGATCGGCCAAATTTTGAGACAATAAGAGGCCCGAGGTATAGTAAAAATTTCAGCCAGAAAACCCATTAGGAAAGCCCAAACCGAGAAGCCCAATTGGAAAAGCCCATGAGATAAATATCTAACCATAGTTAAAGTTAACTATGACTCATAAGGTGACTCATAAGGTGACTCATGGTTCAGATTTGGAAAGTCAAGCAAAATGGCTGAAAAGTAAGGCTTAATGGCTAAGTAAGTGGCTTATAAATGCAGCCACACCATTGTCATCTTCACCACACCAATTCCGGCTAGAGAAGAAACCATTGAAACCATAACCATCCAAGCTTTCTCTCACTAGAAATCACTAGGAATTAGACATATTTGGAACTTGCATTCTTCATGGAAGTTGTTCCAAATTGAAAGGAGATTGACATATGTTGGAATTGGCTATCAAGGAGCCATAGAGTGCAAACCAAGAGCCTCCAAAGTTTCAGCCAAAGGGTGAACACAACAATTGGTATATTTTCTAATTTCCAATTTCATATATATTAATGTATGAATGATTTTAAGTATGTTGATGTATGTTTTAAGCATTGAAACATATTAAATCACCATGAAGAGGGTTAGGTCGAGAGTGATCAATGGGATATTGAAATGTGTCAATTTGATTTTTAAGACATAAATGGATTAGTACACATGTATTAATGTTAATGGTATAATTAGAATTAATCAAATTGATTAATTAATACATGTAAATTGTTGGCAATTAAGGTGTTTGAAAAAATGCCTAAATGAACAATATGATGATTGGTAATGTTGCCTACCAAGTGTTTGTGGAAATGCCTAAGTGAAAATGGCTAGAAAATAGGCATGGATAACATGCCATGGTGAAACCGAGACATGGCTAGCTCTCGGCCATGGCATGTGGCCGAGAGGCCCAATGGGCCAAGCCCAATTATTTTAGGCCCAATAAGGTGTCATGGGCCTAGGACAAGCCCAATAAGAGTTGGTGGGCCCTACAAGCCCAATAGGCCCAACAAAAGTGAATAGTAAAATGAAAATGGACTTAAGGCCTAGTTAGGCCCATTAAGGATTTTAAGGCCCATTAAGGGAAATTAAACTGTATTAATGTGTAATATAGTAGGAAAATTATAATTAACTTGAGGAATGGTTATTTACAGCTCCGGAGTTTACATTGAGAGCTGATCAGACTACGGGAATTAGCAGCACCGAGGAAGTGAGGTTACCTGACGTGATCCGAGGTAAGGGACTTTTGCAAGTAGTTAGAGATACCTGCACGTATTTTCAACTGCTTCTGCATTCACTTAAAAACTCTGAGGGTCAGAGAAAGTGAATAATAATTATTGCGACCCGATAGTGGCAAATTACGATTTTGCCCCTAGTTAGTCAAAAAGTCAACTTTTGTGAGAAGTTGCAAAAAGCATGGAAAATACTATTGTGAGTGTTTAATTGCTATTAGCATGAAAATAAATAGATGGGCTAATGATTTTAAGGTTGATATGACTTAAGCACACTTTTAAGTGCTGATTTTACTATTTTATAAACAATCCCTTTTAAATAGCCATCTATCATATTTTGCGAGAATGAATCGTGCTAGAGCATAGCTCGCACTGGGATTCATATGTTTTCCACATAATATTTACGCTGGATTTTGATACGCACTAGATTTTCATGACATGCATGATAGAGTACTGGAGTTCTCACTCGTACTCAGCTTTGAATGATATATGCATGACAGAGTGCTAGAGCGTTGCTCGTACTCGATTCTTCATGGTTTATACATGATATAGTATTGGGAGCTATTGCTTGTACTTGATTTTGATATTGTGCATAGCATAGTACTGGGAGCTATTGCTCGTACTTGATTTAATACATAAACTATGCATTGACCTAGTTGCTAGAGATTGCTCGCACTAGAGTTGAGTTTTGTGATGTGAAACAGTGTTTGAGCGGAGTGACGACTGTGAGTCGCACTCAAGACGCACACTGTATGTGATATGTAATACATGTTAAAACCCATGCCTGTATCTTTGTGTGACTGTGTGTCATAGCTAGAGAGGATATCCGCATGAGGTTGATATAGACGTGGTATAAATATTTCCATAGTTTCGAGGGCTAAGTCCTATGGGAGGCACTCTGGCTGTGAGGGTCCACGGGTGTACTTTTGTAAGACCTGAATTTAATTAAAATATGAAAATTAAATAAGAAAAGATGGGGGGTGTATGAAGGAAGGTCGGGTAAAATTGATTACCAAAATAAGTGTAAGGGCAAAACGATCAAAAGACCGAAAGCCGGTATAAATTCGATAAGAAAATTTAATTAAAAATAATGGATTGAGAAATCTTGGTCAATAAAGGTGAAATAAATTTATTTCGGGTTAAATTGATCAAGATATGAATTTATGAGAATTAATCGGGATTAATCGAAATTTTTAATTCGAAAAATAATCTCGAAAAATAATCAAAAATTATACCGGGAAGCCAAAATAATACCGAGAAATTAATTTATAGACTAAATGAATAAAATATAATTTTTTAAGATATTTTAAATATTCTAGACTAATTTAATCAATTAAATAATATTAAAATAAATTGTTAAATAAAATAATAATTGTAAAAAAAAAGAGAAAAAAAAAGAGCAAAATCTGGAAATGTTATCGGGGAGAGAGAAGAAACAGAGAAACTGAGGAAGCTGCCGCGCGTGGCTTGTCCGACCGACGGCCACGGGGCACCGACGGCCTCGACAAACAGCCGAACAGGAAGAAGAGCGGCCGGCGAAGCTATTGGCGCCGACGACGCCCGCTAAGGAGGCCGAAAATCATCGAACGGAGGAAGAGAAGCCCGCGGGGAAAACGTCGTCGGTCCCGGCGATCCACGGCAGCTGGGCTCGAACGACGGGCACCGACGAGATCGGGAAGAGGAGCCGGTTCTTTTGAGACGGGTATTGGTCGACGAAACCGCCGGAATCTGTCGGATCGGGAGGTGACAGCCGTGGGGGAGAAGGAAAGATTCGTCGGCGATGGCTGCGTTTCAACTCTAGCTGAGGCCCGATCTTGGATGCCCAGGTGCAAACACGTCGAACGGCGGTGGTGAGGCACCGGGAACCGGCCGGACGGCGTCGGAATGAGCAAATGGGGATTGAACCGGCCGAACCGGACTGAACCGGCCAAACTGAACCGAACCGGACCGAGCTGAATCGGCGGTCTGAACCGGTCTGAACCGGACTGAACCGGTTCAGCCAAAAAGAGAGGAAAAAAGGGAGAAAAGGGGAAAAAGAAAAAGAGAAAAAAATTGGAGAAAATTTCAGTGATGCAATCGAACTTCGGGTAAGTCGATAAGCGGTCAAAATTGACCGATTTGAATATTGGAATATTTTATTTAATTATTATTCGACTAAAAATTTACCCGAAAATTATGAAATTGTGTAGCTCGACAATTGGCATCCAACGAGAGCTCGAGACAGCCTCGATTTATGTACTAGCATGGAATCTCGGGTAAGTGACCCTTATTTACGATAATTTGCATCGTTATGCGTGCTTCAAATTTAATTATCGCATAAAATTGAATTAAATTATGGAAAATTAGATAAATTATCGTAAATAATAAATTTAACTATTCGAGAGTTAGAACGAGGCCCAATAAATGGTTGGTGGGCCCAATGAGCCAAATAGGCCTCGATAATATGAAAATTAAGTGGAAAACGGGCTTAAGGCCGATTAAGGCCCATTAAGGTGCAATCGGGCCCAATAGGGGTAACCGAGCCCAATGATTTAAATTAAGCCCAGAAAATATTAAATACAATTAAATTGTATAATATCTGACCTGAGGAATATTATTACGCAGTTCCGGGCATTTGATTAGGAACATATCGGACTGCGCGACGAGACAACAGTGAAAAAAGGAAAGGTCAGACTCTACAGAAAAATAAGGTAAGGGAATTTTGTAAGTGCATAGAGATGCCTATACGTATTTTGAGGGTATTTACAGGGTTCAAAATTCCTTAAAGCATCTAGTAATGAAATAATAATAATTTTATGAAAATCGGGGCATAGGTGAGTAAAGGAAAAAGACGATTTTGCCCCTAGGAGTAAAATTTACAAAAAGGGTAGTAAGGCAGGGAAATTGCATGATTTCATGTTTTTATTGTGTTATATGATTATATTGCTTTGATTTAAGCAAATATGCACATAGGTTGGCTATTGATTTCGTGAAATATACGAAAGGGTACCGGTTTGTACCGGTTACTATTTTCAAAGATGTTTTATTAAAATTGAGCCACCTATCATATTTACACGAGTAAAAAGAGTGCTAGAGTCTTACTCGCACTCAAGTTTACTGATTTATTTCTCATGAAAAGCCGTACTGGAGCATTGCTCATACGAGAAATTTGTGTGTGCACAAAATCGTGCTGGAGCTTCGCTCGCACGAGATTTTAGATATCATGATATGCATAGCGTGGTGCTGGAGCTTCGCTCGCACTAGACGTGAGTTGACATGCATATAGTCGTGCGGAAGCCTCCTGTAGACTGTGTCACAGAGAGTTGAGATGCTCACACGTATACTTTGAGACATGGGTTGGTTATCGACATAGTATTGGGGTGGATAAGACCTACGGCAGGCACCCCCAGACTATGATATGGGTCCACGGAGTACGATGTACCGTGTATGTCACACGGAGTACGCTGTACCGTGCAGTCATGATGACTTTATGATGTTACTTGATATTCTGGCGGGTAGGACTTGACCCCACCTCCCGTTGCAGTTGTGATGCCCCGCACACCGGGATCCGTGTAGCCTGGGATCACAAGGATAGTATGGCCATAGTCCTTGATTTTTCATACAGTAACCTACATGCCTCACATGATATCATACGGTCTGGATAGACCAGGACAAACCCGATGGGGGGTAGTCCCGATTTGTGTTTTTAAAAGAGATGTGATTTGATGAATCAAGGTATTCCCGAGAGATGGGTTTGACCTTGATGCAGTTGTTTTATAATGAAACAAATGAGTTTTAGATGTGATGAATTTATGATGAAACAAATAAGTTTCAAAGTGATGAGTTTTGTGATTAAACAAATGAGTTTTAAAGTGAAGAGTTTACGATGAAATAAATGAGTTTTAATGTGACGAGCATGAGATGTCATACATGATGATTTTCCATGTGTGCTTGATATGTCGATTTCATGATTTCTTGTATATGATATATACATACATGTGGCATTGTTTTAATCTTACCTCATGCTCCGAAAGTAAATGATTTTTACATCATGACATTATCAGCACGTAGATAGTATAGTTATCTACCTGCTTACATTATTGCCTTACTGAGCACGTTTCGCTCACCCTTTCATTTTCCACCCCACAGGGTATATTCAGTAGAAGAGAGCGACAATAGTCTCGCATCTCGGTTATCCGCTGCTTCTTAGCAAGACCAGGTATACACATTTGTATAATTTCGTATCTGAACATATAGATGCACAGTACTGTATATGGATTTAATATTGGGGATGTATTTTGTTTAAATAAATTGATATGTGAATGTGAATATGAAAATGGAATGGTAAATAGGTGAGAGGTTACTAACACTGAATCATAGCCCAACTGTTTAGTAGTGTAACTGTTCACGACGGGTGAGGAAATGAAAAAGCGAAAAATTTGTAGGGATTTTTAGGTAATTTGGGTCGTGACAAAAGATGGTATCAGAGCTTAAGTTGGCCTGATATGAGTCGGTGTTAGTGGTTAAGTAAATTTACATCCCCATGTACTGTGCATTGTTTAGATACAATTGTGTATATCAAGATGGAAGTGCAGCTAAGAACTTAGTTTCAAATGCAAGAATATAGTTGTTATAACTGATAACCGCTATGGTAGAGGGGCGAGTACACATGCTCAAGACCGTAGAGATCGGTCTGAGAATCAAATGAGTCATGATATGAGACTCAAGATGAGATAGTGCACGAGGCAGAGGTCGTAGAGGTAGACCTGAGTCTGCTAAGTCGTGCTGAGTTGACCCATGAGAATCAGGATGAGATTGAAATAGAGGTTAATGTTGAGCATACCTCTCAGAGTCCGACAGAGTGATCGGATAGTATTGAGACACGCTTCGTGAGGTTGGAGCGGAGTGTGGAGATTATTTTGAGGAGCAAATTGTTCAGAGTAGACATAAGATCAGAGGGCGCAGCGGAGCATTGATTGAAACCCGCTCGACCCATCTTAAGTGTTAAACATCCAGAGCTAAGATGAGAAATGTTTATGGATGTATTCCGGTGACAGAATATCCCGGACACTATTTAAAAAGGAATTGATTTATTGATGAGTATGATTTATGAGTATGGAGACTCAGTTATATTCTTGGACAGATATTACCTCGACACTATAAACAGTGATAGTCGAGATGTCTAAAAGTCCACGAAATGGCTCAACTTTTCAATTTGAGTCCGATTGGCTCGTGAGATATTACCTATATCGAGGCAGTGCGCAGATTTATAGTTGGGTAGATAAGAACATGAATTGTACGCCTCTGAGATTGGGAAAGGTAGTGAGGGCTGAAATAGAGACAGAAAAGAGAATCGAGAAATGACAAAGATGTTAAAATGAGAAAAAGGTAATTGTTAAAAGATTTAATTTGATGAGTCCTGGAGTAAGATAATTGGTAAGGCCCTAGTGCAACCAATTTTGGCACTCTTGAAAGGCATTGTGATTGGAGGACCTCGACCTGCTACGAAACAGTGTAGCAGTGTAGAATGTGTGGTAGATACCACGCAAGGAGGGTCTATACCTACACTGTATTGATGAAAATAACCGTTAAGTGTGGTAAGACGGACCATTGATTTTGATTGCACAGAGTTGGGCGAGATCGCCCCACAGAAAAGTAAAGAGAAAGAGAAAAATTTCGTTGGTATAGCTGCAACGAAAAGGGAGGCCATAGCCGAAAAGAAAAAGGAAAATAGGCTGTTGGACGAAGGCGAGAGGATGTCTGGGACCAGGACATTATTGATGTTTCAAGGATGTGGTGTAAGATACCACGCTTGTTATGAACAATGAAGTACATATGTTCATTGATCCTGGTGCAACACATTTATTCATACCGCCTTCATTCGCATATAAATGAGTAAAAGGCATGAATGCCTACATCATTGGGCACAGTACTGATAAATGAGTACCCCAATAGAGGAGGATTAATCAACGGAATATGGATATAGAGATTTTAAGTTGAAAACAGGGGTGAAAACATCACTGAAAAGTATACTGTAAGTGTTGATAAGTGATAAAAAGGGGTGCAACAGTTGAAATTAAAGGAGTAAAGGATTGTACTCACAAAATGAATAATGACATTGATATACGAAATGAGATAATCTTTAAGATAAGATAGTCCTAAATACAAGATGTATTGGAGTAAGAGGCATATGCTAGGTAAGAGCATCTTTACGATATGAAGTCATTGGGATTAAAGCAATTAGTAGCGAATATAAAGTGTGACCACATGGACTGGTATACAAAGTAATTCTGGTTAAGTCTGAAGGTTAATAAAGGTATTTCAAAATACCTCCCCGCCTGAAGACTTGACAGCGTCTAAAAGTATATATAACCTATAACGTGAAATCGATCGTTGTAATAAATACCTTTAGCGTTAGGATACCTTTACTAAGACGATAAGAATATTAAAATTCGACAAATCATAAAGGTTAACATAGTAAGATTTAATAAGAGTCGTTAAGATAAGAAAAGGAAATGGCGCAGGTTAGTACCTGAAAACGTAAGCGATTTTGAAGGATCTTATACGCTTATGTGTAAATAAGTCAAGGATATAGGCGATTGAATTATGCAGTGGAGCTCAATTATGATGAGTTATTTAAACTTTACCTGGACCGACTTGTAATCATCATTATTGATGATATATTGGGTTTAGCTAAAGTCCAGGACAAATTGTAAGCAATAATTGGAAATTGCTCTTACAATTAGATTGTTGTGAATTCTCAAAAATGGGTATACCTTGTGACACGTTTAATTATGAAAATGTGGTCTTGGAATAAGATGATAGATGTGACATGAATTTTAATGTAGTGAAGTATGAACTGACCACTGTGATTAATTTCAACATACCCAACAGCTCAAGAGGTTTTCAGTGAGTATGGATACCTCAAAAATTATGAAGGAGTTGTGTATTGATGTATAATGGGAAGATAGTCAATTTTGGAGTCAGACAACTCCTTGATCACGAAATAAACTATCTGACTCATGATTTTAAGTTGGCAACAGTATTTGTACCGAGGATATGGTACTATTATGTACACGATGAAGAATTTTAGATATGCACTGATCATAAAGTCTCAAGTATCTGTTTTCACAGAAAGAGGCGAATATGAAAATACATAGTGGGTTAGAGCTTCTGAGAGGTTTTGATTTGTGAAAATTATGCCACCCAGGAAAGGCTAATGTGATGGCTGATGCCTCAAGTATAAAGAGTCTCGGGATGGTATTACATATGATGGTCAGGGAGCGTGAGCTGCTAGAGCAGTTGTGAACATCAGTATTGATGTGATCCCTTCGGTGATGATAGTGATTATGTAACAGCTAGCCTGAGACTAGAACCGGATGAGAGTGCCCGGATTTGACAGGCTTAGCGTGATGATCGGCATGGTGTCGATGGTTTGGGTCAGATTCAGAAGGGTACAGTGACAGAGTTCTCAGAGTGTTGATGATTTACAGAGAGGTTCAGAGACAATATGAGTGCTCCCCAAGACCACAGTTGATGGGATAGTAATATTGTCAGAAGCTCACTCTTCGGGATATACAGTGCATACGGAAGTAAAGAATATATTGAAATCTCAAAAAGGGTATTGGTGGTCAGATGTGAAAAGAGATATGGTAGAGATTGTGGAAAAGTGGCTAGTATGTCAGCAGAATATGGTAGAGTATTAAAAGTCTGCAGAGTTATTGCAGCACCTACCTATATCGACACGGCACGGAAATGGGAGCAAGTCTCCATGAATTTTGTGATGGGTTATAGAGGACTCAGATGAATCACAAGACTTTTATTTAGATGATAGTCACTAAGTTGACTAAGTCTACCCACCTTCTGGTTATGAAATCCCTAGATACTCAGAGTGTATATGAGGATTTATGTGTAAGGAAGATTGTGGAACATTAAGTAGCGTTCCAGTGAGTATGGTATCATATAGGGATTCCCGCTTCACTTCTTACTTCAGAGAATATTTTTCAGGAAGTTATGGGAATTCGATTGAGCATTAGCACAGCTTTTCGTCCTCAGACAGATGGTCAGTCAGAGAGGACTGTACAAGTTCTGGAGAATTTGATGAAAGCGTGTGCCCTTGATTTTATAAGCTCCTGGAATGATCAGTTGTCACAAATCGAATTCGTCAATAGTGACAGTTGTCACTTGAGTATCGGGATAACAAGAAATGAGGCAATGTATGGCTGTAGGGGTTGTTCCCCAAATTGGATAAGAAAAAGTGGGTGACAGATAGAATTATTTTTGACTTTGGATAATAAGTCTCTGAGGATGTCTAGTTAAGGATGAGAGATTGAGAACACCTCAGAGCAGATAGAAAAGTATTAGAATTCATCCTTGGTGAATTGGTATGGTTGAAAGTTACTTGTCCTAAGAGAATAAGGACATAGCGAACTTTTGGAAGAAGGTAAATTGAGTTTCGCTGGATAGAATCTTTTGAGAGATTGGACAAGTGGAAGATAAGACCTGTAGGTGGTGTTATCACCTGAATTAACAGGCACACACAATGTGTCTCAGCTTTCGATGCTTCGAAAATATTATCCAGATCCAGCATAGGTGATAGGATATGAGATCTAACAGTTCAGTTTAATGTAAATATAAGTATATTGAAAGGTTAATTCGGGCATTAAACAGGAAAGAGAAAGTAATGAGGTTAAGATGATCTCCCTAATTAAAGTCCTTTGGTAGTAATACACTCCGGAGAAGGTCACATAAGAATTTAAGAGTATGATACGATCGATGTACCCGGAGTTGTATATGGACTCATATGACTTGGTTCTAATTTGGAGGACCAAATTCCTTAAGTGGGGGAGAGTTGTAATACCCGAATTTAATTAAAATATGAAAATTAAATAAGAAAAGATGGGGGATGTATGAAGGAAGGTCAGGTAAAATTGATTACCAAAACAAGTGTAAGGGCAAAACGGTCAAAAGATCGAAAGCCGGTATAAATTCGATAAGGAAATTTAATTAAAAATAATGGATTGAGAAATCTTGGTCAATAAAGGTGAAATAAATTTATTTTGGGTTAAATTGATCAAGATATGAATTTATGAGAATTAATCGGGATTAATCGAAATTTTTAATTCGAAAAATAATCTCAAAAAATAATCAAAAATTATACCGGAAAGCCAAAATAATACCGAGAAATTAATTTATAGACTAAATGAATAAAATATAATTTTTTTAAGATATTTTGAATATTCTAGACTAATTTAATCAATTAAATAATATTAAAATAAATTGTTAAATAAAATAATAATTGTAAAAAAAAAGAAAAAAAAGAGCAAAATCTAGAAATGTTATCGGGGAGAGAGAAGAAACAGAGAAACCGAGGAAGCTGCCGCGCGTGGCTCGTCCGACCGACGGCCACCAGGCACCGACGGCCTCGACGAACAGCCGAACAGGAAGAAGAGCGGCCGGCGAAGCTATTGGCGCCGACGACGCTCGCTAAGGAGGCCGAAAATCGCCGAACGGAGGAAGAGAAGCCCGCGGGGAAAACGTCGTCGGTCCCGGCGATCCACGACAGCTGGGCTCGAACGGCAGGCACCGACGAGATCGGGAAGAGGAGCCGGTTCTTTTGAGACCGGTATTGGTCGGCGAAACCGCCGAAATTTGTCGGATCGGGAGGTGACGGCCGCGGGGGTGAAGGAAAGATTCGTCGGCGATGGCTGCGTTTCGACTCCAGTCGAGGCCCGATCTTCGATGCCCAGGTGCAAACAAGTCGAACGGCGGTGGTGAGGCACCGGGAACCGGTCGGACGGCGTCGAAATGAGCAAATGGGGATTGAACTGGCCGAACCGGACTGAACCGACCAAACTGAACCGAACCGGACCGAGCTGAACCGGCGGTCTGAATCGGACTAAACCGGTTTAGCCAAAAAGAGAGGAAAAAGGGAGAAAAGGGGAAAAAGAAAAAGAGAAAAAAATTGAGGAAAATTTCAGTGATGCAATCGAACTTCGGGTAAGTCGATAAGCGGTCAAAATTGACCGATTTGAATTTTGGAATATTTTATTTAATTATTATTCGGCTGAAAATTTACCCGAAAATTATGAAATTGTGTAGCTCAACGATTGGCATCCAACGAGAGCTCGAGACAGCCTCGATTTACGAACTAGCATGGAATCTCGGGTAAGTGACCCTTATTTACGACAATTTACATCGTTATGCGTGCTTCGAATTTAATTATCGCATAAAATTAAATTAAATTATGGAAAATTAGATAAATTGTCGTAAATAATAAATTTAACTATTCGAGAGTTAGAACGAGGCCCAATAAATGGTTGGTGGGCCCAATGAGCCCAATAGGCCTCGATAATACGAAAATTAAGTGGAAAACGGGCTTAAGGCCGATTAAGGCCCATTAAGGTGCAATCGGGCCCAATAGGGGTAACCGGACGCAATGATTTAAATTAAGCCCATAAAATATTAAATACAATTAAATTGTATAATATCTGACCTAAGGAATATTATTACGCAGTTCCGAGCATTTGATTGGGAACATATTGGACTGCGTGACGAGACAACAGTGAAAAAAAGAAAGGTCAGACTCTACAGAAAAATAAGGTAAGGGAATTTTGTAAGTGCATAGAGATGCCTATACGTATTTTGAGGGAATTTACAGGGTTCAGAATTCCTTAAAGCATCTAGTAATGAAATAATAATAATTTTATGAAAATCGGGGCATAGGTGAGTAAAAGAAAAAGACGATTTTGCCCCTAGGAGTAAAATTTACAAAAAGGGTAGTAAGGCAGGTAAATTGCATGATTTCGTGTTTTTAATGTGTTATATGATTATATTGCTTTGATTTAAGCAAATATGCACATAGGTTGGCTATTGATTTCGTGAAATATATGAAAGGGTACCGGTTTGTATCGGTTACTATTTTCAAAGATGTTTTATTAAAATTGAGCCACCTATCATATTTACACGAGTAAAAAGAGTGCTAGAGTCTTACTCGCACTCAAGTTTACTGATTTATTTCTCATGAAAAGCCGTACTGGAGCATTGCTCGTACGAGAAATTTGTGTGTGCATAAAATCGTGTTGGAGCTTCGCTCGCACGAGATTTTAGATATCATGATATGCATAGCGTGGTACTGGAGCTTCGCTCGCACTAGACGTGAGTTGACATGCATATAGTCGTACGGAAGCCTCCTGTAGACTGTGTGTCACAGAGAGTTGAGATGCTCGCACGCATACTTTGAGACATGGGTTGGTTATCGACATAGTATTGGGGTGGATAAGACCTACGGTAGGTACCCCCAGACTATGATATGGGTCCACGGAGTACGATGTACTGTGTATGTCACACGGAGTACGCTGTACCATGCAGTCATGATGACTCTATGATGTTACTTGATATTCTGGTGGGTAGGACTTGACCCCACCTCCCGTTGCAGTTGTGATGCCCCGCACATCGGGATCCGTGTAGCCTGGGATCACAGGGACATAGTATGGTCATAGTCCTCGATTTTTCATACAGTAACCTACATGCCTCACATGATATCATACGGTCTGGATAGACCAGGACAAACCCGATGGAGGGGTAGTCCCGATTTGTGTTTTTAAAAGAGATGTGATTTGATGAATCAAGGTATTCCCGAGAGATGGGTTTGACCTTGATGAAGTTGTTTTATAATGAAACAAATGAGTTTTAGATGTGATGAATTTATGATGAAACAAATAAGTTTCAAAGTGATGAGTTTTGTGATTAAACAAATGAGTTTTAAAGTGAAGAGTTTACGATGAAATAAATGAGTTTTAATGTGACGAGCATGAGATGTCATACATGATGATTTTCCATGTGTGCTTGATATGTCGATTTCATGATTTCTTGTATATGATATATACATACATGTGGCATTGTTTTAATCTTACCTCATACTCCGAAAGTAAACGATTTTTACATCATGACATTATCAGCACGTAGATAGCATAGTTATCTACCTGCTTACATTATTGCCTTACTGAGCACGTTTCGCTCACCCTTTCATTTTCCACCCCACAGGGTATATTTAGTAGAAGAGAGCGACAATAGTCTCGTATCTCGGTTATCCGCTGCTTCTTAGCAAGACCAGGTATACACATTTGTATAATTTTGTATCTGAACATATAGATGCACAGTACTGTATATGGATTTAATATTGGGGATGTATTTTGTTTAAATAAATTGATATGTGAATGTGAATATGAAAATGGAATGGTAAATAGGTGAGAGGTTACTAACACCGAATCATAGCCCAACTGTTTAGTAGTGTAACTGTTCACGACGGGTGAGGAAATGAAAAAGCGAAAATTTTGTAGGAATTTTTAGGTAATTTGGGTCGTGACAACTTTGTACCGTGTTTGGGACACGAGGTGTACGCTGTACCGTGTGTTATGTAGCTGGCGGTTGACATTGGATTGACCATCCTCCCGTTACAGCAGTGATTGCTGCACATCGAGTACTATGTTGCATGGGATCACTTTTCGGATATGATCATAATCCAGGATACTATTTGCATTTACCACAGAGTCTCTCATGATATATCACCTTGATTGACTGATTTAAACTGCGGACAGACCTGAGGGATGGGTCGGACTCCGATTTGTGTTGTGAATCATTTGATGCCATATTTATTGTGATTTAAATATACATGGCATGATTTACATAAAGGCATGATTTATATACAATGCATTATTTTGCATTACATGCCTACATTTGAGAAATAAAGCATGATTTCTGTACATGGGATTTATTCTGTACAAGTATATATATTATATTTCAAGACATGCTTTTTAAAGTGAGTTAAGGAAATAATGTTTTCAAGGCCTAGCACTATTTTGAGTAGATAGTGTGGATATCTACTTGCTTGCCTGATTTTCTTACTGAGCGCGTTATGCTCACCCCCCTTTTTCTTTACATCTCTCAACAGAGCGTCAGTAGAACGAGAGTTATCGTGGGAGAGTGTCCCAGAGTCCACTGCTAGTTCCTATCGATTCATTAGGTATACTTATTATGTACAGTCATGTATCTAAACATAGAAACAGCACAGTGATGTATACGTTATATATTATGGGGAATGTAATTGTATTAGATTTTATAAAATCTTACATGTATAATAAAAGCAACTACAGTCAGAATTAATATATTGACATGTATGTATGAGAATGGATATTATGGTAAGTTAAGACTCTGACATCGAATCACAGCCCAACCATTGAAGAGGAGAAAGGTATGTTAAAATGCAAAAAAATTTATTGTGGTTTTTGGTTAAAGTCAAGGATTGAAACTGGGGTCCTGACAGTTCCTGTTTAAATATTTTTAGTAGTTGTTATTTGTTTCGTGTTTGTATGTTTGTGTGACAATTATAATCAGTTTTAAAGGTTAGTTTTCTAGATTGTGGCCGAAGATGGATATTGCAAGAAAGTATCATCTTTTGATTAAATGGATGATTTATTTGTTTGAGTATTGGCATGTGGATAGAAAGCTTCACTTGAATCTTTTCACTTTAATTTATGTATCAATCAATTCAGTCTATGTATTTATTGTGTTGATTTGTAAAACCAAAAAGACTCTAAAACTTGATTATTTACTACTTGAGGCGAAATTGATAGACCATGCATAATTAGGAAAATGATCTAGGCCATATTTGTTTTGAGATTGAGCCTTTCAAGTCTACCCAATTATATTAATCCTATGGAAAACCCTTTAAGCCTAATTTTTCCATTTTATTGTTATCTAACCATATTACAAGCCATGGCCTAATTGTTTGATTATCCTTTTCTTTTGGACCCTTACTTGATGTGCTATTAATCAGTCTTTTGGATTGGGGGATGAGCTCAAAAGAAAATAGAGGTGGTTTGTTAAAAAAAAGTTTGTTCTCGGCTTTTGATGTAAATTGAGTGTCATATTCAAGTTACAAGTAGTGAAAAATCTTAAGTTTAGGGGTATGACACTGTTAAAAAAAAAGAAAAAAAAATCAAACTCGAGAATGAATAAAGTTGGGTAGTGGTTCATGAGCTAAAAAAAATTAAGTCCAAGGGTGATTATAGTGCTTTAGGTAGATTAAACTTCATGTTATATCCTTTATCCCACCTAAACCTGAGCCTTACGCTACAACCCTTGAAAAGTCCTTTTGATTCTTGGTTATGCATGAGTCTTTATTAGTGGAGGGTAGTACTTAATTTAAGCATATGAAGTCTTGTGTTTAATTCTTGTTTAGGTTTTGTATTAACACTTGAGTGCATGAATTTGAGTAAATGATTGTACACACCATAAGTGAAAAGTGAAGAGTGACGGGGGATTGGTTTGTTTTGGTTGGCTTGAACAATATAATTATGAAATTTGTCTTAAGTTGAGAACCTTGTGAATTCTTGATGAAAATCCAAATTTAGTATAATAAGCATGTGAGCTGAGTATGGTTGAGAGTCTTTATTTGTTTTGTGTTTAGTATGTCTTTGCTTGAGGACAAGCAAATTTCTAAGTATGGGGGTATTTGTTAGCACTGAATTTTATATATGTTTAGGACCCTTTTTACTTAGTTATTCGATTTGTTCTTTGCAATATTAGGTATGTTTTATGTGTTTTGTACTTGTGCAGGAAAAAGAACAATTTGGAGAAGTCAAGGCTTTTGGAGCTGGTTCTGATGATTTCATGAGGAATAGAAGTTACAGGGTGCTGATCATGACTTATGCTGTAGCAATAGAAGAAACTGGACAATGCAGAGCAGATTTGAGGAATTAATACCATTGCCGCAGCATAATAGTCTGATTAGGGCAATATTGTTTTGCCACGTGGCCTTTCACGATTTAGTATTTGGAAACCTTATAAATTGTCTTTTTATCAGAATTTCGAAGGAGGCTGCTGCTCTAGACCTCAAGATTAATTTAGCTCCATTGAAACTTCATCTTTTCCATTTTTTTTTACCATATTTGTTCTTAGGATGTTAGATTTGATTTCTTGGATGTTTATTATGATGTCTAGAAACTAAACTCCTTTTTCCTAGAATCGATGTAACCAACTTTGGGCATATTGCAATTACTTTGTGATGTTGTTTGGATGATTACAATTCTGTTTATTTAATCTACTTGTTCTTAATGCTCTAGTTGATTGGCCACCAAATAGATGAATTAGTATAAGAATTCGGCACTCGAGAGATGGGATTGTTTATATGCACAAGGGTAGATTAACATAGGATATTGTTAGATCGAGAGGTTGACAATTCTTATAAGCCATAGAGAAACGGATTACTATTGCTTAATGAACCCTATTATTTGATTCTGAATCGAGAGGTTATGATTAGGTAAATTGGGTATGATGGTTTAAAACTCGAGAGAGATAAACAGGAAATAATTTTGGCTATAAACAATTTGAAATCAAAAGAATAATTGATCAAAGGAGTTGCATGAACCCCAGTTTGGTGAAATCGGTTTCTAGGAATATTTTGCTATTGATATTTTCTTTCGTGATTATTGTGATTTGCTTTAATTAATTTGTCTCGTAGTTAACAGTTAGAATAGTTAAATAGGATTTTAACCAACATTCATTGATTTTCTAGGTAAAGCTCAAGGTTGTTGATTACAGTGATTAGCGATAGACACAATTCTCCGTGGGATGATACTCATATTTACTCTATACTCAAAAACTAACTTGTGTACTTGTAGTAGTGTTCCATTAAGGACAACAGTAGAGAGGATGTCATACTTATTAAATAGGTTCGTACGTACATTTTTTAGATTTAACGTGATATGATGTGTTGATATGGGTCCATGGAGTACATTGTACCGTGCAGGTAGCATGGAGTGTGTTGTACCGTGTTAAGATTGTGATATGTCATCTTCGGACGATGTTTAGATTTGCTATGGACCGACAGGTAGGATGTGACCCACCTTCCGTGTTATAGTAGATAGTGGTGATACCCCGCACACCTAATCAATGTAGCTTGGGATCACAGGATATGGCCATAATCGTAAAGGAGATTTCCCTTATTATATTGCCTATCTCACATGTATATTGTTTATGAATAAATCCATGTTGAAATGCTTTTTGGGTCAGGACAGTCTGAGGGAGGGGCTGAGTCCTGACAAATGTTGATTTTATTGAGATGAAAAAGCATGATTTAATTGAGAACTGATGAAAATGGCTTTAAAGTGCACTAATGCATGATGATATTTCCATGCCTTATCTATGAAATATGCATGATGATTTATGCCATGCTTTGAACTTGATTTGTGCACTGAACTAAATAGCACAATTTACTTTACATGCCATTAACAGAAGAACGAAATAGTATTTTTGAGTTGTGAATGAGAATTATGTGGTTTTGAGCATGGCATCACGATCACATAGATAGTACAGTATCTATCAGTTCGCATGATTGCCTTACTAAGTGTGTTGTTTGATCACCCGCCTTATTTTTCCCTCTCTACAAAGCTTTGAGTATAGATTAAGAGCGACTGAAGGCTTTCCTTTTTGGTATCCGCTGCATCCCATCACGTAAGGGATACACACTGATGTATTTTGTATCTAAACTTTCAATAGCATAGTAGTATTTTGTATGTAACTACTGGGGATGTAAAGCAATGTAAACACATGTAAATAACAATTCTGATTTATTTATACATGTGTTTACTTATAAATAATATTGCAAAATTTAGTTATTATGGCTGGATGAGGTAGACATTGACACACAGCGCAAATGTCGAAAAGGTAGCTGATCATGATCGAGGTAAGGTAAGGATGAATAATAAATAATATATGAAAAGTGAAAAATTTGTGACGATTTTTTGGTAAGTTATTGCCGCAATCGAGACCTTAGAGCTATGAGAAGATCGCGAGTTGTTGCTGGAGACTCGATGGAGCTTGTCGGTAGAGGGGTATCGAGTGCTGCCAAAGATGCTTCCAAGAAGAAGGGTGTGGGAGCTGATCGATGCGTTACTGTCAAAGATGCTGTCGATGTGTGACGTGAAGAGCTGGGTGGGAGATCAGTGCTACAGTCGGGACTGGAAAGAAAGGAGTTGGCTGTTTATGGTGTTTGGGAATCAGGGAGAGGACTAGTGCAAATCGTAAACTCCTACTAAGAAGTGGTCTGTGGATACGCGAGGGAGCTCGAAGGAGTTTGTCGGCTTCAATGGTGCCAAATGGATACTAGATGTCGTCGGTGGAGCTAGTCAAAACTGTGAAGAATGAGATGGTGATGGTGGGTAGTGACTAGGTTGTCGGAATAGCTGGATTGCGTCTGGTGCTGCCGGTTGGATTGTTGATGGTTTGTGGGAAGGTGAAGATGGTCTCGGAGAAGGGGACTGTGCCAGTCAAAAGATGACCGGCGAGATGGCTACTGGTCGTCGGTACAGTTGGAACTGTTGCCGAATGGCGATTGAAGGTATCTGCAAGTGAAAAAAAATGAGCTGAAGAGAATATAATAATAATAATAATAATAATAATAATAATAATAATAATAATAATAATAATAATAATAATAATAATAATAATAATAATAATAATAATAACAACAACAACAACATATGTTTTTTTTTTTTATGGCCAGAAGAGGTTTTTAAATAAGGCGTGCCCACGCCCTATGAAAACACTGCTTCTGTTAAATTTATTCTATGGGGCAGAAGATGTTTTTCAATAGGGCGTGGGCACACCCTATTAAAGAAAATCTTCTCTTTTTTTTTTGTTTTTTTGTTTTTTTTTACAGAAGAAGTCTAGTCATAAGGCATGCCCACGCCTTATGCAAACACTACTTCTGTTTTTAAAAAAAAAACAGAAATGCTCTTTTCATAAGGCGTGGGCACGCCCTATGAAAACACCACTTCTGATTTTTTTTCACCAAATGGTGGTTGTCGAGACCAACAATAATAATTCTACTCCAAAATAAATTAAAACTGTAATATAGTTGAGTAAGGTCGTTTCCCAAGAGATTGCAAAAAGTAGTTGAGAAAAATCACTATGTAAAATGTTGGGAGAAAATCAATATGACAAAAACATTCAACCAAAGGAATAATTTTAGAATGGGTTCATGGAATTGATCATTGATACAAAAATGAGTACTTTTAATCTTTACCAAATTAGTTATGGTTATTGATAAGACCTAACAACCTATCCCTCCTTACTTCTTCAATAATCAGGATACGATCTCTAATTATTTCTCTTGCCAGTTAAACAACCTTAGATACGATCTTAAGATTTAATTTACCAACAACATTAAAAACTAGAGAGACTACTAATTCTAACCAACAAACACACATGTAGGTTCATTTAAGCTAAATTATATATCTTCTTAACATATAATTGAAAACCTATCTATCATCAATTATGTTATTTACCACTTATATTAGAATTCCTAAACAATTATGAATTCATGTTTCTAATTGGTGATATATTATCCTGACAATTGAACAAAGGGCCCTTTTTGCACAATCAATCAAAGCAATAATTTAAACAAGCATAGAACTTATATAAATAACAAAGATGTAAAAGAATAAGATAAAACTAATTAGATCTCACAACTCTTGAAGAACCCGAACATTAATTATCCTTTGGCTAGACAAAGTAACTTAGTAAGCCATAAGTTCAGAGAAAAACACTTAAGAAAAATAAAAATATAGAATTGTGTGTCTATGGTGATGATTCCAGATCATCTCCCTTTCCACTCTTAGTCTATAAATACTAAATCTCCTAACCCCCAGAATCTGTTTCCAAAGGAAATTTCTCTAATTGAGTTTGATTATAATTAAACTTCTTTCCTTTTTCAACACTTGCCAAAGACAGTCATTGCATATCTCTTCCTTAATAATTAAAATCTTCCACTTCTCATCTTTAGACTGGGTAAGTCAACTTCAGCTACAAGTGATAGATCTTGACTTGAATTCACATATTTGACTTGCAATCCTTGTCACTGCCTTAGGCGTGCCCGCGTTTTACACCAAGTTTTCTTCTGATTTTGTGACTTGATTAGAATTTATAGCTTTTAATCGATTTTGCTCATAATCCTTCATTCATAATACAAAATAGAAAATATAAGTCAAATCCAAAAATTAAGCATATAGTATAATCTAAATCATAGGAAAATATGACAATTAATATGTTTAATATGCAACTTATCACCAAAACAAACATAAATCTTATCTAATACTAATAAAACAACAAAAATTAAGAAAAACAGTTGTGAATCAGAAAATAAAGAGAAATTTTAGGTTGCCTCCCAAAAAACGTTTTTCTTTAAAGTCTTTACCTAGACGTGGCCATGCTCAATTGTAGTTTGGAAATTTCAACCTAATTCGTTCCACTTCATGCACTTGTAAACCTTCATAAAAAGGCTTTAAGTTATGGCCCTTGACCTTAGAGATCTGACCTGTATCCAAACTTTGAATTTCAATTGCGCCATGAGGGAACACATTAGTAACAATATAAGGACCTAACCATATAGAACGAAATTTACTAGGAAATATTTTTAATTTAGAATTAGATAGTATAACTTTCTGACCAATATAAAATTTTTTCATGGAAACTATATGATCATGAAAGGCCTTTATCTCTTCCTTGTAAATCACAGAGCTTTCATAGGCATGATTAATATTAAACTTAATAACTTCCCTATCATTCCAGTGTAAGTGTACCATCATGCACATCAATTTTAGTTCTGGATGTTTTTAAGAAGGATCTTCCCAAAATTAAAGATTTAGATGAATCATCCTCATCCATATTAAACACATAAAAATAAGTAAGGAAAATCAATCCATTAACTTGCACCAAAACATCCACCAAAACATCCTCTAAAACACCCTCAGGATAAACATTAGATCTATCAGCAAGCTGAATAATCACACCAATTTCTTTTAATGGTCTAGCATTCAAGGATTTATAAATAGAGAAAGGCATGACATTAATTGAAGCTCCCAGATCGAACATTGCTCTTTCGATTTTAAGATTGCCTACCTTACAAGGGATAGTAAACATACCTGGATCATTGCATTTATGAGGTAACTTTTTCTGGAGGATAGCTAAAACATTCTCACCCATGCTCACAAATTCATTACCTTTCAATTTCCTTTTATTGATGCATAACTCCTTGAGAAATTTGGCATATCGAGGTACTTGTTTAATTACATCAAGTAAAGGGATATTTACCTCAACCTTGCGAAAGATGTCAAAAATTTCTTTTTTCCTCTTCCTCCTTTTTGGATTTGGATGATCTAAAAGGAAAAAGAGGAATTGGTGCCAAACTTTTTGTTGTGTGCCATTAGGTTCCTTAGGGTGATCCAACTGTGGCTGGAATGCAGTAACTTCCTTTTCAGCTTCTTTATCTGGAATGCATTTTCTGGTTGTCTTGCTAGACTCCTATAACTCGGTTCCACTCCTCAAGGTCATTGCACTAACATTCTGTTTGGGGTTGATGATTGTCTGTGAGGGTAATTTTCCTTGAGATTCCAGTCTATTCACAGAAATGACTAGCTGACTCATTTGATCCTTCAGCTTCTTGATGTTAATCCTAGTCTACTGTTGAAATTGTTGTGTATTAGTTGCAAGTGACTTAACAATTTCCTTAAGAGACATACCTGAACTTGAAGATGGTTGATGTTGTTGTGGAGTGAGCTGTCTCTATTTAGAATTCTGAAATTGAGGCCTCTCTCCGTAGCTCAAGTTAGGATGATTTCTCCACCCTGGGTTATAAGTATTCGAGTATGGATCATAATTTCTATGAGGTGGACCTGGAAATCCTCCAACTGCATTTACGTGCTCATGAGGTTCATCTTGAAGTGTGGGGCACATATCGGTTGGGTGGCCAGTAGCAGCACAGATCCACATGCTTTAGGTTGTTGCACATTTCCCATTCCTATAGCCAATTGTTGAACAATAGATGTTAGATTTGCTATTTGACTTTCAAGAGAATGTGTACTTACCTCATTTACTCTTCTATGAGGTATGTCTTGTCTGAATCTAAACTATTGGGAGTTAGCAACCATGGTGGAAATCAAATCTCTAGCCTCTCTAGGAGTCTTGTTCACTATCGTACCTCCACTAGCTGCATCCATCATACTTCTTTCCACAGGTAACAATCCTTCATAAAAATATTGAATTAAGAGTTATTCAGAAATCCCATGTTGAGGACAACTTGCACAGAGTTGCTTAAATCTTTCCTAGTATTCATGAAGAGTCTCAATGTCTTTCTGCTTGATTCCACATATTTCTCTTCTAATGCTGATAGCTCTTGAAGCAAGGAAAAAATTTTCCAGGAATAGTCTCACCATCTCAGTCCACGTGGTTATAGAACCAGGAGGTAAATAGAACAACCAATCTTTTGCTCTATCAGCTAGTGAGAATGGAAAGGCTCGCATTTTAATTTGCTCTTCGGTAATTGCTTGTGGGTTCAGACTTGAACATACCACATGAAATTCTTTCAAATGCTTGTGAGGATCTTCATTCTCAAGACCATGGAACTTGGGAAGTAAATGGATCAAACCAGATCTTAATTCAAAACTTGCTTGTAGAGTTGGATAATGAATGTAGAGGGCCTGTTGATTGATAGATGGTGCAGCCAATTACCGTAAAGTTTGCTCCTCTTCAGCCATTATTTCTTTAGTTTTAGTATCGTACGAGACTAGATTACCTGCATGAGAAGAATGAGGCAGAAAAATAAATCTAATTAAAAACCAATCCCCAGCAACAGCGCTAAAAATTGATGGCTGTCGAGACCAACAATAATAATTCCTACTCAAAATAAATTAAAACTGTAGTATAGTTAAGTAAGGTTGTTTCCCAAGAGATTGGTTAGATTTATTTTTTTCTGTAAAAGATTTAAAAAGCAAATATGTATGGGGATTTTGTTATAGTGAGAATAAAAGGAAAAATTAATTTATTAAAATGTAGCAAGAAAAATCACTATGTAAAATATTGGGAGAAAATCAATATGATGAAAGCATCCAACCAAAGGAATAATTTTAGAATGGGTTCATGGAATTGATCATTGATGCAAGAATGAGTTATTTTAATCTTTACCAAATTGGTTATAGTTATTGGTACGACTTAACAACTTATCCCTCCTTATTTCTTTGATAATTAGGATGCGATCTCTAATTGTTTCTCTTGTCAGTTAAACAACCTTAGATACGATCTTAAGATTTAATTTACCAACAGCATTAAAAATTAGAGAGACTACCAATTCTAACCAACAACCACACATGTAGGTTCATTTAAGCTAGATTATATATCTTCTTAACATAGAATTGAAAACCTATTTGTGATCAATAATGTTATTTACAACTTATATTAGAATTCCTAAACAATTACGGATTTAAGTTTCTAATTGGTGATATATTATCCTAACAATTGAACAAAGGGCTCTTTTTGCACAATTAATCAAAACAATAATTTAAACAAGCATAGAAAATATATAAATAGCAAAGATATAAAAGAATAAGATAAAACTAATTAGATCTCACAATTCTTGAAGAACCCAAACTTTAATTTTCCTTTAGCTGGACTAAATAATTTAGCAAGCCATAAGTTCAGAGAAAAACACTAAAGTAAAAAAAAAAATATAGAATTATGATGATGATGATGATGATTCAAGATGATCTCCCTTTCCACTCTTATTCTATAAATACTAAATCTCCTAACCCCCAGAATCTGTTTCCAAAGGAAATTTCTCTGATTGAGTTTGATTACAATTAAACTTATTTCCTTTTTCAACAATTGCCAAAGATAGTCGTTGCATCTCTTCCTTAATAATTAAAATTTTTCACTTGCCATCTTTAGAATGGTTAAGTCAACTTCAACTACAAGTGATAGATCTTGACTTGAATTCACATATTTGACTTGCAAACCTTGTCACTGCCTTAGGCATGCCCACTTCTTATACTAAGATTTCTTATGATTTTACGACTTGATCAAAATTGACAACTTTAGTCTATTTTGCTCTGATTTCTTCATTCACAATACAAAATGGAAAATATAAGTTAAATCCAAAAATTAAACATATAAAAGAATTTAAATCATGGGAAAAATATGACAATTAATATGTCTAATATGCAACTTATCAAGAACCACAGCCTACTACCGATCAATGTAGGAGATGTGATAAATTTCATGGTACCAGGCCATATAAGACACCCCCTGTTGTGTGTTACAGATGTGGGAAACCCGGACATATAGCAAGGCATTGTCCTAAGATGATTGAGACTACCCCATAGAAGGGCAAGGAGCTAGAGAGAGCTCCAGTTGAGACAGCTGCTCCGAGGAGGAGAGCTACAGCTGAGGATAAGGGAAACAAGCGGTGGATAGAAGACGAGTACATGCACAGGACCAAGACACCGCAGACACTTTGACGGATGTGATTAAAGGTACCATCATAATTTTTTATTTAGAAGCATTTGTATTGTTTGATCCTGGTGCCATGCATTCCTTTATATCGCATTCATTTGCCTATAAGATATTGAAGCATGTAAAACCCACATTGTTAGATAGGATGTTGATAATTTCTACACCTATGATGATAGTCAATTGACTATGTATATAGGAATTGTAAGTTGAAGATAGGGGAAAGGAAATGGCAGTCGATTTAATTTTACTGAGTATGAGTGATTTTGATGTAATTCTAGGAATGGATTAGTTAGCTGCAAGCCATGTTGTTATGGATTGTCATGCTAAGACATTGATGTTTCCAGAGATAGATAATCTTATTGTAAGATTTGTCGAAAGGAAATGAAAGAACATGATTTTTGTGAATGGAAAGAGTATAATTTCAATCCATCATATTTAAGAGATGAATATATTTATTAATTGTGAATTTAGTATGATGACTTATGTTGCTAACGGTGGAAATGATAATGTGAAGGGTTCATTGCATATGTGGTTGACACAGATAAGGCACATCCAGAATTGAGAGACATTTCAGTAGTTGCAGAATTTCCTAATGTCTTTCTGGATGATTTATCAGGGCTACCACCTGATAGGGAAACAGAGTTTTACATAGAGTTGGTACTTAGTACAAAGCCAATATCTAGTCCATCGTATAGAATGACCCTGATTTTGTTGGAGGAGCTAAAGAAGCAGTTACAAGAGTTGCTAGGGAAGGGGTTTATTAGACCGAGCGTCTCACCTTGGGGAGCTCCGGTTCTATTTATAAGGAAGAAGGATGACAGCCTCCGACTGTGTATAGATTATCCGTTGTTGAACAATGCCACCATTAAGAATAAATATCCCCTCCTACGCATTGATGATTTGTAGATTAGCTTCAGGGAGCACAGGTCTTTTCCAAGATAGATCTGCGATTTGGGTACCATCAGTTGAAGATACAGAGTGGAGATGTACCTAAGACATCATTTCGTACCCGTTATGGCCACTATAAGTTTTTGTTTATGCCATTCGGATTGACGAATGCCCCCGCAGCATTTATGGCTTTGATGAATGATGTATTTAAGCTAGACCTGGATCAGTTTGTGATTGTATTTATCGATAACATTTTGGTTTATTCCAAATCCAGCGAAGATCATGAGGAGCACTTAAGGATAGTTCTGCAAACCCTTCGAGAGAAGGAATTATATGCCAAACTCAGTAAGTGTAAGTTTTGGTTATAGCAGATCTCATTTTTGGGCCATGTTGTATCGAAGGATGGGGTATCAGTGGATCTATCTAAGATTGAGGCAGTGGTACAGTGGAAACAACCCAAGATAGCCACTGAGATAAGAAGTTTTTTGGGATTAGCAGGTTATTATGGGAAATTTGTTAAGGGTTTCTCCAAACTAGTTGCTCCGTTGACACGCATCACACGGAAAGATGTTAAGTTTGTGTGGGATGAGGCATGTGAGAGGAGTTTTTTAGAGTTTAAGCGTCAGTTGACCACTGCTCCGATTCTCACCGTTCCTATCAGCTCAGGAGGTTTCTCTATGTATACGGATGCATCACACTAGGGACTGGGCTGTGTACTTATGCAGGATAGGAAGGTAGTTGCCTATGGGTCCAAACAGTTAAAGGATAGTGAGAGGAACTATCCGACTCACGATTTAGAGCTGGCGGCCGTAGTATTTGCATTGGAGATATGGCGTCACAATCTCTATTGTGAGAAATTTTAGGTATATACGGATCATAAGAGCCTTAAGTGTGAGACCCCGTATATGCATAATGGTATATATGTACATAGAAATGTAAATAGAGTTGTACTATGAATTCATGAGTGAAGTATACGTGATGTAAGTCCATAAGTAATGTACACACTTGTAATGAGAGTGGTAATTGTACATACAAGTTACATTAAGTATGAATGTGAAGAAATGGACTTAAACATGTGGAGAATGTGTGTAGAATGGATTATGAGTAGTTTGGTAAAATGGAAGTAGAATTGCATAAGATGTGCACTTCCATTTTTGTTTATATTAAGTACTATTGGTCATACAAAGATTCTACACAAGTTTTAATGTGTATGAAGTGAGGATGGATGTCATTTTCAAGTTTCAAAGATGAATGGATGAGAAAAGGATCATGGTAGCAAATTAAGGATGTTTGGTAAGTGTTGCTGCAGAAGAACTGCAAAAAATCTAGAAATTGTGAAGGGCAGATCGATCTCATGGGATGAGAGATCGATCTAGAAGAGCCAGAATGCTCTTATTTGGGCAAAGGAATAGAGCAGATCGATCTCCAATGGAACCAGATCGATCTCCTAAGCATTCTGTAGTGGAAAGATCGATCCCCAAGCACCCAGATCGATCTCCTTAGCTCTCTGTTTGGGAGCAGATCGATCTCATGCTTCAACAGATCGATCTCATGCTTCGACAGATCGATCTCATGCTTCGACAGATCGATCTCATGCTTAAAATGCCATGAAAAAAAAGGGATTTAAGGGGACCAGATCGATCTCCTCTTGGACCAGATCTATCTCCTCAAGCTATTTTTATATAAGGAGTGCTGAAAATCAAAAAATTTCGGGAAAAACACTAACCTTCCACTTTCAACCCAAAAACCTAACTTTCTCTCTCTAAAATCAGCCATTTTCAGTGAGGTTTAAAGAGAGACCATTAGAGGCAAAGTTGTTCCTATCAAAGAGAAGAACAACATAGTTGGAAAGCATTTTCCCATTGTTGGTATTGAAGGAGTTAAGGGCATTACCATTTGGAGCAAGAAGAGAAATCAAATTGGGTAAGATTCTAACACTCCAACTATAGTACATTGTTTATATAATTGATTTTGGAGTTGTTTGGCATGAGTATGGATGGTTAGAAACTATCTAAAATGCATTGGAAAGATTATGATCTAGAAATGGTCTAGAGTGAGAAAGTGGAATTGTATGGAGATTAATGATGAATGAGATATGTAGAAGTTATTAATAAGTGTTGTGGTATGATTTTAAGATGTGGTTAGTGGATAAATTGTGAGATTTACCTAAAAGAGGTAAAATGTGGAATAAGGCATTAGTAAAATGCATAAGTGAATAATATTGACTAGTGAGGTCAATTATGGGTTAAATACGTTAACTCAATTGATTTAATGAATGAATCGCAGCTTCCGAGGATACGCCGAGGCGAGTTGAGCCAAGAGCGTGAGAAGCTAAAAGGAAAGGAGTCACACCAAGTAAATCGAGGTAAGGGAGTTGTGTGGACTCTTAGAGATATCTGTGCGCAATTTGGGTGCTTATATGTCTTGCTAGAATGCATGAGATTAGGAAATGATGTTGGGTGATTGAAGGGTAAAAGTTGGGAGTTTGAGAAATGTGCATGAAAACAAAAGCATATTGCTTTGAAAATCATGTTTTATTGCTTTTTATCAAATGATTTGGTAGGTTGGCTGACATTAAAATGATTTGCAAAAGAAATGAGTGTGTTTTGGTTTTGTTAACCATACTTTGCAAAGTTTTGAGCCACCTACATGATTTCGTGAGTATGAAAGCTTGTCAGAGTATGACTCGCACGAGATTTGATGTGTTTTATACACATGAGTGCAAGAGGCACTAGTTTTCACATGGATTTCATAATTGTTTTGGCATTGTGCTTGGAGTTTGTCTCGCACTGGATGCCCACCTTGCATGTTGCCGTGTTTGGAGCTTCGAGTAGACTGGGTGTCACATCGATTAAATAGGCTCACACGTGCATTGTTTTGACATGATTAATTAGTCGTGTTAGGAGCTTCGGGTAGACAAGAGGTCGCACCGATTAAATAGGCTCACACGTGCGTTTGAGATGTGGCGTGATATGATGTGTTGATTGGGTCCACGGAGTACGTTGTACCCTGCATGTTGCATGGAGTACACTGTACCATGTTGAGTTGTGATGTGCCATCTTCGGACGAGATCTGCTATGGATCGACGGGTAGGATTTGACCCACCTCCCGTGTGGAAGCAGATAGTGGTGATATCCCACACACTTGATCCGTGTAGCCGGTATCACAGGTTATGTACATAGGCCTTGAGGTTATTACCTATTGTTGAACTGCCTATCTCACATATCTAATGCTATTTGAGAATAAATCCATGTTTGAAATGATTTGTGGATCAGGAAAGCCCGAGGGATGGGCCGAGAACTGACCAATGTTGAAATTGATTTGTTAATGGTTTTTAAAGTGCACGGATGCATGATGTTTAATGCCATGCTTTATTGTGAAAATGCATGATGGGTAATGCCATGCTTTTATTGTGAATTATGCATGATGATTTATACCATGCTTTGAGTTGAAATGTGCACTTGATTTTAATAGCATGAATGCTTTACATACCATTAACACAATCATACACTCATGTTCTGAGATAAATAATGAATGAAATGCTTTTGAGCATGGCATCACGATCACGTAGATAGTGCAGTATCTACCTGTTCGCATGATTGCCTTACTGAGCGTGTGGTTTGCTCACCCCCCTTATTTTCCCCCTCTCTACAGAGATTTGAGTATAGATTGAGCGTGACTGGAGGCATTCCCTTTTTGGTAATCCGCTGCATCCCATCGCTAAAGGTATACACACTTGGATTATTTTGTATCTAAACTAGACATAGCACAGTAGCATTTTGTACGTAACTACTGGGGATGTAAAACAATGTAAACACATGTAACAACTTTGATATATATACATTTATACAAGTGTTTACTCATAAATAATATTTCAAATCGAATTGGTATGGTGGAGTGAGTTAGACGTCGACACACAGCCCAACTGTTATGAGTGTGGTTGTTCACGATCGAGGAAGGGTGATTAAAGATTGATGCATGAAAATGTGACAAATTTGTACGTATTTTAGTAAGTTGAGGGTCGTGATATTAAGTACCTGTTCTCACAGAAAGAGCTGAACATGAGACATAGGAGATGGCTTAAACTCTTAAAGGATTATGATTGTGAAATTATGTACCACCCGAGTACGGCGAATGTAGTTGTCGATGCCTTGAGTAGGAAGAACCTCGGGTTGGTGTCTTATATGATGGTTTAGGAACATAGGTTGTTGGAGTAATTTGTAAACCTCATTTTAAATGTAGCCCCACCTAGTACAAAAAGATCTGATATTGTGGCCAGTTTGAGATTGAAGCTAGAATTGATTAGTCGCAAAAGACAGGCTCAACAGAGTGATCGACAGTGTATCGATTGGTTGAGTCAGGTACATACAGGTGTGGGTACTAATGTTGAACTAAGTTCAGATGGATTATTGAGATTCAGGGGCAAAGTATGTGTTCCCGATGATCCAAAGATCAGGAGATTGATTTTATCAGAGGCTCACTCATCGAAGTATACGATACATTCGGGGAGTACCAAGATGTATCAAAACATTCCTAAGGTTTATTGGTGGTCTGGATTGAAAAGAGACATTGTTGAATATCTCACTAGTTGTCTCATTTGTCAGTAAGTGAAGGTAGAGTATCAGAAGCCTACAAGGTTATTGCAGCCTCTACCGATACTAACATGGAAGTGGGAGCACGTCACCATGGATTTTGTGATGGGTTTATCGGGGACCCGCAGAGGTCATGATTCCATTTGGGTGATTGTAGATCGGTTGACAAAGTCAGCCCATTTCTTGGCTATGAGAGTTACCGATACTCTGAGCCAGTTGGTGAACTTGTATCTTTGAGAGAGAGTTCGGTTACATGGTGTTCCAGTGAACGTTGTTTCTGATCAGGATGTCCGCTTCACTTCCCATTTCTGGCAACACTTTCAGGAAGTGATGGGGACCCAATTGAGTTTTAGCACCACTTTTCATCCTTAGACAGATGGTTAGTTAGAGAGGACTATACCGACCTTGGAGGATATGTTGAGAGCGTGTGAGCTGGATTTTATAGGTTTCTGGGATGATCACCTACCGTTAGTCGAGTTAGCCTATAATAACAGTTATCATGTGAGCATCGGGATGGCATCATATGAGGCACTGTATGGAAACAGATGCCGATCCCTGGATGGGAAGAGATTGGTGATAGACAGATTTTTACTCCCGATTTAGTGCAGCAGGCCTCTAAGGATGTCCAACTGATATGTGAGAGATTACAGACAGGTCAGAGCTGACAAAAGAGTTATGCTGACAGGAGACGGAGGCCACTGGAGTTTGCTATGGATGAGACGATATTTTTGAGAGTTTCTCCCTCTAAAGGGATTATGAGGTTTGGTAAGAAAGGAAAGTTGAGCCCTCGGTATATCAGGCCCTTCGAGATTTTGGAGAAAGTGGGAGATAAGGCTTATAGGTTGGCGTCACCACCAGACTTAGCAAGTGTTCATAATGTCCTCCACGTCTTTATGCTTCAAAAGTACCACCCGGACCCGGTACATGTGATAAGATATGATCCATTGGAGCTCAATAAGAGTATGTCATATGTTAAGAAACCAGTTCAGATATTGGATAGGAAGGAGAAGGTGTTGAGTTCGAAGACTATTCCCTTAATGAAAATTCTTTGGCAATATCACACTCCGGAGGAAGCTATATGGGAATTGGAGAGCATGATACAAGAGAAGTACCCAGAGTTGTTTTTAGGTTAACTTGGTTCTAATTTGGAGGACCAAATTTCTTGAAGGAGGGGAGGAATGTAAGACCCGTAAATTTCTATGTAATGTATATGATTATTAAATGTATAGGCAAGTTACATTACATATGAATTACAAGAAATAAATGTTTTTGAGTTCTAAGTGTGAATGGATTGATAAATGAGTATTGAAGTAATTGAGTGTAAGTTTAACTGGGAAAATTGTAACTAAAATGATGTAAGATGAAGGCCATATCAATCCCATGCAAGGAGAGATCGATCTCATGGCCCGGAGAACACAATGCCAAACATTCTGCAAGAGGGAGATCGATCACTCACTTAAGCAGATCGATCTCCATTGCTCTCAAGTTGGACTAGATCGATCTCCTCTTAAGGCCAGATCAATCTCCTAAGCTTTCTGCCTGAAACAAATCGATCTTATTCCATTGAGCAGATTAGTCTCATACAACATGGCAGACCGATCTCATACATTCAATGAATCGATCCCCTCCTTGCAAAATGTCAAAAAACTGAAGGATTCAAGCAAGGCCATATCGATCTCCACCATATACAGATTGATCTCCTAAGGTATTTTCTATAAAAACGAGGCAGTTGGATCTGCATTTCATGGGAGTAAATCCATTTCTTCCATTTCCAACATTAACCTAGCTTTCTCACTCTAGATTTCACCCCCTTTCCATAAAGATTTGAGAAAAAGCTATTAGAGTAAAGTTGTTCATTGTAAAGAGAAGAACAACATAACTTGGAATCAACACTTCATTTGTTGGATTGAAGGAGCAAAGGAGTGTTCTTATTTGGAGCAAGAAGAAAGTCAAGCTAGGTGAGTTTCTAATACACCAACTCAAAGTATATTCATCTAGTTGTTGTTGTGAGTTGATCGGTGTGTGTATTAACAGTAGAAACTACCTAGAATGTAATGGAACAAGTATAACCTATAATGAGTCTAGTGTGAGAAAATATGATATGGTTGACTTGATGATAAATGGCATATATTAAAGTGTAGTAAGGTGATATGCATCATTTTGAGATGATAGAATGAAACTACATTATGAGATTAGTCAAGTTAAGAAAATAAGTATATGAGGTTTGATAAATTGCCATAGTGAAGTAAATAATGGACTAGAGGCACTATAAGCTTAATATCGATTTAGTGTGAATCAATATGCCTAAAAGATTTCAATAGACTCTCGAGAAATTAATAAAGGGATCAAAACAAACTTAAGAGGAAATGATGCCTTATAAATGTTAATGAAAACTATAGGTCGAATTGACTATAGTAAATGGAAGAATTATGTTATAGTGGACCGAATTGATGTGATATATGATTTCGTGTAGTCCCAGAGATTTCATTGGTGGCGAATCGAACTACACAAATGAGCAGCTCTGAGGAAGTGGAATCACTCGACGTGATTCCAGGTAAGGGAATTTTGTGAGTATATAGAGATAGCTGCACATATTTTGAGGGTGCTTATAGGGCTTTGTGAATGCTTGATTATCTCGAAAAGAAATGATGATTGCACAGCAAACTTCATATATAAATGATTTTTGGCTTGGAAGCAAATCTTACAAAAAGGGGATAGTAAGGCTAATAATTGCATAAATCACATGTTTTGATGTTTATACTAAATACATTGCTTTGGTTTAAGCAAATTAACGAATAGGCTGGCTAGTGATTTCATGATTTGTGAAATAACACAAATGATGTGCTAACTTTAGTTTTGAGAGTGTTTTGTTGAAATAGAGCCGCCTATCGTACTTATATGAGTTAAATCGTGCTTAAGTCTTGCTCGCACTGGATTTTTAATGTTTTCAATATGTATGAAAGGTGTTTAAGCCTCGCTCGCACCATATTTGAGTCAATGATATTTGATAAGTCGTACTGGAGCTGATAGCTCGTACGTGGATTTTCTTTGACTTACTTATGCACATAACCATATTGGAGCTATGCTCGTACGTGATTTCTTCATTATTTGTTATGCATAAAGTCGTACTGGAGTGTTGCTCGTACGAGGGTATTTATTGATGATGCTTGAAATCGTGCTAGAGCTTTGCTCGCATTGAGTTTTCACACTGTGATATGTAATGAGCCGTGTTGGATGCCTCGTGTAGACTTTGTGTCACACGGATGAGATTCTCACACGAGCCATGCTGGATGCCTCGTGTAGACTGCTAGTCACACAGATGAGATGCTCGCATGTCCACTTGAGACTGAGTAGGTTATGCATGGCATGGGGTAGATAAGACTTACAGCAGGCACCCCCAACCATGATATGGGTCCGCGGAGCACATTGTACCATGTATATCACATGGAGTACGCTATACCGCGTGGTTGTAATGTTGATTTAAAAGTCTGGCGTATGACTAACCCACCTTCGTTCTAGCATGATGCCCCGCACACTGGGATCCGTGTGGTTTGGGATGATTATGACATAGTTGGCCAACAGAGTCCTTGGTTGTAAGACTGGATTTTTATCAAAATTTATTATGATTCAAATGATGTAAATTGAATCATAAGAAGAGTTGTACGTGAATGAAAAATGCAAATGGAATGAATAAAAATTCTCGAAGGCATTTAAAGATCAAATGAAGGATTGAAATGGTATTCCCAAACACGTGCAAGGGTAAAACAGTAAAAAGATCAAAAATCGATATAAATTCGATAAGAAAATTTAATTAAAAATATGGAAACGAGAAATCTTGATCAATAACGAAGAAATAATTAAATTTCGGGTTAAATTGATCAAGATATGAATTTATTTGAATAAACCAAAATTTTCACTTCAAAAAATTATCCCGAAATTATTGAAAAATTATACCAGAAATACGAAATAAGATTGATAAATTCATTTAATTGGTTAAATGAATAAAATATAAAATTTTAAGATATTTTGAATTTTAATTGAATAAAATAATGATTAAAATAATATTAAAAGAAACAAATAAATAAAAAATAAAAATAAACAAATATGCAGAATCGCGAGCGATTCTGCAGGAAACGAAGCAGAAGTCGAGCCCTTTGCCTCACCGAACGGAGCAGCTGGTGGCGGACCAGGTGAGAAGCTGATGGGGGAGAGGTGGCCGACCCCATGAGAACCACCGGCACCAACCAAACTGACGAATGGCGACCGACGAAAGGAGAAAGAGAGCAAACCGAGAGAGGGAGAGAGGAATCCGGTGACCGACACCGATCTACGCCCGACCACCTCCAGCCGAGCATTCCCCAAGCATAGGCGACGCAAATGGTGGCAGCATCAGCTAGTAGAATGGCGGCTAGTGTCAGCAACGGCCGCGAAAAGAAAAGGCACCGACGGCGAGGAGAGAAGAGGCCGGACCGACTACTTTTCGACCACTTCTGACCAAACCAACCCCAGATCCGAGCTTCGCGAGGTCCCACTGAGCTGCTGGAGGTGAAAGTCGACGAAGAATGGATCGACGAAGCCCCGAACTAGTCGAACCGGACTAAACCGGTTGAATCGAACCGGTCTAAACTAGGCTGAACATGACTGAACTGGTTTAGCCAGAAAAGAAGGAAAAAAAGAAAAAAGAAAAAAAGGAAAAATTGGGGAAAAATTTTGGTGATGCAATCGAGCTACGGGTAAGTTGGTAAGCGGTCGAAATTGATCGATTTAAATTTTGAATTTAATTTGATTAATATTCAACTGAAAATTTACCTGAAAATTATGTAATTGTGTAGCTCGACAATTGACGTGAAACGAGAGCTCGAGTCAACTTCAATTTTCGTACTATCATTGAATCTCGGGTAAGTAACCCTTATTTACGACAATTTACATCGTTATGCATGTTAGAAATTTACCGCATAAATTACGAATTTTATTTTCGCATAAAATGAATTATATTATGGATTTAGAGATAAATTATCGTAAATAATTAATTGAGTTATCCAATGGTTTAGAACGAGGCCCAATAAATACTAATAGGCCCAATGAGCCCAATAGGCCTCGATAATGTGAATAGTAAGTAGAAAACAGGCTTAAGGTCGATTAAGACCCATTATGGTACAATCGAGCACAATATGGGTAAATGGGCCCAATGGTTCAAATTAAGCCCAGAAAAATAAGAAATATAATTAATTAATTGTATTTGACTTGATGAATATTTATATGCAATTCCAGAGATCTGATTGGAGCAAATCGGACTGCATGATGAGACATCAATGGAAAGGTCAGACTGTACAGAAAAATGAAGGAAATTGTGTGAGTAGCTAGAGGTAGCTACGCGTATTTTAAAAAGTTTTTGTATACACTGAAATTGTATAAAGATTTAAGGACTCGATGTAAGACCCGATTTTATTTAAAACACGAAATGCGTGAGTGTTCATGAAATGAAGGATTGAAATGGTATTCCTGAACACGTGCAAGGGTAAAACGGTAAAAAGACCAAAAACCGGTATAAATTTGATAAGAAAATTTAATTAAAAATATGAAAATGACAAATCTTGATCAATAACGAAGAAATAATTAAATTTCAGGTTAAATTGATCAAGATGTGAATTTATTAGAATAAACTAAAATTTTCACTTCAAAAAATTATCTCGAAATTATTGAAAAATTATACCGAAAATATCAAATAAGACCGATAAATTCATTTAATTGGTTAAATGAATAAAATATAGTCTTTTAAAGATATTTTGGATTTTAATTGAATAAAATAATGATTAAAATAATATTAAAAAAAAGCAAAATCGTGAAATCGCGATTCTGCAGAAGAAAACGAGGGAGCTCAACCAACGGCAACTGGCCCAGGTGAGCGGCTGAAGGACGAACAGCTGAGGCCACCGCTGGCGCAGGTAGATGGAGAAGGAACCGTCGAATGGCCAGACAACGCTGGTGAGAGAGAACCGAGAGAGAAGAAAAAGAGGAATCCGACGATCGGTGTCGATTCGGCCATAGCCACCACTAGCTGAGCGTTTCTCAGGTGGAGATCGACCGATCGATGGTTGCATCGACAGGGAAGCGATGACCAGCGCCGACAACGGCAGCAAAAAGAACCAACACCAACGTCGGAAGGGAGAAGAGCCGGACCGGCCACTTTTCGACCACCTTGGGCGAAATCGACCACAAATCCGAGCTTCACGAGGTCCCACGGAGCTGCTGGTGATGGAAACTGGTGAAGAACCGGTTGAACCGGACTGAACCGACAGAATTGAAACGGTCTAAACCAGATGAACAGGACCGAACCGGTTTAGCTGGAAAAAGGAAGAAATGAAATAGAAAATGGGAAAGAGGAAAAATTGGGAAAAAATCCTAATGATGCAATCGAGCGACAGGTAGGTCGGTAAGCAGTAGAAATTGATCGATTTAAATTTTAGAATATTTAATTTGATTATAATTCGACTAAAAATTGACCCAAAAATGAAAATGTGTAGCTCGACAATTGACGTCAAACGAGAGCTCGAGTCAACCTCGATAAGAGTACTATCTTGGAATCTCGAGTAAGTAATCCTTATTTACGATAATTTGCATCGCTTTACGTGTTAAAAATTTACCGCATAAATTACAGAATTAATTTCTGATTTAAATGAATTAAATTCTGAAATTTGAGATAAATTGTCGTAAATAGTTCATTAAGTTATCTGAGAGTTTAGAACGAGACTCAAGAAATACTGATGGGCCCAATGAGCCGAATAGGGCACGATGATGTGAATAGTAAGTGAAAAATGGGCTTAAGGCTAGTTAAGGCCCATTATGGTTCAATCGGGCTCAATATGGGTAAACAGGCCCAATGATTTAAATTAAAGCCCAAAAAAATATGAAATATAATTAATTATATTGTATTTGACCTGATGAATATTTATACGCAATTTCGAAGATTTGATTGGGAGCAAATACTGCGTGATGAGATATCAATGGAAAGGTCAGACTGTATAGAAAAATGAGGTAAGGGAATTGTGTGAGTAGATAGAGGTAACTACGCGTATTTTAATAGCTTTTGTATACACTGAATATGTATAAAGGTCCTAGAAATGGTTTAAAGATTTTAAGGACTCGGAAATAGGAAAAGAATATTTTACCCCTATTGAGGGAATTCACCTAAGGATGGTGAAAGCATGACATGCATGGAATGCATGATTTAAGGAATTTTCTGATTTAAGGAATTTTCATGGTTTTTAAGCAAAACAAATCGATAGATTGGCCAGTAATTGCATAAATTTCACAATATAACACTGCGTAAGTGTTATTAAGATTTAAATGAAATTTCTTTAGAAAATGGGCCAACTATGAAGTTTATATTGAAACGGATAGTGCTGGCACATAGCTCGCACTATATCTGCGTTTGTGAGTGTGCATAAAATGTGCTAGAGCAGTTGCTTGCACCGAATTGTGTGACATCATATGCATGAAATGTGCTAGAGCGGTTGCTCGCTCTGAGTTTTATTATTGTGAAATGCATGAGAGGTGTTGGAGCCTAGCTCGCACCCTGTTTTGACTAGATAAGCATAAAAAGGTGCTAGAGCGATTGCTCGTACTAGTTTTAATGATTTGACATGCATGAGAGGTGCTGAAGCTTAGCTTGCATCCTGTTTTGATATGATAATTGCATAAAAGCCATACCGGAGCCTTGCTCGTATGTGATTTAATTGATTTAATTTCATAAAAGACGTGCTGGAGTGTAACTCGCACGAGATTTGATTTATTTATGCATGAAACCGTGCTGGAGCATTGCTTGCATGAAGTTTTGAATGATTTTATGTTTTATATGGATTTATAATTTCTTTAAAGTCGTACTGGAGTGCTACTCGTATGCAGATTTTATTGTTTTTTATAAAACTATGCTAGAGCTTTGCTCGCACATGGTTTTCAGATATCATGAAATATGCATGGAGCCGTGGTGGAGCTTTGTTCGCACAGGGATTTATATGACATGCATATAGCCGTCTTGAAGCCTCCTGTAAACTGTGTCATAGTGAGATGATATGCCCACACGTGCATACTGAGACATAATTGGTATGGGTGGTTAAGACATATTGCAGGCACCCCCTGACTGAGATTGGGTTCATGGAGCACGTTGTACCGTGTGTGTCACATATATTATGATGTACCGTGGGGATTGTTGGAGTGGAGTGGCATTAGCCACGATGCAACAAGCCTGGCTCTCGCAATCCTGATGTTATGTTGTTCTGACGGCAGGATTGACCCACCTCTCGTTTCAGGTGTGATACCCCGCTCACTAAGTACTGTGTAGATAAGATCACTCGGTTATGGCCATAGTCCTCGATGTTACTGATATAGTCAACTACATGTCTCACATGATCTAACTTTTGGTCTCGCTAGACCAGGGTAGACTCGATAGAGGGGTCAGGCCCCCGATTTTGTGATTTTTATTATAATGCCAGATTTTTGGAGAATTATATGACATGTGACCCTAAAAGAAGGGTGATTTTATAACAGAATTTTATAATGAATGTTTTATGAGTTTGAGATTTATTTATGAGATGCTTAACCCCTTCGGGTTATTTTATACTGCAGCTTTAATGAAGTGATTTAAATGCAGTAACATGATGAGATTTCCATGCTTAAATGATAAATTCGTGAAAAGAATTGTTGCTCATGATTTGGTTTAAATGGCATGAACTAGTACATGATCTTGATTTAATTCATGTTAAGTATGATGTTGCGATTTTCCATAAAATTCCATTGATGCATAAGTTGCACGATTTCTATATGTACGAATAGTTTTTATAACTATGGCATTGAAATATGCATGATTTTGTGCGTGAAATTTTAAATGAAAAGAAATGGATTTAAGGGCATGGCATTATGAGCATGTAGATAGTGGAGCTATTTGCTTACTTGCATAATTGCCTTATTGAGCGTGTGGTTTGCTCACCCCCTTATTTTCTTATCTTTCCAGAGCACTCGCAATAGTTAGTGAGTGGTTGAGAACTTGCATCTTGGTATCCGCTGCTTCCCATCGAGAGACAGGTATACATATTTATATAGTTTTGTATCTAAATATGTAAATGCACAGTACTGTAAACGTATACGATGTCAGGGATGTAAGGTTAAGTAAATCCAATTGTGAATGTATTAGTTAAAGTTAAAGGATAGAAAAATCTTAATGTGTAAATGTAACATGGAAATGGAAAGGTAAGTAGTGTGAAGGGACTAACACCGAATCATAGCCCAACTGTTGGTATGATGGTCACGATAAGAGAAAAGGTAAGAATTAAATAATAAACAAAAAGTGAAAAATGAAAAAATTTGTAGTGATTTTAGGTAATTTGGGTCGTGACAGTTTTTAGTATCAGAGCTAAGTTGGCCTGATATGAGTCGGTATTAGTGGTTAAGGAAGTTTACATCCCCATGTACTGTGCATTATTTAGATACAATTGTGTATATCGAGATGAGATTGCAGCTAAGAATTTGGGTTCAAATGCAAGAATATAGACTAATAAATTGATACCCGCTATGGTAGAGGGGCGAGTACATGAGCTCAAGATCGTAGAGGTAGGCTTGAGAGTTGTACTGAGTCGCCACATGAGACTCAAGATGAGAGTGATGTAGAGGCTGGTATTGAGCATGCCCCACAAAGTCCGACAGAGGGATAGAACAATGTCCGACAAAGAGATCAAATAGTATTAAGAGACGTTTCACGAGGTTGAAGCGGAGTATGGAGAATATTTTGGGAGCTAATTGCTCGTGGCATGCATGGGATTGAGGGCAAGTCAGAGTATTGGTGGAAGTCCACTCGACCCATCTTAAAAGTTAGACATCCAAAGCTGACATGAAAAATATTACTAGATGTATTTCGGTGACAGAATATCTCGGACACTACTTAAATGAAATTAAAGATAAAATGCTTTACTCTGACCCAGAGGAACTGGTTGATTGATGAGTATGAATCTCAATTTATATACCTGGGCAGGTATGACCCCGACACTATGAACAATGAGAGTAGGGATGTCTGAAAATCCATGGAAGGGCTTAGATTTTCAATTAGAGTCTGATTAGCCCCATTAAATATCACTACCTATGCCAAGGCAGTGCACAGACTACAATTATGTGAATAAGATCATGAGTTGTATGCCTCTGAGATTAGGAAAGATAGTAAAGGTTGAAATAGAGACAGAGGAGAATAGAGAATGACAGAGATGTCAGAACGGGAAAAAAATGTAGTTTGGTAAGAGATTAGAGTTGATGAGTCACGGGGTAAGATGATTGATAAACCCCAGTGCATCAAATTTCAGCACTTTTGAGGGGTATTGTGATTGGAGGACCCTGATCTGCTCCGTTACAGTGTAGGATGTGTGGTAGATACCATGGAAGTAGGGCATACACCTATACCTTATTGACTAAAATATGACTTAAGTGTGGTAAGATGAGCCATGTATTTAATGATTGCTCAGAGTTGGGTGAGACTGCCCCACTGAAGGGCAAAGAGACAGAGAAAGCCCTGTTGATATCTCTGCACCGAAAAGGGAGGCCACGGTCGAAGAGAAAGGGAAAGTAGGCTATTAGACGAGGGTGAGTGTATGCCTTGGACCAGGACACTACTAATGTTTCATCTGATATGGTGGAAGATACCACACTGGTTGTGAATAATGAAGTAATTATTTTAATTGATCTTGGTGCCACGTATTTATTTATACCGCCTTTAGTTGCTTATAAGTTAGTGAAAGATGTGAAGCCTGTACACTTAGGCAAGATGATGATAGTTAGTTGATTATCACTAACTGAATGTGGGTATAGGAATTGTAAGTTGAAAACGGGGGAAAAAGGATATGTCAGCCAATATTATTCAATGGAATATGAATAATTTTGAAGTAATATTTGAGAATAGATTGATTTGGCTGCAAACTATACTCTTTAGATTTCTATCCTAAGATAGTTATGTTTTCACCCATGAAAAGTGTACTGTAAGTTTGACACATAATAAAGGAGGTGTAGCGATTGTCATTAAAGGAGTGATTGATTGTTCGAACGAGATGAGTATTGATGGGAATGTTTCATCGCTTGTGTGGTTGGTACAGATAAGACACATCCGGAGTTAACAGATATCCTAGTGAGCTGGGAGTTTCTTGATATCTTCCTGAAAAATCTACCAGGGTTACCACCCATTAAAGGAATGGAGTTGGTATTGATTTGGTACCTGGTACAGAGTCAATATCCAAACCATGGTATAAAATGGTATGAGTGGAACTATAAGGACTAAAGAAACAATTACAGAAGTTATTGGATAAGCATTCCTCAGACCAAATATGTAACTTGAGGAGCACTTGTTATGTTTGTTAACAGAGAATGGAAGCCTCTAACTATGTACTGAATTTCGATTATCGAACGAGGTTAACATCAAGAATAAGTGTTTCCTCCCACTATAGATGATTTATTGGATTAGCTGTGAAAAACGCATATCTTTTTAAAGATCGATTTGAAGTTTGGGTAACAACCATTATGAATTCGAAAGGTGAATGTACCATAACTATTAGGACATTGATGAACAAGGTATTTAAACCTTACCTGAACCGATTGGTTGTCATCTTTAATGATGATATTTTGATGTATTCGAAATCCAGGGAAGAGTATGAGTAGCAGTTGGAAATTGTCTTACAAATGAATTGTTGAGAGTTTCTCAAAATGGGCTGCTCAGTTGACACGTCTTGTTTGGAAAAAGATTGCATACGAGTAGGATGATAAGTATGAAAGTAGCTTCAATAAGTTTTGGTATATGGAAGTAATAAACTGACCACGAAAATTATTCTCTCCATAAACAACAGCTCAAGAGGTTTATTAGTGTATACGGATACCTCAAAATAATGAGTGAGCTGTAACGACCCTTAACCCTTGAAAATCGGGGGAATTTTTTTTTTTTGAACTCAATTTACTCACTTATTCCCTTATTCACTTAGGCTGTATTCCTGTTCAGTGTCAATCCTTAAAAATATTTCATTTCATTTATCCTTAGACAGATTTCATCTCGACACATTATTTTCAATAGATGTCTGTGCATACAAATAGTCTGGTAAAGAGATAAGAATGTATACCTCACGCATATACAACAGGTAGTCTGGGGAAGCTCATATCTGCCAGCCTACGTCGTCTACGCAGGATTTATTAGCTGTAATTCACTACAAAAATCTGAGAGGTAGAGGGGTGAGCTTTTGGGGAAAAGCCCAGAAAGGTAATACTCTTAAAGTAGTTTTGATATATAAAAACATATGAAATTATTCATAGAACGAAACTTAATTCAATACATAATTGCCATTTTATGCATAATCGTCATAAAGCATGTGTGCCTTTAAAACAAATAGCATGCTTAACCATTTAACAACTTTTCATAAACCTTTCATGAACATTTCATAAATCATTTCGTAAGCATTTCATGAATATTTCATAGTCATTTCATAAACATCTCATGAATATTTCATAATCATTTCATAAACGTTTCATGAATATTTCGTAATCATTTCATAAACATTTCATGAAGCATATCGGTCGTAACCAATTTTCTCACATATCATGAAAACACATATTCATTCATCATAGTCAATTTTCATAATCAAATCGAGGAGACTAGGCTATAACTAAATCATGCGATATGTGTCATTCTCCGTGGAGAGTCATCATACTTATGGCCATGGTAAGGGGGCTATAGATTGGATCAGGTTCGTACAGCAATAATAATTATAAACAAGGGTAGTATCTTCTTATTTCATATCATATACTAGCACATAGCTAGGGCACGGGCACCTATGGCACTCACCGTCCGGGGAACATTCATGAGTGCTACACGGGCACGAGATACTACTAATACATCATCATAAACCACCAATAGCATAACATCTTCCACACAGGTTGAGTCAAGTGCTAAAAGGGCCAACGTACCGGCACCCCAAGTATTATAGCCGGAACACCACAAGAAGTAACCATGCATGAAGCCTATAGTCTCAAAACAGAGCTTTCAAAATCTTTCTTGGGCTTTATAACTCATAAACTCATATCGAGTAATAAAATTGAATTCCTTGAAATCTGGAAACTCTTTCATAAAACAGAAAGATTGTGTGGCACTTTGTTCCCGTAGGACTCAAGAGGTGGCCCCCACAATCCCTTTTCGAAAACAAATTTCTTTTCTTAAATACTTTTGAAATTGTCGAAAGTTTCTTTAATAATATGGACATAAAAACATAAGTAAATGTAAAACATCCATACACTTCATACCTTAGGAAATTCATTTCACAACATGGGAAGTACTCAGGGAACATTTCGATAAATTAAAACATGCTTCGCAAGTATGAAAGCATTGATAAATCATTTCAAATCAGATGCTCTTTCATAAGATCATTTATCGGTGAAACAAATATGCATTATCAGAACTAAGTTAAATAATACCCCTTACCTCGATTTATCGAAAATCCCGAATTCGAACGGTGACGCCTCATAGTACTTCCTTTAAATCCTTTTATGATTCTCCTACACCGAAATTTGTATTTCTTAGTAGCCTATTTATCGAATTAACTACGATGCATCAAAATCGTAACCTTGCTTACCTAGGAAAAATGCACTCGAAATTATAAAATACATACAATTATCCATAAAACTTGTATAAATTTATTACCTCGGTATCTGTCCGTAATTCTTGATTACTTCGACTTCGCAAGTCGACGGGTCTTGTCCTCTCGGTAAATTTTTTGGGGCTCTTCCTTGAATTTCTAAAATTTAGTACACTTATTTTCTTTCCTCGATTTTTCCTCTATTTTCAATAATATATATATATATATTTAATAAATATATATATATATATATATTACTTTCTACCTCTCCCTTTTTTCCCAATATATAAATAATTATTATTATAATTATATATATACTACTCCTTTCTTTTCTTTTCTTTTTTCTTTTATTTGTTTTTGAATTTCCTTTCTTCTTCCCGCCACTTCCATTTTCTTCTTCATTTTCCTTCTATACTGTTGCTCACCCAAGGATCCTATTCTCGGCCTCTCTCATTCTTCTCGGCTTGCCATTTCCTCCTGTCTTTCTTTTTGTTTGCTGCCATCATCATCACGCTATCCACCTTGCATCTCCATTTGGCCCTCATCCTCATCACCTAGCCAGCTCAGAAGTTCTTTCGTTGCCTTCGGTTCCAGGTGCTGAATACTCATCCCCTCTGTTCTCGGGTTTTCCTTTCCCTTCATTTCTGCTTCAGCCCATCGTCCTATTCTCACATGCTCATTTCCAGCTTCAACTCAACTCGGTTTAAGCTTTAATAATAGTCCTAATATTCACGCATGCTTCCCTGTTTCACTACTTTCAGTTTCCAGAGGCAAACATCCTCTGTTTCAAGTTTCACCGTTGCTCTTCTTGGTTCTCTCTACTTCCCTTCCCTCTTTCTGCCTCAACTTTCCATTTCCATCTTCCTCATGAACCTCCCTGCACCAGTGTCTTCACTGTTGTCCCTATTCTAGACAACCTCCTTCACTCTACCAGCTTTCGAATCTACTTCTATTATAAATTCCTTTCTCCTGCAATTCTATTGTTGTTTTCCTCTCTTCTGTTTATTGTTTCATCCCCTTCTAACCTCTTCTCGATTGCCTCAACTCTCACCCCTTATATTACTCTAGTCCGTATCCCCCCTCCCCTTTTGTTTTAACGTGCTTGTATCCTCTTCAGACTGCTCCATCATTATTTTCTTTCTTTTCATTTCAGGTTTCTCCATATTTTTGTTTCTTTTTTTGGACTGGTCTCATTAGTATATATATTTATTTTCACCGAATGGTACCCTTCAGCAACCTCTATACGCCATCTTCTTCCATCATTTTGTTGGGTTTCCAGTTTTCTATACCTACTACTACTGCTTCATTTCCAATCTCTCCCTTTTCCTAGCTGTTCGGCATCATTAGTTTCTCCCCATTTCCTTCTTACATATCGAAAGCATATATATATATATACTAATATATATATGTTTAATTAAACAATGCAGCAGTCTGATAGTTATACACACACATATATATGTACCAGGTGAGACCGTGAGAGCTTCTCATTCCTCTGCTGCAGCTTCCCATCTCTTGGTATGTTTAGGAGTTTCCATGCTGCTCACATTTTCTTTGCTGTCAACAGTGGTCTCTGTTGCCTCCCACTTCTTCAACAGATCACTTCTCCAAACTTCCTCTCCTGTCTTTCCTTTGTCATTTCCCAATGTCAGCTATCTATCCTAGTACATCCATATGCGTAAGTCTATATACTTTATATATATATATTTTTATACTGCTGCCAATCCTAGTTTCCCTTATTAACATATTTTATTCCTTCCCATTCATTCCAGGCAGTAGGACATTCAATATCCTTAGTCTCAAGCCCTGTCTTTCGATTTCTTTAACTACTTACTCCTTTATTTTCCTTTGGTTAAACCAGTCCTTATCACTGCCACCTTCACGTTCTCCTTTCTTTCTTTACGTCTCCTACTGCAGTAGAGGCTTACGGGTTTGGCTCATTGCAAGCCAAACCCCGTGCTTCAGATTTTCTTTTCTATTGTTGCTGCTAACAGCAGCAAACAAGGGTACTCAAGTTTTGCTCCAATGATGCCAAATTTCTTACTTTCCCTTAAAGTATTCGAATAATCATAAAGATATATATAGACAGGTCCTCATATATATTTTTAAATGGAGGTCTCGGCCATGTAGAAGCATATGTATATTTATTTATATATACACACACATATATATATATATGTATATACATGGATATATATATATATATCTATAGATATGCATATATGTATGCATATTCCCGTAGTCATTTATTCTTAGGGCCAATATATTTTATTTAGTTAACTCTTTTAAGTCCCACAATACATACAATTTAATTTAAATCATTGACTAAGGGATCGAAATCTTTAATTTCAATGGTTACATTGTTATACATGGTTAAAACCAAGTACATAAAATTTTGGGTACTTACATTCTCCCCACCTTGGAAAATTTGGTCTCCAAATTTCGGAGTACCTTAGTCCTTAAACAGGTGTGGGTACTTCTCTCACATCAAGCTCTATAATTCCCACGTGGCCTCTTTCGAAGTGTGGTACTACCACAGAACTTTGACTAGAGGAATCGTCTTAAACTGCATTATATTCTCTTTCCTATCCAATATCCAAACCGGTTTCACCACATAGATCATATCCTCTTTTGGCTCTAGTGGTTCATACTTAATCACATGTGTTGGATCTGTATGATACTTAAGTAGTATTAAATGTGGGAGACATTACGAGTACTCGATAAATCAGGTGGTAACGCCAATCTATATGCCTTGTATCCCACTCGGTCTAAAATCTCAAAAGGTCTGATGTATCGGGGACCCAGTTTTCCTTTCTCTCCAAATCTTGTTATGTCTTATCTTTAACCTGCTGACATATGAGGCTTTTAGTCACAATTCCAATTATATCTCTTATTGTCCCTGATTACCAATATACCTTCAGGAGATTTGATAAGTTTTTACCATTCTTCGGATTGCAGAGTATATCCCTATAAAGGAGCCTCTAATGACCTCAATTCCTTTGACTATAGATTATTTGGTACACCATTCCATTTTAAAATCTCCATAAATCATCAATACCAATACCAATTCTTGTCATAGCACCCATATGGGTTTGATTAGCTACATCAACACAGTATTTATCATTGCACTGAGTCTGTCTGATTCATTTAAATCAAGCCCAATTTTCAACTCTCTGACTCGCTACTATAACATAAGTGTCAGTATCAGAAAGGAACCACATCTAGTTGGGGTTCACTAAATATTTCCATAACTCATGTCCTTGACCAATATACATAACGTCATCCCATAATCACTTCTGCTAAAAGCACTAACTCGAGTCATTCATCATTTTTTTTGTATTTGATAGTTTTTGTAAAATTTAATACTTAACCTTCATGATCAGTAGAATTTCATAATTCTTCACAGAACAAGTAATGGTATCCTGACTTCAAACACAAATATTTCGACTGTCAATTTCAATTTATCCTTTAGTCACATTCATTCTCTGTTCATATCACTTGATCTGAATAATTTAATTTACCAGAAGTATTCATACATCGTATACATCTCTTGTTCATAGTATCACCTATATTCAGAATCTATCACATCTCAAACTCGCCTCATTTCGTACATCAATTATATCTGAACTCTTTCCTTATTCCAATTAAGTCTCGCATTCGAAACATAAGCATGAGAAATTTACAGTCTTTAGACTCAATACGTAATTCATATTCCAAGGTCTTCCTATATCTCAAACTCTAAATCATCTTAAAGAGTTTTGGGTCTTTCCCACTGATCCATAATTACTGCTTTGGGAGAATCCAATTAACTCTCATTCTTTTATGCAACGTGACCCAGAAGACTTCGGGTATCCTTAAAAATTAACACCAGTACACTCCCAAGTGGGTCACTCAGTCTGATAATCCCCTTTTCATATAGTCCTCGTAATTGCTTTCTCAGCATTTTTAATTCAATCCTGTAAGCAGTGTGACCTCCACTTATACTTTTAGTTCTGTAATTCATTTTTTCAGTTACAGTGATTTTATTCTATCATCCTCACTGCTTCCTTAGTATGTCTCTTTTCTGTCACACTCTTTACCTTATCATTTTCTTAGTAATCTCGAGAGTATATATCTCATATTCTCATAGTTGCGCCTTACGCACTGCTCTCTCAAAATAACATCAAATTGAGCTAACTTAGCTCGATTGAGGATCTCAGTACCTCCTATGAGTTTCTTGGATTTTCTCCGTTTCACATCTCTACTTATCCGGATTATTCTTCTTCTAAAGCTATAAATTTAATTTCATAATCATCCACAGACTTACTACTTTATGTTCGATTGCAATCATTTCTTCCATAATTGCCACTTAATTTCATTCGAAATGTGCTGCCGCCTAAGGGCCTTTGAAATATATCCTATGTAATTTTTTGATGTCGGCTCTCGAACTAAATCAGGGAACTTCCCTTCGAGTTTGACTTTCCATCTCGATATTGATGCTACAAGGGTTACTTTCTTCATAGTAGCACACTCTGAAAATCCATGTAGCTGCTCTAATCCTTTAACACAAAAGTTGCAAAAGCAACTTTCTCGGTAGAGTTACTTCTAAAATCATCAAGCTATTCTATCTCATTCATTCAACACTCCGAATCATTAAATTCTTAACCTTGTCAAAAATTGGAGGCTTAAACTCTTGAAACTGCCCCTAGTCTATTAAGCTCACAGTCATACTCTAAGAATCCATCCAAGTTTTCCAATTTAATTTTTCAGTTTTCTATTACCATTGGATTCTTGATTTCATTACGTAATAGCATACTATCCTCCGAAATCAGCTCGGTCTTTATCTGTTAGTGAACTTACAGACATTCCTTGACTTCACTGCCCATAACATTGGGTCATATATTTTCAAGGATATAATTCATAATTCATACTCATAGATAAATCAATTTCCTTATGCTAGACCCATAAATTTCATTTATAGTTTCCATAATCTCATTCATTCAATTTTCTATAACTATAGGGTCTTTTATCCCATTTAACAATGGCGGTCTGCAGTTCTTAAACTGTCTCATCTAGTGTAGCTCCTACTCTTAACTAAAGTCATCATTATTCTGCTGTGTAGCTACTGTAGCAGACATATTTGTAACTCTGAAACATCTCTACAAGTTGTGCAGGCGCATCGAGAGTAATCTGCCTGTGTCCTAATTTTTCATAATATGTTTAATACTCCACATAACCTTACCAAAGTGTATCTCAATACCATCTGTCCTTTTCACAGGACCTGATGGAGCACGCTCAACATCAGTTTCAATCTCGGTATCATTTATGAGTCTCATATGATGACTCTGCATGATTCTCAAGCCTATCTATGCGGCCTCTAGCTCGTGATCTAATTCCTTACGTAAACCTAACATTAAGGCTTACCTTCATTAGCTATACTTAGTCTACAACCAGATAAGCACAAATATTTGGGATGTAATCTTATCCTTATTATTGACACTGACAGTACTGGACAGCCTTTGCTCTGATACCACTAAATGTAACGACCCTTTACCCTTAAAAATCAGAGGAATTTTTTTTTAACTTAATTTACTCACTTATTCCCTTATTCACTTAGGTTGTATTCCTGTTCAGTGTTAATCCTTAAAAATATTTCATTTCATTTATCCTTATACAAATTTCATCTCGACATATTATTTTCAATAGATGTTCGTGCATACAAATTGTCTGGTAAAGAGATAAGAATGTATACCTCACACATATACAAAAGGTAGTCTAGGGAAACTCATATCCGCCAGCCTACGTCGTCTACGCAGCATTTATTAGCTATAATTCACTGCAAAAATCTGAGAGGTAGAGGGGTGAGCTTTTGGGGAAAAGCCCAGTAAGGTAATACTTTTAAAGTAGTTCTGATATATAAAAACATATGAAGTTATTTATAGAACGAAACTTAATGTAATACATAAATTGCCATTTTATGCATAATCATCATAAAAGCATGCGTGTCTTTAAAACAAATAACATGCTTAACCATTTTACAACTTTTCATAAACCTTTCATGAACTTTTCATAAATCATTTCGTAAACATTTCATGAATATTTCATAGTCATTTCGTAAACATCTCATGAATATTTCATAATCATTTCATAAACGTTTCATGAATATTTCGTAATCATTTCATAAACCTTTCATGAAGCATATCGATCGTAACCAATTTTCTTACATATCATGAAAACACATATTCATTCAACATAGTCGATTTTCATAATCAAATCTAGGTGACTAGGCTATAACTAAGTCATGTGATACGTGTCATTCTCCGTGGAGAGTTATCATACCTATGGCCATGGTAAGGGGGGCTGTAGACTGGATCAGGTTCGTACAACAATAATAATTATAAACATGGGTAGTATCTTCTTATTTCTTATCATATACTAGCACATAGCTAGGGCACGGGCACCTGTTGTAAAACCCGATTTTAGTTAAAAACACGAAATGAGTATTTGCGAAGGAAAGTCGGGTTAAATTAATCTCGAACACGTGGAAGGGCAAAACGATCAAAATATCGAAAGTTGAAATAAATTCGATAAGAAAATTTAATTAAAAATAACGGATTTGAGAAACTTGATCAATAACGAAGAAATAATTAAATTTTGAGTCCAATTGATCAAGATCCAGAATTTTTAGAAATACCAAAAAGTCACTTGGGACAATATCTCGAAAATATGGAGAAATTATACCCGAAAAAGGGTTAAAAATATAATAAATAAATTAGATAAAAATTTAATAAATTAATTTGAATAAAATAATAATTTTGGCAGATATTTTTGATTCTTTAATATATTTTATTGATTAAAATATTAATAAAATAAATAAATAAATCAATCAATCAATTAAAAAAAAGAGAAGAATTAAAAAATGTTATCGGGGAGAGAGAAAGAAGAGAGAACGAAAAAATGGAACCGAGGAAGACCCGGACCACCGTCGATCATCCGATGACCAATCGGCCAAGTGAGGGTCGAAAAAGGAAGAGGAGAGGTCGGCGACCTCCCTAGTACCGGCGGTGCAGGCCACCAACGTCGAAATTCGATGAAATCGAAAGAGAGAGAACCCGAGGGAGAATTGGAGATTGGCGGTAATCGGAGTCGATCTAGCCCCAACCGACCCCAGTCGAGGCTTCCCCAGGCCCAGACGACGCGATCGATGGTGGTCACGGCTACCGAAACCGACGAACGGCATCGAAAACGGTGGAAAAGAGGAATGGGTACCGACGACCGAGGGAGAACAGCCAGACCGGTCACTTTCCGGCGGCCTTGGACGAAACCGAGGCCAGATTCAAGAATCGGATGACCTCACGGAGCTGCTGGCGGTGGAAGCCAGTGAAGAACCGACCGGCGAGGCCCTGAACCGACCGAACTAGAGTGAACCGGAGTGAACCGAATCGGTCTGAACCGGCTTGAACAGGACTGAACCGGTTCAACCAAGAAAGAAGGGAAAAAGGGAGAAAAAGAGAAAAAGGAAAAAGGGGAAGATTTTCGGGGGTACACTGAACTTTGGGTAAGTTGATAAGAGGTCAAAAGTCATTGATTTGAATTCTGGGAAATTTATTTAAATTATATTTAATCGAAAAGTAACCCGGGATTAAATATATAATTGTGCAATTTTATGACAGAACCCGAGCGAGAGCCGATTGAGCTTCGATTTTCGTACCCCGCATCATATTGCATAAGTATATTTTAATTACGATAATATAAGTCCTTTAATATAGAGTTTCGATTATTTTACGAAATTTATGGATTAATTCTATATGAAAAGGAATATTATTTGGAATTTGACAGTAATTATCGTAAATAGTATACGGGCTATCCAATAAGTTTGAAACGAAGCCCGATGATTATTGGTAAGCTAAATGAGCCCAGTAAACCCAAAGAAGGGATTTAATAAGTATAAACAGGCTGAAAATAGGTCGAGGCCCGTTAAGGTACAATTGGGCCCAATAAAGTAAAACGGGCCCAGTACATTAGATTTGATCAGTAAAGGTGATATACTGATAAAGATAATTGAATTGACCCTAGTTATGTGGTTATATGCAATTTCGTAGACTTGGTTGACGCGCAGTTGGACTGAGAGATCGGATATTATCGAGACGAGATAAGTTTACGCGTGAATTGAGGTAAGGGAATTTTGTAGGTGCATAGAGATTTCTATACGTATTTATTGAGGGGATTTAAAGGGCCTAGAATTTCTTTAAGTATCTAGAAAACAAAATAATAATTTTTACAAAAATCGGGGCATAGGTGAATAAAGGAAAAAGACGATATTGCCCCTGAGAGTAAAATTTATAAAAAGGGTAGTAAGGCAGATAAATTGCATGATTATCATGTTTTAATGTTTTATATAAATGTATTGCTTTGATTTAAGCAAATATACACATAGGTTGGCTATTGATTTCATGAATTATACGAAAGGGTACCGGTTTGTACCGGTTACTATTTTAAAAGATGTTTTATCAAGATTGAGCCACCTATCGTATTTACATGAATAGAAAGAGTGCTAGAGTCTTTCTCGCACTTAACTTTACTGATTTATTTCTCATGAAAAGCCGTACTGGAGCATTGCTCGTACGAGAAATTTGTGTGTGCACAAAATCGTGCTGGAGCTTCGCTCGCACAAGATTTTAGATATCATGATATGCATAGCGTGGTGCTGGAGCTTCGCTCGTACTAGCCGTGAGTTGACATGCATATAGTCGTGCGGAAGCCTCCTGTAGACTGTGTGTCACAGAGAGTTGAGATGCTCGCACGTATACTTTGAGACATGGGTTGGTTATCGACATAGTATTGGGGTGGATAAGACCTACGGTAGGCACCCCCAGACTATGATATGGGTCTATGGAGTACAATGTACCATGTTTGTCACACAGAGTACGCTGTACCGTGCAGTCATGATGACTCGATGATGTTACTTGATATTCTGGCGGGTAGGACTTGACCCCACCTCCCGTTGCAGTTGTGATACCCCGCACATCGGGATCCGTGTAGCCTGGGATCACAGGGATAAAGTATGGCCATAGTCCTCGATTTTTCATACAGTAACCTACATGCCTCACATGATATCATACGGTCTGAATAGACCAGGACAACCCGAGGGAGGGGTAATGTCCCGATTAATGTTTTCAAAAGAGATGCGATTTAATGAATCAAGGTATTCCCGAGAGATGGGTTTAGCATTGATGTGATTGTTTTAGGATAAAACAAATAAGTTTTAACGTGAAGAGTTTGTAATGAAACAGATAAGTTTTAATGTGATGAGCATGAGATGTCATACATGATGATTTTTCCATGTTTGATTTATATGTTGATTTCATGACTTCTCTTATATGATATATACATACATGTGGCATCGTTTTAGTCATACCTCATGCTCTAAATATAAACGATTTTATATCACGACATTATCAGGATGTAGATAGTATAGTTATCTACCTGCTTACATTATTGCCTTACTGAGCTGTTTATGCTCACCCTTTCATTTTTCATCCCACAGGGTATATTCAGTAGAAGAGAACGACAGTAGTCATATCCGCTGCTTTTTATCAAGATCAGGTATACACATTTGTAAAATTTTTGTATCTGAACATATAGAGGCACAGTACTGTACATGGATGTAACATTGGGGATGTATTTATTTAAAATAAATTGATATGTAAATGAAATATGAAAATGGAATGGTAAATAGGTGAGAGGTGACTAACACCGAATCATAGCCCAACATTTTAGTAGTGTAACTGTTCACGACGGGTAAGGAAATTAAAAAGCAAAAAATTTACTCTGATTTTTAGGTAATTTTAGTCGTGACAGAAAAGATGGTATCAGAGCAGAGTTGGCCTGATATGAGTCGATGTTAGTAGTTAAGTAAATTTACATCCCCATGTACTGTGCATTGTTTAGATACAATTGTATATATCAAGGTGGAATAACAGCTAAGAATTTAGTTTCGAATACAATAATATAGTCTTTATAAATGATAGCCGCTATGGTAGAGGGGCGAGTACACATACTCGAGGCAGTAGAGATCGGTCTGAGAGTCGAATGAGTCGTCACATGAGACTCAAGATGAGAGTGAGGTGGAAGCTGATGTTGAGCATACTCCACAGGGTCTTATAAAGAGACCAAACAGTATTGAGACACGCTCCGAGAGGATGTAGTGGAGTGTAGAAAATATTTTGGAGTTGTTTACCCAGTCTATGCATGTAGTTAAGGATAGGCAGGGTAAAGCCTAAGCAAATGCCTCAGACTATAGAGATTCTCACACCCCTCCTGTATTTAGTGAAGAAAAGAAACCAATAGTTACTGAGGACTGGGTGTATGAGATAGCGAAGTTGTATGGATTCTTTCGGTGTATGTCGACCGAGAAAGTTATTTTTAATTGAGTTTATGTTGGAGGTGAGGTAGAGCATTGGTGGAAGTCCGCTCGACCAATCTGAAGAGTTAGACGTCCAAAGCCGACATGAGAAATATTTCTGGAAGTATTCTGGTGATGAAATATTTCTGACCCTACTTAAGGGGAAATTACAGGTAAAATTTCTTACACTACCCATAGTCATTGGTTGATTGATGAGTATGAATCTCAGATTACATCCCTGGGCAAGTATGAACCTGATATTGTGGATAGTGAGAGTCGAAAAGCCTAAAAGTTCATGGAAGGACTCAAATTATCGATTAGAGTCCGATTAGTACATTTCCTATATCGAGGCGATTCGCAGAATACAGTTGCGTGAAGATCATGTATTGCACGCCTCTGAGATTGGGAAAGGTAGTAAGGGTCGAAATAGAGACAGAAGAGAATAGAGAATGACAGGGATGTCAGAGCAAGAAAAGACCAGTTGGTAAGACATTAGAGCTGATGAGTCATAGGGTAAGATTATTGGTAAGGCCCCATTGTATCCAATTTCAACACTTTTGAGGGATATTGTGATTGGAGAACCCCGACTTGTTACGAAACAGTGTAGCAGTGTAAGCAGAATTAGCAGTGTAAGCAGTGTAGGATGTGTGGTAGATACCACGGAAGTAAGGCCTACACCTACACTTTATTGACTAAAATAGGCGTTAAGTGTGGTAAGATGAGCCAATTATTTAATGATTGCATAAAGTTGGGTGAGACTACCCTACAGAAGGGTAAAGAGACAGAGAAAACCCTGTTGGTAATCTGCATTGAAAAGGGAGGCCATAACCGAAGAAAAAGGGAAAGTAGGCTGTTGGACGAGGGCGAGTGTATGCCTTGGACCAGGACACTATTGATGTTTCATATGATGTGGTGAAAGATACCACACTGGTTATGAATAGTGAAGTAATTATTTTAATTGATCCTGGTGCCACGTATTTAGTCATACCGCCTTCATTTGTATATAAGTTAGTAAAAGACGTGAATGCCTACACCTATAGGCACAATGCTGATAGTTAGTACCCCAGTGAAGGAGGGTTAACTAACGAAATAATTATGAAGAGATTATAAGTTGAAAATAGGGGTGAAAACATCACTGGAAAGTATACGGTAAGTTTTGACAACTAATAAAAGGGGAGTAGTGATTGAAATTAAAGGAGCAAATGATTGTACTCACGGAATGAGTAATAATAGAGTTTTGTTATAAGTGATATACTAAAAGAGATAGATTGAAATAAGAGACGTATGCAAGGTAAGAATATCTATGATACGTGAAGTAAATTGGATTAAAGCAATTAGTAGCGAATATGAATTGTGACCACATGGACTGATATGTAAAGTAATTGTGGTCAAGTCTGAGGGTTAATAAAGGTATTTCAAAATACCTCCCGGCCTGAAGACTTGACAGCATCTAAAAGTATACACATAACCTATAAATTGAAAGCGACAGTTATAATATATACATTTAAAATTAGGGTACCTTTACCCTTACAATAAGAAATATAGAATTCGATTAATCAAGAAAGTTTAAAAAATTTAAAATTTTATAAAAGTCGTTAAAAAGGAAATGACGCAGGTTAGTAGCTTGAACGAAAGCGATTTTGAAGGACATTTTATGTTTATACGTACATAGGTCAAGGAAATGAGTAATTGAAATATTCAATGGAACACAATTACGATGAGATATTTAAACTTTATCTGGACTGATTTGTTATCATCCATATTGATGATATTCTGGGTGTATTTACAGTCCAGGGAAAATTGTAAGCAATAATTGGAAATTGCTTTTATTGATGGTTTGTTGCGAGTTCTCAGAATGGACTACTTTATTGACACATTTAACTTAGAAAATGTTGTATTTGAATGGAATGATAGACGTGACAGGGGTTTTGGGTGTACTGAAGTAATAAACTGACCACCGCGTTTATTCTCACCATACCCAACAGATTAAGAGGTTTCACATGAGTCTATGGATACCTCAAAATAATAATGGGCTGTGTATTAATGCAAAAAGAGGAAGATAGTCAATTATGAATCCAAATAACTTAAGGATCATGAAAGGACTATCCAACCCATGATTTAAAGTTAACAACGATAGTGATTGTATTGAGTATATGACACTACCATGTACACAGTGAGAAATTTCAGGTATGCACTGATCATAAAAGCCCTGAGTATGTGTTTCACAGAAAGAGTCGGATATGAGAACAAAAAGAGTTAGAGCTTTTGAGGGATTATGATTATGGAAATTGTACCACCCAAGAAAGGTTAATGTAATGGCTAATGCCTTGAACAGAAAGAGCCTCGGGATAGTATTACATATGATGGTCAGGAAGCGTGAGCTGCTAGAGCAGTTGTAAGCCTCGTAGTGATGTGATTCCCTTTGATGATGATAGTGATTGTGTGACAGCTAGCATGAGATTAGAACCGGATTTGAGTGACCTGATTTGACAGGCTTAGCGTGATGATCAACAGGGTGTCGATAGTGTGGGTCAGATTCAGAGGGGTACAGTGACAGAGTTCACCGAGAGAGATGATGGCTTACTGAGGTTCAGAGACAGTATAAGTGCTCCCCAAGACCACAATGATGAGGTAGAGATATTGTCAGAAGCTCACTCTTCGGGATATACAGTGCATCCGAGAAGTAATAAATCTATCAAAATCTTAGAAAAGGGTATTGGTGGTCAAATATGAAAAGAGACATGTTAGAGATTGTGGAAAAAGTGTCTCGTATGTCAGTAGAGTAAGGTAGAGCAAAAGAAGTTACAGGGTTATTGCAATTTCTACCTATATTGACACAAAAATGGGAACAAGTTACCATGAATTTTGTGATGGGTTATAGAGGACCCCGATGAATCATAAGGCTATCAGGGTGATAGTCGATGGATTGATTAAGTCTACCCACCTTCTGGTTAGGAAATCCCCAGATACTCTGAGTGTGTAGGCGGATTTATGTGTATGGAAAATTATGGAACACCAAGTATTTTTCCAGTGAGCATTGTATCATATACCGATTCCCGCTTCACTTCCCACTTCTGGGAATATTGTTTGAAGCTATTGGGAGCCTAACTGAGTGTTAGCACAACTTTCCATCCTTAGACAGATGGTCAGTCAGAGAGGACTGTACAAGTTTTGGAGGATATGATGGGAGCATGTACCATTGATTTGATAAGCTCTTGGGATGATCAGTTGTTATCAATCAAATTCGCTAATAATATCAGTTGTCACTTGAGTATCGAGATGACTTCAGATGAGGCATTGTATGGCAGTAAGGGTTGTTTCCCCGATTTGGATAAGAAGAAGTGGGTGACAAATAGAAAATTGTTCCCGAATTGGTAAGACAAACCTTTGAGGATGTTCAGTTAATTGTGAAGGATTAAGAACACCTCATAGCAAACAGAAAAGCGATGCTAACAAGAGACAGAAACCATTAGAATTCACTGAGGGTGAATTACTATTGTAGGAAGTTATTGGTCCCAAGGACATAACGAGTTTCAGAAAGAAAGCAAATTAAATTTTGTTATATTGAATCCTTTGAGAGATTGGACAAAGTGAGAGATAAGACCTGTAGGTTGGCGTTACTACCTAAATAAACAGGCATCCACAATGTGTCCTATCTTATGATGCTTTGAAAATACTATCCGGACCCAGCGTATGTGATCAAATATGAGCTTCAACAGTTTAGCTCAATGAAAGTGTAATGTATGATTGAGAACTTGATTCGGGTATTAAAACAGGAAGGAGAAAGTGTTGAGATTTAAGAGGATCTCCCAAATTAAAGTATATTGGTAGTATTACACTCCGAAAAAGTCACAAGGGAATTAAAAAGTATGATACGATAGGCATACCCGGAGTTGTTTATGGATCCAATTAACTTGGTTCTAATTTGGAGGACCAAATTTCTTAAGTGGGGGAGATTATGTAAGACCCGATTTTAGTTAAAAACATGAAATGAGTATTTGCGAAGGAAAGTCGGGTTAAATTAATCTCGAACACATGCAAGGGCAAAACGGTCAAAAGACCGAAAGTCAAAATAAATTCGATAAGAAAATTTAATTAAAAATAACGGATTTGAGAAACTTGATCAATAACGAAGAAATAATTAAATTTCGAGTCCAATTGATCAAGATCCAGAATTTTTAGAAATACCGAAAAGTCACTCGGGACAATATCTCGAAAATATGGAGAAATTATACCCGAAAAAGGGTTAAAATATAATAAATAAATTAAAAAAAATTAATAAATTAATTTGAATAAAATAATAATTTTGGTAGATATTTTTTATTCTTTAATATATTTTATTGATTAAAATATTAATAAAATAAATAAATAAATCAATCAATCAATCAATTAAAAAAAAGAGAAGAATCAGAAAATGTTATCGGGGAGAGAGAAAGAAGAGAGAATGGAAAAATGGAATCGAGGAAGACCCAGACCACCGTCGATCGTCCAGTGACCAATCGGCCAAGTGAGGGTCGAAAAAGGAAGAGGAGAGGCCGGCGACCTCCCTGGTACCGGCGGTGCAGCCCACCGACGTCGAAATCTGGTGAAATCGAAGGAGAGAGAACCCAAGGGAGAAGAGGAGATCGGCGGCAACCGGCGTCGATCTAGCCCCAACCGACCCCAACTGAGGCTTCCCCAGGCCCAGACGACGTGATCGGTGGTGGTCACGATTGTCGAAACTGACGGACGGCGTCGAAAACGGCGAAAAAGAGGAATGGGTACCGACGACCGAGGGAGAACAGCCGAACCGACCACTTTTCGGCGGCCTTGGGCGAAACCGAGGCAAATTCGAGAATCGAACGACCTCGCGGAGCTGCTGGCGGTGGAAGCCAGTGAAGAACCGGTCGACGAGGCCCTGAACCGGTCGAATCGAAGTGAACTGGAGTGAATCGGATCGATCTGAACCGATTTAAACCGGACTAAACCGGTTCAGCCAAGAAAGCAGGCAAAAGGGGAGAAAAAGAGAAAAAGGAAAAAGGAGAAGATTTTCGGGGGTACACCGAACTTCGGGTAAGTCGGTAAGAGGTCAAAAGTGACCGATTTAATTCTGGGAAATTTATTCAAATTATATTTAATCGAAAAGTAACCCGAGATTAAATATATAATTGTGCAGTTTTACGACAGAACCCGAGCGAGAGCCGATTGAGCTTCAATTTTCGTACCCCACATCATATTGGGTAAGTATATTTTAATTATGATAATATAAGTCCTTTAATACAGAGTTTCGATTATTTTACGGAATTTATGGATTAATTCTGTATAAAAAGGAATATTATTTGGAATTTTACAGTAATTATCGTAAATAGTATACGGGCTATCCAATAAGTTTGGAATGAAGCCCGATGATTATTGGCAAACTGAATGAGCCCAGTAAACCCGAAGAAGGGATTTAATAAGTATAAACGGGCTGAAAATAGGTCGAGGCCCATTAAGGTACAATTGGGTCCAATAAAGTAAAACGGGCCCAGTACGATAGATTTGATCAGTAAAGGTGATATACTGATAAAGATAATTGAATTGACCCCAGTTATGTGGTTATATGCAGTTTCATAGACTTGGTTGACTCACAGTTGGACTGAGAGATCGGATATTATCGAGACGAGATAAATTTACGCGTGAATCGAGGTAAAAGAATTTTGTAGGTGCATAGAGATTTCTATATGTATTTATTGAGGGGATTTAAAGGGCTTAGAATTTCTTTAAGTATCTAGAAAGCAAAATAATAATTTTTACGAAAATCGAGGCATAGATGAATAAAGGAAAAAGACGATATTACCCCTAGGAGTAAAATTTATAAAAAGGGTAGTAAGGTAGATAAATTGCATGATTATCCTATTTTAATGTTTTTATATAAATGTATTGCTTTGATTTAACCAAATATACACATAGGTTGGCTATTGATTTCATGAATTATACGAAAGGGTACCGATTTGTACCGGTTACTATTTTAAAAGATGTTTTATCAAGATTGAGCCACCTATCGTATTTACATGAACAGAAAGAGTGCTAGAGTCTTTCTCACACTTAAGTTTATTGATTTATTTCTCATGAAAAGCCGTACTTGAGCATTGCTCGTACGAGAAATTTGTGTGTGCACAAAATCGTGCTGGAGCTTCGCTCGCACGAGATTTTAGATATCATGATATGCATAGCGTGGTACTGGAGCTTCGCTCGTATTAGACGTGAGTTGACATGCATATAGTCGTGCGGAAGCCTCCTGTAGACTGTGTGTCGCAGAGAGTTGAGATGCTCGCACGTATACTTTGAGACATGGGTTGGTTATCGACATAGTATTGGGGTGGATAAGACCTACGGCAGGCACCCCCAGACTATGATATGGGTCCATGGAGTACGATGTACCGTGTATGTCACACGGAGTACGCTGTACCGTGCAGTCATGATGACTCGATAATGTTACTTGATATTCGATGGGTAGGACTTGACCCCACCTCCTATTGCAGTTGTGATACACCGCACACCGGGATCCGTGTAGCCTGGGATCACAGGGACAAAGTATGGCCATAGTCCTCGATTTTTCATACAGTAACCTACATGCCTCACATGATATCATACGGTCTGAATAGACCAGGATGAACCCAAGGGAGGGGTAATGTCCTGATTAATGTTTTCAAAAGAGATGCGATTTAATGAATCAAGGTATTTCCGAGAGATGGGTTTAGCCTTGATGTGATTGTTTTGGGATAAAACAAATAAGTTTTAACATGAAGAGTTTGTAATGAAACAGATAAGTTTTTGAGTGTTGAGTTTATGATGAAACAAATAAGTTTTAATGCGACGAGCATGAGATGTCATACATGATGATTTTTCCATGTTTGATTTATATGTTGATTTCATGACTTCTCTTATATGATATATACATACATGTGGCATCGTTTTAGTCATACCTCATGCTCTAAATATAAACAATTTTATATCATGACATTATCAGCTTGTAGATAGTATAGTTATCTACCTGCTTACATTATTGCCTTACTGAGCTGTTTATGCTCACCCTTTAATTTTTCACCCCACAGGGTATATTCAGTAGAAGAGAACGACAGTAGTCATATCCGCTGCTTTTTATCAAGATCAGGTATACACATTTGTAAAATTTTTTATCTGAACATATAGAGGCACAGTACTGTACATGGATGTAATTTTGGGGATGTATTTATTTAAAATAAATTGATATGTAAATGAAATATGAAAATGGAATGGTAAATAGGTGAGAGGTGACTAACACCGAATCATAGCCCAGCTGTTTAGTAGTGTAACTGTTCACGACGGGTAAGGAAATTAAAAAGAAAAAAATTTACTCTGATTTTTAGATAATTTGGGTCGTGACACCTGTGGCACTCACCGTGCGGGGAACATTCAAGAGTGCTGCGTGGGCACAAGATGCTACCAACACATCATTAAAAACCACCAGTAGCATGACATCTTCCACACAGGTTAAGTCAAGTGCTAAAGGGGCCAACGTACCGGCACCCCAAGTGGTGTAGCTGGAACACCACAAGAAGTAACCATGCATGAAGCCTATAGTCTCAAAACAGAGCTTTAAAAATCTTTCTTGGGTTTTATAACTCATAAACTCATATCGAGTAATAAAATCGAATTCCTTGAAATCTGAAAACTCTTTCATAAAACATAAAGACTGTGTGGCACTTTGTTCCCGTAGGACTCAAGAGGTGTGTAAGATCCGATATTTTCGAGTGCATTTAAAAATGCAAAAGGATTGAAATGGCATTCTCGAACACGTGCAAGGGCATAACGGTCAAAAGACTAAAATTCGATATTAATCGGGACAAGAAAATTTAATTAAAAATAGGGGATTGAGAAATCTTGATCAATAACGAGGAAATAATTAAATTTCGGGCTAAATTGATCAAGATATGAATTTATTGGAATAAACCAAAATTTTCGTCTCGAAAAATAATCTCGAAAATAATCAAAAAATATACCGAAAAAGGTAAAAATCAGACTGAGAAATTCATTTATGGATTAAATGAATAAAATATAATTTTTTTAGATATTTTTGGGATTTTTATTATTATTTTATCGAATAAAATAATAATAAAATTTAATTATAAAATAAAATAAAATGAAATTGAAAAAAAAAAACAAAAACGAAATCTGGAATAAACAGAGGAAAATGGCGAAACGGAAGCCGAGACCGAGGAACCACTGGACGAGCCACCACCGGTGGCCAAGGGCCCCAGGCGAGGGTCGACGAAGGTCGACGAGCCTTGTGGGAACCACCAGGCACCGGCATGAGCGCCGAGAACGTCAGAGCACGCCAAAAACAGTGGAGGAAGCCGCGGGGAAGAATCCTCGATTCGCCGGCGATGGTGCCGATTCGAGCGATAGGGACGCCCGATTTAGGAAGCCCAGGTGCAGCCGAACCGAATGGCGGTGGAATCGACAGGAGAGCAGGTCGAACAACGCCGGAACGACCAAAGGATGACTGAACTTGTCGAACCAGACTGAACCGGTCGAACCGGACCGAGCTGAACCGACGGTCTGAACCGGGTTCAGTCAGATCGGACCGGTTCAGCCAAAAACAGAAGGAAAAAAAGGAAGAAAAAGGGAGAAAGAAAAAGAGGAAAAATTGGAGAAAATTTCAGTGATGCAATCGAGTTTTGGGTAAGTCGGTAAGCGGTCGAATTGACCGATTTAATTTTCAAAATATTTAATTTGATAAATAATCGACTGAAAGTTTACCCGAAAATATATCTAATTGTGTAGCTCGACGATTGGCATTAACCGAGAGCTCGAGACAACCTCGATTTGTGTACGATCATGGAATAATGGGTAAGTGACCCTTATTTACGACAATTTTATATCGTTATGCATGATTGATATTTAACGCATAAATTACGGATTTAATTTCTGCATAAATGAATTAAATTCTGGAAATTGAGATAAATTGTCGTAAATATTAAATTGAGATATCTGAGAATTTAGAACGAGGCTAAATAAATTACTGATTGGCCCAATGAGCCCAATAGGCCTCGATAAAGAGTAGTAAACGGGCTTAAGGTCGATTAAGGCCCATTATGGTGTAATCGGGCCCAATATGGGTAAACGGGCCCAATGATTTAAATTAAGCCCAGAAAATATGGAATACAATTAAATTGTATTGTATTTGACCTAATGAATGTGTATCCGCAGTTTCGGAGATTAGATTTGGAGCAAATCGGACTGCGTGACGAGTCATCAGAGGAAAGGTCAGACTGTACAGAAAAATGAGGTAAGGGAATTGTGTGAGTAGCTAGAGGTAGCTACGTGTATTTTAATAGTTTTTCTGTACACTGAATATGTATGTATACCTTGATTATGTATAATGATCCTAAAAGTGGTTTAAATGATTTTAAGGATCGAAATAGGTGAAAAGTCTATTTTACCCCTATTGAGGGAAGTTCACCTAAGGATGGTGAAAGCATGACATGCATGAAATGCATGATTTAAGGAAATTTATGGTTTAAGGATTTTATTAGTTTTAATCAAAGCAAATCGATAGATTGGCCAGTAATTGCATGAATTTCACATGATAACACTACGTAAGTGTTATTTGTATTTAAATGGAAATTTCTTTGGAAAATAGGCCAACTATCAAGTTTATATGGAAACAGATAGTGCCGACACGTAGTTCACACTCTATCTGCGTTTGTGAATGTGCATAAATGTGCTTGAGCGGTTGCTCGCACCGACTTGTGACATCATATGCATGACATGTGCTAGAGCGGTTGCTCGCACTGATTTTTTTTCCTATGAAATGCATGAGAATTGCTGGAGCCTAGCTCGCACTCTATTTTGACATGTTTTGATTTGTTTTGACGTGGTATGCATAAAGAGGTGCTGGAGCGATTGCTTGCACTAGTTTTAATGATTTGACATGCATGAGAGATGCTAGAGCTTAGCTCGCATCCTGTTTTGATTTAATTATCCATGAAGCCGTGCTGGAGTGTAACTCGCAGGAGATTTGATTTAATTATGCATAAAGTCGTGCTGGAGTGTAACTCGAACGAGATTTGATTTACTCAAGCATTCATTTGTGCTGGAGCGTTGCTCGCACAAAGTTTTAAATGGTTTTATAACTCATTTTAAAGTCGTACTGGAGTTTTTCTCGTACGAGGTTTTCACTGAGTTGTTATGCATATCCCTACTAGAGCATTACTCGTACGTGGATTTTACTTGAATTTATAATCAGTTTAAGTCGTACTGGAGCGCTGCTCGTATGCAGATTTTACTGATTTTAATGAAACCGTGCTAGAGCTTCGCTCGCACAAGGTTTTCTAATATCATGAATATGCATGGAGCCGTGCTAGAGCTTCGCTCGCACAGGGATTTATATTACATGAATATAGCTGTGTTGGAGCCTCTTGTAGACTGTGTGTCACAATGAGATGATATGCTCACACGTGCATTCTGAGACAGAGATGATATGGGTGGATAAGACCTATTACAGGCACCCATGATTGAGCTTGGGTTCACGGAGTACGTTGTACCGTGAATGTCACGCGGAGTACGCTGTACCGTGGGGATTGTTGGAGTGGAGTGGCATTAGCCACGAGGCAGCAAGCCTTGCCCTCGCAATCCTGGTGTTATGCTGTTCTGGCGGGTAGGACGACCCACCTCCCGTTTCAGGTGTGATACCCCGCACACTAGGTATCGTGTTGCCAGGGATCACTAGGATATGGCCATAGTTCTCGATGTTACTGATAATTACCTACTTGTCTCACATGATATAACTATTGGTCGATACACCAGGGTAGACCCGAAGGAGGGGTCAGGCCCCCGATTTTATGATTTTATGATATGTGACCCTAAAAGAAGGGTGGTTTTATAATCGAAGTTTTATAATGAATTTTAACGAATTGTTTTATGAAAGTGAAATGGAATTATGAGATTGTTTTATGAGTTGATTGACCCGAAAGGGTTAGTTTTTGCTGCAGTTTTAATGTATTGATTTAAATGTAGTAGCATGTGAAGTTTTCCATGCTTTCATTTGAAATCCATGATTTGTCTTACATGACATGAAAGAATGCATGATCTTGTTTTACTTCATGCTTATTATGATTTAATGATGTCACATAAAATGCTTTGAATGCATGAATTACATGATTTATATATGCACAAATAGTTTTGGATAAACTATGGCATTGAATATGCATGACTTTGTGCGTGAAATTTTAAATGAAAAGAAATGGATTTAAGGGCATGGCATTATGAGCATGTAGATAGTGGAGCTATCTACTTACTTGCATAATTGCCTTACTGAGCATGTGGTTTGCTCACCCCCTTAATTTCCCATCTTTTCAGAGCACTTGTAATAGTTATTGAGCGACTGAGGACTTGCATGTTTGGTATTCGATGCTTCCCATCGAGAGTCAGGTATACACATTTTTATGGATTTGTATCTAAATATGTAATGCACAGTACTGTAAATGGATATGATGTCGGGGATGTAAGGTTATGTAAATACCATTGGGTATGTATTTAATTAAAGTCAAAAGATAGTAAACTCTGATATATGAATGTGATTATGGAAATGGAATGGTAATAGATGAGAGGTGACTAACACCGAATCATAGCCCAACTATGTTATAGGATGGTCACGATGAGACAAAGGTAAGAATTAAATAATAAATGAAAAAATGAAAAATTTACTCTGATTTTTAGGTAATTTGGGTCGTGATAAGTTTAATGGTATCAGAGCTTAGTTGGCCTGATATGAGTCGGTGTTATTGGTTAAGGAAGTTTACATCCCCATGTACTGTGCATTGTTTAGATACAATTGTGTATATCGAGATGGAGGTGCAGCTAAGAATTTGGTTTTGAATGCAAGAATACACTCATTAACTGATAGCCGCTATGATAAAGAGGCGAGTACACGAGCTCGAGTCCGTAGAGGTAAACCCGAGAGTTGTACTGAGTTGCCACATGAGACTCGAGATGAGATTGACGTGGAGGCTGGTATTGAGCATGCCCCACAGAGTCCGACAGAGAGATCGGACAGAGTCTGACAGAGAGATCAGACAGTATTGAGACACGCTTCGCGAGGTTAAAGTGGAGTATGGAGAATACTATAGAGCTAATTGCTCAGTTTATGTATGAGATTTGAGGGCGAGTCGAAACATTGGTGGAAGTTCGCTCGACCCATTTGAAGAATTAGACATCCAAAATGGACATGAAAAGTAATTCTAGATGTATTTCGGTGACAGAATATCCCGGATATTATTTTAAGGAAACTAAAGATGAAATTCTTTACTCTGACCCAGAGGAACATGTTTATTGCGAGTATGAAGCTCAGTTTATATTCTTGGGCAGATGTGACTCGGACATGATGAACAGTAAGAGTCGAGATGTCTGAAAGTTCATGGAAGGGCTCCGATTATCAATTAGAGTCCAATTGGGCCGTTAGATACCACTACCTATGCCGAGGCAGTGCGTAGACTACAGTTGTGTAAATAAGATTATAAGTTGCGTGCCTCTGAGATTGGGAAAGGTAGTGAGGGCCGAAATAGAGACAAAAAAAGAGAATAAAAAATGACAGAGATGTCAAAACGGGAAAAAGGTAGTTTGGTAAAAGCTTGGAGATGATGAATCACAGGGTAAGATGATTAGTAAGGCCCCAGTGTATCCAAATACAATATTTTCAGGGGTATTGTGATTTGAGGACCCTGACCTGCTCAGTAGCAGTGTGAAAGATGTAAGATGTGTGGTAGTTACCACGAAAATAAGATCTAGGACGAGGGCGAGTGTATGCCTTGGACCAGGACACCATTGATGATTCATATGATGTGGTGGAAGATACCACACTGGTTAAGAATAATGAAGTAATTATTTTAATTGATCCTGGTGCCACGCATTTATTCATACCGCCTTTAGTTGCTTATAAGCTAATGAAAGATGTGAAACCTGTACCCTTAGCAAGATGATGATAGTTAGCTGATTTTCACTAACTGACTATAGGTATAGAGATTGTAAGTTGAAAATAGGGGTGAAAACATCCCTGAAAAGTGTATTGTAAGTTTGACAATTAATGAAAGAGTTTGTTATAAGTGATATATTAAAGGAGATATATTGGAATAAGAGACGTATGCAAGGTAAGGATGTCCTTGATATGCAAAGTAATTTGGATTAAGCGGTATGTAGTCAAGTTTGAGGGTTAATAAAGGTATTTTAAAATATTCCCTGCTTGAAGACTTGACAGCATCGATAAGCGCACATATAACTTATAAATTGAAATCGATAGTCGTAATATATGCATTTAAAATTTGGGTACCTTTACTGGTACGATAAAGAGATACAAAATTTGATTAATCATGAAGGTTTAAAAATTAAAATTTTATAAAAGTCGTTAATATAAAAAAGGAAATGACGTGGGTTGTATCTTGAACGAAAACGATTTCGAAACGATATTGTACGTTTATGCGTACATAGGTCAAGAATATGGTGATTGAAATATTGAGTGGAAATCAACTATGATAAGGTATTTAAGCCTGACCTGGACCGATTGGTTGTCATCTTTAGTGATGATATTTTGATGTATTCAAAGTCCAGGGAAGAGCTTGAGTAGCAATAGGAAACTGTCTTACAGATAAGGTGTTATGAGTTTCTTAAAATGGGCTACTCAGTTGACACGTTTCGTTTAGAAAAAGATTTCATACAAGTGGTATGATAAATATGAAAATAGCTTCGGTGTGTTTTGGTTTATTGAAGCAATGAATTGACCACCGTAAGTATTCTCACCTTAAACCAACAGCTCAAGAGGTTTCAGTGTGTATGGATACCTCAAAATAAGAATTGGGCTGCGTGTTGATGTAAAATGGGAAGATAGTCGTTTATGGATCCAGATAGTTCAAGGACCATAAGAGAAATTATCCGACCCATGATTTACAGTTGGCAGCCATAGCATTTACACTTAAGGTATGGCGCCACCACTTATATGGTAAGGAATTTCAGGTATGCACTGATCGTAAAAGCCCCGAGTATCTGTTTTCACAGAAAGAGTAGAAAATGAGATAACCATGAGGGTTAGCGCTTCTAAGGATTATGATTGTGAACATTATACCACCCAGGAAAGGCTAATGTAAAGGCTGATGCCTTGAATAGAAAGAGCCTCGGGATGGTATCACATATGATGGTCAGGGAGCGTGAGCTACTAGAGCAGTTGTGAACCTCAGTAGTGATGTGAATCCCTTCTGATGATGACGGTGATTTTGTGACTGCTAGCTTAAGATTAGAATCATATTTGTGTGACCGGATTTACCAGGCTTAGTATGATAATCGACATGGTGTCGATAGTGTGGGTCAAATTCAGAAGGGTATAGTGATAGAGTTCACAGTGTATGATGATGATTTACAGAGGTTCAGAGACAGTATAAGTGCTCCCCAGGACCACAGTTGATGATATAGTATTATTGTCAGAAGCTCACTCTTCGGGATATACAGTGCATCCGAGAAGTAATAAATATATCGAAATCTCTGAAAATGGTATTGGTGGTCAGATATGAAAAGAGACATTGTAGAGTTGTGGAAAAGTGTCTCGTATGTCAGCAGATTAAGGTAGAGTACTAGAAGTCTGTAGAGTTATTGCAGCCTCTACCTATATTGACACAGAAATGGGAACAAGTTACCATGGATATTGTGATGGGTTACAGAGGACCCGGATAAATCATGAGGCTATCTGGGTGATAGTCGATAGATTGACTAAGTCTACCCACCTTCTGGCTATGGAAAATCCCCAGATACTCTGAGTGTGTAGGCGGATTTATGTGTATGGAAAATTGTGAAACATTGTGTAGCGTTCCAGGGAGCATGATACCAAATAGAGATTCCCGCTTCACTTCCCGCTTCTGGGAATATTTGTCATGAAGCTATGGGAACCCGATTGTGTGTTAGCACAGCTTCCGTCCTCAGATAGATGGTCAGTCAGAGAGGACTATACAGGTTCTGGAGGATGTGATGAGAGCGTGTGCCATTGATTTTATGAGCTCCTGGGATGATCAGTTGCTACTAATCAAATTCGTCAATGATGACAGTTGTCACTTGAGTATCGGGATGAGATTATATGTGGCATTGTATAGCCGTAGGGAGTAGTTCCCTGACTTGGATAAGAAAAAGTGGGTGACAGATAGAGAGTTGTTCCCGAATTGGTAAGACAAACCTTTAAGGATATTCAGTTGATTTCTGAGAGATAAGAACACCTCAGAGCAGATAGAAAAGCTATGCTCACAAGAGACAGAAATCATTGGAAATTCACCGAGGGTGAATTAGTATTGTTGATAGTTACTTGTCCTAAGAGCATAAGGACGTAACGAGATTCGGATAGATATATTGGACAAGTGAGAGATAAGACCTGTAGGTTGGCATTACCACTTGAATAAGCAGGCATCCACAATGTGTCCGATCTTATGATGCCTCGAAAATATTATCCGAACCCGATATATGTAATTGGATATGAGCTCCAACAATTTAGCTCAATGAAAGTATAACGTATGATTGGAGAAATCGATTCGGGCATTAGACGGAAAGAGAAAGTGTTGAGGTTTGAAATAATCTCCCTAGTTAAGTATGATGGTAGTATTACACTCCGGAGAAAGTCATATGAGAATTAAAGAGTATGATACGATAGATGTACCCGGAGTTATTTATGGACCCATTTGCCTTGGTTCTAATTTGGAGGACCAAATTTCTTAAGTGGGGGAGATTGTAAGACCCGATATTTTCGAGTGCATTTAAAAATGCAAAAGGATTGAAATGGCATTCCCGAACATGTGCAAGGGCATAACGGTCAAAAGACCAAAATTCGATATTAATCGGGACAAGAAAATTTAATTAAAAATAGGGGATTGAGAAATCTTGATCAATAACGAGGAAATAATTAAATTTCGGGCTAAATTGATCAAGATATGAATTTATTGGAATAAACCAAAATTTTTGTCTCGAAAAATAATCCCAAAAATAATCGAAAAATATACCGAAAAGGTAAAAATCGGACTGAGAAATTCATTTATGGATTAAATGAATAAAATATAATTTTTTAGATATTTTTGGGAATTTTATTATTATTTTATTGAATAAAATAATAATAAAATTTAATTATAAAATAAAATAAAATGAAATTGAAAAAAAAACAGAAACGAAATCTAGAAGAAACAGAGGAAAATGTCGAAACGGAAGCCGAGACCGAGGAACCACCGGACGAGCCACCACCGATGGCCAAGGGCCCCAGGCGAGGGTCGACGAGCCTCGTGGGAACCACCAGGCACCGGCACACTCGCCGAGAATGCCGGAGCACGTCGAAAACGGAGGAGGAAGCCACGAGGAAGAAACCTTGATTCGTCGGTGATGACGCTGATTCGAGCGATAGGGAGGCCCGATTTAGGAAGCCCAGGTGCAGCCGAACCGAACGATGGTGGAATCGGCTGGAGAACCGACCGGACGGTGCCGGAACGACCAGAGAATGATTGAACCGGCCGAACGGGACTGAACTGGCCGAACCAGACCGAGCTAAACTGACGGTCTGAACCGAGTTGAACCGGACCGGACCGGTTCAGCCAAAAAGAGAAGGAAAAAAAGGAAGAAAAAGGGAAAAAGAAAAAGAGGAAAAATTGGGGAAAATTCCAGTGATGCAATCGAATTTCGGGTAAGTCGATAAGCGATCGAATTGACCGATTTAATTTTTGAAATATTTAATTTGATAAATAATCGACTGAAAGTTTACCCAAAAATATATCTAATTGTGTAGCTCGACGATTGGCATCAACCGAGAGCTCGAGACAGCCTCGATTTGTGTACGGTCATGGAATAACGGGTAAGTGACCCTTATTTACATCAATTTTATATCGTTATGCGTGATTAATATTTAACGCATAAATTACGGATTTAATTTCCGCATAAATGAATTAAATTTTGGAAATTGAGATAAATTGTCGTAAATATTAAATTGAGATATCTGAGAATTTAGAACGAGGCTAAATAAATTACTGATTGGCCCAATGAGCCCAATAGGCCTCGATAAAGAGCAGTAAACGAGCTTAAGGTCGATTAAGGCCCATTATGGTGTAATCGGCCCCAATATGGGTAAACGGGCCCAATGATTCAAATTAAGCCTAGAGAATATGGAATACAATTAAATTGTATTGTATTTGACCTGATGAATGTGTATCCGCAGTTTCGGAGATTAGATTTGGAGCAAATCAGACTGCGTGACGAGTCATCAGAGGAAAGGTTAGACTGTACAGAAAAATGAGGTAAGGGAATTGTGTGAGTAGCTAGAGGTAGCTACGCGTATTTTAATAGTTTTTCTGTACACTGAATATGTATGTATTGTCACGACCCAATTCCATTCTCTTTAACCGAAATAGCTGAAAATTTTTCGCGTTTTACTGTTACCTTACCCAGTCGTGAACTAAGCTCACCACACACTGTTGGGCTGTGAGTCAATAATAAACACCACATCTCATTCATTCTCAATTAATTAAAACGATGTCATACATGTGCATTTAATTGTGTACTTATACGAATACATGATTTACTGACATCTACATCCCCCATAAGTACAACTCAAAAGAATACTGTGCTTTTACATTGTTTAGATACAAAAAGAATCACTGTGTATATACCTTTTAGCGATGGAGATGCAGCGGAGTCCAAAATAATACGCCTCAGTCCTCACTGGGCTACTATGCACGCTCTGTAGGGGGGAAAATAGAGTGGGATGAGCAACCACACGCTCAGTAAGGCAATAATGCAAGCATGGTAGATAACTACTCTATCTACATGCTGATAGTGTTATGCATAAATCGTTTATAGTAGGAGCATGAGGAATAAATCTATGCCATGTGAATATACATATATATCATGTATCAAATCATTTGCATTGGCATATAAAACATGGTAGAGACATCATGTATAAAACATCTCATGCTTAATCTCATTTAAATTCATAAAAGGGCAATTCATTTAGAAACTTCCTTTTTGAACCAACAACATAACACCACCAAATCCACTCACAAACCACAACCACATTTACATTCCACAATTCACGCATGTGTATAAATCTAGGTCACTATATCAAAAGTGCCTATGTGAATCATTACATCATAAATCATCCCAGACCACACGCATCCAGGTGTGCGGGGTATCATGCTGGCACGAGGATGGATTATCCCTCGCCAGACTTTCTCATCACATAACCATCATGCGGTACATCGTACTCCATGTGATATACACGGTACAGCGTACTCCGCAAACTCATATCGTGATTGGGGGTGCCATTCCTAGGTCTTACCTACCCCATACCAGGAGTTTTCCATATTCCGTGAAGGAGAGCCTCCCTGCCGAACAGAGCCTCCCCGCCTAACAGAGCCTCCCTGCCTCCTCGGGCTTAAGGATGTTAGCTTGAGGATGTAGGGCTTAAGGGTCCTTTCCGTAAGAGAGCCTCCCCACCGAACAGAGCCTCCCCGCCTAACAGAGCCTCCCTGCCTCTTCGGGCTTAAGGATGTCAGCTTAAGGATGTAGGGCTTAAGGATCTTACCTTTTTCCATACCCATGTAGGAGAGCCTCCCTGCCTAACAGAGCCTCCCCGCCTCTTTGGGCTTAAGGATGTTGGCTTAAGGATCCCACCGTAAGAGAGCCTCCCCACCAAACAGAGCCTCCCCGCCTAACAGAGCCTCGCTGCCTCCTCGGGCTTAAGGATGTTAGCTTAAGGATGTAAGGCTTAAGGATCTTACCCACTTTAACAACCCTATACGAATCCCATTGTACAAGCTTGTGCAAGCAAAGCTCTAGCACGACTCATGCATCATGCATCTTCTCGTAAAGAGGCGCGTACGAGCATAGCTCTAGTACGGTTATACTCATAAGATAACCATTCACAATCCACGTACGAGCAGAAGCTCCAGTACGGTTTATAGACATCATCACAATCCAATTTCAAAGTGCGAGCTAAGCTCAAGCACGTTTCACACAAATGAAAACATAGAAATCTCGCGCGAGCAAGGCTCTAACGCGAATTATATCACATTCACGCGATAGGTGGCTTACATGCATTCAAAACATCTCATAATATGCTTAGTGCCTCGTATGGGCTATTTCACAACATCATTCAAGTACTAGCCAGCCTATCCTTTTATTTGCTCAAATCAAAGCATTGTGTTTTGTAAAAGCATTCAAAACACATGATTTATGCAATTATTAGCCTTACTATCCCTTTTTCATAACATCCACTTCAAAACCAAAACCACGCATATACCCATCATCTTTCACAAATACCATCAACATTTATTTGAGCAATTCATGCATTTCATACAACACCCAATATTCTCCCAGTTCAAAATACGAGCAGCTATCTCTATATACTCACAAAATTCCCTTACCTGGAATTTCGATGCGTGATTCCACTTCCTTAAGTTGCTTACTCGTACAATTTGGTTCGCCTTCAACGAACTCTTCGGGACTGCACAAAATCGTATCCCGCATTATATTCGACCCATATATTGCAACCCTTGTGCTTGCTATAGTCAATTTAATCTATAGCCTCTATTAAAGCTTATTTGGCCTCGTTTCATTACTTTATCCATAACTCGAGTCTATGGACCTTCTTAGGCCTATTAACTTTTTTTTTAAAGTCGATATCAAATCGACATAAAGCTCATAGCGTTCATATTTCATGAATCCCCTCACTATGGCATTTATCAAGCATATTCATACCCATTTCCACAATTCCTCCAAACTCACAATGTAACCTCATTTAACCATCTAAAATCATAAACAATACCCCAATAACAACTTTAGCGTGCCACAAATCATAAACTCATTCAATCCCACATATCCTCACATTATACCCATTTTAGATTTCTAGGTCACACCACTTCCACTACATTCTTAGGTAGTTTATCCATCAATACTCATACCAATCAACTCCAAAATCAATTAAATAGCTAATGCATTTAGATTGGAGTGTTAGAATCTTACCAATATGATTCCTCTTCTTGCTCCAATTGGTAATGCCCTCAACTCCTTCAATTTCAAAAATGGGAAAATGCCCTCTCACTATGTTGTTCTCCTCTTTGATAGGAACAACTTTGCCTCTAATGATCTCTCTTCAAATCTCACTGAAAATGGTTGATTTTTAGAGAGGGAAAATTAGGTTTTTGGGGTTGAAATTGTAAGGTTAAGTGTTTTTCGAGATTTCCAGATTTTTCAACTCTCCTTATATAGAAATGACTTGAGGAGATCGATCTGGTCCAAGAGGAGATCGATCTGGTCCTTTAAAATCCCTCTTTTTCACGGCATTTTTAAGCCTGAGATCGATCTGTCGAAGCAATGAGATCGATCTGTTGAGGCATGAGATCGATCTGTCAAAGCATGAGATCGATCTGGTCCCAAACAGAGAGCTAAGGAGATCGATCTGGCTGCTTGAGGATCGATCTTTTCACTTACAGAATGCTTGGCAGATCGATCTGGCTCCATTGGAGATCGATCTGCTCTATTCGTTCACCCAAATAAGAGCATTCTGGCTCTTCCAGATCGATCTCTCATCCTAGGAGATCGATCTGGACCTCATGTTTTCCAGATTTCCTGCAGTTTCATTGCTGCAACTCATACCAACACACCTTCAATCTATTGCCATGGCCATTTCCTCATCCATTCCACATTTATAACTTGAAAATGGCATCCATTCATACCTTATGCACATTGAAACTTGTGTGCATTCATTGTATGTTCACAGGTATGCTACATAAAATCAAATGGAAGCATAACTCCATTCCATTTTACCACACTACTCATTTTGAGTCTCAATCACATCCATCACTTGCTAGGACACATTTCTCCGTATTCATACTCAATGAAACTCGTATGTACGTTACAACTTATATTACACATACATACATTGAATCCATGGACTTACATCAATCATATTTTACATCACAAGTCCATTCATATTATTTAATCCAAGTACACACCTTACCCTGATACATATACGGGGTCTTACATTCTCCCCTCCTTCAAGGAATTTGGTCCTCCAAATTAGAACCAAGTCACTCTTCAAAAAGTTGGGGGTACTTCTCCCGTATCAAGTTCTCCAATTCCCACGTGGCCTCTTCCGCCGTGTGGTGTTGCCAAAGCACTTTCACCAAGGGAATTGTCTTATTCTGCAACACTTTCTCCTTTCTGTCCAATATCCGAACCGGCTTCTCAACATACGTCATACTCTCATGGAGCTCCAACGGCTCATATCTTATCACGTGTGCCGGGTCCGGGTGATACTTCTGAAGCATCGAGACGTGGAAGACGTTGTGGACATTTGCCAAGTCCGGTGGCAATGCCAATCTATATGCCTTTTCTCCCACTCTCTCTAAAATCTCGAAGGGTCCGATATATCTAGGGCTCAGCTTGCCCTTCTTACCGAATCTCATAATACCCTTCGATGGTGATACCCTCAGAAATACCGACTCACCCTCATCAAACTCTAGTGGTCTTCGTCTCTTGTCAGCATAACTCTTTTGCCGGCTCTGAGCTGTCCGTAATCTCTCACATATCAACTGGACGTCCTCAGATGCCTGCTGTACTAAGTCCGGAGCAAAAATTTGTCTGTCACCAATCTCTTCCCATCCAATAGGGGAACGGCATCTACGCCCGTATAATGCCTCATAGGGTGCCATCCCGATACTAGCATGATAGCTATTATTATATGCGAACTCGGCTAACTGCAGGTGGTCATCCCAGGAGCCTCTAAAATCCAGCACACACGCTCTCAACATATCCTCGAGGGTCTGTATAGTCCTCTCTGACTGCCCATCTGTCTGAGGATGAAAAGCGGTGCTAAAACTCAGTCGGGTCCCCAGCGCTTCCTGAAAATGTTCCCAGAAATGGGAAGTGAAGCGGGCATCCCTATCAGAAACAATGCTCACTGGTACACCGTGTAGCCGTACTATCTCTCGGATATACAGGTTCGCCAACTGACTCAGTGTATCGGTAGCTCTCATAGCCAAGAAATGGGCGGACTTAGTCAACCGGTCCACAATAACCCATATGGCATCATGACCTCTACGGGTCCTCGGCAACCCCATCACAAAATCCATGGTGACATGCTCCCACTTCCATGTCGGTATCGGTAGAGGCTGCAATAATCCTGCAGGCTTCTGATGCTCTACCTTCAATTGCTGACAAACGAGACACTTAGCGACATATTGAGCAATGTCTCTCTTCATTCCAGACCACCAATAAACCTTCCGAAGGTTTTGATACATCTTGGTGCTTCCCGGATGTATCGTATACTTCGATGAGTGAGCCTCTGATAAAATCATTCTCCTGATCTCAGGATCCCTGGGAACGCATACTCTGCCTCTGAACCTCAATAAGCCATCAGCACTCTGCTCAAAATTAATACCCACACCTGTCCGTACCTGCCTCAGCCAATCGATACACCGTCGATCGCTCTGCTGGGCTTGCCGAATACGGCCAATCAACTCTGGCTCTAGTCTCAAACTAGCCATGATCTCAAGTCTCTCAGATCCAGGTGGGGTTACATCCAAACTGAGGTTCGCAAAGTGTTCTAACAATTCATGTTCCCGTACCATCATATAAGACACCAACCCAAGGTTCTTTCTACTCAAGGCATCGGCAACTACATTTGCCTTACCTGGGTGGTACATGATTTCACAATCATAGTCCTTCAGGAGTTCGAGCCATCTCCTCTGCCTCATGTTTAGCTCTTTCTGCGAGAACAGGTACTTAAGGCTCTTATGATCTGTGAACACCTGAAATTTCTCACCATAGAGATAGTGGCGCCATATTTTCAATGCAAATACCACAGCCGCCAACTCCAAATCATGTGTCGGGTAGTTCCTCTCATGATCTTTCAACTGTCTAGATCCATAGGCAACTACCTTCCCATCCTACATAAGCACACAGCCCAGTCCCTGGTGTGATGCATCCGTATACACCGAGAATCCTCCTGAGCTGGTAGGAATGGTGAGAACTGGAGCAGTCGTCAATCGACGCTTAAGCTCCTCAAAACTCCTCTCACATGCCTCATCCCATGTAAACTTAACATCTTTACGCGTGAGGCGCGTCAACGGAGCAGCTAGTCTGGAGAAACCCTCTACAAATCTCCGATAATACCCTGCCAATCCTAGGAAATTCCTGATCTCAGTTACTGTCTTGGGCTGTTCCCACTGCATAACTGCCTCTATCTTGGATGGATCCACTGATACCCCATCCTTAGACACAACATGCCCCAGAAATGAGATCTGTTCCAACCAAAAGTTACACTTGCTGAGTTTGGCATACAATTCTCTCTCTCGGAGGGTCTGCAGAACTATCCTCAAGTGCTCCTCATGATCTTCCCTGGACTTGGAATACACCAAAATGTCATCTATGAAAACAATCACAAACTTGTCCAGGTATGGCTTGAATATATCATTCATCAATGCCATAAATGCTGCGGGAGCATTCGTCAATCCGAATGGCATCACCAAAAACTCGTAGTGGCCATAACGGGTACGAAATGCTGTCTTGGGTATATCTCCACTCCTGATCCTCAATTGATGATACCCTGGCCGCAGATCTATCTTAGAAAATACTTCGGCTCCCTGGAGCTGATCCAACAAATCATCGATTCTTGGAAGGGGGTACTTGTTCTTAATGGTGGCCTTATTCAACAACCGGTAATCTATACACAGTCGGAGGCTTCCATCCTTCTTCCTTACAAATAGAACCGGTGCTCCCCAAGGTGAGACACTCGGTCTAACAAACCCCTTCTCCAACAACTCTTGCAGTTGTTTCTTCAGCTCTTCCAACTCTATCGGAGCCATTCTATAGGGTGGTTTCGATATCGGCTCTGTACCAGGCACTAACTCGATGCAAAATTCCATTTCCCTTTCAGGTGGTAGTCCTGGTAATTCATCCGGAAAGACATCAGGGTAATCTGTAATTACGGGTATGTCCTTCAATTCTGGGGGTGCCTCATCTATATCGACCACATAGGCAATGAACCCTTCACAATATCCTCTCCATCATTAGTAAAATAAACCACCACTCCACATTCAATATTTATCCAAATAAATGATTTATTTCTCAAGCATTATGCATTTAAAATCATACTCCTTTATTTACCACAAGTATACAAGTTTTCATATCATTTCTTTTCATCAAAATTTACAATAAGATTGTCTAGTCCTGAAAACATTAATGTTTTGGCATGACAATCCATCACAACACGATTGGTAGCCAACCAATCCATTCCCAAAATTACATCAAAATCATTCATATTTAATAAAATCAGATTGGCTATCATTTCCTTCCCCTCTATCTTTAATTTGCAATCCCTACATACATGCTCAGTCAATTGGCTATCATTCATGGGTGTGGAAATCATCAATATTTTATCCAACAATGTTGGTTTCACATATTTCAACAATTTATGTGCAAAGGAAGGTGATATGAAAGAATGTGTGGCACCAGGATCAAATAATACCAATGCTTCTAAATCAAAGATTCGGATGGTACCTTTTATCACATCCGTCGAAGCATCTGCGGTGTCCTGATCCAGTGCATGAACTCTTCCTCTGCTGACACCCGCAATTTGTTTCCCCTTTTCCTCAGCTGTAGCCCTCCTCCTCGGGGCTGCTGTCTCAACTGGAGCTCCCTCAGGCTCCTTGCCCTTCTGTGGGGCAATCTCCATCTTCTCGGGATAATACTTAGCCATATGTCCTGGTCTCTCGCATCTAAAACACACCATAGGGGTCATCGGACAGGGCCTATTCCCATGGAATCTCCCACATCTCCTACACTGATCAGTAGTAGGTCGTGGTCCCCCAATAGTTATGCCCCTCGGCGCAGTCGAGGCTGGGTATATGGGAGGTCTAGCAGCTCTCTCCCACACCTCCTCAATCTTTGGCCTCTTCTCGAAAAATCTTTGGCCATCTCTCTTGGCCACTCTTACAAACCCGGATCTCTTCCGATCCTTGTCCTTTTTAACACTGACTCTCCCAAGCTCGGAGGCATTTCGCTCAAAGTCTTGTTCACATAACTGAGCCTTGTGTACCGCCTCCTCATAAGTCACAATATCGAAGGGAGCTAGCTTAGTCCGGATGGCCAATCTCAATCCATCCATGAACTTCTGAATCTTTCGGGTCTCACTACCCATCGTGTCCGGGTCATATCTCCCCAAGGACATAAACTTGGACTCATACTCGTCCACAGTACGGTTCCCCTGAACCAAATTCATGAATTCCATCCGCAGTCTCCTCTGTGCGGTAGCTGGGACATATTGTCTCCTGAAGGCCTCTAGAAATATCTCCCATGAGATCTCAGAGTGTCTGGCCCTCAAAATAACCTCGGTAGACCTCCACCAATGCTCGGCCTCGCCTTTCAGCATAAACACGGCAAAGGCAACCTTCTCACTTGAAGTGCATCGGAAAAACCTATACAGTTTCTCCATCTCATACACCCAATCCTCCGTAATCACTGGGTCCTTCACCCCTCTGAACACTGGGGGTTTCAGCGCTTGAAACTCTCGCAACCTGCTCAAGTCGCAGTCATAACCCACATCACTACCGCTCTGCTGTGGAGCGATAGGAGAATCTGTATCCTGGGCTGGAGGTGGTGTAACTGTAACTGTCTCAGCAGTCTGAGGTCTCTCCGCCTCTGCAGCTGCCTGTTCAGTAGTAGGCTGTGCCGCAGGACCTCGTCTGTCACCGGCGCCCAAGGCCTGCGTGACTATCTCCACCAGACTCTCAATACTCCGCTCTAATCTAGCGAAGCGAGCCTCAGTATCACCCGCTCTCTCAGCAGGGTTCTGTGGAGCCTGCTCAGTCTGTGGCTCCGCACGGCTCTCAGGCCTACCTCTACGGCCTCTAGCACGTGCTCTCGCCCCTCTACCTTTGCGTGTAACTGGCATAGTGCCTAACTCCCTGTATTATAATAATTCATTAAGCTCAATCCATCACAGTATACACAGTTATATCTAAACAAAAGCACAGTACTATGGGGATGTTCTTTCCTACATTTTATTAATGACTCACATCAGGCCAACATAGCTCTGATACCAATCTCTGTCACGACCCAATTCCATTCTCTTTAACCGAAATAGCTGAAAATTTTTCGCGTTTTACTGTTACCTTACCCAGTCGTGAACTAAGCTCACCACACACTGTTGGGCTGTGAGTCAATAATAAACACCACATCTCATTCATTCTCAATTAATTAAAACGATGTCATACATGTGCATTTAATTGTGTACTTATACGAATACATGATTTACTGACATCTACATCCCCCATAAGTACAACTCAAAAGAATACTGTGCTTTTACATTGTTTAGATACAAAAAGAATCACTGTGTATATACCTTTTAGCGATGGAGATGCAGCGGAGTCCAAAATAATACGCCTCAGTCCTCACTGGGCTACTATGCACGCTCTGTAGGGGGGAAAATAGAGTGGGATGAGCAACCACACGCTCAGTAAGGCAATAATGCAAGCATGGTAGATAACTACTCTATCTACATGCTGATAGTGTTATGCATAAATCGTTTATAGTAGGAGCATGAGGAATAAATCTATGCCATGTGAATATACATATATATCATGTATCAAATCATTTGCATTGGCATATAAAACATGGTAGAGACATCATGTATAAAACATCTCATGCTTAATCTCATTTAAATTCATAAAAGGGCAATTCATTTAGAAACTTCCTTTTTGAACCAACAACATAACACCACCAAATCCACTCACAAACCACAACCACATTTACATTCCACAATTCACGCATGTGTATAAATCTAGGTCACTATATCAAAAGTGCCTATGTGAATCATTACATCATAAATCATCCCAGACCACACGCATCCAGGTGTGCGGGGTATCATGCTGGCACGAGGATGGATTATCCCTCGCCAGACTTTCTCATCACATAACCATCATGCGGTACATCGTACTCCATGTGATATACACGGTACAGCGTACTCCGCAAACTCATATCGTGATTGGGGGTGCCATTCCTAGGTCTTACCTACCCCATACTAGGAGTTTTCCATATTCCGTGAAGGAGAGCCTCCCTGCCGAACAGAGCCTCCCCGCCTAACAGAGCCTCCCTGCCTCCTCGGGCTTAAGGATGTTAGCTTGAGGATGTAGGGCTTAAGGGTCCTTTCCGTAAGAGAGCCTCCCCACCGAACAGAGCCTCCCCGCCTAACAGAGCCTCCCTGCCTCTTCGGGCTTAAGGATGTCAGCTTAAGGATGTAGGGCTTAAGGATCTTACCTTTTTCCATACCCATGTAGGAGAGCCTCCCTGCCTAACAGAGCCTCCCCGCCTCTTTGGGCTTAAGGATGTTGGCTTAAGGATCCCACCGTAAGAGAGCCTCCCCACCAAACAGAGCCTCCCCGCCTAACAGAGCCTCCCTGCCTCCTCGGGCTTAAGGATGTTAGCTTAAGGATGTAAGGCTTAAGGATCTTACCCACTTTCACAACCCTATACGAATCCCATTGTACAAGCTTATGCGAGCAAAGCTCTAGCACGACTCATGCATCATGCATCTTCTCGTAAAGAGGCGCGTACGAGCATAGCTCTAGTACGGTTATACTCATAAGATAACCATTCACAATCCATGTACGAGCAGAAGCTCCAGTACGGTTTATAGACATCATCACAATCCAATTTCAAAGTGCGAGCTAAGCTCAAGCACGTTTCACACAAGTGAAAACATAGAAATCTCGCGCGAGCGAGGCTCTAACGCGAATTATATCACATTCACGCGATAGGCGGCTTACATGCATTCAAAACATCTCATAATATGCTTAGTGCCTCGTATGGGCTATTTCACAACATCATTCAAGTACTAGCCAGCCTATCCTTTTATTTGCTCAAATCAAAGCATTGTGTTTTGTAAAAGCATTCAAAACACATGATTTATGCAATTATTAGCCTTACTATCCTTTTTTCATAACATCCACTTCAAAACCAAAACCACGCATATACCTATCATCTTTCACAAATACCATCAACATTTATTTGAGCAATTCATGCATTTCATACAACACCCAATATTCACCCAGTTCAAAATACGAGCAGCTATCTCTATATACTTACAAAATTCCCTTACCTGGAATTTCGATGCGTGATTCCACTTCCTTAAGCTGCTTACTCGTACAATTTGGTTCGCCTTCAACGAACTCTTCGGGACTGCACAAAATCGTATCCCGCATTATATTCGACCCATATATTGCAACCCTTGTGCTTGCTATAGTCAATTTAATCTATAGCCTCTATTAAAGCTTATTTGGCCTCGTTTCATTACTTTATCCATAACTCGAGTCTATGGACCTTCTTAGGCCTATTAACTTTTTTTTAAAGTCGATATCAAATCGACATAAAGCTCATAGCGTTCATATTTCATGAATCCCCTCACTATGGCATTTATCAAGCATATTCATACCCATTTCCACAATTCCTCCAAACTCACAATGTAACCTCATTTAACCATCTAAAATCATAAACAATACCCCAATAACAACTTTAGCGTGCCACAAATCATAAACTCATTCAATCCCACATATCCTCACATTATACCCATTTTAGATTTCTAGGTCACACCACTTCCACTACATTCTTAGGTAGTTTATCCATCAATACTCATACCAATCAACTCCAAAATCAATTAAATAGCTAATGCATTTAGATTGGAGTGTTAGAATCTTACCAATATGATTCCTCTTCTTGCTCCAATTGGTAATGCCCTCAACTCCTTCAATTTCAAAAATGGGAAAATGCCCTCTCACTATGTTGTTCTCCTCTTTGATAGGAACAACTTTGCCTCTAATGATCTCTCTTCAAATCTCACTGAAAATGGTTGATTTTTAGAGAGGGAAAATTAGGTTTTTGGGGTTGAAATTGTAAGGTTAAGTGTTTTCCGAGATTTCCAAATTTTTCAGCTCTCCTTATATAGAAATGACTTGAGGAGATCGATCTGGTCCAAGAGGAGATCGATCTGGTCCTTTAAAATCCCTCTTTTTCACGGCATTTTTAAGCCTGAGATCGATCTGTCGAAGCAATGAGATCGATCTGTTGAGGCATGAGATCGATCTGTCAAAGCATGAGATCGATCTGGTCCCAAACAGAGAGCTAAGGAGATCGATCTGGCTGCTTGAGGATCGATCTTTTCACTTACAGAATGCTTGGCAGATCGATCTGGCTCCATTGGAGATCGATCTGCTCTATTCGTTCACCCAAATAAGAGCATTCTGGCTCTTCCAGATCGATCTCTCATCCTAGGAGATCGATCTGGACCTCATGTTTTCCAGATTTCCTGCAGTTTCATTGCTGCAACTCATACCAACACACCTTCAATCTATTGCCATGGCCATTTCCTCATCCATTCCACATTTATAACTTGAAAATGGCATCCATTCATACCTTATGCACATTGAAACTTGTGTGCATTCATTGTATGTTCACAGGTATGCTACATAAAATCAAATGGAAGCATAACTCCATTCCATTTTACCACACTACTCATTTTGAGTCTCAATCACATCCATCACTTGCTAGGACACATTTCTCCGTATTCATACTCAATGAAACTCGTATGTACGTTACAACTTATATTACACATACATACATTGAATCCATGGACTTACATCAATCATATTTTACATCACAAGTCCATTCATATTATTTAATCCAAGTACACACCTTACCCTGATACATATACGGGGTCTTACATGTATACCTTGATTATGTATAATGATCCTCAAAGTGGTTTAAATGATTTTAAGGATCAAAATAGGTGAAAAGTCTATTTTACCCCTATTGAGGGAAGTTCACCTAAGGATGGTGAAAGCATGACATGCATGAAATGCATGATTTAAGGAAATTTATGGTTTAAGGATTTTATTAGTTTTAATCAAAGCAAATCGATAGATTGGCCAGTAATTGCATGAATTTCACATGATAACACTACGTAAGTGTTATTTGTATTTAAATGGAAATTTCTTTGGAAAATAGGCCAACTATCAAGTTTATATGGAAATAGATAGTGCCGACACGTAGTTCGCACTATATCTGTGTTTGTGAATGTGCATAAATGTGCTTGAACGGTTGCTCGCACCGACTTGTGACATCATATGCATGACATGTGCTAGAACGGTTGCTCGCACTGATTTTTATTCCTATGAAATGCATGAGAACTGTTGGAGCCTAGCTCGCACTTTGTTTTGACATGTTTTGATTTGTTTTGACGTGGTATGCATAAAGAGGTGTTGTGCTGGAGCGATTGCTCGCACTAGTTTTAATGATTTGACATGCATGAGAGATGCTGGAGCTTAGCTCGCATCCTGTTTTGATTTAATTATGCATGAAGTCGTGCTGGAGTGTAACTCGCACGAGATTTGATTTACTTAAGCATTCATTTGTGCTGGAGCGTTGCTCGCACAAAGTTTTAAATGGTTTTATAACACATTTTAAAGCCGTATTGGAGTTTTTCTCGTACGAGGTTTTCACTGAGTTGTTATGCATATCCGTACTAGAGCATTGCTCGTACGTGGATTTTACTTGAATTTATAATCAGTTTAAGTCGTACTGGAGCGCTGCTCGTACGCAGATTTTACTGATTTTTATGAAACTGTGCTAGAGCTTCGCTCGCACGAGGTTTTCTAATATCATGAATATGCATGGAGCCGTGCTAGAGCTTCGCTCACATAGGGATTTATATTACATGCATATAGCCGTGTTGGAGCCTCCTGTAGACTGTGTCACAGTGAGATGATATGCTCACACGTGCATTCTGAGACAGAGATGATATGGGTCGATAAGACCTATTACAGGCACCCCTGATTGAGCTTGGGTTCACGGAGTACATTGTACCGTGTATGTCACGCGGAGTTCGCTGTACCGTGGGGATTGTTGGAGTGGAGTGGCATTAGCCACGAGGCAGCAAGCCTTGCCTTCGCAATCCTGGTGTTATGCTGTTCTGGCGGGTAGGACGACCCACCTCCTGTTTCAGGTGTGATACCCCGCACACTAGGTACCGTGTTGCCAGGGATCACTAGGATATGGCCATAGTCCTCGATGTTACTAATAATTACCTACTTGTCTCACATGATATAACTATTGGTCGATAGACCAGGGTAAACCCGAAGGAGGGGTCAGGCCACTGATTTTATGATTTTATGATATGTGACCCTGAAAGAAGGGTGGTTTTATAATCGAAGTTTTATAATGAATTTTAGCGAATTGTTTTATGAATTTGAAATGAAATTATAAGATTGTTTTATAAGTTGATTAACCCGGAAAGGTTAGTTTTTACTGCAGTTTTAATGTATTGATTTAAATGCAGTAGCATGTGAAGTTTTCCATGCTTTCATTTGAAATCCATGATTTGTCTTACATGACATGAAAGAATGCATGATCTTGTTTTACTTCATGCTTATTATGATTTAATGATGTCACATAAAATGCTTTGAATGCATGAATTACATTATTTATATATGCACAAATAGTTTTGGATAAACTATGGCATTGAATATGCATGACTTTGTGCGTGAAATTTTAAATGAAAAGAAATGGATTTAAGGGCATGGCATTATGAGCATGTAGATTATGGAGCTATCTACTTACTTGAATAATTGCCTTACAGAGCGTGTGGTTTGCTCAGCCCCCTTAATTTCCCATCTTTTCAGAGCACTTGTAATAGTTATTGAGCGGCTGAGGACTTGCATGTTTGGTATTCGCTGCTTCCCATCGAGTGTCAAGTATACACATTTTTATGGTTTTGTATCTAAATATGTAATGCACAGTACTGTAAATGGATATGATGTCGGGGATGTAAGGTTATGTAAATACCATTGGGTATATATTTAATTAAAGTCAAAAGATAGTAAACTCTGATATATGAATGTGATCATGGAAATGGAATGGTAATAGGTGAGATGTGACTAACACCGAATCATAGCCCAACTGTGTTATAGGATGGTCACGATGAGACAAAGGTAAGAATTAAATAATAAATGAAAAAGCGAAAAATTTACTCTGATTTTTAGGTAATTTGGGTCGTGACAAGGTGGCCCCCACAATCTCCTTTTCGAAAACAAATTTCTTTTCTTAAATACTTTTGAAATTGTCGAAAGTTTCTTTAATAATATGGACATAAAAACATAAGTAAATGTAAAACATCCATACACTTCTTACCTTAGGAAATTCATTTCACAACATGGGAAGTACTCGGGGAACATTTCAATAAATTAAAACATGTTTCGCAAGTATGAAAGCATTGATAAATCATTTCAAATCACATGCTCTTTCATAAGATCATTTATCGGTGAAACAAATATGCATTATCAGAACTAAGTTAAATGATACCCCTTACCTCGATTTGTCAGAAATCTCAAATTCGAACGGTGACGCCTCCTAGTACCTCCTTTAAATCCTTCTATAATTCTCCTATACCGAAATTTGTATTTCTTAGTAGCCTATTTATCGAATTAACTACGATGTGTCAAAATCGTAACCTTGCTTACCTAGGAAAAATACACTCGAAATTATAAAATATGTACAATTATCCATAAAACTTGTATAAATTTATTACCTCGGTGTCTGTCCGTAATTCTTGATTACTTCGACTTAGCAAGTCGACGGGTCTGGTCCTCTCGGTAAATTTTTCGGGGCTCTTCCTCAAATTTCTAAAATTTAGTACACTTATTTTCCTTCCTCGATTTTTCCTCTATTTTCAATAATATATATATATATATTAATTTCTACCTCTTCCTTTTTTTTCCCAATATATATATAATTATTATTATAAATTATATATATACTACTTCTTTCTTTTCTTTTTTTTTTCTTTTCTTTGTTTTTGAATTTCCTTTCTTCTTCCCGCCACTTCCATTTTCTTCTTTATTTTCCTTCTACATTGTTGCTCACCTGAGGGTCCTATTCTCAGCCTCTCTCATTCTTCTCTGCTTGCCATTTCCTCCTGTCTTTCTTTTTGTTTGCTGCCACCATCAACACGTTATCCACCTTGCATCTCCATTCGGCCCTCATCCTCATCACCTAGCTAGCTTAGAAGTTCTTTCGTTGCCTTCGGTTCCAGGCGCTGAACACTCATCCCCTCTGTTCTCGGGTTTTCCTTTCCCTTCGTTTCTGCTTCAGCCCATCGTCCTATTCTCACATGCTCATTTCCAGCTTCAACTCAGCTCAGTTTAAGCTTTAATAACAGTCCTAATATTCACGCATGCTTCCCTGTTTCACTGCTTTCAGTTTCCAGAGGCAAACATCCTCTGTTTCAAGTTTCACCGTTGCTCTTCTCGGTTCTCTCTACTTCCCTTCCCTCTTTCTACCTCAACTTTCCATTTCCATCTTCCTCATGAACCTCCCTGCACCAGCGTCTTCAGCGCTGTCCCTATTCTAGACAGCCTCCCTCACTCTACTAGCTTTCGAATCTGCCTCTGTTACAAATTCCTTTCTCCTGCAATTCTACTGTTGTTTTCCTCTCTTCTATTTATTGTTTCATCCCCTTCTAACCTCTTCTCGACTGCCTCAACTCTCACCCCTTATATTACTCTCGTCCGTATCCCCCCCTTTTTTAACGTGCTTGTATCCTCTTCAGACTGCCCCATCATTATTTTCTTTCTTTTCATTTCAGGCTTCTCCATATTTTCGTTTCTTTTTTTAGACTGGTCTCAATACTATATATATTTATTTTCACCGAATGGTACCCTTCAGCAACCTCTATTCGCCATCTTCTTCCATCATTTTGTCGGGTTTCCAGTTTTCTATACCTACTTCTATTGCTTCATTTCCAATCTCTCCCTTTTCCTAGCTGTTCGACATCATTAGTTTCTCCCCATTTCCTTCTTACATACCGAAAGCATATATATATACTAATATATATATATATGTTTAATTCAACAATTCAGCAGTTTGATATTTGTACACACACATATATATATATATATGTACCAGTTGAGAGCGTGAGAGCTTCTCATTCCTCTGCTGCAGCTTCCCATCTCCTGGTATGTTTAGGAGTTTCCACGCTGCTCACATTTTCTTTGCTATTAACAGTGGTCTCAGTTGCCTCCCACTTCTTCAACAGATCACTTCTCCAAGCTTCCTCTCCTGTCTTTCCTTTGTCATTTCCTAATGTCAACTATCTATCCTAGTACATCCATATGCGTAAGTCTATATACTTTATATATATATATATTTATACTGCTGCCAATCCTAGTTTCCCTTATTAACATATTTTATTCCTTCCCATTCGTTCCAGGCAGCAGGACATTCAATATCCTTAGTCTCAAGCCATATCTTTCGGTTTCTTTAACTACCTACTCCTTTATTTTCCTTTGGTTAAACCAGTCCTCATCACTACCACCTTCACGTTCTCCTTTCTTTCTTTACGTCTCCTGCTGCAGTAGAGCCTTATGGGTTTGGCTCATTGCAAGCCAAACCCCGTGCTTCAGATTTTCTTTTCTATTGCTTCTGCTAATAGCAACAAACAAGGGTACTCAGGTTTTGCTCCAATGATGCCAAATTTCTTACTTTCCCTTAAAGTATTCAAATAATCATAAAGATATATATATATATAGATAGGTCCTCATATATATTTTTAAATGGAGGTCTTGACTATGTAGAAGCATATGTATATTTATTTATATATACACACACACATATATATATATATATATATGTATATACATGGATATATATATATATATATCTATAGATATGCATATATGTATGCATATTCTCGTAGTCATTTATTCTTAGGGTCGATATATTTTATTTAGTTAACTCTTTCAAGCCCCACAATACATACTATTTAATTTAAATCATTGACTAAGGGATTGAAATCTTTAATTTCCATGGTTACATTGTTATACATGGTTAAAACCAAGTACATAAAATTTTGGGTACTTACATGAGCTGCGTATTGATGCAAAAATGGGAAGATAGTCGTTTATGGATCCAGATAGTTCAAGGATCATGACAAAAACTATCCGACCCATGATTTAGAGTTGGCAACCGTAGCATTTACACTGAAGGTATGGCGTTACCACTTATACGGGGAGGAATTTGGGTATGCAGTGATCATAAAAAGCCTCGAGTATTTGTTTTCACATAAAGAGTTGAATATGATAACAAAGAGGGTTAGAGCTTCTGAGGGATTTAATTGTGAAAATTGTACCACCCAGGAAAGGCTAATGTAATGGCTGATGCCTTAAGCAGAAAGAGCATTAGGATAGTATTACATATGATGGTTAGGGACTATGAGCTGCTAGAGCAGTTGTGAGCCTCAGTAGTGATGTGATCCCTTTTTGATGATGACAGTGATTATGTGACAGCTAGCCTGAGATTAGAACCGAATTTGAGTGGTCGGATTTGACAGGCTTAGCGTGATGATCGGCAGGGTGTCGATAGTGTGGGTCAAATTCAGAAGGGTACAATGACAGAGTTCACAGTGAGTGATGATGACTTACAGAGGTTCAGAGACTGTATAAGTGCTCCAAGGACCACAGTTGATGAGATAGTGCTATTGACAAAAGCTCACTCTTCGGGATATACAATGCATTCGGGAAGTAATAAATATATCAAAATCTCTGAAAAGGGTATTGGTGGTCAGATCTAAAAAGAGACATTGTAGAGATTGTGGAGAAGTGTCTCGTATGTCAGCAGATTCAGGTAGAGCAATAGATGTTTGAAGGGTTTTTGCAGCTTCTACCTATATCGATACGAAAATGGGAGCAAGTTACCATGGATATTGTGATGGGTTATACAGGACTGCAGGAATCATGAGGCTATCTGGGTGATAGTCGATAGATAGACTAAGTCTACCCACCTTTTGGTTATAAAATCCCCAGATACCCTAAGTGTGTAGGCGAATTTATGTGCACAAAAAATTGTGAAACATTTTGTAGCGTTCCTGTGAGCATGGTATCAGATAGGGATTCTTGCTTCACTTCCCACTTTTGAGAATATTTTTAAGCTATGGGAACCGGACTGAGTGTTAGCACAGCTTTTCGTCCTCAGACAAATGGTTAGTAAGAGGGGACTGTACATGTTATAGAGGATATGATGAGAGCGTGTGCCATTGATTTTATAAGCTCTTGGGATGATCAGTTGTTCCTAATCAAATTCGCCAATAATGATAGTTGTCACTTGAGTATCGAAATGACTTTATATGAGGCATTGTATGACCATAGGGAGTTATTCCCCGACTTGGATAAAAAGAAGTGGGTGACAGATAGAGAATTTCTCTCGCACTGGTAAGACAAACCTTTGAGGATGTTCAGTTAATTTGTGAGAGATTAAGAACACCTTAGAGCAGACATAAAAGCTATGCTGACAAGAGATAGAAAACCACTGGAATTCATCGCGGGTAAATCAATATTGTGGGAAATTACTTGTCTTAAGAACATAACGAGATTCAGAAAGAAGGAAAATTGAGTTTCATTAGATTGAATCCTTTGAGAGATTAGACAAGTGGGAGATAAGGCCTGTAGGTTGGCATTACCACTGGAATTAGCAGGCATCCACAATGTGTCCCATCTTTTAATGCTTCGAAAATACTATCCGGACCTAGCATATGTGATTGGATATGAGCTCCAATAGCTTAGCTCAATGAACGTATAATGTATGTTGAAAACTCAATACGGGTATTAGATGGAAGGAGAAGGTGTTGAGGTTTAAGATGATCTCCCTAGCCAAGTCCGTTAGTAGTATTACACTCCGAACAAGTTACATGAGAATTAAGGAGTATGATGCGATAGACGTACTCGGAGTTATTTATGGACCCATGTAACTTAGTTCTAATTTGGAGGATCAAATTTCTTAAGTAGGGGAGATTATGTAAGACCCAATTTTATTTAGAACATGAAATGTGTGAGTGTTCGTGAAATGAAGGATTGAAATGGTATTCCTGAACACGTGCAAGGGTAAAACGGTCAAAAGATCGAAAGCCGATATAAATTCGATAAGAAAATTTAATTAAAAATATGAAAATGAGAAATCTTGATCAATAACGAATAAATAATTAAATTTCGGGTTAAATTGATCAAGATATGAATTTATTGGAATAAACCAGAATTTTCACATCGAAAAATTATCCCGAAATTATTGGAAAATTATACCAGGAATACGAAATAAGACCGATAAATTCATTTAATTAGTTAAATGAATAAAATATAATTTTTTAAGATATTTTGGATTTTAATTGAATAAAATAATGATTAAAATAATATTAAAAATAAATTATATAAAAAAACGCAGAATCGCGAACTCGCAATTTTACAGAACAAAACGAAACAGAATCAAAACGAGGGAGGTCAACCAACGGCGACCGTGTGAGACCCTAATTTTCATGCTATTGTTCATTTTAAGATAAATCGAGAAGGTTAAAACTTGTATAAATGTTTATACAGGGCGTAGAAAGATCGAGATGCCCGGGATAGTGGCATGAAGCCCGAGGCACTTGTTTCGAGGTAAGATCTTGAATTTAAGTATTTTTCAATAAAGTATGATTTTAGGTATGTTATGATGATTAGAAAGTGAAACTAATACATTAGAAGTTGACAAATTTGTAAAATTCGGGTTTACACTAAACCGAGCAAATGAGCCTAGAAATAGAAATAAATTCGAAATAAATTCTAGAAATTCACGAAAATTATTCTGAGGCTATAGGAAATTATTATAAGGTATAATTTACATGAGGAATGAAAATTGAGTGGAGATATGGAGGTTTCGGTGATCAAATGAATTTTTAAAGTAAACCGAAAACCTTAAGTTACATTGTTCGGTAATGACCAAGTTGTGTAAAATGGGCCCAATCGGGAAAAATTTCTTAAACAAGTGGGCCCCAAATTTATATGAGAGATACTAGAGACATAGTATCACACTTGAGAAGTGGAAATGTGGAAGAAAATGGGCCAGAACTATTTTTCATGGATTTTCTAAAACTAACCAGTGGGCTGCCCCAACCCAGTTAACTGGATACCCATTAGGAAAAGCCCAATTTTGACCCATCCAAAAATCTTATTTAACTCTGGCCTTTTAGGAAACAAAACTAGACTTAGTTTTATTTCATAAGGCTCTGAAAACACCCAGAAACCATCTTACACGCGCTCTCACCTCCCTCCAGAAATTTCCGCAGGCGTTACTGTAGCTCTCCCCTTCTTGAATTTTTTCGACCCCCTTACAAGCCGAATTGGACTTTGTCCAAGAAGGATAAAATCTTCCCCTGTAAACTATATATAACATATAAAAAATTCAGCCATAAATGATTTCATTTATTTGGTGAAAACTTAGAGAGAAGAACAGGGGCAGAATCTGCCCTGTTTCGAGGTGAGAGAAAATTTGATTTTTGAAAGTTTTTAGTTGGTTTTTCTTGTAGTTTTTGATGATTCTAAGCTCTATACATGTTGTATTATAGCTGAGTGACAATTTGGAGACCTAAAACCGAAGTCAAACTTGGTCAAAGGAGTGAAGAAGTTGAGGTATGGTGATGATGATGTGATAAGTTGTTAATTTGTGAATTTTGATGAATTCTTATTGAAAGAAAGTTGATGAATTGAATTATATGATTGAATTCAATTGCTGACAGCATGATTTAGCTGCTGGAATGATGAAGATGAATGCAATTAAAATGAATTTACAGTTAAAATTATACTGTAAAGGTTCGGTTTAGTGTTTAACTAGGTGAATTATCGAAATAATGCAAGAATCGATACTTTAAGGTCTTGTATGAAGTTGAATGAGTTGCTGGAATGTAAGACACCATATAGAGGTATTGAAGATGAATTTAAAGGTGTCAAATATGTTAAGTAAACTTAAACCGACACTTAAATCGGTAAAACCGAAAATACTAGGAAAAGTTGACAAAAAGGTCAAATTTGGTCAACTCTTAAGGAGATAAATACATATTTGGATATGCTGAGATGAAATCAAACAATATTTGATAATTTGGTATCATTTTGGGCAGCTCAAAAATTTGAGACGCAAAACGAGGTAAACCCGAATCCCAACAAAGTAACGCTGTTTTAGCTCCGTTGAGGTAAGGGATGCAATTTAAAATAGTACTAACCTCCTATATCTCTTTATTGTTTATAAATGACTTGAAAATCGTAGAAAGAAATCTGTTTGAAAATCAAACTTTCTCGGTTTAAGTCTAAAAGGAATAATAAACCATTTTTAGATACTGAAATCATGGTTTTCACTTATTTTGTATAAATAAAATAGATATACATATTTTGTATGAATTATGACATGATTTGATGATTAAAGTTTCCATATGAAAGTAAGTAAGTAAGTATGAAAGTAAGGATTTTGAGACGACAGGCTACTATTAGTATATGCTGAGTGCATAATCATGCTTGCTACTTGTGGTGCCCTGGCTCCGCCACACGTAGTATTAGTTTAGATTCACCAGTGTAGTGTCTATTCCGCCTTAGTGGTGTTGTTTTTCACTACACGTGGTGTCTATTTTCGAAGTATCTTGTGACTGCACGGTGTGTGCCACTGGTGCCCGTGCGCTAGCTATGTGCTAGTGTGATTGAGATATTATATTAGAACCGCTGTACGACCCTGATCCGGTCTACAGCCCTTACCATGGCCATAGGTATTATTACCTCTACTGAGGATATGATATGTTGCATGATAACTATGTTGAAATAGCCTAGTCTCCATGTTTTGATGTATAATATTTTAACAAAGTATGTATGATGTTTTAGTATATGAAAGTATGTACAACGTTTTGATGAAGTATGATGTATTTTAAAGTAAGCATGTAAAATGGTTTTCTAAGTATGTATGTACGGAAGTATGTTTATTCTGATTTTCTAATTGTTTTTAAATGGTTAGAATTGTTTTAAATGCATACCTTACTGAGCTTTTCCCCAGAAGCTCACCCCTTCTCCTCTCCCATTTCAGAGTACCTGCAGTGAGATTATTCAGCCATTTACACGTACGTGAGTAGTTGGTGGATTCAGTGCCTCCCAGACTACTTTCAGTACTAGCTCAAGTATATCATCGGATATTTATTCCCAGACATGTATATTGTACAGATACTGGATTGTATATAAATACTTTTGGGATGTAATTAGTTATTTTATGGATCATTTTGTAAACTTTTTGGGAAGTGGATGAAATGTCGATGATACTGAGTATGGATGTGGAAGTTGTAGTAGTAAAAATGTAGAGTTGAAAGTAATAAGTTTAAGAAATAAAATCAACTGCCTTGCGAATATAAACTGCGTTTACCTGCAGGGGGATAGGATATATTATAAAAGGTTATGCTGCCGAAAATTTTGGTAAAATTAAATGGTTAAAAGAATAAGTAAAGAAAGAAAAGAAGTAACCTACACTGTACAGGAATGCAACCTAAGTAGAAAAATAATATTTAAAGGAAAAAGTTAGCCCTATTTCCGCGCTTCCGGGGCGTTACAGACCGGCCCAAGCGAGCCACTGAAAGAGGGACAGCTGAGGCCACCGCCGGTGGAGGTAGACGGAGAAAGAACCGTCGAACGGCGAGAGAACGTCGGTGAGAGAGAACCGAGAGAGAAGAAAAAGAGCAATCCGACGATAGACGCCGATTCGGCCATAGCCACCACCAGCTAAGTGTTCCTCAGGTGGAGACCGACTGATCGGTGGCTGCATCGGCCAGCGTCGACAACGACGACAAAAAGAACCAGCACCGACGTCGGAAGGGCGAAGAGTCGAACCGGCCACTTTACGGCCACCATGGACGAAACCGACCCTATATCTGAGCTTCGCGAGGTCCCGCATAGCTACTGGCGACGAAAGCCGATGAAGAACCGATCGACAAAGCCCCTAACCAATCGAAATAGAATGAACCGACAGAACCAAATGGGTCTAAACTGGACTGAACCGGACCGAACTGGTTCAGCTAGAAAAGGAAGAAAAGAAAGAGAAAAAGGGAAAAAGAAAAAAGGGAAAAATTGAGGAAAACTCCTAGTGATGCAATCGAGATACGAGTAAGTCCGTAAGCGGTCAAAATTAATCGATTTAAATTTCAAAATATTTAATTCGATTATGATTCGACTGAAAATTAATCTGAAAAAATATGAAATTGTGTAGCTCGATAATTGATGTCAAACGAGAGCTCAAGTCAGCCTCGATTTGCGTACCATCATAGAATCTCAGGTAAGTAACCCTTATTTACTACAATTTGCATCGGTATGCGTGTTAAAAATTTATCGCATAAATTACGAAATTAATTTTCCCATTAAATGAATTAAATTCTGAAATTTAAGATAAATTATCGTAAATAATTCGTTCAGCTATCTGAGAGTTTAGAACGAGGCTCAATAAATACTGATGGGCCTAATGAGCCCAATAGGCCTTGATGATGTGAACAGTAAGTGAAAAATGGGCTTAAGGCCGGTTAAGGCCTATTATGGTACAATCGGGCCCAATATGGGTAAACGAGCCCAGTGATTTAAATTAAGCCCAAAAAAATATGAAATACAATTAATTTTATTGTATTTGACCTGATGAATATTTATACGCAGTTTTTGAGATTTGATTGGGAGCAAATCAGACTGCGTGATGAGACATCAGTGAAAAGGTCAGACTATACAGAAAAATGACATAAGGGAATTGTGTGAGTAGCTAGAGGTAGCTACACGTATTTTAATAGCTTTTGTATACACCGAATATGTATAAAGGTCCTAGAAATGGTTTAAAGATTTTAAGGACTCGAAAATAGGAAAAGAATATTTTACCCCTATTGAGGGAGTTCACCTAAGGATGGTGAGAGCATGACATGCATGAAATGCATGATTTAAGGAATTTTTTAATTTAAGGAATTTTTGTAGTTTTGAAGCAAAGCAAATCGATAGATTGGCTAGTAATTACATAAATTTCACAATATAACACTACGTAAGTGTTATTAAGATTTAAATGAAATTTCTTTGGAAAATGGGCCAACTATCAAGTTTATATGGAAACAGATAGTGCCGGCGCATAGCTCGCACTATATCTACGTTTGTGAGTGTGCATAAAATGTGCTAGAGCGATTACTCGCACCGAATTCTGTGACATCATATACATGAAATGTGCTAGAGCAGTTGCTCGCACTGATTTTTATTATTGTGAAATACATGAGAGGTGTTGGAGCCTAGCTCGCACCCTGTCTTGACTAGATATGAATAAAAAGGTGTTAGAGCGATTGCTCGCACTAGTTTTAATGATTTGACATGTATGAGAGGTGCTGGAGCTTAGCTCGCATTCTGCTTTAATATGATAATTGTATAAAAGCCATACCGGAGCCTTGCTCGTATGTGATTTAATCGATTTAATTTCATAAAAGTCGTGTTGGAGTGTAACTCGCACGAGATTTTATTTATTTATGCATGGATGATAATTCTATATTTTTAGAATTATTTGTGCTTAATTTCCTAATTAATTATTTAAATCCCCAATTTATTTTGTTAATTATCCCCTTTATTTAATTAAAATTCTCTTGTTTGCAGATAAATTAAATCCGGATGAATTTTAAATATTTCGGTAGAAAATGGATTGGAATTGAGCTAAAATTGAGATTGGACCACACGGACAACACGAGTCTAGCACATCTAATTGGACAAAAAGACAGATGACATGAAAATATTATTTTTCAATGAGCCAATGGTGTAAAGACAAGTGGCCAAACAATGCCAACTCATCTAGGATAAAAAAATTTATTACAATTGTACCCCTAAGTGTGTGTATAAATAGAATATGATGGCAATTGAAAAGGGGTAGCCTAGGTTAGAATAGAGGTAAATTAGGGTAGAATAGTTTTAGGGTTTATTTTTAGGATTTATTGTTTTTAAGTTTTTTTCTTTTTTCGATAGCCACCATTGTTAGATTACTATTCATGTTAACTTTTATTTTCATGCAAAGTTTTTGTTCATTTCTAGTTCTTTGTTTTATTAATGAATAGTTTCATTTCCATTTTCTCTACTATTTGATTCCGTTTCAATCCCAGATCTTTATTTTAGTGTTACCATGAAAATCATTGTTTTTTCTAGTTGTTAGCTCTCGGTTTTCCAACTTGCTTATTTTTTTTGTTTGTTAAACTATCATTCTTGCAACTCTCGGTTAGAAATTTTTGCTGCATTCGGGTGGCATCATTATTCCATTCATTCTTCCACCTTATGGTTCTGTTGCCTTGATGTGGATTGATGCTGAGCATTTATCCACATCATGAGCAATGTGAAACATAGAAGGAGAAGAAAATGAAGGAAACCGTGGCCTAGGACCCTCCTGTTGTCATGTTTTATAAGTCTCTTCATTACTAAGTTAGTGTCCAGTATTAGTGTCTACATTTTCTTAGTTGTTGTTTGCTTGGAGATGCTTCTGTGTACTATGAGAGGATGAGTTCGATGACTAGCTAGACGGTAACAAGGAAGCAACCCAGCAGACCGATCTTTGCTTTGTTCTGCTCTGTCTCGAGATTTCACTATTGTTTATCATAGTTTTTTTCTGCATATTTGCATTGCTTCATTGTATTGAAGCTTGGTATTTGCTGGGGTGGAATTTGTTAATCTGTTTTCTTTATTCCTTTGCAATATTATCTTTATCGGGTTATCTAAGTTGCTCATTTAAATTCTGTTTTGTTCCTCTGTTGCTCTCGGTTGCAGGAAAAGGCTATTGTGTGTCTGCTGTGTGTTTATTTTGCAGAAAATGAAACAGACGGTAGTTCTGTGCAAGTTGTCCCGAGTAGAGGAAATGTACTGAAGGTTGCTGTAAATTGATGGGTGCCAGCTTAAGGGAAGCTGGTGCATTCTGCAGAAGCTGGAGGCACAACGTATAGGAAGCAGTTGGGCAAGGAATTTTGGGTGCAGATGAAGAAGATGCTAGCGAGACAGCAGACTCAGACAGGTAGGATAGAAGACAAAAGGCACGACAGCAGCACCTGGAGTAAAGGACGAACTGCAGCAGTAAGCGGACAGAAGACTGGAACCGTGAACACCTGGAAATGCAATGAAGAATACAAGTACAGTACCAGTAGCTTGTCGGGACCACTTTGGTGTTTTTGCAATTAGCCTAAAGCCATGTTTGGCCACATTTTTTTATGTTATCAGTTATTGCATTCATATTATTTTCATTGCTTTTATTAGTTGTTAGTTTAGGTTAGTTGTTAGTTGATAATTGTAGGATTAAATATAGTGCCTTAGTTGTTAATTTACTTTTTAATTGTAATTTTGTAGTTAGTAATTAAATTTATATTATATATTTTGGGATTTAATTTAGTATTTTTTGAGTTACCTTTAGAATTAAGATAGATTAAATTTGTTACATGCATTAGTTAGATTCTATTTTTATGTGAGTAATTAGATATAGTTAGATTTTATTTTATATTTTATGTTAGGTTAGTTTAATTGTAGTTTAATTAATCTTGTTTTGCTAATTTCATATTTGCATTTTATTTTAATTACGTTAATTAATTTTAACTGTTTTAATTATTTTCATATGTATATACTTTAAATTGGGTGGAGCTCGTAAGTAGATCTTAGCTCAATTTTATTTTCTTTATTTTTTAATGATTATTGTTTTCAGTACTTTTAATTTTAGCCTTGTAAACCACCCATTAAGAATTCATAATTTGCTAGGATATACTTAGGGTAAGATTAACCAGGAGTTAATTAGGCTAATTAACTTCTCTGTGGGTGTCACGACCCAAACTACCCAAAAATCAGAGTTAATTTTTCGCTTTTTATTATTTTCTTACTTACATTCTTACCTGTCCTCGAATCGTGACCAACACTCCACTAATAATTGGGCTGTGCGTCAATGCCAGTCCCACCATTCAATTACCATCTAACTTATTTATTCTCCAGTCATTTATAATTGTTTATATTATTTATACATCCCCTAAAGTTACTTACAAACATGTTACTGTGCTATGCTTATGTAGATACAATATGTACAAGTGTATATATACCTTATGTTGATGGGCAGCAGCGGATATCCGAAATGCAGCACTGAGTCGTCGCGACTTCAACTGGAGATTATCTGTGGGAGAAAATGAAAGGGGTGAGCACATCAAGCTCAGTAAGGCAATCCTACGAACAAGTAGGTAACCATACTACCTACATGAACGTGGTGCCATGCATAAACCACCCTTTCTCCACACATTTTAAAACAAATGATATGCGTCATGATGTTATGTAAATCAAGTTGCACGGAAAATTCAACATGCAATTCATTTTAAAATCATTTCTTTCCCATTTAAAATTTCACAATGAAGTCAGGACTCGACCCCTCCTTCGGGTGATCTGACTCACACAAAATCATGAAAACGTTTACATCACACATGGGTTTTGAAAAGCATGGAAATACCATCATGCAATTTAGTTTTAAAACCCAGTTTAAATCATCATAAAAGTCATCAACATGCGAGACTAGGCAACGTCTGTATATAGGTAAATAACTAGGACTATGGCCACATCTGTCCTCGGGAGTTCCACAGCTACACGGATCCTAGTGTGCGGGTTCTCACCATGATCGGGAACCGCCCAGGAGGTGGGTCAATCCATCCCGTCAGTCTTATCCGATCCCCGGCATCCGAAGATGCTGCATCCGGAGATGCCGTATCCGAAGATACCACACGGTACATCGTACTCCATGCTACTTGCACGGTACATCGTACTCCGTGAACCCATATAATATCTCTAGGTACTCCAGCCCAATTGGCCTGCTTCCCACAGAGGTTTGTTTCTCAATACTCATGCCATGTCTCAAATCGCACGTGCGAGCCTATTAAATCGGTGACACACAGTCTACCCGATGCTCCAAGCACGGCTCATCGCATGTTCTCATAAAAGCTGTGCGAGCGATGCTCAGCACTCTCATCGACTCAAATAAAACTGGCAGAGCCCGCTTTACATCCCCACAAGGCCGCCAACCTCATCCCTCACTCTCACCCTACTTAAGAGGTCTTTTGAGCCTGTTGGGCCTTTTGGCTGACTCCAAGGGCAGACAGCGGTACTCCACAAATCCGGTAAAACTAGTGCGAGCTAAGCTCAGCACTCTGTATAAAAATCACATGAAAATCTTATAAATTCTGGTGCGGGTTAAACTCCAGCACCCTATCTCGAAAATCACGTAAAAATATGGTGCGAGTTAGACTCTAACACCGTGTCACGAAAAAGCATATGAAATCTGGTGCGAGTTATACTCTAGCACCTATGCATGTAAAACTCTAGTGCGAGCTCTCGCTCTAGCACTAATGCGTGCATCACACAAATCGACAACATCGTGCGAGCTGAGCTCTAGCACGTCAATGTCAATAAAAACACGTAGGCGGCTCTGTTTCCTCAAAACAGTTTTCACAAAACAATATCACGTTGAAAGTATGCAATGCTGTGCATTTTCTTTCAAGGTGAGCCAGCCTACTCATGCATGCATCAAAACACCTCCAGAATGAGCAAAAACCTTTTGTTCTTGCTCCTCCCAATTTTTCCTAAATTTTTAGATTTTACCCTTAACAAGGGTATTTTAGTAATTTACCCATTCGGGGCACTAAAATTATTATTCGACCTCTAGACCCTTCAGATAAATTTTAAAGGACTGCATATGAATTTAAAATTGCGTAAAGTTACCTCTAGCAGTCCGCAGAATTCCCTTACCTTATTTTCCCGTAGAGTCTGACCTTTTCTTTTCCAATGTAGTCCCGTCGCGCAGTCCGATATGTTTCCAATCCAATGCCCGGGACTGCGTATTAACATTCCTCAGGTCAGATAACATATAATTTAATTGTACTTAATCTTTTCTGGGCTTAATTTAAATCATTGGGCCCGTTTACCCCTATTGGGCCCAATTGCACCTTAATGGGCCTTAATCGGCCTTAAGCCCGTTTACCACTTAATTCTCACTTTATCGAGGCCTATTGGGCTCAATGGGCCCACCAATAATTTATCGGGCCTCGTTCTAATTCTCGAATAGCTAAATTTAATATTTACGACAATTAGTCTAAATTTCCATAATTTAATTCAATTTATGCGGAAATTAAATCAATATCACGCATAACGAGAAAATTGTCGTAAATAGGGGTCACTTACCCGAGATTCCATGTTAGTCCGCAAATCGAGATTTTCTCGAGCCCTCGGTGGATGCCAATCGTCGAGCTACACAATTAATTACATTTTCGGGTAAACTTTTCGATCGAAATTTAATTAAATAAAATATTCCAAATTTAAATCGGGTCAATTTGACCGCTTATCGACTTACCCGAAGCTCGATTGCATCACCGAAATTTTCCCCAATTTTTCCTCTTTTTCCTTTTCCCTTTTTCTCCCTTTTTTTCTCCTCTTTTTGGCTGAACCGGTTCAGTCCGGTTCGGACCGGTTCAGACCGCCGGTTCACCCCGGTTCGACCGGTTCACCGTCGGTTCACCCCCTTTCCGGCCGGTTCTCCGCCGGCTTCCACCGCCAATCTCTCCGCTGGGTCGTCCGCATCTCAGATCTGGGCTCGGCTTCGCCCAAGGCCGCCGGAAAGTCGCCGGTCCGGCCGTTCTCCTCTTCCGTCGGTACCCACTTTCCTCTCTTTCTGTTTTCGGCGCCGTCGCCCGGTTTCGGTGGCTGCCACCACCGCCAATCTGCTCACCGTCAACTGGGCTTCCGAAATCGAGCCTTGGTGGGGCTCGAATCGCCGCCGTTCACCGCCGGTGGCCATCTCTTCTCCCGTGGCTTCTCTTCCATTTTTCGCCGGATTCCGGCGCTCCCACGGCGCGTCGTCGCCGCTGATAGGTCGCCTGTGGTCCGGCCGTCTTCGCCGGCCCTCGCCTGGGGTCCCTGGCCGCCGGACAGCTCGCCGGTGGTTTCCTCGGGTTCGGCTGCTTCCGTTTTCTTCGCGTTTCGTTTTCAGACCTTTTTTTTTTTTCAGCTTCTTTCTTTCTTCTTTTTTTTTTTGTTTATTTTATCAATTATTATTATTATTATTATAATCATTAAAATAAATTAAAAATACCCAAATATCCCCTAAAATATCCTTAAAATTATAATTTTATTCTAATTTAATTAATTTAATTTTATTTAATTTATTTATTATATTTCAACCTCTTTTTCGGGTATAATTTCTCGATTATTTTCGGGATTATTTTTCCAAACTAAAAATCCCGATTAATTCCCATAAATTAATATCTTGATCAATTTAACCCAAAATAAATTTATTTCATCTTTATTGACCAAGATTTCTCAAATCCATATTTTAATTAAATTTTTCTTATCGAAATTATACCGGCCTTTAGTCTTTTGACCGTTTTGCCCTTACACGTGTTCGGGATTAATTTAACCCGACTTCCTTCATACTTCCCCCATCTTTTCTTATTTAATTTTCGTGTTTTAATTAAATTCGGGTCTTACAACTCTCCCCCACTTAAAGAATTTGGTCCTCCAAATTAGAACCAAGTCATATGAGTCCATATACAACTCCGGGTATATCGATCATATCTTACTCTTAAATTCTTATGTGACCTTCTCCGGACTGTATTACTATCAAAGGACTTTAATTAGGGAGATCTTCAACCTCAATATTTTCTCTTTCCTATTTAATGCTCGAATCAACTTCTTCAATATACTTGTATTTCCATTAAATTGAATTTTTGGAATTCATATCCAATCACCTATGCTGGATCTGTATAGTATTTCTGAAGCATCAAAAGCTGGGACACATTGTGGGTGCCTGTTAATTCAGGTGATAACACCAACCTACAGGTCTTATCTCCCACTTGTCCAATCTCTTAAAATATTCAATCCAGCGAAACTCAATTTACCTTCTTCCAAAAGCTCGCTATATCCTTATTCTCTTAGGACAAGAATTATTTCAACCACACTAATTCATCAAGGGTGAATTCCAATACTTATCTATCTGCTCTGAGGTGTTCTTAATCTCTCATCCTTAACTAAACATCCTCAGAGACTTATTATCCAAAGTCGTAAATGATTCTATCTGTCACCCACTTTTTCTTATCCAAATTTGGGGAACAACCCTTACAGCCATACACTGTCTCATATCTTGTTATCCCGATACTCAACTGCCAATTGTCGTTATTGGCGAATTCAATTAGAAATCAACTGATCATTCCAGGAGCTTATAAAATCAATGGCACACGCTTTCATTGGATCCTCCAGAACTTGTACAGTCCTCTCTGACTGACCATCTGTCTGAGGATAAAAAGCTGTGCTAATACTCAGTCGGGTTCCCATAGCTTCCTAAAAATATCCTCCGAAGTAGGTAGTGAAGAGGGAATCCCTATATGATATCATGCTCACTGGAACGCTACATAATGTTCCACAAATTGCCTTACACATAAATCCTCATACACACTCTGAGTATCTGGGGAGTTCATAACCAGAAGGTGGGTGGATTTAGTCATTCTGTCGGCTATCATCCAAATAGCCTCGTAATTCACCTGGGTTCTCTGTAACCCATCATAAAATTCATGGAGACTTGTTCTCATTTTTCGTGCCGTGTCGATATAGGTAGGTGCTGCAATAACTCTGCAGACTTTTAATACTCTACCTTATTCTGTTGACATACTAGGCACTTCTTCACAATCTCTACCATGTCTCTTTTCACATCTGACCACCAATACCCTTTTCGAGATTTCAATATATAATCATTACTTTCTGTATGCACTGTATATCCCGAAGAGTGAGCTTCTGACAACATTACTATCTCAGCAACTGTGGTCTTGGGGAGCACCCATACTGTCTCTGAATCCTCAGTAACTCATCATCACCCACTGCGAACTCTATCACTGTACCCTTCTGAATCAGACCCAAACTATCGATATCCGGTCGATCATCACGCTAAGCCTGGCAAATCCGGGCACTCTCATCCGGTTCTAATCATCAGGCTAGCTGTCACACAATCACTGTCATCATCAGAAGGGATCACATCTATACTGAGGCTCACAACTGCATCTAGCAGCTCACGCTCCCTGACCATCATATGTAATACCATCCCGAGGCTCTTTCTACTCAAAGCATCAGCCTTTCTTTGGGTGGTACAATTTTCACAAATCAAAATCTCTCAGAAGCTCTAACCCACTATGTATTCTCATATTTGCCTCTTTCTGTGAAAACAGATACTCGGGCTTTATGATCAGTGCATATCCATAATTTCTCACCATGTACATAATAGTACCATATCCTCGGTACAAGTACTACTGCTGTCAATTTTTAAATCATGGGTATCTTCCCATTATACATCAATACACAGCTCCATCATAACTTTGAGGTATCCATGCTCACTGAGAACCTCTTGAGCTGTTGGGTATGGTGAAATTATTCACGGTGGTCAGTTCATACTTTACTACACCGAAATTTATATCACATCCATCATCTTATTTATTATCTCATTCCAATACCACGTTTCTTAGTTAAACGTGTCGTCAAGGTATATCCTTTTTGAACTCGCAACAATCCATCTGTAAAAGCCATCTTCAATTATTGCTTATAATTTGCCCTGGACTTAAACTAAACCCAATATATCATCAATAATGATGATTACAACTCGATTCAATCCTTGACTTATTTACGCATAAGCGTATAAGATCCTTTAAAATCGCTTACGTTTTCAGGTACTAACCTGCGCCATTTCCTTTTCTTATCTTAACGGCTCTTATTAAATTTTACTATATTAACCTTATGATTTGTCGTATTTTAATATTCTTATCGCCTTAGTAAAGGTATCCTAATGCTAAAGGTACTTATTACGATAATCGATTTCACGTTATAGGTTATACATATATATCTAGACGCTGTCAAGTCTTCAGGCGGGGAGGTATTTTGAAATACCTTTATTAACCTTCAGATTTAACCACAACTACGTTATATCTCAGTCTCTGTGGTCACAATTTATATTCGCTACTAATTGCTCTAATCCTAATGACTTCGCATACGCACTCTTACTCCAATACATCTTGTATTTAGAATCTATCTTATCTCAAAGATTATCTCCTTCGTATATCAATTATGACGAAACTCTTGTCTTTATTTATTTCGTGAGTACAATCCTTTACTCCTTTAATTTCAACTGTTACACCCCTGTTTTTAACTTAAAATCTCAATAACCATATTCCGTTAATTAATCCTCCTCTATTGGGGTACTCATTTATCAGTATCGTGCCCAATGATGTAGGCATTCATACCTTTTACTCACTTATATGTGAATGAAGGCGGTATGAATAAATATGTGGCACCAGGATCAATGAACATACGTACTTCGTTATTCATAACAAGTGTGGTATCTTACACCACATCCTTGAGACATTAATAGTGTCCTGGTCCGAGACATCCTCTCGCCTTCGTCCAACAGCCTACTTTCCTTTTTCTTTTCAGCTACGGCTTCCCTTTTCATTGCAGCTATACCAACGAAGTTTTTTTGTCTCTTTACTTTCCTGTGGGGCGATCTCGCTCAACTCTGAGCAATCAAAATCAATGGCCCGTCTTACCACACTTAACGACCATTTTCATCAATACAGTGTAGGTATAGACCCTCCTTCCGTGGTATCCACCACACATCCTACACTGTTTATAGTGCTCACACTGCTACACTACTTCGTAGCAGGTCGGGGTCCTCCAATCGCAATGCTCCTCAAGAGTGCCAAAATTAGATGCACTGGGGCCTTACCAATTATCTTACTCCATAACTCGTCAAATTTAATCTTTTACCAAATACCATTTTCCCAATTTAACATCTCTATTTCAGCCCTCACTACCTTTCCAAATCTCAGAGGCGTGCAGTTCATGTTCTTATTTACCCAACTGTAAATCTGCGCACTGCCTCGGTATAGGTAATATCTCACGGGCCAATCAGACTCTAACTGACAATCTGAGCCCTTCCATAAACTTTTAGACATTTCGACTGTCACTTGTTCATAGTGTCGAGGTAATATCTGCCCAGAATAAAATCGAGTTTCATACTCATAATTAAATCAAATCCTCTGGGTCAGAGTAAGGACTTTAATCCGAAATTTCCTTTAAATCATGTCCGGGATATCCTGTCACCGGAATATATCCAAGATATTTCTCATATCAGCTCTTAAGATGGGTCGAGCGGTTTTCCACCAATGTTCCGCTGCGCCCTCTGATCTCATACAAAATCTGAGCAATTTGCTCCTCAAAATAATCTCCACACTCCGCTCCAATCTCGCGAAGCGTGTCTCAATACTGTCCGATCACTCTGTCGGACTCTGTGGGGCATTCTCAACATTAGCCTCTATTTCAATCTCATCCCGATTCTCATAGTCAAACTCAGCACGACTTAATAGACTCAGGTCTACCTCTACGACCTCTGCCTCGTGCACTATCTCATCTAACGCGACTCATATTAAGCATTCCAGCATTCTCAACCATTTCTTAGTCAAGCCCATCTCGATATACACTATTGTATCTAACTAAGCACAGTAACACGGGGATGTAATTTCCTAATTACTGACACTGACACACTTCAGACCAACCATGCTCTGATACCACCTTTATATGTCACGACCCAAACTACCCAAAAATCAGAGTTAATTTTTCGCTTTTTATTATTTTCTTACTTACATTCTTACCTGTCCTCGAATCGTGACCAACACTCCACTAATAATTGGGTTGTGCGTCAATGCCAGTCTCACCATTCAATTACCATCTAACTTATTTATTCTCCAGTCATTTATAATTGTTTATACTATTTATACATCCCCTAAAGTTACTTACAAACATGTTACTGTGCTATGCTTATGTAGATACAATATGTACAAGTGTATATATACCTTATGTTGATGGGCAGCAGCGGATATCCGGAATGCAGCACTGAGTCGTCGCGACTTCAACTGGAGATTATCTGTGGGAGAAAATGAAAGGGGTGAGCACATCAAGCTCAGTAAGGCAATCCTACGAACAAGTATGTAACCATACTACCTACATGAACGTGGTGCCATGCATAAACCACCCTTTCTCCACACATTTTAAAACAAATGATATGCGTCATGATGTTATGTAAATCAAGTTGCACGGAAAATTCAACATGCAATTCATTTTAAAATCATTTCTTTCCCATTTAAAATTTCACAATGAAGTCAGGACTCGACCCCTCCTTCGGGTGATCCTGACTCACACAAAATCATGAAAACGTTTACATCACACGTGGGTTTTGAAAAGCATGGAAATACCATCATGCAATTTAGTTTTAAAACCCAGTTTAAATCATCATAAAAGTCATCAACATGCGAGACTAGGCAACGTCTGTATATAGGTAAATAACTAGGACTATGGCCACATCTGTCCTCGGGAGTTCCACAGCTACACGGATCCTAGTGTGCGGGTTCTCACCATGATCGAGAACCGCCCAGGAGGTGGGTCAATCCATCCCGTCAGTCTTATCTGATCCTCGGCATCCGAAGATGCTGCATTCGGAGATGCCGTATCCGAAGATACCACACGGTACATCGTACTCCATGCTACTTGCACGGTACATCGTACTCCGTGAACCCATATAATATCTCTAGGTACTCCAGCCCAATTGGCCTGCTTCCCACAGAGGTTTGTTTCTCAATACTCATGCCATGTCTCAAATGGCACGTGCGAGCCTATTAAATCGCTGACACACAGTTTACCTGATGCTCCAAGCACGGCTCATCTCATGTTCTCATAAAAGCTGTGCGAGCGATGCTCAGCACTCTCATCGACTCAAATAAAACTGGCAGAGCCCGCTTTACATCCCCACAAGGCCGCCAACCTCATCCCTCACTCTCACCCTACTTAAGAGGTCTTTTGAGCCTGTTGGGCCTTTTGGCTGACTCCAAGGGCAGACAGCGGTACTCCACAAATCCGGTAAAACTAGTGCAAGCTAAGCTCAGCACTCTGTATAAAAATCACATGAAAATCTTATAAATTCTGGTGCGGGTTAAACTCCAGCACCCTGTCTCGAAAATCAAGTAAAAATATGGTGCGAGTTAGACTCTAACACCGTGTCACAAAAAAGCATATGAAATCTGGTGCGAGTTATACTCTAGCACCTATGCATGTAAAACTCTAGTGCGAGCTCTCGCTCTAGCACTAATGCGTGCATCACACAAATCGACAACATCGTGCGAGCTGAGCTCTAGCACGTCAATGTCAATAAAAACACGTAGGCGGCTCTGTTTCCTCAAAACAGTTTTCACAAAACAATATCACGTTGAAAGTATGCAATGCTGTGCATTTTCTTTCAAGGTGAGCCAGCCTACTCATGCATGCATCAAAACACCTCCAGAATGAGCAGAAACCTTTTGTTCTTGCTCCTCCCAATTTTTCCTAAATTTTTAGATTTTACCCTTAACAAGGGTATTTTAGTAATTTGCCCATTCGAGGCACTAAAATTATTATTCGACCTCTAGACCCTTCAGATAAATTTTAAAGGACTGTATATGAATTTAAAATTGCGTAAAGTTACCTCTAGCAGTCCGCAGAATTCCCTTACCTTATTTTCCCGTAGAGTCTGACCTTTTCTTTTCCAATGTAGTCCCGTCGCGCAGTCCGATATGTTTCCAATCCAATGCCCGGGACTGCGTATTAACATTCCTCAGGTCAGATAACATATAATTTAATTGTACTTAATCTTTTCTGGGCTTAATTTAAATCATTGGGCCCGTTTACCCCTATTGGGCCCAATTGCACCTTAATGGGCCTTAATCGGCCTTAAGCCCGTTTACCACTTAATTCTCACTTTATCGAGGCCTATTGGGCTCAATGGGCCCACCAATAATTTATCGAGCCTCGTTCTAATTCTCGAATAGCTAAATTTAGTATTTACGACAATTAATCTAAATTTCCATAATTTAATTCAATTTATGCGGAAATTAAATCAATATCACGCATAACGAGAAAATTATCGTAAATAGGGGTCACTTACCCGAGATTCCATGCTAGTCCGCAAATCGAGACTGTCTCGAGCCCTCGGTGGATGCCAATCGTCGAGCTACACAATTAATTACATTTTCGGGTAAACTTTTCGATCGAAATTTAATTAAATAAAATATTCCAAATTTAAATCGGGTCAATTTGATCGCTTATCGACTTACCCGAAGCTCGATTGCATCACCGAAATTTTCCCCAATTTTTCCTCTTTTTCCTTTTCCCTTTTTCTCCCTTTTTTCTCCTCTTTTTGGCTGAACCGGTTCAGTCCGGTTCGGACCGGTTCAGACCGCCGGTTCACCCCGATTCGACCGGTTCACCGCCGGTTCACCCCCTTTCTGGCCGGTTCTCCGCCGGCTTCCACCGCCAATCGCTCCGCTGGGTCGTCCGCATCTCAGATCTGGGCTCGGCTTCGCCCAAGGCCGCCGAAAAGTCGCCGGTCCGGCCGTTCTCCTCCTCCGTCGGTACCCACTTTCCTCTCTTTCTGTTTCCGACGCCGTCCGCCGGTTTCAGTGGCTGCCACCACCTCCAATCTGCTCACCGTCAACTGGGCTTCTGAAATCGAGCCTTGGTGGGGCTCGAATCGCCGCCGTTCGCCGCCGGTGGCCATCTCTTCTCCCGTGGCTTCTCTTCCATTTTTCGCCGGATTCCGGCGCTCCCACGGCGCGTCGTCGCCGCTGATAGGTCGCCTGTGGTCCGGCAGTCTTCGCCGGCCCTCGCCTGGGGTCCCTGGCAGCCGGACAGCTCGCCGGTGGTTTCCTCGGGTTCGGCTGCTTCCGTTTTCTTCGCGTTTCGTTTTCAGACCTTTTTTTTTTTTTTCAGCTTCTTTCTTTCTTCTTTTTTTTTGTTTATTTTATCAATTATTATTATTATTATTATAATCATTAAAATACATTAAAAATACCCAAATATCCCCTAAAATATCCTTAAAATTATAATTTTATTCTAATTTAATTAATTTAATTTTATTTAATTTATTTATTATATTTCAACCTCTTTTTCGGGTATAATTTCTCGATTATTTTCGGGATTATTTTTCCAAACTAAAAATCCCGATTAATTTCCATAAATTAATATCTTGATCAATTTAACCCAAAATAAATTTATTTCATCTTTATTGACCAAGATTTCTCAAATCCATATTTTAATTAAATTTTTCTTATCGAAATTATACCGGCCTTTAGTCTTTTGACCGTTTTGCCCTTACACGTGTTCGGGATTAATTTAACCCGACTTCCTTCATACTTCCTCCATCTTTTTTTATTTAATTTCCGTGTTTTAATTAAATTCGGGTCTTACAGTGGGACAATAACTCGGGACTCAAATCCTATTATTACTTGTACGACCCGTGCCCTTGCGGAACATACCCTTAGGGCGTGTCAAGTTTTTAGTGCCGTTGCCGGGGAAGTTTTAATTAGTCATCAATTAATATCGATGAAATTATGCTTAGGTGTAATTCTAGCTTGTAAATATTTAGGTTGTAAATATTTAGATCCTTAGTTTAGTTTAGTTAATTTTCTCATAATTAATTAAAATAAAAAAATTTGAAAAATTAAAAACTTAAAAAAAATTCTAAGGACTTTCTGATGATTGCATGCGTAGAGCCAGGAGTTTTGATTGCTTTTCTTTAGATCCTAAAATTGAACGAACTCTTAGATAAATTCGAAAGGATTCTAGGAAATTTTTAGCTTCGTTGCAACGCATTATGGCAGAAAATAGGAAAATCAGGATCGTTGGAGATTATACAATGCCGACTATTGGAGGATGCTACACCGGCATTAGACCACCAGTTGTCCCTGCTAACAACTTTGAAATTAAGCCCGCAATCCTCCAGATGATCCAAACTTCTTTACAGTTCAGTGGGCTTCCACACGATGACCCACATGCTCACCTTAGGCAATTCTTGGACTTGTGCAACACGTTCAAACATAATGGATTATCTGATGATGCGCTTAGGCTTAGATTATTCCCCTTCTCACTTAGGGATAGGGCAAGACACTGGTTAACCTCCCTGCCTCCAGGATCCATTTCTACATGGGACGAGTTAGCCCACCAATTTCTATCTAAGTTTTTCCCTCCCTCTAAAATGGCCCAACTCCATAGTAATATATCTTCCTTTGCCCAGTACGACTCTGAATCTCTTTATGAAGCATGGGAACGATATAAGGAGCTTCTTAGGAAGTGCCCTCACCATGGCCTACCTTTGTGGTTGCAAGTCCAGACCTTCTACAACGGACTTACAAGCTAAAATAGGACCATTGTTGACGCTGCTGCGGGTGGAGCGCTAATGTGTAAAACAGAGGAGGAAGCTTACGAGTTGTTAGAAAAGATGGCGACTAACAACTATTTATGGTCCTCGGAGAGACAATTGCCAAAGAAGTCGACGGGTATTTATGAGCTCGACACACTGTCTACCTTCACCTCTCAAATCGCTAACCTTACAAAGAAGGTAGAGTCGGTCAGTACCCAACATAATCCTTCCTCCAATCCTAATCCTGTTTATTCTATCCAAAGTCCTTTTCTTTCCTGCAATTTGTGTAGTGGTACCCATTCTGTAGATAGGTGTTCGCTCAACTTAGAATCGGTTCAGTATGTTGCCCCTTCTCAAACTCAACAGAACAACCCTTTTTCAAACACCTACAATCCAGGGTGGAGGAACCATCCTAACTTCTCCTAGAGCCAAAACCAAGGGTAAACTTCTAGCTCTAGACCTATAAGACTCCTTGGTTTTCAAGCTCCACCGGTTTAGGTACCACCACAGCCGCAATTTCCATTTCATCCGCCTTCTCATCACCTATACCCACATCATCCATCACCACCACCACCACCACTAACACAGCCACAACTTTACCACGCACCAGCAGCTGAGAAGAAGCCCTCGCTTGAGGAAATGTTCACGACTATCCTGCAAAATCAAGCTGCCTCAATTAAGAACTTAGAGGTTTAGGTAGGACAAATAGCTAGTGCTCTTAACCAGCGTCCACAAGGGATCCTCCCCAATAATACTGAAGTTAATCCTGTTAGGCAAAGGGAGGGTAAAGGACATGTGAAATCCATCACCCTTAGGAGCGACAGAGAGCTAGATGACGAACCACAAGTTAAGTCCCAACCTGAACACCACATAGTTGAAGAATCCTTAAGTTCTAATGAAGCAGCTCAGAAAGAGCAGGAACATCAGGATCAGGCTACAAAAGAATCCAAGCTAGGCACTTCTTCATTTATACCTTCTTCTATTTCATAGCCCTCCTCATCCTCTGATGCTATACATGTTACCACTACATCCCTTCCGGTTAGAACACCAGTACCTTGTCCTCAGAGGCTCCAAGATAAAAAGCTAGAATGACAATTAGCTAAATTCCTTGAGGTTTTTAAGAAACTTCACATCAACATTCCTTTCGCAGATGCTTTAGAGTAAATGCCAAGTTATGTGAAGTTTTTGAAGGATATCCTCTCAAGGAAGAGAAGATTGGAAGAGTATGAGATGGTGGCCTTAACAGAGGAATGTAGTGCCATTATCCAGAGAAAATTACCCCCAAGTTCAAGCCCACTACAGTGACCCTTCAGCTAGCAGATCGTTCCATTAAATATCCAAAGGGGGTCATTGAGGATGTGTTAGTGAAGGTGGACAAATTTGTTTTCCCTGCTGATTTTATTATTTTGGACATGGAGGAAGACAGGGAAGTCCCCATTATACTAGGTAGACCTTTCCTAGCGACTAGTAGAACCTTAATTAATGTACAGAAAGGGGAGTTAACTATGAGAGTCCTAGATCATGAAGTGAAATTTAATATTTTCAAACCTTTAAAATTCCCTGATGACTCTCAAAACTGTTTTAGGATGGAGGACATAAGGCTTGACCGTATAATATCTGAGAGTAAGAAGGAAGTAGATAGAGCTCAGGAGGATTTAATTGTTAACATTTTGTCACCACTCTGGTTGATCCTCCTACTCTTCGCACTGCTGCTGAGTATTGTGTTCTTTAGCTGCATTTGAAGTGGCTGTATTTTTCTTTTCACTTTTTGTATATAGTTCTTTTTCTTTTTCTTTTCTGTTGTTTCTTTCTTTGTTTATTTTGTAGGTTTATTTTCTAAGTTTTACGCTTTCAATAAAAGCTTCGATTGTTCATCATCATTAGAAAGGGGAGTACTCTGTTCCGAAACTTCAATTCTTATATTATCTGCACACTAAGGACATTGTGCACTTCAAGTTTGGGGGAGGGGATATCACTTGAGCATTTTTTGAAAATGTGGGCAAAATTGAAAAAAAAAAAATTGAATTTTTTTTTTCAAAAATCTAAGCTTAAACTGTTTGGTTTTGGGATGATCTAGTGCTTAGCATGTAGTTTTCCCATATTTCGATGATATGACCCCATAATTTAGTCTGACTTTGATTGAATGAGAAGCATGATTATAGGAAAAGCATGAAGTTGAATTCTTGAGTTTGTCTTGATTTTGATTGTGATTTTCTCATCTTATACACATGTCATGTCATGAATCTGTATATTTATTTAGAGAAATCTTATGTGGACATAGGATTGCATTTGTTCAATTGATTTTGTTTATCATATTCTAGAATTTGTTTGATCTAATCTCGAGGTAAAATATTAGATTACACTTAATTGGGGAGATGATTTAGGCTATCTTTGGATCGTTTGAGCCTTTCTAGCCATCCCTGTACATATTTTATCCCTAGTCACCCATCTGGGCCAAATAAGCTTTTCTCTGTAAATACACCTGCATAAATTTTCCTTAGCTTAAATATTCTTTTCCTATCCCTTACCTCAAAAGCATGAACGTCATTAGGATATTTTGTGAGCTTTGTACATATGGGTATCTGGTGATAGTGAAAATTCGAAAAAAAAAAAGCAATGTGATAAGAAAAAAAAAAAGAAGAAGAAAATATACAAAAATAGAATAAAATGTCTAGTGAAATAAATAAGTTTGGGGGATATGATTTGAGCTCTTACCTTAAGATCCTAGAAGTAATGCATGTTAAGGGGTAATTAAACCTAAATCGACTTTATCATACCTTAGCTCCAGCCTTACATTACAAGCTTAATGAAGTCCTATTAATCTTTAGTTAAGTGTGATTACATTAGTGGAGAGAGAAGTGAAAAGCAAACTTATGGGAATGATCACATGTCATTGACGTTGCATTCACTGTGTTTGCATAATCTAATCCAAATAATGTACTGTGAAGTGACTTTGATATTTTTCACACACTCACAAGGTGTCCAATCTAGGTTAGGACTTATGATTGAATAACTCTAAATGTTGGACTTGTAATTGTGAGTCTTTGATTTCATAGTTTGTACTTTTTCTTTGAGGATAATATTGGGGAAATAATTGTGTTTTGTACTTGTCATTCCTACAATTATTTTGTTTTGCTTGAGGACAAGCAAAAGCTCAAGTTTGGGGGTGTGATAATTATATATTTTTAGAATTATTTGTGCTTAATTTCTTAATTAATTATTTAAATCCCCAGTTTATTTTGTTAATTAAAATTTTCATGTTTGCAGATAAATTAAATCCGGATGAATTTTGAATATTTCAATAGAAAATGGATCGAAATTGAGCTAAAATCGAGATTGGAACACGCAGACAACACGGGCCTAGCACATCCAATTGGACAAAAAGATAGATGACATGGAAATATTATTTTTCAAGGAGCCAATGGTGTGAAGGCAAGTGGCCAAACAATGCCAATTCTTCTAGGATAAAAAAAAATTATTACAATTGTACCCCTAAGTGTGTGTATAAATAGAATATGATGGCAATTGAAAAGAGGTAGCCTAGGTTAGAATAGAGGTAAATTAGGGTAGAATAGTTTTAGGATTTATTTTTAGGATTTATCATTTTTAAGTTTTTTTCTTCTTCCGATAGCCTCCATTGTTAGATTACTATTCATGTTAACTTTTATCTTCATGCAAAGTTTTTGTTCATTTCTAGTTCTTTATTTTATTAATGAATAGTTTCATTTCTATTTTCTCTACTGTTTGATTCCGTTTCAATCCCAGATCTTTATTTTAGTGTTACCATGAAAATCTTTATTTTTTCTAGCTGTTAGCTCTCGGTTTTCCAACTTGCTTTTTTTTTGTTTGTTAAACTATCATTCTTACAACTCTCAATTAGAAATTTTTGCTGCATTCGGGTGGCATCATTATTCCATTCATTCTTCCACCTTATAGTTCTGTTGCCTTGATGTGGATTGATGCTGAGCATTTATCCACATCATGAGCAATGTGGAACATAGAAGGAGAAGAAAATGAAGGAAACAGTGGCCTAGGACCCTCCTGTTGTCATGTTTTATAAGTCTCTTCATTACTGAGTTAGTGTCCAGTATTAGTTTCTGCATTTTCTTAGTTCCTGTTTGCTTGGAGATGCTTCTGTGTACTATGAGAGGTTGAGTTCGATGACTAGCTGGACAATAACAAGGAAGCAACCCAGCAGACCGATCTTTGCTCTATTCTGCTCTGTTCCCACTACTGTTTATCATAGTTTTTTCTGCATATTTGCATTGCTTCATTATACTGAAGCTTGGTATTTGCTGGGGTGGCATTTGTTAATCTATTTTCTTTATTCCTTTGTAATATTATCTTTGTCAAGTTATCTAAGTTGCTCATTTAAATTCTGGTTTGTTCCTCTGTTGCTCTCGGTTGCAGGAAAAGGCTGTTGTGCGTCTGCTGTGTGTTTTATTTTGCAGAAAATGAAGCAGACGATAGTTCTGTGCAGGTTGTCCTGAGCAGAGGAAAAGTACTGAAGGTTGCTATAAATTGATGGGTATCGGCTTAAGGGAAGCTGGTACATTCTGCTGAAGCTGGAGGCATAACGTACAGGAAGCAGCTAGGCAAGGAATATTAGGTGCAGATGAAGAAGATGCTAGCGAGACAGCAGACTCGGACAACTAGGAAAGAAGACAAAAGGCACGGCGACAGCATCTGGAGCAGAGGACGAACTGCAGCAGTAAGTGGACAAAAGACTAGAATTGTGAACACCTGGAAATGCAATGAAGAAGACAAGCACAATACCAGCAGCTTGTCGGGACCACTTTAGTGTTTTTAGAATTAGCCTAAGGCCATGTTTGGCCACATTTTTTTATGTTATCAGTTATTGCATTCATATTATTTTCATTGCTTTTATTAGTTGTTAGTTTAGGTTAGTTGTTAGTTGATAATTGTAGGATTAAATCTAGTGCCTTAGTTGTTAATTTACTTTTTAATTTTAATTTTGTAGTTAGTAATTAATTTTATATTATATATTTTAGGATTTAATTTAGTATTTTATGAGTTACCTTTAGAATTAAGATAGATTAAATTTGGTACATGCATTAGTTAGATTCTATTTTTATGTGAGTAATTAGATATAGTTAGATTTTATTTTATATTTTATGTTAGGTTAGTTTAATTGTAGTTTAATTAATCTTGTTTTACTAATTTCATATTTGCATTTTATTTTAATTGCGTTAATTACTTTTAACTATTTTAATTATTTTCATAGGTATTTGCTTTTAATTGTGTGGAGCTCGGTATGTAGATCTTAGCTCAGTTTTATTTTCTTTATTTTGTAATGATTATTGTTTTCAGTACTTTTAATTTTAGCCTTGTAGACCACCCATTAAGAATTCATAATTTGCTAGGATATACTTAGGATAAGATTAACCGGTAGTTAATTAGGCTAATCAACTTCTCTGTGGGACAATAACTGGGGACTCAAATCCTATTATTACTTGTACGACCTGTGCACTTGAGAAACATACCCTTAGGACGTGTCAATGAAACTGTACTGGAGCGTTGCTCACACGAAGTTTTGAATGATTTATGTTTTATATGGACTTATAATTCTTTTAAAGTTGTACTGGAGTGCTACTCGTATGTAGATTTTATTGATTTTTATAAAACTGTGCTAGAGCTTCGCTCAGATAAGGTTTTAAGATATCATGAGTATACATGGAGCTGTACTGGAGCTTTGCTCGTACAGGGATTTATATGACATGCATATAGTCGTGTTAGAGCATCTTGTAGACTGTGTGTCACAGTGAGATGATATGGCCGCACGTGCATACTGACACATAATTGGTATGGATGGATAAGACCTATTGAAGGCACCCCCTAACTGAGATTGGGTTCACGGAGTACGTTGTACTGTGTATGTCATGCAAAGTACACTGTATCGTGGGGATTGTTGGAGTGGAGTGGCATTAGCCATGAGGCAGCAAGCCTTACCCTCGTAATCCTTATGTTTTGTTGTTCTGGCGGCAGGATTGACCCACCTCCCATTTCAGGTGTGATACCCCGCAGGTACCGTGTAGCCAAGGATCACTAGGTTATGGCCATAGTCCTCGATGTTACTGATATAATCAACTACATGTCTCACATGATATAACGTTTGGTCTCAATAGACCAGGGTAGACTTGAGGGAGGGGTCAGGCCCCCGATTTTGTGATTTTTACTATAATGCTAGATTTTCAGATAATTTTATGACATGTGACCCTAAAAGAAGGGTGATTTTATAACAGAATTTTATAACAAATTGTTTTATGAGTTTGAGATTTATTTATGAGATGCTTAACCCCTTCCGGTTATTTTATATTGTAGCTTTAATAAAGTGATTTAAATGCAGTAGCATGATGAGTTTTCCATGCTTAAATGATAAATTCATGAAAAGAATTGTTTCTCATGATTTGGTTTAAATGGAATGAACTAGTACATGATCTTAATTTAATTCATGCTAAGTATGATTTTATGATTTTCCATGAAATGCCATTGATGCATAAGTTGCACGATTTCTATATGTACGAATAGATTTTATAACTATGGCTTTGAAATATGCTTGATTTTGTGCGTGAAATTTTAAATGAAAAGAAATGGATTTAAGGGTATGGCATTATGAGCATGTAGATAGTGGAGCTATCTACTTACTTACATAATTGCCTTATTGAGCGTGTGGTTTGCTCACCCCCTTATTTTCCCATCTTTTCAGAGCACTCGCAATAGTTAGTGAGCGGTTGAGAACTTACATCTTGGTATCCGCTGCTTCCCATCGAGAGACAGGTATACACATTTGTATAGTTTTATATCTAAATATGTAAATGCACAGTACTGTAAATGTATACGATGTCAGGGATGTAAGGTTAAGTAAATCTAATTGTGATTGTATTAGTTAAAGTTAAAGGATAGAAAAATCCTAATGTGTAAATGTAACTTGAAAATGGAATGGCAAGTAGTGTGAAGGGACTAACACCGAATCATAGCCCAACTGTTGGTAGGATGGCCACGATAAGAGAAAAGGTAAGAATTAAAAAATAAACGAAAAGTGAAAAACGAAAAAATTTGTAGTGATTTTAGGTAATTTGGGTCGTGACACTCGGAAAAGGCAAAAGTCTATTTCACCCCTATTGAGGGAATTCACCTAAGGATGGTGAAAGCATGACATGCATGATTTAAGGAATTTTTTGATTTAAGGAATTTTTGTGGTTTTTAAGCAAAGCAAATCGATAGATTGGCCAGTAATTGCATAAATTTCACAATATAACACTACGTAAGTGTTATTAAGATTTAAATGAAATTTCTTTGGAAAATGGGCCAACTATCAAGTTTATATGAAAACAGATAGTGCTGGCGCATAGCTCACACTATATATGTGTTTGTGAGTATGCATAAAATATGCTAGAGCGGTTGCTGGTACTGATTTTTATTATTGTGAAATGCATGAGAGGTGCTGGAGCTTAGCTCGCACTCTATTTTGACTGTTTAGACTTGATATGCATAAAAAGGTGCTTGAGCAATTGCTTGCACTAGTTTTAATGATTTGACATGCATGAGAGGTGCTGGAGCTTAGCTCGCATCCTGTTTTGATATGAAAATTGCATAAAAGCCGTACAGGAGCCTTGCTCATATGTGATTTAATCGATTTAATTTCATAAGCTGTGTTGGAGTGTAACTCGCACGAGTTTTGATTTACTTGAGCATTCATTCATGCGGGAACATCGCTCACATGAGTCTTTGATGGATTTTATGCGTAAAACCGTGCTAGAGCTTGCTCGAACGTGATTTTATATGGATTTATAACTCTTTTAAAGTCGTACTGGAGTGCTACTCGTACGAAGATTTTACTGATTTTTATGAAACCGTTGTAGATCCTCGCTCGCACGAAAATTTTAGATATCCTGAATATGAATGGAGTCGTGCTAGAGCTTCGCTTGCACAGGGATTTATATGACATGCATATAGCCGTGTTGGAGCCTCTTGTAGACTGTATGTCACAGTGAGATGATATACCACACATTCATACTGAGACATAGATGGTATGGGTGGATAAGACCTATGGCAGGCAGCCCCAGACTGAGATTGGGTTCACGGAGTACATTGTACCGTGTGTATCACATGGAGTACGCTGTACCGCAGGGATTGTTGGAGTGGAGTGGTATTAGCCATGAGACAGTAAACCTTGCCCTCCCAATCCTGATGTTATGTTGTTCTGACAGCAGGATTGACCCACCTCCTGTTTTAGGTGTGATACCCCACACACTAGGTACCATGTAGCCAGGGATCACTAGGTTATGGCCATAGTCCTTGTTGTTACTGATATAGTCACCTACATGTCTCACATGATATAACTTGTGGTCTCGATATGTAAGACCCACTTTTATTATCTGTTGATGTATTTCCTTATGATTCACGCGATGTACACGTATATATATATATTCATCGAATCATAAGAAGAGCGTTGACTAATTTAAATTTTGTGAAGCAAAATAAATTGGAATATCGGTGGACGTCGGAAATAATTAAATACGAGTCGAAATGACCACTGATCAAACGAAAATGATCAGAATGAAGTTAACTGAAAATACGGAAATTAAATAAGGAAATACGGTGGATGTATTAAGGAAAGTTAGGTTAATTTGGTTCCGAAACAAGTGTAAGGGTAAAACGGTCAAAAGACCAAAATTCGGGATAAATACGATAAGAGAAATTTAATTAAAAATAAGGAATTAGGATTTCTTGATCAATAATAGGGAATTTTATAATTTCGAGTCAAATTGATCAAGATCCGAAATTTTTAGAAATACCGAAAATGTCACCCGGGACGATATCCCGAAAATACGGAGGAATTATACCGAAAAAATAATTTAAAAACTAAATAAATTTAATTTAATTTAATTAAATTAAATTGGTGAATAAAATAAAATTTTTGTAGATATTTTCAGATTTCTTTTGACTATTTTATTGATTATTTTAATAATAAAATGAATAGTTAAATAATAATGATGAAAAAAAAAAAGGAACTGGAAATCGAAAAACTCGAAAAACCAAAGGAAACCGAAACCCGTTTCACACCCGAGAAGCACCCACTGCCGATCTCGACCACCGGCGACCGTTCGACGTCCGACGAAGCTTCCAGGAGCAAGAGCAGAGTCCGGCGAACCCATAGGCACCGGAACCGAGCCGCGAGGTGGCCGGAGGAGCCCGATCCGAGCTCCGAAAATCCGAGGGAGAGAAGAGGTGATCGCCGGCGAACCACCGCACCTGGGCCGGAAAGAAGGGTACCAGTGTGTTCAAGGGAGGAAGCCGGTCATTTTGGTACCGGTCTTGGCCGGTAAGACCGCCGGAACCGCTGGCGACGGCAAGAGGCAGTGAGGAGATAAAAAACGGTGCCGTTTTGCTGGAAGGAAAGGGAAGGAAAGGGAAGGAAAAGGAAGGAAAAGGGGAAAGAAAAGGAAAGAAAAGAAAGGAAAAGAAGGGAAAAAGAGAAAGAAAATTTTCGGGGGATGACTCGAGGTTCGGGTAAGTTGACTGAGGGTCGATATTGACCTACGGGTGAATTCCGGAATTTAATTTAATATTATTTTAATGGAAAATAATCCGGATTTACCTAATTATGCAGTTTTACGACGGAGACCGAACGAGAGCCGATCGAGCTCTGATCTTCGTACCCCGCATCGTATCGGGTAAGTACGATTTAAATTCGGCATTAAGATTTCTTTAAATATCGATTTTTAAGTATTTTACGGAATTACGGATTAATTTCACATAGGAAGGAATATTAATTCGTAATTGCAATAAATTGCCGTAAATGGTATACGGGCTATCCAATGAACTTGGATCGAAGCCCGATAATTATTAGTAAACCGCATAAGCCCGGTATACCCGAAGAAGGGAATTAATAAATATAAAAGGGCTGAAATGGGCCGAGACCAAATAGGGTAAATAGGGCCCAATACTTTAAAGTTGGTCAGTAGATGCGATATACTGATCGAGATAAGTGAATTAACCTCGATTACGTGGTTATATGCAGTGACGTATCTTTGTTTGGCGCTCACTTGGACCGAGAGGTTCGGTAGCTTCGAGATAAGCTAAGTCTACTCGCGATTCCAGGTAAGGGAATTTTATGAGCACTTAGAGGTAGCTATACGTAATTTTAAGGGGATTTACAGTACGTTAAATTCATTAGGCTACCCAAAAATTTGGAAATAGTGAAAAATGACCATTTTGCCCCCAGTTAGGAAAATTTCAAAAAGGGTAGTAAGGCTATGAAATTGCATGAATTTCATGATTTTAATGTTGTATATGATTATATTGTTCTGATTTAAGCATATACGAATATAGGTTGGCTATTGATTTCGTGAACTATACGAAAGGGTACCGGTTTGTACCGGTTATCATTTTTAAAGATGTTTTGTCAAAATCTAGCCACCTATCGTATTTATACAAGTAAAAAGAGTGCTGGAGTCTTTCTCGCACTCAAGTTTACTGATTTGATTCTCATGAAAAGCCGTACTGGAGCATTGCTCGTACGAGAAATTTGTGTGTGCATAACACCGTGCTGAAGCTTCGCTCGCACGCGATTTTAGATATCATGATATGCATAGCGTGGTGTTGGAGCTTCGCTCACACTAGACGCGAGTTGACATGCATATAGTCGTGCGGAAGCCTCTTGTAGACTGTGTGTCGCAGAGAGTTGAGATACTCGCACGTAAACTTTGAGACATGGGTTGGTTATTGACATAGTATTGGGCTGGCTAAGACCTATGGCAGGCACCCCCAGACTATGATATGGGTTCACGGAGTACGATGTACCGTGTATGTCACACGGAGTACGCTGTACCGTGCAGTCATGATGACTACGATGTTACTCGATATTCTGGCGGGTAGGACTTGACCCCACCTCCCGTTGCAGTTGTGATGCCCCGCACGTCGGGATCCGTGTGCCTGGGATCACAGGGACATAGTATGGCCATAGTCCTCGTTTTTCATACAGTAACCTACATGCCTCACGTGATATCATACGGTCTAGATAGACCAGGACAAACCCGATGGAGGGGTAGTCCCGATTTATGCTTTTAAAAAGAGATCTGATTTTATGAATCAAGGTATTCCCGAGTGATGGGTTTAGCCTTGATGTGATGAGTTTTGATTTAAACAAATAAGTTTTTAAGGTGAAGGATTTACGATGAAACTAATAGATTTTGATGTGACGAGCATGAGATGTCATACATGAGGAATTTCCATGTTGATTTTATATGCAACTTCATGATTTCTTCTATACGATATACATTCATATGGCATCGTTTTAGTCATATCTCATGCTCCAAATATAAACGATTTTTATATCATACTATTATCAGCACGTAGATAGTATAGTTATCTACCTGCTTATATTATTGCCTTACTGAGCACGTTTCGCTCACCCTTTCATTTTCCACCCCACAGGGTACACTCAGTAGAAGAGAGCGACAATAGCTTCGCAATTCGGTTATCCGCTGCTTCTTATTAAGACCAGGTATACACATTTATATAATTTCGTATCTGAACATATAGATGCACAGTACTGTATATGATGTAATATTGGGGATGTATTTAGTTTAAATAAATTGATATGTAAATAAATTATGAAAATTGAATGATAAATAGGGAAGAGGTGACTAACATCGGATCATAGCCCAACTGTTAGTAGTGGAACTGTTCACGACGGGTAAGGAGTATAGAAAAAGCGAAAAAAATTTGTAGGGATTTTTAGGTAATTTGGGTCGTGACAGAAAAGATGGTATCAGAGCTTAAGTTGGCCTGATATGAGTCGGTGTTAGTGGTTAAGTAAATTTACATCCCCATGTACTGTGCATTGTTTAGATACAATTGTGTATATCAAGATGGAACCGCAGCTAAGAATTTAGTTTCGATTGCAAGAATATAGTTGTTATAACTGATAGCCGCTATGGTAGAGTGGCGAGTACACATACTAGAGGCCATAGAGATCGGCCTGAGAGTTGAATGAGTTGTCACATGAGACTCAAGATGAGAATGACGTGGAGGCTGATGTTGAGCATGCCCCACAGAGTCCGACAGAGAGATCGGACAGTATTGAGACGCGCTTCGCGATGTTGGAGCGGAGTGTGGAGATTATTGTGAGGAGCAAATTGCTCAGATTATGTATGAGATCAGAGGACGCGTTCTGAGGGGAGTTCCCCATATGAGACAAAGCCGTGCGGGCTGAGGCCCAAAGCGGACAATACGTTGGACTTGTGGCGTTGTTGGACCACCCGTTGTTAGACCACCATCGTTGTGCGTGGGCCCATGAGGGGTGGCCATGGCCGATGGCAGGGGTTGGCCGGGCAGGGGTTGGCCGTCACATAGTAGAAGATATTTCGGACTTGTTTACACAGTCTATTGCAGATAGTTGAGGATAGGCAGAGAAAAGCCTAAACAGATGCCTCAGACTAAAGAGATTTTCATACTTCTGGTATATAGCGAAGTAAAGAAACCAATACTTGTTGAGGACTGGGTGAATGAGATTGCAGAGATGTATGAATTCTTTCGGTGTATGTCGACTAAGGAAGTGACTTTTAAAATACATTTATGTTGGAGGGCGAGGCGGAGCATTGATGGAAGTCCGCTCGACCCATCTTAAGAGTTAAATATACAGAGCTAAGATGAGAAATATTCTGGATGTATTCCGGTGACAGAATATCCCGGACACTGTATAAGAAAAATTACAGATAGAGTTTCTTACACTGCCCATAGTCATGGGTTGATTGATGAGTACGAATCTCAAATACATCCCTGGGCAAGTATGAACCCGATATTATGGACAGTGAGAGTCAAAAAACCTAAAAGTTCATGTAAGGACTCGAATTTTCAATTAGAGTCCGATTGCCCGTGAAATATTACCTATGCCGAGGCAGTGCGTAGATTTGCAGTTGGGTAAATAAGAACATGAATTGCACGCCTCTGAGATTGGGAAAGGTAGTAAAAGCCGAAATAGACACGGAAGAGAATAGATGATGACAGAGATGTCAGAGCGAGAAAGAGATCAGTTGGTAAGAGATTAGAGTTGATGAGTCATGGGGTAAGATAATTGGTAAGGCCCTAGTACATCTAATTTTGGCACCCTTGTGGGTATTGTGATTGGAGGACCCCGACCTGCTACGAAATACTGTAGCAGTGTAAGTACTGTAAGTAGTGTAGGGTATGTGGTAGATACCACGGAAGGAGGGTCTATACCTACACTGTATTGATGAAAATGGCCGTTAAGTGTGGTAAGACGGACCATTGATTTTTGATTGCTCAGAGTTGAGCGAGATTGCCCCACAGGAAAGTAAAGAGATAGAGAAAAACTTCGTTGGTACAGTTGCAACGAAAAAAGAGGCCATAGCCGAAAAGAAAAAAAAAAGAAAAGGAAAGTAGGTTGTTGGACGAAGGCGAGAGGATGTCTTGGACCAGGACACTATTGATGTTTCATGGATGTGGTGTAAGATACCACACTTGTTAAGAATAATGAAGTACATATGTTCAGTGATCCTGGTGCCACATATTTATTCATACCGCCTTCATTCACATATAAGTGAGTAAAAGGGCATGAATGCCTACATCGTTGGGTATAATACTGATAAATGAGTACCCCAATAGAGGAGGATTAGTTAACGGAGTATGGATATAGAGAATTTTAAGTTGAAAACAGGGGTGAAAACATCACTGAAAAACATATTGTAAGTGTTGACAAGTAATAAAAAGGGGTGCAACCGTTGAAATTAAAGGAGTAAAGGATTGTACTCACGAAATCAATAATGAAAGAGTTTTATCATGATTGATATACGAAGGAGATGATCTTTGAGATATGTTGATCCCAAATACAAGATGTATTGGAGTAAGAGACGTATGCTAGGTAATAACATCTCTATGATATGCGAAGTAGTTAGGATTGAAGCAATTAGTAGCGAATACAAATTATAACCAAGGACAAAGATGGGTATAACCATAACCAGTAGTTGTGGTTAAGTCTAAGGGTTAATAAAGGTATTTCAAAATACCTCCCCGCCTGAAGACTTGACAGCGTCTAAAAATATACATATAACTTATTACGTGAAACCGGTTGCCGTAATAAATACTTTTAGCATTAGGATACCTTTAATAAGACGATAAGAATATTAAAATTCGACAAATTATAAAGGTTAACATAGTAAAATTTAATAGGAGCCGTTAAGATAAGAAAAGAAAATGGCGCAGGTTAGTACCTGAAAACGTAAGCGGTTGAGAAGGATCTTATACGCTTATGCGTAAATAAGTCAAGGATTAGATCGACTTGTAATCATCATTATCGATGATATGTTGGGTGTAGTTAAAGTCTAGGGCGATTTATAAGCAATAATGGGAAGATGATTTTTACAGATGGATTGCTGCGAGTTCTAAGAGGATATACCTTGTTGACACGTTTAACTAAGAAACGTGGTCTTGAATAAGATGATAAATAAGATGATAGATGTGACATGGATTTTGGTGTAGTGAAGTATGAACTGACCACCTTGATTAATTTTGCCATACCCAACAGCTCAAGAGGTTCCCAGTGAGTATAGATACCTCGAAATTATGATGGAGCTGTGTATTGATGTATAATGGGAAGATAGTCAATTTTGGAGACAAACAACTCTTTGATCATTAAATAAACTATCTGACCCATGATTTTAAGTTGGCAACGGTAGTATTTGTACCGAAGATATGGTACTATTATGTACATAGTGAGAAATTGTGGATATGCACTGATCATAAAGCCCGAGTATCTGTTTTCACAGAAAGGGGCGAATATGAAAATACATATTGGGTTAGAGCTTCTGAGAGATTTTGATTTATGAAAATTGTACCTCCCAGGAAAGGCTAATGTGATGACTGATGCCTTGAGCAGAAAGAGCCTCGGGATGGTACCACATATGATGGTCAGGGAGCGTGAGCTGCGAGATGCAGTTGTGAGCCTCAGTATAGATGTGATCCCTTCTGATGATGACAGTGATCGTGTGACAGTTAGCCTGATGATTATAACCGGTTGAGAGTGCCCGGATTTGCCAGGCTTAGCGTGATGATCGGCATGATGTCGATAGTGTGGGTCAGATTCAGAAGGGTACAGTGATAGAGTTCACAGTGGGTGATGATGAGTTACTGAGGATTCCGAGACAGTATGAGTGCTCCCCAGGACCACAGTTGATAAGATAGTGATATTGCCAGAAGCTCACTCTTCGGGATATACAGTGCATACGAAAAGTAAAGAAATATATCGAAATCGCAAAAATGGTATGGGTGGTCAGATGTGGAAAGAGATATTGGTGGAGCTTGTAGAAAAGTGCCTAGTGTGTCAGCAGAGTAAGGTAGAGTATTAAAAGTCTGCAGAGTTATTGCAGCACCTACCTATATCGACATGGCACGAAAATGGGAACAAGTCTCCATGAATTTTATGGGTTACAGAGGACCCAGGTAAATCAGGAGACTATTTGGATGATAGTCGTTAAGTTGACTAAGTCCACCCACCTTCTGGTTATGAAATCCCTAAATACTCAGAGTGTATATGAGGATTTATGGGTAAGTAAGATTGTGGAACATTAAGTAGCGTTCCAGTGAGCATGGTATCATATAGGGATTCCCGCTTCACTTACCACCTTTGAGGATATTTTAGGAAGCTATGGGAACCCGATTGAGTATTAGCACAGCTTTTCGTCCACATACAAATGGTCAGTCAGAGAGGACTGTACAAGTTCTGGAGGATCCGATGAAAGCTTGTGCCATTGATTTTACAAGCTCCTGGAATGATCAGTGATTTCTAATTAAAGTCGCCAATAACGACAGTTGGCAGTCGAGTGTCGGGATAACAAGATATGAGGCAGAATATAGCTGTAGGGGTTGTTTCCCCAAATTGGATAAGAAAAGTGGGTGACAGAATAGAATTACTTTTAACCTTGGATAATAAGTCTTTGAGAATGTTTAGTTAAGGATGAGAGATTAAGAACACCTCAGAGCAGATAGACAAGTATTGGAATTCACCCTTGGTGAATTAGTATGGTTGAAAGTTACTTGTCCTAAGAGAATAAGGACATAGCGAACTTTTGGAAGAAGGTAAATTGAGTTGCGCTGGATTGAAGATTTTGAGAGATTAGACAAGTGGGAGATAAGACCTGTAGGTTGGTATTATCACCTGAATTAACAGGCACCCACAATGTGTCTCAGCTTTTGATGTTTCGGAAATACTATCCAGATCCAGTATAGATGATGGGATATGAGATCCAACAGTTCAGCTTAATGCAAGTATAAGTATATTGAAGAAGTTGATTCGGGCATTAAACAGGAAAGAGAAAGTATTGAGGTTTAAGATGATCTCCCTAATTAAAGCCCTTTGGTAGTAATACACTCCGGAGAAGTCACTTGAGGATGACAGTAAATTATACGATAGATGTACCCGGAGTTGTACATGGACTCATATGACTTGGTTCTAATTTGGAGGACCAAATTCTTTTAGTGGGGGAGATTATGTAAGACCCACTTTTATTATCTGTTGATGTATTTCCTTATGATTCACGCGATGTACACGTATATATATATATTCATCGAATCATAAGAAGAGCGTTGACTAATTTAAATTTGTGAAGCAAAATAAATTGGAATATCGGTGGACGTCGGAAATAATTAAATACGAGTCGAAATGACCACTGATCAAACGAAAATGATCAGAATGAAGTTAACTGAAAATACGGAAATTAAATAAGGAAATATGGTGGATGTATGAAGGAAAGTTAGGTTAATTTGGTTCCGAAACAAGTGTACGGGTAAAACGGTCAAAAGACCAAAATTCGGGATAAATACGATAAGAGAAATTTAATTAAAAATAAGGAATTAGGATTTCTTGATCAATAATGGGGAATTTTATAATTTCGAGTCAAATTGATCAAGATCCGAAATTTTTAGAAATACCGAAAATGTCACCCGGGACGATATCCCGAAAATACGGAGGAATTATACCGGAAAAATAATTTAAAAACTAAATAAATTTAATTTAATTTAATTAAATTAAATTGGTGAATAAAATAAAATTTTTGTAGATATTTTCAGATTTCTTTTGACTATTTTATTGATTATTTTAATAATAAAATGAATAGTTAAATAATAATGATGAAAAAAAAAGGAACTGGAAATCGAAAAACCCGAAAAACCAAAGGAAACCGAAACCCGTTTCACACCCGAGAAGAACCCACTGCCGATCTCGACCACCGGCGACCGTTCGACGTCCGACGAAGCTTCCAGGAGCAAGAGCAGAGTCCGGCGAACCCATAGGCACCGGAACCGAGCCGCGAGGTGGCCGGAGGAGCCCGATCCGAGCTTCGAAAATTCGAGGGAGAGAAGAGGTGATCGCCGACGAACCACCGCACCTGGGCTGGAAAGAAGGGTACCAGTGTGTTCAAGGGAGGAAGCCGGTCATTTTGGTACCGGTCTTGGCCGGTAAGACCGCCGGAACCGCCGGCGACGGCAAGAGGCAGTGAGGAGATCAAAAACGGTGCCGTTTTGCTGGAAGGAAAGGGAAGGAAAGGGAAGGAAAAGGAAGGAAAAGGGGAAAGAAAAGGAAAGAAAAGAAAGGAAAAGAAGGGAAAAAGAGAAAGAAAATTTTCGGGGGACGACTCGAGGTTCGGGTAAGTTGACCGAGGGTCGATATTGACCTACGGGTGAATTCCAGAATTTAATTTAATATTATTTTAATGGAAAATAATCCGGATTTACCTAATTATGCAGTTTTACGACGGAGACCGAACGAGAGCCGATCGAGCTCTGATCTTCGTACCCCGCATCGTATCGGGTAAGTACGATTTAAATTCGGCATTAAGATTTCTTTAAATATCGATTTTTAAGTATTTTACGAAATTACGGATTAATTTCACATAGAAAGGAATATTATTTCGTAATTGCAATAAATTGCAGTAAATGGTATACGGGCTATCCAATGAACTTGGATCGAAGCCCGATAATTATTAGTAAACCGCATAAGCCCGGTATACCCGAAGAAGGGAATTAATAAATATAAAAGGGCTGAAATGGGCCGAGACCAAATAGGGTAAATAGGGCCCAATACTTTAAAGTTGGTCAGTAGATGCGATATACTGATCGAGATAAGTGAATTAACCTCGATTACGTGGTTATATGCAGTGACGTATCTTTGTTTGGCGCGCACTTGGACCGAGAGGTTCGGTAGCTTCGAGATAAGCTAAGTCTACGCGCGATTCCAGGTAAGGGAATTTTATGAGCACTTAGAGGTAGCTATACGTAATTTTAAGGGGATTTACAGTACGTTAAATTCATTAGGCTACCCAAAAACAGAATAATAATTTTTACGATAAAAATTTGGAAATAGTGAAAAATGACCATTTTGCCCCCAGTTAGGAAAATTTCAAAAAGGGTAGTAAGGCTATGAAATTGCATGAATTTCATGATTTTAATGTTGTATATGATTATATTGTTCTGATTTAAGCATATACGAATATAGGTTGGCTATTGATTTTGTGAACTATACGAAAGGGTACCGGTTTGTACCGGTTATCATTTTTAAAGATGTTTTGTCAAAATCTAGCCACCTATCGTATTTATACAAGTAAAAAGAGTGCTGGAGTCTTTCTCGCACTCAAGTTTACTGATTTGATTCTCATGAAAAGCCGTACTGGAGCATTGCTCGTACGAGAAATTTGTGTGTGCATAACACCGTGCTGAAGCTTCGCTCGCACGCGATTTTAGATATCATGATATGCATAGCGTGGTGTTGGAGCTTCGCTCACACTAGACGCGAGTTGACATGCATATAGTCGTGCGGAAGCCTCTTGTAGACTGTGTGTCGCAGAGAGTTGAGATACTCGCACGTAAACTTTGAGACATGGGTTGGTTATCGACATAGTATTGGGCTGGCTAAGACCTATGGCAGGCACCCCCAGACTATGATATGGGTTCACGGAGTACGATGTACCGTGTATGTCACATGGAGTACGCTGTACCGTGCAGTCATGATGACTACGATGTTACTCGATATTCTGGCGGGTAGGACTTGACCCCACCTCCCGTTGCAGTTGTGATGCCCCGCACGCCGGGATCCGTGTGCCTGGGATCACAGGGACATAGTATGGCCATAGTCCTCGTTTTTCATACAGTAACCTACATGCCTCACGTGATATCATACGGTTTAGATAGACCAGGACAAACCCGATGGAGGGGTAGTCCCGATTTATGCTTTTAAAAAGAGATCTGATTTTATGAATCAAGGTATTCCCGAGTGATGGGTTTAGCCTTGATGTGATGAGTTTTGATTTAAACAAATAAGTTTTTAAGGGGAAGGATTTACGATGAAACTAATAGATTTTGATGTGACGAGCATGAGATGTCATACATGAGGAATTTCCATGTTGATTTTATATGCAACTTCATGATTTCTTCTATACGATATACATTCATATGGCATCGTTTTAGTCATATCTCATGCTCCAAATATAAACGATTTTTATATCATATTATTATCAGCACGTAGATAGTATAGTTATCTACCTGCTTATATTATTGCCTTACTGAGCACGTTTCGCTCACCCTTTCATTTTCCACCCCACAGGGTACACTCAGTAGAAGAGAGCGACAATAGCTTGGCAATTCGGTTATCCGCTGCTTCTTATTAAGACCAGGTATACACATTTATATAATTTCGTATCTGAACATATAGATGCACAGTACTGTATATGATGTAATATTGGGGATGTATTTAGTTTAAATAAATTGATATGTAAATAAATTATGAAAATTGAATGATAAATAGGGAAGAGGTGACTAACACCGGATCATAGCCCAACTGTTAGTAGTGGAACTGTTCACGACGGGTAAGGAGTATAGAAAAAGCGAAAAAAATTTGTAGGGATTTTTAGGTAATTTGGGTCGTGACACGATAGACCAAGGTAGACCTGAGGGAGGGGTCAAGCCCCCGATTTTATGATTTTCATTGAGATGTGATTTTCTACTATAATGATAGATTTTCAAAGGATTTTATGATATGTGACCCTAAAAGAAGGGTGATTTTATAACAGAATTTTATAACAAATTGATTTATGAGATGATTGACTCGGAGGGGTTATTTTATACTGCAGCTTTAATGAAGTGATTTAAATGCACTAGCATGATGTGTTTTCCATGCTTTAATGATAAATTCATGAATGGATTGTTTCTCATGATTTGTTTTACATGGCATGAACTAATACATGATCTTGATTTAATTCATGCTAATTTTGATTTTATGATTTTACATAAAATGCCATTGATGTATAAGTTGCATAATTTTTTTATGTACGAATAGTTTTTATAACTATGGCATTGATATATGCATGATTTTGTGTGTGAGATTTAAGCAAAAAGAAATGGATTTAAAGGCATGACATTATGAGCATGTAGATAGTGGAGCTATCTACTTACTTACATAATTACCTTACTGAGCATGTGGTTTGCTCGCCCCCTTATTTTCCCATCTTTCCAGAGCACTTGCAGTAGTTAGTGAGCTATTGAGAACTTACATCTTGGTATCCACTGTTTCCCATTGAGATGAGGTATGTACATTTGTATAGTTTTTTGTATCTAAGCATGTAAATGCACAGTACTTTAAATGGATATGATGTCTGGGATGTAAGGTTATGTAAATACCATAGTAGATGTATTTAGTTAAAATCAAAGGATAGTAAATCCTAATGTGTAAATGTAACATGGAAATGGAATGGTGAGTTGTGTGAAGGGACTAATACCGAATCATAGCCAACTATTTGTAGGATAATCACGATGAGAGGAAGGTAAGAATTAAATAATAAACGAAAAACGAAAAATTTATAGTGATTTTTAGGTAATTTGGGTCGTGACAGTTTTTGGTATCAGAGCTTAAGTTGACCTGATATGAGTCGGTGTTAGTTGTTAAGAAAGTTTACATCCCTATGTACTGTACATTGTTAAGATACAATTGTGTATATCAAGATGGAACTGCAGTTAAGAATTTGGTTTCAAATGCAAGAATATAGACTCATTATAACTGATAGCTGCTATGGTAGAGGGGCGAGTACACGAGCTCGAGGCCATAGAGATAGGCCTGAGAGTCATACTGATGTCGCCACATGAGACTCAAAATGAGGTTGAAGTGGAGGTTAATGTTAAGCATGCCCCACAGAGTCCGATAGAGAGATCGGATAGAGTCCGACAGAGAGATTGGATAGAGTTCGACAAAGAGATCAAACAGTATTGAGACAGGCTTCGTGAAGTTGGAACGGAGTGTGGAGAATTTTGGGACCTAATTGCTCAGAGTGTGCATGGGATTTGAGGGCGAGTTGAAGCATTGGTGGAAGTCCACTCGACCCATATTAAGAATTAGCAATCCATAATTGACATGGGAAATAATCCTAGATGTATTCCGGTGATAGAATATCTCAGACACTACTTAAAGGAAATTATAGATAAAATTCTTTACTCTGACCTAGAAGAACTGGTTGATTGACGAGTATGACGAGTATGAAACTCAGTTTATTCCTGTGTAGGTATGACTCTGACACTATGAACAATGAGAGTCAGAATGTCTAAAGGTTCACGAAAGGGTTCAGATTGTCAATTAGAGTCCGATTGACCCCGTTAGATATCACAACCTATGCCGAGGCAGTGCATAGACTACAGTTGTGTGAATCAGATCATGAGTTGCACGTCTCCGAGATTGGGAAAGGTAGTAAGGGCCAAAATAGAGACAGAAAAAGAATAGAGAATGACAGAGATGTCAGAACGGGAAAAAGGTAGTTTAGTAAACGATTAGAGTTGATGAGTCACGGGGTAAGATGATTGGTAAGGCCCCAGTGTATCCAATTTTAGCACTTTTGAGGGGTACTGTGATTGGATGACCCTGCTACGTAGCAGTGTAGGATGTGTGCCACGCATTTATTCATACTGCCTTCAGTTGCTTATATAGATCGAGATCATTAGAACTTTCTTTTAGAGTTAAATCATTACCATTTGAGTGAGTTCTTATATTGAAATTCTTGCATTTGCTACTATTTCCACCTTGGAGCCTGTACCCTTAGGCAAGATGATGCTAGTTAGCTGATTATCACTAACTGAATATAGGTATAGGGATTGTAAGTTGAAAACGGGGGAAAAAGGATATGTCAGTCAATTTTATTCTATAGAATACGAATAATTTTGAAGTAATATTTGAGAATAGATTGATTCGGCTGTAAACTATACTGTTTAGATTGCTATCCTATGATAGTGATGTTTTCACCCCTGAAAAGTGTACTGTAAGTTGACACGTAATGAAAGAGGTGTAGCAATTGTAATTAAAAGAGTAAATGATTGTACTCACTAGATGAGTAATGATGGGAATGTTTCATTGCTTATGTGGTTGGCATGGATAAGGAACATCCGATATCTTCTGGGATAATCTACCAGGGCTACCATCAGATAAAGAGATAGAATTTGTATTGAGATTAGTACCTGGTATGGAGTCGATATCCTAACCATGGTATAAAATGATATTAGTGGAATTAGAAGGACTAAAGAAACAATTACAGGAGTTATTGGATAAGCGTTCCTCAGATCGAATGTGTAACTTGAGGAGTACTTGTTATGTTTGTGAAAAGAGAATGGAAGCCTCCAATCATGTATTGAATTTTGAACGAGGCTAACATCAAGAATAAGTGTTTCCTCCCACCATAGATGATTTATTGGATTAGCTGTGAAAAGCGAATATCTTTATAGAGATCGATTTGAAGTCTAGGTAACAACTGTGAAGAATTCGAAAGGTGATGTGCCATAACTATTAGGACATTGATGAACAAGGAATTTAAACCTTACTTGGACTAAGTGGTTGTCATCTTGAGCGATGATATTTTGATGTATTCGAAGTCCAGGGAAGAGCATGAGTAGCAACTGGAAACTATCTTACAGATGTGGTGTTATGAATTTCTAGAAATTGGCTGCTTAGTTGACAGGTATCCTTTGAAAAAAGATTGCATGCCAGTGGGATGATAAGTATGAAAGTAACTTTGGTGAGTTTTGGTATATTGAAGTAATAAACTGACCACTGTAATTATTCTCACCATGACCAATAGCTTAAGAGGATTTTCAGTGTGTATGGATAACACCGAATCATAGCCCAACTGTTTGGTAAGATGGTCACGATGAGAGAAAGGTAAGAATTAAATAATAATCGAAAAACGAAAAATTTACTCTGATTTATAATTAATTTGGGTCGTGACAAGAATTCCATCTCTATGTTTGGTGGCAACCCTGGCAATTCATTCGGAAAGACATCTGGGAATTCTCTAATCACAGGAATATCTTCCAACTTCGGATGTACCTTATCCATATCAATCACGTATGCAATAAAACCTTCAACATATTAATTTCTCAGTCAGCATTGTACATTATCAATCACAATTATAACAACTATTTTGTAAGACCCAATATTTTCGAGTGCATTTAAAAATGCAAAAAGGACTTAAATGGCATTCCCGAATATGTGCAAGGGCAAAATGGTCAAAAGACCAAAATTCGGTATTTATCGGGACAAGAAATTTAATTAAAAATATGAGATTTAGAAATCTTGATCAATAACGAAGAAATAATTAAATTTCGGGTTAAATTGATCAAGATATGAATTTATTGGAATAAACCGGGATTTTCGCATCGAAAAATAATCCCGAAAATAATCGAAAAATATATCGAAAAGGCAAAACCGGACTGAGAAAATTATTTACAGATTAAATGAATAAACTAAGATTATTTTAGATATTTTTGGGAATTTTATTATTATTTTATTGAATAAAATAATAATAAAATTTAATTATAAAAAAAAAAAAAAAAAAAAAAATGAAAAGTCTGAAACAGAAGAGAAAAGAAACAGAGGCGAAACGAAGCAAAAGACGCGAAGGCCGAACCCGAGGGGGAGGTTCGTCACCGGCGAACCACCGGCGACGCTGAGAGGCCGGTGAGGACCGGCGAGCGCAGCCCAGCACCGGGCGAACCTCCAGCAGCCCAGACGCGCGGCGAGGTGGCCGGAAAACGTCGGAAACGGAGGAGAAGACCGCGGGGGAGAGAACCCCGATTCGCCGGCGATGGGGCTGATTCGACCCCAGCTGAGGCCCGATTTAGGGAGCCCAGACGATTGCGCGCCGATTGGCACCGAAATCATGCCGGGAACCGGCCGGACGGCGCCGGCACGACCAAAGGGAGCCTGGACCGGCCGAACCGGACAGAACCGGCCGAACCGGACCAGACCGAACCGGCGGTCCGAACCGGGTTGAACCGGACCGGACCGGTTCAGCCAAAAAGAGAGGGAAAAAAGGAAGAAAAAGGGAAAAAGAAAAAGAGAAAAAAATTGGGAAAAATTCCTGTGATGCAATCGAGCTTCGGGTAAGTCGGTAAGCGGTCAAATTGACCGATTTAATTTTTAGAATATTTAATTTGATAAATAATCGACTGAAAGTTTACCCGAAAATATATTTAATTGTGTAGCTCGACAATTGGCATCCACTGAGAGCTCGAGACAGCCTCGATTTGTGTACGATCATGGAATAACGGGTAAGTGACCCTTAATTTACGACAATTTGTATCGTTATGCGTGATTGATATTTAACGCATAAATTACGGATTTAATTTCCGCATAAATGAATTAAATTCTGGAAAATTAGATAAATTGTCGTAAATATTAAATTGAGATATCAGAGAATTTAGAACGAGGCTAAATAAATTACTGATGGGCCCAGAGAGCCCAATAGGCCTCGATAAAGTGTGGTAAACGGGCTTAAGGTCGATTAAGGCCCATTAAGGTGCAATCGGGCCCAATATGAGAAACGGGCCCAATGATTTAAAATTAAGCCCAGAAAATTATGAAATACATTAAATTGTATTGTATTTGACCTGATGAATGTGTATCCGCAGTTCCGGAGATTTGATTTGGATTCGGAGCAAATCGGACTGCGTGACAAGACATCAGTGGGAAAGGTCAGACTGTACAGAAAAATGAGGTAAGGGAATTGTGTGAGTAGCTAGAGGTAGCTACGCATATTTTAATAGTTTTTCTGTACACTGAGTATGTATGTATACATGGATATTGTATAATGATCCTAAAAATGGTTTGAATGATTTTAAGGATCGAAATAGGTGAAATGTCTATTTTACCCCTATTGAGGGAAGTTCACCTAAGGATGGTGAAAGCATGACATGCATGAAATGCATGATTTAAGGAATTTTCCGAATTAAAGATTTGATTGGTTTTAATCAAAGTAAATCGATAGATTGGCCAATAATTGCATAAGTTTCCCAAATTAACACTACGTAGGTGTTATTAATATTTAAATGAAATTTCTTTGGAAAAGAGGCCAACTATCAAGTTTATATGGAAACAGGTAGTGCCGACACGTAGTTCGCACTATATCTGCGTTTGTGAATGTGCATAAATGTGCTTGAGCAGTTGCTCGCACCGACTTGTGACATCATATGCATGAAATGTGCTAGAGCATGGTGCTCGCACTGATTTTTAATATTGTGAAATGAGAGCTGCTGGAGCCTAGCTCGCACTCTGTTTTGACATGTTTTGACATGTTTTGATTTGTTTTGACGTGGTATGCATAAAATAGTGCTGGAGCGATTACTCGCACTACTTTTAATGATTTGACATGCATGAGAGATGCTGGAGCTTAGCTCGCATCCTGTTTTGATTTAATTATGCATAAAAGCCGTGCTGGAGTGAAACTCGCACGAGGTTTGATTTAATTATGCATAAAGCCGTGCTGGAGTGTAACTCGCACGAGATTTGATTTACTTGAGCATTCATTTGTGCTGGAGCGTTGCTCGCACAAAGTTTTATATGGTTTCACAATTCATTTAAATGTCGTACTGGAGTTTTTCTCGTACGAAGTTTTCATGAGTTTTTATACATATCCGTACTAGAGCGTTGCTCGTACGTGGATTTTAATTGAAATTATAATCAGTTTAAGTCGTATTGGAGCGCTGCTCGTACGCAGATTTTACTGATTTTTATGAAACCGTGCTAGAGCTTCCCTCGCACGAGATTTTCAGATATCATGAATATGCATGGAGCCGTGCTTGAGCTTCGCTCGCACAGGGATTTATATTACATGCATATAGCCGTGTTGGAGCCTCCTGTAGACTGTGTGTCACAGTGAGATGATATGCTCACACGTGCATTCTGAGACAGAGATGATATGGGTGGATAAGACCTATTACAGGCACCCCTGACTGAGCTTGGGTTCACGGAGTACTTTGTACCGTGTATGTCACGCGGAGTACGCTGTACCGTGGGGATTGTTGGAGTGGAGTGGCATTAGCCACGAGGCAGCAAGCCTTGCCCTCGCAATCCTGGTGTTATGCTGTTCTGGCGGGTAGGACGACCCACCTCCCGTTTCAGGTGTGATACCCCGCACACTAGGTACCGTGTTGCCAGGGATCACTAGGATATGGCCATAGTCCTCGATGTTACTGTTAATTACCTGATTGTCTCACATGATATAACTTGTGGTCTGTTAGACCAGGGTAGACCCGAAGGAGGGGTCAGGCCCCCGATTTGATGATTTTATGATTTCAGATGATTTTATGATATGTGACCCTGAAAGAAGGGTGGTTTTATAACCGAAGTTTTATAATGAAATATAACGAATTGTTTTATGAGTTTTGAGATGATTGACCCAGAGGGGTTATTTTATACTGCGTTTTAAATGAATTGATTTAAATGCAGTGGCATGATGTGTTTTCCATGCTTTCATTTGAAAACCTTGAATTGTCTTACATGACATGAAAGACTGCATGATCTTGATTAAATTCATGCTTAATATGATTTAATGATGTCACATAAAAATGCTTTGAATGCATGAGTTACATGATTTATATATGCACAAATAGTTTTGGATAAACTATGGCATTGAATATGCATGACTTTGTGCGTGTAATTTTAAATGAAAAGAAATGGATTTAAGGGCATGGCATTATGAGCATGTAGATAGTGGAGCTATCTACTTACTTGCATAATTGCCTTACTGAGCGTGTGGTTTGCTCACCCCCTTATTTTCCCATCTTTTCAGAGCACTTGTAATAATTATTGAGCGGCTGAGGACTTGCATGTATTGATATCCGCTGCTTGCTGCTACCCATCGAGAGACAGGTATACACATTGGTATGATTTTGTATCTAAATATGTAATGCACAGTACTGTAAATGGATATGATGTCGGGGATGTAGAGTCATGCAAATACCATTGGGTATGTGTTTATTTAAAGTCAAAAGGATAGTAGACTCTGATATATGATTATGAAAATGGATTGGTAATAGTGAGAGGTGACTAACACCGAATCATAGCCCAACTGTGTTGTAGGATGGTCACGACAAGAGAAAGGTAAGAATTAAATAATAAATGAAAAAGCGAAAAATTTACTCTGATTTTTAGGTAATTCGGGTCGTGACAGGTTTAATGGTATCAGAGCTTGAGTTGGCCTGATATGAGTCGGTGTTAGTGGTTAAGGAAGTTTACATCCCCTTGTACTGTGCATTATTTGGATACAATTGTGTATATCGAGATGGAAGTGCAGCTAAGAATTTGGTTTTAAATGCAAGAATAGACTCATTGACTGATAGCCGCTATGGTTGGGAGGCGAGTACACGAGCTCAAGGCCGTAGAGGTAGGCCCGGGAGTTGTACTGAGTCGCCACATGAGACTTGAGATGAGATTGACGTGGCGGCTAATGTTGAGCATGCCCCACAGAGTCCGACAGAAAGATCGGACAGAGTCTGACAGAGAGATCAGACAGTATTGAGATACGCTTCGCGAGGTTGAAGCGGAGTGTGGAGAATATTTTGCGAGCTAATTGCTCAGGGTATGTATGGTATTTGAGGGCGAGTCGGAACATTGATGAAAGTTCGCTCAACCCATTTGAAGATTTCGACATCCAGATTGGACATGAAAAATAATTTCAGATGTATTCCGGTGACAGAATATCCCGGACAGTGTTTAAAAGAAAATTACAAATAACATTATTTACTCTGACCCAGAGGAACATGTTGATTGACGAGTATAATACTCAGTTTATATTCCTGGGCAGATGTGACTCGGACACGATAAACAGTGAGAGTCGAGATGTCTGAAAGTTCATGGAAGGACTCAGATTATCAATTAGAGTCCGATTTGTCTGTTAGACATCACTACCTATGCCGAGGCAGTGCGCAGACTACAGTTGTGTAAATAAGATTATAAATTGCGCGCCTCTGAGATTGAGAAAGGTAGTGAGGGCCGAAATTGAGACAAAAGAGAATAGAGGATGACAAGAATGTCAGAACGGGAAAAAGGTAGTTTGGTAAAGGCTTTGAGCTGATAAATCATGGGGTAAGTTGATTGATAAACCCCAGTGTATCCAATTTCAATACTTTTGAGGGGTATTGTGATTTGAGGACCCCGACCTGCTACGTAACAGTATGACAGAGTAGCAGTGTGAACAATGTAAGATGTGTGGTAGTTACCACGGAAATAAGATGTTGGACGAGGGCGAGTGTATGCCTTGGACCAGGACACTACTGATGTTCCATAGGATGTGGTGGAAGATACCACACTGGTTAAGAATAATGAAATAATTATTTTAATTGATCCTGGTGCCACGCATTTAATTATACCGCCTTCAGTTGCTTATAAGTTAGTGAAAGATGTGAAGCCTGTACCCTTAGGCAAGAGGATGATAGTTAGTTGAATTTCACTAACTGAATATGGGTATAGGGATTGTAAGTTGAAAATAGGGGTGAAAATATCACTGAAAAGTGTATTGTAACTTGACAAGTAAGGAAAGAGTTTGTTACAAGTGATATATAAAAGGAGATATATTGGAATAAGAGACGTATGCAAGGTAAGGATATCCTTGATATGCAAAGTAATTTGGATTAAGCAATATGTAGTGTATATGGATTGCGACCAAGATAAGGGGTAGATATATCTACACCCAGTCGATGTGGTTAAATCTGAGGGTTAATAAAGGTATTTCAAAATACTTTTCTGCCTAAATATTTGACAGCGTCGATAAGCGCACACATAACTTATAAACTGAATTCGACGGTCATAATATATACATTAAAATTTGGGTACCTTTGCTGGTACAATAAAGAAATATAGAACTTGATTAATCATGAAAGTTTAAAAAATTAAAATTTTATAAAAAAAAAAAAAAAAAAAGCCGTCAATATAAGAGGAAAGAAATGACGTGAGCTAGTATCTTGAACGAAAGCTATTTCGAAATGACATTGTACGTTTATGCGTACATAGGTCAAGTATATGGAAAATTGAAATATTGAGTGGAACTCAACTACGTTAAGGTATTTAAACCTTACCTGGACCGATTGGTTGTCATCTACAGTGATGATATTATGATGTATTCGAAGTCCAGGGAAGAGTATGAGTAGCAACAGGAAACTGTCTTACAGACGAGGTGTTGAGAGTTTCTCAAAATTGGCTACTCAGTTGACACGTCTCATTCGGAAAAAGATTTCGTACGAGATGTATGATAAGTATGAAAATGGCTTTCGTGAGTTTTGGTATATTGGAGTAATGAACTGACCACCGTAAGTATTCTCACTATAACCAACAGCTCAAGAGGTTTCAGTGTGTATGGATACCTCCAAATAAGGATTGGGCTGTGTATTGATGTAAAATGGGAAGATAGTCGTTTATAGATCCAAATAGTTCAAGGATCATGAGAGAAACTATCTGACCCATGATTTAGAGTTGGCAGCCGTAGCGATTACACTGAAAGTATGGCTTCACCACTTATATGGTAAGAAATTTCGGGTATGCACTGATCGTAAAAGCCCCGAATATCTGTTTTCACAGAAAGAGTAGAAAATGAGATAACCATGAGGGTTAGAGCTTCTAAGGATTATGATTGTGAACTTTGTACCACCCAGGAAAGGCTAATGTAATGGTTGATGCCTTGAGCAGAAAGAGCCTCGGGATGGTATCACATAAGATGGTCAGGGAGCGAGAGCTGCTAGAGCAGTTGTGAACCTCAGTAGTGATGTGATCCCTTCTTGATGATGACGGTGATTTTATGACAGCTAGCCTGAGGTTAGAACCGGATTTGTGTGACCGGATTTGCCAGGCTTAGCGTGATGATCGACAAGGTGTCGATGGTATGGGTCAGATTCAGAAGGGTATAGTGACAGAGTTCACAGAGAGTGATGATGACTGACAGAGGTTCAGAGATAGTATAAGTGCTCCCCAGGACCACAGTTGATGATACAGTATTATTGTCAGAAGCTCACTTTTCGGGATATACAGTGCATCCGAGAAATAATAAATATATCGAGATATTTGAAAATGGTATTGGTGGTCAGGTATGAAAAGTGACATTGTAGAATTATGGACAAGTGTCTCGTATATCAGCAGAGTAAGGTAGAGCAATAGATGTCTACAGAGTTATTGCAACCTCTACCTATATTGACATGGAAATGGGAACAAGTGACCATGAAGTTGTGATGGGTTACAGAGGACCCTAATGAATCACGAGGCTATCTAGGTAATAGTTGATAGATTGATTCAGTTACCCACCTTCTGGTTATGAAAATCCCTAGATACTCTAAGTGTATAGGCGGATTTATGTGTGTGGAATATTGTGAAACATTGTGTAGCGTTCCAGTGAGCATGGTATCAGATAGGGATTCCCGCTTCACTTTCCACTTCTGGGAATATGTTTTTTGAAGCTATGGGACCCTGATTGTGTGTTAGCACAGCTTCCACCCTCAGACAGATGGTCAGTCAGAGAGGACTGTACAGGTTCTGGAGGATGTGATGAGAGCGTGTGCAATTGATTTTATGAGCTCCTGGGATGATCAGTTGCTACTAATCAAATTCGCCAGTGATGACAGTTGTCACTTGAGTATCGGGATGAGATTATATGTGGCATTGTATGACAGTAGGGAGTTGTTCCCTGACTTGGATAAGAAAAGTGGGTGACAAATAGAGAATTGTTCCCGAATTGGTAAGACAAACCTCTGAGGATATTCAGTTGATTTGTGAGAGATTAAGAACACCTCAGAGCAGATAGGAAACTATGCTGACAAGAGACAGAAACTATTGGAATTCACCGAGGGTGAATTAGTATTATTGGCAGTTACTTGTCTTAAGGACATGACGACATTCGGATAGAGATTGGACAAAGTGGAAGGTAAGACCTGTAGGTTGGTATTACCACTTGAATAAACAGGCATCCACAATGTGTCCTATCTTTTGATGCTTAAGAAATAATATCCGGATCCGATATATGTGATCGGATATGAACTCCAACGGTTTAGCTCAATAAAAGTGTAACGTATGTTGGAAAATTGATTCGGGTATTATATGGAAGGAGAAAGTGTTGAGGTTTAAGATGATCTCCATAGTTAAGTATGATGATAGTATTACACTCCGGAGAAAGTCACTTGAAGATGACAGTATATGATGCGATAGACATACCCGGAGTTGTTATGGACTCATATTACTTGGTTCTAATTTGGAGGACCAAATTTCTTAAGTGGGGGAGATTGTAAGACCCAATATTTTCGAGTGCATTTAAAAATGCAAAAAGGACTTAAATGGCATTCCCGAATATGTGCAAGGGCAAAATGGTCAAAAGACCAAAATTCGGTATTTATCGGGACAAGAAATTTAATTAAAAATATGAGATTTAGAAATCTTGATCAATAACGAAGAAATAATTAAATTTCGGGTTAAATTGATCAAGATATGAATTTATTGGAATAAACCGGGATTTTCGCATCGAAAAATAATCCCGAAAATAATCGAAAAATATATCGAAAAGGCAAAACCGGACTGAGAAAATTATTTACAGATTAAATGAATAAACTAAGATTATTTTAGATATTTTTGGGAATTTTATTATTATTTTATTGAATAAAATAATAATAAAATTTAATTATAAAAAAAAAAAAAAAAAAAAAAAAAAATGAAAAGTCTGAAACAGAAGAGAAAAGAAACAGAGGCGAAACGAAGCAAAAGACGCGAAGGCCGAACCCGAGGGGGAGGTTCGTCACCGGCGAACCACCGGCGACGCTGAGAGGCCGGTGAGGACCGGCGAGCGCAGCCCAGCACCGGGCGAACCTCCAGCAGCCCAGACGCGCGGCGAGGTGGCCGGAAAACGTCGGAAACGGAGGAGAAGACCGCGGGGGAGAGAACCCCGATTCGCCGGCGATGGGGCTGATTCGACCCCAGCTGAGGCCCGATTTAGGGAGCCCAGACGATTGCGCGCCGATTGGCACCGAAATCATGCCGGGAACCGGCCGGACGGCGCCGGCACGACCAAAGGGAGCCTGGACCGGCCGAACCGGACAGAACCGGCCGAACCGGACCAGACCGAACCGGCGGTCCGAACCGGGTTGAACCGGACCGGACCGGTTCAGCCAAAAAGAGAGGGAAAAAAGGAAGAAAAAGGGAAAAAGAAAAAGAGAAAAAAATTGGGAAAAATTCCTGTGATGCAATCGAGCTTCGGGTAAGTCGGTAAGCGGTCAAATTGACCGATTTAATTTTTAGAATATTTAATTTGATAAATAATCGACTGAAAGTTTACCCGAAAATATATTTAATTGTGTAGCTCGACAATTGGCATCCACTGAGAGCTCGAGACAGCCTCGATTTGTGTACGATCATGGAATAACGGGTAAGTGACCCTTAATTTACGACAATTTGTATCGTTATGCGTGATTGATATTTAACGCATAAATTACGGATTTAATTTCCGCATAAATGAATTAAATTCTGGAAAATTAGATAAATTGTCGTAAATATTAAATTGAGATATCAGAGAATTTAGAACGAGGCTAAATAAATTACTGATGGGCCCAGAGAGCCCAATAGGCCTCGATAAAGTGTGGTAAACGGGCTTAAGGTCGATTAAGGCCCATTAAGGTGCAATCGGGCCCAATATGAGAAACGGGCCCAATGATTTAAAATTAAGCCCAGAAAATTATGAAATACATTAAATTGTATTGTATTTGACCTGATGAATGTGTATCCGCAGTTCCGGAGATTTGATTTGGATTCGGAGCAAATCGGACTGCGTGACAAGACATCAGTGGGAAAGGTCAGACTGTACAGAAAAATGAGGTAAGGGAATTGTGTGAGTAGCTAGAGGTAGCTACGCATATTTTAATAGTTTTTCTGTACACTGAGTATGTATGTATACATGGATATTGTATAATGATCCTAAAAATGGTTTGAATGATTTTAAGGATCGAAATAGGTGAAATGTCTATTTTACCCCTATTGAGGGAAGTTCACCTAAGGATGGTGAAAGCATGACATGCATGAAATGCATGATTTAAGGAATTTTCCGAATTAAAGATTTGATTGGTTTTAATCAAAGTAAATCGATAGATTGGCCAATAATTGCATAAGTTTCCCAAATTAACACTACGTAGGTGTTATTAATATTTAAATGAAATTTCTTTGGAAAAGAGGCCAACTATCAAGTTTATATGGAAACAGGTAGTGCCGACACGTAGTTCGCACTATATCTGCGTTTGTGAATGTGCATAAATGTGCTTGAGCAGTTGCTCGCACCGACTTGTGACATCATATGCATGAAATGTGCTAGAGCATGGTGCTCGCACTGATTTTTAATATTGTGAAATGAGAGCTGCTGGAGCCTAGCTCGCACTCTGTTTTGACATGTTTTGACATGTTTTGATTTGTTTTGACGTGGTATGCATAAAATAGTGCTGGAGCGATTACTCGCACTACTTTTAATGATTTGACATGCATGAGAGATGCTGGAGCTTAGCTCGCATCCTGTTTTGATTTAATTATGCATAAAAGCCGTGCTGGAGTGAAACTCGCACGAGGTTTGATTTAATTATGCATAAAGCCGTGCTGGAGTGTAACTCGCACGAGATTTGATTTACTTGAGCATTCATTTGTGCTGGAGCGTTGCTCGCACAAAGTTTTATATGGTTTCACAATTCATTTAAATGTCGTACTGGAGTTTTTCTCGTACGAAGTTTTCATGAGTTTTTATACATATCCGTACTAGAGCGTTGCTCGTACGTGGATTTTAATTGAAATTATAATCAGTTTAAGTCGTATTGGAGCGCTGCTCGTACGCAGATTTTACTGATTTTTATGAAACCGTGCTAGAGCTTCCCTCGCACGAGATTTTCAGATATCATGAATATGCATGGAGCCGTGCTTGAGCTTCGCTCGCACAGGGATTTATATTACATGCATATAGCCGTGTTGGAGCCTCCTGTAGACTGTGTGTCACAGTGAGATGATATGCTCACACGTGCATTCTGAGACAGAGATGATATGGGTGGATAAGACCTATTACAGGCACCCCTGACTGAGCTTGGGTTCACGGAGTACTTTGTACCGTGTATGTCACGCGGAGTACGCTGTACCGTGGGGATTGTTGGAGTGGAGTGGCATTAGCCACGAGGCAGCAAGCCTTGCCCTCGCAATCCTGGTGTTATGCTGTTCTGGCGGGTAGGACGACCCACCTCCCGTTTCAGGTGTGATACCCCGCACACTAGGTACCGTGTTGCCAGGGATCACTAGGATATGGCCATAGTCCTCGATGTTACTGTTAATTACCTGATTGTCTCACATGATATAACTTGTGGTCTGTTAGACCAGGGTAGACCCGAAGGAGGGGTCAGGCCCCCGATTTGATGATTTTATGATTTCAGATGATTTTATGATATGTGACCCTGAAAGAAGGGTGGTTTTATAACCGAAGTTTTATAATGAAATATAACGAATTGTTTTATGAGTTTTGAGATGATTGACCCAGAGGGGTTATTTTATACTGCGTTTTAAATGAATTGATTTAAATGCAGTGGCATGATGTGTTTTCCATGCTTTCATTTGAAAACCTTGAATTGTCTTACATGACATGAAAGACTGCATGATCTTGATTAAATTCATGCTTAATATGATTTAATGATGTCACATAAAAATGCTTTGAATGCATGAGTTACATGATTTATATATGCACAAATAGTTTTGGATAAACTATGGCATTGAATATGCATGACTTTGTGCGTGTAATTTTAAATGAAAAGAAATGGATTTAAGGGCATGGCATTATGAGCATGTAGATAGTGGAGCTATCTACTTACTTGCATAATTGCCTTACTGAGCGTGTGGTTTGCTCACCCCCTTATTTTCCCATCTTTTCAGAGCACTTGTAATAATTATTGAGCGGCTGAGGACTTGCATGTATTGATATCCGCTGCTTGCTGCTACCCATCGAGAGACAGGTATACACATTGGTATGATTTTGTATCTAAATATGTAATGCACAGTACTGTAAATGGATATGATGTCGGGGATGTAGAGTCATGCAAATACCATTGGGTATGTGTTTATTTAAAGTCAAAAGGATAGTAGACTCTGATATATGATTATGAAAATGGATTGGTAATAGTGAGAGGTGACTAACACCGAATCATAGCCCAACTGTGTTGTAGGATGGTCACGACAAGAGAAAGGTAAGAATTAAATAATAAATGAAAAAGCGAAAAATTTACTCTGATTTTTAGGTAATTCGGGTCGTGACATATTTTCATTTCTTTTCATCAAACTTTACAACATACTTTTCAGGTTTAGGAAACATAATTGTCTTAGCGTAACAATCTAAAACAACATGGTTTGATGATAACCAATCCATTCCTAAGATTACAACAAAGTCACTTATACTTAACAATACTAGATTGGTTGTCATGTCCTTTTCCCCTACTCTTAACTTACAATTATTCAACACATACTCCACTAGTTGACTATTATCTATAGGCGTACTATGAACATCATCCCACTCAAAGGTGTACCCTATGCATACTTTTCTATCTTACATGCAAATGAAGGCGATACAAATGAATGCGTGGTACCAGGATCAATCAATACATATGCTTCTAAATCATAAATCAGGATGTTACCTCTAATCACATCCGATAAAGCATCAACCGTCCCCTGGTCCAAGGCTTGTACTCACCCTTGTCCCATCACTTATTTCCCCTTCTCCTCGACCTTTGCTCTCCTCCTCTGAGCAGACGTATCACCTGGAGCTCTCTCTGGCTCCCTGCCCTTCTGTGGCGCAGTGTCAACCGTCTCTGGGCAAACTCTAGCAATATTTCCTAGTTTCTGACATCGAAAACACATAATAGGACTCATCGAACAAGGTCTACCACCATGGTATCTACCATATGTACTGTACTGCTCAGTAGTAGGCCTCGATCCTCCAATCATAATGCCCTTTGTCGGAGCTATAGCCGGGTATGTAGGAAATCTCATAATCTTTTCTTGTACTTCCTCGATCTTTGGTCTCTTACTGAAGAGTCTCCTCCCTCTTCGATATCCGAAACCTCGAGCACTATCACTCAACGGCCTCTTTTTATCTTTGTCTCTACCTTTTTTGATTGATCTAAACTTTGAGACATTCCTCTCATAATCTTGTTCACAGAGTTGCACCCTGCGCACAGCCTCATCATAGGTAGAAATGTCGAATTGAACCAGTTTAGACCGTAACACTAGCCTCAATCCATCGATAAACATGCGGACCTTTCTAGTCTTGTTATACATGGTATCGGGGTCATACCTTCTCAGGGCTAAAAATCTCATCTCATACTCATCCACTAAAAGACTCCCCTGGCTCAACCCCAAGAATTCGGCCTGTAGCCTTCGATGTGCCGTATCTAGAACAAACTGCCTCCTAAAAGCATCCAAAAATAGCTCCCAACTAATCTCAGCATGTCGGACTCTCAATATAGGCTTGGTAGACTTCCACCAATGCTCTGACGTTCCCTTCAGTAAGAACACAGCAAATGCGACCCTCTTTGAAGTCGTACACTCAAAGAATCTGTACAACTTCTCTATCTCTCCAATCAACTTCTCAGCAATAACTGGGTCCTTGACCCCTCGAAAAGATGGTGGTCCAAGCTTTTGGAATTGTCACAATCTATCTAAATCGCACCCATATCCCAATCCACTACACTCTTAAACTGGAGGGGGTGTAGGAGTATCTGCAGCCTGTGGCATCTCAAGTGCAGGCTGTGTAGGTGTGTTAGGTGCAACTGCCTCTCCTCTTGCAGTCTCTGCATCCTGTCCTTGTCTACCTGGCCTAGTATGTGCCAGTATCTCCACTATCAACTCTAGGCTACGCTTAATCCTCGTGAAACATGCCTCTGCAATCTCTAGTAACTCATTAGTACCCACATTCTCATCTCGGGTTTCTGGCCTACCTCTACGGCCTCGAACCCTACCTCTCGCCCCTCTACCTCGGTTAGTATTAGCCACATAGATTAAATTCCTGCATTCATAATCATTAATTAGTTCGATTTCCATCTTGTATACACAATTGTAACTGAACAAAGCACAGTACTATGGGGATGTACACTTTCCTAAACTAATACCGACTTACATAAGACTAACACCGCTCTGATACCATTCTGTCACGCCCTCCTCTCACACGTGACTTACCCAAAACCACTACAAAATTTTCACTTTTTACTTTACTTACCTTTCTCTCCTCAACTGTTGGGTTATGATTCGATATTAGTCACCTACTCACATTCATTCACAATATACATAGAATTTAGTATTCTTTTCAATAACATAAACTATTATACAGTATTTATACATATACATCTCGACTGTACAATTGATAACATAACTATGCTTATACATTGTTCAGTACAAAATGTTCGACAGTGTATACCTCTTGTAAGATGGATAGGCAGCTGATACAATGAATGCTATACCTCAGCCGGACTCACTCTACTGCAAATGATCTGTAGAGGATAGAAAATAAGGTGGTGAGCATACAACACGCTCAGTAAGGAGGAAATCAGGCAAGCAAGTAGATAACCGCACTATCTACTGAAAATAAGGCTTTGCCTTTCCTTCTCTCATCTCAAAGCATGTATCAAAATGATATAATATAGTATAGATTAAATTCCATGTATTTGAAATCATGCTTATTTATCAAATATAGGCATTCATGCAAAACAATGCATATGCCAATTACATTTAAATCAAGTAAATATGGCAGTTCACAACACAAACCGATTTCTGACCTTTCTCTCTCAGGTCTAACCATATCATGAAACAAGTGATATAACATGCGAGACTTAGAGGATAAATGCAATACTCTACTGGACTATGGCCATATCCTATAATGTGAAATCCCAGGCAACACAGATCTCGGTGCGCGGGTATCGCTGCTGTAATGGGAAGGGGGTCAGTCCATCACAACCGCCAGCTATATACTCCTTAACTCCATAACTCCATCAATGGTACAATGTACTCCATGCTACTCGCACGGTACAACGTACACCCATGGACCCTCTCCTCATGGCTGGGATGCATTCCATAGGTATTAGTCCTCATACCACTGAAATACATCATAGTCGAGGTGCTTGCCATAAGTCTTATCCCTCATACTATGGAAATCAATGCCACACCTCTAAATCCACGTGCGAACATCTCAACTGTGTGACACTCAGTCTATATAGAGGAAATCGTCACGATTTTGCTAACATACCTTATATATCACGTAAAAACAACAGTGCGCGTGTTGAGTGTGACTCACAATCAACACTCCACCTCTTAAACACTGTGTATGCATCTTAAAATATTAAACACTAGTGCGAGTAACCTCTAGCACTAGATTAATGCATAATTCTCTTTTCAAATCAAGTACGAGCTATCGCTCTAGTACGATATCATGTATAAATCATGAAAGTAGAGTAGAGCAAAGCTCTTAGCACTCTCTCATATAAAATTGAGTATGAGCATAGCTCCCAATACTCTATATGCATCAATCACAAACTGAGTACGAGCAGAGCTCTCAGTACTCTAACATGCATAAAATAGCATTAAAATATAGTACGAGTATATCCTCTAGTATTATGTGATGCATATCTCAAAATATAGTGTGAGTATTCTCTAGCACTTATGGTTTTTACACAAAATCAGATAGATGGCTTATTCAAATCACAACTCTCTCATTTCAAATCAAATTAGCACTTAAATGTGCTGTTTTCGCATATACATGAAAACATTAGCCATTCTATCATACAACTCATGAATTTTGGGTCACAACACGCTTCTCAAGCTTTTATCCTATTTTTGGATAAATTTATACTTTATCTCATTAATCTCTATCACACACATTAGGCCTATTCATGGGCATTCATATAAGATATAGTATCGAAATACTACTCAAAATACATGTAGCCATCTCTAGCTACTCACGAAATTCCTTTACCTCGGATCACGTCAAGTGACCTCACTTCCTTGGTGCAACTCACTTACGCAGTCCAAGCAGGTTCCTCAATGATTTCCAAAGCTTTTACAATCATTGGCATTAGTATATCATTCTATACTCATTTCATTTGCCAAGTCTCAACTTAACACATTATTATACCATTTCCTCATTTCTTTCTCACTTTCATGCCAAAACTAGGTCATGCTCCTTTTTCATGATCCTTTCATTACCAACAAATCATATATATACCAATCAACTCATCAATACACCTAGTTTAACATATATCAACTTGATGCATTAAATCTTATCTAGTGGAACTTTCCTTCCTTTTTCACCAAATGGTAAAATCCTCCTTGCACTTTCAACTCTTGATTTCAATCTCTTGTATTCAAGTATGTTGCTCTCCTCTTTGTTAAGAACAAATTTGCTCACCTATACCTCGCTCAAAACTGATCACAAACTGAAGTTTTCTGGTGTTTCTTGGTTAGGTTAAGGTTTAGTTCTCAAATGGAATAGTAATTCTTAGGAAAATGAAGTGCAAAAGTCTAGTATTTATAGAATTGTCTTGATGAGATCGATCTGCTACCCTAGGAGATCGATCTGCTCTGCATTTTTCCTCTTGAAACTGACCTTCCAGACAACATGAGATCGATCTACTCCCAAGCATGAGATCGATCTGTTTCAACTCAGAACCTTAAGGAGATCGATCTGCACTTTCATGAGATCGATCTTCTCCAATTCAGTAGCTTAAGGAAATCGATTTGGCCCTTCTGAAATCGATTCCTTCGACACAGAATACTTAATAGATCGATCTGCTCTCCAATAAGATTGATCTAACCTGTTCCATCTCTCAATTAAGAACATTTTTTGTTCTTCCAGATCGATCTCTTATCCTACGAGATCGATCTCTCATCTAGATTTACAAGATTTTATTGTAGTTAATAGCAGTAAACACACACCAACTTCATTTATTTTGCTACCATGGTTATTTTCTCATTCATCTACACTTAAGGCTTGAAAATGACTTCCATTCATACCTCTGATACATTGAAACTTGTGTGTATCCTTTGTATAACCAAAGGTATACCATTTACAACCAAATAGAGTATAAAACTTATGCAACTTATGTATACTTAAATACATTTTACCACACTACTCAATTTTCTATATATTCCTATTAATCACATACTAAAGTCCATTTCTTATTATTCATTCATAACGAAACTTGTACGTACATAACCAACTCATATTACAAGTATGTACATTCAATTCTATGGACTTTACATCATTCATGCTTCACATAGCATGTACATGTATGTACTTATGAATTTGAGGGTCTTACAATGGACTTCGTGAGAATGAAGGCATGTTAGAGCATGACTCGCACGAGATTTGATGTGTTTTATACACATGAGTGCATGGATTTTTATGATGTTGTGCGAGAGTGGAACTTGCACAAACTTTATACCGATTTTGGCATGGTGCTAGAGCATAGCTCGCATTAGATGCCCACCATACTTGATGCCGTGCTAGGAGTTTTGGGTAGACTGGGTGTTGCACCGATTACATAGGCTCGCACGTACATTTTTGAGATTTTGACATGTTGATAACCGTGTTAGAAGCTTCGGATAGACAAGATGTCGTACCGATTAAATAGGCTCACATGTGCATTTTAGAGATGTGGCGTGATATGATGTGTTGATATGGGTCCATGAAGTATGTTGTACCATACATGTAGCATGGAGTACGTTGTACCATGTTGAGATTGTGTTATGCAATCTTCGAATGAGATCTGCTATAGACCGGCGGGTTGGACTTGACCCACCTCTCGTGTGGAAGCAGATAGTGGTGATACCCCACACACCTGATCCATGTAGTTTCGGATCACAGGATATGGCCACAGACCTGAGGAGATTTCCCTTATTATATTATCTATCTCACATGTCTTGTTTTATGAATGAATCCATGTTTTTTAAATGCTTTGTGGGTCAGGACAGTCTGAGGGGGAGGGGATGAATCCTAGCCAGTGGTGATTTTATTGAGATGAGAAAGTATGTTAATGGTTTTATAGTGCACTGATGCATGATGAGTAATGCCATGCTTTATTTGTGAAATATGCATGATGACATATGCCATGCTTTAAATTTGATTTGTGCACTGAACTAAACAACATGGTTTGCTTTACATGTCATTAACACAAGCACGAAATAATGCTTTTGAGATGTGAATGAGAATTGTGTGGTTTTGAGCATGGCATCACGATCACGTAGATAGTGCAGTATCTACCTGTTCGCATGATTGCCTTACTGAGCGTGTGGTTTACTCACCCCCCTTATTTTCCCCTCTCTACAGAGATTTGAGTATAGATTGAGAGCAACTGGAGGCTTTCCCTTTTGGTATCTGCTGCATCCCATCACTTAAGGTATACACACTGATGTAATTTTGTATCTAAACTTTCGATAGCACAGTAGCATTTTGTATGTAACTATTGGGCATGTAAAGCAATGTAAACACATGTAAACAACACTCTGATTTATTTATACAAGTGTTTACCTATAAATTATATTACAAATTAAATTATTATGTTTGGATGAGGAAAACATTGACACACAACCTAACGGTTTGAGAGTGTAGCTGTTCACGATCGAGGTAAGGTAAGGACGAATAATAAATAATGTATGAGAAGCGAAACATTCGCGCTGATTTTTGGTAAGTTAAAGGTCGTGATAGCTATCTCAGTTAAGACATTTAAAAATTCTTGCGATATTTCGTCATTGTGTTCATGTTCTTGGTCACTTTCTTCAAAAGAATCACTTGCAATTTTAATTTTTGTATTTGTTAAGTCTTTTATTAATTGGGTATGTTTATATATATATATATATATATATATATAGACTTGTGTAATTATTTTTGTGAGATCCGCAATTTTTGTATGATATTCCTTATGATTTCCATATTGTATGACATTATTATATGTTAATGGATTCATAAGATGGTTAATTCAGATTTGATAAATATGGATGAAACGAAATAATGTACGAAAAATCGAATAAGGATAAATCGAGAAAATAAAGAAGCAACAAGTTGTCTAAGGAATTAAATCAAGTTGACTGAAAATAAAAAATTGAAAATAGGGAAAAGATTATGGATTGATGAAAGAAAGTCGATTCAATTTGGTCCTGAACACGTACAAGGGTAAAATGGTCAAAAGACCAAAATTTGGTATGAAATCGATAAGTAATTTTCGTTAAAATATGGAATTTGTGAAATCTGAATCAATACCGAGGAAAATATTTAAATTCGAGGCCGATTGATCTAGATATTAATTTATTGAAATTTATGGGGATTAATTTGGAATTAATCGAGATTTTTAATTCGAAAAATTATCCCAAAAAGAATTGAAAAATATACCGAGAAAGACGAAAATACACTGATAAATTCATTTATTGATTAAATGAATTTAAAAATATTTTTTTGATTTTTTAAGAGATATTTGGATTATTTAATATATTTTATTGATTAAAATAATAATAAATTAATTAATAAATTAATAAATAAAAAAACAAAAAAAATAAAAAAATCAAAAATCTGATTTCAGGGAGAGAGAAACCCGAAAAATGCACCCAAAGAACACGTCTGCAACCCGACCAGCCACCCCCGACCAGCCACCGGCGTCCGACGAGCTAAGCCAACAGTCGGAGAAGATAGAGCAACACCCAGCGATTCCAGTGGTACCGGTGACGCGCGCCGACGGCAGCTATTCCCGGCGAATCGGCGAACAAAAATTTTAGGGAGAAAACGCGTCGGTCCCGACGAACGGCGGCACCCCAGCTCCGATTCAGCCCAGCCGAGCCTTCCCCTGGTCGAGACGATTTTGTTGAACCCACTGGCTGTCGGCGAGATGGCCAAAAACGTCGACGACGGTGAAATGCCCAAAACGGCACCGTAGCCGAGAAGGGAGAAAAGAAAAAGAAAAAAAAGAAGAAAAAGAAAAGAAAGAAAAAGGGAAAAAGGAAGAAAGTGTACCCGGGGACGACTTGAAATTTGGGTAAGTGACCGAGTAGTCGGGATACTGCAGATAAATCTCGGGAATTCAATTTAATATTATTTTATTGGAAAATGACCCGAAATTGCATAATTGTGCAGTGTCACTACAGAGCCCGAATGAGAGCCGATTTAGCTTCGATTTTTGTACCCTGCACCATATTGGGTAAGTACATTTAATTACGATAATGTGAGTCCTTTAATGCAAAGTTTCGATTATTTTATGAAAATTACAAATAAATTCTGCATAAAAGGAATTTTATTCGAAATTTCAAAGTAATTATCGTAAACCGTATCTGGGCTATCCACTGAGTTTGGAACGAAGCCCGATGATTATTGATAAATCAAATGAGCCCAGTAAACCCGAAGAAGGGATTTAAAAGTGAAAACGGGCTGAAAAAAGGGGTTTGAGGCCCATTAAATTGCAATTGGGCCCAATAGAGTAAAACGGGCCCAGAGCTTTAGATTTGATCAGTAAGAGTGAAATACTGATTTGTATATTGAACTGAACCCATATGTGGTTATATGCAGCTCCGTAGACGAACGAATTGGATTGAGAGACCTGGTACGGTCGAGTCGGGATAAGCTCACGCGTGATTCCAGGTAAGGGAATTTTATGAACACTTAGAGGTAGCTGTACATAATTTTGAGGGGATTTACATTATGTTAAATTCAATAGGCTACCCGAAAATAGAATAATAATTTTTACGAAAAAATATGGAAATAGTGAAAAATGACTATTTTGCCCCCAGTTAGGAAAATTTCAAAAAGGGTAGTAAGGCTATGAAATTGCATGAATTTCATGATTTTAATGTTTTCATGATGATAGTGCTTTAATTCAAGCAATTTATGGATAGGTTAGCTATTATTTACATGTTTTAAGTGAAAAGGCACAAGTTAGGTGCCAGTTGATATTTATTTAACATGTTTTGATAAAATTGAGCCACCTATCAGTGTTATATGAGTTGTAACTGTTCTTGAGCACTGCTTGCACTGGATTTTATATTTTAACTCATACACAGAGTGCTGGAGCCTTGCTCGCACTATTTTACATATTTGTTTTATATGACCACCGTATTGGAGTTTTTCTCGTACGAGGTTTTTCACTGAGTTTTAATACTTATCCGTACTGGAGCAATGCTCGTACGTGGATTTGAATTGAATTTATAATCAGTTTAAGTCGTACTGGAGCACTGCTCGTACGCAGATTTTAATTGATTTCTATGAAACCGTGTTAGAGTTTCGCTCGCACGAGGTGTTCAGATATCATGAATATGCATGGAGTCGTGCTGGAGCTTCGCTCGCACAGGAATTTATATGACATGCATATAGCCGTGTTGGAGCCTCCTGTTGACTGTGTGTCACAGTGAGATGATATGCTCACACGTGCATACTGAGACATACTTGACATGGGTGGATAAGACCTATTACAGGCACCCCTGATTGAGCTTGGGTTCACGGAGTACGTTGTACCGTGTATATCACGCGGAGTACGCTGTACCGTGGGGATTGTTAGAGTGGAGTGGCATTAGCCACGAGACAGCAAGTCTTGCCCTTACAATCCTGATATTATGCTGTTCTGGCGGGTAGGATGACCGACCTCCCGTTTCAGGTGTGATACCCCGCACACTAGGATCCGTGTGCCAAGGATCACGAGGTTATGGCCATAGACCTGGATATTACCGATATAGTCGCTTACATGTCTCACATGATATAACTATTGGTCTTGATAGACCAGGGTAGACTCGAGGGAGGGGTCAGGCCCTGATTTTCTTATGATTTCAATTGAGATTTGATTATTCCCATGGAGGGATTTTATGAAACTTTCATTGATTTGTAACCCTGTGAGAAGGGTGATTTTATAACGGAGATTTGAAAATAAAGAATTTTGTTGAAGCGGATTTTGATTTGTGAGTGTATCATATTTTAACCCAGATGGGGTATTTTATAATGTGTTGATTCATTGAGCATGAGATGTTTTCACATGAGAATTATTACATGCTTTTAATATGCCGATTTCCTGTTTTAGAACAGATGATATTATATATATGGCATATCATTGTTTTTACCTCATGCTCACATATATCCTGATTTCTTATCAGCATGTAGATAGTATAGCTATCTACCCATTTGTATTATTGCCTTACTGAGCATGTGGAGCTCACCCTTTCATTTTCTACCCACTTTCAGTGTTTCCACCCTAGAGATAGCGAGTGTAGAGAGTAGACGGCATAGCTGATATCTTTATTTCCCATCAACTGTGTAAGACCCGAATTTAATTAAAATACAAAATGAATGAGCATTCGTGAAGAGAAATCGGGTTAAATTAATCCCGAACATGTGTAAGGGCAAAATGGTTAAAAGATTGAAAGTTGGTATAATTTCGATGAGGAAATTTAATTAAAAATAATGGATTGAGAAATCTTGGTCAATAAAGGTGAAATAAATTTATTTCGGATTAAATTGATCAAGATATTAATTTATGGGAATTAATCGGGATTTTTAGTTTAGAAAAATAATCTCAAAAATAATTGAAAAATATACCGAAAAGTCATTCGGGACAATATCCCGAAAATACAGAGAAATTATACCCGAAAAAGGGTTAAAATATAATAAATAAATTAAATAAAATTAAATTAATTAATTTGGAATAAAAAATAATTTTAAGGGATATTTTGGATTTTTATAGAGTATTTTAAGGAATAGTGTAATAATTAAAATAAATAATAATAATAAAAATAATTAATAAAAGAAATGAAAAAAAGGGTCAGAAAACGAAAATATTGGGGAGAGAGAGAGAACCAAAAAAACAAAAAGGGGGCAGCCGACCGAGGAATGCCCGGTGAGCCACCGGCGACGTTGAGCCCAGGCGCGGGTCGGAAAACGTAGAGCGACGCCCGGTGAGCACGATGGTACCGGCGGTGCAGCCTACCGACGTCGGAGATCGGCGAATCGGGGGAGAGAAGCTGCGGGAGAAAGAGTTCCGATCGGTGGCGAACGACGCCGATCTGGCTGACCCCGAACCCAGCAGAGGACTCCCCATTCCCAGACGATGCGATTGGTGGTGGTGGCAGCCACCGAAACGGACGGACGGCCCCGAAAACGGCGAAAAAGGAAAATGGGTCCGACGGTCGAGGGAGAAGAGCCGGACCGGCGGCATTCCGGCGACCCCGACCGAAACCGAGGGCAGATCTGAGATGCGAACGACCCAGCGGAGCGATTGGTGGCGAGAATCAGTGGAGAACCAGTCGGCAAGGTGGTAAACCGACGGTGAATCGGTCGAACTGGAGAGACCCGGCGGTCTGAACCGGTCCGAACAGGACTGAACCGGTTCAGCCAAAAAGAGAGGAAAAAAGGAAGAAAAAGAGGAAAAATTGGGAAAAATTCTAACGATGCAATCGAGCTTCAGGTAAGTCGATAAGCGGTCAAATTGACCGATTTAAATTTTGGAATATTTTATTTAATTAATTTTCGACTAGAAACTTACCCGAAAAATTGTGAAATTATGTAGCTCGACGATTGGCATCTAACGAGAGCTCGAGATAGCCTCGATTTACAGACTAGCATGGAATCTCGGGTAAGTGACCCTTATTTACGACAATTTACGTTGTTATGCGTGATATGAATTTAAATTTCGCATAAATTGAATTAAATTATGGAAATTTAGATAAATTGTCGTAAATAATCGATTTAGCTATTCAAGAATTAGAACGAGGCCCAATAAATTATTAGTGGGCCCAATGAGGCCAATAGGCCTCAATAAATTGAAAATTAAGTGAAAAACGGGCTTAAAGCCGATTAAGGCCCATTAAGGTGCAATCGGGCCCAATAGGGGTAAATTAAGCCCAGAAAATAGGAAATACAATTAAATTGTATGTTATCTGACCTGAGGAATATTGATACGCCGTTTCGGGCATTGGATTGAGAGCATATCGGACTGCGCGACGAGACAACAGTGGAAAAGAAAAGGTCAGACTCGACAGGAAAATAAGGTAAGGGAATTCTACGGACTGCTAGAGGTAACTTTACACAATTTTAAGTTCATTTGCAGTCTTTAAAAATTACCTGAAGGGTCTAGAGGTCAATTAATAATTTTAGTGCTCCGGATGAGCAAATTACCAAAATACCCTTGTTAAGGGTAAAATTTACAAAGTTAGGGAAAATTGGGAGGAGCAAGAACAAGAGGTTCTTGCTCATTCTGGAGGTGTTTTGATGCATGCGTTAGTAGGCTGGCTAACCTTGAAAGAAAATGCACAGCATTGCATACTTTCAACGTGAAATTGTTTTGAAAATTGTTTTGAGGAAACAGAGCCGCCTACGTGTTTTACTGACATGTGACGTGCTAGAGCTCAGCTCGCACGATATTTTCGATTTGTGTGATGCACGCATTAGTGCTGGAGCGAGAGCTCACACTAGAGTTTTACATGCATAGGTGCTGGAGTCCAACTCGCACCAGATTCTTATATATATATATATATGATTTTCGTGACAGGGTGCTAGAGTCTAACTCGCACCATATTTTTATATGATTTTGAGACAGGGTGTTAGAGCTTCGCTCGCACCAGATTTTTATACGGTTTGCATATAGACTGCTAGAGCTTAGCTCGCACTAGATTTACTTGATTTGATGAGAGTGCTGAGCATCGCTCGCACTGATTTTATGAGAACATGTGATGAGCCGTGCTTAGAGCATCGGATAGACTGTGTGTCACCGATTAAATAGGCCCACACGTGCGTTTTGAGACATGGCATGTTAAAATAACCTGATGAGCCCGAACGAGGGATAAGTGTTAGAGAAATAACCTGATGAGCCCGAACGAGGGATAAAGGTTAGAAAAATAACCTGATGAGCCCGAACGAGGGATAAGGGTTGGAGATCCACCTGATGAGCCCGAACGAGGGAAAAGGGTTAGAGGACCAGCTGATGAGCCTGAACGAGGGATAAGGCTGGGGGTCCACGGAGTACGATGTATCATGCAAGTAGCATGGAGTACGATGTACCGTGTGTTATCTTTGCATACGTTGGTATCTTTGTGATACTTAGTATCTTTGTGATACGTTAGCATCTTCGGATGCATGGGATCGGATAAGACTGACGGGTTGGATTGACCCACCTCTCGGGCGGTTCCCGATCAGGGTGAGACCTCGCACACTAGGATCCGTGTAGCTAGAGGGGCTCACAAGGACACATATGGCCATAGTCCTGGTTATTTACCGATATACAAACGTTGCCTAGTCTCGCATGTTGATGATCTTGACGATGTTTGAAACTGGGTTCTAAACTAAATTTGCATGATGGTATTCCCATGCTTTTCAAAATCCATGTGTGAATGTAAACCGATTTTCATGGTTTTGTGTGAGTCAGGATCACCCGAAGGAGGGGTTGAGTCCTGACTTTATTGTGAAAATTTTAATTGAGAAAGAAATGATTTGAAATAATTGCATGTTGAATTTTCTGTGCAAACTCGATTTACATAACATCATAACTTTCATATCATCTATTTTTAAATGTGTGGAGAAAGGGTGGTTTATGCATGGCACCACGTTCATGTAGGTAGTATGGTTACCTACTTGTTCGTAGGATTGCCTTACTGAGCTTGATGTGCTCACCCCTTTCATTTTCTCCCACAAATAATCTCCAGTTGATGTTGAGGCGACTCAGTACTGCATTCCGGATATCCGCTGCTGCCCATCAACATAAGGTATAGACACTTGTACATATTGTATCTACATAAGCATAGCACAGTAACATGTTTATAAGTAACTTTAGGGGATGTATAAATATTGTAGACATTTGATAAATGACTGAGAAAGAATTAAGTTATATGGTAAATGTATGGTGGGACTGGCATTGACGCACAGCCCAATTATTAGTGAAGTGTGGTCACGATTCGAGGACAGGTAAGAAATTTAAGTAAGAAAATAATAAAACGCGAAAGATTAACTCTGATTTTTCGGTAGTTTGGGTCGTGACAGATTTGGTGGTATCAGAGCAGAAATTGGTCTGATGTGTGTCAGTATCAGTAATTAGGAAATTACATCCCCGTGTTACTGTGCTTGGTTAGATATAATAGTGTATATCGAGATGGGTTTTGACTAAGAAATGGTCGAGAATGCAGGAATGCCTAATATGAGTCGCGTTAGATGAGATAGTGCACGAGCCAGAGCTCGTAGAGGTAGACCTGAGCCTGCTAGTCATGCTGAGTTGACCTGTGAGAACCAGGATGCAATTGAAATGGAGGCTAATGTTGAGCATGCCACACTGAATCCGATAGAGAGATCGGACAGTATTGAGACACGCTTCGCGAGATTGAAGCGGAGCGTGGAGATTATTTTGAGGAACTAATTGCTCAGATTATGAATGAGATCAGAGGGCACAGCGGAACATTGGTGGAAACCCACTCGACCCATCTTAAGTGTTAAACATCCATAGCTAAGATGAGAAATCTTATTGGATGTATTCCGGTAACAGGATATCCCGGACATGATTTAAAGGAAAAATTTCTTACACTGCCCAGGAATACTAAATTGATTATGAGTATGAAACTCAGTTATATTCTTTGGTAGACATTACCTCGACACATGAACAGTGACAGTCGAGATGTCTAAAAGTTTATGGAAGGGCTCAACTTTTCAATTAGAGTCCAATTGGCCCCGTGAGATATTACCTATACCGAGGCAGTGCGCAGATTTACAGTTGGGTAAATAAGAACATGACTTGCACGCCTCTGAGATTGAGAAATGTAGTAAGGGCTGAAATAGAGACAGAAAAGAGAATCGAGAAATGGCAGAGATGTTAAAATGGGAAATGGTAATTGGTAAAAGATCTGATTTGACGAGTTATGGAGTAAGATAATTGGTAAGGCCTCAGTGCATCTAATTTTGGCACTCTTGTGGGCATTGTGATTGGAGGACCTCGACCTGCTAAGAAGTAGTGTAGCAGTGTGAGCACTGTAAGCAGTGTGAGATGTGTGGTGGATACCACAGAAGGAGGGTCTATACCTACACTGTATTGATGGAAATGGCCGTTAAGTGTGGTAAGACGGACCATTGATTTTGATTGCATAGAGTTGGGCGAGATTGCCCCACAGAAAAATAAAAAGACAGAGAGAAAAACTTCGTTGGTATAGCTGCAATGAAAAGGGAGGTCATAGCCGAAAAGAAAAAAGGAAAGTAGGTTGTTGGACGAAGGCGAGAGGATGTCTTGGACCAGGACACTATCGATGTTTCATGGATGTGGTGTAAGATACCACACTTGTTATGAATAATGAAGTACATATGTTCATTGATCCTGGTGCCACATATTTATTCATACCGCCTTCATTCGCATATAAGTGAGTAAAAGGCATGAATGCCTACGTCATTAGGTACAATACCGATAAATGAATACCACAATAGAGGAGGATTAATTAACGGAATAAGGATATAGAGATTTTAAGTTAAAAAAAAAAAGGGGTGCAACAGTTGAAATTAAAGGAGTAAAGGATGGTACTCACGAAATGAATAATGAACAAGAGTTTCGTTATAATAGATACACTAAGGAGATAATCTTTAAGATGAGATATGCTTAATTCTGAATACAAGATGTATTGGAGTAAGAGGCGTATGCAAGGTGAGAACATCCTTACGATATGAAGTCATTAGGATTAAAGCAATTAGTAGCGAATATAAATTGTGACCACATGGACTGGTATATATAGTAATTGTGGTTAAGTCTGAAGGTTAATAAAGGTATTTCAAAATACCTCCCCGCCTGAAGACTTGACAGCGTCTAAAAGTATATATATATAACCTATAACGTAAAATCGATCGTCGTAATAAATACCTTTAGCATTAGGATACCTTACTAAGACGATAAGAATATTAGAATTCGACAAATCATAAAGGTTAACATAGTAAAATTTAATAAGAGCCGTTAAGATAAGAAAAGGAAATGACGTAGGTTACTACCTGAAAACATAAGCGATTTTGGAGGATTTTATACGCTTATGAGTGGATAAGTCAAGGATTGGACCGATTTGTAATCATCATTATCGATGACATGTCGGACGAAGTTAAAGTCTAGGGCAAAATGTAAGCAATAATTGAAAATTTCTTTTACAAATGGTTGTTGCGAGTTCTCAATATGGTCTACTTGGTTGACACGTTTAACTAAGAAAACGTGGTCTTTGAATGAGATGATAAATAAGATGATAGATGTGACGTGAATTTCGGTGTAGTGAAGTATGAACTGACCACCGTGATTAATTTCACCATACCCAACAGCTCAAGAGATTCTCAGTGAGTATGGATACCTCAAAATTATGAAGGAGCTGTGTATTGATGTATAATGGGAAGATAGTCAATTTTGAAGTCAGACAACTCCTTGATCATGAAATAAACTATCTGACCCATGATTTAAAGTTGACAACAATATTTGTACCGAGGATATGGTACTATTAGGTATACGATGAGAAATTGTGGATATGCACTGATCATAAAGCTCGAGTATCTATTTTCATAGAAAGAGGCGAATATGAGAATACATAATGGGTTAGAGCTTCTGAGAGATTTTGATTGTGAAAATTGTACCACCCAGGAAAGGCTAATGTAATGACTGATGCTTTGAGTAGAAAGAGCCTCGGGATGGTACCACATATGATGGTTAGGGAGCGTGAGCTGCTAGAGCAGTTATGAGCCTCAATATTGATGTGATCCCTTCTGATGATGACAGTGATTGTGTGACAGCTAGCCTGAGACTAGAACCGAATGAGAGTGCCCGGATTTGACAGGCTTAGCATGATGATCGGCATGATGTCGATGGTTTGGGTCAGATTCAGAAGGGTACAGTGACAGAGTTCACAGAGTATGATAATGATTTATAGAGAGGTTCAGAGACAGTATGAGTGCTCCTCAGGACCACAGTTGATGAGATAGTAATTTTGTCAGAAGCTCACTCTTCAAGATATACAGTGCATACAGAAGGTAATAAGAATATATTAAAATCTCGAAAAGGGTATTGGTGGTCAGATGTTAAAAGAGATATTATAGAGGTTGTGAAAAAGTGCCTAGTATGTCAACAGAATAAGGTAGAGTATTAAAAGTCTGCAGAGTTATTGCAGCACCTACCTATATCGACACGGTACGAAAAATGAGATCAAGTCCCCATGAATGTCGTGATGGGTTATAGAGGACCCAGGTGCATTACGAGGCTATTCGGATGATAGTCGATAAAGTGACTAAGTCTACCCACCTTCTGGTTATGAAATCCCTAAATACTCAGAGTGTATATGAGGATTTATGTGTAAGGAAGATTGTCGAACATTAAGTAGCGTTCCAGTGAGCATGGTATCATATAGGGATTCCCGCTTCACTTCTTACTTCAGGGAATATTTTTCAGGAAGCTATGGGAACCCGACTGAGTATTAGCATAGCTTTCCGTCCTCAGACAGATGGTCAGTCAGAGAGGACTGCACAAGTTCTAGAGGATCCGATGAAAGTGTGTGCCCTTGATTTTATAAGCTCCTGGAATGATCAGTTGTCACAAATTGAAGTCGCCAATAACGACAGTTGGCAGTTGAGTATCGGGATAACAAGATATGAGACAGTGTATGACTGTAGGGGTTGTTCCCCAAATTGGATAAGAAAAGTGGGTGACAGAACATAATTAATTTTGACTTTGGATAATAAGTCTCTGAGGATGTTTAGTTAAGAGTGAGAGATTAAGAACACCTCAGGGCAGATAGACAAGTATTGAAATTCACCCTTGGTGAATTAGTATGGTTGAAATATTTCTTGTCCTAAGAGAATAAGGACATAGCGAGCTTTTGGAAGAAGGTAAATTGAGTTGCGCTGGATGGAATATTTTGAGAGATTGGACAAGTGGGAGATAAGACCTGTAGGTGGCATTTCCACTTGAATAAGCAGGCACCCACAATGTGTTCCAGCTTTTGATGCTTCGGCAATACTATCCAGATCCAGCATAGGTGATAGGATATGAATTCCAAAAGTTCAGCTTAATGCAAATATAAGTATATTGAAGAAGTTGATTCGGGCATTAAACAGGAAAGAGAAAGTAATGAGGTTTAAGATAATCTCCCTAATTAAAGTCTTTTGGTAGTATTACACTCCGGAGAATGTCACACAAGAATTTAAGAGTATGATACGATCGATGTACCCGTTGTATATGGACTTATATGACTTGGTTCTAATTTGGAGGACCAAATTCTTTAAGTGGGGGAGAGTTGTAAGACCCGAATTTAATTAAAATACGAAATGAATGAGCATTCGTGAAGAGAAATCGGGTTCAATTAATCCCGAACATGTGTAAGGGCAAAATGGTCAAAAGATCAAAAATTGGTATAATTTCGATCAGGAAATTTAATTAAAAATAATGGATTGAGAAATCTTGGTCAATAAAGGTGAAATAAATTTATTTCGGATTAAATTGATCAAGATATTAATTTATGGGAATTAATCGGGATTTTTAGTTCAGAAAAATAATCTCGAAAATAATCGAAAAATATACCGAAAAGTCATTCGGGATAATATCCCGAAAATACGGAGAAATTATACCCGAAAAAGGGTTAAAATATAATAAATAAATTAAATTAAATTAAATTAATTAATTTGGAATAAAATAATAATTTTAAGGGATATTTTGGATTTTTATAGAGTATTTTAAGGAATAGTGTAATAATTAAAATAAATAATAATAATAAAAATAATTAATAAAAGAAATAAAAAAAAGGGTCAGAAAACGAAAATATCGGGGAGAGAGAGAGAACCAGAAAAACAAAAAGGGGGCAGTCGACCGAGGAATGCCCGGCGAGCCACCGGCGACTGTTGAGCCCAGGCGAGGGTCAAAAAATGTAGAGCGACGCCCGGTGAGCACGATGGTACCGGCGGTGCAGCCTACCGATGTCGGAGATCGGCGAATCGGGGGAGAGAAGCCGCAGGAGAAAGAGTTCTGATCGGTGGCGAACGGCGTCGATCTGGCCGACCCCGAACCCAGCTGAGGACTCCCCAGTCCCAGACGATGCGATTGGTGTTGGTGGCAGCCACCAAAATCGACGGACGGCGCCGAAAATGGCAGAAAAGGAAAATGGGTCCGACGGTAGAGGGAGAAGAGCCGAACCGGTGGTATTCCGGTGACCCCGACCGAAACCGAGGGCAGATCTGAGATGCGGACGACCCAGCGGAGCGATTGGTGGCGAGAATTGGCGGAGAATCGGCCGGCAAGGTGGTGAACCGGCGGTGAACCGGTCGAACCGGAGAGAACCGACGGTCTGAACCGGTCCGAACCGGACTAAACCGGTTCAGCCAAAAAGAGAGGAAAAAAGGAAGAAAAAGGGAAAAAGAAAAAGAGGAAAAATTGAAAAAAATTCTAGCGATGAAATCGAGCTTCGGGTAAGTCGATAAGCGGTCAAATTGATCGATTTAAATTTTAGAATATTTTATTTAATTAATTTTCGACTATAAACTTACTCGAAAAATTGTGAAATTATGTAGCTCGACGATTGGCATCCAACGAGAGCTCGAGATAGCCTCGGTTTACGGACTAGCATGGAATCTCGGGTAAGTGACCCTTATTTACGACAATTTACGTCGTTATGCGTGATATGAATTTAAATTTCGCATAAATTGAATTAAATTATGGAAATTTAGATAAATTGTTGTAAATAATCGATTTAGCTATTCAAGAATTAGAACGAGGTCCAATAAATTATTAGTGGGCCCAATGAGCCCAATAGGCCTCAATAAAGTGAAAATTAAGTGAAAAATGGGCTTAAGGCCGATTAAGGCCCATTAAGGTGCAATCGGGCCCAATAGGGGTAAATGGGCCCAACGATTTAAATTAAGCCCAGAAAATAGGAAATACAATTAAATTGTATGTTATCTGACCTGAGGAATATTGATACGCAGTTTCGGGCATTGGATTGAGAGCATATCGGACTGCGCGACGAGACAACAGTGGAAAAGAAAAGGTCAGACTCGACAGGAAAATAAGGTAAGGGAATTCTACGGACTGCTAGAGGTAACTTTACGCAATTTTAAGTTCATTTGCAGTCTTTAAAAATTACCTGAAGGGTCTAGAGGTCAATTAATAATTTTAGTGCCCCGGATGAGCAAATTACCAAAATACCCTTGTTAAGGGTAAAATTTACAAAGTTAGGGAAAATTGGGAGGAGCAAGAACAAGAGGTTCTTGCTCATTCTGGAGGTGTTTTGATGCATGCATTAGTAGGCTGGCTAACCTTGAAAGAAAATGCACAGCATTGCATACTTTCAACGTGAAATTGTTTTGAAAATTGTTTCGAGGAAACAGAGCCGCCTACGTGTTTTACTGACATGTGACGTGCTAGAGCTCAGCTCGCACGATATTTTCGATTTGTGTGATGCATGCATTAGTGCTGGAGCGAGAGCTCATACTAGAGTTTTACATGCATAGGTGCTGGAGTCCAACTCGCACCAGATTCTTATATATATATATATATGATTTTCGTGACAGGATGCTAGAGTCTAACTCGCACCATATTTTTATATGATTTTGAGACAGGGTGTTAGAGCTTCGCTCGCACCAGATTTTTATACGGTTTGCATATAGAGTGCTAGAGCTTAGCTCGCACTAGATTTACTTGATTTGATGAGAGTGCTGAGCATCGCTCGCACTGATTTTATGAGAACATGTGATGAGCCGTGCTTGGAGCATCGGATAGACTCTGTGTCACCGATTAAATAGGCCTGCACGTGCGTTTTGAGACATGGCATGTTAAAATAACCTGATGAGCCCGAACGAGGGATAAGGGTTAGAGAAATAACCTGATGAGCCCGAACGAGGGATAAGGGTTAGAAAAACAACCTGATGAGCCCGAACGAGGGATAAGGGTTGGAGATCCACCTGATGAGCTCGAACGAGGGATAAGGGTTGGAGGACCAGCTGATGAGCCCGAACGAGGGATAAGGCTGGGGGTCCACGGAGTACGATGTACCGTGCAAGTAGCATGGAGTACGATGTACCGTGTGTTATCTTTGCATACGTTGGTATCTTTGTGATACTTGGTATCTTTGTGATACGTTAGCATCTTCGGATGCATGGGATCGGATAAGACTGACGGGTTGGATTGACCACCTCCCGGGCGGTTCCCGATCAGGGTGAGACCTCGCACACTAGGATCCGTGTAGCTAGAGGGACTCACGAGGACACATATGGCCATAGTCCTGGTTATTTGTCGATATACAAACGTTGCCTAGTCTCGCATGTTGATGATCTTGACGATGTTTGAAACTGGGTTTTAAACTAAATTTGCATGATGGTATTCCCATGCTTTTCAAAACCCATGTGTGAATGTAAACCGATTTTCATGGTTTTGTGTGAGTCAGGATCACCCGAAGGAGGGGTCGAGTCCTGACTTTATTGTGAAAATTTTAATTGAGAAAGAAATGATTTGAAATAATTGCATGTTGAATTTTCTGTGCAAACTCGATTTACATAACATCATAACTTTCATATCATCTGTTTTTAAATGTGTGGAGAAAGGGTGGTTTATGCATGGCACCACGTTCATGTAGGTAGTATGGTTACCTACTTGTTCGTAGGATTGCCTTACTGAGCTTGATGTGCTCACCCCTTTCATTTTCTCCCACAGATAATCTCCAGTTGATGTTGAGGCGACTCAGTACTGCATTCCGGATATCCGCTGCTGCCCATCAACATAAGGTATATACACTTGTACATATTGTATATACATAAGCATAGCACAGTAACATGTTTATAAGTAACTTTAGGGGATGTATAAATATTGTAGACATTTTATAAATGACTGAGAAAGAATTAAGTTATATGGTAAATGTATGGTGGGACTGGCATTGACGCACAGCCCAATTATTAGTGGAGTGTGGTCACGATTCGAGGACAGGTAAGAAATTTAAGTAAGAAAATAATAAAACGCGAAAAATTAACTCTGATTTTTGGGTAGTTTGGGTCGTGACAAACTGTCAGGTATACACCACGTACAGAATTTTGTATTAGTATGCTTAAAGCACAGTATTGTATATGAAAGAATATTTGGGGATGTAAATATAGAATCATTTGATGTATAAACATACCGACCACTCTATTATATGATTAATGATATCAGTATGTATGTTTACGTGTGATATTTCTTAATGGTTTGAATGGTATATCGATATTGATTCACAGCCCGACCTGTTTAGAGGAATATGTCACGAGGAGGTAAGAAAGATTTTTCAAAAGCGAAAAATTTGTACTGATTTTGGTAGTATTGGGTCATGACATTTTCATCTAAAGTTTCATACTTATATTTTAGAGAGTTTACAAAATTCTATTATACCTTAAAGAATTTTTTAATCTTTAAGGAAAGTGATTAATATTCATGCCTCAAAAGTATTTCTTTTTTTTTTTGTTATGTTTCAATTATTTTAACAATCCCAACGATTCAGAAATTATTAGCCCTTCCTTTTAATACAAGTTTCAAGATTTTGAATCAAGAGAAAATAATCTTGGATTGTTTTGACGGTACTAATCTACATGCGATGAAAGGATAAAATGACTTTCTTATTGACATTGTTAAAGGTATCTTATATGCTTAACTTGAGTCTATAATCACTACCAACATAAAAGGAAGATCGCTTTAAAGATGTGAAGGAAAAAACGCTAAAGAATGAAGACGATGAATTGAATGCTTCTCTATAAAGAATAAGGTTAATGATTTTTTATCAAATTACCAGATAGGTTGCATTTATTTCTTAAATTATATACGTGATTGCTTGAATTGTTAGTTGTTGCATATTTATTTGGGATTATTGATACGTTTTAAAAGTACTAAAAATAAATTACTCTTTAAATATACTAGCTAATAGCTAGGGAAGTAAAGGTAAATGCCACAGAGATTGAAGCAATTGAATCAAGAAATTAAAGTTCTAAGAAAAGAAAAGAAAAAATGAAAGGAAAATGCAAAGGAGGTTATATTATAACCAATGCAAACTATATAAAAAGAAAGAAAATAACAAAAACCAAAATTAAAGAATTGGTTTAATCAAATCAAAAAGACTTCGGTTAGCATATTTCTTAATTTTCTTAGTTTATGATGTTGATCATTGAATTCTAAAGATGGTTATTAAATTAAGCAATCAACCGTAGTACAAAAACAACTTCTTCCATATTATCTTCCCTTACTTCTTTGTTAATTATAAGAAAACTCCATAATTAATCATTATCTACTTAAACTATCTAGTAAAAAACTTCTGAGACATATTCATGTACCAGCATTACAATCTGTGAAAGATATGAGCTGAAATCAAAGGATAAAAGCAAGAACTTGAACTATCTACTTAAACTTAGATTTTCCTCTATCTTTAATTGATTTCAAACATTAAGTAATTACAGACTTAAGTTCTTAATCTAGTTGTAGATTATTAAAATTAATTAAATAATGTGCACCCTATTGAATTAAACTAATAATCATGAAAAGATGTTATAGAAAATCTTATATACTTAACCAGTAATATATAATTTAGATCATGCCTCTCACAACATCATATAACCAAGACATAATCAAGAAAACATACTAATCAAATAAAAAACAACTACTCACTAGACATAATTAAAGAAAACATCAACAAATAACAACTAACATGCAATTCTGTGAGACCCCATGTATCTATGATATTCCTTATGATTCACTCATTGTATGACATTATTATATGTTAATGGAATCATAAGACAGACGAGTTTGGCTCATGAAAATGAGAATAAAATAATTATACGCACGTAAAATCGCATAACGGGTAAATAGGGGCTAAAGGGATTAGATGTTGAACTAAAGGAGATTAATTCATTCTGAATAAAGACAAGAACTTAAAATAATAAAATATAGAGGGTTCAATAAGGGAAGTCAGGTTGATTTGGTTCCGAACTCATTGGTATAGTGTAAAGTGTCAAAAAGGCCCAAACAAACCCTATTTTAGTGGTTAAGCAAATGTAGTACTTTTGGGGTTAGCAAGTGTACCAAAACCCTAGAGATAAGTGATTTAATAATGAGAACTCATATAAATGAATAAGATATGAAAAAAGGACAAAAATAAGAAGGCAAGTTCAAGGAAAAGTAAAGATAGGAAAAATTACCTTGAAAGTTAAGCATTAAAGCTGGTAAAGTGAATAAGTGATGGATTGAGCTTGGAAAATGACCAATTGGGACATTGTTATTTTGGGTTTAGGTCAATATATGTCTAAGGAACTAATACAAATCATTTGGTAGGATTTACAAGGCTGAATCATGGAGAAAAACATAATGGGCCAAGAGATGAAATTTAAAGCCCATTTCGGGTAAGTTGAATTTGGTTGAATTATGTAGGCCCATTTGGCCAAATGAGTGGGCCATTTTATGAGCACAATATGAATTAAACTTAAGTCCCTAATTGTGCTGAAAATTACATCCCAAGAAGCCCTAGGGAAGGCCCAAACCGAGAGCCCATAAGACAAGCCCATTTCAAGTGATGTCTTAAGCCCATTTAGGTAAACCAGGCCCAAACCCCACGGATCATGACCCAAACCCATTAACCCAATTAATGGGCTGAACATTTAATGTGTAATTGGTCAACCATAAGCCTTAGGGACAAAGGAAAAGCCATCCAGACACAACCATCTTGACCAAACTAAGAATGACTCCATTAAAGACCAACTTGTACAAGCTTTCTCTCTCTAGAAAAATCACTACCCTAGAGGCAAAATTGGAACAAGTTATCTTCATCAAAGTTGCTCCGAATTGAATGAGGAACAACATATCCAAAATTTAACACCTGATAAGCTGATTTGGGTATCTTGAAATCAAGGCAAAATCACAATTTTGGCTAGGTAAGCAAGCTAGGCATGTTTACAAGCTTCCAACTTCTAGTATATGTATCTAGGGATTTTTCTAAGATGATTGGTATATTAATTAAGGACTGAAATAGCTGATTTCATGATGAATTTATCATGGCTGAAAATGGGTATTTGATGATTCATGCATGTATGGTTAATTAGATGCATGGATGGGTTAGGTAACATGTGTACATGGTGTTAACATGGTTTATTTCAATCAATTTGATGAATTGGCGGATGAATTGAGTTAGGGCAGCAAGGTGTTTGATGACATGTGTGAGTGAAGGATAAAACTAAGATAAATTAAGTATGCCAAGTGTTTGATAAAATGCATGAAAGAGGTTGGCTAGAAAACTAGGCATGTTGGCGTGACTTGCCATGGCATTCGGCCACCATGCCATGGCCGAATGGTTCAATAGGCTTAGCCTAAATGTAGAAAGCCCATTAAGAAGTTTAAGAACTCAGTATGAGGCCCAATAAAAGTTGATGGACCTGATAAGCCCGATAGACTTCGAGGAAGAAAATTTTGAATAAAAGGGGGCTTGGGAACTTTGTGAAGATTGTTATAAATAAATTGGGCCCAATAAATTTAATTAAGTTCATTAAGATAAAAATACAGTTATTCACCTGATAATGGTTAAATACAGCTCCAGAGACTGGATTGGAAGTAAATAGGACCAGACGAGCTTCTAGCGGTGGAACTTGTACAACGCTCAACGTGATTCGAGGTAAGGGATTTTGTAAGTGCTTAGAGATAGCTATACGTATTTTCTAGGGGATTTACAGGGACTTAAATTCTCTAAGCTATCTAGAAATAAAATAATAATTCTTTAAGAAAAATTCTGAAAATTAAGGAAAAATGATGATTTTGCCCCTGGTAGGAAAATTTATGAAAATGGTAGTAAGGATCCTAAAATGCATGAATTTCATGATTTTGATGTTTTTACCATGATTAAATGTCTTGAGGTGAATGAAATGAGGATAGGTTGGCTTTTACTTTTAATTATTGCATGAAACGGCACAGATTAGGTGCTAAGAATTATTTTTAAGATAATTTATTTAAAATGGAGTCACCTATCGTATTTGTATGAATACAAATAGTGTTGAAGTCTCGCTCGCAGTGAATTTTGATGTTTTGACTCATATAGATAGTGCTAGAGCCTTGCTCGCACTAAATCTTTCTGATGGTATACATGAAAGTCGTACTAGAACTTTGCTTGTATGTGATTTTACATTAATTTACTATGCACAAAAGTCGTACTGAAGCATTGCTCGTACGAGGATTTTATATGTTTTACAGAAAAACGTGTTGAAGCTTTGTTCGCACTAGATGTTAGATATCATGACATGCATAAGTCATACCGTAGCCTCCTATAAACTGTGTGTCACAGTGAGATGATATACCAGCTCGCGTATTTTGAGAGATGTGTTAGTTAACGACATGATATAGGGTGGCTAAGACGTATGGCAGGCACCCCCGAACTGTGATGTGGGATAAGACCTATGGCAGGCACCTCAGACCATGTGGGTCCACGGAGTACGTTGTACCATGTACGTCACACGGAGTACGTTCTACCGTGTATTCTTGATGACTAGTTGGTTGAGTTATTATTTGCATGGGCAGGATTAACCTCGCCTCTCGTTGCAATTGTGATGCCCCGTACACCGAGATTCGCGTAACCTAGGATCATAGGGATTTATATATGGTTATAGTTCCCAATTTGTTTTCCATAAAGTAACCTACATGCCTCATGTGATATCATACTATATTGATAGATAAGGGTAGACACGAGGGAAGGGTTATACCCGTATTTATATTTTAAAGAAATGTGATTTTATACATCAAGGTATTCCCAAAGGGCAGGTTTAGCCTTGATTTAGTTTATCATGCCTATTTTTATGAGTTTTCCTATACTCTATACATATTCATGTGGCATGGTTTTATTTTACCCATGTTCCCAATGTAAATAATTTTTATATCATGGCATTATCAGCATGTAGATAGTATAGCTATCTACTTGCTTACATTCTTTCCTTATTGACCAAGTGGTGCTCACCCTTTCATTTTCCATCTCAACAGAGCATCCATAGAGGTTGAGAGTGAGTGGGGACTTGCACTCTCGGTGTCCGATGCAGCCCATCGCTGAGAGGTATACACATTAGTAGTGTTTTGTATCTAAACAAGTACAGCATAGTAATACTTTTTGGAATGTAATTTGGGGGATGTGAATATTTGTAAACACGTACAAAATAGTGAAATTACAGTTTAAGTAGCTTATATGTTTACAACTGTCTTATATAAATGTTGAATGATGTGGCATATGGTAAGAGGTAACTAACACCGAGTCATAGCTCAACTAGTTGGAGTTGGAAATTGTTCACGACAGGGAAAGTAAATAAATAAAGCGAAAATTTTGTAGTAATTTTGTTAGAAAGGGGTTGTGACAAATTCTATAACTTATAAACTATATGCTAAAAGTCGAAATCACTTTAACTAAAAACAAGAAATCAGCAAGCTTTATAATATAGAGATAACACGAAATCACAATATTAAACAATATAGCAATCGGTCACCTTACTATACTATAGCATGCAACACAATATTAAAGCAAAAGAGAACAAAAAGAATCGATAAGAAAAAAGAAAAAAAAAAAAGCTAGACAATGTAACTTAATATTGTTAAAGAATGAAGATAACACAAGTTTTAATGTAAAAGAGAGAAGAAGTCGATTACTTTATATGGTATAAAGAAAATTCAATAACATGTCATTATAAAGGAAAATTAAAAAAGCAGTCTTAGACAAAGAATAAAAGACATCAATTTAAAGAAAAATAAGAAAATAAAACGCAAATAAAATATTAAAGATCAAAGAAGATTTTCAATAAAAGAATGCTTTATAATTTTTTTTTTTTAAAAAGTTTAACAATTTTATAAAATAAAACAAGGCCAAATGATGACTTAATTAGCCACTCTATCGTTTCTTTATATAGTAAAGGAATGATACAAGTCATACTTCATGTAAAACACAAATTACAATTATTATGATTTTCTATTCATCTTGAAGTGTTGAATTCCGAGGCCAACTCATCATGGATCTTCTCTCTTCTTGTAATTATCTTCCAAAAAGGTTTTAACTAACGTTAATTATCCTTGTAGCAATCTCACTTTACAAGGAGTTTGACTTTCTTAATTTTTAATTCTAACTTTGCAAAGGCTTTTAACCCATCAAACGAATTCCGATTTAGATGATCTTAGATATTCTAGAAACCTTGAGAAGTCTTCTACAACTTTGATGAAGATCACTATTTCCCTAAAATTTCGAAAAGATGTAAAATTACCAAAATACCCTGCTGGTCATATTTTACAAAAACCATTTTCTACGAATAGCTTTTTTTATTGCCTATAACATAAAAAAAAAAGTTACATTGCACTTTTAAACAAATATAATTTTAACATATTAAGCACTTATCAATTATGATATAACAAATATGTGCAAATATTTTATATAAAATTAAATTGGAAATGGTTAATTTGTCCTAATAAATATAATTTGTCTAAAAGTTATGTCTAAAAGATATAACTAATATGAAATGGTGCTTTTTGAAAAAGATATATCCATTCAAGGTTTCAAGACCCAAAACCATATATACATGCATATGCAAATGACTTTTCCTAGTATATATGCATCTCACGTATGTCACGGGTTAAATTGATGGTAACTTATAGTCAAAATTTTATATCTTTAATCTTACTAAATGGTAAATGCAACCTACTTATTAAAGATCATGCTTCTCTATAATGTTTTACTTAACATGTCAAACTTATTAAATCATGGTTTTCTTCAATCACAAACATTAATTAAAACAATTCCATAATAAATTATGCTAAGTTGTATGTACGCAAGCATCTAAGTTTAAATGTATCCCAAACACTCAAGTTACATCCCAATAAACATTTATTGAAAAACAGTACAATTACAAATTAAGGTCAGCTCTGCATATGTCACGACCCTCAATCCACCGAAATTTCACAATAAATTTTTCGTTTTCGTTTATCGATTATTAAGTAATCCAATTCTTATTGTTTGTTCTTTACCTTTACCTGATTGTGAAAAGCTACACCTCCAATAGTTGGGCTGTGTATTGGTGACAATCTCATCCAATCATACCATTTCAAATTACAATTCATTAAAATGTAAACACTTGTTTTACTAAATCAGAGTTACTGTTTACATATGTTCACAATCTTTTACATCCCCAAAATTACATTTAAAGATATTATTGTGCTTTGACATGTCTAGATACAAAACTATACAAATGTGTATATCTCGTGTGATGGGATGCAGCGGACACCAAAAATCCAATCCTCAGTCACACACTATCTACTGTAAGTGCTCTGTAAAGGGGGAAAATAAAGGGGGTGAGCAAATCACGTGCTCAATAAGGCAGTCATGTGAGCAGGTAGATAATTGTACTATCTACGTGGTCATGATGCCATGCTTAAATCACACATTTTTTTGTCATACTCCAAAACGTATGCTCATGCTTGTGTTCATGACATGTAAAGCAATTCATGCTATTTAAATCAGTGCACAGTTCTCAAAACATAGCATGGAAAATCATCATGCGTAAATCAAAATCAAGGCATGGTAAATCATCATGCAAAGTGCACTTGTCAAGCATTTCAAATCTCAACACAAACTGATACAAAATCATAACTTGTCAGGACTCAACCCCTCTCATGGACTATCCTGACCCACAAACACATTTCAAAACATGGATTTCTCATTCAACAATAGACATGTGAGATAGGCATACAATATCAATACGGGTAATAACTAGGATTATGGCCATATCTGTCACGACCCGTGACCTCCACTTCTATCCCTAAGTTCCTAAATTAATGCGAAAATGTTTTAATGTGATCCAATCCTAGGCTAGTGTTTATTTTAATTTCTTTTGGATCTTTCCTTGTAGTTCTGCATCCGATATAGGTTTAAATCCTTTAGAATAATGTGTGAAGGATTTTATTAAAGTCCTAAATTTTTTAGAAATTTCGGCAGCATAACGGCTACAACTTGACTCTACCTAACCTATAAACAAAATAATATAACAACCCATATCCTCAATACCATTCATTCAAATCAAATCATCTCAAACAACCCTAGCTATCCGCAACTAACAATCATGCTTTCCATTCACATTCTTTCATTAACTTTCAGATTCATCCTAATTCATAGTAACCCGATTAAATAGATGCATTATCTGGGAAAGGTATTTTTGACTTGCTTAATATTTTTACTTATAATGAAACAGCTAATAAATCCTAAAATGACTATTACTTAAACACGTGCATACATACAAGTCTGAAATAAAACTTTACACTGATTACGTATACCTTAACATAAAAGTCGCACACTTAGCACGAAGAATCTACAGTCTCTCAGCGGATCACCCACGAACTAATCTGAAATGTTTAAAGAATGGGTGAACAACCACACGCCCAGTAAGGAAATCATATAACTGAAGCTAATAACATACCAAGTAAGCAGTTGTATAAATGTTTTCTGCGTTTAGTAAATCATGCACTTTGTAAAACAATGTACAACCTTTATATAGGACTTTCAACGTGAAAATACGTTAAACACAGATGAGTTAAATCAACATACTTTTCAAAACTGAAGATTTCACAAAACTTACAATCAATAGTTTATAAATCAATAGTATAGATTTCAAAACCCGAAAACCTTGAAATCTGGTAGCATAATATTCATGCTAGAAACAAGTTCAGTAAATCAAATAATATACATGGGCTTTCATTAAAATATTCAACACAAATACAAGATGTGGCACAATTTTAAACTTGTCATGGAATTCAATTTCATGATGTAAACACATCTATGGCCATAGTGACTACTGCCCTATCCTAGACTGATCAGGTCTAGACTAGGGTACTGAAGACGGGATCAAGGTCTACAGTAGTAGGTAGCTGGCACCGTAGGAAATTCACGCAGAACCTCCTATCGGTGCTACTAGAAAATCTCAATGCCACAAGGCATTTTCGTGAAGCACTTGGCACCGTAGGGCAATCACACAGAACCTTCTACTAGTGCTAGAGAAGGCTCTCACGTCTCATAAACTCAATGCCACCCAGGCACCCCTGTGAAGCACTTGGCACCATAGGGCAATCACATAGAACCTCCTACCGGTACTAGAAATGGCTCTCAATAGACATGACTGCCACACAGGCATTTTTGGGGATCGTCACCATTCTCAAAAACCAACCACAACGATAGGTGTACAATATAAGTATGAAATCACTTCAATTCAAAACTAAAATTTTCGGAAAGTAAACCATTGATTGTTAAAACGTGCAATACATTTCAAAACCTACCACCATCAATTTGTTTAAAACATTGCACTTTTCCAAATCACATTCAAAACAGCCCATGCAACAACTTTGTAAACATCATGGATAAATGCGCAAAACAATAAATTCAGGTAGTGAGACGTTTGTATTAATTTGGGTTTAACTATTTTTGCTAGACATTAAAAATCAATAAAACTTATATTTATAACATCTTTTTTACTAAAGCTAGTAACTACGAACAAAGTCTCGGTATTGATGAAAATCAGGTAAGGTAGGTAATAAGTTTAAAATAATCCCTAACTAAACTAACAACCTATGGTTCCTAGTAAGATTTTAGCTTAACCTGAGCTATTGTCACGACCCAAATTACCTAAAAATCAGAGTAAATTTTTCAATTTTTCATTTCCTTACCCGTCGTGAACAGTTACACTACTAAACAGTTGGGCTATGATTCGGTGTTAGTCACCTCTCACCTATTTACCATTCCATTTTCATACTTCATTTACATATCAATTTATTTAAACTAAATGCATCCCTAATATTACATCCATATACAGTACTGTGTATCTATATGTTCAGATACAAAATTATACAAATGTGTATACCTGATCTTAATAAGAAGCAGCGGATAACCGAAATGCAATACTACTGTCTGTCTCTTCTATTGAATATACCCTGTGGGGTGAAAAATGAAAGGGTGAGCATAAACAGCTCAGTAAGGCAATAATGTAAGCAGGTAGATAACTATACTATCTACGTGCTGATAATGCCATGATATAAAATCGTTTGTATTTGGAGCATGAGGATGACTAAAACGATGTCACATGTATGTATATATCATATAAGAGAAATCATGAAGTCGATATATAAATCAAACATGAAAAAAAATCATCATGTATGTCATCTCATGCTCATCACATTAAAACTTATTTGTTTCATCATAAATTCATCACGTTAAAACTCATTTGTTTCATCATAAACTCATCACGTTAAAACTCATTTGTTTCATCATAAAATAACTTCATCAAGGTCAAACCCATCTCTCGGGAATACCTTGATTCATTAAATCATATCTCTTTTAAAAACATAAATCGGGACATTACCCCTCCCTCGGGTTCGTTCTGGTCTATTCAGACCGTATGATATCATGTGAGGCATGTAGGTTACTGTATGAAAATCGAGGACTATGGCCATACTTTGTCCCTGTGATCCCAGGCTACACGGATCCCGGTGTGCGGGGTATCACAACTGCAACGGGAGGTGGGATCAAGTCCTACCCGCCAGAATATCAAGTAACATCATAGAGTCATCATGACTGCACGGTACAGCGTACTCCGTGTGACATACATGGTATATCGTACTCCGTAGACCCATATCATAGTCTGGGGGTGCCTGCCGTAGGTCTTATCCACCCCAATACTATGTCGATAACCAACCTATGTCTCAAAGTATACGTGCGAGCATCACAACTCTCTGTGACACTGTCTATAGGAGACTTCCGCACGACTATATGCATGTCAACTCACGTCTAGTGCGAGCGAAGCTCCAGCACCACGCTATGCATATCATGATATCTAAAATCTCGTGCAAGCGAAGCTCCAGCACGGTTTTGTGCACACACAAATTTCTCGTACGAGCAATGCTCCAATACGGCTTTTCATGAGAAATAAATCAGTAAACTTGAGTGCGATAAAGACTAGAACTCTTTTTATTCATGTAAATACGATAGGTGGCTCAATCTTGATAAAATATCTTTTAAAATAGTAACCGGTACAAACCGGTATCCTTTCATATAATTCAAGAAATCAACAGCCAACCTATGTGTAAATTTGCTTAAACCAAAGCAATACATTCATATAAAGCATCAAAACATGAAAATCATGCAATTTATCTGCCTTACTACCCTTTTTGTAAATTTTACTATCAGGGGCAAAATCAACTTTTTCTTTATTCACCTAAGCCCCGATTTCCGTAAAATTATCATTTCGTTTTCTAAATACTTTAAGTAATTCTAGACCCTGTAATTCCCCTCAAAATTACGTATAGGTATCTCTATGCACTTACAAAATTCCCTTACCTCGATTCTCGTCGAGCGCGTATCTAAATTCCACTGTCGGAGGCTCGTCCGATCCGATTTGCTGCTAATCCAGTCTCTAGGGCTGCAGATAATTATTTATCACGTCAATTTAATCCAATAAATATAATTCTCTTGTTTACTATAGTCGATTTAACTAATTTGGCTAATTTACTCTTATTGGGCCTAATCGCACTTTAATGGGCTTAGACCCATTTTCAGCCCGTTTCTACTAATTACATTCCTTCTTTAAGTTTACTGGGCTCATTCAGCTTACCAATAATTATCGGGCTTCGTTCCAAACTCATTGGATAGCCCGTATACCATTTACGGTAATTATGTTGTAAATCCAATTAATATCCCTTTTATACAGAATTAATCCATAAATTCCATAAAATAAATCGAAACTCTGTATTAAAGGACTCTAATTGTCGAAATTAAAATGTACTTACCCAATATGATGCGGGATACTAAAATCGGAGCTCAATCGACTCTCGTTCGGGCTTTGTCGTACAACTGCACAATTATATATTTAATCCCGGGTTACTTTTCGATTAAATATAATTTAAATAAATTTCTCGAAAGTCAAATTGGTCACTTTTGACCTCTTATCGACTTACTCGAAGTCCGGTGTATCCCCGAAAATTCTTTCCCTTTTTCTTTTTTCTCTTTTTCTCATTTTTTTCCTTCTTTTTTGGCTGAACCGGTTCAGTCCAGTTCAAACCCGGTTCAGACCGGTCCGGTTCAGCCGGTTCAGTCCGGTTCACCCCTTTGCTAAACCGGTCCGTACCACTTCAGACCTTCCCGCCATCGTTCACGGAGTTTTCGACAGGTTCTCGGGCCGTTTCTGGCTCCATTCGATGCGCCATCACCTGGGAGTTCAAAATCGGGCCTCAGTGTGGGTTGAAACGGCACCATTGCTGATGAATCTTTCCTTCTCCCCCGCGGCTGTCACCTCTCTATCCGATGGATTTCGGCGATTTCGTCGGCCGGTACCGGTCTCAAAAGAACCGGCTTCTCTTCCCGATCACATCGGTACCCGCCGTTCGAGCCCAGCTGCCGTGGAGATCGAGCTCCCTTCTCCCGTCGGTTTCTCCTCCTCCGTTCGCCAGATTCGGCTATCCTTGGTGCGCGTCGCCGGTACCCAAAGCTTCGCCGGCCTCTCCTCTTCCTCCTCGGCCCTTCGTCGGAGCCGTCGGTGCCCGGTGGCCGTGGGTCGGTCGGCCACGCGCGGGTCGTCTCCCTCGGTTTTCCATTTTCTTCTCTCTCCCCGATAATTTTTTGATTCTCTTTTTTTTCTCTTTTTTTATTTTTTTATTTTTTTACAATTATTATTATTTTTATTTATTATTATTTATAATTTAGTTTATTATTTTTATATTCATTATTTTATTATTATTTTGCCAAAATATCTACCAAAATTATTATTTTATTCAAATTAATTTATTTAATTCATTTAATTTATTTATTATATTTTTATCCCTTTTTTCGGGTATAATTTCTTCGTATTTTCGGGATATTGTCCCGAGTGACTTTTCGGTATTTCTAAAAATTTTGGATCTTGATCAATTGGACTCGAAATTTAATTATTTCTTCGTTATTGTTCAAGATTCTCAAATCCATTATTTTTAATTAAATTTTCTTATCGGGTTTATACCGAATTTCGATCTTTTAACCGTTTTGCCCTTGCACGTGTTCGAGATTAATTTAACCTGACTTCCCTTCACAAATACTCATTCATTTCGCATTTTAAATTCTTATCTCCTGTCCGAATCCCGTTTCATTTTATTTGGGACCATTTTCAATTCTTTATAAGAAATTATGATATAATTTTCGGGTCTTACATAATCTCCCCCACTTAAGAAATTTGGTCCTCCAAATTAGAACCAAGTTAGTCTGTAAATCACTCCAGATATTTCACACATATCATACTCTTTAACTCTTATGTAACTTTTTCGGAGTGTACTACTACCAAAGGACTTTAATTAGGGAGATCATCTTAAACCTCAACACTTCCTTCTTCCAACTAATACCCGAATTGATTTTCTAATCATACGTTAAACTTTCATTGAGCTGAGCTGTTGAAGCTCATATCTGATCACATACGTTGGGTCCGGACAGTAATTTCGAAGCATCATAAGATAAGACACATTGTGGATGCCTGCTAATTCAGGTAGTAATGCCAACCTACAGGTCTTATCTCCCACCTTGTCCAATCTCTTTTCGAATCTCGTTATGTCTTTATGCTATGTCCTAAGGGCATGTAACTTCCAACAATACTAATTCACCCTCGGTGAATTCCAATGGTTTCTGTCTCTTGTCAGCATAGCTTTTCTGTCTGCTCTGAGGTGTTCTTAATCCTTCACAATTAACTGAACATCCTCAGAGGTTTGTCTTACCAATTTGGGAACAATTTTCTATCTGTCACCCACTTTTTTATCCAAATCGGAGAAATAACCCTTACGACCATATAATGTCTCATCTGAAGTCATCCCGATACTCAAGTGATAACTATCATTATTGGCGAATTCAATTAGTAACAACTGATCATCCCAGGAGCTTATCATATCAAGCACACACTCTCATCATATCCTCCAGAACCTGTACAGTCCCCTCTGACTGACCATCTGTCTGAGGATAGAAACCGTGCTAATACTGAACCGGGTTCCCATAGCTTCCTGAAAAACGTTCCCAGAAGTGAAAAATGAAGCGGGAATCCCTATTTGATACCATGCTCACTGGAAAATACTTGGTGTTCCACAATTTTTCATACACATAAATCCGCCTACACACTCAGAGTATCTGGGGATTTCCTAACCAGAAGGTGGGTAGACTTAGTCAATCTATCGACTATCACCCCGATAGCCTTATGATTTATCTGGGTCCTCTGTAACCCCTCATAATATCCATGGAGACTTGCTCCCATTTTTCGTGTCGTGTCAATATATAGGTAGAGGCTGCACTAACCCTGCAGACTTCTAATACTCTACCTTATTCTGCTGACACAGGAGACACCTTTTCACAATCTCCACTATATCTCTTTTCATATCTGACCACCAATACCCTTTTTAAAGAATTCGATATATTTGTTACTTCTTGGATGCACTGTATATCCCAAAGAGTGAGATTCTGATAATAACTCTACCTCATCAACTATGGTCTTGGGGAGCACTTATATTGTCTCTGAACCTTAGTAAGCTATCATCTCTCTCTGTGAACTTTATCACTGTACCCATCTGAATCTGACCCATACTATCGACACCATACCGATCATCATGCTAAACCTATCAAATCCAGGTACTCTCATCAGGTTCTAGTCTCAGGCTAGCTGTCACACAATCACTGTCATCATCAGAGGGAATCACATCACTACTGAGGCTTACAACTGCTCTAGCAGCTCACGCTCCCTGACCATCATATGTAATACCATCCCGAGGCTCTTTCTATTCAAGGCATTAGCCATTTCATTAGTCTTTCCTGGGTGGTATAATTTTCACAATCATAATCATTCAAAAGCTCTAATCCTCTTTGTTCTCATATCCGACTCTTTCTGTGAAAACAGATACTCGAGTTTTTTATGATCAGTGCATACTTGAAATTTCTCACCGTATACATAGTATTGTCATATACTCAAGCTGTCAACTTTAAATCATGGGTCGGATAGTCCTTTCATAATCCTTGAGTTGTTTGGATTCATAATCGACTATCTTCCCTTTTTGCATCAATACGCAGTTCATTCATTACTTTGAGGTATCCATAGACTCATAAGAAACCTCTTAATCTGTTGGGTATGGTGAGAATAAATGCGGTGATCAGTTTATTACTTCAATACACCAAAACTCTTGTTACGTCTATCATCTCATTCAAATACAACTTTTTTCTAAGTTAAACGTGTCAATAAAGTAGTCTATTTCGAGAACTCTCCACAAATCATCTGTAAAAACAATCTCCAATTATTGCTTATGATTTCCCTGGACTGTAAATACACCCAGAATATCATCAATATGGACGATAACAATTTGGTCCAGGTAAATTTAAATAACTTGTCGTAGTTGACTTCCACTGAATATTTCAATCACTCATATCTTCGACCTATGTGCGCATAACGTATAATATCCTTCCAAAATCGCTTCCGTTGAAGCTACTAACTCGCGTCATTTCCTTTTTTCTTATATTAATGGATTTTTATAAAATTTTAAATTTTTAAACTTTCCTGATTAATCGAATTCTATATTTCTTATTGTACCATTAAAAGTACCCTAATTTTAAATTTATATTTTACGACTGTCGATTTCAATTTATAAGTTACGTGTGTATACTTTTAGACGCTGTCAAGTCTTCAGGCGGGGAGGTATTTTGAAATACCTTTATTAACCCTCAGACTTGACCACAATTACTTTACGTATCGGTCCATGTGGTCACAATTCATATTCGCTACTAATTGCTTTAATCCTAATTACTTCACGTATCATAGATATTCCTACCTTGCATACGTCTCTTATTCCAATCTATCTCGTATTCAGGATTTATCATAATCTTAAAGCTTATCTCCTTTCGTATTCACTTATAACAAAACTCTGTCATTATTCATTTCGTGAGTACCATCATTTACTCCTTTAATTTCAATCGCTACACCCCTTTTATTACTTGTCAAAACTTACCGTATACTTTCCAGTGATGTTTTCACCCCTATTTTCAACTTACAATTTCTTCATAATTATTTCGTTAGTTAACCCTCCTTCGTTGGGGTACTAACTATCAGCATTGTGCTCATGGGTGTAGGCATTCACGTCTTTTACTAACTTATAAGCAGTTGAAGGCGATATGAATATATATGTGGCACCAGGATCAATTAACACAATTACTTCTTTATTCATAAGCAGTGTGATATCTTTCACCACATCCTATGCAACATCAGTAATATCCTGGTCCAAGGCATAAACTCTCCCTCGTCCAACAACCTACTTTCTCTTTCTCTTTGGCTGTGGCCTCCCTTTTTGGTGCAAAGATATCTACAGGATTTTCTCTATCTCTTTGCTCTTCTGTAGGGTAGTCTCACCCAACTCTGAGCAATCATTAATTAAGTGGTCCGTCTTACCACACTTAATGCCTATTTTAGTTAATAAGGTGTAGGTGTAGGCCTTTACTTCCATGGTATCTACCACACATCCTACATTGCTTACACTGCTACTCTGCTTACACTACTACACTGCTTCATAACAGGTCGTGGTTCTCCAATCACAATACCCCTCATAAGTGTTAAATTGGATGCACTGGGGCCTTACCAATAATCTTACCCCGAGACTCATCAGCTCTAATGTCTTACTAACTGGTCTCTTTCCCGCTCTGACATCTCTGTCATTTTCTATTCTCTTTTGTCTCTATTTCGACCCTTACTACCTTTCCCAATCTCATAGGCGTGCAACACATGATCTTCTTCATGCAACTGTAATTTACGCACTGCCTCGACATAGGTAATGAGCCAATCGGACTCTAATCGATAATTTGAGCCCTTTCATGAACTTTTGGGCTTTTCGACTCTTACTGTCCATAATATCGGGTTCATACTTGGCCAGGGATGTAATCTGAGATTCATACTCATCAATCAACTAATAACTATGGGCAGTGTAAGAAATTTTACCTGTAATTTCCCTTAAGTAGTGTCCGAAATATTCTGTCATTAGAATACATCCAGAAATATTTCTCATGTCGACTTTGGACGTCTAACTCTTCAGATGGGTCAAGCGGACTTCCACCAATGCTCCGCCTCGACTCCAACATAAACGCAGTTAAAATAACTTTCTCGGTCGACATACACCGAAAGAATCCATATAACTTCGCTATCTCATACACCCAGTCCTCAGTAACTATTGGTTTCTTTACTTCACTAAATACCGGAGGGGTGTAAGAATCTCTATAGTCTTAGGTATCTGTTTAGGCTTTACCCTACCTATCCTCAACTACATGCATAGACTAAGTAAACAACTCCGAAATATTTTCTACACTCCACTCCATCCTCTCGGAGCGTGTCTCAATATTGTTTGGTCTCTTTATAGGACCATGTGGAGTATGCTCAACATCAGCCTCTACTTCACTTTCATCTTAAGTCTCATGTGATGACTCATTCGACTCTCAGGCCGATCTCTATGGTCTCGAGCATGTGTACTCGCCCCTCTACCATAGCGGCTATCATTTATAAAAATTATATTCTTGCATTCGAAACTAAATTCTTAGCTGCACTTCTACCTTGATATACACAATTGTATCTAAACAATCCACAGTACATGGGGATGTAAATTTACTTAACCACTAACACTGACTCATATCAGGCCAACTCTGCTCTGATACCATTAATTGCCACGACCTAAATTACCTAAAAATCAGAGTAAATTTTTTGTTTTTTCATTTCCTTACCCGTCGTGAACAGTTACACCACAAAACAGTTGGGCTATGATTCGGTGTTAGTCACCTCTCACCTATTTACCATTCCAATTTCATACTTCATTTACATATCAATTTATTTAAACTAAATACATCCCCAATATTACATCCATATACAGTACTGTGCATCTATATGTTCAGATACAAAATTATACAAATGTGTATACCTGATCTTGATAAGAAGCAGCGGATAACCAAAATGCAATACTACTGTCTGTCTCTTCTATTGAATATACCCTGTGGGGTGAAAAATGAAAGGGTGAGCATAAACAGCTCAGTAAGGCAATAATGTAAGCAGGTATATAACTATACTATCTACGTGGTGATAATGTCATGATATAAAATCGTTTGTATTTGGAGCATGAGGATGACTAAAACGATGTCACATGTATGTATATATCATATAAGAGAAATCATGAAGTCGACATATAAATCAAACATGAAAAAAAAATCATCATGTATGTCATCTCATGCTCGTCACATTAAAACTTATTTGTTTCATCATAAATTCACTACGTTAAAACTCATTTGTTTCATCACAAACTCATCACGTTAAAACTCATTTGTTTCATCATAAAACAACTTAATCAAGGTCAAACCCATCTCTCGGGAATACCTTGATTCATTAAATCATATCTCTTTTAAAAACATAAATCGGGACATTACCCCTCCCTCGGGTTCGTCCTGGTCTATTCAGACCGTATGATATCATGTGAGGCATGTAGGTTACTGTATGAAAATCGAGGACTATGGCCATACTTTGTCCCTGTGATCCCAGGCTACACGGATCCCGGTGTGCTGGGTATCACAACTATAATGGGAGGTGGGGTCAAGTCCTACCCGTCAGAATATCAAGTAACATCATAGAGTCATCATAACTGCACGGTACAGAGTACTCCGTGTGACATACACGGTACATCGTACTCCGTGGACCCATATCATAGTCTGGGGGTGTCTGCCGTAGGTCTTATCCACCTCAATACTATGTCGATAACCAACCCATGTCTCAAAGTATACGTGCGAGCATCTCAACTCTCTGTGACACATAGAATACAGGAGGCTTCCGCACGACTATATGCATGTCAACTCACGTCTAGTGCGAGCGAAGCTCCAGCACCACGCTATGCATATCATGATATCTAAAATCTCGTGCGAGCGAAGCTCCAGCACGGTTTTGTGCACACACAAATTTCTCGTATGAGCAATGCTCTAGTACGGCTTTTCATGAGAAATAAATCAGTAAACTTGAGTGCGATAAAGACTAGAACTCTTTTTATTCATGTAAATACGATAGGTGGCTCAATCTTGATAAAATATCTTTTAAAATAATAACCGGTACAAACCGGTATCCTTACGTATAATTCAAGAAATCAACAGCCAACCTATGTGTAAATTTGCTTAAACCAAAGTAATACATTCATATAAAGCATCAAAACATGAAAATCATGCAATTTATCTGCCTTACTACCCTTTTTGTAAATTTTACTATCAGGGGCAAAATCATCTTTTTCTTTATTCACCTAAGCCCCGGTTTTCATAAAATTATCATTTCATTTTCTAAATACTTTAAGTTATTCTAGACTCTGTAATTCCCCTCAAAATTACGTATAGGTATCTCTATGCACTTACAAAATTCCCTTACCTCGATTCTCGTCGAGCGCGTATCTAAATTCCACTGTCGGAGGCTCGTCCGATCCGATTTGCTGCTAATCCAATCTCTGGGGCTACAGATAATTATTTATCACGTCAATTTAACCCAATAAATATAATTCTCTTGTTTACTATAGTCGATTTAACTAATTGGGCCAATTTACTCTTATTGGGCCTAATCGCACTTTAATGGGCCTCGACCCATTTTCAGCCCGTTTCTACTAATTAAATTCCTTCTTCGAGTTTACTGGGCTCATTCAGCTTACCAATAATTATCGGGCTTTGTTCCAAACTCATTGGATAGCCCGTATACCATTTACGGTAATTACGTTGTAAATCCAATTAATATCCCTTTTATATAGAATTAATCCATAAATTCCATAAAATAAATCTAAACTCTGTATTAAAGGACTCTAATTGTCGAAACTAAAATGTACTTACCCAATATGATGCGGGATACTAAAATCGGAGCTTAATCGGCTCTCGTTCGGGTTTTGTCGTACAACTACACAATTATATATTTAATCTCGGGTTACTTTTCGATTATATATAATTTAAATAAATTTCTCGAAAGTCAAATTGGTCACTTTTGACCTCTTACCGACTTACCCGAAGTCTGGTGTATCCTCGAAAATTCTTACCCTTTTTCCTTTTTCTCTTTTTCTCTTTTTTTCCTTCTTTCTTGGCTGAACCGGTTCAGTCCGGTTCAAACCCGGTTCAGACCGATCCGGTTCAGCCGGTTCAGTTCGGTTCACCCCTTTGCTGAACCGGTTCGTACCGGTTCAAACCTTCCCGCCACCGTTTACGACGTTTTCGACCGGTTCTCAGGCCGTTTCTGGCTCCATTCGACGCGCCATCACCTGGGAGTTCAAAATCGGGCCTCGGTGTGAGTTGAAACGGCACCATTGCCGGTGAATCTTTCCTTCTCCCCCGCGGCTGTCACCTCTCGATCCGACGAATTTCGGTGATTTCGTCGGCTGCTACCGGTCTCAAAAGAACCAGCTTCTCTTCCTGATCACATCGGTACCCGCCGTTCGAGCCCAGCTGCCGTGGATCACCGGGATCGAGCTCCTTTCTCCCGTCGGTTTCTCCTCCTCCGTTCGCCGGATTCGGCTATCCTTGGTGCGCGTCGACGGTGCCCAAAGCTTCGTCGGCCTCTCCTCTTCCTCCTCAGCCCTTCGTCGGAGCCGTCGGTGCCCGGTGGCCGTGGGTCGGTCGGCCACGCGCGGGTCGTCTCCCTTGGTTTTCCATTTCCTTCTCACTCCCCGACAGTTTTCTTATTCTCTTTTTTTTCTCTTTTTTTTATTTTTTTATTTTTTTTACAATTATTATTATTTTTATTTATTATTATTTATAATTTAGTTTATTATTTTTATTCTCATTATTTTATTATTATTTTGCCAAAAATATCTACCAAAATTATTATGTTATTCAAATTAATTTATTTAATTCATTTAATTTATTTATTATATTTTTAACCCTTTTTTCGGGTATAATTTCTTCGTATTTTCGGGATATTGTCCCTAGTGATTTTTTGGTATTTCTAAAAATTTCGGATCTTGATCAATTGGACTCGAAATTTAATTATTTCTTCGTTGTTGATCAAGATTCTAAAATCCATTATTTTTAATTAAATTTTCTTACCGGGTTTATATCGAATTTTGATCTTTTGACCGTTTTGCCCTTGCACGTGTTCGGGATTAATTTAACCTGACTTCCCTTCACAAATACTCATTCATTTCGCATTTTAAATCTTTATCTCCCGTCCGAATCCCGTTTCATTTAATTTGGGACCATTTTCAATTCTTTATAAGAAATTATGATATAATTTTCGGGTCTTACAGCTATCCTACTAGCTACGAACTATATAAATCCCTTACAATAAAAGTGATGCGTACTATTTATCCTTCTAACCTTAGGCACGCATATATGTGCCTATGTCTCCTCGGCATCCAACGAGGTAGTAGCTGCGATTTTCACATAAAGGAACATCCAATTCGGAATCTTTTTTATTTATTTCAGTTCATAGTTTATTTAAGAATTTTCTAAATGCCATTATCAAACTAACTTCTCATGCACATCTATCAATGTTGGATCATCTCCTAATGTATCATCCTTATATATTCAAGATTTGAATCTATTTTATACTTGACTAATTCCATTAAAATGAAACCATCTTATTTTATTATCCTTTTGTATCAAGCTTAATATATAAATATGAATTCAGCTTAAGTTTGACATAATTATTTATTTATCACTATTAATTTACATTACTAGCCTAAATTAATGGAATACTTAGTTAGGCTCGCCACGATATTTTATATATTAAATTTCATATTCGTTTTAACCTTACAAGAACTCATTTATACCTTAAATATTTTTTTTTCAGAAAATAACCTACAATATTTGATTTAGTTTAAACTAAATTTCCAAGTCTCTCTATCTAGTTAACCAAAACTTACAACTTAACATCTCTATTCATATAGCTCAAATTTGTTCATCAACTATAAAACAATGTTATTTACATTATAATTTGTTGATTAAATCCTTCAATTTCTATTGAAACAACTTATCCCCAATTACAAACCCTAATTTACTAATTTCTTCAAAACCAAAATTTAAATTAATTTCTACAACAATCAAGCTATTATAACACCATATGTATATAAATTTAACTATATAAAGCTTTAGTTTTTACCTAGAATTTACAATTACAAAAATGGAGAAACAAAGAAATAAAACATGGTTTTTTTTTTATTACTGTTCGTTGATACGAACTATGCCCACTCTAAGTAACCTAGACGTTCTATCCGCAAGTACACGGGTCGTACAAGTAATAATGGGATTTGAGTCCCGAATTATTATCCCACAAAGAAGTTGATTAGCCTACTTAACTACCGGTTAATCTTACGCTAAGTATATCCTAACAAATTATGAATTTTAAGTGAGCGATCCACAAGGCTAAAATCAAAAATACTGAAGACAATAAAAATTATAAAATAAAACAGAGCTAAAATTACTTATATAGCTCCAAGAAATTAAAAGCGAATACCTACAAAAGATAATTAAAACAGTTAAAATTAATTACCACAATTAAAAATACAAATATGAAAATAAAGAAACAAAATTAATTAAACTAAAATTAAACAAAACTAAAATAAAATAGGCATGTAATTAAACTAATAAGTTAAAAATAAAAATACAATTTACTCTAACCTAAAATCTAATAAAATTAAAATTCAACTAACCTAATTAAGAAAATAATTTCCTATAAAATGATCCTAAATTAAATCTAACTCAAACTAATTACAATTAATAAGACAAAATCTAAATAATGCATGAGAACTAATATTTTTGGATTTTTAAGTTTAAAATGAAGACTAAATTAAAAATGCATGAACAATTTTACTCTAATTTAATTCTAAATGCAAGTCATAAATTCTACACTAACATTAAATCCTAAATCCTATTACATAAAATCAACTATTAACATAATCAAAACTAAGCTTAAACTAACTAATAAAGACCATATAACTAACATGCAAATTTAATTTCAAAAATCCAACTAAGCTAACAACTAAAATTAGAAGGAATAATGACAATAAAAATAAAATAAAAGACATGTATGGAAAATGGATTTGTGACAAAAATGTGGTGCCAAACACAGCCTTATACAGATTGCCAATCATTAAGCTGCCCGTGCACTACCATGTTGCTCTCAGGTACAGAAACTGCTGTTGTACTGGCTCTCGGTCTGCTTTGCTTTTCTTTGCTTCGTTCTCCGCAATCGGTGAGCACAGCAGCACCCGTCCTTACTAACATTCCGCCTACAGTACCTGCAACTTCTACCGACCCCAATTTTCAGTAGTAACTTGTCGACTGTGCATCCAGGAAGCACACAGTAGCAGCTCCTGCTTCAATTGTCCGATCCTTGCACCAGCAGTCCCAACAATGCCCCCAGCTGAATCTGTCACCACGTCCTGCACATCACCAACGCAGCTGCAGCTCTATTTGTACACCAGTGCATATGCTGCACATTCCCTTACTTCACGCACAGCAACATGGCACCTGGTGCTCACCCTGCTTTCCTGCACAGCAAGCTCGACAACCGGTACTGCCCCGACTATCTAGCCTCCTTCTTTCACATTGTTCTGGTTTTCCCACTGCAATAATAGCCGTTGGGGGCTATTTAGACACGCACACACTAGCTTCTTACTCAAACAACAACAACTTCAGCACTACAATCCGTTCAGGTGGCCACAAATGCATGAAGCAACCGTAAATCTGCCCAGTAACACTCCTGCATAAATGAACAGTACAGGGGCAGCAAGACAGAGGTGCTACTGGATGTTAAAAAAAGAAAAGAAAACTAATCCTCAACATTATTAAAGAAAATAGGACATGCATCTAATGTAAACTACATCAATTAATGAATATAGAAAATACAACTGGACTAAAATCGAGAATTAAAACCATGATTGCCTGCTCTTGCTTTTACCCGACTCCTCACTTTGTTCAGAAATTTACATCAACTATTATAATCATAATGGAAGTGAAAACAAAAGGAGTGGATGACCAAGTAGTTAGGAAAGCAGCAAAGTAAAGAAGGGGATGTTTAACAGCTGTCACTAGTCACACCCCTGACTCTACCTGAAAACAGAGTTTCTGTGAGCAACAACATTAGCAAACTCATAGTGATTAATAATGCAGTTAATGACTAGCAAAATAAAAGCGAAATGAGCAACTGAACTGAGATTTAAAACACAGTAAAGAGTAGAAGAAATTAGCTGTTGTCACTAGCTTTCTTCAACAACCCGATGCACTATAAAGAGAGATTGATTTAAATAAGGAAAAAAATGCAGCTATATGAATAGGAGCAAAACACTTAATAACCGAAAAGAAATTGCTTCATTAAAGAAAATTTGAAACTAATAAAGTAAAAATGCCTAAAGCTTGCTAGAATAATGGTGTTTAAAGGAAAATAAACTAACGAAAATTCTAAAAGAAAAACAAGAAAATAAAACATAGCAATGAAAAGTTAATCTAAAATAAAACTATTCTAAAAACTACTCCTAAACTAATTCTAAAAACTACTCCTAAATTACTCTACCCTACAAACTACCCTAAATTCTACACTAGGCTTCTTCATTTTTTTTTAATTACCATCATGTTCTATTTATATACACACTTAGGGGTACAATGGTAATTTTTCCATCCTAGATGAGTTAGCATTGTTTGGCCACTTGTCTTCATTTTATTTGCTACAGAATAGATATTTCCACATCATTCGTCTTCTAGTACACTTGGCTGTGCGATGTGGCCCGACGTGTGTCTTCCAGAAGGTTGGCACGTTGTCCGTCGATCTTATCGTTTCGGAGCGAATAAAACACTAACACTCGGCATCCCATGTGTCCAGATGACTGGTGACTCGGTCTGCAAATTGGAAGTGGTCTACTCTCCTTTAGTCCGTTTTCAGCCCAATTTTGACTGAAACGACTGAGTTTCATCCAGATTTAATTTATCTGCAAATTAAAGAATTTTAATTAAATAAAGAGGATAATTAATAAAATAAATTGGAGATTTAAATAATTAATTAAGAAATTAAGCACAAATAATTCAATAATTAATCATGGTAGACAACGTGTCGAGCTCATAGATATCCGCCGACTTCTTAGGAAATTGCCTCTCCGAGGACCATAGATAGTTGCTAGCAGCCATCTTGTCTAAGAGACCGTAACCTTCCTCCTCTGTTTTGTACATTAGAGCTCCACTAGCAGCAGCGTCAATGATGGTCCTATTTTGGCTAGTAAGTCCATTGTAGAAGGTCTGGACTTGCAGCCACAAAGGTAGGCCATGATGAGGGCACTTCCTAAGAAGCTCCTTATATCATTCCCAAGTTTCGTAAAGAGATTCAGAATCAAACTGGGCAAAGGAAGATATGTCACTACGGAGTCGGGCCTAGAAATTGATAGGCTAACTCATCCCATGTAGAAATGGATCCTGGAGGTAAGGAGGTTAACCAGTGTTGGGCCCTATCCCTAAACGAGAAAGGAAATAATCTAAGCCTCAATGCATCATCCGATAATCCATTATGCTTGAAGGTGTTGCACAAGTCTAGGCCCGATGTGAGTATGTAGGTCGTCATGAGGGAGCCCACTGAACTGTAAAGAGGTTTAGATCATCTGAAGGATTGAAGGCTTGATTTCAAAATTCTTTGCATGGACAGCTAGTGACCTAATGCCGGTATAATACCCTCCAATGGTCTGTACTGCATAATCTTTAACGGTCCTAATTTCTCTATTTTCTGTCATGGTGTTTTGCAGCGGAGCTATAAATTTTCTAGAATGCTTTCTGATTTTCCTAAGTGTTCGTTCAATTTCAGGATCTAAAGGAAAGCAATCATAACTCTTGGCTCTACGCATGCAAACATCAAAAAATCCTTAGAAAATTTTTTTCAGTTTTTTTTAATTTTTCAAATTTTATTTTTAAAAATTTTTATGAAAGAGAAAATTAATAGATCTAGATTAAAGCTCTAAATATTTACAACCCAAGTATTTACAAGCTAGAATTACACCTAAGCATAATTTCACTGATATTAATTACTGGCTAATTGACTTCCCCTGTAACGGCGCCAAAAACTTGATACGAACTATGCCCACTCTAAGTGACCTAGACGTTCTATCTACAAGAGCACGGGTCATACAAGTAATAATGAGATTTGAGTCTCGAATTATCGTCCCACGGTGAAGTTGATTAGCTTACTTAACTACCGGTTAATCTTACCCTAAGTATATCCTAGCAAATTATGAATTTTAAGTGAGTGATCTACAAGGCTAAAATTAAAAATATTGAAGACAATAAAAATTATAAAATAAAATAGAGCTAAAATTATTTACATAGCTCCAAGAAATTAAAAGCGAATACCTGCAAAAGATAATTAAAATAGTTAAAATTAATTACCGCAATTAAAAATTCAAATATGAAAATAAAGAAGCAAAATTAATTAAACTAAAATTAAACAAACCTAAAATAAAATATGCATGTAATTAAACAAATAAGTTAAAAATAAAAATTCAATTTACTCTAACCTAAAGTCTAATAAAATTAAAATTCAACTAACCTAATTAAGAAAATAATTTCTTATAAAATGATCCTAAATTAAATCTAACTCTAACTAATTACAATTAATAAGTCAAAATCTAAATAATGCATGAGAACAAATATTTTTGGATTTTTAAGTTTAAAATGAAGACTAAATTAAAAATGCATGAACAATTTTACTCTAATTTAATTCTAAATGCAACTCATAAATTCTACACTAACAATAAATCCTAAATCCTATTACATAAAATCAACTATTAACATAATCAAAACTAAGCTTAAACTAACTAATAAAGACCATATAACTAACATGCAAATTTAATTTCAAAAATCTAAGCTAACAACTAAAATTAGAAGGAATAATGACAATAAAAATAAAATAAAAGACATGTATGGAATATGGATTTGTGACAATAATGTGGTACCAAACATAGCCTTGTACAGATTGCCAATCATCAAGCTGCCCGTGCACTACCATGTTTCTCTCAGGTACGTAAACTGCTGCTCTACTAGCTCTCGATCTGCTTTGCTTTTCTTTGCTTCATTCTATGCAATCGGTGAGCACAACAGCACCCGTTCCTGCTAGCATTCTACAGTACCTGCAACTTATACTGACCCCAGTTTTCAGCAGCAACCTGTCAACTGTGAAGACAGTAAGCACACAATAGCAGCTCCTGCTTTAATTATTTGATCCTCGCACCAGCAGTCCCAACAATGCCCCCAGCTGAATCTGTCACCATGTCCTGCACATCACCAATGCAGCTGCAGCTCTGTTTGTACACCAGTGCATGTGCTGCACATTCCCTTACTTCACGCACTACAGCATGGCACCTAGTGCTCACCCTGCTTTCCTGCACAGCAAGCTCGACAACCGGTATTGCCCCGACTATCTAGCCTCCTTCTTTCACGTTGTTCTGGTTTTCCCACTGCAACAATAGTTGTTAGGGGCTGTTCAGACACGAACACACTAGCTTCTTACTCCAAACAACAACAACTTCAGCACTACAATCTATTCAGCTGGCCACAAATGGATAAAGCAACTGCAAATCTGCCCAGCAACACTCCTGCATAAATAAAAAGTACGGGTGCAGCAAAACAGAGCAAGACAGAGGTGCTACTAGATGTTAAAAAAAAAAAAAGAAAAGAAAACTAATCCTCAACATTATTAAGGAAAATAAGACATGCATCTAATGTAAACTATATCAGCTAATGAAGACAGAAAATACAACTGGGCTAAAATCGAGAATTAAAACCATGGTTGTCTACTCTTGCTTTTACCCGACTCCTCACTTTGCTCAGAAATTTACATCAACTATTATAATAATAATGGAAGTGAAAACAAAAGGAGTGGATGACCAAGTAGTTAGGAACGCAGCAGAGCAAAGAAGGGGATGTTTAACCGCTGACACCAGTCACGCCCCTGACTCTACCCAAAAACAGAGTTTCTCCAAGCAATAACATTAGCAAACTCATAGTGATGAATAGTGCAGTTAATGACTAGCAAAATAAAAATGAAATGAGCAACCGAACTGAGATTTAAAACACAGCAAAGAGTAGAAGAAATTAGCTGTTGTCACCAGCTTTCTTCAACAACCCGATGCACTGTAAAGAGAGACTGATTTGAGTAAGAAAAAAAAAAAGGAAAAAATGTAGCTATATGAATAATGGCAGAACACTTAATTACCAAAAAGAAATTGCTTCATTAAAGAAAATTTGAAACTGATAAAGTAAAAATGCTTAAAGCTTGCTGGAACAATGGTGTTTAAAGGAAAATAAACTAACAAAAATTCTAAAAGGAAAACAAGAAAATAAAACATAGCAATGAAAATTTAATCTAAAATAAAAATATTCTAAAAACTACTCCTAAACTAATTATAAAAACTACTCCTAAATTACTCTACCCTACAAACTACCTTAAATTCTACACTAGGCTTCTTCATTTTTTTTTTTCAATTGCCATCTTGTTTAATTTATACACACTTAGGGGTACAATTGTAATTTTTCCATCCTAGATGAGTTGGCATGGTTTGACCACTTGTCTTCATTTTATTTGCTACATAGTAGATATTTTCACGTCATCAGTCTTCTAGTACACTTGGTTGTGCGATGTGGCCCGACGTGTGTCTTCCAGAAGGTTGGCACAGTATCTGTCGATCTTATCATTTCGGAGTGAATAAAATACTAACACTCGGCATCCCACGTGTCCAGACGACTAGTGACTCGGTCTGCAAATTGGAAGTGGTCCAATCTTATTCAGTCTGCTTTCAGCCTAATTTCGATTGAAACGATTGAGTTTCATCCGAATTTAATTTATCTACACATTAAAGAATTTTAATTAAATAAAAGGGATAATTAATAAAATAAATTCTAGATTTAAATAATTAATTAAAAAATTAAGCACAAATAATTCTATTAAAAATAGAATTATCATTGGTGTCAGAGGGAGGAAGGGATAGCGTGAGGAGGAGGACGGGACGTCGGTGGTCGTCGGGCTCATAAGTTGGAGGGATGGTTGACGTCTTCACCGGTGACTGGTTTGCGACACCATTTGAAAAGGAGGGTTTTGGTTTGCTGCGTTCTCAATTTTCAGTGAAGGGAGAGGAGAGGAGAGGAGAGGAAAGGGGAGAAGCTGTGGGTTCAGTTTTCGATGGGGGTCGGGTCACCGACGTCAAATGGTAGACGGTAAGGGAAGGGAGAAGCAGAGAAGAAAAAAAGGGGGGAGAGGTTTTCTATTTGCGATTCTCAGAGGGGTACTCGAGAACGAGGGGTGGGGGGGAGATACTCGGTCGTCAGCGGCAGTTGAGGATGGTCGGCAGGGGAGATAAAGGGGGAGAGAGGGGTTCGGGCAACGAAGCAGGAGCAAATAAAGGGGGTTTTGGGTCGCGCGACAGGGAGAACCTTGTCACGAGATGATAATTTTATTTTTAATAGAATTATTTGTGCTTAATTGCCTAATTAATTATTTAAATTCCTAATTTATTTTATTAATTATTCCCTTTATTTAGTTAAAATTCTTTAATGTGCAGGTAAATTAAATCCGGATGAAACTCAGTCGTTTCAGTAAAAAATAGGCTGAAAACTGGCTAAAGGAGATTGGACCACTTCCAATTTACAGACCGAGTCACCAACTCGTCTGGACACGCATGATGCCAGGTGTGTATTTTATTCGCTCTGAAACGATAAGATCGATGGACACCATGCCACCCTTCTGGAAGACACACGTCGGGCCACATTGCAAAACCAAATTGGACAAAAAGACGAGTGACGTGGAAATATCTACTCTACAGTAAATCAAATGAAGACAAGTGGCCAAACAATGCCAACTTATCTAGGATGAAAAATTACCATTGTACCTCTAAGTGTGTGTATAAATAGAACATGATGGCAATTGAAAAAAATTAAGTAGTGTAGATAGGGTAGGAGTAGTGTAGAGTAATTTTAGGAGTAGAGTAATGTAGTCTAGAGTAGCCTAAGGTTAAGTAGTTTTAATAGTTTCTTTTATCTTTCCATTTAGCCACCATTTTTTACTATTCACAATAATGTCCATTTTTATTTAAAAGCTTTCAAGTTAATTTTTCGTTTTCTTTATAGCCACCATTGATTTTCTTTTTGCAAGTTCTCATTTTGTTTACTGTTGATGGAAAATTTAAACCTTCATTAAATAGAAATGGTTACATTTTTTGGTGGTTACAAGTTCTCTTCTGTTTCCAGTTTTTGCCTTACTGTGCATTCGGGTTCGAAGGGCTGGTGACAGCAGCAATCTTACTCAACCCATTTCTCTTGTTTCAATTTTATTCATTGTATATTTTTCTTTATTTAGTTTATCTTCCATTTTCCAGTTTAAGCAATTTATCATTTTCTATCTTTTTTTTCGGTAGTGTTTCATTCGGTTACTGTTGCAGGAACTAACAAATGTTGCAGGGATGGTGTAGAGCACTTGGCATTATTGAGGCGATCAGGACCTAATGTGCGTGGCTGTGTGGTTACTGAATCTAGCGAGAGCTGGGACGGCTGCATGATCCCATGGTATGCAAGGAAAGGTTGTACTGGAAGCATAAGGGTATATTGACAGAATTGATGTTGTCGTTGTAACTAACCGGACTAGGCAGATCATGCAAAAGCTTTTGTTCGATTCTTCAAGTTTTGTTTAGTTATTGCTGTATTTTTCTTAAGCTATTTCTGCTCTGGTTTAAATTTCTTTTTCAGTATTCCAAGTTATTTAACAGCATTATTTTCTTTTTCTACACTAGCATTTCTATTTTCTATACTCTTATTGTGCCACCTCCTGCAATCTTCTCGGTTCTGGTTGCAAGACTAGTCCTCTGTTTTGTAGCTTCCTAATGGAGTCGAGCCCTCGCGAGCTGCTGTGGTTGTGCGCTGCTGTGAAGTCTGCTGGAGGGAAGCTGTGTGACAAAGGGCTTCTTTCTCATTCTGTTGTGGTAGCGTGAAGCAAGGATAGCAGCTATTGTTCAGTGCTGAAGCAAAGCATTAGGATGGTATTGCAAGTTGCTAGGAAGCACGAATGAAGCTGATTTTTTCTGCTCTGTTTTAATACAATTTACTGTTCATAAGTTAGTTATTATTCTAGTTGAATTTTTTTGACTGATTTACATTTCTTTGGAGTCTGTTAAGATTGCCTCATTGTTTCCATTTTCTGTTGCCCCGTTTCTATAATGATGGCCTGCCTAGGTAGAGTAGAGTTGTGTTCTTGGGACATGCGAATCAGAGCAACAAATCATGCTGATGAGCAAGGGGTACAGTACTAGGACTTTGGTGGTGGACGATGTGCCTGATTGACCGAGTACTGCTTGGACTGAAGCAAATCATGGTTGGTTTTAAAGCTACAGATCAAGGACGAGGGAGCAGTTTGCAGAATGAGTGTCTACAGGCGTCGGCAAGGGCAGCACCTAGAGCATAGAAAGGCTACATAGAGTGCAGACATTTTGTAGGACACAGTGCACACAAGACAGTCTGCTTAGTATTAACAGTACCAAGGGCGTGTTTGGCCAGTTGGAAATGTTCCTATTTAAATTTCTTGCATTTCTATTATTGTTTAATTGTTGTTATGCCTTTTTATTTTATTTGTTAGCTTAGGTAAAAGTTAGAATCTGTAATTAATTTGCATGTTAGTTATAGTTTCTTTGCTTAAATGTTAGTTTTAATTATATTAATAGTCAATTTTTTATAATAGGATTTAAGACGTAATTTTAAGTTTAGTGTTAATGTATCGCATTTAGATTTAAATTAGGAGTAAGATTATTTTATGTAATTTTATGTTAGTTCAATTTGCATTTTTATTAATTAGTTTAATTACATGCATATTTTATTTTACTCTTGTTTAATTTTAGTCTAATTAATTTTGTTTTTTATTTTTATCTTTCGCATTTTAGTTTATCTTCATTAATTAATTTTAATTATTTTAATTATCTTTTGTAGGTTATTGTTTTTAATTGCTTAAAACTCTGTAAGTAATTTTAGCTCTGTGTTATTTTCTTTATTGTTTTCAGTATTTTTCATTTTAGCCTTGTAGATCACCCACTAAGTATTCATAATTTGCTAGGATATACTTAGAGAAAGATTAACTGATACTTAATTAGGCTAATCAGCTTCTTTGTGGGATGATAATCTGGGACTCAAATCCCATTATTACATGTACGACCCGTGCACTTGCGGATACACGTCTAGGTTACTTAGAGTGGGCGTAGTTCGAACCAAGTTTTTGGTGCTGTTGCCGGGGACAGTCTTAATTAGCCAGTAATTGTTATCGGTGAATTTATGCTTACGTGTAATTCTAGCTTGTAAATACTTAGGTTGTAAATATTTAGAACTTTAATCTAGGTTAGTTAATTTTCTCTCTCATAAAAAAATTTTGAAAAATTAAAAATTATAAAAATATTCTGAGGACTTTGTGGTGTTTGCACGCGTAGAGCCACGAGTTACGATTGCTTTCCTTTAGATCCTTAAAATTGAACGAACTCTTAGGAAAATTAGAAAGGATTCTAGGAAATTAATAGCTCTGCTACAAAACACCATGGCAGAAAATAGAGAAATTAGAACCGTTGGAGATTATGCAATACCGACTATAGGAGAGTATTATATCAGCATTAGGCCACCAGCTGTCCCTGCAAACAATTTCAAAATTAAGCCTGCAATCCTTCAGATGATCCAGACTTCTTTACAGTTCAGTGGGCTTTCGCATGATGACCCACATACTCACCTAGGGCAATTTCTGGACCTGTGTAAGACCTTCAAGCACAATGGATTTTTTGATAATGCGCTTAGGCTTAGATTATTTCCCTTCTCGCTTAGGGATAGGGCAAGACACTGGTTAACGTCCTTACCTCCAGGATCCATTTCTACATGGGATGAGTTGGCCCATCAATTTTTAGCTAAGTTTTTCCCTCCATCTAAAATGGCCAGACTCCGTAGTGATATATCTTCCTTTGCCCAATTCGATTCTGAATCTCTTTACGAAGCTTGGGAAAGATATAAGGAGCTTCTTAGGAAGTGCCTTCATTATGGCCTACCTTTATGGTTGCAAGTCCAGACCTTCTACAAGGGACTTACCAGCCAAAATAGGACCATCGTTGACGCTGATGTGCAAAACAGAGAAGGAAGCTTACGAGCTTTAAGACAAGATGGCTGTTAACAACTATCAATGGTCTTCGGAGAGGCAACTGTCTAAGAAGTCAGCGGGTATCTATGAGCTCAACACGCTATCTACCTTGACCTCTCAAATAGCTAAGCTTACGAAAAAGGTAAAGTCGCTTAGTACCCAGTATAATCCTTCCTCCAGCCCTAATCCTGTGTATTCTGTCCAAAGTCCTTTTCTGTCCTGTGACCAGTGTGGTGGTACACACTCTGTAGATAAGTGTCCGCTTAACCTAGAATCGGTTCAATACGTTCCCTATCTCTGAAGCAATAGACAACCCCTTTTCAAACACCTACAATCTAGGGTGGAGGAACTATCCTAAATTTTCCTGGAGCCAAAATCAAGGGCAACCTTCTAATTCCAGACCTGTAGGACCCCTTAGTTTTCAAGCTCCACCAGTTCATGTACCACCACATCAGCAGTTTCCATATCACCCGCCTCATCACCCATCCCTACATCAATTTCACCATCCACCACCACCACCATTTATGCAGCCCCAACACCTACTTACACCAGCAGCTGAGAAGAAGCCAACACTAGAGGAGTTGTTCACGACTATCTTGCAAAATCAAGCTGCTTCAATTAAAAATTTAGAGGTTCAGGTTGTACAAATAGCAAATGCTCTTAGCCAGCATCCTCAAGGGACCCTTCCCAGCAATACTGAAGTTAACCCTATTAGGCAAAGGGAGGGTAAATAACATGTGCAATCCATCACCCTTAGGAGCGGCAGAGAGCTAGATGAGCCACAAGTTAAGTCTGGACCTAAACAGCCCATAGTTGAAAAATCCATAGGTTCTAATGAAGCAGCTCAGAAAGAGCAGGAACATCAGGATCAAGATGCAAATGGAAACAAAGCTAGGTGCTTCTTCATCTTTACCTTCTTCTTCTTCTTCACAACCTTCTTCGTCCTCTGATGCGACACATGTTCCCACTACATCCCTTCTAGTTAGACCACCAGTACCTTTTCCTCAAAGGTTCCAAGATCAAAAACTCGATCAACAATTCACCAAATTTCTTAAGATTTTTAAGAAACTTCACATCAACATTCCTTTCGCAGATGCTTTAGAGCAAATGCCAAGTTATGTGAAGTTTTTGAAGGATATCCTCTCTAGGAAGAGAAGATTAGAAGATTATGAGACGGTGGCCTTGACTGAGGAGTGTAGTGCAATTATTCAAAGGAAATTACCCCCAAGCTCAAAGATATCAGGAGTTTTACCATACCCTGCACGATAGGAAATTTGTTCTTTGGTAGAGCCCTGTGTGATTTAGGAGCTAGTATAAATCTGATGCCTTTATCTATTTATCAGAAGTTAGGAATAGGGGTTGCTAAGCCCACTACAGTGATCCTTCAGCTGGCTGATCGATCCATTAAATATCTGAAGGGGGTCATTGAGGATGTTTTAGTAAAGGTTGACAAGTTTATTTTCCCTGTGGATTTTATTGTATTAGACATGGAGGAAGACAGAGAAGTCCCAATTATACTAGGCAGACTTTTCTAACGACTGGTAGAACATTAATTGATGTATAAAAGGGGGAATCAACTATGAGAGTCCTAAATCAAGAGGTGACATTTCATGTTTTCAAACCTATGAAGTTCCCTGATGACTCTCAAGAGTGTTTTAAGATGGAGGTTAAAGAGGATATAAGGCTTGAGCATAAGAAATCTGAGAGAAAGAAGGAAGTAGATAGAGCTCAGGAGGATTTGACTGTCAATATTTTGTCATCACTTTGGCTGATCCTCCTACTCTTCGCCCTGCTGCTGAGTATCGTTTTCTTTAGCTGCATTTGAGGTGCTTTATTTCTCTTTACTTTTTGTGCAGTTCTTTTCTACTATTTCTTTCTTTGTTTATTTTGCAGATTGCATTTCTAGTGTTACGTTTTCAATCAAGCTTCGATTGTTCATCATCATCATAAAGGGGAGTACTCTGTTCTTAAACTTCAATGTTTATATTATCTGCACACTGAGGACACTGTGCACTTTAAGTTTAGGGGAAGGGATATCACTTGAGCAATTTTAAAAATTTTCAGCAAAATTGAAAAAAATTTTAAATTTTTTTCGAAAATCTAAGCTTACACTGTTTGATTTTAGGAAGATTTGGTGCTTAGCATGTAGTTTTCCCATATTTCGATGATATGACCCCATGATTTAGTCTGACTTTGATTGACTAAGAAGCATTATTATAGGAAAGGCATGAAGTTGAATTCTTGAATTTGTCTTGATTCTGATTGTGATTTCCTAATTTTATGCACAAGTCATGTCATGAATCTATATATTTATTTAGAGAAAGCTTATGTGGACATAGGATTGCATTTGTTCAATTGATTTTGTGCATCATATTCTAGAATTTGTTTGATCTAATCTCGAGGTGAAATATTTGATTACACTTAATTAGAGAAATGATTTAGGTCATCTTTGGATCGTTTGAGCCTTTCTAGCCATCCTTGTACATATTTTACCCCTAGTCACCCGTCTGGGCCAAATAAGCTTTTCTCTGTAAATACACCTGCATATTTTTCCTTAGCTTAAGCACTCTTTTCCTATCCCTTACCCCTAAAGCATGAAAAGTCATTGGGATATATTGTGAGATATGTATATATGGGTATTAGGAGATAGTGAAAGTTTGAAAAAAATGAAAAGAAAAAAATGAAAAAAGAAAAAAAGTGCGAAAAAAAGAAGAAGAAAAATACAAAAATAGAATAAAATGTTTAGCAAAATACATAAGTTTGGGGGAAATAAATTTGAGCTCTTACATTAAGATCCTAGAAGTAATATATGTTAAGGGGTAATTAAACCTAAATCGACTTTATCATACCTTAGCCCCAGCCTTACATTACAAGCTTAATGAAGTCCTATTGATTTTTTATTAAGTGTGACTACATTAGTGGAGAGAGAAGTGAAAAGCAAACTAATGGGAATGATCACATGTCATTGACTTTGCATTCACTATGTTTGCATAATCTGATCCGGGTAATGTACTGTGAAGTGGATTTGACATTTTTCACACACACACGAGGAGTCCAATTTGGGTTAGGACTTATGATTGGATGATTCTAAGTGTTGGACTTGTAATTGTGAGTCTTTGAGATCAGAGTCTATACTTTTTCTTTGAGGATAATATTGGAAAAATTATTCCTTTTAATATTTGTCATTCCTACATTTGTTTTGTTTTGCTTGAGGACAAGCAAAAGCTCAAGTTTGGGGGTGTGATAATTCTATCTTTAATAGAAATATTTGTGCTTAATTGCCTAATTAATTATTTAAATCCTCAATTTATTTTATTAATTATCCCCTTTATTTAATTAAAATTCTTTAATGTGCAGGTAAATTAAATCCGGATGAAACTCAGTCGTTTCAGTCAAAAATAGGCTAAAAACGGGCTAAAGGAGACTGGACCACTTCCAATTTGCAGACCGAGTCACTAAGTCATCTGGACATGCGCGATGCCAGGTGTTCGTATTTTATTCGTTATGAAACGATAAGATCGACGGGCACCATGCCACCCTTCTGGAAGACACACGCTGAGCCACATCGCACAATCGAATTGGACAAAAAGACGAGTGACGTGGAAATATCTACTCTGCAGCAAATCAAATGACAATAAGTGCCCAAACAATGCCAACTTATCTAGGATGAAAAATTACCATTGTACCCATAAGTGTGTGTATAAATAGAACATGATGGCAATTGAAAAAAATTAAGTAGTGTAGGTAGGGTAGGAGTAGTGTAGAGTAATTTTAGGAGTAAAGTAATGTAGTCTAGAGTAGCCTAGGGTTAAGTAGTTTTAATAGTTTCTTTTATCTTTCCATTTAGCCACAATTTTTTACTGTTCACAACAATGTCCATTTTTATTTAAAAGCTTTTCAAGTTAGTTTTTCGTTTTCTTTATAGCCACCATTGATTTTCATTTTGCAAGTTCTCATTTTGTTTACTGCTGATGGCAAATTTAAACCTTCATTAAATAGAAATGGTTACACTTTTTAGTGGTTACAAGTTCTCTCCTGTTTTCAGTTTTTGCCTTACTGCGCATTCGGGTTGGAAGGGCTGGTGACAGCAGCAATCTTACTCAACCCGTTGCTCTTGTTTCAATTTTATTCACTGTATATTTTTCTTTATTTAGTTTATCTTCCATTTTCTAGTTTAAGCAATTTATCATTTTTTATTTTTTTTCAGTAGTGTTTCATTCGGTTACTGTTGCTGGAACCAACAAATGTTGCAGGGATGGTGTAGAGTACTTGGCATTATTAAGGTGGTCAGGACCTGATGTGCATGGCTGTGTGGTTACTGAATCTTGCGAGAGCTGGGACGGCAGCATGATCCCATGGTATGCAAGGAAAGGCTGTACTGGAGGCAGAAGGGTATATTGACAGAACTAATGCTGCCGTTGTGACTAACCGTACTGGGCAGATCATGCAAAATCTTTCTTTTGATTCTTCAAGTTTTGTTTAGTTATTGCTGTATTTTTCTTAAGCTATTTCTGCTATGGTTTAAATTTCTTTTTTAGTATTCCAAGTTATTTAACAACATTATTTTCTTTTTCTATAGTAGTATTTCTATTTTCTAGACTTTTATTGTGCGACCTCCTGCATTCTTCTCGGTTCTAGTTGCAAGACTAGTCCTCTGTTCTGTAGCTTCCCAATGGAGTCGAGTCCTCGTGAGCTGCTGTGGTTGTGCAATGCTGTGAAGTCTGCTAGAGGGAGGCTGTGTGACAGAGGGCTTCTTCCTCATTCTGTTGTGGCAGTGTAAAGCTAGGATAGTGGCTATTGTTCAATGCTGAAGCAAAGCATTAAGATGGTATTGCAAGCTACTGGGAAGCACGAATGAAGCCGATTTTTTTTTTTTTGCCTTCCAGTTCCCTCTATTTTGCTCTGTTTTAATACAATTTACTATTCATAAGTTGGTTATTATTCCAATTGAATGTTAATGACTGATTTACATTTCTTTGGAGTCTGTTAAGATTGCTTCACTGTTTCCATATTCTGCTGCCCCGTTTCTGTTATGTTGGCTTGCCTAAGTAGAGTAGAGTTGTGTTCCTGGGACATGCAAATCAGAGCAGCAAATCTTGTTGCTGAGCAAAGGGTACAGTACTTGTCACGACCCAATACTACCAAAATCAGTACAAATTTTTTGCTTTTGAAAAATCTTTCTTACCTCCTCGTGACATATCCCTCTAAACAAGTCGGGCTGTGAATAAATATCGATATACTATTCTAACCATTTAAGAAATATCACACGTAAACATACATACTGATATCATTTATCATATAATAGAGTGGTTGGTATGTTTATACATCACATGATTCTTTATTTACATCCTCAAATATTCCTTCAAATACAATATTGTGCTGTAAGCATACTAATACAAAATTTTGTACATGGTGTATACCTAAAAGTCGATGAGAATCACAGAAATTAGCTATGCCGTCTACTCACTACACCCGTTATCTCTATGGTGAAAACAATAAAAGTGGGTGGAAAATGAAAGGGTGAGCTCCACATGCTAAGTAAGGCAATAAAACAAACGGGTAGATAGCTATACTATCTACATGCTGATAAGAAATCAGGATATATGTGAGCATAAAGTAAAAACAATGATATGCCATATATATAATATCACCTGTTCTAAAACAAGAAATCGGCATATAAAACATGGAATAATTCTCATGTGAAAACATCTCATGCTCAAATGGATCGATACGTTTTAAAACACCCCATCTGGGTCAAAATATGATACACTCAACGAATCAAAATTCATTCCAACAAAATTCTTTATTTTCAAATTTCCTTTTTTTTATTTATTAATTTATTTATTATTATTTTAATACATTAAAATATATTAAAATAATCAAAGTATCCCTAAAAATATCTTAAAAATTATTATTTAATTCATTTAATCAATAAATGAATTTATCAGTCTATTTTCGTCTTTCCGGTATATTTTTCGATTATTTTCGGGATCATCTTTCAAATTAAAAATCCAGATTAATTTCGAATTAATTTCGATTAATTCCCATAAATTAATATCTAGATCAATCGGACTCGAATTTAAATATTTTCCTCGTTATTGATCTAGATTTCGCAAATTCCATATTTTAATGAAAATTACTTATCGAATTTATATCGAATTTTGGTCTTTTGACCATTTTACCCTTGCACGTGTTCGAGACCAAATTAAATCGACTTTCTTTCATAAATCCACAATCTTTTCCCTATTTTCAATTCCATATTTTCAGTCAACTCGATTAAATTCCTTAAACGAACTTGTTGGGTCCCTACTTTCCCGATTTATCCTTATTGGATTTTACGTACATTATTTCGTTTCATCCACATTTATCAAATCCGAATCAACCATCTTATGAATCCATTAACATATAATAATGTCATACAATATGGAAATCATAATGAATATCATACAAAGATGCAGATCTCACAATCTCCCCTACTAAAAGAATTTAGTCCTCCAAATTAGAACCAAATCAATCGGTAAACAACTCCGGGTACTTCTCATGTATCATGCTCTCTAGCTCCCCGGTAGCTTTCTTCGGAGTGTGATATTGCCACTGAACCTTCACCAGGGAGATTGTCTTGGATCACAATACCTTCTCCTTCCTATCCAAAATCTGAACCGATCTCTCAACATATGTTATACTGTCACTAAGCTCTAACGGCTCATACTGAATCACACGTGACGGATCCGGATGGTACTTTCAAAGCATAGAAACGTGGAAGACACTGTGTACACTTGCCAACTCTGGTGGTAATGCCAATCTATAGGCCTTATCTCCCAGTCGCTCTAGAATCTCAAAGGGTCAAATAAAACGAGGGCTTAGTTTACCTTTCTTACCGAACCTCATGATACCCTTGGAAGGAGAAACTCTCAAAAACACTGACTCACCCTTTGCAAACTCTAGTGGACTGTGTCTTCTGTCAGCGTAACTCTTCTGTCGACTCTGAGCTGTCCGCAATCTATCGCATGACATCCTCAGTAGTCTGCTGAACCAAGTTAAGAGCAAATAATAGTCTGTCACCAATCTCTTCCCATCCAATAGGGGAACGACATCTGTAACTATACAGTGCCTCATACGGTGCCATCCCGATACTCGAGTGATAACTGTTATTGTAGGCAAACTCGACTAATTGTAAATGATCATCCCAGGAGCCTCCAAAATCCAGTACACAGGCTCTCAAAATATCCTCCAGAGTCTGTATAGTCCTCTCTGACTGACTATCTGTCTGAGGATGGAAAGCGGTGCTAAATCTCAACTGGGTCCCCAATGTTTCCTAAAAGTGTTCCCAAAAATAGGAAGTGAAGCGAGCATCCCTATCAGAAACAACGCTCACTTGAACACAATGTAGCCTGACAATCTCTCAAACATAGAAGTTCACCAACGTACTTAGAGCATCTGTAGCTCTCATAGCTAAGAAATGGGTGGACTTCGTCAGTCTACCCACAATCACCCATATGGCATCGTGACCTCTGTGGGTCCTCGGTAATCCCATCACAAAATCCACGGTGACATACTCTAATTTCCATGTTGATATCGGTAGAGGTTGCAATAATCCTGCAAGCTTCTGATGCTCTACCTTTGCCTGCTGACAGACGAGACATCTCGCGACATACTCTGCTATGTCTCTCTTCATCCCAGACTACCAATAAACTCTCTGGAGATTCTGATACATCTTCGTACTCCTCGGATGTACTGTATACCTCGTTGACTGAGCCTCTGATAAAATCATCCTCCTAATCTCAGGATCCTCGGGAACACATATCCTACCGTGGAACCTCAATAAACCATCAGTACTCAATGCAAAATCGGTATCTACACCTGCTTGTACCTGACTCATCAACTGAATACATCCCTGATCGCTCTACTGAGCCTGTCGGATACGATCAATCAACTCCGGCTCCAACCTCAGGCTCACAATGATCTCAACTCTATCAATCTCAGGGGGTACTATGTCCAAACTGAGGCTCGCGAACTGCTGTAACAGGTCATATTCCTGAACCATCATAAATGATACCAACCCTAGGCTCTTCCTACTCAAAGCATCAGCAACTACATTAGCCTTACCTGGGGGGTATAATATTTCGCAATCATAATCCTTCAGGAGCTCGAGCCATCTCCTCTGTCTCATTCAGCTCCTTCTACGAGAATAAATACTTAAGACTCTTATGGTCTTTAAAAATCTAAAACTACTCACCATATAAGTAATGGCGCCATAGTTTCAGTGCAAACACTATAGCCGCCAACTCCAAATCGTGGGTTGGATAGTTCCTCTCGTGGTCTTTCAACTGTATAGATCCATAGGTAACTACCCTCCCATGCTGCATCAATACACAGCCCAGTCCCAGATGAAATGCATCTGTATATACCAAAAAACCTCCTAAGCTAGTAGGTATGGTGAGAACTGGAGCAGTGGTCAACTAACGCTTCATCTCCTGAAAACTCCTCTCACAGGCATCATCCCACATAAACTTAACATCCTTCCATATGAGACGAGTCAACGAAACATCTAATTTGAAGAAACCCTCTACAAATCTCCTGTAGTATTCAGCCAAACCAAGAAAACTTCGAATCTCTGTAACTGTCCTGGGCCGTTCCCACTGAATAGCTGCCTTAATCTTGGATGGGTCCACTGACACCCCATCCCTCGATACCATATGGCCCAGAAAAGAAATCTATTCCAACCAGAAGTCACAATTACCGAGTTTGGCATAGAACTGTCTCACTCTGAGGGTCTTTAGCACTATCCTCAAGTGCTGCTTGTGGTCCTCCCTGGATCTAGAGTATACCAAAATATCATCGATAAACACAATCATAAACCGATCCAGGTATGGCTTGAACACATCGTTCATCAAAGCCATGAATACTGTGGGCGCATTAGTCAACCCGAATGGCATAACCAAAAAATCATAATGACCATAACGGGTCCTAAATGCTGTCTTGGGCACATCCTCCCTTCGTATCCTCAGCTGATGATACCCAGACCTCAGATCAATCTTAGAAAAGACCTGTGCTCCTCGAAGTTGATCGAACAGATCATTAATGCATGGAAGGGGATACTTATTCTTAATGGTAGCCTTATTCAACAATTTGTAATCCATACATAATCGAAAGCTGTCATCTTTCTTTCTCACAAACAAGACCGAAGCTCCTCAAGGTGATACGCTCAGTCTCACAAACCCCTTCTCAAGTAAATCCTGTAACTGCTTCCTCAGCTCCTCCAACTCAATCGGAGCCATCCTATACGATGGTCTCGAAATCGATTATGTACCAGGTACTAAATCTATCCCAAACTCCATCTCTCTGGCTGGTGGTAATCCTAGTAAATCATCTGGAAAGACATCAAGAAACTCCCTAACCACTGGAATATCTCTCAACTTCGATTGTACCTGGTCCGTATCGACCACATATGCGATGAATCTTTCAAAATATAAATCATAAAATCAGCAAAAATTCATTGCTCCTTTTAGAACAACCACTGATTGCATTACTTTTCAGGGAAATTTTATAGCACATCTTTCGGGGGTATTAAATATTAACATCTTAGAAAAGCAATCTAACACAACACGATTGGCAGCTAACCAATCCATTCCTATTATGACCTCGAAGTCCCTCATATACATCACAATAAGGTCGACTGACATTTCTTTTTCCCCAACTTTCAATTTACAGGCCTTAACTACATACTCTACTAGCTGACTAGTGTTTATGTGGTAAGTATTAACAATTTACTACTCAGAGGAATAGGCTTTACATACCTAGATAATTTATATGCAAATGAAGGTGATACGAATGAATGCATGACATCAGGATCAATCAAAACATAGGCTTCTAAATCAAAGATCAGGATGGTACCTTTCACCACATCAAACGACTAATCTGCCATATCCTGGTCCAAAGCATGAACTCGCCCTGTACCCATCACTTGCTTCCATTTCTCCTCGGTAGTAGCTCTCCTCCTCTGAGCAGGAACCTGAACTGGAGCTCTCTCTAGTTCATTGCCTTTTTGTGGGGCAGTGTCCTGTCTCTCTGGGCAATCTCTAACCACATGCCTTGGCCTCCCACAATGATAACATACTACAGTAGTAGCTATCGGCACTATATAAGGTTTGGTACCATGATATCTGCCACATCACCTACATCTATCAGTAGTAGGACGTGGTCCTCCAATGACAATGCCTCTAGCTGGTGGTAAAGTCGGATGAACAGGGGGTCTATCTGTCCTCTCCTGAACCTCCTTAATCTTTGACCTCTTATCAGAGAGTCGTACCTCTCTCTTGACAAATCTGTCTCTCTCGGGTCTCTTCCAGTCTCTATCACGACTCCTACTGATCTTTCCTGTCTCGAAAACGTTTCGCCGATAATCCTACTCACACAGCTGAGCTCTATGTACTGCCTCCTCATAAGTTGAAACATCAAAGGGAGCCAACCGAGATCTGATGGCTGGTCTCAGTCCACTTATAAACTTCTGGACCTTTCGATCCTCACTGCTCATTGTCTTTAAATCATATCTCTCCAAAGAGATGAATCGAGTCTCATAATCATCAATAGACTGGTTCCCCTGAACCAAACTCATAAACTCCACCATCAACTTCCGCTGTGTAGTAGCGGGAACATTCTGCCTCCTAAAGGCATCCAAAAATATCTCCCATGTATCCTCAGTATGTTGAGCTCTCAAAATAGGCTCAGTAGATCTCCATCAATGCTCTACCGCTCCCTAAAATACAAATATGGCAAAAGCAACCCTCTCAATAGTAGTGCACCTGAAAAGCCTATATAGCTTCTCCATCTGATACACCCAATCCTCAGCTACTACTAGGTCCTTCCTCCAATGGAAGACTGGAGGTCTAAACTTCTGAAAATGTCTAAATCTATCAAGATCACACTCATATCCAGCATCCTGAGCTGGCTAGGGTCTCACTGCCTTTGCAGCCTGAGCCTGAACCTCGGGTAACTCTGCGGCCTGTGTCGACATCTTGGGATCAGTTGCTGCATGTCCCATCGATCTTGCCTATCTCTAGCCTCGAGTGTTGCCTGCTATGCTACAATCTCAGCCAAGCTCTCAATACTCCGCTCAAGTCTAGTGAAGCATGCCTCAGTCTCATCTAGTCTCACAGCAGTACCCTCGGGTACCTGACCAGTCTGTATACCATCAACACGACCTCTAAGCCTGCCCCTACGACCTCTAGCACGTGTACTACCCTCTACCACTGCGGGTGATCGGTATAATGTAAATCCTGTAATCCAAGATCATTTGTTAAGTAAATTCCCATCTAGTATACACTTTGACATCTCATATAGCACAGTACTAAGGGGGATGTAATTTTCCTTAACGACCACTATCGACTCTTATTCGACCAACTCTAACTCTTAATTGCATACTTATCGATACTGATTCACTTCTGGCTAACCTTCGCTTTGATACCACTTTTACTGTCACGATCCAATACTACCAAAATTAGTACAAATTTTTCACTTTTGAAAAATCTTTCATACCTACTCGTGACATATCCCTCTAAACAGGTCGGGCTGTGAATCAATATCGATATACTATTCTAACCATTTAAAAAATAACACACGTAAACATACATACTAATATCATTTATCATATTATAGAGTGGTCGGTATGTTTATACATCACATGATTCTATATTTACTTCCCTAAATATTCCTTCATATACAATACTCTGCTGTAAGCATACTAATACAAAATTCTGTACATGATGTATACCTGAAAGTCGATGGGAATCACAGAAATCAGCTATGCCGTCTACTCACTACACCCGTTATCTCTATGGTGAAAACAATAAAAGTGGGTGGAAAATAAAAGGGTGAGCTCCACATGCTCAGTAAGGCAATAAAACAAACGGGTAGGTAGCTATACTATCTACATGCTGATAAGAAATCAAGATATATGTGAGCATAAGGTAAAAACAATGATATGCCATATATATAATATCACCTGTTCTAAAATAGGAAATCGGCATATAAAATATGGAATAATTCTCATGTGAATACATCTCATGCTCAAATGGATCGATACGTTTTAAAACAGCCCATCTGGGTCAAAATATGATACACTCAACGAATCAAAATCCATCCCAACAAAATTTTTTATTTTCAAATTTTCGTTACAAAATCACCCTTCTCACAGGGTTACAAAGCAATAGAAGTTTCATAAAATCCCTCAATGGGAACAATCAAAACTTAATTGAAATCATAAGAAAATCGGGGCCTGACCCCTCCCTCGGGTCTGGCCTAGTCTATCATGACTAAAAGTTATATCATGTGAGACATGTAGGTGACTATATCAGTAATATCCAGGACTATGGCCATAACCTCATGATCTCTGGCACACGGATCCTAGTGTGCGGGGTGTCACACCTGAAACGGGAGGTAGGTCGGTCTTACCAGCCAGAACAGCATAATATCAAGATTACGAGGGTAAGACTTGCTGTCTCGTGGCTAATGCCACTCCACTCCAACAATCCCCATGGTACAGCATACTCCACGTGACATACATGGTACAACGTACTCTGTGAACCCAAGCTCAATCAAGGGTGCCTGTAATAGGTCTTATCCACCCATGTCAAGTATGTCTCAGTATGCACGTGTGAGCATATCATCTCACTGTGACACACAGTCTACAAGAGGCTCTAACACGGCTATATGCATGTCATATAAATCCCTGTGCAAGCGAAGCTCTAGCACGGCTCCATGCATATTCATGATATCTGAAAACCTCATGCGAGCAAAGCTCTAGCACGGTTTCATAGAAATCAATGAAATCTGCGTATGAGCAGCGCTCCAGTACGACTTAAACTGATTATAAATTCAATTTAAATCCACGTACGAGTAATTCTCTAGTACGGATATGTATAAAAACTCAATGAAAACCTCATACGAGAAAAACTCCAGTACGGTAGTCATATGAAATAAATCTGTAAAATAGTACGAGCAAGGCTCCAGCACTCTATGAATGAGTTAAAATATAAAATCCAGTGCGAGCAGTACTTAAGCACGATTTCAACTCATATAACATTGATAGGTGGCTCAATTTTATCAAAACATGTTAAATAAATATCAATTGGCACCTAACCTATGCCTTTTAACTTAAAACATGAAAATAATAGCCAACCTATCCATAAATTGGTTGAATTAAAGCAATATCATCATGAAAACATTAAAATCATGAATTTCATGCAATTTCTTAGCCTTACTACCCTTTTGAAAATTTTCAAACTGGGGGCAAAATAGTCATTTGTCACTATTTCCATATTTTTTCGTAAAAATTATTATTTTGTTTTCGAGAAGCCTAATGAATTTAACATAACATAAATCCCCGCGAAACTACGTACAGCTACCTCTAAGTGCTCATAAAATTTTCTTACCTGGAATCACGCGTGAGCTTATCCCGACTCGGTCGTACCAGGTCTCTCAATCCAATTCACTCGTCTACGGAGCTGCATATAACAACATATAGGTTCAGTTCAAATATACTGATCAGTATTTCACTCTTACTGATCGAATTTAAAGCTCTGGGCTCGTTTTACTCTATTGGGCCCGATTGCACTTTAATAGGCCTCGACCCCTTTTTCAGCCCATTTCCAGTTTTTAAATCCCTTCTTTAGGTTTACTGGGCTCATTTGGCTTATCAATAATCATCGGGCTTCATTCCAAACTCATTGGATAGCCCGGATACTGTTTATGATAATTACTTTAAAATTTCGAATAAAATTCCTTTTATGCAAAATTAATCCGTAAATTCCGTCAAATAATCTCAACTCTGCATTTAAGGACTCATATTATCGTAATTCAAATATACTTACCCAATATATTGCAGGGATGAAAATAAAAGCTAAATCAGCTCTCATTCGGGCTCTGTAGTAACACTGTACAATTATTTAAATTCGGGTCATTTTCTAATAAAATAATATTAAATTGAATTCCTGGGATTTATTCTCAGGTCAATCCCGACCCTCGGTCACTTACCTAAATTTTGAGTCATCCCGAAGTACACTTTCTTCCTTTTTTCCCTTTTCTTTCCTTTTTTGTTCTTTTTCTTTTTCTTTTTTTTTTTTCCTTTTCTTCTTTCTCGGCTACGGTGTCATTTTGGCCCGTTAGCCGTCGCCGGCGATCCCGACCATCTCATCGGCCACCACTGGGCTCAAGAGAATCACCTCGGCTAGGGGATCGTTCAGCTAGGTTGAATCGACACTGGGACATCGCCGTTTGCCGGGACCGACGGGATTTCTCCTCGAATTTTTCATCCGTTGATTCGCCAGAAATAGGGGCCGTCGGCGCGCGTTACTGGTACCGTTGGAACCGTCGAACTTCGCTCTACCTTTTTCGATCGTTAGCTAGGCTCGTCAGACACCGATGGCTTATCGAGGGTCACGGGTTCTTCACGGGTTTCGCGGGTTGGTTTTCAGGTTCTCTTTCAGCATTTTCTCTCTCTTCGATTTTTAGATATCCATTTTTTTATTATTAATTTATTCACTATTATTTTAATACATTAAAATATATTAAAATAATCAAAATATCCCTAAATATATCTTAAAAATTATTATTTAATTCATTTAATTAATAAATGAATTTATCAGTCTATTTTCGTCTTTTTGGTATATTTTTCGATTATTTCGGGATAATCTTTCGAATTAAAAATCCCAATTAATTCTGAATTAATTCCAATTAATTCCCATAAATTAATATCTAGATCAATCAGACTCGAATTTAAATATTTTCCTTGGTATTGATCCAGATTTCGTAAAATCCATATTTTAATGAAAATTACTTATCGAATTTTTACTGAATTTTGGTCTTTTGACCATTTTACCCTTGCACGTGTTCGGGACCAAATTAAATCGACTTTCTTTCATAAATCAACAATCTTTTCCCTATTTTCAATTCCTTATTTTCAGTCAACTCGATTAAATTCCTTAAACGAACTTGTTGGGTCCCTACTTTCCCAATTTATCCTTATTCGATTTTACGTACATTATTTCGTTTCATCCACATTTAACAAATCCGAATCAACTATCTTATGAATCCATTAACATATAATAATGTCATATAATATGGAAATCATAAGGAATATCATACAAAGATGCAGATCTCACAATACTAGGACTTGGGTGGCAGATGATGTGCCTGATTGACTGGGTACTGCTTAGACTCAAGCAAATTATGGTTGGTGCTGAAGCTACGGATCAAGGACGAGGGAGTAGACTGCAGAATGAGTGTCTGCAGGCGTCGGTAAGGGCAGAACCTGGAGCATAGAAAAAGCTACGTACAGTGCAGACATTTTGCAGAACACAGTGCACATAAGACCGCTTGCTTTGTGATTAACAGTACCAAGGGCGTGTTTGGCCAGTTGGAAATGTTAAATTTCATGCATTTCTATTATTGTTTAATTGTTGTTATGCCTTTTTATTTTATTTGTTAGCTTAGGTAAAAGTTAGAATCTTTAAGTAATTTACATGTTAGTTATATTTTCTTTGCTTAAATGTTAATTTTTATTATATTAATAGTCAATTTTTTACAATAGGATTTAAGACGTAATTTTAAGTTTAGTGTTAATGTATTGCATTTAGATTTAAATTAGGAGTAAGATTATTTTATGTAATTTTAAGTTAATTCAATTTGTATTTTTATTAATTAGTTTAATTACATGCTTATTTTATTTTAGGCTTGTTTAATTTTAGTCTAATTAATTTTGTTTCTTTATTTTTATCTTTCGCATTTTAGTTTATCTTCATTAATTAATTTTAACTGTTTTAATTATCTTTTGTAGGTTATTGCTTTTAATTGCTTGGAGCTCTGTAAGTAATTTTAGCTCTGTGTTATTTTCTTTATTGTTTTCAGTATTTTTAATTTTAGCCTTGTAGATCACCCACTAAGTATTCATAATTTGCTATGATATACTTAGAGTAAGATTAACAAGTACTTAATTAGGCTAATCAACTTCTCTATGGGACGATAATCCGGGACTCAAATCTCATTATTACTTGTATGACCCGTGCACTTGCGGATACACGTCTAGGTCACTTAGAATGGGCGTAGTTCGTACCACGCGATCCCCTTTTTTTTTTTTTACTTTTATTATTATTATTATTATTATTATTATTATTATTATTATTATTATTATTATTATATCCCATCACATGATAATATTTTACTATTAAATTATAAATTTCCATATACTTTATTTCTTGTATAAATTTTATTACCAACTTACAAAAATTTTCCTCTTTAATTTATGTTTCATCTTTTAATTATATTTTTGTTTTATAATCACTATGATTAATTTATTTTAGCTTTTTAGCTTACCTATTTTATTTAAATTCCTATACTATATCTATTAACTTCCCTAAGCTTAATTTAATTCCATGAATCTATTTATTAACTAGTATTTAACTAAAAAATTTCGGGTATACGAGTTAGTGGTCTTACATTTCTCCCCACCTTATTGAATTTGGTCCACCTTATTGAATTCGGTTCTCCGAATTCTCGAGCCAAGTCAAAAGAGTTGTGGGTATCTCTCTCGCATCAAGCTCTCCAACTCCCATGTCGCTTCCTCAATAGTATGGTGTTGCCAGAGAACTTTGACAAGAGGAATGGTTTTAGTACTCAAGACTTTATCCTTTTTATCCAGAATCCGAACCGGTTTCTCCTCGTAGATCAGATCTTTTCCTATCTCTAAGGGTTCATATGCACTGATATGAGAAGGATCGGGCTGGTATTTACGGAGCATAGATATATGGAATACATTATGTACCTCGGCCAATTGGAGTGGTAAAGCTAGTCGGTACGCTACCTCACAACACGCTCCAATATCTCAAATGGTCCTATATACCAAGGACTCAACTTGTCCTTCTTCCCAAATCTCATAACACCTTTTGTTAGAGAGACTTTTAAAAAGACATGATCACCCACTTTAAACTTCAAATCCCTTCTCCGATAATCTGCATAGCTTTTCTGTCTATCTAAGGCTGTCTTGAGCCTTTTACAAATCATCCGAACCATCTCGGATGCTTACTCAACCAAGTCTGGAGCATAAATCTTCCTGTCATCAACCTCTTCCTAACCAATCGGTGACTGTAATACCCATATTTCACGTGTATTTATTTCTATGAGGATATAATGTATATGTACATTTGTTACAAGAATATAAGTGATAAAAGGATGTAAGGATTATGAATTCTATGAAACATCTATGAATTACAAGTTGTGCGCACAAGTTCTGTTACCTAAGAACTATAAGGAATGGATGTCATTGTACGTTAATTATGCACGGATTGTATTGAGGTATGAAGCAAATAAGGACAAGTGTACATCGGGAAAATCTGTAAAAAAACTGCAAAAAAAGGGTGCAAGGGAAGAGAGATAGATCTCATATGAAGGAAGGATCGATCTCCCTTCATGAAATGCCAAGAATCAGTGCAATGGAACAAGGCAGATCGATCCCCTTAAGTCTCTGCCTAGAAGGAATTGATCTTTCACAAGGCACAGATCGATCTCCTTAACTCTTGGTCTGGAAGAAATTGATCTCCCTTAAGGAACAGATCGATCTCCTATTCAAAAACAGGTCGATCTCATCATGAAGAGCAGATCGATCTGGTAGTAGTTACGTTTGGTAGAAAGGACTACCAAACTATGCAGAGATCGATCTCCAAAAGGGCCAGATAGATCTCATGTGTCTGCATCTATAAAAAGAGCACGAGATTTAGACTGAAAATCATATTTCCTCCCACCAAACCCGTACCTTTACATTTCTTTCAAAGAACCAAGCTTTCTCACTCTAAATATCGCTACTTTCCAATTAGCATCTGAAGAACTCAAGAAGGGAAAGTTGTTCCTTAAAGTAACGAGAGCAACATACCTAAAAATCACACATTGGTTTGACCAAGGGAAGGAGGTTTGGCTCCCACAAGTTTGGCTAAGGATGAGACTAAGCTAGGTAAGCTTTTCAACCCTCAAGCTTTAAATATGGATTTTCTAGACATTTTATGGGTTGAATGATATGTGAAATATTGTTAGGAATGATGAGTGTAGTGATAAGTGAGTAATGTTAAGAGGGATTTATAAAGAGAAAATCCATGGAAGAGAGATGGAAAACCTAAGAGAAGATATAATGAGATTAGTGGTAAAATGTGGAATGTGATAAGAATTTTGAGAAGTATGAATAGTTAAATAAGTGACAATGTGTATGTTTAGGAGAAGGAAAAGAAAATAATTTAATGATTTACACGTGTAGATTGAAATACGTGGAACACGATTAACTCGGATCGCAAATGGAGCAAACAAGACGAAGGGAATACAAGCGCGATTCGAGGTAAGGGATTATATATTAGCGATAGAGGTATTTGTATGTATTAAACAGCAAATTTAGTAGATATGACGCTAGAAGTAGTATGTTTAGCTATTGAGCTATGAAATGATATGAGAGCATGAAATGTATTATGATAAATATATTGTGAAAATGGGATGAGGTAAGGAAATAGCATGACATGCATGATTTTGATGTTTTCTCAACTATGTATTGATTTTGTGATCGAGAAATGATGATGGATAGGTTGGCTAGTTTTACATGATTAGCATGGAACAACATGCTACGTGAATAAACATGTTTTGAGTTCTTAAAAGAGAAAATATCCACCTATCGGATTTGAGATGTGATTTGGTGTTAGAGCACTAGCTCACACCTGTTTTAATGATTTTGACTATGCCGGAGTTTTACTCGCTTACGTTAACATGTTTTGATAAACCGTGCTGGAGCATGACTCGCACGAGGTTTTATTATGATGGTGTGTTGGAGTTTTTAGCTTGCACATGTTTCATGGTTTTGATATGTCATGCTGGAGTTCATCTCGCATGATGATTTTGAGAAAAATACTGGAGCATTGCTCGTACTAGTTTTAGTGACTTTGAACTGATATAGTGCTAGAAGAAGTTGCTCGCACTGAGAGATACCGCACTGTAGCCTTGCGATGACTATGTGTCACAATGTTTCTGCTCGCCTGATAGATGAGACATGGTTCAGGATGATGAGTCTATCGAAGTAGGGTGAATGACCGGGTCTACGATCGTACATTGAACTGTGTAGTTGTCCAGGGAATACTATGTACCATGCTGGGTGCACGTGAGTACGAGTATCGCGTAGATGACACATGGCGTACATTATACCATGAGTATATGTGATATGATAAGGAAGAAGATGATGACGATTGAGATGAGCCGGAGGGTAGGACTGACCTATCCCCCTTCAGGCAAGTGATGCCCTGTGCACACCTAATCAGTGAGGCCTGTGATCACTGACTATGGCCATATGTCGGGGATACTAGTTTACCGAGAATTTCATGTCTGTCTCGAATATACGAGAATTTGAGAAAACTCAGAACATAAGAGATTTGATGAAAAGAAATGATTTGAGAAAAGCAAAGAGATTGTGATTTGATAAATCTCATTATTTAAATAATTATGCTGTGATAGCACTATTTTATGACATGTTTTTGAATGGAAGTATTCTATATTTGTTTTCATGAAAATGCTTATGAGGTGAGAATATTTAAATGCATTTTCTAGAGATATTTCCATTTATAATGAAACAT